>CM061261.1:64471000-65720500 GCA_030848825.1 Tadarida brasiliensis | reverse complement strand
GTCTCTCATCATCTATCCGGTGGCCTGTGCTTCTTCCCACGCATACTAGATACTAAAAGCAGCAAGACAGCAAGCTCCACTGTGCAAGCACTTTGAAGACTACTCTACTCAGTAACTTTTGCTAATATCTCATTGGCCAAAGCCACTTACTTCAGATGGGAAGATCTGTTACATTACCATTAATACAGAATTTGTGGTCATTTTCATAATTGACAACATTCTTAGATTAAAAAACAATAACAAGCATTTCCTTTAAATCCTCATATCAGTGCCCCCATATATGAAAGGCACTCAAAATACATTTCTAACCAAATACATTAATGACTGAACAGATGAATTAAAAGACCCCTACTTCAGTTCATGTCATATCTTAGTGTCTTTGACAACTTAAGTATCAATTGAAATTTTTTTGTGTTAGTACTTTAATGCTATTTTCATATAAGTTGATCAAGGGAAACGGAATAACTCAAGTTCTTGATTGGGGCAACCTGAAACCTGTAAATTACCACTGATTTCCGGACCTAATTTGGTTGCTGCAAAAGTATCTCCCTGTTATTATATGTAGCAAATGACTCCTCTGGCTCTAATGATGGCTAGAAGCTTCTAGACCTCAGTTTGCAAAAGTTTGTAAAAAAGTCTTAGTCTGAATTTTAGAGGTGTGTTTTCACAACCTCAGGTCATACAGGTAAACTTCAAATTGCATTCCACAGAGGGATCAACTCTATACAAATCTAAGATGTGAGAGAGAGCAGAAGTTTCCTATCTCTGTAAGGCAGGGTGCGAAGATGTTTGAAACTCCAGAGGCTGCAACCACTAATACCTTCTCACTTTACACCAGAGCCTGGATTTTATCCTAAAAATGCTTTTAAACAAAAGCAATATATTTCTTTGAGTTTTGACTTTATCTAAATTATAGGAAATATGGCAGTTGCAATATATCCTAGTGGTACTCTAAGTCTTTGGGAAAAATCAAAGGAACAATAAAGAAAGACATGAGGAATTTTAAAAGCTCAGTAGTGTTTACACTTGACTATGAACAATGAAAAATTGAACATGAATTTATATATTAGTTAATTCAATAGATGTATGGAGACACTAATAATATTAAAAACAAATTGGTTCAAGAATCTCTCTCTTGAACAGGTTGGTAGTTGCCAGAGGCTAGGGATAAGGGGTGAATGAAATGGGTGAAGGGGGTCAAAAGGTACAAACTTCAGTTACAAGTAAGTTCTGGGATATAATGTACAGCATGGTGACTGTAGTTAATGACACTGTATTGTATATTTGAATGTTTGCAGGAGAGTACCTTAAAAATTCTCATCACAAGAAAAAAAACTATAACTATATATGGTGACAAATGTTAACTAGACTTATTGTAATAATTTCACAACTATACAAATATTAAATAATGTTGTACACCTGAAATTAATATAATGTTATGTCGATTATACTCAAAGAAAAAAGAATCTCTCTATTTATGCATTATAGACCAAATGGCTACAGGAATATACAATAAAATAATGAACAGTTAATTCCTCAAAATCAAAAAACAGTTGAGTGAGCAATAAATAGTTACCCTAATAGAGGTAAATTTGTTATGGGTGAGAATGTCCAGAGTAGAAGCAGCCATCCTAAAGAACGAGTAATATTGGACTAAATGACAAAGTATATCTTATAAAAAAAAAGCTGTTTTCTATCCCAAACTACCTCTCACAACAATATCCACTGCATGAGAGAAAGAACAAGATCACCACTGGCCACCAGCTGTGAACTTAATGCTTTGTACTATAAAAGTAATAAAAATTGTTAAATACATAATTCAATAGTCAAAAAACCAAGATACATCATTAAACCACTTGTTTCATTGGACTTGGATTCTTGCGTTTATAGGTCAGTTGAAAATTCAGGCTATTGGGACTAAAATGGGAAGTCCTATAGTCTTATATGGCTCTGGTAAAGGAAGGAAACATAGGCACTGTCTGAAGGAAATGAGGTTCCTTTTATGAGCAATGTGATGAACTCCAGGTCTGGACATCAAAGCTTACATACTACACCTGAGAATGCAAGAAGAGAAGGGTAAATTCCCATACCCTACTTTTAAATTTTCAGGAACTAACAATTCTAAAATTTGGTGAAAAGATGTATTTTAAAGAAGGTAATCAGCAAACTTACATAATTGAAACATTATGGTATAAGAAAAAGTGTGAACTCCATTGGACTTTTATATTTAAAATTCTATCAGCAATTTATAACATTCAGGTATTTAAAGTGTGCATAGTAAATATATGCCATGAATCATTTGTGACATTTTTATAATTTAGAAATATAAGACTATTGTTTAGTTTCCATTAAGGCACAATTGATATGTCAAAATATTAGCTTTCACTTTATCATATAAGATACACACACACAAAAACCCCCCATAAATCCCAATCTGCCTATAATCACTGTTAATACATTGTGATATGCATAGTACAAAACAGGTGCCACAAGTGCCTTCTTGACCCCACACATCAGAAGGAGCTTATATATGCACCATGAAATCGCATTCTTCTAACTACTCCTTACTGGGCTGTGAATAAATAACTGACTGAGGTGGACCAATCAGATCCTCACAAGAAATGGAATCGGCTCCACAGAAATGGACTCACTTAGCTCTGGACAGCTTATACAGAAAGTCTGTATTAACTCTATTTTGGGGACCACTGCTCTGGCCACATGCAAGTGTGGAAGGGGCAGGTCTGAAGGTAGAAAGATAGTGATGATGTAGATTCACAGAAAGAACAAAAAAGAAGAGGCCTGCAGGTACTATCAGCTAAAGGGAATAATGGCTACCTGCAGGCCAGGCTGAACTCCCACAGCATACCCACATAAAGTATTCTTTGTGTGCACCCCAGTAGTCCCCTTTATCTAGACAGGGATTTTGTTCCTTCAAACAAAATGATCCTATGACATCTAATTTTCTCCTTGCTCTTGTAAGGGACTGAATTAATGATTAAGTTTTATGTGAATACTTGAGAGGTATGCATAAGGAGCTTATTGTCAATTATGATTAATAAAGAATGTTTTCAGCCAGTACGAACCAAAAAAATAAATACACAAGTAAAGTGATAATCTTCCCATCAACATCAAGGAAAATTATTGACAGCACCAGAATATTTGAGTTAACTTGCTATTCTTTTTGCTATTGAAGCCACCTTAGTTTTTTGTTTTTTTTTAACTTATCTTTTCATAGCTAAACTGGAAATCTATTTAGATGCTGCATTTCACAGTGTTCTTTTCGTAATACCTTTTGTCACCAGTCCTCTTTTTGTTCTATTGTCTCAACATTTCGCTTTGCTTCTGGATATGTTTATAATTATTAGTGGTATCTGAAAACCACCGTATTTTAAGAGTTGAAAACTATGAAATAAAACGTTTTTATCTGTTGCATTTTTTAAGGTAATAGATATTGAATAGAGATCTAATCTTAACAGTGTTTTTAGCGTCCCTTAAAATATTCCAATCAGTCTGAATTCATAGAATTTTGAACATTTTGTGAAACTTTACATTTTTTGCATTGTTAAGGCAATCCCTTTTTAAATTATAATCATAAATAATTTGTTGAAAAGCATTATATTTTTATTTTATAAAGGATTGAAAAGTTTGATCAGGTGCACTTTTATTAGCTAGAAGGTAAGGTCCATAAAGGTAAGAATTTATTGTCAGTTTAACTTATTAATATATCTGCAGTATCCAGAAAAGTGCTGACCAGGCTTTGATTTAAGGCCACTCAGTTTCTTGGACTTTTGAGATTTGGTTTATTTTTCCTGAGAATAAAAACAAAAAACAAAAAAACAAAACAGTCTTCACTTAGTTGTTGTGGGAATTAAATGAAATAATGTTTTTGAAAGTGTGATTTTGAACTTCAAGTCTCTATAAAATGGTATTTGTAAATGTTATTATCAGTAGAATAACATCGAAATTTCTGTAATATAAACTGGAAACTGGATGGTACTCAGTATTATACATGGTCAGGACAGATAATTTATAAAGGCATCAGTTTGCCTGTCTAAACTGTATTTCTTGACATCAGCAAATAGTTTTCAGGTACAGTCGTCCCTCACCACTTCACACTTCGACTTTCGCGACTTCACTCTATCGCGGTTTTTTCAAATATATTTATTAAAAAGTTGATTGAGACAGTGAAAATGATACAGCGCACGCTCAGTTGTCTGAGTCAATTATACACCCCTGTATTACAATTAAAATTAAAATTTACTGTACGTATGGACTGTAGACCTATGTATTCAAGCACCCCAGGAATCCTTCAACGCCCGGTGCAACCCCTGGAGTCTGGAACGGATTAACCACGATAAACGAGGGACGACTGTATAGATAAAAACTTGGTCCTGACTTATTAAGGTAAATGGCTCAGTAATTCATAGGGGTAGAGTCAAAACCCAGTTCTTCCTGAGTCCAAAGTCAAGGTTCTTCAGCACTTAATTATACCTTATATTATAAACATTTTTATTTACTTTTTCTTTTTTGTGTGTTTATTTTTTTTATAATTTATTTTAGTTTATTTATTTATTTTTTACCATATGATTTCATTTTTTTTCTTTTTTCTCCTTTTTCCCCGCAGACACCCTCCTCCCTATCCTGCCCACCGTATTTACTTTTTCTTTATTGATATAATAAAGAGAGGAGAAGGGAAAGGGAGAGAGAGATAGAAACATCAATGAGAGAGAACATTGATTGGCCGCCTCCTGCATGCCCCCCAGTGGGGATTGGGCCCACAACCTGGGCATGTGCCCTGACCGGGAATTGAACTAGCGACCTCTTGGTACATGGATCGATGCTCAACCACTGAGCCGCACCGGCCGGGCAATATACCTTATATTGTAAAAGAAATCAGTAATGTGTAGTATGTTAAGAGACTACTTTGTCCCCGTCGGTTGGATATCTTGTTTCGTGTTTGCAATCTAATGATAGGCATAAGATATTTTTGGATTTCTTATTTATATTTTTGAACTATAAAAGATTATTTTGAAGGACACAAATAGAAAAATACATTAAATGTTTAGATAAGCTCTCTCAAAGATCTTACATTCCAAAAACAAGGGTGGGGGAAATACTTTATACCACTAAGACAAAGAGGTTTTAAAATTTTTCTTTTTTTCAATAAAAATAGTTTCTAACTTTTATATACAATTGCACGATGAGTCCTTTTATTTATCCATATACTCTATATAGAAGATAAAAAAATTGTAAAATTTGTTCAAATGGTCTAATGTTACCTCATGGCCCACTCTGAATGATCTTATGGTATACTTACTTGTAAATGCTTATGTGAAATAATTTAATTATGTTGTTCTTGTAAAAAAAAAAATATGGCTTGGGCCCAGATTACATAAAAAGTTAAATTGGGTCTATTAAAAGTTTACTTTATTGGTTAATTCTAAATATGCCATAAATCTTTAGATCCATATTGAAATATTTGATGTACTCATACATCAAATACCTGCTGACTCATACAATTAATTTATTTAAAAACATTTTAGAAATAAACCAAAAAAATGAAAAAAAGTCAAAGAGAGAAAATCTAAAAACAAGTTTGATTTCATAGTTTACAATGATTTATATAAACATTATCATCAACCCTGGTGCATAGCTTTGCATGGTCAATATCAGATCTTAGTATGAGAGATGGGGCCAAAATGATCAGTTTCCTAAAATTCACTGGTTATTTCAAAGCCAGTACTGTACTACAATAGTGAA
The DNA here is from genome assembly GCA_030848825.1 of Tadarida brasiliensis. Taxonomy (NCBI): domain Eukaryota; kingdom Metazoa; phylum Chordata; class Mammalia; order Chiroptera; family Molossidae; genus Tadarida; species Tadarida brasiliensis. Next base: position 65,714,740 of record CM061261.1, on the reverse strand, counting down.
TATAATCTGAATCAGAGTTGGGCATTAATGATGAATTATAGAACCAAATTCTAAGTACTCAGAATCACGGATATAAGATTGAGTACAAAGTTAGAAAGATTAGATAAAGTAGGTAGTAGAGTGATAGTATCCTGATTACCTAGCTTTGTTTTATAACTTTATAGACTCAATAGGTGGGGTCAACATTTTAAAAGGTGAAACAGCCAGACTTTGAAATTAAGAATCATCAAAATGTGAAGCAATTTAAAATGGCAGTTATATTATGTTCTCTGGAAAGAATCAAGTTTAGAGTTTTAAAAGCAGTTGTCCTTGGAGATAATTTAGTAAAATCATAAAATTATATTTGTGTTTAAACTAAATATACTATACTTTGAGAGTATAAAATGATGAGTCATGTTTTCAAAAGTTAAAGTGACCTGAGATTTTGCATATATTAATATTCTATTTTTAAAAATTCTGTAGAACATCCTGCTTCAAGTTAAAGACTGACAGCATCAGCAATCAAGCCAGCGGTAGATAAGAGTCTATTTAAGAAGAATATTTACAATAATAATAGTAGTAATATTAGTAATAGCTCACATGTATTAGATATTTCTGTGCCATGCACTGCATGTTATACTATTTAATTTTTTTAAATATTTCAATTAGAGATGTTAATGTGTTTATTTGCAAAACGGTTACCTGTCAAATATGTGTGTAAAATGCTACATATATTCTTTTTTTATTATTGTTGACAGTTTTACAGATGTCCCCCAATAAAAATTCTCATAGATAGCTATTCTATTTTTCCCACTTCAAAGATGAGAAAATTTAGAAAAGTCAGATTATTTATCCAATATTAAGATGCTGCAAAATGGCAGGTTTAATAAGATCATAATATTTAAAATATCAATGCCCTTCAGAAATTAATACATGCCACATTTGAAAATAATAAGTTAATCTTGAAAAATATAGTAATGTCTTCCCAACCATAATCGGCTAGGTGAAACCAAGGATAATTCAACATAGTAAAACAGTTTATAGATGAAAAATTAAAGTCCTCATAGAGAAAATTGTATTAAAATCAAAGACTGGCAAGATTACAAAGCTCTTATAAATGTCTGTACAATCATTTATAACATAATAACATTCATTTATTGAATACTTATTGATTGTGTGCCAGGTCCAATACTAAGCACTCTTTGTAAATTAGCTCATTCAATTTTCACAACTATCCCAGAAGTCATGGCCAAAATGTGGTGGAGTAAGGGTTCAAACTAGAGAAACCAATCTGTTCCCAAAGCGGATGTCCTCAGCCATCATGCTATAACCAGGGCAATCACAGACCTTCAACTTTCCTGTTTCCATTTAACAGGCTTTGCTCACTTGAAACTTCTGGGATATTCCTTCCCTACATTGTGTACAAAATACTTGAAAAGTAGGCTAATATGCATTCGAAGAGGTTTAGTCCATAAATACTTTCTATTTATGTCTAACTAGCACTGACTCATCTCAAATCTCATCTATTTGAGATGCAGAATAACTTGTATGCTTGAGGAAGAGTCACCTTTGCTCTTCATCTCCCCCACGTTTCCCTGCAGTAACTACTCCTGTTCTTCCATCTGATTCAATGTTACTGTCTTTCCCCAGTCCCAAGTATCTGTTTTGTTAATTAACCCTGACTGAGTGACTGGCAACTTAGTATATTGGAAGAGAAAATTTTGACGTTGAGAAAAAGATATGCGGAAGTAAGACTATATGCACTAGAAAGACAGGTAAGGAAAGCTCACCATTAGGGAAAGATTTGCATAAACATCATCATAACCAATTTCAAGGAAATAGCCTTTCCATTTTACAGTTATTGATTTTATAGCTATAGAAACAACATTGATTAAAGCAATTACAGGTTTCATAAAACTGTTTGCAGTTATATTTTAAAAGAAGAATGTTTGTCATTAAAGTCCCCTTGCACTAAACGTAAACTCCCTATACTTTACAAAGTAATAAAAATATCTTTAAATACATCAGTGGATGCTTAGTTCATGGTAAACATATTAATCAATGTACCTTTTTCTGGCAACCAATATTCCCTCCACCGTGTGTCTACTCAGTTAATATATCTTTCCAATTTATAAAAAAATAGAAATATTTCAAATAGCATGACATCAAAATCACTCGCAAAACAGTAAATATATTTTAAAACTCTTACCCAGTCTTAGTGAATCAAGTGTAATCAGTTCTGCAAAAACTCCATTAATCTGGGATTCTATCTGAGTAAACTGGATATCCGTGACCCTTTCAAGGAATTGTCCCAGAAAAAGGTGTGAGTTGTAATCACAGAAGGCTCTCCATAGCACCATTCACCATATGCTGAAATACAGAGGGGACAAAAAAAGGAATGCAAATCACAGAGCTTCCTCATTACCTTTTCACAATTATTTATACATGTTAAACTAGAAGAATAGCCGCCTTACTCTTATCCTTTAACTCATAATTCAGAGGCAGGCTAGTCAAGTTATCAAGAGCGTGGTCAGATCACCAAGCTTAATGTCACCACTCAGTCAAAGAACATAGCTTGTTCTTGAGACAAGTTGTATAGGCCCTCTGCAGAGAACTGTGAAAAGAATAATTAAATTTATACAAGTTACGTACTTTTAGCAGTGCTTAAAAAATAGTAACTATTTTATTCTTTCTCTACTTTTTTTCTGTTCTTGGTTAAAACTTAGGAAAGAAGACAGAATGCCCATTTATTGAGCACACAATGTAAAGTACTGGGTTAATGCTTTACAGAAATTATCTCACTTGATCCTCAAATGAGATGTTATTATATGTTTTACAAATTAAAAAACTGAGATTTAGGGAATTTGTAATTTGCCAAAGTCAGACAACAAGAAAGCAGTAGAGTTGGGACTTAAACTATGTCTATCTGCTTTTCGAAGTCCTCCTACTTCTGAACACTTCCGTATTTAAGAGGTGATTTGTCATATTTTGATACTGTCCAAGCAAAACAGCAACAATAAACACAACAAACTTAACTCTTAAATATAAGAGTTAACATACATAGAATTTTTTATAAACTGGACTTACGCTTACTTACATTAAATTTTAGGAGACAGATTGACTGAGACTGAAAAATTCAGTAAAATTCAGCACATGAAACAAACAAACTTAAACAATATTCAAAGAAATGTCTCTATCTATTGCTCTATCATGAAGTATTTATAGTGACATTTACCACCATAAAAATATAACTAACAAAAGAGACAACTTTTTCAAATTGCTTATAGTCAAATTTATAGATTAAGACTATACCAAAGTCAATTTGATAAAATTGCTTTTTTATTATAAATGTATTATCTTTATTAAAAATCTGCAAACAATATAAAATAAATAAAAATGTTTAATCATAAATCCACTCTTGCATTGTAGTCATTGCTAATAATATTGTATATCTTCTTCTAGACTATTTTTTTTTTTTTTATCCTCACCTGAGGACATTTTTTCATTTTTTGTTCAGATAGAGTGGGAGGGAGAGAGAGGAAGAGAGAGAGAGAAACATCAACGTGAAAGGGACACATTGAGTGGCTGCCACCCGCACGACCAACCAGGGCCGGGGACAAACTGCAACCGAGGCACATGCCCTTAGCGGGAACCGAACCTGGGTCTCTCTGGACTGCAGGCCGACGCTCTAACCGCTGAGCCAAACCAGCCAGGGCTAGACTATTTTTTTGGTTAGTTAACCTTCCTAGAGCTATAACACAATACTTTGTACTGTTTATTTTATGATATAACATAAACAGTTCAAAGTTTAATAGTTTGTAAACATTTTCTTTATTAATGCAGTAATACACATTTTATATAACATTTTCACTTTTAATATTTTTATTATTATGAAATGCAGATCTAAAATTTATTTTCACTATATCACACTCTAAAAAAAAAATCTCTTGGAGAGTAAGTTTTTTGTGTCTTAATTGGAAAGAAAAACTGAGTCTGACCTCATTATCATTTATGACACAACGTGACAATTCTTATACTTTACACTAGAAATATCAATGAGTTTGATTATGGGGTCTTGTTCCAGAACCTAGTGGAGAGCATCATAAGAGCCTATATACCCCATATTACCTTCCTAAAATCTAAAAAGCTCTGAATTCTGAAACCCTTAAATTTTGGATGAGCACAGTCTGATACGGTGCTTACAATTTGCCAAGCATATTATTTTAACTGTTTTACATAATAATCCACCCAACGCCCTGATAAGGTAGGTACTACAATTGATCCCATTTTACAGATGAGGATTCTGAGGCAAAAGGAACCTCAGTAATTTGAGTAAGGCCACATAGGTATGAAGTGACAGAACTGTGACTTAATCCAAACAATCTAACTCCAGCATCAGCATTCTTAAATCACAATTCTTATCACTGTGCTTCACTCTCAGAAGGAAAACTACTAAATTAATAAACATTTGTATAATATTGATGTATATTGATATACTATCTTCTTTGGATAGGGCATTTGTACCAGTAGTGACTGAGAACAACAGGAATTTCCTATCATCACTGTCACTTGTTCGTAATATATTTTACATTTTTGGTATTTGATAGGCAACGAATATTAATTTCGTAATTTGCTTTGATTTTAACTTGTTTTTCGTAATGATGATGAACATGTTTGCTTATTTTTGTTACCACATTTATTTCCTCTGCCTTCAATTATCTTTTCGGACCCTTCACCGACTTAGAGTGATAATTATCTATTGGGATATTCCTGTTCCCCATGCTAACATGCATGGCCTCATCCAGACTTGTCACTGTCACCCATCAGCCCCAGGCTGCTGCCATTTCCCACCTGTGGGAGACATGTAACTCTGCCATAATGTTCACCTAGAAGTCTCCTTTCAAAGCCCAATCATTCTAGAGACTTGGTTTCCTATCCTCCTTCCCTCCTTCCCTTCACTGATCCTCCTTTCCTCTTTTCTTCCCCACCTTCACCGTTATTCACTTGGGAACTTCTGGGAGAAATCATCTGGAACCCCTTGGAATGTTCTCCTGCAGTGACTCTTCTTTCAGGACTTTGGCTTTTCACGACTCAGAAACATCCCATAATCTCCAACACAGGTACATTTCAGAAACGGCAGTCTCTCTGAAGTTCATGCCTCTTACCTATCCTGTATTCTACCCATTCTTACCATCTACCACCACCTTAGGCATTCTACATTGTTCGTTTAGTGAATGAATTTTGTTCATTATGTGAATAATTCATTCAACATTCCCAACCTCTGATGCTTTTCTCAGCATCTCTGCCAACCTTTGGCTTTAGAGAGAATAAAAAGTCAAAGCAATTACTCTTTCTACAAATCATCTTCAAAACACTTTCAAATTTCTAGTAATCTAAGCTGGAGATGACGCTGATTGAACTGTCTTTCAGCCAGTTATGCAAGCATGCTTGTCATATATATGTGCCATATATTATCCCCTTGTTCTCATCGATAGATTTTAAGGCAAAATGTTAAGGCTAGAACAGTCTCCTTAAAAGCTTATCATACTTCCCTTACCACAAAGCTTTGCCACACGCTGCCTCTCTATCTGAAATATGTCAGTCCTTCTGCAATTTTGATCCACCACCTGATTAACTAACTGGTGCTCTTTCTCCAGGAGAGGTCACTTCAGGAAGCTTTCCCTGACACCTCAGGATTGCTAGGTGCCCCTACTCCTGACTCCCCCACACACACACCAAAACACCCTACATGTATTGTTTCCCTTATTCACATCTATGTTTCCAACATTGGCATATTGCCTGTCACTTAGGGAGCACTCTATAAATATTTATTGAATTGATTTGAATGCAAAATGTAAAATATTTTGAAGTCATATGTATCACCTTTGATGACTGATAATACTTTAAAGCATTATGTTTAATATTCTTTTTCTCCTCATTTTAAATGGTTCATGCTTGTTATGGACTGAATTGTGTCCCCTCACTCATATGTTAAAAAACTAATCCCCAATGTTTAGGTATTTAGAAATGGGGCCTTTGGGAGGTAATTAGGTTTAGATGAAGTCATGAGGGTGAAGCACCCATAATGGGATTAGTGCCCCTTAAAGGAGAGACCAGAGATTCTACTCAGGACACAGCATGAAGGTAACTACCTACAAGCCAGGAAGAGGGTCCTCACCAAGAACTGAATATGCTGGTGCCTGAGCTTGGACTTCCCAGCCTCCAGAACCGTGAGAAATAAATGGCTTGGTGTCTAAGCCACCCAGACTATGGCATTTGGTCAGAGAAGCCAGAATTAAGATAATACTTTTCAATATAAAACTATTTAAAGCATGTAAAATACATTAATGTACTGTATAAAACTAAGGATAATTTTTTCTTTCAAATTGGTAGTCTGTGACACAGTGTCATTTATTATGTATTAAATTACTGAATATATTTATCATATATCCATTCTTCAATATATTTGTTGTATTTCAAGTTTCAAGTTATTATTTTATTCTAATATTTTATTTATTCTTTTGCTAATGTAACACTCTTAATTATTGTTGATTTAAATTAAATTAAATTAAATATCTGATAGATCATTTAACCTACAGATTATCCCCATTGGTTTTAAAATAGATTTTCACCATTATGCTCACACATTTATTTTTCTGAATAAATTTCATAATATTTTTGTCAATTTCTCAACCTACCCCAAAGAAGTTGAATTGGAAAGTATGTCAAACATGAATTTGCAAAGAAGATACATCTTTATAAAATTTGTTTTTCCTATCCAAGAACACAATATGTCTATTCAAATTCTTAATTTATTTTATATCATTTATTTATAACATTTTATTTATAATTAAAATGTTAGTTTTCTTCATAAGATATATTCCTCTTGAAAACTATTCCAATAAATTATAAAAATTATTTTTAATGAAATTTCATTTTCCATTATACTTTCTTATTATTTCTATTTTCCTTCCTTCCTTCCTTCCTTCCTTCCTTCCTTCTTTCCCTACTCCCTCCCTCCCTTCTTCCTTCCCTCCCTCTCTCCTCTCTTTTTTCTTTTTTCTTCTTATGTAAATTTAATTGTAGTTTAACATACATCCAGAAAATCCCTAATCATAAATGCTCATTCATGTATACTGAATATTTTAAATTAAACACACCCTTGAAACCAGTACCCAGATCAAGAAAAAGAACATTACTAATTATGCCCCTTTCCAGTTTCCAGTCTCCACCCACTGGAGTAAACAATATCGTCCTTTATCACACCGTAGACTAGTTTTGCCTATTTGTATTTATATAAATGGAATCATGAAGCATACAATTTGAACATTTTTTGGTCTGTCCTCTGTGATATTGTGATTTATAATGTTAAAAAACAGGCCCAAAATGGAGTCATTTGTGTTAAACTCAAGTCAACAAGCTAACACCTGATTCCTTAAGCCTCCCCCAGGAATATAATCTAAACCAGTCAGTCTGGAATTTTCTGGTCAGCACTAGTGAGATAATCTGCCTGTCAGACCCTAAATTTTGCCCTAAAGTAAAGTGACTGCCTGAAATAATCTGCTCTTTGCTAGTCCCTCCACCCTTCTGCCTATAAAAGTCTTCCATTTTGTACAGCTCCTTTCTGTTTACCAGATGGGATGCTGTCTGATTTATGAATCATTGAATAAAGCCAATTAGATATTCAAATTTACTCAGCTGAATTTTGTTTTTTAACAGTAATAAGATTGGTTTTCCTTTTGCTCCTGGCACAGAGTTCCTAAAACTCTTGTAATTTCCTATGCAATAAGAGCAATGGTATAATCTTTTGTTACAATATTGAGTTATTTGTCCTCAGATAGCTCCAATACTTGAAGTAGCTTCAGAGTGATGAAGGTGAAGGGAGTGTCTTTTTATGCCAAACCCCTTTTCAAACATGTCTGAACTTTTGTTACTGAGGTGACTTTTTGACATCCCCTAAGGATAGAGGCTGGTTGCCAGGGTTACCATCCAAGTGATTACTGGGTTGGAACTTTCAGCCCCATGCCTGGACAACCAGGGAGGGAAAAGGTGCTGGAAGTTGAATCAATCGTCGATGACCAATGATTTAATCACTTATGCATATGTCTTGGAGCCTCAGTAAAATCCCATGGGATGGGGCTAGGAGAGCTTCCAAGTTGTTACATAGGAATACATCCACATGCTAAGGGGGTGGTGAACCCTAAACTCCAGGAGGAGAGAAGATTCTATGTTCAGAACCTTTCCTTATGTACTTATAATCTAACTATATATACATATTTATTAATATTCTTTGTCAAAACTGATAATTTAGTAACTAAACATTTCCTAAATTCTGTAAGCCACCCTATCAAATTAATCAAACCCAAGGGGAAGGTCATGTGAACCTCTAATTTATAGCAAGCTTGTCAGAAGCATAGGTAAAACACTGAACTTGCAATTGGCATCTGAAGGAGAGGGGGGCAGTGCTGTAAGATTGAGCCCTTAACCTGTGGGGTTTAATGCCAACTCTGGTAGATAGTTTCATTTTTTTTTTTTTTGATATTTTCAAAATTGAGTTAAATTGTAGGACACTGAGCTGGAATCTGGAGAATCTTAGAATTGCTTAATATGGGAAAACCCCCACATACTTGAAGTACTAAGCGTAGTAGTATTATGGTAGGTATTGTGTGTTAGTTATTAAAGAGAACACGTTTTCTTTACACTTATTTCGCTCAGCAGTATGAGTATGTTAAGTTTTCTAGCTTGTTTGTTTTTCCTTATTGCTATATGGTATGATTGTACCATAATATATTTATCCACAAACAAAATAAATCATCATATTAAGAAAATAATGCACACAAATAAGTGAGGTTTAGTCTAGAAATTAAAGGTTGGTTCATATTAGGAAACCTATTAGTATCATATGCTATATAGATATCTCCACATATACTAATAAAATTTCAACATTCGCTTATTATAAAAATACTCAAGAAAAAAAGACATGGGGAACACTTTCTTAACATGAAAAATATTTATATTTCTCAATCCTAAAACCAGTATCTCACTTAATGGAAAATCACTAGAAGCATTTCTCCTCAGATCAGGAGCAGGGGAAGATGCCCAGTATGTCCATTTTTGTTCACTACTGAAAGTATTAGCAAATGCAATTAGACAAAATAAATCAATTAGACATATAAGAACTAGTAAAAAGAGGTAAAACTATTTCTACTTGTAGATGATAGGACATCTAGAAAATGCTAAAGAATCAATAACAATATTGCCTTAAACAATGATATAATTTAGTAAGGCAGCAGAATATGAACTAATATTCACAAATTAATAGCTTTTATATACAATGCATTATAAATAAATAACCACACTGATGGGGATGGAAAATAATAGAACTAACCTAAGTAACTTTCAAAAATAGTGTTTTAATTACATATGCTAAGGCTAAAGACAAAAATAACTTTGCACATATATTGTACTCTAATTATAAAGATTTGTTTTTTCACAGAGGTATGAAATTGCAATTGTGAAACTACTTCATGTATATTTTCAGATTGAGTAAAAAATTAAATATATGGATGATAATGGGAGTGAGGCATCATAATGTTAACAAGAGGAGTTATTAGTAATAGAAGGAATTTGACTAAAATGAACACTGTGGTGTTGATCTGCATCTTGGTTGCCAAATACTGTTCTTCAATAGAATGAACCAAATTTCTTTGATAAATGGTCAATTTCGGGGATGAGGCGGAGAAAACAATGATGAGAGAATGGGACAACATGAGCCTGCAAAGATCTTGTGATGCTTCAAAGTAAGCAAATGCTCAAAATTTGATGGTACATCAAAAAGGACAGAAGAGCCAGCCCAAAGGAGCTCCCGATGGCTACACCTATGACAAAGTGAGCAACAAACTAAATAACAATAATTAATTTCATCTCATGGGATAAAATATATATCCTTGCTTTCATACCAAAAATAAGTATTTGATGAATAAATATAAGGATGAAACAGTTCTTTACAGTAGAATTCAACTAATAAATACAGAAAGGATGAGACAAACAGAAAATCACCATCTCACAAACACCACCATAATAACTGTTGCAGAGGCAAGAATCACTGATGGAGGCTAAAATGAGTGAGCAAGGAAATATGAGAACATAGAATACTCACATAATCACAAACCGTGTCCCCCCAAATATCTATTATCTACAAAGGGAAAAAAATGTAAGTTTGTAGTGGGGAAAACTGACAGACTTCACCACAATCAAGTGTTCAAGCCTAACGTCACCAGGAATAAGACATGTCAACTTCATTTACCTCCTAGTATGACACATTGTCACATCTTTGTTTCTGGTTTATTCTTGCCAAAAATGAGTAATCTAAATTTAATCATGAGGAAACATCAGAGAGACCTAAATTGAGAGATATGCTGCAAGCTGAGTGGTGAGCACTCTTAAAAACTGTCAAGGTCATGAAGAGAGACAAAGTCTAAGGAAGTTCCCCAAATCAAAGAAGGATAAAGAGACACAAGAACTAAATGTAATGTATGATACTGGATTTGATTCTAAACTAGAAAAAGACATTTGTGGCATAATTTGACAAAAATTAAAGAATATTTTTAGAATGTCTCAATACTAATTTCATGATTTTATAATTGTACCACAGTTATGTAAGATGTCAAATGCAAAGCTGGGCAATGAGCTCTGCAATATTTTTGTAAATATTTTCTAACTCAACTTACTTCAAAATGAAAGTTTAAAAACATGTTGAAAGTTCCAAGAAAACGAAGAGCAAACTTAATTCAAAGATAATAGATGAAAGGAATCAATAATGAGTACAGAAATCAAGATATATAATGGGGAAAAAAATCAAAAATTGTTTCTAGAAACTCTCTAACAGTGATTAAAAAGAAAAATAAAATTTAGCAATATCGCATGAAAATGAAGGCGTTACTATAGTAAATAAAAGTGTTTAAGAAAAATCTTTATGCCAGTAACTTATAAAACAGAACAGAGAATCAAGAAACACACCCACACCTATAGGGCCACCTGATCTATAATGAAGATGCCATATAAATGAATGGGGAAAAACAATAAATTGGGTCTTTTGAATAAATGGTACCTGATAAATTAAAAATGCTTGTGGAAAAATAAATACCTTAATCACTTCCTCACACTGTATTCAAAACATTAAAAACATGCCAGAGAGATTACAGACTAACATGACAGGTAAAATTTTATTCCCGGTCAGGAAACATGCCCAGGTTGTGAGCCAAATACCCAGTGGGGGGCATGCAGGAGACAGCCAATCAATGTTCTCTCTCATTGATATTTCTATCTCTCTCTCCCTCTCCCTTCCTCTCTCTCTAAAAATCAATAAAAAAAGTTTTTTTAAATCAAGAGAGCACAGTATATTACTCCATTTATATAAGATTCAAGAAACTAACAACACGAATTTAATTCATAGCGGAAAATGCATTACAGTGATTACCTCAGGGAGTAATTAGGAGATATGGTAAGGAAGTTATTTGGGCTGGTGATAATATTTTGTATCTTTATGTTAGTGAGGGTTATACTAGTGTATTCACCCATCATGTTCAGTAAGCTTTACACTTAAGATTTATGCACTTTACTGTCTATACATAGATTATAATTCAGTGGAAATTAAGAGAAAATATTTTTCTTGAATGAATTCTTTTGTCTCAGTTTTCATTGTTTAAACATGCCACATTATCAAACAAAGCTTTCTAAAGGATCCAATTAAAACCAAGTATTATCTGAGAATGCATTTCTCCATAAAATTACAGAAGAAAGAAAAATAATGTTTTTTATCCTTCATCTTTTTGCTGAAAAAAAATGAATGGTATTCACTATCTGTTTATAGTGTAGAATAAGAGAAGATAATATTCTGGCTTTTACTATAAATACCGATTATTCCATCTATTCAGTGCCTATTTCTTTTTTAAAAATGGACGTAAATGTCAGTTACTGGATACTATAAAGTTCATCACTCTGGGATACTCCCGAACACTCCTCAACAGGGAATCAAACCGGGAGCTGAAGCCACAACCTCTTGGTGTATGGGGTGACACTCCAACCAACTGGGCCACCTGGCCAAGGCAGACAAATATTTTTAATTTAAATGCACCAAACCTGATTACTTTAGAAGAAGAAGCAAATCTAAAATGAGGCATTATATTTTTCTAAACTAACAAAATATATAAAGGTACTAATGTAAACCAATGTATTTCAAGTTTCCTCAACATTTAAAATATAATCACATTTTCCCTTGAAAATTATAATTTTTTTAGAATTTTTCATCTCTATCATGTTCAATCAATTAACTAAAATCAACACACTTTAGTTTGAAATCTTTTAAACCACAATCATCAAGATTTTTTCCTCTGAGAGAAAATTTCACTTTCTGTTGTAGAAGACAGGGAATTCTAATATAACTAAATGTATAGTCACATATGAAATGTGAGCACTATTCCCACTAGTACTGATTTCTACCGATAGAATATGATATAGTCAGGATCTCTATTAGCCCTTATGCTACCCACAGGGCCTGAACATGGCTGGACATAAATATAATGTTTTCCTAGATTCCATAAGGTAACACTCTGAAGGCAAAAAGAAAAGGTTCAATTATGATCAACACCTTCTGTTAAGAAAAACCTGGCAAATACATATACATTCAATTTTGAAAAGCAAAATAAAATAAATTAAATCTGGCAGTTAGAATGTGTTCCAATTATCTAGAAAATTTATTTATCGCCCTTCTGTTCAACACCATCACCAGGTAAATGAGATATTATTGTGCATGCACACAATGTCATTTACAGATCCAAGAAAAAAAATGATTAGCTGCAGTAGGACCATTTGGGTAATCACATTTTCCCTAGAAGTTAAATAGAGTTTCTTAACATACAAATTATTTTGTCCATTATACTGTAGAGGTCCTCTTTTGACTACTCTATTCATAGAATAAATACAGTTTCTCAGTTCCTCTGAATTTAACTCTTCCTACTGCCATTACCAATGTTTCCATTTGTAGGTTGGATCTAATTACTGAAGTATTTAGTACCCAGTATTTAGTACCCAGGTAGCACCATGCAATTATCTTACTAATTAATGCTCTCCAGGAGACTTTAGAATTAATATAGGCCACTCTGCAGAAATAATGACCACTGAAATCATAGCCCAAACACACAGTGAAGTGAGCACACTCAAAGATGATCCATTTCTTTAGGAGTTTAGCCAAAGATGGAGAGGATAACCAAAACAGTCTGCAGAAAAGCACCAAGAATATATCGGCTCATTGCTGTACGGAAATGCTACCGTAGTGAACAGTCACTAGTTTCGTCTTTAGGATTTTCTCCAATGGTGATGTGAACACCACACAAAGGAATATTAAAGAAGAATTACATAATCCTTTCTTCAACCAATTGTTAGCTTGTTTGCTGTAAATTTAAACACTGCCACAGGCTTCTAATGGTTGGCAACTCACACTGTGGAAAATGTCACTGGGCTTTGCTAGCCTGCTAGCTGTGCTCCACAGAGCAGAAAATTAAGCCTGACATATTTGGGGAGGAGTTTTCTAGTTTGTAAGAATTTATGAAAATAGCCATATTTATTTATTTCAGGGTCAAATTTGTAAGTTCTTAGGAGCTCTGAAATAATTTTATTTTATTAAGCCTGCTAAAATCTTAGATAATTCTGACTCAAAATCTATCTAATGTTACCTTAGGCTTCTGTTTCTAACTTACTAAGATAATATATTCACACAGCACAATAAGATATTTTTTAATTTATGCATTTGAAAATAAACAGAATAATCAATATCTAACCCACATGTTTCTGCTTCTGTTTATTCTGATTCCTTTGAATAAAGATAAGAATGAATAACTGATTATAATCCAAATATTTGGGTTTCATCATGAATAACCTAGATTTGATGTATAATGTAGTCATTAAGTCATATTTGGCTATACTAGGCTCAAATTTATTTTTTTATTTGATAGATTTTGTATGAACTATGCTGCTATTTAAAACTAATATCCTTCTTCAGTAAGGAGTTTGTTTTGACATATTTGAAACATTTATGTGCATGTATTTCTCTCTTGTTATAAGTTCCAGGGGTGGGGAACGTCTAGCCCACAGGCTGTATAAGGCCTATGAAATCAATACCAGCTAACATCACACACCTCATCAAATTAGCCTGATCAAATATAGCAGGCTAATTTTTAAGTTGATAATTTGGTATGGCCTATGAACTACGTTATAAATATCCAAATGACTCTTGGCAGAAAAAAGGGTCACCATCCTTAAATCTCACAGAATTGCCATACCAAACTTCATTTACGAGTCTGGAATAAAATGAGGTACTAAAACGTGTCAACAATATGATCATCATCGAAGAAAAATATTCATAGTATTGTTTCCAGAGAAATTAGCACAACTTTTGCAATAACATCAAACACCTTATTTACTCAAAGGTATTTGCCAACTTCATTAAAATAGGATTCGCCTCCCTATTTCTTGCCAGATTTCTTTTTTCCACAACTTTGTTCTCTCGTACAACCTAAAAGAGAAAAAATTGTATCAGGCTTCTAGACTCTATCTGCAATATGACAAAGCCATTTTATTATATACATACCAAGAATTCCAGCCTTCAGAGAAAAATGCTCCCAATTTTCTCCCTTTCCTCTGCACCTTATCTCTCCTATTTGTGCAAAGTTAGCACTTTTATCAACACCACATCCCCTCAGCCTTTTTAAATTCCAATTTATCAAGCTAAAGACATTTACTTAGCACCTGCTAAGTGCAAGTTACTGTTCTACTTTCTGTGAGGGATACACACATACATAGGACAGCTTTCCTTAAACAAAGATAAACGATTTCTGTTTGTTTTATCAAATAGCCCGATGCCTGAAATTTCTATCATCTCCTTGGAGTCAAATAATTTCTCATCCACTTTGCCACACCTGACATCTTGTCTTTGCCATAAACTTTCATTTGAATTAAGAAAAGCCAACATTCTCCTCCCCAACAACCACTACCCTGAATGTGTACACAATCTTGCCTTTTGTCCTTAAAACATACCCTCATGAGCATATTTTTTGGTAACGTGTAAGCTTTTCTCTTATTTGACTTAATGTTTCTTTATCAGTGATCCTCTGTATGTGACTCCCCAGTACTTTCATATATATGGCTGCAAATTCCTAGAGGAGGGACTTGTGACTCTTTGAGACTCAGCACAATTAAACTCTAATGTCCTCTGTGATTATGACGATTGTCAACCTGGAATATAGATGCTCCTTCACTCACTCTCCAAAAGTCTTCTGGGCAAAACTGCAAGTCAAAAGGTTATATATCAAGCACAGTGACCAAATACAAGAAAGCAAGTATTTGGGCAATATTTCTGGCTCTCAGAAACTCTCCTGTTTTAAATTATGTCAGAAGTTTATAGCATTTAAAATACAAATCACCACACAGAAGTTTTCTGCTGTTTAACTGTTCGCTCTGCCTCCAGAATCCAGGGCTACTTATCTCATGCTTTGTTTGTTTTATCTTGTTTTTCCTTCCAAGTTCCCAGGGAATAGATTGTCTCAAAAAAGGCATCCCTGAGCAAAGGGCAGCAAGTCAGGACACCTTATGAATCACCCTTCCCCAGCTGACATGTTTCAAATGACCTGAAGTGGCTACATCTGTTCAGTCAAGTTATTACAAGCAGCTTCAAGAGGGAGCCCCATACTGAGAAAAACAACCTCCTTCAGGTCCCCATCAGGCTTCAGCTTCCGGTGATAGGCACTTTTCAGCTCTCACTTTCTCCATCACAAGATTATTTCCTCTTCATTATAAAAGGCTCTCTGTAGCCTTTGTTTTTTGGTTATGTTTTCATGATGAGCAAATTTGGCTTAGAGAAAATATTATTGTCAGACTAAGAATGAGAAGCATTAATGTCCTAAAAATGTGGAAGTCTTGAACCTCTATATTTTAAATATATATAATAAATACACAAGTAACATATATAATACCTATAAAATATATTATTATATATAAAACTTATTAATATAAACTTTTTATTTGTGTGTGTATGTATGTGTATATATATATATTTCCATAAATATATAAATATAAATATAAATATAAATATAAATATAAATATATATATATATATATATATTTCCAAACCTTGTTTTTCAAGTTTTTCTGTTCTGTAGTTTAGCATTGGGCTCATCAGTATTTAACAAGCTTATATCAACTTATAGGCACTTTGAAGTTAAATACTCTCTCTCCCTCTGACAAAATGACAGATTAAAAAATACAAGAAATCTAATTTATAATTCCTGGGTTGTTGCTAACTGCCATTATATTTACCCTAGAGGCTGAGTAGTTTTAGTGCACAGATGTGTATGACTTGAATGAATAAGTATTTAGACTGAGGCATGAATGAAAACATTCACTGGCCATTGCTCCCACTGGTGACAGGTAGGGGGGCTCTGTGAAAAGCAAAGCTAGCTGCCCTTCATGCCACAGACCAAGTTGATCTCTACACCTACATATATACTAAGAACAACCTTTTTTTTTTTTTTTAATCCTCACCGGAGGACATTTTTGCATTTATCTTCAGATAAAGCAGGAGGGAGAGGGGGGAAGAGAGAGAGAGAAACATCGATGTGAGAGAGACACATTGACTGGTTGCCACCCACATGACCCCAACCAGGGCCGGGGACAAACTGCAACCGAGGTACATGCCCTTAGCGGGAACCGAACCCGGGACTCTCTGGTCCACGGGCCCAAGCTCTAACCGCTGAGCCAAACCAGCCAGGGCAAGAACAACCTTCTTTTAAACAAACATCACATACATGTACATGCATGTCATAGAAATTGCTCAATATTTTTAAATATGGGCACATTTTTAACAATCTTCAAGCTAACCTAATAAGAAGCTGGTGGTATAGGTAGGCTCCAACTTTTCTGCCATTAGTCTCTTCTTAAAAAAAAATGACAACAAAATTCTTGCCAGGATGTGCAGAATACGGGTCACCCATACACTGCTGCTGGAAATGTGCGATTGTACAGCCACTGTGGAGCACAGTTGACAGCATCTTGTAAAACTAAACAGGCACTTAACAGAGAACCCAACAATTGCACTCTTGGGCATTTCTCCCAGAGAAATGAAAACTATGTTCATATAAAACCTGTACACAATTGTTTAGAGCAACTTTCTTCGTAATAGCCCCAAACTGGACACAGTCTAGATGTCCCTCAGTAGGTACATACATACCATGGAATATCATTCAGCAATTAAAAGAACTAACTATTTGACAGTCTCACAGCTTAGATGAATCTTAAGAGAATTATGCTGGGTGCAAAAGTTAGTCCCCAAAGATTATATGCTGTATGATTCCATTTATATAAATAACATTCTTGAAGAAAAAAATAAAATTATACAGGTAGGTCTCTGGCTGGGTGACTCAGTTGGTTGGAGCATCATCCTATTCACCAAGGGGTTTTGGATTTTAATCCCAGTCAGGGTACCTACCCAGGTTGCAGGTTCAAGGCATGTACGGGAGGCAACTGATCAATGTTTCTCTCTCAAATCAATGTCTCTCTCTCTCTCTCTCTCTCTCTCTCTCTCTCTCTTTCTCTCTCTCTCTCTCCTTCAAAATCAATAAGACATATTCTCAGGTGAAGATTTAAAAAAATTATACAGGTAGAGAGCACACTAGTTGTTGCCAGGGTTAAGGATGAGGGATATGTATCTTTAAAGGGGTAGTACAAGAGAGCCATCTGGTTATAAAAACATCTAGATCTTGATAGTTATAGTGATTACATAAATCTACACATGTGATAAAATTGCATGAAATACACATACACACAGGAGTACATGTATAACTGGTAAAATCTTAATAATCTCTGTGGATTATACAAATGTCTTTCCTACTTTTGATATTTTATCATAGTTATGCAAGTTGTTATCAGTGAGGGAAATTGGGTTAAAGATAGAGTGGATTTTTTGTGTGCAATTTCCTGTGAATTTACAATTCCAAAATAAAGTTACAAAATGAAAGAGAAATCTTCTCTTGAGTCCTCCATACTCTTCTAGCTAACTGCTCTCTGCTTCCCCTTGTGTTCCCTTTATTGCAAACATCTCAAAGTTTTGCTCTGTTTCTGTTTCTAACACCTCTTTTGCTGCTACTTTGAATCTGCCCTCCACCACTTCTATCCAAAGTGCTCTTGTCAAGATCACCAATGACATCCATGTTCCTCATTCTAGAGGTCAGTTGGTACTCTTCATCATGAATCTATAATTCCTGGCCCAATTATCACATTTGACGAAAGTGATCACACTCATCCTTAGCATCCTCTTTACTTCATGGACCCTTCTGGTTTTCCTTTTGTCTCATGAGTGGCTTCTTCTCAGTCTCATTTCAAGGTTCATCTTTATTTCCCAGAGACTTCTCTTCTCTCTCTACCCATTTCCTTGGTAAACTTACACATTCTCCTAGTTTTAAAAATTACCTATCCACTGGCAACTCCCAAATTGATATCTCTAGTCCAGACCTTATCCTGAATGTTAGATTGGTATCTAATAGTCACAGTAAATATTTACATTACAAATGTAGATAATTAATAGGCATGTTAAATTTTACATGCCCTAAACTAAATACCTGATGGCCCAACCAAATCTGCCCATTCCATTCTCTTTTTATGTCCAAAATTGACAACTCTGAATTTCTTGTAACACAAGCCAAAACTATTTTTTTGGTTTTTTTTGGATTTTTTGTTTTTGTTTTTTTTTTTGCATTTATCTTCAGATAGAGCAGGAGGGAGAGAGGTGGGAAGAGAGAGAGAGAAACATCGACGTGAGAGAGACACATTGAGTGGTTGCTACCCACACGACCCCAACCGGGGCCAGGGACAAACTGCAACCGAGGTACGTGCCCTTAGCAGGAATCGAACCCAGGACTCTGGTCTGCAGGCCGATACTCTAACTGCTGAGCCAAACCGGCCAGGGCAAGCCAAAACTATTGATGTGGTGATTTTCTCCTCTCATTCTCTCATGTATCATGTCAGAAAATCCTGTTGGCTCTGCTTTCGGAATATATCCTGAATCTAAGCACTTCCCACTACCTTCACTATTATCCTTTTCCCTATGTTGCAAACATACTGGTTTCATACTGGTTGTCCACTATTATCTTTGGCCTGGATTCTTGAAATAGATTCTTAACTCTCTACTCTGCCCTTGCTCCATACAATATAGGCCCAGTGCAGAGAACCAAGTGATTCTTCTAAATTATAAGTTAGATCATGACATTCTTCTACCCAAAAAGACCCTATACTTTCTGGACCTCGGTATTACCTTACTATTATCCCCTTTGTTTACTCTGGTCTAGTCCACTGGTCTCCTTTGTTCTTTCTAGAACAAACCAAGTACATTTGTTTTTCCCCAAGTATGTGTAGTCAGTCAAAAAGATGACACTACCCCTTCCCAAGTCAGGTACTCAAATGTCACCTTTTAAGATGGATTCTTATTATTTTATACCTTACTGGTCTCCATAGGAATCGTGCCCATCATAAATGGTATATATGTGTGTGTATATATATAGATGTATATCATATATATGATGAATGATATATATATATATATATATATATATACATACACACACACACACCATTTAGTCTTTATTATCTGTGGATTCCCATTAGAAAACTAACTTCACAGAATATGACTTTTTGTTGTTGTTTGATTTTCCCCTTCTGAATTGCTAGTGTTTAAATCATCCCCGGAACATATAAGACTCTTAGTACATAACTGTGGTACAAATGAATTATTTATTTAAGCAATTATGCAAGTAATTCTCTACTTCCAAGTAAGAAGAGAATTGGAGTATTGGGACAGCATGCACTCTAAGAATTCTGTGAAACCTGAAAAACCACAGAGAACCCAATCTACTCTATGACTGATACGTCTGGCGAGAGCAAAAAAAATCACTTTATTCTTGCAAAGTCTGACAGTCTGATGGCCAAGTACTTCAGAGTCACAGCACCTCTTCACTGAACAAAAAACAGGGCCTATCTGCTTCCTTATTTCCAGGATTCCACAACCACAGGACAGTAAGAAATGTAGCTTGTTGGAGGTATTAGGCATTTACTCTAATATCGCCAATACTGGGAGAGTTGGGAGATTATAAATATCTATATTAGTGCTTGTCCAGGACTGGAGCTTTTAACTAAAAGTTTGTCTTCTGTAAGTATCAGATAGAATAACAGAAAATATAATCTATTCATTCACTCAGCAAATCTTTGCAAAGGGCCAGCTAGAGTCAGGCACCATTCTTTATATGGAGGATAAAGTAGAAAAAAAAAGGCAATATTCCTATTCCATAAAGTTGATATTCTAGAGTTGGAGAGAAACAAAAAATATACAGACAAATAAATTAATAATATAATTTTATATGACTGCTTCTGTGAACACATTAGGATGATAAACGACAATAATGACTTATTTATTTTCAGAGTTTGAAAATTTACATTAATCTACAGATGTTTATTGGGAAAAGTTCTGGTATTGCCAATAGTTGTTTTTTTAGTTTTATTATTTTTTATTTTGTTTCTGTATTTTGTTCTATATTTTTTTATCTTTATTGTTGAAAGTATTACAGATGTCCCCCATTTTCCCCCACTGATCCCTCCTCCCCACTCCCACCTCCTTCTTGCTTTCCCCAAACTACTGTCTGTGTCCATTGGTTATGCATATATGCATATAAGTTCTTTGATTTATCTCATCCCAACCCCTGCACCCCTTCCTTCTGAGGTTTGTCAGTCTGTTCCCTACTTCCATGACACTGGATCTGTTTTGATCGTCACCTTATTTTGTTCATGATATTCCATAAATAAGTGAGATCATGTTTGGAGCCTGACAAAACCTCCCTGTGGATATCAATGATTTGCAGATTGTGTCTCCCTTTGCTGGGTTTGGATGTTTATGGAAGGGACCAAGCGGAACACCAATGTCTGGTCTTATTCTCCTGGGTAGAGTGGCAGTCCAGGCAAAGATTCAAATATCCCAGGGATCCACCTCTACCTGTAGGCTGATTGTTAGTCTCAGTCACTTAATGAGCCTCTGATTGCAGTCTTCAGCTGAATGTAAATTGCCCCACAGCGGGCTGGGTGAGAGGATTTCCACCAGGTGAGGCAATTGCTTTCCCTGGGCTAAAGCTGCTTTGAGAGGAAAGCTTTACCTGAAGAAAATGGTTTCTACAGCATGGGTTAATGACTCAGCACAGCCGCCTTCACAGCTTGGACCCCAGAGCCTCAAAACCTAATGACCACAAGCTGGGCCCAAGGTTCATAGTGCCCAGAGACTCATCTCCGCCTACAGGCTTGTTGGTAGTCTCTGACAGTTAATGAGCCTCAGGTTGCAGTTCTGTGCTAGACACTGACTCCTCCTGGCCCATCGGGGTTCAATTCCAATGGGTGGGGCAGTTGCTTCCCCCAGGGCTAAAGCCACTATCTTGGGAAAAGACTGCCTGAGAAAAATTGTTTCTGTAGCTTGGGGGAATGACTCAGCATAGGGTTCTTGAAGGCCTCCTTCCCATCTCTTTCCCCAGAGCCATGAATCCCCTACTCTCCTCACACGGCTGCAGTCCAGTCCAGTCCACCCTTCCTCTGCAGGAGCCCAAGGTGAACGGCAGTAGCTGTAATTAGTGTGCTGGCCCTTCAGGTGTGTGCCTGTGTTCCCAGTGCCTTTCCTTGCCTGACAGAACCTCTGCTCTTGTGTTTTTCACAGCCAGGTGTTATATGGGTGCCTTTCCCTGTTCCACCACTTTGTGCTAGGGAGCTGGCTTGGTTTTTAAACCCCAGACTTCTCAGAGGGAACTTCTCACAACTTAGATAGCCCTCAGCTGCTGCCTGTGGGAGTCCAGCCAGGCACCTCTGCACCTTCTACCAGACTCAATGTGGACTCCTCTTTACGTCCCTGGTTATAAGGGTTCTCTCTAGCTGGTCCTCAGTTGGTTGTTCCAGGTGACTTTTCTTTATTTTAGTTGTAATTCCAGTTTGGTCCTGGGAGATGGTCAATGTTGTTTCCATTCACTCTGCCACCATTTTCCCTCCTCCACGAATTTTTTTTTTTAATTGGGTGATCATGTTATTACTCTGAGGTGACATTTGAGCACAAATGTAAGTAATTAAAATGAACTAATCATTCAAAACCTGAGGGCAGAATGATTCTGAAAGAAGGAAAAGTAAGTCAAAATGCTCTCAGAGACTACTGTGGCATGTCTGAGAAACAAGTAATGAAGCCAGTATGCTTGCAGCATAGGGAATGGAACGAAGAGTTCAAGAAGATGAAGATAACCCTGGCTGGTTTAGCTCAGCTGTTAGAGCGTTGGCCCAGGGACCAAAGAAGATGAAGGTGAGAAATAGGCACCCACTCAATCCTAGTGACATCAAGTAAGAAATTTGGGGTTGTTTTTTTTTTCAACTTTATCAAGGTATAACTAACAAATAAAATTGTGTACTTTTAAGGCATGTAGTATAGGGACTTGATATACAAAGATACTATGAAATGATTAATTACCACAATCAAGCTTTAGCACATATGTTAGCTCACATAATTACCACTTTTGTGTGTGGTGATGAGAAGAGTTAAGATCTATTCTTTTAGCAACTTTCAAATATACAGTACTATACACAGTATTAACTATAGTCACCAAGCTGTATATTAGATTCGCAGAATTTATTCATCTTATTAGTATAAGTGTGTACCCTTTGACCAACTTCTCCCTATCTACCCAGCTTCTATGAATTCAACTTTTTTAGATGCAACATATAAATGAGATCATACAGTATCTTTCCTTTTGTGTCTGGCTTATTCTACTCAGCCAGAGTGAAATAAGTCATCCATGTTGTCACAAATAAAGAGGATTTTATTTTTGTCAAGGCTGAAGAATATTCAGTCATTGTATAGTGTAATAATATTCAATGTAACAATAATCACTGCATATTATATATTACTGACAGGCACATTTGTAGATTTGGGTAACTAATAGAACTTGTAATCAGGATCCAGAACTTTCCATAACCACATGGCTCCTTAATGCTACCTGTTTAAAGCGACACATCCCTCATCCCTAACCCCTGGCAACAATTAATCTGTTCTTCACCTCTAGAATTTTGTAATTTCGAGAATGTTAAATAAATAAAATCATACAGTATGTTGCACTTGGGTATTAACTTTTTGCACTCAACATAATTCTCTTAAGATTCCTCTCAGCTGTTGTACCTATCAGTACTTAGTTCCTTTTTATTGTAGCTATGTTGCAACAACATTTCTAACTATTTATTACTTGTATTACATTGATATTAGCCTGAAGTAGACTGTGGTAAATCAAGATGCATGTTGTAATTTCTAGGGTAACCAATGAGAAAAATAATACAAAAATGTAGTAAGAAAACCAACAAAGGAATTAATATGTCATACTAGAAAATATCCACTTCATACCCTAAAAGGCAGCATAAGAGAAAGAGAGGAACAAAAAAGACAGGAGACATAGAGATAAAGAAATAGTAAAAGATATAAATCCAACCATATCAGTAATTATATTTAATGTCACTGAATTCCATGCGGTAATTAAAAGATAAAGTGCGTCAAGCTAGAATTAAAAAAAAAAAAAAAACACAAACAAGATTGAACTATATTCTGTCTAGTAGAACAAGAACTTTATATATTTAAGGCACAAATAGGATGAAAGTAAAGGATGGCAATAGATAAAACATGCACAAAGTCACTATAAAAGAGCTGGAGTGGCTATACTAGTATCAGACCAAGCAGATTTTAAGACAAAAATTTCTACTAGAGATAAACAGGGGCATTTCTTAATGATAAAAGAGTCAATTCAAAAGCATAAATAACCATTACAAATGTATACACACCTAATGACAGAGCTTCAAAGTACACAAACAAAAATATGACAGAATCAAAATGAGAAACCAATAATTTGACAATAGTTGAAAACCTCAATACCCCATTTCCAACAATTGTTAGAACAACTAGACAAAAAGAAAATCAAGCTTTAGAACACTTGAGCAACACTATCAACTAACTTGAAATAACTGGCATTTATAGAATATTTCCCCTCACAACAGCAACACACACGTAATTTTCAAGTTCACATGGAATATATTCCAAAATATACTATATGCTAGATCATAAAATGATCTCGATACACTTACAGTAATAAGAGCCATACAGTGTGTTCTATGATCATAACAGAAAGAAATCAGCCACAGAAAGAAATTTGAGGAATCCACAGATATTTAGAAGTTAAAACACTTCTAAGCAACTCATGGATCAAAAAAGAAATGAAAAGGAAAATTAGATCATATTTTGAACTGAAAGAAAACCAATGTATATAACATACCAAAATTTATGGAATGCAGGTAAATGAGAACTAAGAAGGAAATTTATACCTTTGTTCACCAATATTAAAAACCTAGGAACAGAATAGCAAACTAAACCCATCCATCATTATGAAAAGCTCAGAAAAGGTAAATCTATAGAGATAGAAAGCAGATTAGTGGTTGCCTGGGGCTTGGAAGTGGGAACAAGAATTCACTGCAAACAGCCTAAAGGGGTCTTTTTGAGCAGATGGAAAATGTCCTAAAACTGGATTAGAATGATAATTATGTAACTATAAATGTACTTTACATCATTAAATTATACATCTAAAATGAATGAATATAATTGTGAGTAATTTATACCTCAGTAAAGCTATTAAAATACAAATTACCTGATTGGCAGTGGAAAAAATATGCACATGTGTATGTGTAACTTCCACAAATGAATGAAATTCCATATTACTAAATTGAGCTATCCAGTGCTAAGCACAGGTTTTATAATAATAGATGTGTTTAATCTTGCTCCTTGTAATTTCACAGTCAATAAAATTCTCCTCCAGTAAAAGTTAAATATTTAATAACTATTTGACTGCTGCTTTAGTTTTTGAACTTAAATTTATATTTAAGTAAAAGGCTATATCTCTATTCCAACAATAATGTGGATAGCTTGGCAATTAGTCATAAAATGTTTAATCATATCAGTATATATATAATCTTGTCTCTCCTCTTTAGCAGATACTCTAATTTTTCAAGTGAAATTACATTAAGAGTAAAACAAATCATGATAATTTTGGGCAAAGACCTATAAACATATATAGATATTGTCAAAATGATTCAGATATATATTCATCTATTATAGTTAGAGCCACATTTGGCAATAGACAACTAGACAAAAACTCATCTAGGATCATGTCCAGCCAGTGTGGCTCAGTGGTTGAGTGCTGACCCATGCACCAAGAGGTTGCTGGTTTGATTCCCTGTCAGGGCACATGTCCAGGTTGTGGGCCAAATCCCAATTTGGGGGCATGCAGGAGGTGGCCAATCAATGTTCTCTCTCATCAATGTTTCTATCTTTCTCTCCCTCTCTCTTCCTCTCTCTTTAAAATCAATAAAGAAAAAAAAAATTAAAAACAAAAAAAAACTCATCTAGGATTCCATTGACCAAAGCTCCAAGATAAAATGAAACCTTGAAAACAGTCTGTCTGGGTCCTAAATACTCAATAATTTTTTAAGATGTTTTAAGTTGTAAATAAATCTCTGTTAAATCAAACTATCAAAATGATGAAAAAAAAACACATATTAAGGGAGGTTGAGGAGTACATGTTTCTTGGAAAATTAGGATTTTGAAGAAAAAAAATCGGAATCCTGTTAATGTAAAAGTCTATTCATTTCTCAATTTGATGGAGAAGAGCTGAAAAGAGAAAGTCATGCATTCTCAACATGAGTATTATTTCTTACAGGAGGTGAAAAATCTTAGTCCCATGGTCTGTGTTCCAAGGGACAGAGTACATAAATAGAACACAGTATATCCATGGTATTAAAGTTTTATGCAGGAACAAATAGAAGAAAAAAAGTGTCTATACAGGACTGTTAATGGAGCAATGATGAAAAGCTGAAAAACACTAGCATACATGATCCTTCTACAGATAATTTCAAAATAATTCATTTGGCTTTCCCCTCCACTCCTTATTTTTAAAAAGTCTCAGTATAGATAAGAACCTGTCAGTTACCTTTACAAGAGTTAATTCTTTGTACGTCATAATAGAAGATAACATTAAAAAAATTTTTTTTCTTTATTGATTTTAGAGAGAGAGGAAGGGAGAGGGAGAGAGAGAAAGAAACATCAATAAGAGAGAACATCCATAGGCTGCCTCCTGCATGCCCCACACTGGGAATTTGGTCCACAACCTGGGCAGGTGCTCTGACCAGGAATCGAACCAGCGACCTCCTGTGCATGGGCCGACACTCAACCACTGAACCACACTGGCCGGGCATAGGAGATAATATTAAGAATACCAAATCTCTTGTCATCCATATTTCTAGAGGCTATATCTGAAAAGTCAACAGTGTTTCTGATCTCTTATGCCACATATCAAACACAATATAAACAGACAGCAAAGTAATTTCATGGAAAAGTTGATTTTTGCTCTTTACGTTCGTAAGTAAATTATATGTAATAATTTAGCATACTGCTTTTACCATCAGTGTTCTTATCCTGCAGCTGCTGAATAAGAATAGGGAGAACTGTGCTAATCTAGTACACTAGCATTTTCTTTGCTGACCTAAATTATAAAGGACTTGCTTCAAGTCCATCAGGCAAACTAATTTTAAACACCAATTATGTCTAAAATATAGTTAGTTATTCAGAAATAGCAATGTAGATACATTAGAAGAATTGGCATAGTATAATTACAGAAAAAAATAGTTGGCATATTGCTTTGAGAATTATTTAAAAAATAAACTGGTCAATGATTTTATTCACTATTTTTAGATTCAAAATATATCTATTGTCACTTTCCTAATTTTATCCTGTTTACATTGCTTCCAATTCATCTTACCAAGAAAGCTTCATTTCAATCTGCATTCCTACCAACAATGCAGAAATGTTCCCTTTTCTCCATATCCTCACCGACACTTGTTTGTTGAATTATTGATGATAGCCATCCTGACAGGTGTGAGGTGATATCTCATTATGATTTTAATTTGCATTTCTCTGAGGATTAGTGACGATGAACATCTTTCCATATGTCTATTGACCATCTGTATGTACTTTTGGAGAGGTGTCTAGTCAGGTCCCTTGCCCATTTTTTAATTGGATAGTTTGTTTTTTGGGTGTTAACTTTCACAAGTTCTTTATAAATTTTTAATATTAACCCCTTATGAGATGTACCATTGGCAAATATGTTCTCCCATTCAGTGGGTTGTCTTTTTGTTTTGTTGATGGTTTCCTTTGCTGTGCAAAAAGTTTTTAGTTTGACGTAGTTTTTTCCTTTGTTTCTCTTGCCTGAAAAGATTGATCAGAAAAAATATTGCTACGAGTGATGTCTGAGATTTTACTGCCTATGTTATCTTCTAGGATTTTTATGGTTTCAAATCTAACATTTAAGTCTTTCATTCATTTTGAACTTATTCTTGTGTATAGTATAAAAAGGTGGTCTAATTTCATTTTTGCACATATCTGTCCAATTTTCTCAACACCATTTATTGAGGAGACTATCTTTACCCCATTGTAATGTCTTGCTTCTTTTGTCAAATTCCAATTGACCATACATGCATAACTTTGTTTCTGGGCTCTCCATTCTGTTCTGTTGATCTATATGTCTATTTTTATGGCAGTACAATGCTCTTTTGATTACTATGGCCTTGTAGTATAGTTTGTTTTCAGGAGGCATGATTCCACCAACTTCGTTCTTCTTTCTCAAGACTGCTGTGGCTATTTGGCATCTTTAGTGGTTCCATATCAATCTTTGGAATATTTGTTCTAGTTCTGTGAAATATGCCATTGGTATCTTGATGGGAATGATGTTGAATCTATAGATTGCTTTGGACAGTATGGTGATGTTAATTCTTCCTATCCATGAACACAGTATATGCTTCCACTTACTTGTATTTTGTTCAATTTCTTTCTTCAGTGTCTTATAGTTTTCTAAGTACAGATCTTTTATATCTATGGTTAAATTTATTCCTAGGTTTGGTTTTTTTTTATACAATTTTAAATGGGACAGTTTTCTTAGTTTCCCATTCTGATAGTTCATTACTGGTATATAAATATGCAACTGATTTCTGAATATTTATTTTGTATCCTGCCACTTTACTGAATTCATTTATCAGTTCTAGTAGTTTTTAGGTGGAATCTATCGGGTTCACTATATAGTGCATCATGTTACTGTAAATAATGACAGTTTTATTTCTTCCTTTCCAATTTGGATGTCTTTTATTTCTTCCTCTTGTCTGATTGCTTTGGCTAGGACTTCCAGTACTATGTTGAATAAGAGGGGTGCATGAGGAAATCTCTATCTTGTTCCTGATCTTAAGGAAAATGCTTTTAGTTTTTGCCTATTAAGTATGATGTTGGCTGTAGGTTTCTCACATATGGCCTTTATTTTGTTCAGGAATGTTACTTTATCCCCAATTTGCTGAGAGTTTTAATCATAAATGGGTGCTGGATTTCATTAAATTTTTTTTCTGCATCTATTGATATTATCATGTGATTTTCATCCTTCATTTTGTTTATGTGGTGTATCATATTTACTGATTTGCAGGTATTGTACCAACCTTACATCCTCAGAATAAATCCCAACTGAGCATGGTATATAATCTTTTTAATGTATTGCTGGATCTACTTTGCTAATATTTTATTGAGGATTTTAGCATCTATATTCATCAAGGCTATTGGCCTATAATTTTCTTTCTTTGTCATATCTATATGTGGTTTTGAAATTAGGAAAATGCTGGCCTCATAAAATGAGCTTGGGATTCTTCCCTCTTTATTATTCTTTGAAATAGTTTTCGAATTATAGGTGTTAGTTCCTCCTTGAATGTTTTGTACAACATATCTGTGAAGCTATCTGGTCCAGGACTTCTATTTGTTGGGAATATTTTGATTACTGCTTTAATGTCATTAGTTGTAATCAATCTATTCATATTTTTCTGATTCTTCCTGATTCAGTTTTGGAAAACTGTATGTTTCTAGGAATGAATCCATTTTGTCCAGATTGACCAATTTGTTGACATATAGTTGTTCTTAATATTTCCTTACAATCCTTTGTATTTCTTTGGTGTCAGTTGTTACTTCTCTTTCATTTCTGATTTTATTTATCTGGGCCTCCTCTCTTTTTTTCTTGATGAGTCTGGTTAAAGGTTTGTCATTCTTGTTTATCCTTTAAAAAAAACAACTCTTGGTTTCATTGATCTTTTGTATTGTGTTTTTTCTTAGACTCTATTTTGCTTATTTCTGCTTTGATCTTTATTATTTCCTTCTTTCTACTCACTTTGGGTTTTGTTTGTTGTTCTTTCTCTAGATTCTTTAAGTGTAGGGTTAGAATGTTTATTTGAGATTTTTCTTGTTTCTTGAGGTAGGCCTGTAGTGCTATGAACTTCCCTCTCAGAACTGCTTTCGCTGCATCCCATAGATTTTGTGTTGTTGTGTGTTCATTTTCATTGGTTTCCAGGAAGTTTTCAATTTCTTCTTTGATCTCCTCGGTAACCCATTCATTGTTTAATAACATGCTATTTAGCCTCCATGTGTTCAAATGTCTTTGCATGTTCTTGTTGCAATTGATTTCCAGTTTCATGCCATTGTGATCTGAAAAGATGCTTGATATGATTTCAATCTTCTTGAACTTGTAGAGACTTAGTTTGTGTCCTAACATGTGGTCTATCTTTGAGAATGTCCCATGTGCACTTGAGAAGAATGTGAATTCTGTTTTTGGGTGTAATTCTCTGTAGATATCTATTAAATCCATTTGGTCTAGTGCTTCATTTAGAGTCTCTGTTTCCTTGTTAATTTTTTGTCTAGAGGATCTATCCAGTGATGTCAGTGTGTTGTTGAAGTCCCCTGCTATGACTATATTGCGGTCGATTTCTCCTTTGAAGTCCTCCAGAAGATTTTAAATATATTTTGGTGCTCCTATATTGGGTGCATATATATTTACCAAGGTTATATCTTCCTGTTGGATAGATCCTTTCAATATTATGTAGTGACCTTCTTTGTCTCTAGTTATGGCCTTCATTTTGAAATCTATTTTGTCAGATATGAGTATTGCTACCCCAGCTTTTTTTTTCTTTTCTGTTTGCTTGGAAGATTTTTTTCCATCCCTTCACTTTCAACCTATGTGAGTCTTTTGTTGTGAGGTGGGTCTCTTATAAACAACATATATATAAGTCATGCTTTCTTATCCAATCTGCTACTCTGTGTCTTTTTATTGGAGTATTCAATCCATTTACATTTAAGGTGATTATTGATATGTACTTATTTATTGCCATTTTTGTTTAGTGTGGTTCTATTTTCCTTCCTATTTCTTCTACTAATTACAGCAGTCCTTTTAACATTTCTTGCAGTGGTGGTTTGGTGCTAATGTATTCCCTTAGCCTTTTTTTGTCTGGGAAGCTCTTTATTTGATCTTCTATTTTGAATGATAGCCTTGCTGGGTAGAGTAGTCTTGAATTCAGATCCTTGTTTTTCATTAAATTGATTACTTCATGCCATTCCCTTCTGGCCTGTAGTGTTTCTGTTGAGAAGTCAGCTAACAGCCTTAAGGGGGTTTTTTGTAGGTAACCTGTTGCTTATCTCTTGCTGCCTTTAGGATTCTCTCTTTGTCTTTAATTTTTGGCATTTTAATTACTTTGTGTCCTGGTTGGGCCTGTTTGGGTTCTTCTTACTTGGGGCTCTCTGTGCTTCTTGAACTTGAATGCCTTCTTCCTTCACCAAATTAGGGAAATTTTCTGTCACTATTTCTTCAAATATATTCTCTAACCCTTTTTCATTTTCTTCTTCTTCGGGGACTCCTATGATGCAAATATTATTATGTTTCCAGTTGTCCCACAGTTCTCTTAAGCTGTCTTCCTGTTTTTTAATTGTTTTTTCCTTTTGGTTTTCTGATTGGTTGATTTTTTTCCAGTTCACTGATCCTGTCCTCAGCTTCCTCTACTCTGCTGTTTAGTTCTTCCAATGTGTTCTTCTTTTCTGCTATGTCATTCTTCATTTCTTCTTGGTGCTTCTTCATTTCCAATTGGTTGATTTTCAATATTTCTATGTCTTTACTCATGGTGTTGATGTCCTTACTCACGCTGTTGAGCTTCCTCAAGATCATGGCTCTGAATTCTAGCTCTGTTAACTTGCTTAACTTCATTTCATTTATCTCATCTTTGGTAGAGGTCTCTTGTTCTTTCATTTGGGATTTGTTTCTTTGTTCACCATTTTGGCTATCTCAGTGGGTTTTGGAGCCTGCCAAATTTTCCCTGTTGATGTTGGTGTTCTCCTGTTTGTGGCTCCTTCTGCTGGGTTTGGATGAGTGTGGGAGGACCCATGTTAAACACCACTGTCAAGTCTTACTTTCCTGGGTAGATTTGCAAGCCCAGCAAAGGTTAAGTTATCCTCTAGCTTTTTGCCTAGAGACTATTAGTCCTGGTTACTTGAAGAGCCTTGGGTTCTCAGTTGAATGAAAACCTCCCTCAGGTGTTCAGAGTAAGAGGATTTCCCGAGGGTGGGGCAGATGCTGGTAGTTAATGAGCCTCAATTTGCATTTCAATGTCCTACCGGGGTGGGGCTGAATCTCTGAGGAAGGGGCTGCTGCTTCTCCCCCAGAGCCCTGGGAAGGAGTAAGATGGCCACTGTCCTGTGTGGCTGAAACTCAGCGAAATCTCTGAGCGCCCTCCAAATCCCTAGTGTCCCCACACAGTTCCAGTCCAGTCCACCCTCCCTCTGCTGGAGCCCAAGGTGAGTGGCTGTGGCTGTTTTAGTGCTCTGTCCTGGCCTTCTGCGCTGTGGAACCGGGTTGGGCTTTAACCCCAAGGGTGCTGCTCACAGCTAAGACCGCTGCTGTCCATGGGCTCCCAGCCCCCCTCTCGCGCCTCCACAATCCTACCAGGATCGATTCAGCGTCCCTGGTTGTATGGTCCTCGCAAGCTGCTTTTCTGTTGCTTTTTCTTGACAGTTTGTCTTTATTTTAATTGTAATTCCAGTTTGGTCCTGGGAGATGGTCTGTGTAGCTTCCATTCACTCTGCCGCCATTTTGGTTCCTCTTCATTTTTTTTTTTTTAATTCTTTTTTTTTTCATTTTGCTGCTTTGATTGTGTGTTTTGGCAACCTTGTCTTGCAAATCGCTGACTTAATCCTCTGCTTCATCTAACATACTATTTATTCCTTCCATGTTTTCCACTGGTTTTCATATTCTTCTAAAAGGTTTTTTAAATTTACAATCTATAAATTTTCATTTTTATATTGATATATCAAATATAAGTGTATTATAAAATCAAACCACCCGTGTTTCCCAAATTCCCATATATCAACATTTATTTACTTATTTTAAATTTTAAATATTTTAAAAATAATTTTAATTATGGATGACATATAGTTGAATAACATTATATAAGTTTTCGGTGTGCCATCAGTAATTAGACATTTATATACCTTATGAAGTGATGACCCCAACAAATCTTGTATGCATCTAGCACATGTATAGTTATTACAGTATTGACCATATTCCTAAGACTTCCTTTACATTGCAATGACTGTTCTGTAACTACCAATCTGTACTTCCAAACCTCTCACCATTTTTGCTCAGCCCTTGAGCCCCCCTCCCCTCTGTCAAAATGTTCACTGTATCTGTGAGTCTCTTTCTGCTTTGATTATTTTGTTCTTTAGATTTCACATATAAATGAAACCACATGGTATTTGTCTTTCTCTGTCTGACCTATTTCACTCAACATAATACCTTCTAGGTATTATGAATGTCACAAATGGCAAGATCTTATTCTTTTTTATGGCCAACTAATCTTCCATTGTATATATGCACCACATCTTTATCCATTCGTCTGTTTATGAACACTTAGGTTTCCTCCATATTCTGACCACTGTAAACAGTGCTGCAATGAACATAAGGATGCATATGTCTTTTCAAATTAGTGCTTTGGGTTTCTTCTGATAAATACCCAGAAGTGAAATTTCTGGGTTGTTCTTTGTCTCTAGTGTATTCTTCTTTTCAGATATCGTATTCTTCATTTCTCATTGGTCCTTTCTTATGCTTTCTATGTCCTTTTTCATGCTGTTGTAAGTATCACTAAGTTCCTTGAGCATCCTATAACCATTATTTTAAACTCTATATCTGATCAATTCCCTGCCTCCATTTCATTTAGCTATTTTCCTAGAGATTTCTCCTGCTCTTTTATTTGGGGCAAGGTTCTTCATCTCCCCATTTTCGCTCTGTGTGTGTGTATCTCTGTGTATTTCACAGAAAAATCAAAAAATAATTTAATATTATCTGTTTACCTTAGAATTATGATATCCATCTAAGGACCCTCTCTCAGTTTTTCTACGATCAAATTAAAATACCTACCGAACAGCCAAGCACAATGTCGGGAACAGAAACAGGTAGTAAGTGTGTGACAGAGTCAAGCCCAGGTTTTTTAGAATAAAAAAGACTGGAATTTTGGCCAAAATAAAAGAGAATAGAGGTGTGTAGATGGGGTTGGGGATTTGGCAAATGGGATTAAGGGATTCTCATAGGAGATACAATCTGGAATAACTTGCCTTTGCGAAAAAATGGGAGAATGGTGCTCTAGGTGGTGCACTAAAGCAATCCAGTCATATGCACACAAAAGACCAGGAAGCTGGTCTAGCTAGAGCAGCCTTGAATAGGAGAGTGATCTAGTTATGAATGTAGTGTTTTTACAATTAATTTATAGGAGTGGATGCAGGGAGCATGAATGAAAGCCTAGAAGCAAATTAGGAGGCCAACACTCTACTCCAGTTGAGAAAGGACTTAAGTCTTAAGGACAAAAGTGGTAAGACTAGAAGGAGGGGGTCGGTTGGAAAAACTGTTTAGGAGGTTGAAATCAGCAGGACCTACTGAATGTTTAAAATGTGGATGAGGAAGAAGTGGGAATGAAGAATGATCTAAAAGCTTTAGCTAAGCTAGAGAAGGTCAATAGAAAAACAGATCTGGAGGAGAGGAAAAATAAGGAGGAAGACAATAACATCACGAATACTACAAAGTTCCTGTGGAATATTCAAGGGAAAATGTTCACTCATCTATTGCATATGGAGGTCTGGAGCTCATGAAAGACGGCGGGGTGGAAATAGAGATCAGAGAATCAACAGTACATAGTAGTTAAAACTATATCAATTAATGAGGTGGCTCAAGCAAAGCACCATTTTTTTAAATGGAATTACTTCTCATTGAGTTTTCCTCTTGTTTTCAATATATTTTTATCCATAGCACCTACTTAATCTTGCTTTAGGATGTAATGGCATCAAAAACTAATTCCAGTCTGTGTCTCTAGAGAGAAAAAAGAAGCAGGGCTCGGACTCAGGTCTCCCCTAGAGAAATGTAGGTAGCAGAGTTGCTAGTGATCTTAAGGAAGAACAGTGAAAAGATGGCTCTAAGCTTTTTATTTCCTATCCCCATTCTCTGCTTCTCTATTCCCTAATTTCTGCTGTGTGCGTATATATTATGCATGTATGTGTTTTTGATGTTTGCAAAAAAATAAGACATGCTTGTGGTATCCATGTAAAACAATACAAAAAATATATAAAGAAAATGCTAATCGTCTTCCCCTCCAATCTCCATCTGAGGTAATCAACTACTTCTATTTAATAACATTACTCCCCAATAGTTAGCCTAGTATACTTTTTAGCAAAAAATTACATAACAAAAGCAATATAGTATGTGTATGCAAATACACACTCAACAGAAATGAAACAAAGATTCAGGAAACATCAGAGATGGCATGAACAATAGAGAAGAGCAGATGTTCCATTCATTCATTCAAAATTAATTTATTGTATTAGATACATTGCTAGGTATCACAGATACAAATGTGGATAAAGATTGTCAATATTCTTAAGGAGTTTTCTGGCTAGGAAAATGGACAAGTAAATAGACAATTGCAATACATTTTGTTAAGTACAATGTATCTGACTAAGTGCAGGGCCAGGGGATGGAGGCAGTTGAAGAGAGAAGTGTAAGAAACCTCCATTACCTCTACTGTGCAAAATCATGGCACTAAGAAATGCTGTGTTTAGGCATCTTGGCTTTAAAACTTGCATTCTGTTCATTTATTCATATAATGTTTTTAGGGCAGATCATATGGCATCCATTTGTGATTTAAATAGACAGTGCTCTTAACCCACAGAGACATGGATGACTCAAACCTTACCTCCCTTCAAATGTCATTATGTTCTCCTGCTCTATTTCATCACTGCTCTAAGCTCTTTTAATCACCCTTATAACTTCTAGTTTTAATTATTGAGTCTTTAATAATTGTCTATTAAAAATGGGCTTTTGGCATCTACGTCAGTTAGGAATAGAAAAAGCAGGAAGATGACAAATGTACTAGGCTTGCACACAGAGAGTAAATATTTTGGTGTTACATTAGCCTGAGGCAAAGAGGCAAAGAAGAAAAAGTCTGGTTTCTGAATACATAATCCGTTTTCTGTCCTTCTTTCAGGAAGCCCTCTCCATGTTGTACTTAATACTGCCCCATGATCTTGACAGTCTAATTCTTGCCAAGGTGCTGCTGTTTTAATGTCCTATCATGAAGGAGGACACAGGAACAGGTGTCAATTTTTAAACTGAACTAATATGAAGACCAGGTTGCTGTTCTCAAGACCAGGTTTTCATTCTCAGTCATGTAATTTCAATGTACTTAATAAACAGAAAATTCTATAAGATGGGGTGGGCACAGTTCAAGAGAAATTTAATTTATGGTTTGTTTTTTGAAGAGCTTAGACTTTCTAGGCCACAAGGCATACATAATCAGATGTATAATGGCTAGTAAGTAATATTAATATTGACATGTTACACATATTAAATAAATAAATAGATAAAAACATTTATTAATCACTACTTCATTCACGCAACAAGCATTTACCATTTGTTTACCAATAGTAGGCACTATGGAAGATGCTGGCCATGGAGAACCAGGATATGACCTTGTAAGGGGCTCAGTTGAGTGATTCCATGATAATAAATATTTCCTTAAGGAATGAGTTCAAAACAATATGTGTTGAGAAACTCTTAGGGCATTATAGAACCAGAAAAGCGTCATCTACCCCAGATTGGATGTACTTGGTGGCAGAGGGAGGGGGTAGGTACATGTGTCAACATAAAGGAGAGCTCCCTGTGTTGTCAAAGCTGGGTCTTGAAGAAACAGACACTGAGGCTATGGTGAGGAGGAGGCAGAAAGAAACATCATTTGAAAAGGTATGGATCAAAGGAAGAACAAATATAAGAAATACGAAAATAAAGCATGAAATTGTTGTGTACGGCTGTAGCATAGGGAGTGTGTGGGAGATGGTCAAAACAGAACCCAGAGTCAGGTCATGTGCCATGCCAAGGAGTTCGGGCTTTATCCTGTTTAGTATAGACAAGTAGGGAGCCACTGAGTAAACTTAATCTGAAGTAAGGTGCATTTAAATTTTGGCAAGATAACTCTAATAATAGTATTTTTTTTTTTAATCCTCACCCAAGGACACTTTCCCATTTTTTGTTCAGACAGAGTGGGAGGGAGAGAGAGAAAGAGAGAGAGAGAGAGAAATATCGATGTGAAAGGGACACATCGAGTGGCTGCCTCCCGCGTGACCCAGCCAGGGGCTGGGGACAAACTGCAACCCAGGTACGTGCCCTTAGCGGGAACCGAACCCGGGTCTCTCTGGACCGCAGGCCGACGCTCTAACCACTGAGCCAAACTGGCCAGGGCTCTAATAATAGTATTAAACTTGATTATAGGGGAAGAGGAAAAAAATGGCTACAGTAAATCTCTAAGGAGAAATGATAAACGCCTATTTAAAGCAGGAACTGAAGACAGGCAGTGGTAATGAACAGGGAAGGCCAGATGAGAAGCAGAATCAATAGAAAGCGGAGGTTAATGTTTTGGGGGCAATAGAGGTGAGAAAATAAGAAAGTGAGGGAATGGAAAATTCAAGGAGACTCCCAGGGTGCTGGCCTGGGTCAGAAAAGGAATCAAAGAGTGACAAATGTGAGCAGGTCACCTCATGACTCCCCTGCTTGCACACACTGCTTACCTCTAGGCCACCCTTGCCCAACACTGCATCAGCATCAACACACACACACACACACACACACACACACACACACACACACACCCCACACCATGCATGCACACATGTGCACATGCATACATATACAGTGTCATTGGTCTCTCTCCTTTCTTCTCATTTCTATCTTCTCCTTTTCTTCCTTACACCTTTCCAACATACACACTCAGATATTTCTATTTACATTTTTCTTATGTGGAATAATTTTTTAGCCTTTTTCTTCAATTTGTCTCCCTTCACCCATCTCATCCAAAGAAAAATCTTCCCTAGATCTGCATTTCTTACAAGTTTGGGGAGTAGAGAAGTCATTGTAAATATTAATTTAACATATTTATCTTGTCAAATATACTTTAATTGTTATTTTAGAGTGTACTCGTTCTACTTATAGAAAACGTTTGCTGTAAAGCATAATACCAAGTTACACCAGCAGCAGCCCCACGCATCTCATGTTTACCACATTGCTCGACTGCATCCTTTTCTCTTGTGCTTGATTAAACCTTGTGTTGATTTGTACAATAACATGTTGTATAGACTTATAGCAATAGTCTGTGATATACAGTCTAGATGTGCAGTAGGCTATA
The DNA here is from genome assembly GCA_030848825.1 of Tadarida brasiliensis. Taxonomy (NCBI): domain Eukaryota; kingdom Metazoa; phylum Chordata; class Mammalia; order Chiroptera; family Molossidae; genus Tadarida; species Tadarida brasiliensis. Next base: position 65,676,997 of record CM061261.1, on the reverse strand, counting down.
CCATCTAGGTTGGAGTAAGTGCACAATATGATGTTCGCACAACTATGAAATTGCCTAACGATGCATTTCTCAGAATGTATCCCCCTTGTGAAGCAACGCATGGTTGTACTGTTAATAGAAAAATTGATCAGAAAAAAATATGACTTTTTGTTTTTTAGTAACTTAGAGGAGTTAGTGCTTTTCATACAAACACCAATTTATGCCTAATTCCTAGGAAAAGTTGATCTATGTCATTTGGGGAGAAACTCCATAAACTAGATTGTGTTTGGGAGATCCATGACTGAGCTCTTCTCTCCTCGTACATTAATCAGACATAACATTGTCAGTGTACCATAATACTTCCCACTGATTCCAGAGTCCCAAACATGTGTTGTTGTTTATTTTTTTAAATACTAGTAAATAGATGCTAAGAAACCAAAAGAAGTTACAAACGCATTCTACATTCACACAGCAGCATTTGGATTAAGAGGATTAAATTAGTCCAAGGATTTAAAACTTGTTGATACTTTGTGCTTCAACAGGAATAGAAGTTTTATTGCTAGCATTTAGTCAGATATTAACTGGCCAAACATATCATATATTCTTTATTTTCTCAGCACCCTTCCACAGTATATAGTTGCAGAAGTCATTTGTCTCCTTTGTGATAGAGTAAGGTATTCAAAACTAAGACCAACCAACCTGTGACTAAAGCTGCATTCTTCTTTCTAAAGCAATTGGTTTTCTAAGTATTGTTTTTCTATGAGAGCCCCAAGATCAAATTATTTCAACATTTCAATAAAAAAGCAGTGGGACAATGTTATCCTACTCTCTTTACACTAAGCCTCAGCAATCATGCTAGTCTGTACGCACCAAGAGGATTGGGTTCATGACTCTTTATGTTCGCCCTAGCACCAAGCACAACACCTCATACATAATGGGATCTCAATATGTATCTGTGCAAAGGCCTAGACTGAATAGGAAACAATAGAATAAAATTCTTTAGATTAAACGATGACTTGAGAGTCAAAGTTTTTATACTAAGTTCCTTTTTCAAACATAGGAAATCCTTATTTCCAGTTAATATTTAAGACTATCCATATATGAGGTCCAATGCTTGTAATTATAAAATAATTTTTCTCATCATCAGTTTAAACTCATAATTAATGAAAGTTGATATAGAGAAGATGGCAAAGCAGGTAAACATGGTACTTGCACCCTCCAACGACCGATTCCACATTACAGCTAAATTACAGAACAACCATCATTGAGAACCACCTGAAGTCTAGCTGATCAGAAGTCCTATAACTAAGGATATATAAAAGAAGTCCCATGGAGCTGGTAGGAGGGGTAGAAATGCTGACGGGGATACTCCCACAACCATGTGAGACAGTAAAAATCGGGAGGATTATCTCGGCTGCAGAGGTTGCCCCTGAGGAACAATGGGTTCCAGCTCACCATCAGGTCCCCCAGCGCAGGGTTTCAGTGCCAAGAAGAGAAGTCCTCATACCTTCTGGCTATGAAAACAAGAAGAGGTTTTGGCTGAGTGAGATGGAATGTTTCTGGAGTCCCAGGCATTCTCTTAAAGGGCCCACACATAACTTATTTGGATTCACTCACTCTGAGCTCCAGCACTAGGACAGCAGCTCGAATGGCACCAGGGACATACCAGATGGACCTGAACTGTCTAGCTTCAGGGCATGAGATGGGGAGGCAGCTTTCTCCCAGATAAAAGCGCTGACAGAAGCCATTCTTCCTTTGCTGAGCCCTCCCCCCACAGAGCCTACAGGCAAGCACAATATCTGAGTATCCATCAACCTGGCTAACACTGCTTGCCCCACTGTGGTGATTCCCTGATACCCTGCCCCACTCAACCTGAAGGCACACCCAAGCAGCTGCCAGTGGCTTTTCCATACAAATGGACTATCTTGGCTCATGCTGTGGACTTTCCTAAAATCTCCCAGAGGTCCAAAAATAACAAATAAGCAACATCTGGCCTTGGTATGACCCATACCTCTTGCTAAGCAGCCTCAAGCCTGGCACTAGTGGCAGCCTCTGTTTGCAGCTTGGTCTCTCCTGATAACCTCCAACTATAGCACAAGCGGCATTCATCTGCAGATTCCTTTGTAGTTCTGAGGATAGCTTCAGACCATGCCAGAGCAGAACCCAAGCACCTCCAGAGGGACACACTTAATGAGTGGACTTGGCAGGCACCAGAGCCCCACTGAAGTGAGTCCTGCTCTGTACTCAGAGCAGTGGTCCTCTGCACAGCAGCTCCTCCACTACAGTCACAGTTGTTCCTTGCAGCCAGTCAGCCTCAGGGTCAAACCCTTCTGCTGATGTGCCAACAACAATCAAGGCTCAACTACTACAGGAGGAGGCACACAGCTCTGATGGGGGTGTGCACACCTGGTACCACTCAGGTGACCAGAGAGGCTGCGCCACTGGGCCTCATAGGACACCTACTACATAAGACCACTCTACCGAGACCAGAGGACATAGCAGCTCTAATACAAAATAGGGAGGCAGCCAAAATGAGGAGACAAAGAAACATGTCCCAAATGAAAGCACAGGACAAAACTCCAGGAAAAGAACTAAACAAAATGGAGACAATCTACCAGATACAGAGTTCAAAACACTGGTTACAAGGATACTCAATGATCTTACAGGAAAAGTAGATGAAATTAGCAAGAACTTCAACACAGAGATAGGAAACATAAAAAAGGACCAGTCAGAAATGAAGACTACAATAACTGAAATGAAGATTATAACAGAAAGAATCAACAGATTAGATGAAGCAGAGGATCAAATCAGCAATTTAGAAGATAAAGTAGCAGAAAACACAGAATCAAAACAGCAAAAAGAGTCCAAAAGTGTAAGGGGCCTCTAGGGCAACATCAAGCATACCAACATTTGCATCATAGGGGTGATGAAAAGAGAAGAGAGAGAGCAAGAAATTGAAACATATTTGAAAAAATAATGAAAGAAAACTTCCCTAACTTGGCAAAGGAAACAGACACATATGTCCAGGAAGCACAGAAGGTCCCAAACAAGATGAATCCAAAGAGGCCCACACCAAAACATATCATAATTAAAATGCCAAAGATTAAAGACAAAGAGAGAATCTTAAAGGTAGCAAGAGAAAAGCAGTTAGTTACCTACAAGGGAGCTCCCATTAGACTTCCAGCTGATTTCTTAACAGATACTTTGTGCTCCAGAAGGGATTGGCACAGAATATTCCAAGTGATGAAAAGCAAGGACCTACAACCAAGACTAATCTACCCATCAAAGCTTTCATTTAAAATCAAAGGACAAAGAGCTTCCCGTACAAGAAAAAGCTAAGAGTTCATCATCATCAAACCAATCCTATAAGAAATGTGATGGGGTCTTCTTAAAAAAGAACAAAAAAGAGCAAAAATATGAACACTAAAATGGCTATAAACACCTATCTATCAACATTTACTTTAAATTCAAAAGGATAAAACTTTCCAATCAAATGATACAGTGGCTGAAAGGAGAAGAAAACAAGACCCTTACATAAGCTGTCTACAAAAGACTAAAAGACTAACTTGAGATCAAAAGACACGCACAGACTGAAGGTAAAGGGATGGAAAAGGATATTTCACGACTATGGAAATTTAAAAAAAAATTAAAAAGCTGGGGCAGCAATACTTATATCAGACAAAACAGACTTTGAAATGGAAACAAAGGCTATAACAAGAGACAAAGAAGAACCCAGAAATTCCACTTCTGGGTATTTACCAGAAAAAACCCAAAGCACTAATTTGAAAAGACATATGCATCCTTATGTTCATCCCAGCATTGTATAAAGTGGCCAGACAATGGAGGCAACCTAAGTGTCCATAAACAGATGAATGGATAAAGATGTGGTGCATACAGGATTCAGAAAAAAAGATGGCAGTGGCAGGACCGGAGGGAGGGTGAGTGCATGAGAGAATGAGCGACAGAGAGTGTGAGTGGACGTGAATGTGGAGGACCAAACTTGTGCAGTGCAGAGACGCGGAGCAGCAGGTTCCTGTGCTGTTGACAGGGAGTACCCGGCTACTAGGGTAAGCGGCTCTTCAGGGCACTTCTCCCTGTGTCGTGGGGATGTCTCGCCATTTTGGAAGATCCAGGTCTTCCCTGGGAGGAGGCAGTGGGAGTGGCTAGGGCCCAGGAACCTGAGCCCACCAGTACGCCTGGCACCATTGGACCAGTGGACCCCCTGTGTCAACACAGACCAGTGAACAGTAGTGGAGCTGTCAAGGTGCCTGCTGCAGAAACTGCAAATGGCCGGGAGCCCAGAACCATACCCCACAGTAGCAGCTTGATCAGAGTTGAGATATACCCCCAGCAACAGAGGCTGGGGAGCAGACATCCATCCCTAGCCAACAGAAGCACAGATCAGCAGCTCAGACCCATCCCCAAAAGCTTTAACAGAGGGTGAGCAGGAGCTGAGCCCCACCGGGCAGCAGCACTCCCCAGCCACCAGCGGCTGGACCTGGGGCTCCACTGGGGCCTGTGTTACCCAGTTGCCCACAAGATCAGTGAGGAACCTGGGCTCCAGAGGGGCCTATGCAACCTGGCTGCCACAATATCTGCAGGGTTCCAGGGTTCCAGAAGGACCAGTGTGACCCAGCTGCCCACAAAATCAGAGGGGAGCTGGGGCTCCAGAGAGGCCTGTGCCACCCAGCTACCCACAAGATTGGCAGGAAGCCAGGGCTCCAGTGGGGCCTGTGTCACCCAGATGCCAACGAGACCAGTGGGGAGCTGGGGCTCCAGAGCAGCCTGTCCGACCCAGCTGCCCACGGTGCTGGCAGGGAGTGCAGCTCCAGCAGGGCCTGAGCTGTACAGCTGCAGGTGGCACCAGCGACCAGCTGTGAACACAGCTTCACAGGGGCCCATGCGATCCAGCAGCAGCACCTACCAGGACACACCAATACCAGCCCCCAGTAGTCAATCCTCCAGGACACACAGCAGGCAAGAGGCGACATGAAACAGAACAGTCTGGGAGGCACAGCAGCGTTATTTGATATACAGTGAGCTGCCTATACACCTCAACATCCCTAACCTGGTCTAGAGCTACCAGATGGCTAAAATGGGGAGACAAAGAAACAACACCCAAAGGAAAGAAAAAGAGGAATCACCAGAAAAGGAACTACAGAAAGTGGAAGAAAGCAACTTGTCAGATAAAGAATTCAAAGCAATGATTACAAGGGTGCTCAAACAATTTGTTGAGAACTACAAGCAACTTAATAAGAATTATGAAGAGCTCACTGGGAACTACTTCAGCTTAAAAAAACAGGTAGAAGATATGCATAAAAATCAAGAGGAAACAAAGAACGGCACAGCTGTTATGAAAAATACCTTAGAAGGGTTCAATAGTAGATTAGAAGAAGCTGAAGACTGAATCAGTGACTTAGAAGACAAGGTAGAAAAAAACACCCAAATAGAGCAGCAAATGGAAATAAAAATTAAATAGCAGGAGGAGAGTTTAAGGGAGCTGTGGGACAATACAAAACATAATAACATTCACATTATAGGGGTAACGGAAGGAGAAGAATCAAAGAAAGGAATAACCTGTTTGAAGAAATAATGACAGAAAACTTCCCTAAACTGGTGAAGGAAAAAGTCACACAACTCCAGCAAACACAGAGAGTCCCAAGCAAGATGAACCCCAAAAGACCCACAGCTAGATATATCATAATAAAAATGGCAAACATTAAAGACAAAGAAAGAATCTTGAAGGAAGCAAGAGAAAGACAGAAAGTTATCTACAAGGGAGCTCCCATTAGACTGTCAGTTGATTTCTCAATAGAAACACTGCAGGCCAGAAAGGAGTGGCATGAAGTATACAAAGTAACACAAGGCAAGGGTCTGAATCCAAGAATACTCTATCCAGCAAGGCTATCATTCAAAATTGAAGGAGAAATAAGGACCTTAACATACAAAAAAAAAAAGCTAAAGGAATTTACCACCACCAAACCAGCACTGCAAGAAATGCTGAAGGGACTGTTGTAAAAAGAAGAAATATATATAGACAAAGGAAAACAGGCATAAAATAAAAATGGAAACTAATAACTATCTATCAATAATAACCTTAAATGTAAATGGCTCAAATGCTCCAATCAAAAGACATAGAGTAGCTGATTGGATAAGAAAACACGACCCATATATATGCTGTCTACAAGAGACCCACCTCACAACAAAAGACCCACACAGGATGAAAGTGAAGGGATGGGAAAAAAAATTTCCAGGCAAATGGAAATTAAAAAAAGCTGGTGTAGCAATACTCTTATCTGACAAGATAGACTTCAAAACGAGGGCCATAATAAGAGACAAAGAAGGTCACTACATAATATTAAGAGTCAATCCAAGAAGAGGATATAACCCTGGTAAACATATATGCACCAAATACAGGAGCACCAAAATATATTCAGAAACTTCTGGAAAACTTCAAGGGAGAGATCAATAGCAATACGATCATAGTGGGTGACTTTAACATGCCACTGAAACCACTAGATAGATCTTCTAGACAAAAAATTAACAAGGACACAGAGTCCTTAAAAGACGAACTAGATCAGTTGGACTTAATTGGTATTTACAGAACATTTCACCCCGAAGCTGCAGAATATATATTCTTCTCAAGTGCACACAGGACTTCTCAAAGATAGACCACATGTTAGGACACAAAGTAAGTCTCTACAAATTCAAGAAGATTGAAATCATATCAAGCATCTTCTCAGATCACAATGGCATGAAACTAGACACAATTACAACAAAAACACACAAAAATATTCAAACACTTGGAGGCTAAAAAGCATGTTATTAAACAATGAATGGGTTACCAACGAGATCAAGGAAGAAATTAAAAACTTCCTGGAAACCAATGAAAACGAACACACAACAACACAAAATCTATGGGATGCAGTGAAAGCAGTACTGAGAGGGAAGTTCGTAGCACTACAGGCTTACCTCAAGAAACAAAAAAAAATCCTAATTGACTTTCTAACCCTACAACTTAAAGAACTAGAAAGTAAACAAAAAGAAAAACCCAGAGCAAGTAAAGGAAAGAAATAGTAAAGGTCAGAGCAGAAATAAATGACATAGAGATGAAGAAAACACTTCAAAAGATCAATGAAACAAAAAGCTGGTTCTTTGAAAAGATAAACAAGGTTGATGGACCTTTAGCCAGACTCACCAAGAAACAAAAAGAGAGGACCCAAATAAACAAAATCAGAAACTAAAGAGAAGAAGTAACAACTAACACTACATAAATACAAAGGATCATCAAAACACACTATAAACAATTATACGCCAACAAATTGGACAATCTAGGAGAAATGGACAAATTTCTAGAAACACATAGTCTCCCAAAACTGAACTAGGAAGAGATGGAAAACTTGAACAGACCAATAACAACAAAGGAAATTGAAGATGTAATTAAGAAACTCCCAGCAAACAAAAGCCCAGGCCCAGATGGCTTCATAAGGGAGTTTTACTGAACATTCAAAGAAGAACTAACACCCATTCTCCTCAAACTATTCCAAAAAATTCAAGAAGAAGGAAGACTTCTAAACTCATTTTATGAGGCCAGAATAATTCTAATTCCAAAACCAGATAAAGACACTACCAAGAAAGAAAACTACAGGCCAATATCCCTGATGAACACAGATGCCAAAATCCTTAACAAAATATTAGCAAATTGGATACAGCAATACATCAAAAAAATTATTCATCATGACCAAGTGGGATTCATCCCAGGGATGCAAGGATGGTACAATATTTGCAAATCAATAAATGTGATACACCACATAAACAAAATGAAAGATAAAAAACATATGATCATATCAATAGACGCTGAAAAAGCATTTGACAAAATCCAGCATCCACTTCTGGTAAAAACACTCAGCAATGTGGAAATAGAGGGATCATATCTCAACAAAATAAAGGCTATATATGAAAAACCTACAGCCAATATCATACTCCATGGGCAAAAACTAAAAGCATGTTCCTTAAGAATGGGAACAAGATAGGGATGCCCACTTTCACCACTCTTATTTAACATAGTGCTGGAAGTCTTAGCCACAGCAATCAGACATGAAGAAAAAATAAAAGGGATCCAAATTGGAAAGGAGGAAGTGAAATTGTCATTATTTGTAGATGACATGATATTGTACATAGAAAACACTAAAGACTCCATCAAAAATCTACTAGACTTAATAAATGAATTTGGCAAAGTAGCAGGATACAAAATTAATGTCAAGAGATCAATGGCATTCTTATACAGCAACAATGAATTCACATAAAGATAAACTAAAAAAAAAATGCCATTTACCATCGCAGCAAAAAAATTAAGATACCTAGGAAAAAACTTAACCAAAGAAGTAAAGGACCTCTTCACAGAAAATTACAGGTCATTGAAAAAAGAAATAGATAGAGGAAGATATAAAAAAGTGGAAGCATATACCATGTTCATGGATTGGAACAATTAACATCATTAAAATGTCCATACTACCCAAAGCAATCATCTATAGATTCAATGCAATTCCCATCAAAATACCAATGACATATTTCACAGAACTGGAACAAACACTACAAAAGTATATAGAACAAAAAAAGACCCCGAATAGGCACAGCAATCTTGAAAAAGAAGAACAAAGTAGGAGGGATCACAATACCAGATATCAGGTTATACTACAAAGCCACTATAATCAAGACAGCCTGGTACTGGCACAAGAACAGGCAGATAGATCAATGGACGTCAATAGAGAACCCAGAAATCGACCCAAGACAATATGCTCAATTAATATTTGACAAAGGTGGTAAGAGCATACAGTGGAGTCAATACAGCCTCTTCAATAAATGGTGTTGGGAAAATTGGACAGCTACATGCAAAAAAATTAAGCTAGACCACCAACTTACACCATACACAAGAATAAACTCAAAATGGATAAAAGACTTAAATATGACTGGTGAATCCATAAAAATCCTAGAAGAAAATGTAGGCAACAGATTTCAGACATCATACGCAGCAGAATTTTCACTGATAAACGCCTAAGGCAAGAGAAACAAAGGAAAAAAATGAACACATGGAACTACATCAAACTCAAAAGCTTCTGCACAGCAAAAGAAACAACCATCAAAATGGAAAGGGAACCCACTATATGGGAGACCATAATTGCCAATGATACATCAGACAAGGGTTTAATTTCCAAAATATATAGAGTACTCATACAACTCAACAAAAGAAAAAGAATCCAATTAAAAAATGGGCAGAGGACCTAAAGAGACACCTCTCCAAACTGGACATACAAATGGCCAAGAGACATATGAAAAAATGTTCAACATCACTAATCATCAGAGAGATGCAAATTAAAACAACACACCTGTCAGAATGGCCGCTATCAACAAATCATCAAACAACAAGTGCTGGTGAGGGTGTGGAGAAAAGGGGACTCTAGTACACTGCTGGTGGGAATGCAGAGTGGTGCAGCCACTATGGAAAACACTATGGTTTTACCTCAAAAAATTAAAAATTGAACTGCCATTTGACCCAGTGATCCCACTTCTAGGAATATACCTTAAGAAGCCTAAAACAGCCCTGGTCGGTTTGGCGCAGTGGTTGGAGCGTTGGCCTGCAGGACAGAGAATATCGGGTTTGGTTCCCGCTAGGGGCACGTACCAAAAAAAAAAAGAAGCCTGAAACACCAATCAGAAAGAATGTATGTACCCCTATGTTCATAGCAGCACTATTTACAATAGCTAAGATCTGGAAACAGCCCAAGTGTCCATCAGTAGATGAGTGGATAAAAAAGCTGTGGTACATATACACAGTGGAATACTACTATGCAGCTATAAGAAAGAAATATCTCTTATCCTTTGAGATGACATGGTGGGACCTGGAGAGTATTATGCTAAGCAAAACAAGCCAGGCAGAGAAAGACAAATATTACATGATCTCACTTGTTTGTGGAATATAATGAACTAAACAAACTGATGAACAAAATAGACCCAGAGACATAGAAGTGGGGTACGGACTGACAAACCTCAGAAGAGAGGGCTGTGGAGGGGGGAGAGATGAACCACAGAACTTATATGCATGTATGCATAACCAATGGACATGGACAACAAAGCTGGGGATGGGGTGGGGGGGTGTTGGGGAGGAGTGTGTCTAGGGGGGAAAGGAGAAACATCTGTAGCAAAAAAAATTAATAAAAATAATAATAATAATAAAAAGATGTGGTGCATATACACGATGTAAGATTAGTTGGCCATAAAAAAGAATGAGATCTTGCCATTTGTGACATTATGGATGGACCTAGAAGATATTATGTTAAGTGAAATAGGTCAGACAGATAAAGACAAATACCATATGGTTTCATTTTATGTGAAGTCTAAAGAACAAAATAAACAAAGCAGAAATAGACTCACAGATACAGTGAACAGTTTGACAGTTGTCAGAGGGCAGGCGGGCTCGAGGGCTGAGTGAAAATGGTGAGGGGTTTGGAAGTACAGATTGGTAGTTATAGAACAGTCATTGCAATGTAAAGTATGTCCTAGGAATACGGTCAATACTTTAATAACTATACATGATGCCAGATGCATACTAGATTTGTTGGGGTCATCACTTCATAAGGTATATAAATGTCTAATTACTGACTGCACACCTGAAACTTATATAATGTTAGTTAACTATATGTCAACCACAATTTAAAATGTTTTAAATATTTAAAATTTAACATAAATAAATAAATGTTGATATATGAAAATTTGGCAAATGGGTAGTTTGATTCTATAATACACTTATATTTGATATATCAATATAAAAATGAAAATTTATATTCTTAAATTTAATAAACCTTTTAGAAAAGTATGAAAACCAATGGAAAACAATGAATCCTATTTGATCATAGAAAATATCAAAAAGCTGCCTAAAAACGATCACAACTATAAATAACAATTGGCATATACAATGTCATGATTTCAAATACTGTGTGTGAGTCAAGGCAATCACCATCGTGTCATCGTGCTCTCCTATACAACTTACTAAACTTATTTTTCAGTATATCCAGTAATTACTTTTGGCACCTACTATAGTTCCATAACTTGTTCTCTTCTATCTCAAGTGCTTTCAATCTGATTACATTTTCCATGATGTAAACCACAAATCCTTATTGAAATCCACATAAAAAGAGCTGAATTCTATGTCCATTGCCCCTGAGCTTTATCCCACATAGCCTTACACTGTTATAAATGGTTATTTTAATTTTGATGGAAATCAAAGTGATGTATCATTACCAATCTCAGTTGATAAGAACTCTACTGCTCCTACCTGAGGACTGTGATCTTGTCATTTCTTATGAAGGAAAACCCATCAATTTATTTTAGCCAAGATATAACTAGTGTCAACAGGAAAATATGTAAGTCAGGAGACAAATGATTATCTAGATTACTTATAGATTAGGTCGTTTGGAGTCAGAGTCTTCTGATTCCACAAATTCTGACTCCATCTAGTGAATCAATGTTCTCTTCCCAACATAATCAACCTTCAAAGATCTGGATTCTGCCATGGTACCCATGCATTTTCAGGATTTCAGAGGACTATTCTTGGTATTTGTTATTTATTACATACACACATATAGAGTTCAGGCATGATGGCTGCATTTGTGAATGGTGCTCCCTCCAGTTCTGAACAAAGAAGAGGATCAGGAAAGGTGAATGTGTTCTGTCTTTTGCAACTAGAGAGAACATTTATTACCATTCTAATATCTCAAAAGATAATCAAGTTCTGAATGGAAAAGAACCTGCATATTCCTCTAAGTTAATTATTCCTAGATTCCAAGCTAATTTTTCTCATGCAAATATATTTCTTGAAAAATGTCAAGTATTTATACAAGCTCTAAAACCTTTAAACATTGGCCTTGTTTTCCTTGTTGAAGAAAATATGAAGTATATTTTTATTTCAATGAGTTGGGTGTAATAAACATTTCCTTTTAAAGGATAAACAAGTTCTGTTGAATATTACATTCCTTAGGATTTTAAAATTCACTTAATCTTCAATTGCTTGTAAAAATTATTTTATATTGTCTCTATGTTGTGACATGTACATTATTACTTTCTTATGAAATATATATATATAATCCACACCACTGAGGTAATATAAACAGAATCATGATTCACTTTGAAAGGAAGTCAAGAAAACATTCTTTATATAACTGGTGAGGGAGAAGAAAACAGGTAATCTCATACATTGTTGGTAGGAGCATAAATTAGTACAACCTTTGTGGAAGGCAACTTGACTGCATTAAAATTTAAAGAGCACATTTCCTTTGATTCAAAAACCTATAATTTGATATTCATCATATATAATTGCATATGTACAAACTATGTATAAGAAAGTTTATTAATGCATTAATACTAATAGCATAATTCCTTACATTTTATTGAGCATGCACCTATAAGAGGATGGATAATTTAAATCTATATTATGAAATAATATGCAGCAGTCAAATATAATGAAGTAGAGTTCCATGTATTGACTTGGAAAGATATTCAAGATGCACTGTTAAGTGAACATGTAAGGCTAAATTACAAAATAATATATCTGACACGACCTTATTTATATAAAAACTAAACATAAAAACTATCTATCTATCTATTTTCTATGTATGTATTATAAAAACGTCTGAAAGTATAGTACAAACTATGGTTACCTATAGGAAAGACAGTAGAATTGGGAAGAGTGTGAATTCAGGAGGCCAGGAAAGAGGTTACAGTGACTTTCACATTTTGCATTTTATATTTAACATTTCGTTTTGTATTGTTTAAATGTTTTACAATGAACAAGTACTCTATATCACTTTCAATACAAAGTTTAAGGCAAGTACAAAGTTTAAAAGGCAAGTTAATAGGAGCAATGAAATACAGCATAACTTTTTAATCATAAAATCATGCAGTGTAATTTAACTTAAACCTTTAAAGCATATACTCAGGAAATGGAATTAACACTCAAAATGAGGGAAGAGGTAGTCCTATAGTATTGGTAAATTAGTTTTATACCTTGAGACAAAACCAAGGGTTACTTTCTATGTATCTACAGACTGAATTATAATTTAAAACAAACGAACATTAAATAAAACACAAAAACCAGCTCCCCACATGCCTGTGCGCTGAACTAAGTAGGAGGTGAGGCAGAACCCTATACAACATGGAAGCACCTAAGATTCTTGATAAATAACATGGATTACATAAGTGTTAGTATCCTGTCTTCTGGTGAACTTTAACTTGCTGCTTAATCTGAACCTGTATTTTCCATGTTTATTTCTTACTCTTCCCTATCACCGATCCTCCCTCCTAACAGCATGGCTATCTCACAGTTCCATAGACACCATGCCATTTTTACTATGTATTCTGCATTTGAGGACTTGGGGTGCCTCAACCAACATCCCCTTTTTTGACAGTTCTTTGACACTGACACATCCACCGTTTCCCTGCTTCCATGTTCACATGAAGTGATCTCCTGTCCTGTGTCTTCACAGTTCACTGGACTGAGTGTCCACCCATACTACACCAAATCAGTCAGATATTCTCTCTTAAGAATTTCACCAAGATAGTCATAAGTTCCAAGACTGAATCAATTACTAACTGTTTGTGGAGCTGGACAATCATGCAGAATCAGGAGACACGGAAGCCCCTGGGGCTCCTTGTGCTAGTTATTAAACAGAGAGAGTAAGATTGCAGGCACTTAGAAGCAGAAGAAGAACCAAATTATGTCAGTGAGAACACGAGCGAAGAGAGAAAAAGAACAGAGGAGATGGGACAGACATAGTTGCTTTCTTCCCAAAAGGTTTTTAGTTCTACCCATGAGAAAACCCAGTGGTTCTTCATCTCCTTTGGTCCTATTGGATACAACATAATTTTTAATAAATATTTTTTCAGTGATGCTAACTTGACTGGGTCTTGACATTGGGAAAAGAACGTTCCTTGGACTGTCCCTATATTAATTCCGACTCTACCTATCTTTCAAGGCCCAACAAAATTATCTTTTCTTGAATTCTAATTTACAGCAATTATTCCTTCCCTCAATACACCACACACAGCCTGTGCCTCACAAGTTCAGCTTAGATGGAAGTAACTTTCATTTGTGATGCAATGACTTTGATAGGACATGAGTAACTAAACTGAGGCTTTCTTTAAGGCAGAGATAAAGTGTCCATTTCTGCCCTGGCCAGTGTGGCTCAGTTGGTTAGAGCATAGTCCCATACATAGAAGAGTCTTGGGTTTGATCCCTGGTCAGAGCACATACCGGGGTTTCGGGTTCAATCCCTGGTAGAGGTGTATATGAGAGGCAACTGATCAATGTTACTCTCTCACATCTGTTTCTTTCTCTCCTTCTCCTTTCCTCTCTCTCTGGAACCAAAGAAAGGCATATCCTTAGATGAGGATTAAAAAAAAAGAAAGAAAATGTTCCATTTCTTCCTTATATTGAGCACTTCAAGCATTCAACAAATATGTTGACTAAGTTGCTGAGACTATGTTCCAAATATAAAACTAAATCTTACTCAACTGAAATAAGTAATTAAGATATATATTTTACCATTGAGATAACAAAAATATTTAAATGAAAAAAGAGATCTCTAAAGAGATGTTTTATACTAGAGAATGGGAGGCAATTTTGAAAAATAAATAAACCAATATATATACACTTTAAACATTTAGAGTTAGTTTAAGTACATGTGGAAAGCATCAATTTTATGTTCAAAACCCAGATGCAATCCCAAGAAAGAATGCAAGTAAAATATTATTGTTGATGTATTATATCCCTTACACAGAAATATTCTTCCAGGAATAGAATAAATGACCTAGATGAAAATCTTAAGTAAAATTATACTCATAAATATTAAAAGTTGTAATCTAATAGGTAATACAATGCATCACAAACATAGAATCCTTGCTGATTTCCCAAATATTATTCATTAGAAAATAAAAGGAATATAAATTTTGAAAATTATTCTTGTTCTAGTATACTTTAAAACATAATAGAATACCCTTTCAAAATTACAATAACCTTTACAAAGCTGACCTGCCTCCAGTCCCAAGAAGCACACTAAGTTGAGTATTAAGAGTTATTATTGACAGTAGAATTTAATCTAACAGAAATTCACCATGAACTATCTTTTAATCTTTACCAACCTCTGACTTCCTATTTGTCTAACCCATTTAAGCTTTGCCATAATATTGATATGTTTTCCAGAACTTCAACTCCTTGCTTATATACCAGCTTACCAATATCACCTCCTCTGCTCAGACACAACACTGATGAGATCTGTCTTTCTTTAATCCACTGTTCTGGCATTAGGACTCAGCCTCTCTTGAGATATATTCCAGAAGGCAACTTAATGATGCAGTTACCAGTGCAGTTCTACTCGGCTACATATACATACAACTTTCCTCACTTCTGACCTATTTAAAACAGATGTATTAAGGTGTGAGGTACACCCTAATTTAACATTTAATGAGCTTTAACCAACAATCAAGAATACTAATTTATTTCTTCAATTAATTCCCCACCAAAAATCATTAATTTCCAACCATTCTATCTATCATATATCATTTCTCAGGTGATAAATACTATTGAAAAATACACACACACACATATCATTTCTCAGGTGATAAATACTACTCAAAAATATATATACATACATATAGAATATATAGAATATGTGTGTGTATGTATCTATTTTAAATGATTGACATATAGTTTACTAAAAAGTTTTCCCAAGTTAAAATTATTGTGCTTCTGTTTTCTAAGACCTAGAAGTTTGAGACCTTATGTGGCCATTCTTTTATCAGCAATGTAGGTTAAATAGCAATACATTGAATTATTTCAAGGCTAAAACAACTAAATACTTTGGAAACCAAGTAACATGTATAAGACTCATTGTATTTCATTAACAGCACTTAGAATTAACAGAGGATTCCTGGCTGTCTTTCCACCACATTATTTTGCCAAATAAAGGTCAAAAGTCAAATAACAGATCTACCTACCAACAGAGTTTAGCCAGGAAATCAGAGGTTATTTAGCTTTACTCCTGCTCCCTACAAAGACTAAATGTCCTAAGAATCACTTCATCATCTTCCAGATAGTACAAAACCACACACAAACAAAAACCAAACCATTAAAGCATTACCTGGGGAATAGTCTTCTAATAGTCATCTAATTAAAAGGTCATTACTTTCTGTAGTTTTAACTTTTAAAATTCAACTACTGTGCAAGTAAATTTATTAACAAGTAAAATATTATGAACTTAATACAAAAAATATTCAGTATATCAATAAGATTTTTATTAACATGAATTTTCTTTTACTTCATATAATTACATTTTGAAAATATAATCCTAATAAAATTTAGATGTAAGATATCTCTTTGTGGTTTAAGGGCAAGAGGCTGTGCTGGAAATAACCCCAGACTGGGAGGTAAGAGACATGGGTTCTAAACTGATCCGTCATTAAATGAACTATGTATGGATTTGTACAAAGCTAAGCACCCCCACTCATAAAACAAAGAAAATATATACTTCAAAGGAATGTTTACTCGTGAGGATCAACTGCAACTGTTTTAGGACTATGCTATGTAGAATACAAAGTGTTTCATTATAATGAATTATTATACTTCCTTTTTTAAAACCCATGTAATGCGACCATATGGCCTTCTTAAATAACCAAACTGAGAAAAAGCGATACATTATAATACTGAAGGGAAGTAGCTAAATTCTTCCATTTCTATTTGAACTTCCATTACCTATGCATTTAATCCACAAATTTCAGAATAAGGTTAGCTGAGATTATCTCAATGGCTCCCATTTAATGAAGAAAATAACTCTAAATCAGTTCTCTGGGACTCACTGAATTGGAAAAGATTAGTCAAAATTCACATTCACTATTCTAATAAGATGTGCAAAAGTTTAAAAAGTTTCCAAACACTATGGTAATGCCACAAAATTGTGAATTATTTCTTGAAGTAACAAACAACTTGTATACCCCAAAATAGCTTTGGTCAACAGAAATGGGGCTTCCTACTAAGGTGACGACTCATGATAGAATCAAATACATGATTCAATATTGTATCTGACAAATAATGATAAATATCTAACCTACCTAATATCAGCTTTATCTGGGTTTCCTGGGGTCCACAGAGGACATATTAAGAGCTAAATTTTCATTATGAAGGTAATTGTGCACACTAAATATGATTTCTAAAAATCTCCCTCTATCAGAGAATTTAGTAAGTTAATGTATTGAAATTGATTACAGTAGTGCCTGAATCTTACAAGTGCTCAAGAAGTTGAGATCTTTTATTATAATAAGATACGTGTGTATGTGTACATATAATGGTAACTAGGTTTACTTTTTACATTTTACTTTATTATTATTATTATTATTATTATTATTATTATTATTATTGTGACTGATTGGTTAACTATTTTTGTTTTCCTATAGAACCACTGCAGTCCACCTTTATAACAGAGTGGAATGGTAGGAATTAATCAGTTTTTATTTACCATGTCTTGTTCATGAAATAATTTTATTCCTTCATCTCTGGAAAACAAGTTGAAACTTAACAGCAACAGTGGGAGTATTTTTTTAATGTCAGGGCTGCCTTGAGGTCAAGTACTCTCTATATATTCCCTTGTACTGACAGAGCTAAAAATTATCCTAATATCACTGACCACTTGGATACCCATAAAAAGATAAGTATGATGGCCAGATCAAGAAAGACTACCTATTGATGTTTGGAGGTTAGACTGTATTTCATCAGCAGTATTATCTATATTTTCTTTTTACTGTTAGAAAAATAAAAACTACATTATTCACTTGACTTGGTAAACAAGAACAAATAAAAAATTTCCATTAACTGACATTTGAAATTAAAATATCTTTGGTGCTTTGCCAGGTCCATCCCACATCTTTGCCCTCAGAATTCTTCATACCCCCACTCCATTTCTCTCCTCTCTCTTTATCTTTGCTATTCAAACTCCACTGTGACTGCCATGCCTCCCTGATGTCTGAAACAGTTCCTTGTTGCCATGGAAGTAATCACTTTAAAAAACAATACAATACAATACAATACAATACAATACAATAAGTAATAATGAAAGCTGAGGCAGCCTGTACCGTAGCCAGGAAGGGAGGGAAGAGCCAGATACAGAACTCAGCCTTACTGACATTAACAACTACTCTTTTGATACAGCCATTAGGCCACTAGATTTCCCTCTTCCTTTTTTCACTTTCACTTTCATATTCGGACTCCCAGATAGTATCAGCAGCACGCAGGTTTTGAATTTAAAAATGCTAAAGTAATACTGAGACAATGAAGCTTGTTCTATGATTATTTGAAATCATTAACCAGTGCACAACCACCATATTCAGGATAACTTAGTTCTTAAAATGCCATCATCAGACCCTCAAAAATCTGGCTTAAAATGGTATTAAGAATATTAGAAATCTATTTTTCATTCTTTTTCAGTTACATTATTGAAATACATTCATTGTTTCCTAGGTCCACAACTTAGCAGAAAGTCCCTCTGTTGCTGATCACATCTGATTTGAGAGATACAGACTGCTAGTTGCTGCAAGGAATAATGTACCACATTATATAAATAAATACAATAAGAGCCATGGGAATTAGCATATGGATCTTTAAAAAAAGCCACAGAGCATCATACAATTGACAGGCTGTCCCTGTAAAATAATCTACATATTCAGGGTTCTTGCCATCTAGAGACTTATAGAACAAGTTATACAATAAAAATACACAACTATACATGCATGTAATATAATGGTAACTAGGTTTAATTTTTACATTTTACTTTCATCACTTCATTTATAAATAATCCTGTATTAATTGGGGAGCAATTCTGAACAGAATTAGAATAAACATGTCCCTAAATTGATGATATGTACTGTTTTTCAAATCATGTCTGTAGAGAATATGCCATTTTGTAGGTCTTTAGAGATCATATGAAAACTTTCCAAGCACAAAGAAATAAATAGAATATGAGCCATGACCTTAAAAAACTGCCCCAAGGATTTAGAAAAAGTAATGATGTGGGCTGATGAAGTGTCTTAAAGCTAAGGGTCATTTACTCAAAAAAAAATTTAAGTGCATTTGTGACCAGGGATGGGCTGTGGGGTGATTACAGTGATAGCTGTGACCTCCTATGGGAAATAAAACATCTCTTCAGGAGCTTATAGTCCACTGGCTATGGCAAATTACCAAATATAACTACAGTTCACCATGGTTACTGCTACATTAGCAATATGTAGAAACAAGAGTTACAGTTATCACACGTTTTTAAGTTAGCCACACCTTGATATGCCAATAGATCTACCCAAGGTCAAAGAACTGGTTAAAAGTCAACACAAGTGGTAATGGTGAGGTCCTTGTATTAATCAGAAGGATCACACATGCATGGCATGTGTGAGGAAACAGAGTAGCAGGCAGTAACTATTTCAGAGACCATTAGAAGATGACTAACCAGGAGATCAATACTGTAAGACCTAGAAATGTGATAATGAAAATAAGCATGCAGAAAGTAGGGCTATGTTTAGAATAGAGGAAATGCCAGTTAAAACGAAGGAAATGAGGCAAAGAAAGAAAACACAGTGAAGCATCACAATTGCATAATAGGGATAATTAGGGTATAAAATCTGTGGAGCAAGAGAGTTTAGGGTGAAAGAGAAGTGTTGCCTCTATAATACTTAGAGATAAATAAGAGTAAAACTACCTCATCTAAATGTCCTGTAATAGAACAAGATTTAAGTTAGAAAGGGAAGTATGCTGTTCTTCTTTGAGATTTATTGAACACCCGCAGTGTTCTAACTGCTCAAATCCTCATTGGAATGGCAATAAAAACCATGGGAACAGATAAAAGGGTAGGGAAAAAAAATGATGGGTCAAGGTCGAGTGGAAAGATAGGTGGTATTAATCAGTTAAAACACATTTATTGAGCATTACTATAAACATGTCTCTAAGGCATTTTGTTAGACTCTTTGAGGAGTAAAAAATAATTTCATATCCTAATAAGAGATACATGAATGAAAATAACACAAAGGCCATATTCTAAAAATTTATTTAATAAAGTCCATATCATTGACAACACGATGATTTTAAAATGTTATTGAAAGCAACTGTGATGAAACTTTATTTCATAAATGAAAATAAATGTACTTTAAGTTAATTTAATATTATACAGTTTATTCTAGGACAGACTTCTCTGACCTTGAATAAGCAAAATGTATGACTTTTTGCTTTAAAAGCAATAAAATTTAGAGCAAAAAGGAAATGTAAAGTATATCTAATTTTGACATCATAAAACTGAGTCCCTGGTAGGTTAAATTAGATGTTGCATATCACACAACTATTCAGTGGCAAAAATATGAACTATCACCCAGATATGCAACTTTCTTAAGCTCTTTCTACCACCTGTCCCTGTCACTCTTCTGGCTCAATTTTTGTGAGCACCGTTTCTTACCTTGAGAGTGTTGATTTAAATTAGATCTTAAGTACCTCTTATTACAAGTGCCAAATTCATACAAGTTTTGAGTTATCACATAAAGAAGATTGGGGAAAGTAACTTTTCCATTGTTAAATTGATATCTGAAGTGAATAAAGACCCTGTTTTAGAAAATTTGGGCATCATGCCTGCAATAGTTTCATTACCTCATTATTCCTTCTTATTTTTCTTTATTGCCTTATCTGCCTTATTCACCCCTGAAATACTATTGACCCTATGGCTGTGTTACTGAACTTCATGCTCTCACTAGGCAAGCACATCCTTTCTCATGGCTCCAATCACTATCTCTTCCCTGAAGACTCCTAGTTCTAAATCTCCAGTTCAATGACTCTCTCCTGGGTTCCAAAACTGTGTACCCATCTACCTACTATACATCTCCAAGTGGCTGTTCCATAGATATACGTACAAGATGGAAGCCATTTTCTTTCCCTCAAAACCTTCTCCTTCTTCTTAGTCATTAGCTTCACTGTCCCCCTAATCAGAAACTTCAAAGTCATTCTAGAATTCTCCTCTCCTTTCACACTTTACCTTATCCTGTCTACTCCATTTATTAATGTCTCTTTAGTATTGCTATTACCCTAACACTGAACCTCATTTCTCTCTTGGAGCACTGCAAAGATCTCTGAACTTATCTTGATGTTTATAGCTAGTCTCCAATCTATCCTCCATACAGGTTACTCCATACTTACCACTTAGGCATTCAGTCTATAGAAAAAGGTCCAATCTCCTGAGATTGGCACAAGAGACATTTCATTATCTGTCCTTTCGTTACTTAACCTCCCCAACTTCATCTGTTCTACACTTTCATCAATCTATGATAACAGCATTTTATTATATTTTTATTTATTTTTAATTAATTGTTGCAGATGTTTCTCCTTTTGCCCCATTGACACCCTCCTCGCCACTCCTGTCTCCCCCACCTTCACAGTATGATAACAGCATTCTAGAGTCCCCCCCTCAAAAAATCATGATTTTTTCATGAGAAAAGGTGACATATTTGGAAACAGGACAAAGACAACTCATTCCTGTGAACAGTAGACAACACAGTGTTGATTGTAACATTAGAAACTTATAAGAAGACAACAGGATATTTCAGAGAAGATAGAAAAGAGTAACAGCTCACAAACATCACAGGAATGATATCTGAACCAGAATCTAGGGATGAAAATATTTATTAATCCCAGGAATAACTGACATTAATGAAAATCCTTGGATAATACTTTGGATAACTGTAAATTGTCTATTACAGAATAACAATATGGCATGGTCTAATGAAGTCAATGAATTTATTTGTGGGCCATTCAGCTAATCACAGATAAAACTGGGATTTGAATCATGTAACTCTACAACCCTTTCTGTGCTTCCTTGTAAGAACATTTCTTTAGTGTATTCCCTGAAACATAAGTTCCATAGATTGTTCTTATTATCTGGGGTAAAATACTTTAAAACAAGGTTTTTTAATGCAGAAGTTTTCAGGAATATGATGTGAGATTTCCCCAAAATGCTTACTTTAATTCCTCCGTTTCAGTGAATTTGAGTGGAAGTTATATGTTCCTTGCAGCCAAAACATCTTAACCAATAAAGTATTTAACAAATAATTTTAAAATTACTACCTATATCTCAAAAACATATCAAGAAAGCAACTGAACCACAATGAGATATCACTTCAAACACATCAGATTGGCTACTATAAAAAGAAAAGAAGAAAGCATTGGTGAGGATGTAGAGAAATTGGAAACCTTGTGCAATACTGGTAGAAATCTAATATGATATAGCCACTATGGGAAACAGCATGGCAGTTCCTCAAAGTATTAAAAATAGAATGACCATATGATACAACAATTCCACTTCTGGATAGATACCCAAAAGAACTGAAAACAGGGTCTCAAGACATTTGCACACATATGTTCATAGTTGCATTATTCACAATAGCCAAAGGTGGAAGCAGCTAAAGTGTTCATCAGTGAATGAATGGATAAACAAAATGCAGTGTATACATACAATGGAACATTATTCATCTTTAAAAAGGAAAGAAATTTGATACATACTACAACATGGATAAACCTTGAACACATTATGCTAAATGAAATAAACAAGTCACAAAAGGACAAATGTTGTATGATTCCACTTACATTAGGTACGTGGAGCAGTCAATTAATAGAAATATAAAATAGAATGTGGTTACCAGAAGTTTGGAGAAGGGGAAATGAGGAGCAGTTGTTTAATGGGTACAGAGTATCAGTTTTGAAATATGAAATATTCCCGGGGATTGGTTACAAAACAATTGAAAGTACTTAACACTCTTGAACTGTACATTTAAAAATGGTTAATGTGGTAAATGTTGTTATATGTAATTTATCATGATTAAAAAATTTTAAAGATCAACTGAATGGTAATAGCAAAAATGGATTAACAGTGGTTTTCTGTAGTTGGTTGAATTAAATTATGGTTATGTTCTTTCATGTATTATCCAAAATTATTATTATAATGGGATGTTTATCTTTTATAATCAAAATGAAAGCTATTAAAATAACCAAGTCCAGACCATCTAATAGATACAAATTGAATGTATATCTCCAACATGTCTTCAGATCAACTGAATTATTATATAATATTCTATATGTCATGAATCTCCTGGGGCCACACAATAAATATCTGTTAAGACACATATCGATTACTGTAATCTATAATTGATGATGGATAATTTAAATATTACCGATGAATGGCCTTAATTATTAAATCTAGAAGTTGATTTCTTTCATGTTTGTAAGATTCTCCTTCAAAGTTATAAATTTTACTGAACTATTTGAACACTATTTACATACACATAAGACATTGTGTTACTTATTATAGTAGTCACAGGGAAAAATCAGGTAGAGTATCTGATCTTGAGCAATATGTTGTTACAGTGGGTTATATTATTCCTTAAAATATCCATTAAAGTATATTCCATTCCTTATAGATGAAAATATATTTCCCCACACCATGTTGACCAGTGAATTGTGAGAATAAGTGGTGTAAGCCCACCATTTTTAAAAATAATTAATAAACTTTATATTTAGAGCAATTTTGGTTTTATAGCAAAATTGAGGGGAAAGTCAGAGATTTCCCATAGCCTCACCTATTATCAACATGCCCTACCAGAGTGATACATTTGTTATAACTGATGAACCCACACAGACATATCATTAGCACCAGAAGTCCATAATTTATATCAGGGTTCACTCTTGGCATTTTACATTCTATGGGTTTTGTCAGATGTATTATGATATATATCCACTGTCACGGCATCACACAGAACAGTTTCACTGCCCTAAAAATCCCCTGCTCTCCACAACCTATTTGTCTCTCCCTGCCTTCTCATCCCTGGCAACCACTAATCATTTTTCCATCTCCATAGTTGAACCGTCTACAGAATGTTATATACTTAGAATCATATAGTATGTCGCCAATTCAGATTAGCTTCTTTCACTTAGTGATATACATTTAAGTATCTCTGACATCTTTTCATGATTTGATAGCTCACTTCCTTTTAGCATTAAATAATATTAATTTGTATGGATGTACCACATTTTATTTATCCATTCACCTACTGAAGGACATCTTGGTTGCTTCCAAGTTTTGAGGATTGTGACTAAAGCTGCTATAAACATCCATGTGCAAATTTGGAGCAAATTTTTAGGACCTCCCTCATGGTTCCTTCATGTTTTCTTTTTTCTCTGACCTACAGCTGCAGGGTTTTACATTGGGCCAGCTCCATCAGCCTGCACACATCCTGGAAGACAGAAGCTGAATGCAAGACCATGATTAATCCAAAATGGATGTTTATTATAACCAACATCATTAATAACAGCAACTGAATATAGCCTAGCCTGATAAGCTGATAGCTTATCTGTCTATGTCACAAAACAAAGTACTTCCTAGGGAAGAATGCGCCTCCTGTGATCACTTTCTGAAATATAGTCACCCGTTTTTCAACAGCACTTGGCAGAAAACTTCTCTAACAAGGGAAATTTAAGTAGGTTACTATATCCACCCTTCTTTCATTCAAGAAAAGTGACAGTCCAGTTGCTGAGGATTTTCTCAGAAAACTCTTCTTTCTTTATCATTATTTTGCCTTTGGCAAATTTGAACTAGAGTGGGCTTTCTACATGTCTAGGGTCTCAATTCCTTGCTCAATTCAGAGCCTTATTAATC
This sequence comes from Tadarida brasiliensis, assembly GCA_030848825.1. Taxonomy (NCBI): domain Eukaryota; kingdom Metazoa; phylum Chordata; class Mammalia; order Chiroptera; family Molossidae; genus Tadarida; species Tadarida brasiliensis. The sequence continues at coordinate 65,652,245 of CM061261.1, read as the reverse complement.
CATTACACCATTCTCTGGAGTTCAGTCACTGGTTAATTTTTGTAACTTTGAATGCTGACTGATGCTGGCACCAACCAATAGTAGGGCTGTCGCAGGCTGTCATCTATTTTCAATGACCTCAGTGCACTAATTAATGAAGAGCTCTTTAACTTGAAGGCAATCAAAGAAGCAGCCACATGGCCCAAAGCAGTGCCTTTGAATTATGGCTTGCAACTTAATGAACTGGTGCTTCTCAGCAGCAGCAACCTTCAGAGTTGCTCACTAGAAATATTGGCTCTTATGTGATCTCATGGTCAAACAGACCTATACCCTTTGTTAAGGTATGCTATCAGAAGCAGTTGTTCTCTGGCTGTACAATCATCTCCCTGGGGTCGAAGGAGTTTCCAAATATCCATAGACAGTAATTCACTGAAATGGAGAAGCAGTCTGACCTTGATCCCACCACATCTAAGTATTGCTTAGATACCAGGCTGTCTTTATCAAATCTAAAAATAAATTTTAAAGAATTCTGTATGACAAAGGGGATTGATGTAGTTGGTTTATTGTTGTTTACTGATTTGTTGTTGTTTGTATGTTTGTTTGCCTCTCAAGGGGGCAAACTTAACTACTGAATCGGGAGGAGGGATTTATTCTTTTAGCAACTGTCATATGTCATACAAAAATGAGACCTGGTACCAGCAATTGCCATAAACAATCCGGATGGGAAGCTCCAAAGCCATTCATAGACAAATGATAAGGAGCACAACCTGAGATTCATTACAAAACCTCCCACTTCATGTCATTATAGAATGTTAGTGAAAGAGCGGGTTATTTCCAAGAAGGGCTTACCCACCTTCCCTGTGGATGCTGTATAATTCCTCCACTTATTGCTTGATCGGATCCTTAAAATCAGAGAAAGTGAAAATATACCAGAATTTTCTTGAAAGATTACCAAGGATCTAGGGGTTCTCAATATAAACCATTTACTAAAGTATTATTTATTCTGAGATTATAGCTAAGCTCCAGATACTCCAGAAAGAAAACAAATTTGGCCTCATATCATGTTATACTTAAAAATGACTTCCTGAGCACAACTAATAAAAGAGAATGTTGGTAGATATCTTATCTTGGTTGATCAGCCTGCTTAAATTTTACAGGCTAATATTAGACAGAAAAATGTATAATGTACTGATCTCTCTATAATATTTGTATAGTCTAAGATGATCTTACTCAGGCCCATGAATTTAAATATCATCTTTGTGTTTTACGATTCCCCAGACCAAGTCTCATTTCTGAGACCCAGCCTCACATTTTAAACTGCCCATCTGGCATCTTAACTTAGGTGTTTCAAGGATATTTTAGTCTTAGAATGATCAAAATAAAACACTGGAGTCCTGATCTCCATCTGTTCCCAACTCCAAGCTTCTCCCTCTCAGAGTATGGCACCAGTGAGCAACTGTGCCAACCAGAAACATACAGGTCACCCGTTTTCTTCCCTCTTCCCTCATACTTAATCAGTTAGCAAGTCATATCTACTCAGTCTCCAAAATGCATAAGGAAATGATTTAGTTTTCTATATGTCCCCTGCTTCTACCTTGAACCAGACTTTTACCACATTTTACTACTTAAAGCAGACCACAAAATGATGATCAAACTCCTATAGTTGGAGTTTCCTTGAAGGAACAGAAACAATCTTTTTTAATTTTTATTTTTTATTGATTTTAGAGAGAGAGAAAAGGAGAGAGAGAGATAGAAATATCGATGAGAGAGAACATTGATTGGCCGCCTCCTGCATGCCCCCCACCCTGGGGATCAGGCCCACAACCTGGGCATGTGCCCTGACCGGGAATCAAACCAGCGACCTCTTGGTGCATGGGTCAATGCTCAACCACTGAGCCACACCAGCCCGGCAACAGAAACAATCTGAAGACATAAATCACATTTGTCATTTGCATAAACAATTTTGTTGATTGCCCTTTACACTTATAATAAAATCCTAACCCCTTACTGTGGACTCTTAAAACTGTCTACCAGGAGTCCTACTGATTTGCAAAACTAGACTCGTCTTTTATTTCATACCCTTCTCTCACTACGTTTCCACCACAGCAGTCTTTTCTCCCTACTTCCTGAACATGTCAATTTTCACCCACATATTTGCACATACCTGCAATGTACTCCATCTCTCATTTTTCATAAGGTTGATTCTTTTCAACATTTCAATTCCATCTCTAATGCTCTTTCGTTAAAAAGGCATTTCTTGACCAATATGTTTAAACTGATACCCCCCCCATTATTCTTTATCTCAATCCACAGTTTGTATATTTAGTGATGCAATTTGTAACTATATTTTTGTCTGTTTTGTCTATCTCTTGCTAACTTGTGAACTCTGAAAGGGTAAGCACAATGTTTTACACATCCATTAGTCTTCATCCTGAGTATAACCAACCAATATACAGAGAGTAGCCCAGCCGGTGTGGCTCACTGGTTGAGCATTGACCCATGCACCAGGAGGTCACTGGTTTGATTCCCAGTCAGGACACATGCCCAGGTTGTGGGCCCAATCCCCAGTGGGGGGCATGCAGGAGGCGGCCAATCGATGTTCTCTCTCATCAATGTTTCTATCTCTCTCTCCCTCTCCCTTCTCTCTCTTTAAAAATCAATAAAGAAAAAAAATATATACAGAGAGTATGCAATAAATATTCATTGAACAAATAAATACAAAAGTAGTTACATGGATGAATATGGATCAGAAAATGTCTGCATATGCAAAGAATATCAGAAAAAGAGGAAAGCCAAATTAAGGCCTACTGTGAGCCCCATCAGCCTTGAAGAAGTATCCATTTACTAGATGACATGGATTCTGCTGTTGGTAATACATTGTTGAAATTTTAATAAATAGCAATTATCAAATGTCTACTGTTCTTTAATCAGGAGGAAACAAGGAGCTACTGAAGGTCTAAGATGATAAGAATTTAAAAATTAATATGCTTTTTCTCCATTCACTATTTCACTCAAATTTTGAAAAGAACTTCCTTCTTCCTACATATGATAACACCTGAACGATAAAGCATCAACACAGAAAGATGTACTTGTAAATGGAAAGATTTTCTTGGAGAAGAATTTGAAGGGAAAAAAAAATCCCCTAAATGAAAAGCCCCCAAATCTCTGGCTTCAATTGCTTTTTGAAATAGTTTAATTAATTATTCATGAAAATGTAGCTCCTAAATGAAAACTTCAGTTGTTTTTTTAAATCCTCACCCGAGGATACTTTTTTCCATTTATCTTCAGATAGAGTGGGAGAGAAAGAGAAAGAGAGAGAGAAAGAGAGAGAGAGAGAGAGAAAGAGAGAGAGAGAGAGAAAGAGAGTAGCATCGATATGAGAGAGACATATCGATTGGTTGTCTCCCACATGACCCCGACCAGGGCCAGGACCCAACTGCAACCAAGGTACGTGCCCTTGACCAGAACTGAACCCAAGACTCTTTGGTCTGAGGGCTGATGCTCTACTACTGAGCCAAACCTGCCAGGGCTTTAGTTTTATTGTTAAACTATCCCTTCTTTATAACATAAATTTCTTTCCCAGTAAATAAGATATTTTAAGCAGGTAGGAACAAATATATTTTTAGAAATCAACATGCTGATGATCAGAGAAATCATTAAGGTTCTGATGTCAATGGTGACATTTTAAGATTTCCTTTCTCTTCAAGGATTTCATAAATTGCTTTGCGCTGGGGGTGGGAGTCAGTTCTCATCTGTAGACTATAAAGTGTGCTCAGCTCCAGAAGTGAAGATGAGCTACACATGGGGAATATTTTCATTAGGCCTAGCTATGCTTAAATACACCAGCAGTTTGCAGTAGAAACAAAATCTTCCTCAGAATAGCCAGAGAATAATATTAGATAATGTTAAAGAAAAGAAGGGAGAGTCTTATTTACTTATCAAGAAATTCCAATGTTAATTTTCTAGTTTTTGATTTTCAGTCTTTCATTTGAGTTTTATGTATAGCTTCAAAGTGTTCCAACCAGAGAATGTTTTTTTTTTAAAAAAGTGTTCCAATAAAATACATGTTGTAAAAGAGAGAGCATTTGCATTTGGAATTCCTTATCTAAGCTCACATTTTTCCCTATCGAGATATAATAATAAAAGAAGGAAACAGTAAAACTCCAAATGAGCACTAATTTTTATTTAATCTTATCTTTTTTTATTTTTATATTGCTGTTACCATCTTTAAAAAAATTAGGAAAGTAAGTATTATAGTCTCCTGGGTCAAAAGAAATCAAGATTAATTTATTTAAATGAAGTAACAAGCTAAAATAAAATTTAAATTTTTGTCTCATTTTTAAAATTACAATTTCTAATTTCTATCTCAATAAGAGAACTCAGTATGTTACCTCCAGCCAGAAGCTGATGCTTTCTTAACCTAGTAAATCTACTGGGCAGAGAGTGGGGGCTCCATGAATGTCTGTCATTAATTAAAGAGTAGGGGTGGAGACAGATACAGAAAAAATGAAAAGGTGATTTATTCTGTTAAATGAATAAATAAATACAATGAATACTTGAAAGGCCGTATGGCATTTTTACCACCAATAATTTTTTATAATAAAAACTGTTTAAATAAATACCCATTGAGAAAATTCCTAATTTGTAGGACAGAGAGGACACTCTACAGCCTCTTCTGAACACCAAAAAAATACATAGAAACACTGTAGTCAATAGCCCAGCTAACACTGAATGTGTGAGTGGAATAAACATAATGTCTTTAAATCCCAGGATAAAGGCAAATTCGAGATCACTTGGCCCTGGTCAGGTAGCTCAGTTGGTTAGAGCACTGTCCCAACACATCAAGGTTTCGGATTCAATCCCTGGTCAGAGCTCACACAAGAAGCAACCAATGAATGCATAAATAAGTGGAACAACAAAATGATGATGTTTCTCTTCCTCTCCCTTTCTCTCTCTTTCTCTTTACAATCAATAAAAAAATAATAAATCACTTGCACTCTCACCGTAGATATTGGAAAAGTGAGGGAGACTATCTGAGGGTGACTCACGATCTATTCTACCCCCCAAAACATGCATCTTACCAAACAGACATATGGAGGAGCCATCCTGAGATTAACTTAGATTCACTAACAGAAATTCCTACTCCATAGGATTCAGGCAAGAAGAGAGGGCATGTAATTGGTTGTAAAAGATGAAGAGTCAGTCTCTTCTAGATGATTTTTGCCTTTACTATTCAGTAAGAGGAAATAAAAATTTAACACTTGATTCTAAATATGAGAAAAAAGAGTGAAGTAAGGAAGACAGCAAACTGACGAAACTTCCATATCCAAAGTCTGCTCTATGAAGAAACAAAGACGATGCAGCTAAAGGTCCATTATCCTCACTTTGTGAAGGAGGGACGACCACCGCGAAACCCAACATTGAATTCCATCACCATCCCAAGGTCAGGGACAGGAGAAGTCTATGGAATACATGTCCTTCATGATTGAAGACAGAGTTTCTCCAAAACAGCAAAATGAAATGAGATTGGGTTATTCTCAGTAATTATATTATTCTGTTAGTCTAAAGTCCAAGAGAGAGAGTAAGAAAATACCTTTGCCACAAATGAAAGAACAAGATGTTTTTCCGTATAGTATACCACGTGGACACTGGCACTGGTATTGGTCTCTGAGATAAAGCTACACATTTTTCCCCTTCCAAAACAATCTGACTGGTTCATTTGGGAAGGAAGAAACTCACAATGGGGTTTGGGTGGCCAAAAGAGGCCCAATGGGAAGAGCAACAGAGAAAAGCCTCCTACATCTTTCTTCTCACATCACTCAGAAGGAGAAGTAAGTCTCCTAGATAGGTGAAGACAGCCAATGGGCTACAAGGCAGGGTTTGTGGTTCATGGAATTAAGGGGTCCTGGATAGGTTTTGGTCATTGTTTCTGAAATCTATACTGCATAATTTGCTCCTTGAGCTATTTGGTGTATCATCTGTGCAATATTTCAAAGAGGGGAAATAACTGAATATAAGGGGAGAAAGCTGCCATGGAATTAAGTTAGAGCTGAATAGTTACAACATGAGCTTTGGCGCCAGACACACCTGACTTCAGATCCCATTGCTACTTACTAGCTACATGACCAAGTCAGGTCACTTAAATTATCCCAGCCTCTGTGTCACTACCTGTCAAATGGGCAAGGTAAAGTAATACACCATAGTGTAACTGTGAGAAGAAAATAAATCATTTACAGTGTTTAGCACAATACATGGTGGATAACAAGTAAACCAATGGTTGTGATCATTAGTCTTAGTAATAGTTTACTCAAGAACTAGAACTTATAAGTCATTAAAATACTATATTTCCTTAGTTTGGTTTCAGAAGGCTGATTTTAATTCATTGCAATTATTTGATGTCAAAGCACAGTAAGTATTAATTCTAAAAAAAATTCCATTTTATTTTATTTTTTATTCCCATCCCTCAACCTCCACCCCTTTGGCAACCATTAGCTTGTACTCTATATCTATGGATCTGTTTCTGTTTTAATTGTTTTGTTGTTGTTGTTGTTGTTTTTAGATTCCACATATAAGAGAGATCATGTGGTATGTCTTTCTCTGTCTGACTTATTTCACTTAGCATAATACTATTTAGGAAAATCCATGTTGTCATAAATCCCAAGACTTCATTCTTTTTTATTGCTGAATAATATTCCATTGTATATACAGGGGTGGGCAAAAATGGGTTTACAGTGGTGAAACAGTTTATTCTTGAATTATAATTTATTAATTTTTATATTATGTCTTTTTCCATAAAAACAATTTTAAGATACATAAAGATAAAACAATAAAATCTCACGTCTTCTTTATTCATTCATCAATTGATAGACATCTAGGTTCTTCAATATCTTGGCTATTACTAGTAACACACTGCAATGAACTTAAGGGTGCATATATCTTTTTGAGCTGGTGTTTTTGTTTCTGTTTTGGATAAATACCCAGAAGTGGAATTATTGGATCATATGGCAGCTCTATTTTCAATTTTTTGAGGAATCTCCATATTGTTTTCCAGAGTGGCTGCACTAATTTATAATCCCACCAACAGTATACAAGGGTTTTCTTTTATCCACATCCTGCCCAACACTTCTACTTGTAGATTTATTGATGATAGCAATTCTGACTGGTATGAGGTGATATCTCATTGTGGTTTTAATTTCTAGTTCCCTGATGATTAGTGATGTTGAGCATATTTTCATGTCTGTGGCCATCTGTATGCTCTCTTTGCAGAAATGCCTATTCAGGTCCTCTGCCCATTTATTAACTGGATTGTTTGTTTTAATGATGTTAAGTTGTATGAGTTCTTCATATATTTTGGATATTAACCCCTTATTGCGAGATGTATCATCTACCACTCAGTGGATTCTTTTCATTTTGTTGATGGCTCAAGAAAGACCATTTTAAATTACTAAAATTTAAGTAACATTTTAAACTTCTGATTTATTACTTTTATGTACTTAGAAATGAATGATCTTTTTGGATCCTCTATTTACCTTTTTTGAACAGATAAAATTTACCTGAAATTATCAACATTTATTTGTATATTGTAAGAAAATGTGTTAAAGTCCCTAAATATATTATTATTCTTGATTACTCTTGCAGGCGTAGCAAGTCCTTTTTTTTTAAATAAACATCACAGCCATAAATCCTACAGATTTTAGTGGGGTAAAACTGTCACAAATCTGGAATTATTCAAGCCAAAATTAGTAAATTTCACTCATTATCACATTTTTAGTTAATAAAATTTTAAGATAAATAAAATAAAATAGTAATTTAGCTAAAGCTAAATATTTTCTTAATTCTACTTTTTTTCAGGACATATTTATCTGGCTATTAAGCAGGGTTTATAAATGAATAAAGCTGTTTTACAGATCATTCATCAATATATTACTCTAGTTTACTCTGCATTTTTATTTGTATGAGTTAATGACTTATTAATGCATAAATTCTAAAAAGAGAATGGAGCATACCACATGATAGATATTACAGTGTATATATTTAGATATATGTTGTATATACATATATAAGAAACAACAGTGTATACCTAATATTAATTTAAAGTCAACAAATATTTATAAATTCTTACTATGTGATCAGAACACAAGTATATAAAATCATATTAAGAGGTAAGGCATACTCAAGTGAAGCAAGCAGTGAAAAAAGAAAACATTATATGTTTAAGCATTTTAAACACATTGAGTAGTGTTACAAACAAGACACTAAGCCCAAAATGGAGTTGCTTATGCTATGTTCCAAACCACCAAACCAAGACAATTATAGCTTCTGCTTCTCCCATAAGAGAAATCCTATACCAGTCTCTCAGGAATCACCTGATCACCACTAGTTAGGCAATCTGCCTGAGAGACTCCTGCCATTCTCTACAGGAAAGTGACCCTGCAATAACCAACCCACTAGTTTGTCCAGTATAACTTCCTTAGTCCTGTTCCCTTCTCCCTACAAACATCTTTCATTCTGTATAACACTTTGGAGCTCCTTTCTATTTGCTAGATTGGATGCTGCCCAATTCGTGAATCATTGAATAAAGCGAATAAGATCTTTAAAATTCACTCAGTTGAATTTTGTTTTTAAACAGTAGGCAACATCTTGCACATTTTTATTTGTTCCTAATATTCTGTACCCCAATTTCAATATGTGTATGGGTTTTTCCCACACACAGAGTTCTCCAGTACCAGCTGGGTGTTGTACAATTCAACTTAATCCTGACACTATGTACCTGGAGATAGCCTCAGATCCCACAGGCCTAAGGTCAGTCCTACAAGACGGCTCCCAGCCCTTCAGAAGCCAATCACAGGTCCAAATTGTCATCTGTGCTTTTGACCCACAGGTTATTGATTGGAGGTTCCCATGACCCCCTCCGCATGTTCAATTAATTTGCTAAAGCAGCTCACAGAACTCAGAGAAACAGTTTAGTTACTAGATTACTCGCTTATTACAAAGAATATTAATCAGGAACAGTGGATGTAAGAGATGTATAGGGCAAGGTATGGAAAATGGCTCAGAGCTTCCATAATCTCTCTGAGCACACTACTCTTTCTGAATCTCCACGTGTTCACCAACCCAGAAGCTCTCTGCCCTGTCCTTCTGAGTTTTTATGCAGGCTTCATTACATAGGCATGGCTGATTAAATTGTTGGCCACTGGAAACTGCTTCAATCTCCAGCTCCTCTCCTTCTCCTGAAGTCAGAGGATAGAACTGAAATTTCCAACCCTCCAATCACATGGTTGGCTCCCCTGACAACCAGTCCCATCCTTTGGTGCTTTCTGAAAGCACCAAATGAGGTCTTGTTACACCTCATTAATGTAACAAGACACCTTTAATGCTCTCCTTACTTAGGAAATTTAAGAGTTTTGGGAGCTTTGTGACAGAAACAGGACAAAAACCAAATACATATCTTATTATATCACAGTATTCTCTGATTTTCTTCAGGAATACAGGAAAAAAACTTTAATAATGTAATTTTTTTCACTATTAGATATATTAGTTTTCACTTTTCCCAATAACCTTAGAAGTTGAAGTCAAATACAGTAAAAGGAAAACTGCATTTATGTTTAGTGGATATACTAACCTGACATTACACATGCCTGGCCCCTCTCTATTCTGGACAAATTGTTTACCAACTCTGAGTCCAAAAGGCCTAAAATGTATATTAACTTAATAGCTGATACAGACAATGTTTTAAAATGGATGAAATATGATCATGGGGATGGAAGTTGAAAGTGGTATTGCTGCCACTAAAACGTAAATACAGAAACCACTTCACAAACACTGGGAATTGGTAAATGGACAGCAACTGTTATTCTTTTGCTTTTATCTATGTCACTTAAATCAATTTTCTGTGTGTCTATTAGGCCAGAGATAAGTCACTAAATATCAAAGTAGGGAATATTTTTAGAATTTAGTCATCTAAGAGAAGCCAGACTATTCCAGATCATATGTGATCTATTTTAAAGACCTTTAGGGAAGGTAATTTCAAAACATCTTTTTGATAACTCACTTCAATGACAAATTGTTAAAAAAGATATATGTCTATTTTTGAAAACTACTTACTTGTCTTTCTTATATTGCAAATAAATTTAATCTACTACCAACAGGAAATCCTAAAAATAACAAGAATAACAAATGATAACTGACAGTTTTTAAGCATCTATTTGTGGATATTCACCTTCTATTAATTATATCTAGCAAACAATCCCTTGTAAATATAAGTATTAATACCCCATTTAACAGGTGATGAAACTGAGCGTCAGAAAGCTATTTGTCCAAAGTTGAACAGTGAATGAATAGAGAAACAACAATGTAACCATAATAATTGATGTTGAGTGTTCTAGGTATTTTTTTCCTCTATGCTATGATGGTCAAGAATGCTTTTCCCCATCTTTTCTCAGAAATCCTTTGTTGAGGCTGTTAGAAGTAAAGCCAGCACTGCGACTCACCACAATTAATCCAAAAGTACAGATGCTTAACTTTTTTCTTTCAAATTACAGGTGTACAGGCAGGCTTTATTAAGAGAGGCAGCTACAGCAGCAGGTGGCATAGAAAGAGCCAGCTACCAGAAAGAGGGGGAAAAAATGAAAAAGACCTCAAGTTGTGTGTAGCTAAAGCACCTAATCTATAAGTGCCCTGTATTTCCCAAGACCTGCCATCTCTCCTTCTGTGCATAACTGAGTGTAAGTACAGCCTAATTATCATGCAGACAAAGTAGCAACTTGATTGGGGCAAAAAGCTGGATATGTTGAGCCTCAGCACAACCCTGAGAGCATCATTACCAAAGCCCAACTAAGGAAAGGCACTGGGATGCCCATACATTCAGGATCTGCCCCATACACAGGCAGCAAAGAAGGATCCAGATGTGGGGCTTAGGACTAGAGGAGACCATCAGAGATTTTGACAAGGTGTTAATAGGTGGCTGATTCAGTTGATTTCAGCTAGAGACAAGCTGACCTGGATTAGACTGTAACAACATGCAAGTTTTGCCCTACGTGCATGGTAAAGGGCAGTTCTCCTGCTGTTGTTCTGAACAGAGAAAGGACAGGCAGAGCTTTCTAACCTGCTGCTAAGGCATCTGCTAGTGGCAGATGATGGCCAGCAATGCTTCTGCGCAGGCTGGACCAGAGAGGCAATGATCTACATCAACAGAAGTAAATCCTCAGGTTGGCTCCTCCTGCGTCCATGCATACTTTCATGTGGGCTGCTTCATGCTGGACTAGCAGAACCTGTTTGAAGTTAGGGATACTGAAAGATCTCCCAGTTAAACAGCATCTCAGGGCTCACAATCTATGCTTTGGAGCAGTGGTTCTCAAACTCCAGCATGCATAAGAGCCACCTGGATGGCTTGTTCATGAACAAATTGCTGGGTTCACTCCCAGAGTTTCTGAGTCTGTCAATCTGGGGTGGGGACTAAAAATTTGTATTTTTGACAAGTTCCAATGTGTCCAGATCCTATTGCAGAGGAAAAACATTTTAAGAACTATTGCTGTAGGACAAAAAACTCTGGCTTCCAAGTTTTAAAGATTTCCTTTCCCTTACACCCCTGTCTATCTCTGCCACTCAAAGTTTACCATTTGTGAAAGCCCTAGATGTCCTCTTTTGCATCATCTATAACAAGATAAACCCTCCTGGGTAGTTAAAAAAATGGCAAAAATCTTCTAAATAACTTTGAAGTCTAGAGATTTCCCGGATATCTAGAATTATATTACGTTGGGTAAATCATGTAAAAAGTTAGAAATCAAGTTATACACTGTTACTGTTATACCCAAATGGTCAATGATCAGAATAAAAGTTTCAACCATTTATTTTAACTGTAGGTTAAGTCAAAACAATGCCTATTACAGCTGGCAATACAGAACTCTTCTGCCAAAACGGGTAGCATAATTTATCAGTTAACATGCACAGGCTCCGGCTGAATGACAGGTGTGAAATAAGATTAAATCCTTAAACTTTATCGCTGCATTTTTAATTTTTCCCCCCCAAAAATAATGCTGCATATCCTGGATGGTACAAAAAAGCTAGCTGATAAAAAGACCTAAAATAAAAGTACCAGTACTATAGTAAGATGACAGTCTCTTTTTCCCCTGAGTTTTCCTTGTATAAAACTTGTAAGAATTACATTTACACTGATTTGTCAGACACAGAATTTACAGGCATACCTTGGAGATATTGTGTGTTTGGTCCCAGACTAGAGTAATAAAGAGAGTATCTGAATAATCTTTTTGCTGGTGGAGGGTCTTGCCTTCAATTGTAAAAAACACAACACTTGATTCCAAAATGGCGATGGAGTGAATGGAAGCTACACAGACCATCTCCCAGGACCAAACTGGAATTACAACTAAAATAAAGACAAATCGTTTGGGAAAAACAACAGAAAAACAGCTGAAGAGGACCCATATACTAGGGACAGAAAAAGGATACTAAATTGAGCCTGGTAGAACTGTGGACGCACAAGAGGTGGGGCTGGGAGCCCATGGATAGAAGCTGTTTTAGCTGTGAGCAGCTCCCTCAGGGTTAAAATCTCAAGCTGGCTCCACAGTGCAAAAGGCTGGGACAGAACACTAAATTAGCTACAGCTACTCACCTTGAGCTCCGGCAGAGGGAGGGTAGACTGGACTGGAACTGTGGGGAGAGACTTGGGATTTGGAGGGCACTGGGAGTTTTGTGCTGAATCAATTCCTCATAAGACAGTAACCATCTTACTCAAAGAGCCCCTTCCCAGAGCCCCTGGGAGAAGCAACATCCCCACCCTCAGGAATTTAACACCACCCAGCAAGGCCAGAGAAATGCAAATTGAGGCTCAATAACAACCAGCATCTGCCCCACCCTCTGGAAATCCTCTTACCCTGAACACCTGAGGAATTTTTTCACTCAGCTGAGGGCTACAACCCAAGGCTCATAAAGTAACTGAGACTAATAGCCTCCAGGCAAAAAGCTACAGGATAACTGAATCTTTCCTGGGCTTGTAAATCTACCCAGGAAAGTAAGACTTGTCAGTGGTGTTTGACATGGGCCCTCCCACACTCACCCAAGCCCAGTAGAGGGAGCCACAACCAGCGGAACACCAACTCCCACAGGAAAATTTGGCAGGCTACAAAACCGAATGAGACAGCCAAAATGGTGATACAAAGAAACAGATCCCAAATGAAAGAACAAGATAATTTGATAGAAGATGAAATAAATGAAAGGGAATTGAGCAAGATATCAGAGGAAGAGCTCAGAGTAATAATCATGAGGAAGCTCAACAACATGAGTAAAGATATAGAAGCACTGAAAACCAACCAACTGGAAATGAAGAATTACATAGCAGAAATAAAGAACACATTGGAAGGAATAACCAACAGAGCAGAAGAGACCGAGGAAGGGATCAGTAAATTAGAAGACAGCGTAGAAAAAAACCATCCAATCAGAGACACACACACACAAAAAAAAAAAAAAAATTAAAAAACAGGAAGATAGCCTAAAAGAACTGTGGGACAATATGAAACATAACAACATCCGCATCATAAGAGTTCCAGAAGAAGAAGAAAAGGAGCAAGAGTTAGAAAATATATTTGAAGAAATAATGACAGAAAACTTCCCTAACCTGGTGAAGGAAAAAAGCATAAAGGTACAAGAAGCACAGAGAGCCCCAAGAAAGAAGAATCCAAACAGGCACACACCAAGACACAAAATAATTAAAATGCCAACAATTAAAGACAAAGAGAGAATCCTAAAGGCAGCAAGAGATAAGCAATGGGTTATCTACAAAGGAACCCTCATAAGGCTATCAGCTGACTTCTCAACAGAAACACTACAGGACAGAAGGGAATGGCATGAAGTAATCACTTTAATGAAAAAAAAGGATCTGAATCCAAGACTACTCTATCCAGCAAGGCTATCATTCAAAATAGAAGGTCAAATAAAGAGCTTCCCAGACAAAAAAAAGGCTAAGGGAATATATTAGCACCAAACCAGCACTGCAAGAAATGTTAAAAGGACTGCTGTAATTAGAAGAAATAGGAAGAAAAATATAACCACACTAAAAAAAAAATAGCAATAAATAAGTATCAATAATCACCTTAAATGTAAGTGAATTAAACACTCCCATCAAAAGACACAGAGTAGCTGATTGGATAAGAAAGCATGACTTATATGCATGTTTACAAGAGACCCACCTCATAACAAAAGACTCACATAGGTTGAAAGTGAAGGGATGGAAAAAAATATTCTGAACAAACAAAGATATAAAGAGCTGGGGTAGCAATACTCATATCCGATAAAACAGACTTCAAAATGAAGGCCATAACTAGAGACAAAGAAGGCCACTACATAATATTGAAAGGATCTATCCAACAAGAAGATATTAACCTTGGTAAACATATATGCACCCAATATAGGAGCACCAAAATATATTTTAAAACTTCTGGAGGACTTCAAAGGAGACATGGACAGTAATACAATCATAGCAGGGGACTTCAACACCCCACTGTCATCACCAGATATATCCTCTAGACAAAAAATTAACAAAGATACAGAGACTCTAAATGATGCACTAGATCAAATGGATTTAATAGATATCTACAGAGAAACACACCAAAACTGCAGAATTCACATTCTTCTCAAGTGCACATGGGACATTCTCAAAGATAGACCACATGTTAGGACACAAACTAAGTCTCTACAAGTTCAAGAAGACTGAAATCATATCAAGCATCTTCTCAGATCACAATGGCATGAAACTAGAAATCAATTGCAATAAGAACATGCAAGGACATTTGAGCACATGGAGGCTAAATAGCATGTTATTAAACAATGAATGGGTTACTAAGGACATCAAGGAAGAAATAAAAAACTTCCTGGAAACCAGGGAAAATGAATACACAACAATACAAAATCTATGGCACACAGTGAAAGCAGTCCTGAGAGGGAAGTTCATAGCATTACAGGCCTACCTCAAGAAACAAGAAAAATTTCTAATTGACTATCTAACCTCAAAACATAAAGAACTAGAAAGCAAACAAAAAGAAAAACCCAGAGCAAGTAGAAGGAAAGAAATAGTAAAGATCAGAGGAGAAATAAATGACATAGAGACTAAAAATAAAATAAAATAAAATAAAATAAATTTTAAAAATCAATGAAACAAAGAGCTGGTTCTTTGAAAAGATAAAAAAGATTGATGGACCCTTAGCTAGATTCACCAAGAAACAAAGAGAGAGGATCCAAATAAACAAAATGAGAAACAAAAGAGGAGAAGAAACAACTGACACCACAAAAATACAAACGACCATTTACAAATACTATGAACAATTATACGCCAACAGATTGGACAATCTAGGAGAAATGAACAAATTTCTAGAAACACCTCGTCTCCCAAAATTGAACCAGGAAGAGGTAGAAAACTTGAATAGACCAATAACAACTAAGGAAATTGAAGATGTAATCAAGAATCTCTCAGCAAACAAAAGCCCTGACCCAGACGGCTTCACGGGGAAGTTTTACCAAACATTCAAAGAAAAACTAACACCCATTCTCCTCAAACTATTCCAAAAAATTCAAGAAGAAGGAAGACTTCCAAACTAATTTTATGAGGCCAGAATAATTCTAATTCCAAAACCAGATAAAGACACTACAAAGAAAAAAAAAAAAAAAAACTACAGGCCAATATCCCTGATGACCACAGATGCCAAAATCATTAACAAAATATTAGCAAATCGGATCCAGCAATACATCAAAAAAATTATCCACCATGACCAAGTGGGATTCATCCCAGGGATGCAAGGCTGATATAATATCGCAAATCAATAAATGTGATACATCACATAAACAAAATGAAAGATAAAAACCATATGATCATATCAATAGATGCTGAAAAAGCATTCGACAAAATCCAGCACCCATTTCTGATAAAAACGATCAGCAATGTGGGAATAGAGGGATCATATCTCCACATAATAAAGTCAATATATGAAGAATCTACAGCCAACATCATACTCAATGGGCAAAAACTAAAAGTATTTCCCTTAAGAACAGGAACAAGGCAAGGATGCCCATTCTCGCCACTCTTATTTAACAAGCCTTAGCTGAGGCCTTAGCCACAGCAATTAGACATGAAGAAAATATAAAAGGGATCCAAATTGGAAAGAAGGAAGTGAAACTGTCATTATTTTCAGATGATAGAATATTGTACATAGAAAACCCTAAACACTCCATCAAAAATCTGCAAGATTTAATAAACGAATTTGGCAAGGTAGCAGGATACAAAATTAATGTCAAGAAATCGATGGCATTCTTATACACCAATAATGAACTCACAGAAAGGGAAACTAAAAAAAAAAAATCCCATTTACCACTGAGGCAAAAAAAATTAAGATACTTATGAATAAACTTAACGAAAGAAGTAAAAGACCTATTTGCAGAAAACTATAAGACACTGAAAAAGGAAATACAGGAAGATATAAAAAAGTGGAAGCATATGCCTTGTTCATGGATTGGAAGAATTAACATCATTAAAATGTCCATACTACCCAAAGCAATCTATAAATTCAATGCAATCATCATTAAAATACAAACGTCATATTTCACAGAACTAGAACAAAAACTTCAAAAGTTTTTATGGAACCAAAAAAGATCTTGAATAGCCACAGCAATCTTAAAAAAGAACAAAGTAAGAGGTATCACAATACCGGGTATTAGGTTATACTACAAAGCCACTGTAATTACAGCAGCCTGGTACTGGTATAAGAACAGCATATAGATCAGTGGAACAGAACAGAGAACCCAGAAATTGACCCAAGACATTATGCTCAATTAATATTTGACAAAGATGGCATGAGCATACAATGGAGTAAAGACAGCCTCTTTAATAAATGGTGTTGGGAAAATTGGACAGCTACATGCAAAAAATAAAACTAGACCACAAACTTACACCATCCACAAGAATAAATTCAAAATGGATAAAAGACTTAAATGTGACTTGTGAATCCATAAAACTCCTAGAAGAAAATGTAGGCAACAAAATTTCAGACATCACAGGCAGAAGATTTTTCGCTGATACAACACCTAAGGCAAGAGAAACAAAGAAAACAATGAATACATGGGACTACATGCAACTAAAAAGCTTCTTCACAGCAAAAGAAACAACTATCAAAATAGAAAGGGAACCCACTATATGGGAGAGCATAACTGTCAACGATCAGATAAGGGGCTAATTTCCAAAATATGTAGAGTACTCATACAACTCAAAAAAAGGAAGACAAAGAACCCTATTAAAAAATGGGCAGAGGACCTAAATAGACACCTCTCCAAACAGGACATGTAAATGGCCAAGAGACATATGAAAAAATGCTCAAAGTCACTAATCATCAGAGAGATGCAAATTTAAACAACAATGAGGTATCACCTCACACCTGCCAGAATGGCTGCCACCAACAAATCATCAAACAGCAAGTGCTGGTGAGGGTGTGGAGAAAAGGGGACTCTAATACACTGCTGGTGGGAAAGCAGACTGGTGCAGCCACCATGGAAAATAATGTGGTATTTCCTCAAAAAATTAAAAATTGAACTGCCATTTGACCCTGTGATTCCACTTCTAGGAATATACCCTAAGAAGCCTGAAACACCAATCAGGAAGAATATATGTACCCCTATGTTCATAGCAGCCCTATTTACAATAGCTAAGATCTGGAAACAGCCCAAGTGTCCATCAATAGATGAGTGGATAAAAAAGCTGTGGTACATATACACAATGGAACACTATGCAGCTATAAGTAAGATCTCTTATCCTTTGAGATGACATGGAGAGACCTGGAGAGTATTATGCTAAGCGAAATAAGCCAGTCAGAGAAAGATAAATACCATATGATCTCATTTATTTGTGGAATATAATAAATAAAAAAAGCTGATGAACAAAATAGACCCAGAGACATAGAAAGTAGTATGGTTCAGACTGACAAACTTCAGAGGTGGGGGGCAGGAAAGAAGGATGAGATAAACCAAAAAACTTATATGCATGTATGCGTAACCGATGGACATAGACAACCATACTTGGTGGGGAGGCGGGGGGGGGGCATAGGGAGGAAGGTGTCTTGGGGGGAGAAGGAGAAAAATAAATTAATTCATAAAAAAAATTAACAAAAAAACAAACACAACACCTGTAAAACACATTAAAGTGAAGCACAGTAAAACGAGATATGACTGTAATGAGCAAGAAATAGTGATACTTAATCATTAGGGTGCATCTGTAGCACTTCAAAGTCTTATTCAAAAAGCATAATCCCCAGCCTTGGACAGTTTAGCTCAGCAGTTAGAGCGTCAGCCTGCAGACCTAAAGGTCTCAGGTTTGATTCCTGTCAAGGGCACATACCTAGGTTGTAGGTTCAATCCCAGGTCATGTAGGAGGCAACCAATCAATGTGTTTCTCTGACATCAATGTTTCTCTCTCTCTCCTGCCCTTCCTCCCTTCCACTCTATCTAAATATCAATGGAAAAACATCCTCAGGTGAGGATTAAATGACAACAAAAAACGCGTAATCCCCAAACCACCCTGGCAAAAGGGCCTAGGGATCTGTGTTTTAACAAGCACCCAGGTGAAGCCTCACGTTGAGGAGCACAGACAGGAGACAGCAATGTGCCCAGGGCTCTTTGCAAGAATGGAACCACAGACTTCCACAGCCCAGTGGCAGGGGCCATTGACTGCAGCTTTTAGAGAACTAAAGTCATTGTCCCACATAATGAGAGCTGGGGTCAGCTACTCTTTGACCAATAAGTACATAAACTGAAGTCAATAACTTCATGTTATCTAGCTGTGATAATAGATATGAAGTATAATATTCCTTTAGGACACTAACATCTATGAGGGATTGTAGTTGAACTCACATTTAACAATGTTTTATTAAATCCAATAAATTTGATAAAATTATTTTTACATAGGTTAATCAGAGGTATTTCCATTTATATTATTGTTCATAACTAAAATCATAATAATCCTGTGCATTCATTTAAAACAGCCATTTTCAAAATAACAAATAATATTTATTACCTCATTTGCTTTTCAAAAAAACGATGGGAGGCACTAAGGGCAGTCGTGTTAATTCTATTTTACAAATGACAAAGATTCAGACGGGTTAAAATAACATTTCCAAGATCTCATGGCCCATGAACCTCAGAATCAGATCTCAAAGACAAGTTTTCTGACATTAAGACTACCACTGTAGAGTAGTGCTTTGTTGTTGTTATTATTATTAAAAAGCATTGAATTGGTAAAAAAAAAAAATGCTTTGTAAAAGGATTAATCTTTCTAAAACAAATAACAATAATTATAATTATTTTCAGTCCCATACTTGCCTACAGAAAGTTTATTCTTAAATACCTGAAGTCCTTTTCTTGTGTATGCCTGTCAGGTAGGTCTTTTATATGTTGTTAATTATACCCACTTTTCACTTTACTCCTACTCACATTTTCTACATAATACTGCTGTTTTAGGAGGTTTTCCACACAGTTGGAAAAATGTTCACATTCATAAACGAAGTTCCAGTGCTTGGTGCAGCCAGCGGTTGAAACAGAAAAGGATTTTCCATTCAATTGCTAACTGGATTTACATCAGCACCAAGAACACAGCTACAGCAAAGCAGGAGTGTTAATGCCATAGCTATTCCTTGATGGTGAGCCAGGACAAGCGGAATAGAGAAACTGAGACAGACACCTGCACAAACTGACAGAACAATTTACAGTGGATACAGAAAGCTGTCTCCTTAGAAATAACATCTAGGCCTCAGTTGTATTTCAGCCCCAGACCAAGAAAAGCTGCAAAACCAGGTAGATAACATTAGGAGCAGCTGCAATGACTAAGGACCCGCTGCCCTGACACTGACCAGTCAGTGAGGACCATGATCCTGAAAGAGCACACCTAGAAAACTGATGAATATTCTGTTAAAACCCTCCCCTGAGACCTCCGCTAAGATTCTCACCTGCAAGAGAGAACTAAAAGCCTCAAGACAAAGGACCCAGCTCATGCTCTCCTTCCCAGGAGCACGCCCATGCCTGCCCTTTTCTTCCCCACAGACATGAGTCTTAAGAAACCCCATGAGGCTAGCAACCAGGGCAGCAGTGGGGAGCGACAGTTCACCCCAGGCAAACCCCCTGAATGGGTCCCCAAGAGTCCCCTTTCTCTGACTTCTTAGTGAGCCATAGCAGACTCATTTCCCCAGCCCTCTCTTGTTTCACTGTCCCCAGCTTTAATAAATGTCCTCTAAAATTCACCTGGACTCATGTTGTGAAACTTTTCCTACACAAAGTTAAGAACCAGCTGCACGAAGTCACTACCGGCTGGCCCTAGGCAGACCGGCTAAGGGCCAGGTCCCTTTCTGGTAAAAGTGGGATCTAAGTCACAGAGCAACGTACTGGTCTCATTCCCACTGGTGGACTCACACAGGATAGATTTAGCAGCACATCTTAGATCATTTTCCCTTGATACTTTCTCTGATCTTGACACCACATAGAAACACTCATTTCTGTGAGGGTAAGAGAAGGAGAAAACCCCATAGTTTCTAAAATTCCACACTGTGTCAGGTGCCATTCTCAGAAAATTAGTTGCCATCTGAGAATTTAAAAAATATAACAGTAAAAATAGATAGTGGTAGGATGGCATAAGAGCTGCCCACTGTCCTCACAGTTGACCTTTCAACTCTCACATCTAATACATAGAGGCTTTCTCTGATTCTCACCTAATTGGCTTATCTGGTGTGTTCAGAAGACTGTCTCAGGACAGAGACTGGGTCCAGTGAATTCATTTACAGTGCCAGGATCAATGGTGACACTCACTGGGAAACAAAACTAACTTCAAAGAATAGAATGGCCTCCAGGGAAGGGGCCAGTGGTGAAAAAAATGAAAACAACTGCATCCTGAAAGGCGCTGTCCTGAGACCTGGAAAGGATAGAAAATTGGGGGATGGGGGCGGGGGAGTGCTGCTCTCAAGGAGCAGAAACAGTAACACTTATAGCATCAATTACTGGCAAATGAATAGGGACAGTGAACAGGCTGCAGAGATTTAATTTAAAGACGGAGAGTTGAAAGGGAGAGAACTTAGACACACAAGTGAGACTTTGAAATGCATGAGGCTATGTTGGATAGGATTAGACATTTCCTGCGATGGTTCCATAGAAGAGATAGAGAGCTCTGGGACAT
This sequence comes from Tadarida brasiliensis, assembly GCA_030848825.1. Taxonomy (NCBI): domain Eukaryota; kingdom Metazoa; phylum Chordata; class Mammalia; order Chiroptera; family Molossidae; genus Tadarida; species Tadarida brasiliensis. Next base: position 65,631,058 of record CM061261.1, on the reverse strand, counting down.
TTAGCATGATATCTTGTGTAACTGTAACAGTGGCTTTTGTGCATACATTTTAACCTACGAAAGTACTCCGAGAGGTGAGAGAGGTATTATCATCCTTTATAACCGAGCATACTGAGGTTAACAGAGATTCAGTAAATGTCGAAGGTCACATTGCCAGGGAGTGGCAGGTATTTCTCACCAGGTGGAAAGAGATGCAGTGGTAAGCAGAGGTCCCTTTGCAGCGTCAAGCACATTAGAATTAGTGTAGAGTATGGATTAAGAGCGGTTGTGGGACAGGGTGAATTAGATGGAAACAATCAGAAAAGTTGGAAGAGTACTGCAACAGTACAAGTAAGAGAGAAGTTTATAGCTGCCCAACAAATATACATTAAGTGGAGAGATAAGGGGGCCAACAGAACTTGAAATAGAAAGAACCTTATAAAAACTAGAAGTATATAAAATGACTGGTCTTATGAGAAAATGCAAATAGAAACAATTTAGTCAAAAGTTGGATAAACCTATTTCTAACTATGAAGACTTTGGTGATGTGAAGACAGCAATTTCTGTGGTCCCTTCCAACTCAAACGAAGTTGATGATTCTACACTCATCTGGATCTTTACTTTTAAATTTGTGGTCTCCTGTCACATTAAATTAGTTTTGTGTTAGTTGCTGAACCATGAAATCCATTTACTTTATGTAAGAAGGTGGCTTATTCCATGCAATTCAAACCACAAAACAATAACCATTAAGTTGAATCCCACTTTAGCAATACAAATTTTACCAACCAGAAAAAATAATGGGCAAAACACAATTTAGTTAAAAGGGGAAAAAAAGTAACATTTGCAGTAAGAAACAAGAAAATTGGGGGTGGGAGGACTTCATTCTAAAGAAAATGAAAAAGTCTTCCATAAAACCACCCCAAAGTATTATTTGGCTGCTCAAGTTTTTCCCTTAGAGGAGACAGAGATGTCATTTTTATACAAGTAAATGAAATAAGTTCTGGCTGGATGAAAACTAGGTAACAAAAAGAGGGGAATTGGATCCGAACTTGCTGCAGTATCTGCATGGAAGATATCCCTTATTGGCCCTCCTTCCCTCACAAGTAGAACAGCAGTAACACAGTGCAGTGAAAAGAACAGTGTTGGCATTAGGCTTGCACGTGCTTCCTAGTGGTCCTCTGAGCCTAGGCAAACCATTTCACTCAATCATGAATCTGAAAATATCTAACAGGTACTCAACAGACATCTGGTGTATAATTATCCTACACTGCTGGGGGTATAGAGATGAACGTAATATAAATTTTGTCCAAAGAACTTACAGTTCAGTAACAGTATACAAACCCATAATCAGCATTAAGGTTTTAGAAGTGTTACGACAGCTACTCTGGAGTACCAGAGGGAATGATGAGAAAAAGAACAGTCAGCTTTACAGAGGGGAGGAAGGGAGGAGACTCAGGGAAGGCTCCAAAGAAATAGTTATCTATGATCTAAGTCTTGACCAAAGGGTAATATTTTATCAGGTGCCTATTCTTGGTAATATTTATAGTGGTGCGTGTATTTGTATATGTGATGAAGGAGTGCTATGCCAGGCATAGAAAATATCATGAAACAGCAGAGAACTAGAATTGTAAGCAGTCCACTAAGGCTGATACATTCAACTTGATGTGTAAATCAGAGGGAAAACAAGGGGTTTGAAAGGTCTTTATAAGCATAAGGCCAAACCTTGAACCATACACAAAAAAAATAATTTCTCAAAATAATTTGTCAAAATTATTACAGTAAGATTTGAAAAGTAATGGCAAGATAGAATCATGACATTGACTTACAGGGTATGGCATATGAGACACACTGGCACACAGAATAGCAAAGGGTTTATAGTTGGTAGTGACTAATACAAAATGAACAAACCAATTACACTGGGTAAAGGACAATTTGCAAGAGAAATAATGAATGTCCATTGAAAGTGTAAGTCCAATAAATGTCAATACAACTATTTCTGAAGGTAATTTAACAATATCTAGCAAAACTCTAACCTAATCTAGCAATTACTTCTATAATTTAAGCTTAATAAACAAATCAAACAAGTATGAAAAGCCATATTTACTATATATATTTGCCAGCATTTGCAAGAGCCAAAAAAATCCAAATGTCAAGCAGCAAGTTATTTAAATAAATTATGATATATCTACACCATATATAAAACATATATAAATTACATAAACAAATACATAAAATAACTAAAATGATGATGTAGGGTGTTTTTAATGAAAAGGAAAATGACAATAAAATGTTAGGTGAGAAGAGGCAGTTGCTGAAAGTGTTCATTCAAACAATGATGCTGAAGGAAAGGTGGCAACTCAGACTATGGTTAAATTTTTTATTTGCTTTTTCCCTTGCAGTCTCCATAGTTTCTTTCCTAATACGTTAAAATCTTTAGAAAACTTCATTTGTGGAAGGTAGTCAACCACAGTACAGTATCTAAGAATTTGGGCACATCACAGATGCATCTCATATCGACAAAGAATAACTTTCTGATCTTCCTACTTCTGTCAAAGAATATACAAATGTAGAAAATATGACTATAGTTTTATCTCATTTTGAATGTATCATGAGACATCAAATAATATGTTGGAAGGAAACAAATCCTCCAGTTTTAGGCTAAAGCTTTAAGCAGGTAAAATTCAATTGATAGAAAAAGTCAATAAAATCTAGCTATATTTTCAATACTAATATAGTCAAAATGACCAAATAAAATTAACTACTATTTTTTTAAGTTAATGAATTCTTAATAAAGTAGTATTGTAATTGAGAATTATTAGAAACATACATATATGTGTATACACAAATAAAGTATCACATTTCCAAAAATTAAAGTGAAATATGAAACTCTAATGGAACTCACATACATTACTGATGGAAGTATAAATTGGTTAAAACATTCTGGAAAACTGTATTTGTTAAAGCTGGAACTTCACATACACTCTGATCTAGCAACTTTGCTTTGAGGTATATAATCATCCCAAACATATATACATATACAGGTACACCTACACATGCATATACATACCTCTATATACATATATATATATTCATCAAAAGATACGATCAAGAATGTTCATAGCAATAGAATCAATGAATACATTTTAGTATAATCACACAATGGGAACACATTAATAGCTATACTCAACAACATGGATGGATCTCACAATCATGATCAACAAAAGAAACTGTAGCCCAGCCGGTGTGGCTCAGTGGATTCAGCATCATCCCATGGACTGAGAGGTCCCAGTTCAATTCCCAGTGAGGGTACATTCCGGGGTTGTGGGCTGGATCCCCAGCAGGGGGTGGGCAGGAGGCAGCTAATAGATGTTTCTCACATCGATGTTTCTATCTTTTTCTCCCTTCCTCTCTCTCTAAAAAAATCAATAAAAATATATTAAAAATTAAAAAAAGAAATTGTAGTGGATGGGACGATGTGCCACAAGGAATCCCCCTTAATCCAAGGTGTTCATTTTCCTAGCTGTCAGAAGTGAAGATTCATGCCTGAATTCCTCTGCCAAAGGGAGCAACCCTCATCCAATGAATGGTTGATGAGGGCCTTGCACCATTGCTTTAGTGTGGGACATCTCTAAAGGGCTATCACTACTCTAGAGCAGGGGTGGGGAATGTCCAGTCAGAGGGTCAGATAAGGCCTGCAAAAACATTTGGTCTGGCCCTGCCAAGGTAACCACAGGTAGGACTCGAAATTCAATAAATCTAGGAGTTTTTTTTCATAGCAACATAAATGTATAATAAGTGAATCATAATAATAGTGTAAATTTTGAGGGACAAGCAAAGAACATCCACTAAGGGATAGACAGGACACATACGAGTACATGACGGGACAGACATATATGCTTCTTGTGTGCTGCCCGCGGCCGTCTGCCTATATTGAGTAACTCAGAGGACAGCCAGTGCCAGGCAGGCTGGGAGTGTACACGCTGTGAAAGTGTTAACACATTGTGGCAAAACTACAGCGATTGGGTGATGATGAGACGAGATGCAATGAGATGATTCCTCAAGACACTGATGACTTTGCCTCCGATGAATGACGACGATGTTGTCGACTTCTGGGTAAACACAGACGATAACTCCAATCCAACCTTTATACACATGTCCATGATCAACAATCCTTGCAAAAACTGAATCTCAGATGAAGATTAAGGAAATTACAGTACACAGAAAAGACCTCAAGAGTTGATGATACAAACACTGGATATGTTCCAAATCCAAGATGTAGGAATAGAACAACAATCAAAGCAAAATCATTGCATCACTGGTGACACACACACTGGACAGTTATTTAAACTTAAATGGTGTGACATCCTACAAATGGCAACTACAAAGAAAAGAAAAGTTGATGCAGAGTGCCAATCTTTCCAAGAGAAAGAGACAAATGGTTATTTTTTGTTGAAGTCAAAGGCAAAAATGAGTGCCTAGTTTGTGGCGATGTGTTAGCAGTAATGAAAAAAGCCCATCTGGAGCGTCATTACAGCTCAAAACATGCTAAACTCAATGAATTGGGAGGCCACATGTGTCTGGATAAAATCAATGCTCTTCAGCAGAGTTTGGAATCATAACAAGCCACTTTCACTAGGCCTCCTTGTGACAGAGGCAACATTATTCAGCAAGTTATGTTGTGAGAGAGCTAATCACAAAGAACTGGAGGCCTCATGTAGAGGGAAAGTTTGTGAAAGAGTGCATGGTGGCTGCTGTGAAGATGTTAGCACCAAAGTAAAATTGTTTCAGTTAGTCTGAGAACCGCCTCAGATCGGATTACTGACTTAGCACAAGATATTGAACATTGAAGGATTCTGCAGGAGATTTCCAATTTTTCTCTCTGGCTGATGATGAGACAACGGACATAACAAATACTGCCCAACTGGCTGTTTTCCTTCATGTGGAACTGCAGAGTTTGACACGTGAGAGGAACTGCTGTCACTGGAAGCCATGCAGTTCCGGTGACACTACAGGAGGTAAGGACTTGTTTGAGAGACTTATTTTATCAATGAAAAAACTTGACCTGACATTTGAAAAGTAAGTGGCCTTACCATAGATGGAGCTCCAGTTATGGTTGGCTCACAAAAAGGGTTAATTGCATTTGTCAAGAAAGAAATGAACATCTCAGTCTTGATCCATGTGATTTAATTATATGCCACTGCATCATACACCAAGAAAGTCTCTGTGCACAGTCGTTGCGGCTTAACAATATGATGTCAATAGCAGTGTCATACATAAACGTTGTCAAAAGCAGAGGGTTTAACAGCCATCAGTTTAAGGAGTTACTGAATGATCTTGACACTGAGTACGGAGATCTCGTTTATCACTGTGAAGTGCGGTGGCTGAGTCGCCAGAACATGCTCATTAGGTTTTATGAATTGCTAGATAAAGTCAAGCAGTTCATGGAGATGAAGGGAAAACCAGCAGGTGGCTGTGTGTTTAGCATTCATGGTGGACATTACCAAGTACCTCTTAGAGCTGAACATCAAGCTTCAGGGCCCCAACCAGCTTCCCAGCTCCCTGCTTTCAAACATGAAATCATTTAAAGCTAAGTTAAGGCTGTGGAAAGTGCAACTTGAAAGGAATAACAAGGTGCATTTCCCCACTCTGGAAGGACAAAAGCCTTCTATGACACTTGAATATGCTGTTGAATGTGTGAAACTAATTAATGCATTTAATGAAAGATTCAAGAATGTAAAAAGTAGACAAATGGAATTGAACATCTTTGCTACACCGTTCAATGTAGAACCAGCTGATGTGTCTGATAACCTACAACACAGAATCATTCAGTTGCAAAGCGATGATGAGCTGAAAATTAGGTGCAACACCTCACACTGTTTGAGTTCTATAAATGTTACATGAGCAATGATGAATTTCCCACTTTAAGGAGACATGCATTGAAATATGCATCTGTGTTTGGAACAACTTAACTGCTGTGAGCAGTTATTTTCAAAATTTACCATCCCAAAGAGTCAACTACGCCCCAGATTGACAGATGCCAACCTGGAAAAGCAGCTGGGAGTAACAACATCCTCAATACCAGCTAATATCACACACCTCACCAAAGTGAAGCAGTTTCAGCCATCACATTAGGGGTGAGTTAATGAAATGTTTGACCAAATATAGCAGGCTGATTTTTAAATTGATAATTTTGTATGGCCTGCAATTGATGTTATAAATATCCAAATGGCCCTCGGCAGAGAAAAGGTTCCTCACCCCTACTCTAGAGCCTCCCATGTGTTTAACGCCTTTGGTGTTATTGCATCTTAATTCAAATTCCCCCGCTGCCTAACCTGCTTCTCTCATTCCCTTACAGATGTTGTTGCCAAGAGGGCTTCCCAATAAACATTCTTTATGCAGATTTCTGAGTTTCAGAGTGTTTCCTGGTGAATTCAAGCTGAGAGTTTTGGTACGAGAAATAGTGCTAAAACACCCCCCAGACAACTAACAACGAGTATCCATCACCAGTAGAGAACTGATAGACCCTGGGATGTGATAATGGTGCAATTATTAAAACGTTTAATGGGGGAAGGAAATAAACTGAAGAGTACAATATCCTGGTCATTTGAAAGGTTTGAGTGAAGTAGTAATTATTAAGGGTAATGGGACCAGATGGATCTTGCTGAGGGTAGACTAGAAAAAGATGAAAAAACAAATTTATGGCAAAATGTGCATATCAGGAGACTGTTCCTATTCTCCAATGCTGCATAATAAACCATCCCAAACTTAGTGGCTCAAAAAAAAAGGCAATTTTATTATCGCTTATGATCCATGGGTTAACTGGGCTTAGCTAGGCAGCTTTTTTTCTCTATGTGATGTTGCCTGGAGTCATCTAAGGGCCCAATGTTCTGGAACATGAAATATGGTTCATTCATATGGTTTTCATTCTGGCTCTGTGTAGGGCATCAGCTTAGGATTTTCACTGGAGCCCTTCAAGTTGCCTTTCATGTGACCTCTTCATGAGGCCTGGGCTCCTTGTAGCATGGTGGCTGTATTCCAAGAGGAGAAAGAGAAAGTTGCCAGTCCTCTAAAGGGCTCAGAACATAACCATCACTCCTGTCACATTCTATTGTCATAAACAGTCCCAAGTCCATTCCAGATAAAGGGAGAGCAGAGATAAGCGCATGTCCTAAAATGGCATGCTTATACTTGGAGAATTGGCAGGGGTGGAGGATATCCTCATCTTACAACACTAACTATACAGCCTCCTTGGTAATACATAAAGACACTCCAGGAACTGAGAACAGAGAACAGGAAAAGCTGATGATGAGGCTCTGGGATTAAATAAAAAGGGAAATTTGATTTCTCAGTCAGTCCCAGCAAGTCTGCTGTGCCAAGGTCAGGTCCCTTGTTGGGAAGGACAGGCTCTCTGAGATCTAACATATAGACATCTTGGTCAATGCGCTTGAAAATATTTTATCAATATATTGCCTTAAACCTCCTTGGCCTAACATGTGGCCCACTCCACTCTTCTAAGGCTGGTACCAATTCCTGTATAAAGACATGCCAAGACTTTGGCTTTACAAGACTTAGTGTCACCTTTGAGATAGAGCTCACTTCCTCTCCAGGCTGCCAGGAAAATTACTGAATCAAGTCACAGCATAACCTGGCTGGGTAAATGCTGGGTCCACTAAGAGAGTAGAGGAGCTATATATTGAAGAAGCTATGGGACCTAACAAATATGCATCGCCAGAGCTGAGAGAATGGGTTCAGATTGGACCCTAGAGTCCTGGACCAAGTGGGAAGAAACCTAAGGTTTAATAAGGGATAGTTTACTGATATGGAACAATCACCTCTGATATAGGATATTACTCCCTGAAAATGACCCTAGAAGACAGTGCTAACACAGTGCTCAGATTAACTCTTGGAAATTTGGAGGAAGCAATGGTCTACACCATGGCAGACAATAGAAGAAAGGACCAAAAGGTACAGAGAAGTGGGCATGGTAGAGTATATATTCAAGGATATATTAAGGCCAGAAGACCTACCAGGTTATCATGCTCTGTGGGAGATCCTGGAGAACACACAGTTTACCAAAGTCATAAGAAATACACCAGTTAGATAGGCTCAAGCAACACTGACATGCTTGATGGTGCTGTCCTCCTAGGCCAGGGATGATTATAAGAGACGCTGTTAAAAAGAAATGCTCCTGAAAGTAATAGTGAGCACAATTATTTAGAATGGCAGTCAGAATGGCAACCAGGGATTGTTGACCCATATGGGGTAATGGAGATGATTAATAAAACTCATTCTTTGTGGAAAGATAGATGGGCATCCAACAAGGGTACTGTTTAATTATATGATCAAAACAAATCAAAGGTGGATGATCGTGAAATTGAGAAGAGCTGTCTCATTAAAAATTTATGATCCCTTTTCTAATATCTGAACCTGAGCCAGTTTTTAGTCACCAAGGCCAATAACTGAAGGAAAAATTGTTCCCATGTAGAAGGACACAGAAACCCATGGCAAGTATATATGTTAATGATTCTCAACAGTCCTTCCCCAAAAAGGGCATACAGGCATTTACTCAGGTACCTAAAACTAGAGAAAGGGAAAGAATACTCAGACATATCAAGAACTGCTGAATACAGTGTACAACATTACAGGCAATGGTGCATAACTTGCCTGGTTGGTCAGAGGTCTGGAAGGAAAATAATTGGAAGACTGAAAGAAAGGAGGTCTGGGGAAGAGGGACCTGGAAAGACCTATAAGACTGAGCACAAAGTGTCAAAAGCTTAAAGAGCTTGTTATCCCATGTTAGAGCCTCCCAGAGAGCAGCCACCATAGAAGAGGCAGATATAATCAGGTAGACAAATGATTTGGTCAGCTGACATCAGCTAGCACCCACTTCACTGGTAGCACCATGGTGCATTAACAGAGTGGCCATTGTAGCAGAGATGGACCTTATGCATAGCCCAATATCATGGGCTTCAACTCATCAAGCTCAATCTACCTACTGCCCCCACCCACATGTCAAATTTGTCAGGAACAGAAACTAACAGTGGTACCCTAGTATGGCACCATCCTTCCGGGAGATCAACCAGATACTTGGCAAGCTGAAATACACTGGAAACCTCCCACTCTGGAAGAGGCAATGATTCATCTCAAATGGAACTGACACATATTCTAAGTATGAGTCTGTTCTCCCTGCCTGAAGGATCTCAGACAGCACCACTATCCACAGGTTTACGAAGTATTTAATCCACTGCATAAGATGTTATATAACAATGAATTCAACCAGAGTACTACCTTCATCAAATAAGATATGGAAGCAAACATAACTATGAGGATCCACCAGTCCAAACACATGTCACACCACCCAAAAGCTGCTAGTCTAACAGAGGATGGAATGGCCTTTTGAATTTGCAACTGAGGTGCCACCTTGGGTTTGATAGTTTGCCAACAAATTTCTAATATGCTCCTTAGGAACCAAGGGGTGGATGTAAGACTGGCTCATTTACCATTTCTTCCAATGATCCGTTTGGGAAATTTGTGTTTCCTAAACTTAAAACTAGAGTCCGAAGGTATAAATGGTCTGGTTCCCAGATGGAAAACACTTCCAAAGAGCCACTTCAAGGGGAAAATGAAAACTGAAGCTATAGCTGCCACCCAATCACTCCCAGCATTTTTTAATCAAGAGACCAGCAGGCAGGGAATATTTGATTCTGATCATCAACAGGAGATAAAGCTGATGTTTCACAATAGGGCAGCAGACATGTTTGGCACTTAGGTAATTCGCTGGGCCACTTTTGCTATCCTCCTGATCAACTGTGATAGTAAACAGAAAAATGCAGTAGCCTGAAAAGGACATGGTGTTCAGGAACTCAGACCCTTTTGAGATAACAATCTGGATCAGTCTACCTAGTAATCTACCTAGACAAGCAGAGGCGCTGAGAGTGAGGAGACTCTAGAATTGGTAGAAAGGAAGGAAATGACGAGTTTCAGCTATGGCCTTGGGACCAGATGCTGAAGTGAGACCAACCAAAATCCTGGAGGAGCTTTTCTCCATGAGGCTAAATGAATCGGGTGAAATCTCAGTGGCCCAGTGGGTGGACAATTATACTAAGCGTGCCTCCTCAATCTTCCCTTCAAGACTAAATGGTCAAGATGAAGGCACAGGACCTGGCCCCCTTGCCCATCTGGGCCACCAGCCCTGAAGTTCTGTGTGGAACTGGCTGAGGTCTTTGGTGCAACTGAGTCTCAGTTTAACCTCCTTCTTCGCTGGAACCTTCTTCCCCCATTCTCTCATAGGTAATGTTGATAAGAGGACTCCCCAAAAAATTTCTAGCATACCAATCTCCATCTCAGAGTCAATTTCTAGGGAAGCTAATCTAAGAAGCCAAATGCAAAACATATAAAGTATAGTTAATACTTACATAAAGCTCCAACACAGGCAAAAATAAAATACAGTATTAGCTATCAGGACAGTGGTCTCCTTTGAAGGGAGGTAATGGCTCCAGGAGGGAATAGGGGCTTCTGGAGAACTGATAATGTTGTTTCTTATCTGGGGGCTACTGACATGGATGTGATCACTGAAAATTTATCAAGCTAAAATTATGACTACTGCATTCTATTTATATATTCTTTATTTCAAGAAAAATGTGTTTTTAGAAACTCATATTTCATAATGCTTTTTGACAATTTGGAAATTTCACTATTAAAAAGCCACAAGTTCATCAATGTGAATATGAATTATCATCCTACATTTTTAGGCCCCGCATCTGACAGTCTGTGTTCAGTGCCAGACTTAGATACTTACTGACCATGTAAAGCTGGTCAGATTTTTAACTCTGTTAACTTTAGTTCTTTAAGCTCCAATATGAGTTAAAATAATACGAAAGAGAATTGTGATTGCTAAATAAGATAATCCATTTAAATAACATAGGTCAATACTAAGATAGAATATAGAAAAAAATCAATAACATGTTACATATTATGGTTTCTTTTTATAAAGAGATTAAATATAAACTATTTCTAGGATATGTCCTGAAAATTACTTTTCAAAATAAAGATAAGATACTTAGTTTTGTTTTACTCATAAGAAGTAAATTTACATTACCCGACTGTTTAGATCTGGAGTATATAGAAGAGTTACATTTACAATATGCTTAGTATATAAATAATCATTGTTATTATGACATATATTTACTCCATTACAAGAATAGTAGTAAGTAATGTAGAGACAATATTCTCTTTCAGAAAAGTGAGTCAGTGGCATTTTCATATTGTTAAATGAACATGGCATATAAAATTTTATAGTCACATATAGGAATTCTGACTTTGCCAACTACTAGCTATGTCAATCTGCACAAGTTGCTTCTCTTCTGAATCTATAGTTCTTCATCTCTAAATGAAAGAAGGTGATGCTCACTCTATAGTATTTTCTGTTCTATACAACATTGTACTTAGATCATTGGGTCAATTGAAACACACACACATATATATATATGTAATATATATATATATATATATATATATATATATATATATATATATGTAATCTCCCATTGTTCTTCCTGCTTATGGCCAAAGACATTATATTTACACAATGGCTGCTAATATTAGAGGTACAATCTTTAGTCAATAAATAATCTTTAAAGAGATTTAAAATCAAGCACCATGTCTCATACTCCCTATAAACCTTAATACCTAGTACAGAGAGTTGTAATAATATATTATCAATTAATGTTTATGATGGATGAGATTAAATTTGTATAAAAATGGAATCCATAATTTAGATCACAGTATCATGTTCTGGACAACTTTGTGACTCATGAAATTGACTTTAAAAATGTGGTAATATGAAAACGTTTCACGACATGTAAGCTACAAAAATATTACAGTATTTGTCATATTAAAATTTATTTTATTACTTGCATTATAAAATAAGATTTAAAAGTTAAAATGTTTTAAATCAGAAAACTTGTATGCAGTTAATCAAGTTAAAGATTTATGAAGTTCTTTAGATCACAACGATCATACTGAATTGCCTTTTAACAAAGGATTTTCTAACTCATTCTAAGAACAATGTTAACATTTTTATTATAAATTTGTTTTACCTTTTCTTTGCTTTTGTAAAAATAAGCTTGTAGAAATGTCAATTATATGTATAAATTTTGTACGTTAGCTGATATAGACTGAAATATAAGCTCTGTCACATACTAACTTTGAGTCTTGGCCGAAGTTTCTTATCTCTCTGAAACTCAGTTTTTTAATATGTAAAATAGGAATATCACCTGCCTCAGACGAGAATTGTAAAGACTAGAAACAAGGTCAGAAAAGAGCCTAACACACTGACTACAGCAGGAGTCCAATATCGCAGGTTATTTATAGCATTAGTATTTGCATTATGAAATATATTGGTGAGTGCCTGATAATTGATTTCATTTTAGTTTTTACAAAAGTTGTCAATTCTCTTTCTCTCTCTCCCTCTCTTTAATCACTTTGAGGTTTCACAGTAAAATATAAATCTGCAACCCTATTCATTATGTTTATGTTGTTCAATAAACACATTACAGTATTTCAGTTCTGGCACTAGTATCTTGGCAAGCATTCTGCCTAGAATATATTTTGTGCTTCAGGACCTAAATGTGTATTGACATATTAATACATTATGAAATTCTACAAATATGCAGTGTCCTTTAAGAAAGAACAAACCACACGTTCATACTTCATTATATAACGTTGTCTATTCTGTCATTTATCAGGTGTTTTGGCAATTGTGTCCTTTGTGGATAACTTACAATAATTTCAAATTCCATTTATGAACTCTACCAAGGTCAGACTGCCAACAGGCTGCTAATTTGAGTTATGCCACATTAGAATGAAATATCAACATAGGCACATTTTATTAATAACAAATTCTATACTTTGAATTACTTTCATTCATGAAAATAAAAGAATTACATGTAGATATCAACCATTTTCTATTTTAAGTAAGAATTTTATCATAAGACCTTTATAGAACAACATATAATGTGAATTTTCAGAGGCATAGATTCATGGAGTAGACTGATAGCTGTCAGCAGGAAGAGGTGGGGGGAGGACTGGATGAATGAAAGTAAAGGGATTAGCCAAAGAACATATATACATCGCTCATGGACACAGACAACAGTGTGGTAATGGCAAGAGGGAAGGGGGATAGGGGCTTGGTTGAGGCAAGTAAAGGGGAAAATGGGGACATCTGTAATGGTGTCAACAATAAAAATAAAGGGAAAAAGTATTAAACATGCTTAATGCCGGACACAGTAGGAAATCTATGAACTGCCTGCATACATATAGATGTACACAGTTCTACATATCCAAAGGTAACATTTATTACTTAACTTTCTATATGATCCAGTAATCTTCTAAACATTAATTTATAGCTATCGAGGATAAGAGATGCTGTCATCAGGTTTTGGAAGGCCAATCTAAGATGCTGTAGGAAATATGTGCTAATAGCATGGTAGAAATCCTCATCTTGTTCAGAAAGTCTGCAAATAACTATTTTTTTAGTAATACTAAAATAAAATTTCCTATTTTCACTTTCCTTCTGTTGTGAGTGTACAGTAAAATTTTCCAGAGGTTATATGATGTAACATTCATTGCAATCCAATGAATGCAGAAAACAGACATGAGACTACACCTACACTATCCCTTAAACCAGACAGTAAATAGATTTGAAGAATTATAAAATAATCAATATTATATATATATCAATAAATACATTTTTTTCTATAAGGCATTTAATTTAACATAAAACTATGTTAATATTAATATTTATTATTATTTTTAATGAATCAATAAATTACTTAAAATATCTCAGTATAGTAAATACCACTATATGTAATACACACAAACAAAAAGATCTTTGGGGTATTCAATGAATTTTGTGTAAAGGGGTCCCGAAACTAAAAGACTTGGTAAATGCTACCATAGCATAAAGATTTAGTCATAAATAAGAGCTCTAGGAATTTCCAATTCCACTCAAGGATATGGAAAGCTAGGAAGAGATTGCTCCCACACTTTGAATAAAAAGCTAAACAACCTGGAAATTCATGAATCGTTTTGGATCCACTGGAGAGCTGAGTTCGTGGGGCAAAGGACTGGCCCAACATCTAAGGAGAGACAGTTGACTGCAGTGAGAGATAATATGAATACTGGTTTCCTTGTGATAGACACAACCAGAAACCAGTTAGAATAGTTCAGTCAGGGTCAGGACAAACTGTTGGAAGCCAAGGGTGAAGTGGTGAGAGATTTAGAAACCCCTGGCAGATACCAAAATTGGAGGAATTCACACCATCTTCAGGTTGGTTTCTCCACAAATACTACCAAGTGCTTAGAGAAAAGTTTGGAAACATTTAAGTAAAGTGTCCTTTGTGATACATACTTGGGGAAAGGGAGCAGCAACTGCCACTGGAGGGGCACAAACTCCACTGGAGCCATCTCCCCCAGAATGAAAGCCTTAATCTCTAGGGAGAAGAGAAACTAACACCATCACCACTGGGCATGGAGAGAATCCACTGTAGCTATGAAAAGAAAACAAAAAGAAAACAAATCAACTGATAACCTATCCCTGAGGGAATGGAAAGAATACATGCTGGGCTCAGAATTGCAGATGGGGAATGGGCAGGAGAACTAAAGGGGGCCGAACACCCAAGGATACAGTATCTGCCTCATAGTGAGGCTAAATGAGAACAACAGAGAACACACCACACTGCCACATCTTGCTGCCATGCGAACACAGTTCAAGAAACAAGTAATAGAAAACACTGCTCAGAGAGGAACAAAAGTGTGGAGGAATCCTGATCAGAACACTAGGTATCACTAGAGGAATTGGAAGCTTATCATTATCGCTGAGGTTCATGACAGTGACAACAAACTTCAAGCCTAACGCAACTCCTAACTAGATTTACTCAAGCCCTTAAACTAAAAGACTAGAAAAGAAATGAAAAGTATGCCTATTTCTAAAAGTAAAAACTGTTTACCTCAGTCTCTATTGAACTACACAAGGTACCCAATTTTCAACAACAAAAATCACAGGGCATATGAACAGGAAAGGAAAACAGTACACTCCCAATGCACAAAGAAATCAGCAGAGCCAGAATCAATTGTAACATAGATGATAGAACTCTCTGATAAGAACATTTTAAAAACCATGACTGATGTATTAAAGGATCTAATGGAAAAAGATAATATAAGATCAGACTGGAAAGTTCAGCAAAAGATGAACACTGTAAGAAAAAAATCAAATGAAAATGCTAGAATTTTTAAAATCCACATTAAGATAGGTGAAGAATACCTTCAACAGGTTCATTAGTAGATTCAACACAACCAAGGAAATAATTAAGGAACTTGAAAATACATCAATAGAAACTACTCAAACTGAAACTCAAAGTAAAATGAGTTAAAAAAAAAAAAAAAAAAAGAGTATCCAAAAGTGGTACAATATCAAATGGTCTAACATATATGTAATTGGAATCCCAGAAGAGAGAGAACAGAACAGAGCAAATGTTTAAAGAAAAAACAGTCAAGGATTTTCCAAAATTACAGAGAGACCCAAGCTATATATCAAAGAAATTCAGAGAACACCAAGCAGGATAAAAAGTAAGCAAACATCCTCCTCATTATATCATATTCAAACTGTTGGTGGGGGGGAGGGAGGGAAAAAAACAAAGAGGAACCCTTGAAGGCAGCTATAAAAAAAGACACATTAGAGAGGAACAAAGATGAAAGTTACAGTGGAATTTTTGTAACTAGAAGACAATGGAGTGCTAAAAGAAAAAAAAAAAAAAACAGAATTCTATACCCAGTGAAGATATTTTTCAAAAATGAAGTAAAGACTTTCTCAAAGAAAAACTGAGCTAATTCATTGCCAGCAGACCTACCATTAAAAAAAAAGGTAAAGGAAGTTCTTCAGGCAGCAGCAATATAAGAAACTTGGATCTACACAAAGAAATGAAGAGTGCTGAAAATGGAATCAATGAATATCAAATAAAATTCTTTTTAATTTTTTTTTTTTTATCCTCACCGGAGGACATTTTTCCATTTTTTGTTCAGATAGAGTGGGAGGGAGAGAGAGGAAGAGAGAGAGAGAAAGAAACATCGATGTGAAAGGGACACATCGAGTGGCTGCCTCCCTCACGACCCAACCAGGAGCCGGGGACAAACTGCAACCCAGGTACGTGCCCTTAGCAGGAACCGAACCCGGGTCTCTCTGGACCGCAGGCCGACGCTCTAACCGCTGAGCAAAACCGGCCAGGGCTCTTTTTAATTTTTAATTAATCTAAAATGTAACTGATGATCTAAAGCAAAAACAATAGCAACATATGTTTATAGCATATGTTAAAGTAAATGTATAACAATAAATATCATAAAAGATGGGAGAAAGGAATTGAGAATAAATTGTTGTAAGGTCCTTACATTACCTTACATGGCATTGATGAAGTGATATAGTAGTATCTGAAGGTAGGCTCTAATGAATTAAAGATGTATATTGCAAATCATAGGTAAAACACTAAAAAAGTAACACAAATGAATAAGTAAGTTCATAAAGAGATAAAATGGAATTATAACAAATGTTCAGTCTACATGAGGAGACAATAAAAGAGAACGGAAGCAATCAACAGATGGAACAAATAGAAAACAGCTAATACAGGGGGAGAAAACAAAGAACCAAATATATGCTATATACAAGAAACACACTTTAAATATAAAGATGCAGATAGGTTAAAATTAAAAGAATATAAAACGATAAAATGTGTAAATGCTAACCAAAACAAAGCTGAAGTAGCAATATTAATAACAGATAAAGGAGACTTCAAAAAAAGAAATATTTGCGATAAAGAGAAACATTATATCATGATAAAGGGGTTAATTCTCCAAAAAGACATAACAATCCTAAATGTATAAGCACTTGACAACAGAATTTCAAAATATATGAAGCCCCCAAAATTGATAGCACTGAAAAAATGAAATACGCAGGCCCAAAATTATAGTTGGAGTCTTCACCACTCTTTTCCAAGTGACAGAACAAGTTCACAGTAAATCAGTAAAAGTATAGAAGACCTGAACAATACTATCAACCTATTTGACATAATCTACATTTACCTTTATAGTACACCCCTCCCAACAACAGCAGAATACACAATGTTTTCAATTTCACATGAAACACTCCCCAACAGAAACTGTATTCTGGCTTATATAAAAACATCAAATTTTAAAATAATAAACATAATAAAAAGTATATTCTAAAAATAATGTAAGAGCCAAATAAGAAATGTCAGGTAATAGTAAAACTATTTTGAACTGAGAGAAACGAAAATACAATATACCAAAATTTGTGGGATATATATGAATATTCATACAATGACATGTACAGCCACCAAAACTGGTAATATAACTCCATTTTTATAACATGTAAAAGGAGTCACAATATCATCAAATAAAAAGGTTATTAAATGATATGAAAAAGAATCTGAATAACTTGATCATATAAATATTACTATGAGTAGGATCACCGGAATTTTATTCATTTTTATTTATAATTTTGAACTTTCCTTTAATGAGCTTACTTATAATTTCAAATTACTAAAAAGTGAATTAGTGTGTCAGACATGTATTAACTTTTCCTCAAAATATATTTATAACCCTTTCTTAATTTTCAGAAAATTAATGTAATTAAGCCATAAAGTACCTTCTGATTAAAAATAAAAACAATATAGAAATATATACAAGTGAACTTGGGGGCAAAAATAAATATCTGCTATCTAAAAATTACAAAGTCCAAATGTGAAAGAAATTTGAACCTCTATTCTTAAGTGTAATAAACATTCACTATAAGAAAAAGCTACCCTATAGCTGTAAATATACTCCATGAGCCTTTTAAAAGCCAGTTATGTGTATGTGTGTCTGGTATATGAGACTGTGAATGAATTACAGCTACAAACTTAAATTATACACATAAATTATGAAATTTAATGGGTTCTGGAAGAGGTTCTAAGTGTCACGATTAGTGATATTATTGCCCACAAAATGCATCTTTCAAGATTTATTCTGATTTATATTTAACTCGTAAAAGAATAATATTTTATATACTACCAGTACAGAATAGATTTTATAGCTCAAACCTAAAAAAATATTAAAATACTATTTTGCTATCATTAACTGTGATCCACCAAATTCTTCCAAAACCAATAAATATTCACTCCCACTGGTATTTGCTTTCTCATCTGGAAAATAGATTAATCAAAAAAATGTCCTCTTAGATCTTTATGGAGAACTTTGTGGAGCTCTTCATCAAATGGATATGGAAATTGTGCAGTGTTCACTGGCAGAACATTTGCATTAATATTAAGGTGAGAGGTAGTTCACAATTTATTTAACAACTATGAAAGTGATTTGGTTGTCATTATTTTATTCACTATGACTACCTGTTTGCCCACTAAGCACAGGCATTTCACATCGAGCTACAGGAATGGGTTTCCTAAATTGTTATTGTAGGTTGGAATTCTGAACCTTTCTGCAACAACGTATAGTAAATGATTCAACTTTGTTAACATCATAAATAATATAAGAGAAAATTTTCAAAATTAGTATTGTATCAACAGAATTTGCTAAATTATTCTAATGCCTGATAGAAACCTGGGGTAGACATGCTCATTCCCACTTCTGTCAATGATAAAACTCAGTGCTCCCTAAATGAGCCTCTTCTAAATATAGAAGTTAATCATGAAAAAGGTGACAGTTCATAGGATTCTTAAAAGGTTGGAGTTACCTACATCAGAACATTTATAGATGTCCGGGGAAGAGTGATATATCCTTGGGACTCTGAGGGCCAGAGGGAGCCAGAAAAGATCTTATGACTGCCTAGGGAAGAAGAGAGCAGAGCATCTGAAGCCACATGAATTTACTAAGCACTTGGTGAAGAATCCTAAAAGGATGCCATGGGATCCTTGTAGATCAGAAGGGTACATCAGCAAACTTCCCCTCCTTTCTAATTTTACTTGATTCCAGATATATAATTGCACTGATACCATGCTGGGACCCATATCTCAGGACCTAAATTTCTCATTCCAGTTTAGAGACAGCATAAAAGATTAACAACCATTGTCTAAAATTCATCACTTTTGTTTCTTGTTGTTAATGGCATCTTCCTAATTTTATTATCCAATAATTTGGCATAAATTCAAATTCATGTACATTTGATGTAAAGATAATACAAGGTGACCACAGTCACTGAGATAAAGGGACCTTTAATAATTTCAAGAACAAAATTAGTCAATTATATTGCATTCTCTTAAAATTAGTTTTTCTTTAAAACCATCGGGGATTGTCTTCAAACTGTGACCAAATATTGAGCATACTGTTCTCTGTGGGATTCTGATTTAATTTATGGCATAACTGAAATTGCAGAGTTATTAATCATAAATTGAGGGGAAAAAAGAAAGCAATAGTTTTTCTGAAGTATTTATTTTTCAAAAGGCTTTTTTTTCAAACAAAAAAATGCAAACACAATATATAATGAAGCTGACTACTAAATGTGCACCTTATTCTTTTTTTTTTTTTTTTTACCATGTTTCTTGCTACCTTTTCTTCCAGATTATCATTTGATCCTCTGCTTTGTCTAATCTGGTATTGTTTCCATGTAATATATTCTTAAAAATTTCTTTTTACTGATTGATTTTTTTTAGAGAGAGAGAGAAACATTGATTTGTTGTTTCACTTATTTATGCATTCACTAGTTGATTTGTGTGCTTTTATTTATTTATTTATTTTTTAAACTTATCTTTATTGTTGAATGTATTACAGATGTTCCTCATTTTCCCCCCATTGCCCCCCTCCCCCCCATTCCCGCCCCCCTCCTGCCTTTCCCCACACTGTTGTCTGTGTCCATTGGTTATGCATATATACATATCAATTCTTTGGCTTATTTCTTCCCACCCCCCAACCCCCCTTCCCTTTGAGGTTTATCAGTCTAACAAGCAATTTGTACTTCTTAATCCCTTCACCTTTTTCACCCATCCCCCCAGCCCCCACCCATCTGGTAACCAACAAAAGTTCTCTGTATCTATGAGAATGTTTCTGTTCTGCTTGTTCATTTTGTTTGTAGATTCAACTGTTGATAGATATGTATTTATTGCCATTTTGTTTGTTCATATTTTTTTATCTTTTTCTTCAAGAAGACCCTTCAACATTTCATATAAGAATGGTTTGGTGGTGATGAACTCCTTTAGCTTTTCCTTGTCTGGGAAACTCTTTATATGGCCATCGATTCTAAATGACAGCTTTGCAGGATAGAGTAATCTTGGTTGTAGGTTCTTGCTTTTCATCACTCTGAATATTTCTTGCCACTCCCTTCTGGCCTGCAAAGTTTCTTTTGAGAAATCAGCTGACAGTCTGATGGGAACTCCCTTGTAGGTAACGAACTGCTTTTATCTTGCTGCTTTTAAGATTCTCTCTTTGTCTTGAACCTTTTGCATTTTGATGATGATGTGTCTTGGTGTGGGCCTCTTGGAGTTCATCTTGCTTGGGACTCTCTGTGCTTCCTGGACTTGTATGTCTGTTTCCTTCCCCAAGTTAGGGAAGTTTTCTTCCATTATTGTTTCAAATAGGTTTTCGATTTCTTGTTCTCTCTCTTCTCCTTCTGGCACCCCCAAGATGCGAATGTTGGCACATTTGAAGTTGTCCCAGAAGCTCCTTACACTATCCTCATTTTTTTCGATTCTTTTTTCTTTTTGCTGTTCTGATTGGGTGTTTTTTGCTTCCTTATATTCCAAATCGATGGTTTGCTTCTTGGCTTTACCTACTCTACTATTGAATCTGTGTAAACTATTCTTTATTTCAGTTAGTGCCTCCTTCATTTCTGACTGGTCCTTTTTTATGCTCTTGAGGCCCTCACTAAGTTCACTGAGGTTCTCACTAAGTCCATTGAGCATCCTTATAAGCAGTGTTTTGAACTCAGCACCTGTTAGGTTGCTTAACTCCATTTCACTTAGTTCTTTTCCTGGAGTTTTGCTCTGTTCTTTCATTTGGGACCTGTTTCTTTGTCTCCTCATTTTGGCTGCCTCCCTGTGTTTGTTTCTATGTATTACTTAGCGAGAGGTATGGGGCTAGCTGAGACCAGATGCTGCTTGTTTGAAAGAATTTAGGAAAAGCTGAAGCAGGATCCAAGACAGGCCAATCCTATGGTCAAGCAACTGGCAACAGCTTGGGTGGGCCTGAAAGTTGGGTGGGGCGGGGCCTCAGGGAATCACCAGGCGGGGCAAACAGTGTGAGCCAGGTTGCTGGAGTCCCAGATATGGGGGCGTCTGCCGGCCCAGGCTCACCAAAGGAACAAAAGCCTCTGACAGCACGTCTGTCCAGGAGAAAGCTGCCTCTCCAGCCCTCGCTCCAATGCCAAACAGCTCAGTTCTTCCCCATATGACTCTGGTGCCTTTCAAGCTGCCTCCTGCACGCTGGAGCCAGTCTCGATGCGGCTTCTTCTTTAATTTCGTAGTTGTAGGACTTCCATTCAGCTTGATTTCAGGCGGTTTTGAATGATGGTTGTTCTGTAGTTTAGTTGTACCTTTGATGTGGTTGTGGGAGGACGCGATACCACGGTTACCTACGCTGCCATCTTGACCGGAAATCTGTGCACCTTATTCTTTACTTACTTTTCCAAAACCAATTTATTGCTAGATAAATTAATTGCTAGATTTCCCCAGCATCATGACTCTAACATTTACTGACATTGCTTATTCTACTGAAAAAAACACACAACATTTTAAATCTTAAAATACAGTTATATCTGTATTTCATCTACCCATTCATTCCAACTCATGTGTAGTGCCCAGTACACACCAAACTCTGTTCAACTATCCATGAAAATGAAACAAAGCTATATATTCTTCGGTGGGCTAACATCTGATTTGCATTTTACTTACTTTTTTGTCATTTGTTCAAGCTCAAAATCTAGGAAAGTATTTCAAAATTAGCAAAATTATTAAGTTAAAAATAAATGGTCCCATACATCATTACTACAAGAGAATTAACACAAGAGTTAATATTTTTGAAATCCAATTGTAAAACTGACTGCTTAATATTTGGCCACCAGTCCTGAAGTTGGACACGAATGATTAACCATGGTCATGCTCTCACTTGAGCCGAATTTAAGCTCAGGCTCCTACTGCCTCACTGCTAAAGTAAGGTGAAGGAAGGTGTCAGCTCCAGTTTCCAGAAACCATCTCAGTGGCACAGCCACTAGCACACTTAACACTCTAGATAGAATTAAAATCAGTGCCACGGATATTTATTTTTTGTTTAAAGACACAAAGTTTAGTCAATTTTCTAGACATTGCTTTGGGGCATACAGAAAACTATTTCCCTGCATTTTTCAGCCCTAAATGTTTTTTTTTTTTTCTTTCAAACATTTATTAAACATCTGCTACAGGCTGGGCATTATAATGAGGACATTGCAGTGACCAAGACAGACACGACCACTACCTTCATGGAACCTAAACTATAGGATACACTGAGAGGACATTGGAAGAAAAGTGGACAACCCTACTCCTTACCTCTCTTCCTCTGCAAACCCCCTACCACCACCATATCATAGTGGTTTTATGGTGGCTTCCATAAAGCCTAGCATTAAGGTTTACTTTTTTCTCAAGTGAATTTGATTGCACCAGTCTTTTCTCTCTAACATGATAGTAAATTCCTTGAGGGCAGGAATCCTACATCATAAAAAATTATATGACCTCCTCTAACATCCAATTGCCTAGTAGTTCATATTGACCCAGCATTTTTCCTGCTAATTGGATAAGGTCATATTCACTTCCAGATAAAAGCAATAGCAAAGGAAGTTACCACACCCTGAACACTATGAAGCATAGATAAAAGTTCTCAAAACAGGGTGCTGGGCCCTGGCTGGTTTGGCTCAGCAGTTAGAGTGTCAGCCCCAGTTCAAAGGGTCACGGATTCAGTTCTCGGTCAAGGGCATGTACCTGAGCTGCAGGTTTGAACCCCAGCCCTAGGTGGGGTTGGGGGTGGTTGGGGTCTCCCCAGGGCCCTAACTCCTATCTCCGAACTCTTAAGGCATGTTGGAAATCCATTTGGCCTGATTTGAGGCTATTATAGAAGTAATGTCTTCTACTTAAAATCCTCTGTAGATAGAGGATTTCCTCCCTAAATGGTCTTGATAAAGCATTTGAAAGTGCTGTCCTATTTTGCCTTAAAGTCATGAAAGTTTCTTTTTAAATATAAATACTGGCTGTGACTGCCTCTGCTTTTGAATTCTTGTACTACTTTCTGCCCATACTCTTCAACTAAGGAACATGCAGTTGGAGCATCGGCCCATGGACCAAAGGGTCAAAGGTTTGATTCCTGGTCAAGGGCACGTACCTGGGTTGCAGGTTCGATCCCCAGCCCTAGTGGTGGTCGTGTGGGAGGCAACCAATCAATGTGATGTGTCTCTCTCACATGGATGTTTCTCTCTCTCTCCCTCCCTCCCTTCCACTCTATCTAAACAAAAGATCAAAACAAACAAAAAAAATCAATGGAAAAATATTCTCAGGTGAGGATTAACAACAACAACAACAAAACCTGTCTCGTTCAGAAAGGATTTACAGAGGGTGAACTATGTATCGTGTTAGTGAAGAAGTGGACTGGTGAGGAAGAATGCTGGGACTGGAGCCAGACTTGTGTTTGCATCATCTTTCCATTGGTTCTGCAGGTTACTTCCTGTATGACCAAGAGCAATTCTGTATCTCAGTTTCCATATTTATAAAATGGGGATAATATCACCATATCACAGAGTTATTGTAAGAATTAAGTGGCTATCCACCTAACACATGTAGCAAACTATCATCTTCCTAGGATACAAGAGCTCAGGAAATTCTAGATACTATTAAATTGTTATGTTTTCCTTTTACATATGCATTCTCTTTTCAGTAAGATCTGAAATCATATAAAACCAATAAAATGTGGTTGAGTACTTCCAAGATATTCAGTAGCAATAATCAAGGAAAATACATTATAATGAAAGAGGAAATATATTAGATTAAATTAGAAGTACAGTAAACCCTCAATTTTGCAGATGTCAATTTAACAGACATAAGATTTAAGGGACAAAATTTCTGGTCC
The DNA here is from genome assembly GCA_030848825.1 of Tadarida brasiliensis. Lineage (NCBI taxonomy): Eukaryota > Metazoa > Chordata > Mammalia > Chiroptera > Molossidae > Tadarida > Tadarida brasiliensis. Next base: position 65,606,938 of record CM061261.1, on the reverse strand, counting down.
ATATGTTATATGTGAAAAGTAACACCCTGTTAATTTTAAAATGCTTTTAGACAAGATGTGCTTATAATTAAATTAACAGGTTATTTTTCTGTTATTAATTCACTGTTACTTTTAACACATTTTAGCAAATAGGCCATATGTTGGGAAAAAAAAAAACCCGGTAGTAATTTCACCAACATAAATAAATATTACATATCTACATCTATAGTCTACATATTGATATCCAAGAGTCAGCACTCATAAACAATGTTCAAACGTAAACAATGTTCGGCGAATGATTAGCACGTGATCATGATCATACCGCCTGGCCTGTGGTAACTGGTTGTATTGTCTCGTGGCATGACTTTCTGCAGCAGTTTTAATGGAGCTTTGATGTTTCCTGTGCGCTAAGCCATGCCCAGCCGTGTGCATTTGTTTACTTGCAGTGACTGGTGAATGCACGCATTTACTAGACCTATTCAGTATAAATTTAAAATTACAGTAATACATATAAAAAACTTTTCTGTGAAATTAAACTTTTCATACATACTTAATTTTAATCACACAAACGTGACTACAAAAGTAAAAACAGGTAAATTAATTAGTCAATTTTTTAACATATGCATTCGGAAAACCTACTTCATTATATAATAATCTTTCGGCTTTAATGGATACCCCCTTGCCTGAATTAGTCTATTATATCGGGGTTTTACTGTATATGAAATATATTTGGTTAAGATTTGTTGAGAGTAATTATGAGATTATTAATGTTAGAGGTATTATAGATTTTGAGTTAGCAGAAACAGAATACCTTAATGTAGTGAATTTTTGAAATTAGAGTTTGTTTGGTGCTCTATACGATGCAGGAAAATTACAAAGGAAGTTTTAGAGATTTTATAATCTTGTAAACATACGAACAAGGTGAGCTACAGACACAGTTGGAGATTAATTAACCAAATGGAGCAGAGAGACTGCTTTCCCATGCTAGTGATATCATACTGAGCAAAGCCACATGCAGAGGCAGTGAAGAATAAATGGGGACAGAGCAACAAGCAGAGGGGTTAGGTCCACTGTGGATGAAGGCTGGAGGTAGAGCTGGGAAGGGAGTATACAATACGCAAAGAATGGAACATCAAAGGATACCCGTGGTACACTAAACTTGTCCGTTCCAAATCTTCTTGAATCGTGCAAAGCTGCCAGCATAAGTAAGACAGATGTGTGTGAATCCACATTGCCTCCATTTTTCTTCTGAGCCTCATAATGCAATGAAGGAACCTAGGATTAGTATAGCTTATCCTTTTGAGGACTTTTGTTAAATTGGCATGGCTTCTGGCAGTTTCACAACTTGGAATTTAGATTTTGTCCCTTGCCCTTGCTGCCACCAAAGGATGGAACCCCACCTAAAGAAAGTAGGAGGGATAGATAGGAATCAGAGTGCCTATTCAATCCAATTTCAGATTTAAAAACAAAAATGAAAAAACAACAAAAGAAACAAGAACACTTATTCTGTCATCCATTGTTTTAGAAACTCTGGGATGGTCCTAGGTTTGAATTGTAAGTTATGCAGGAAATGCTGAACTCTGAGTAGATCCTAAAATAAACTCTATCCCTTCTGATTATTTATATGTGACTGCCCAAAGTCCTTATGGCAATCGTAATGCATGAAGTGATCCCACTGGTTCAATGTTCAGTATCTCATTACGAAATAACTTCATAATAAAAAGTGATCTTTTCTGTCAAACCTAAATTTAAACTGTGCAGATCTATGATCATAGAGGGAGATATTTATTAAATCGCATTCAACTCTGGGCACTTACTGGGTCTTTATCAAAAGATTTTCCATTTATCTAAGTTTATTTATCTATTTTTGATACGTTATTATAGCAAAAGTGCTCTTGTTTCAGTGGCAGGTGGGATTGGGTACTAGGGGTTCCAAAAATGTTACCACCATATTAAAATAAGAGGTTGGTGTTACTATATCAGATCCCACTGGGGCAGAGACCAACTTATTATATGAGCCAGAAGAGCCTGTGTCACATAACTAGAGTCATTAAATGTCACACACTAAGCACAGCCAGGGCACATTTCAACCAAGGATCTAAAAGCGTTTTAAAATGTTTAAATTGTGAAAATCTCAATAGAGGCCTAAGAGTTACAGTGCTATTGCTTCTATAAACTTTACAATGTAACCTATTTAGGTCAATATATGATTTTATCCCGAGTTATTTATACATACATGTAATGTATATATAATGTGTATGTATATATATGAAACGGTTGTAATAACCTAGTTATGAATAACTGGAAAGGAGCAAAGGGAAGGCTGGATATTATTGCCATTTGTGCAGCTTTGCCAGGAAGCTGTAGTTTAACACTCCCTAGGAAGCCACAGGTGCATGGACGGGGGAGAATAGACGCCAGCCCAGTAAAGTCTGAATGACACAGGGAAGGTACTTGCCTATCAGTCATACCTGGGAACAAACAGGTCATTGGCCAGAGTAGGTGTGGCTACTGCAAGCACTGGAAGATTTGAGATACTTAAGCTCCTAAACAAAGGAGCTATCTCTCTTGTTCTCTTGGGACTCTTAGTTGCAGGGGGCATGCTCTCCTGGCTCCCCAGCATTCATCCTCATGCCCACACAACGGACTGATGCACTGTAACTAGCATAATGCTACACTAGACCCAGCTCCACCATGGAATGGAAACTCAGGACACTGGCTTTGCTTCTAGCTCAGCTGAATCCCCAGCTACACCTTTTCCAGGACTTGATTAAGGGAAATGGGACTTCACAAACACAGAGATGTAATTCCACGCAAATAAAACCCCTCATCCTCTCATGTGAGTCTCATAAAATTATTTTTCTCAAGAAAGCACCTGGTGGGGAAGGGGATACATCACTTCCACTAGTGGATACTCCCCTGCCACTGATAACAAACATACATACATATGTATATATAATATATATTTAATATATATATAATTCTCTTCTTACTATATTCTAGTCCAGGATGAGTTAAAACAGCATGATAAAATAAATATGAATAAATTCAACTTCTTCATTTAATTAATTCAAGATTATCATTAAAAATTAATGAAAATGAAGGTGTTATTGCTGAATAAATGAACAACCAACCATCACTCTGAATGTGTGAAAATATCTATCCTCTAACAAAAACAGACTTTCTTCTTGTAAATGTGTTGTGTTTTTCTTACTCATTTTGTCTAAAGTGAATATTTATAAAAATGTCCTCAGTTTGCATCCTCTTGTAATATTGTACATATAATTCTTACACAAAAATACTGGACCCCAAAACACAATAACAATAAACTTTGAATGCTAATATCCACCCAACTGGCAAGGATTTAGAACACTGAGGACTCATATATCACTTGTGGGAAACCAAATTGGTACAGCCACCTTGCAAAAACAGCTAGGCATTATCTTGAAAAGCTGTCACCCTACACAGCCCAGCCTCTTGCACATACTTATCATAAGACATGCATAAGAATATACGTGGCAGCCCGGTGGATAATAGCAAAAACAAACAACAAAAGTGACCATCGAACATCCAAATATACAAAAATGGAAGAATGGATGAATGAATTGTGGAATAGTCATAAATTGGAATTCGTACAACACTGAAAATGTTAACTGTCTATATCAGCATGGGTGGATCTTCAAACCATATTGTTAAAATGAAAAAAGCAAGTTGCAGAAGAATACCAACAATTTGCTGTCATTTTGGTAAAGTTTAAAAGCAAGCAAAATTAAAACAACAACAACAGATTTTTAGTTATGATACATATAATGGTAAAAGAATAAAGAACAGACAGAAAATGACAACAAAGTCAAGATCAGGAGAGTGGTTCATTGTGGACGAAGAAAGGAGACTGAACTGCAGAAGCTGAGAGCATTTGGAGCATTTCGTGGCTGGCGATGACCTTCTACTTGAAAGAGGATGGCTTTTGTGGTATTTGTTGAATTGCTATGTCTCATATCATAAATGGACACCAAATAGTTAAAATATTTTTAAAATACATCACCTTAAACCCCAAAATTTCCTTTAAGGATGTGCATTTTACACCTGAAAAGCAATATTCACTTCTTCCAAATGAAGAGTTATGATTTCTAATTCTGATACAATCATTAATAGTTTGTAATGTTGGACATGTTACTTAATTTCTCTGGGAGCTTCATTTTCAAACCTGAAAATACAGGTCTTAAATAGCAATCCCTTAGGTCTTTTCTGGAGAATATTCTTTTAATTCTTTGGGCTTACTTCCTTAGACAAAGTCCAGTCTGCTTGAATTCAATTCTTGAAAACAAGCCCATAAGAAGTTAATCAAATGTACAAGTGTCTACTTGTGTCTTTTAAAACACGAAGTTATTTAACTATAACACAGTTCATTTCTTTTCCTTTCCTGAGTTCTGGCACCCGAGGATTTAAATTTTTCAGCAGCCACAGGAGGTGGCTTCTCCCCCTGGGAATTCAGCAGAGCCAGATGGCAATTTTTTTTCTCTCATACAGTTCAAGCTAAGATTTGACTTTAAAATTAAAGTGGCATGCAGCATTATACAATGGAAATAATACTGGACTGCATATTAGAAGCCAACACCTAATAGTGGCTTCAAACACTTACCAGTTGGATAATTCTGCCTAAGTCATTTAAGTTCCCTACGCCTCAATATACTCATCTGTAATAAGGCAGCAAAAATGGAAGAAAGCTCTCTGGGAACCAGCACAGCATGATTTCTGTTCCAGCATAGTATAATTGTACCTAATTTAAGTTTGCTCTTGAGAACAAATTTTTTTTTTTTACCTAAAAATCATGAAGTGTTCAAGTAGCTTGTTGAAATCAGTTACCAAAACTAAACTTCTAATGACCACTTAGTTCCTCCAGGAACACTTTGTTTTTGCAGAGGTTCAAGGGAAATGGTATAGTACATACAGTGGTGGGGACGCATATAAAAATCCCTACTTCATTTGTTAACCTAGTATTTATGAGTGTACTTGACACTGTTCTAGTCACTGTAAATATAGCAAGTAGCGCTTACGTTCCTGTCACAATCAAGTAAGTACTATTCTGAAAGATGATTAAAGGTGGAGAGCAAGGACATTCTTCATCACTTTCACCATTTATTCCATACTCTCATTACTAGAACCTTAAGCATTTTGCCTGTTAGAGATTTGGGGATATAAATCCCTATACATATCTACTTGACTCTCAGATATTCCTTTAGTTAATTCCAGAATAAGCTAGTATCAAAATCTGATGGAATCTAGAGTGACAGTTCTTCTTTTAAAAAAATTAGTGATTCTTTGCTACATAATGAAAGAAATCAAACTCTTTATGCCCCAACCCTTCTGTATGATTTATATCTTGCCACACACTATATGTTCCAACCATCACAAATTAATGACTGCTATCTACACATGTTTAGCCCTTTTACTTACTCACTGAGCCCTTGAACTTGAGTCTGGCTATGAAATTACTCCTTTAGAGCCCAACCCAAAATGTGTCTTTCATAAGGTCTTCTCCATGCTATTCTCTATTTTATGAATTGAAACCCATTCCTCACTTTGAAAGCATTGTGTTCCTATACAACAGCATTTTCCTCTGCTGCTTTATATCATAGATGCCCATCTACATGTCTCTCCAATGTGAATGTTATGCCCTGTCTGAATTTTTGACCCACAGAATCTGCAAGCATAACAAAATGGTTGTGTTATATCACTAAGTTTTGCAGTGATTGGTTAAGAAACAAAAAATAACTGATATACAAACTTTCCCTTTTTCTTGCTTTGTTTTTTGAGTTGTACTCTGTTTTCTGAACTTTTTTCCTAAACATTATTTCTCCTTGAATCTGTCAAGATTACAGAAGTCTTTTCCCCTCATACTGCTGGGATTCCATCACCCCGTTCACCCACCCTAAGTCCCACATACTTCCCATTTGTTCCAACAATATCCTGTCATGTTCCAAACTCCAGCTTATCTAGGGCATGAATGCTTCTTCTGTTGGTCCTGCAAGAATCTAGTTCTTCTCAAGAAGATCATGGAGAGACCAGCATGGTGGCAAAGGTTTACAATGTGTTGTAATAAGTACATATGAGATAACGCTGGAACCCAGAAAAAGAGATATGTAAATCTTCCAACAAAACGTGTAGACAGCTCAAGCTATTCTGAACCATGTTTAAAGGTCTGCCATGCAGAAAAAGAGTAAGGACATTCCCAAGGAGAGGAAACAACAGAGGCAAGACATAGAAAGAAACATGATAAAACAAGGTGTTATTTAGTAAATGACAAATAAGGTGGCCTGAAGCATTAAACCACTTGATGTAGAGAAGTGTTAAGAGTTAAAGCTGAAAAAACATACTTGGTCCGGTCCTAGGAGTTCTTAAATGCCAACTACAAGTTGACATTTTATTTTTAGGTCATGGAGGGCTACATATCAAATGATTTCATTTGAAACTTGACTAAATAAGTACATTTCAAAAATAATTTATCTAAAATAACTTCAGAGGATAGTTTGGAGTGGGATAAAGGGAAACATGGAATGAGCAGAAAAGGAGGTTCTCAGATGAGAAAGACATGGTGAAGGTACCAGGTAGGCTGGAGGTTCCTGGATTGTGAAAGAGAAGTTTATTTGAGAGAATACAGGTAGGAAGTTAGAGAATAATAGAGAATAAAGGTAGGCAGTTAGTAAAGTGTATGAGTGGATGTGAGGAAGTACACATAGAGGCTGCCTCACTTTTCACTCACGTGAAAGCTACTTCAGAAATTGGCTCAGGGTTTGGGCTTGAGCAAGTAGGAGGATAATGCACTTGAGACAGAAAATACGGTCACATAAAAATATTGGCATACATTCTGAATAATGAAAATGCATTATGGTGAAATGAAAAGAGACAGACTAGGAGTCAGGAAAGATAACTTCCACAATCCCCCCAAAACAATATGCAAGGCAAAAGAGGTGGGAAATTGAAGAAGGTAAGTTAAAATGGCAACAAAAAAGGTAGTAGCATTCAATCACCTTGATTTGGCTGCATCCAATTTAACTCTGGAAAGAGTTTTTGTATACTTAAATGCAATTGCACCAGATGTTCTACAAACTCATAACTCTTTAATCACAGTAATAAAACCACTGTAAACAAAAATGTAATTCTAGAGAGACGAAAGCTGCCTACTTTCTAAATTATTTATTTCACTTCTTTCTCCTAACACACTCATAGACCCAAACCAGAAAGCAGCAGGTCACAAGAGGTGGGACCGGGAAAGTTGAGGAAAGGCTATGAATGCATGAAGAGCTGAGGGTTCAGGGGCTCAAAACCAAGTACACTCATAGGTTGGTATCATAAATTAGATGAGTTAAGTGGTTAGAAACCAGTAAACTGAAGGAAAGGTGGCCAGAATGATCAGCAAAGAAGCTGAAAATATGCAAGATGATTTTAGTAACAAGGGGAAGGTCAGAAGCTGAGAGAAACATCCTTGAAAAAAGATAAGGTTGAAAGTTCCCAGAGCACTGGGTCTGGAAAGTAACCAAACATGGCCATGTAAGGAAGACTCTAGTAATGATCCTGTTTCAAGCAGTGATCTATTATGTTTTTTCCTCGCTGCAAAAAGCCAATTCCTGCCAGGTCGGTGTGGCTCAGTGTCGACCCATGCACCAAGAGGTCGCCAGTTTGATTCCCGGTCACGGCACATGCCCAGGCTGTGGGCCTGATCCCCAGTGGGGGGCATGCAGGAGGCGGTCAATCAATGTTCTCTCTCATCGATATTTCTCTCTCTCTCTCCTTCTCCCTTCCTCTCTCTCTAAAATCAATAAAGAAAAAATAAATAAAAAGAAGAAAGCCAATTCCCAAGCACAATTGCCTGGGAGCTGCAGGCAGATATATGTCTCTGGCTGGAGGTAGGAAACTAAAGGCCAATGGTTCTGATTCTTCAGCGTGCATCACAGTCACCTAAAGAGCTTGTTAAAACAGTGTTTTCTAGGTGCCACTCCCTGAGTTTCTGATTCAGCAAGTCTGAACTGGGCTCAAGAATTTTCATTTCTGACAAGTTCCCAGATAATGCAATGCTGCTGGTCCGAAGACCAGATTCTGAGAACCACTGCTGTGGGTGAGCTGTTCTTATACCTTGACATGCCTTAGAATCATGTGCCCTAGAATCATGGGACAAGTTCTGCAGCTCATACCTGAACCTGCCCTAGAGATGGAGCATAGGTTGGGGCCTGAGATCATATATTTTTTAAGTTCCCTGGATGATTCCAATGTCTAGACATGGCTGAGTTGCTGATACATATGGATGTAAAGTTAAATGATGATAAATTAGTTCATTTTTTGATTCAGCAAGGTATCTTTTAGGGAACTGGCTTCTTTCTTTAAACCTATGGATTTAAATTCTTCATAGGTCTAATAACGGTTATGTTTAATTAAAGTATTTTACTTACAGCTCCTGCTCAATCAAAGTCCTATTTATGCCAATAAAGGATTTAGGTAAAATCATCAATAATCCGTAAAAAACTATCATAGAAGTTTCACTTTAACTTTAGGAAACAAAGGAGAGATCTAACAATGGAAGAAAGACTATGGTTTTCTCCATCCATGCTGCCAGGATTTAGGGAGAAAAAAACAAACAAATTTTCCAAAACAACTATAAAGCAGCCAAGAGGAAAATCCAATAAAGTTACTGAGGAGTGACAGAAAAAATGGGCTGGTTCATTTCTGAAATTTTATGAAGAATATTGACTGACTGAAATATTGGCAACGATTTTTAATGCAACTTTAGAGAAAGGGAAACTCATCAAGTCCCTTGTAACATACTAGCCAAGTGAGACACTTAAATGTAGGAATAATGTTTTTGACCTCTTCTGCATTTTTCAGAATTACTAAATAATTAATCAATTAATAATAACTAATGCTAATATATTATGCTGGAATGATCTTAATTTTGTTTACCAATTTCTTTTCATTGTCTAGTAATTATGCTTTTAAAAATATTTCTTTTTTGTCATCAAAATAATGGACTGTCCCTTTAGAAAAACAACTCAAGAGCTTACATAGCTTCCTTTGGAAGATTTACATCCTCCAGGTTCTGGTAGTATCCCATGTGCAATTTCTACAACATATTGCCAAACTTTGCATATATGCTGGTCCCTCCAGGACCCAGTCCTTTGTGTCTCAGTATCAAGTATAATATATGGCAAAGAAAGGATCAATGAATGTTATTAAAGTACTAAACTGATGCTATTGTCTAAGAGGTCCTACCTTATTTTACCTCCTTAGGAAATAACGTTGGCTATCATATTTTAACTCAGGATCCTTAAAAGTGTTCACAACCTTATTTATTCGTTTATATTAGTATATACATGTATAGAGTTGTGATGACTTGAAGCTTGACTCTGTCTGCTGATGCATTAAAACGTTTTTTGATTCCAAGATTTTCAACTCAAAGCAACTGTTTAAAATTTCTCATGCTTCCTCCCAGTGATCAATCACTTACCCACTAATCCCACCTCATTACTTCCATTCTCCTCATTCATGTTTCCCTTCGTTACTTTCATCAGTCACCTCTCTAAGAGTGTATCCCTAAGTCCCCCGCCCCCTACTACCAAGAAATGCAGTTTATCTTTAGCTTCCTTTGTAACATTTACCTAGTTTATATGGAACATACCCAACCTTCCTTCAAGGACTTCCCAGTGTTTCAAAACTTAATTGCCAGTCCCCAGCTCATCATTACAATCCTACAGTTTGTAAAGGCATTCAACTCCAGTGGGTATTTCATATTTCACTAAAACTTCCATGTAACACAACTCTCATCTGAAATGATAGCTCATAGAATGTTAGTGTTTTAAGGGGACTTTAAAATCACATGGTCATCTCTGTCAATTGACACCTGAGTAAACAGACCCTGAGAAAGGTGCACATTACATGTCACAGAGCATTGTTGCTGGCAACATAAAGAGAAGGAACACATGAATGGACTTAAAAGGCTCAGGAAAGAACTACTGCACACTTCCTTCCCATCCCTGACATTCCTTTGACATCAATGATTCGATCCTCTGAGAAACCCTCCCTGACACTCACCTGCGAGTTGAGTACCCTGCTCAGTCCTACCACAGGACCCTGTCAGACCCCTTCTTCCTGCTACCCCCAATGGATTGAATCCTATTCTGTTCCTTCTTTCTCACTGGTAGCTGCGAGTTCACTGAAATGAGGATGTTGTCATTTCTATTGATGGTTCCAAGCACTTATCAGGAGCTCACATGTTCATAGAACTCAGACTTAGGACCAAAGCTTTAAATACAACTCCTTCAAATAAAAATTATTTAAACTTTATGTGTAAACATGCCTTGTTATTATAAGCAAGAATTTTAAATTATTGAGTACTTTGTTACCTCATTTTCATTCTTTGGTCAAATATTAAGAACCAATATTTGACAGGTAGTTTTAAGAAGCTCTATGCTAAACAGGGTGCTGAGGAAAAAACAGTGGGGACAGGTTGAATACTTTATAAATGGTGGTCAAGACATTAACGAGAAAAATAACAGTCATGTGAAAAGGAGCTGAGAATAGGGAGGGGGCAAAACTCCAGACAGATAGAATAAAATATCTTAGAAAATATTAGTTAGCCTTACATCTTATACCTAAACATACATGACTGTGTAATGTGAACTACTCAACTTTAGTTACAGAATTTATAATAAAATGTTTTGACTCATATATATTCCATACATGTTTATGGAAATTAATTTAAAACCATATCTAATATAAACGAATTGAATTTGAATTTGAATATAGGACACTTCTAGATTGAAAAATGGCCAAGCCTCTGGACATAATATTTCCTGTCTTCAACAGATTAATCCATTACTATTAGTACATTACTATTAGTACATTACTATTACTAGGATCAATCCAGAATTTTCACAAAGTTTATGTCCTTTGTCAATTAAACATTCAAATTTATTTTGAGTCAGGAATGCAAAGCAATTCAGAACAAAACAAAAGCATTAGAAATAATCTTTATGGAAACACAGGAAGAGAGGTTTAAGACTTGTCTGTGACACAACAAGGACTCTAAAGCGGGCACTCACTACTCGGCCAGTTCTATACGTATCCACCTGCATTTCTGCTTCTGTTCATGTACGGAAGTCAAACATCTCATGCCAACATTTACTTAACTGAGGAAGAGATGCTTATAGAGTCAACTTACCTTTTCCTTAAAAAAATAAAGTTAAAAATATATATAATGACATTCTTGTATTTTACAGGCCAGTTTAATCACCTTGCTCTTGAGTTAAGGATACAGCAATGTTGATTTATCAATGTCTACTTAAACAGATTGAAGTTTTAATTCTCTCCAGCTGAATTGCAAAGAATCCTGAGGCAATGAGCACATTCTTTCAGGGATAGATTATATTAGGAGGATGATCTAACATCCTTTTTTCCCTTTGCCATTAAAGTCCTTATCAGATTACAAAAGGTGTGCCAGGTTTGCTGTGTTCCCTAACTTGTGTGCTTATTGCAGACTTCACCAGGGTTTGTGTTTCTTTGTCTTTGAGGGATGTGCTCATTTATCCTTTCAGATAGAGTACTCAATGGGAAGCGGAGAGCTGAAGTTCCTCTCGCAGCCCAGAGATCCTTTCCTGGAAAGCAGGGACTGATTTTCATCAGAGCAAGCAGATGGCCACACCGCTGAAGCTTCCACAGAGATTCACCTCTGTAGGAAGAGGCAGGTGGAAAGCAGAAGGTGAGCCAAACACAACATATTTATGTTCCTGATGCCATCAAAATGCTTGCATCATGAAAGGACCCACTGAAGCAGGTACTAGCAGAAATCAAGGTAAAACTAAACAAACAAATATCTGTGGAGATTTTTAACTTTATTTTTATTGTTGATACTATTATAGATGTCCTCATTCCACCCCCCACCCTTTGCACATCTCTATCCAGTCCCCCACCCCTATTCCCTCTGGCCATCACCACACTGTTGTTTGTGACTATGGGTTATGCATATATGTTCTTTGGCTAACCCCTTCACCTTCTTTCATCCAGTCCTCCCCAGCCCCCTCCCCTCTGGCAGCTGTCAGTCTGTTCCATGTATCCATGCCTCTGTTTCTATTTTGTTCCTCCGTTCATTTTGTTCATTAGATTCCACATATAATTGAGACCATATGGTATTAATACAAAGGGCATTATAGAACAAAGTAGCTTCACCTTTAAACTAGAGGGCTGTGATTTTAGCAGAAGTAATTCTGTTTCCATTGTGTTCTCCACCTAGGAGATGTATAGAAACAGGTGGAAGGAATTAAAGAAAAATAAGGGAAGTGTCACTTCAAGAATCTCCTAATGTCCACCTCCAGGGCCAGCCAGGCTGTGAAATGAAACAATTGAACACTAGAGGAGGGTATATCTTGCAGGCAACTGGAGACACATTTGTGAGAATAGTCAGTTTTGCAATACTGCAGCTTACTTGATTTCCATTTCACTTTACATTTTCTTGGATGCCTACCAAATGCCAGGCACTGGGTTAGGTCCCCAGGGAGTACAGAGCCTAGTGTTAACAGACCTCTGTTCAATTACGAGCTCTACCCATGGTACTTCTGTGGTCTGAGAATATATTCTGTAAAGCATGATATCACTTTCTACATAGGGCTTAATACATAGAAAGCATTCAATTAGATATATAATCACTATTATTATTACTAGAATTATTATTACAGGGATATAAATTGGTAAGAAACATGCCATATGTTACAGTTCATAATGTAGTGGGAAATTTAAAAAAAACACAAGTAGCTACATTTCAATATGGTCAATACTATATCTGAGTGATATATAGACTGCTGAGACTGCTGTTAAAACAGGAAGAAAAAAAGAATGACATAGCAGTGAAAATAATCCCACACCTCTCCTAGAGTTTGTCAAATCCCAAAGCTAGAACATTTCAACTGAAGGTCTAAATTTTTAAAAATAAGAATGAAAAAGCCAATTTCCTTCTATGCCAGAAATATATCAAAGAACAATATTTCAATAATCCCTCTCACCTGGTTCTATTTTTTCTGTCATTCCTTTCTAACATTCTAAAAGAAGCATCATGTTTATTGTCAGCTGTCTGTTTCCTGCCACTTGAATATGAACTCTACGAGAGCACACCTTTTGTCTGTTGTCATTGTTGTTATTCAGGACTGAAGTCAAAGGACTTAGAATAGTACCTGGCATGTACTAGTTCTTCAATAAATTGTTGTTAGTTGATGATGCTTGCATAAGTGAATGAATGAACTGGTAATTCCCATCACCTAACAGTGGGCATCTTCAGGATCTAAAATGCATTAAAAAAATATCTAGCGAAACTGACCTCAGTAGAAAGGAATACAGTTCTTTCTGTCACTCCTAACTTACTGACATCTGACTTACAAATAACCTACACATCTTGCGTCTCCATGCAGGACACAATACGAACAATTAAGCTACACTAGACTTTCCTTCCTTCATTCAAATTTAAATAAAGAGAAGTAGTTTATAAAAATAAAGATATTTAACAATTATTAGTGCCTGTAAGAAAGATCTGTTGGCTCTCTCATCCCCTCACCAGTTTCTGGTCCTGGATCAAGGGAAACTATACCTCTGGGAGTACCAAGCAGGAGATTACTAATTCTCTGGCTTCTAGAAGGAATGAGGTATATTCCTGGTCACAATTTAGAATTTATTGTTTTTCATAGATAAGGTTTTCATTATAGTAGTACTGTTTTGTTTGTAGGAAATGGGTCAAAAAGACTTCAGAAACTTAAATTTAGAAGCCAGCCACCATGAAATAAGACAACTTCTATGTGATAATTCTGCTTGATGTCTGAAAGTATTCAGTTTATAAGCACACCTTTGGAATACAACTTATATGTAAACTAGCATTGCCAATATTTAAATATAGATGCTCCAAAGAGAGTTTATTAGCTCTCTTTGAAGCATCTCAACCCATTTTATGTGTGTCAATATTTCCACCCAAAAGGAATTCCTGAAAGAATAAAGACATAAGGAAAACTTTTTTGTATTTGATTCTATTGGGTTTTAAACATAAATCACAAGATATAAAATACTGTGTTACTATAACAGACACAAAACCTATAAAACCCAAATAATCTACATGTGTCTGCCCAGAAACCTTTTCCTTAATGAAAAGCCAATGGAATTTTCCCACCTATCAATCAGTAAAGTTTTCATTGTATTTTGTATTTGTTTTCATCTGTTGAGCCCTTTCTAAGAAAGAAACGACTGGAAGGCAGAAGATAAACCCCCAGAGCAGAGAAGGTGAAAGCAATCGGAAGTCATGTGAGCTCCACCTGCGAATGTACAACTAACTCTGGGCTCATCCTTACTGTTACGAGATGCTCCTCTGTAAGGTTCAAGTACAACTGCCTCTTTCTGGTCAGCCTCTAGATTTTTTCCATAGCTCATCTTGCCTTAATAAATACACATTCTGACCAGAGTAAATTTAAATTTATATTTTGAATGTTGCTTTAGAGGCATTAATTGTTTCTCAATTAAATCTTTAGGGAGAAATGTATGACTTTCATTTCTTCTGTAGTCTCTTCACAGCCCATGTCAGGGCTGGGCTATAGGAGCCCACGTAGGTCTCTTTCCCTACAAATGTAGCCAATGGAGTCTATAGGAAATACTGAAAGTTGTATCCTTCAAGAGCCCAAAGATGAGGGTGCTTAATAAATACTTGTTATTATTGAATTTGTTTGGTGAATTGCTGTCACTGTTATCACATATTAAAGAAAAATGAAGTAAGATCTAGGAATTTTCAATAGGAGAAGAAAAATATTTCATGACTAGACAAGTGATTTTTAAAATTATTTAACTGGTGCTACTCTGATGTAAAAATATGGTTGGCAGATTGATTAGTTCTTGCAGATAAAATACACTGTTAGTAATAGCATTTATTAATTGCCCACCATGAGCCTAACATTGAACTAATACTTCATATAGGTTGGCAAATGTAATCCTTTCACAAACTCTGATATGTAAGTTTAATTATCCTCCTTTTTCAGATGAGAAAACTAGGCTCAAATAATTAATTAACTTGCTGAAGTCATCTGGCTACTGAGATGATTCAGTAGTAAAATCAGAACTGGGAGGTAGGGGTAATATTCCCATCTGGAACATAATGCTTGTATCATGAATCTCATGATCACCTTCCAGCAGATAAAGCCCTAATCAACACCTCAAATTTCATCACTTCATAAAACTTGAGTTTATTGTTTCCCAAGTTGCTGAAGGGAAATGTCCCATATTGTCTCAAAATACTGAGCTGAATTTTTCTCCCTAAGAATTAGCTCTTTATCCCAAACTCTTATTCGTTCCAGCAATGTCACTATTTCCAAAGTCCTCACACTCCAAATCTCTACTCAGCCTATGCCATCTCCAGTAACTAATAAAAATCATTACGAAAGCAGCTGCTATACATTAAAAAACCAGTGGGGTTTGGGCCTAGGAGAGAAACAAAAGCACGTAAGCCAATTCATCCCTTAAAGGAGCTTAAAATCAGGGAGTATTCACATAAAATGTTTAAAATGTAAACCATAGAGTAAATGATCCAGAAAAACCCAAATGGAAGTCAGAGGAGAGTTTATCCTGGGCTAGAGTAGTCATAAATGCCTCATGTGAGAGGTGAGATTTGACCGGCTCTTGAGAAATAGAGAGAGGGCTTTGAAACAATTATTTTAAAAGAAATCCTTGCTTGTGATAAAATTCCTGACTCATCTTGTCCTAGGAATTCAAATAGACAAGAATGTAAATGCATGAAGTACAAAGAAACAAAGGCAGAGGAAAGAAGGGCCAGAAAAGCACAGTCCTGACAAAGCAAGGGTGGCCATCATGGAGAAAAGGTTTGATGCAAGGGACTAACTGCAAATGGAACTGAGCAGCAAAGAGAACCAGCTGTGCCTTCATGCACATGGCCCAACTGCACATCTGAAGGCCAAACGCAGTCCAGGTATGTGCTCGGATGTGGGGGACACAGGGGAGTAAAAACGAAAGTGCTTGTTACCATGTAGCTTCAAGGACAAAGTTTGAGGAATCTCACAATGACTTTGACAGTTCTCTAGAATTTTTGACAGTTCTTTAGAAAAGTAAATCTAAATGCAAGTTTAATCAGAAGAAGGAGACCCTGCAGTCAAGAAGTTCCATTACAAGCCTTCCGTATATTCCAGGCATACAATGGGTAAGTCTGAAGCTGCTGCAGCAGAATTCTTAGAACACAACTACTTCAAACTCTAAGTTAATGCG
The DNA here is from genome assembly GCA_030848825.1 of Tadarida brasiliensis. Taxonomy (NCBI): domain Eukaryota; kingdom Metazoa; phylum Chordata; class Mammalia; order Chiroptera; family Molossidae; genus Tadarida; species Tadarida brasiliensis. Next base: position 65,590,672 of record CM061261.1, on the reverse strand, counting down.
AAAGAAATTTAGGACCAAGAGAAGTTAGGTGTTTTGCTCAAATTTGCAAAGGCTTTACAAAATAGCAATTGATAAGAAAGTCTTGAAGAACTAAATGTAAAAATAAAAAATTTAATAGTTTATGAGATGTGAAAGGATGATACCTTTATCATTTCAGAATTAGAAAAGATTTCTTAAACAAGATTACTTATTTATACCATAAAGAGAAGAATAAAAATGAATTTTATAATATATATCAAATATACCTTATAATAAATAAGTAAATAAGAAAAAAAAGTATCAATTTTTATATTTTAAAAATATTTTTTTTCACCAGAGATCATAAAATGAAAAGACGAGCCACCAGTTCAAAGAAGACCATTGAAATGCATATTACAGAAAAACCGTTGTATCCAGAATATATACAGAGCTCTGAGAAATCAATGAGTTTTTTAAAAAGTAGGAAAGTGGACAGCATACATAATTAAGCATTCCACAGACACCTGAATATGAATCAAGATAGGAAAAAATGGTGAACATCACTAGCAGTCAGGGAACAACATATTAAAACTACAAGGAGATACCATTTCATATCCATGAAATTGGCAAAAAATAAAATGTATCATCAAGTGCTGGCAAGGACATGGAACAAAAGGAGCTCTTATAGATTGCTGGTGGGAGTATAAAGAGACACAAAACTTTTTGGTAATTTGGCATTATCTGCTAAATGTTAACATATAAATCCCACCCTCCTACACATTTCCACTCTGAAGGAGATACCCTAAGGAAAGGATCCTCTTTGTTAGCACAAGGAAGTATACATATGAATGTTCACAGCAGCCTTGCTGGAAAATACCCTGAATGCCTATCAACAGAAAATTGAGACATTAATCATGATGTATTATTCAATGAAAAACCATATAGCAGTAAAAATGAATAAATAAAATCTACATGAATGAACAAAATACTAATCAATTAAAGCAAGGGGAAGAAGACTACAAAGAGCATGTTACTATTTATACAGAGTTTAAAAACAGCGAACAGGCCCTGGCTGGTTTGACTCAGCGGTTAGAGCGTCGGCCTGTGGTCCAGAGAGACCAGGGTTCGGTTCCCGCTAAGGGCATGTACCTCGGTTGCAGTTTGTCCCCGGCCCTGGTTGGTCGTGCGGGTGGCAGTCACTCGATGTGTCCCTTTCATGTCGATGTTTCTCTCTCTCTCTCTCTCCCTCCCACTCTATCTGAACAAAAAATGATAAAAAAAAAAAAAAAAAAAAAAAAAAAACAGCGAACAGCAAAATGAGACTATATTGCTTAGGTATATACATACATAGTAAAGTATAAGGAAATAATGGAAATGATAGACACAAATTCAGTATACAGCATAGGTACCACTGAGGTGAGATATGCTTGCAGAGAGTACACTGAGAATATTAACAGTATACACACTTAATTCATACTTATTTCATAATCTGGGTGGTGGGTACAAAGGTGTTTATTATAATATTTTTAAATTTTTGGTATTACTGAAATATTTCACAATAATTTTTAATTAATAATAAAGAATTGAAAGTTAGTGACACAGATACAGAGTAAAAGAGAAAGGAGAGAGTCAAATATGACTCGAAATTTTTCAAAATATTTCATGTCTTCTTTTCTCCCATTCCTATTTCCTTAGATCTGGTTATTATCATTTATGCCTCAGTTAGTACAATGGCCTCCTAATGCTTTTCTCTGTCCCAATTTAGTAGTGGACTGATCTACTTCCATCAATTCAAGAGGCCTCTTCTTCATGTTACTGTCCACTCAAAATTCTCTAATGTTCCTATCCACTCTGAACATTCTTATAGAGTCATTCAAATCCTCTATAGTATATCTTCATCCTTTTTAATCAAATTCATCCCCAGGCCTAATTAAAATGCACTAAAGGAGCTAGAGCAGATCACTATCTCCCTGAACCAGGCATATGTCAAGTTGGTTTGCATCCCTATGTCTTGGTAAACAATGTTTTGCCTTATCAGAAAAGTCAACCTTTCTTTCATTTGACTTTTACCCAACCACACTAGTCCAGTTTAAACCTTCTTCTTTAGGAAGCATTCCACAGTGATCCCATTCTTTGAGCTTTGCCCCTACATAAAAACCTAAGAAAAGTATGATTGGGCCCAGATATTTGAGCACTTAGTTTTATTTTGTAACACTTTCTCACAAATTACTTCTTAAGATTACATCTTATCCTTTTGCAGTAAATTTTAAGCTTCCCAAGGATTTGAATTATGTTTTGCACTTCTGTATTCTCCACACTAATAGTTATTGGAGATATTATCATTGTTTTTTATTTGCTGATACTTAGAAAGAGTACATATATGCCAAATATCTAACATCTGTCATCAAGATCCCTTAGGATTCTTAAATCGGAACATTTTAAATTTTCAATTAAAGAAAGGCAGGTCTAGAGAAATTATTATGCATCAGTGTGTAAAAACATGGGCTATGTCCATGTTGAGTCTTACCTTTCCTCACAGATCATTTGAGGCTGAACAGTGGATCTGGCATCTAAAGTAAAGTGCCAAGTGGCAGGTTAGCATATCCGTGAAGCTGGCCAACTTCACCACATCACTCAAGTTATCTCAGAAGCACAGAATAGGATAGAATATATTACATGCCTGGCCAGAAACTTGTATTTAAAGATTATGGAAATACCTAGAAGGCTATGATTCCATACAATTTTAAATGGTAGGTTCCAATATCTCCTATGAATGAGAACCACTCCACATAGGTTCTAACTAATACCTATACAGAAATCAGCCTCAAACAAGAAAGTCCATTGTAGCCACCTCCCTCTAACCCATTCCATTTGTCTCTCATCCCAGTGATCTTTCATTGTTCAATGAACAGTTGTAACCCTTGTATATGCAAACCCTATCCTAGCAACTATCTCTGTTATCCCTTGAGCTTATGGTCTCATAGAGGTAGACAGGCACATAAACAAAAAATGAAATACAAAACCAAGATATACATATATATCAGATTCAATGAAGACACATGAAGGAATGCTCAATCCTATGGGGTGAAGGTCGGGAACAAAGCTTGCACTAAGCCTTGAAAGGTGGGGATAAATTCAATACACAGGTAAGTGGAGTAGTTAAGCTATTAATATGTTTGAGTAAGAAGGAGGAGAAAAGGGAAGGGACAAAGTTTTTTTTGTGTGTTTTTTTAATTCTTACTTTATTTCAGCCCTATGTCTACCAGATATTATCAAAGTAGGCTTAAGACTAAAGAATGTAGAGTCTGAGCCTGCAAGGAGGGCCATTGCAAAGCCAGGTAATACCACCCTCGGAGTTAAGAGCCTTACAGAGTCGGATCAATCTCTCATTTGTTTATTCACTCAACCAATGTTTACAAGTGCCAGGTGCTGTGCTAGGCATTGGTGATATTTGGTGAACATGCTATATCTTGTTCTTGATTTCATGGAATGCACTGTTCAGTGGGGAAGGCAGCTGATTGGATAATCACTAAAGTCAACTTATTATTTACTATAAAAGGATTACAAAAAAAAGTATAAAGCCCCAAAACTTCATTCAGCTGACAGGCTTTACCAACTAAAAGACTTTTCAGCTGAGGTTTAAGAAAGAAGAAATAATATGAGAAACAGTGTTCCAGGGAGAGTGGGGAAAGACATCTTATGCAGCTGCCTAGAAGCTGTAGAGTCAAATAAGTCTCATCTGAATTGCCTAAGCCAGGGTTCACACAATAAACTTCTAAATGTGTTAGGGCTGCAAGGTTCCTCTGCTGCCTATTCTGAGCTCTAAATGGAAAAGTTCCTCTCTGTTTGAAAGAAAGAATGAAAAAGGTTCCTTTGCCTTTTGGGTTTATGTCTGGGAAAAGAACTTTGAAGACGGTAACTGTGCCTTGTCTTTTTGCTAGAGTAGTATGATGAATCGTATCAAAGACTGGTGTTTGCAAAGCCTGAGACAAGATCAAAATGCCATTTTCCTCTGAAACTGCAACATGTGTTTTGTAAAGGAATCTCAGTGATATCTAGCAGGGAAATTTCTAGTCCAGAAATACACTTCACACTGTTTCCACTGAAATTGAAACCAGGAAAGAAAGAGTCCCCTGGGAAACGTTATAATCACGAGGTTAGAGTGAGGGTTAATGCCCATCCTCCTATCATATACTCATAGCTATTCTTCAGTAGTAGAATTAAAAGGGAAGTTACTCTAGCAGATGTTTTCAAATTAGCCAAAACCGTGTCAGCTGGAAATAGGCCCAGAGAGAAAGACCTTCCCACAAGCCACCTAAGGGAGACATTTAAATAAATGTCTCTGAGTCTTCCTGGTGCAGACTGGGATGCACAAGCTAGGGAGATAAGCAAATCCCAGCAAAAATCTTCCTCTCCTAAATGCTTATGCATGGCTTCAACAAGACCTCCACTCTGCTGAATACTAAGAAAACCTGGCAGGGTTGGGCAGTTAACACACTGCCAAATCACACTCTTCATACTCTCTTTTGTGTTGTTGCTTACAAATTTGACAAGAAAAGATTGAGAGAAGATATAGAAATTGTCAATGACAGCAAATGAGCAAACTATGATAAGTGAATATGAAAATGAACAGTTAAGTTTCAGGCAATTACCAGGACTGTGGGTTTGTATCTTCATAGCAGATCCAGAGCATTGATATCTAATTCACAACAAACCCAGATGGGGCAATCATAGCCTAGCTATGTTGGTTCTCATTACCCAAGAAAAGGCCCAAGATTCTGGGCCAAAGATCTGTGGCTATATATTTAGAGGGCATCCTGTGTGTGACGTGGTCTTCTGAAGCGGGATGTCACTTTTCACCCAATAATCACTCCTACAGGAAGGAGAAAACAGTAAACTGGTAAACAGGAGAAATCTTAAGCCAACAAAGGCAGAGAATACCTCTAGCTTCTCACTCATACACCAGTTGTCCAGCCCTAACCATTTGCTACAGTGAAGGATATAAAATTGATGGGTCAACACATTTCATACGCAATACCAACCTCTGTGCAATCAGAGTAAGGAAGAAAAGACCTCAAAGGGAAGTCATTCACCTTTTAGCCTCCTTATAGCCATATCTTATTTTACCTGTTCTCAATCCCAAGTTTTACTCCACAGGTTTGTGTGATGCAGGGTTACAAAAAAAAGTAGCATATATACATATAATATATAGTAAATATGTACAAATGCTGTAATGCTTTATGCATTAATGGTATACTATATATATATATAGCATAAGCCAAATAGGTATGTGTTAGAAGAAAAGGACTGGTACTTGGTAACTCATACAATGAGTTGCCAGTGAATGTTTTAATAAATTTAAGTAAATGACGGAAGATTAGTTCTAAATCCTCCTCCGTGGTACAAGAATGTTTTAAACCTTCCTAGGAACAACATCTTTGGCAATTCCTGATAGACCACACATCCAGAGAAAATCATCTTAACTGGGCAATAACATGCTGTAAGTGCCCCATGATAAAAAATTTAAAGAAGAAGAAGAAAGACATTTGTGGGCCACTTAAATGATTCCTGTCTTTTAAAATGCAGAATTACAAGCCCTTAGATCTTCTGGAAATAAAAGAGACAACCCAAGACATGCGGTGCTTTTGAACCTCCAACATTTTAAAAATAAAAATGTACAAAGAGAACAACATACCACAGACATAAGGCATAAGATTTAAGTGTGGGAGGTGAGGATTGGAGAAAAGTGTTTAGATTTTCCAAAGGTCCTTTCAGCCTTCCTGCTTAATGGTGCTCCTTTAGCGGTGGAAAATAATTACCAAATGAAAAAGAGAAAATAAACAAAAGAACTTACTGGTACAGTATTTTCTTAAATTAAGCAAGGAGAGGTGAGTGTGGTTTCTATAGAGATGAAATCTTCATAATAGTCTTCCAATTGAATGTTTCCTGAGAGGAAACAGATCCTTCTGTGTGGAGCAGAATTGCTCTGATAAAGGGTGGAACAATTTGTGGGAATGACCAAGAAGAAACCATAATGTGAATTTGAGCATGCCACAGGAATGTTACTATAAAAATACACATTTAGATAACATTTTGCCATTTTTTTCTGTTTTTGAAATACAAAATAAAAATCAGAATGCTGAATTCTTTGTTTCCAGAGAAGTTAGTATTCAGAGAATATGGTACATGTCTCAATTAAGTTGTAGCTAAACTATTACTATGCTACTAATATGCTAAATGACTAGATAGTAAAACCTCAGTTCCCCCCCTCCCAGACTACTTTTATATTAAAAAAATATTCAATCTAGATGGCTATATGAAACAAAGGCATATATACCCAAATGGAGTTAAATCTAAATACATGCAATTTGTATTTCCAAATGTGATTTAATAGAACATTTAAGCTTAAAAGGACTTAGAAAGTAGAATAGCACTTAGTTTTAGGCTATTTCTTATTGGCTCTATAATATTTTGAGAGAAAGGTCTTGATTTCAATAATCACTGATATGGTTAATCAAGGTTTTCATCCTGGCAGAACAAAGTTTGTATTGAAGAAGAATTTAAAGATTCGCTAAACCATGAAAATATCCCATAAAGAAAACTCATATGTACTATTCCCCCCAAAGCACAATTGTTCCTGTGTGATAGAGATATACATTTTTTAAAAATATCCCGTATTTGCAAATGTATTCAAGTTTTTTTTTTCCTCTCATATAAAGCAACTAATACTTTCTCCTCAATGAGGCATTAAAAAAAATAGGGAATTTTAGATCTGGAACTAGGAATATTTCAATGCAGTAACTTCACTACAGCAACTGTGAACTAATACATCCTAAGAAAATTAGTAACAAGGCTATTGACACCAGATTTCTATGAACTTTCCTATTTCTTGACAGAATATTAATTTTCTGAATCAAGAGTAGCTTTTATAACCCAAACATTAAATTTCATATATTTTACGTAGATATATTTAATATTTCCTTAGGGCTTTGAATTTCCTTTTTTTTTATTTTAAGCAAAAAAAAAAAAAACTTTATACTTTTGACATTACATAAATTACTTGCAACATCTCTTGCCTTCATGTCATCTCTGTTCAAGTTGGGATGAAGACTATTGCTATATATGCAAAATTAGAGAGGCCAGTGGAAAGTTGTTTCCTGCAACTGAAATTCTGCTATAAATGATAGTCAAAAGGCAGTTAGCACCTTCCTGGAAAAAAAAATAATTTACAAGGTTTTTGAATTCAGTCCTAAAATCACTTTCCTAGTTCTAAACATTCCTCAATCAGGCTCTGACTACAACTCAGATTGTTCCATCAGCACTTTACAAAGTCATTTGTGAAGACTATCAAAGCTAAAGGTCTGTCTTTAATTGATACTTTATATGTCTTTCATCTTGTAATTCCATAACTTCACGTGTTATTGCTGGGTGAGACAGAGAACATCGATCTCTCTCGCACCGGAGCCAGGCTCACTGTGTCAAAAGTGTATAGTCTCGCCTGAGTCCATAAAAGAAATAAAATCTCACTCACTGGCATCCCTGTCCCGACTGTCTCTTCACCTCAAACCCCTTCCCCTCCGAAAGCCTTCCTCTTCTCAGACAGAAAATTTCCCAGGGCTACTGGCCAGGAGGGAAGCAAGGGAGGCGAGCCCAGGAGCCAGAGCGGTGCTCAGGCACAGGCATTCAGTGTCTTGGGCACCCGATCAGAGGGCCGCCCCTTCCCACGGCCCCCCGGGGCCACCCGGCTAAGCAGGCGCAGCTCGCCTTGCCCAACAAGCGAAGCCGACCGAGTCCTGAATGCAGGGTCTTCATCCCTGCGCGGCCCTATGAAGGTCCCTCCTGCAGCTGCAGCCGCCCTTCAATGAAAGTGCAATTTGTTATCTCTCCCGGCCCCAAGGAGAGGTCTCCATTTGGTCTCGGCTCCAGCCCCGCTCATTCAAGACGCTGAATACCAGGTCTCATTGCTCGCCACCCCATTCGCCGGGAACTGGCCTCGGGAGGGGGCGACTCTCCAGTAGCCCTTGGACCCTGGTGTGTGAGTGTGTGTGTGTGTGTTTGGGGGGCGGGGAGTGGTATGTGTGTTGCTGTATCTCGGTCTCACCCTGTGCCTCTGTCTCTCTTTGTGCCTCTGTTTCTCTAGCGTTCTCTCTTACGCGCGCGCGCATATACACCCGGAGGAAGCTCTGCAACCAATGCCAAAATGTCACCTAAAAAGCAAGTGCAACAACTTGCTTTGGAAACGACCCAGGAGTCGAGAAATCCCCTGCAGTGAGCAGCCCCCTCCTCCCTTGCATGGTGTATTAGGGGTTGGGGACGGGCGGGGGGTTGTGAATTTGGCTGGTGGAGTGGTGTTCTTCTCCCCTCCCCCTTCCAGGACCCTGTCGCAATTAGAAATCCGTCCCCTCCAGAGGCCGCGAGGAGAGCGGCAAGGACCGAGCGCCTGGGAGAGGGGCGCGCCGACCCCGGGGTTCCCAGGGTCCTCAGGGGGCCGGGCCCGGGAGTGCGCCCCAGGCGAGGGAGAAGTGGTCGCGCACGCGGGCGGGCAGCTAGGAGCCCTGCCCACAGTGCCCCCGCTAGCAGAAACCTCCCGGCGGGCAAAAGACACCTTGCGCGCCGCAAACGCGGTGGTGGCGGCGTCCCGGGTTCCGGTGGCCTCCGCCACGCGTTCACGCCCCAGCCCCAGCCCGCGGTGCAGCTCAGCGTTACCTTGCCTCTGCCCGCAGTCCGGCCCTCGGTCCTCCCTGCGACGGTCCGTCGGTCCCAAGAGCGTCGGAGGGAAGACGAAAGGGGAGTCTCCGTGGTCGGGACAGGCTCTCAGCGGGGTGAGGGGAAGGACTCGGGAGAAGAGCCGAGGCGGCGGCGGCCGCTCCCGCCGCTGATGCTTCCAATTCCCCGGGGCTGGAGGTGTCGAAGAGGCCGTGTCCTCGGGACTGTGGCGCCGGGAGCGCAGCGCTTGCCTCTGGCGCGGAGACTGAGCTCCGGGACGCAGCGGGCTGGGGCGGCGAAGCTGGGCTGGTCACCCGCCTCTGGGTGCATGTTAATACGGTGGGGAGGAGGAGTCCCGCGCTTCCTCCGCCCAACCACCGAAGCCCGCAGGCGGGCGGCGGCCGCGCCGGGAGCTAGCCGCTTCCATCCGCCCCAGCTACTACGGCACCGCCACTAGCCCTGGCACCAGCCCTGACACGTGCACCGACGCCGCCGGGAGGCGCCGGCGTCTCCCGGAGGTTGCTCCCGGCCTGCGGGTTCTGCCCGCTTAGCCTTTGCGGTGGCAAGTGCACTCACACCGGACTGGGAGGAAAGCCCCACAAACCTGGGATAGAACCGCGCAGCGGCCACCCATTAGTGGGCGTGCCCCATCCGTTCCCCTGAGCAATGTCTCCGAAGAACTAAACCTTCTCCTCCCCTCTTGACAGCCTTGTTCCTAACCTTGCCTTCTTAAGCTAGGGAATTAGGAGTTCATGACACTTTCTATCACAGGAAATCATGTTGGCGGGCAGAAGGTTTGCTGTGCTCTCCTTTTCATTCTCAGGGTCCCTTCGTAGAATTTTTGAAGAAGTAATCGCCAGAGATGAGAAGGGGTATTGGAAACAATCTAGACTCACAAGGACCGACGTTAAAACCCGGCGCCATTCACTTTCAATTATTCCTCAGACCCTCAGTTTCCCCGTCTATACAACAACCACTCATGGATGTGTGGCTTAGATTACACAATATACATCCCACCGGTTCCTCTTGGTTTCATTCAAAAGGTAATCAGAAAAACGAATCCCTTTTTCTCCTGTTCTCTGACCTCAGTAAACTTCCAACTCTCCACCCCAAGTGCATTTGGAAGCCAGGCTCATTCACATAGTCTGAGGTCCTCACCTCTTTGTACTCTGAAAATAGGAAGAATCCACATGGCTTCAAAGTAAGAATAGAGATAAATGGTGTGACTGGGTGAACTCAGATGTGGGTCAAAGAGAAAAAAATCAATCAAGTATTTATTGAGCTCTTTCTCTAGCCACATAAGTACTAAAGTTCGAGATGTTAATAGTTTAAAATAATCGTGGTTAATCACTGTCTTTCTGTTTCCCTCCAAAAAAGAATGGGCATCTTCACAGAGAATGTCCTTTGTGCTGCAGCTCCCAGAGAGAACATTATGCCAAAGAGTATATAATCTTCTTTATGTAATTGTACCCATAAAGTTATACCATAAGATGTAGCATCTGCTTTGTGTGATATCTAATTATAAATATTAATAGAATATCCTTTTTCAAGAAAATAGTTCTAAAAATGCAAGGAAGTGAAAAACAGTTTCCATAAAGATATGACTCAGAAATAATCACTTTTCCTCAATTTTACTGAGTGATTTTCCATTACTAAACGCTCAAATAAATGCAGGTAAACCCTCAGCATTGTAGTGCCATGACCATCAATGCTTTAACAAAGCTTTAAAAAATATCCCCAGCCAATGCAAGAATAACTACATAGAGGCACTTATGCTTCAAATAACATCTCATGAAAAGGCCAAGTACTGACATAGGAAAAATCACTTTCATAATCTAGAAAAAGCAACTACCTTGCCTTTCCATATTTGTAAATATGTTTAATTCATAGACTTTTTAATGAGGTCACATAAATAAGAAGTCCAAAATAACTGCCAGGCATTAACTCAAAGTATGCAGTGAACTTCAGTGAATAAAATTACTTGAAGCAGAAAATAAATTTCCTTACAAAAATTCTTATGTTAGATTTAACCTAGCAGCAATAATATCTGTATAACACTAGAATTTTCAGGCTTTTCTGACTATAAGTGACAGAAACTAAATTTGGTTAATTTAAGAGAAAGGAATTTATTGGGAAGATATTGAAAGCTTCCGTAATTGAAGGGAGGGCTGGAAAGCAGTTTTGGAAACAGGCAGAATTTGCGGTAGTACTGGAGGGCTAGGAAGCTGGGAAGACAGAAACATTGCAATATGGTGTGAGCCCTATGAATTGCAATCTGGCTTTGTTTTGATAAAGGTGGCATAATTTCCCCCAACAAAATGATCCTTTGAATTCTCTATGTCCTTGATATCTACTTAGAATTTTACTTATGTTGTGAATAACTGATTTTTCAAATATTCCACTATAAACTTTGATTACTGTCTCTTGGTATTCCTTCTACTTATCTGACCCTAAGCTCTCCTACTACCTCTACTAAGTTGCAATTATCATGCCGCCAAGAGGTAGCTGAGGGCACTGGTGAAAGTGAGATCTCTGAAGAGAAAGCACCTTGGGTCAGGGCCCTGGGGAGTCTCTGCAATACCCACGGGTGAAGGAGAAAGAGCCCAATATTAGAGATGGAAAGAAACCCAGAGAGCAATGCCATGAAAACATCAGTTCCATGGAAATCAAAGAATGAGAACATTTTAGGAGATAGGACTGTTCAGTGCTAAATTTCAAACCAGCCTTTCTACTTACGTAACATCTCCACCTGCAAGAGATGTATAGATAGCAGTATCTACAAGCCAAATGGGCCATCTTCTGTCCAACATTAGCACTTTTCCAGTCTTCCCACTACTGATCCATTCCATATACTCAGATACTAAAGCCAAAAATGTAGAAGTCGTTCTGAGACTCTTCCTCCTGCCTTATTCACTATATCTAATTAGTCACCAAGTTTTATTAAATTCATAAAACAATAAGATATCTATTTCATTCTACTGCTTAAAATTTTTTTCAGTACTTCTTGTCTTCAAGATAAAATCAAAGTATAGGTATGACGTGCAAAGCCCTTCACAATCTGATTCTTTCTTCATTAAATTATCAAAATAATTTGTTTGAGTGGGATGATTCTTAACATACTAGATTAAAAACTTTATTAAAACTACTTTTAATAGTTTGGAAATAATAATTTATAGTTAAAAATAAATATGAATGAATCTAAGAACAACAAATGTGAAAAAGAATGGTATGTATGTGTACATTTACCTATACAAGTGACTGCTGATAGTACATGCCTCTGAAAGAGATCCAGAAAGCAGCTCAGTGATTCCTACACATTGGATGAATGAGAAAGTACTCACATTAAAATGGTTAGGAAAGGCTTTTACTGTAGTAAAAAAAAATCCTACCCCAGCACAGTGTCATATAATCCAGCTTTTACATTCAAGTCTTTAACCCATTTTTCAGTTGATTTTTGTGTATGGTGAAAGATAGTGGCCCAGTTATATTGTTTTGCATGGACTATTATTCAGCCTTATAGAAGGAAGTCCTGCCATGTGCAACAATGTGGGTGAACCTGGAGGACATTATGCTAAGTAAAATAAGCCAGACAAAGAAGGGCAAATACTGCTTGCTATCGCTGTTTTGTGAAATCTAAAAGAAAAAGTCAAAATCACAGAAACAGAGAATGTAGAAAAGTTGTTGGCAGGGGCTGGGGAAAGAGGAAGACGAAGAGGTTGTTAATGAGATAGCATATGTGATGGAACAGCTACAATCAATAAAAGCTACAGTAGCTGCCGAGAAGGAGGAAGACCACCCTCACTGGATTTATGGCTTAAAACTGGCAGAGACCAGCTGGATTCAGAATGGTGACTAATTGCACCTACTGGTAACCCCTAGCCTGAGTATGTTCTCTTGTAATACACTAGCATGCAAAAAGATACATCCCGCACCGCCATGATGGGAAAAGGAAACCCATATAAGGACACAAAATGGCCCAGGAAACTCCTCTGAGAAATCACCATCCTTTTCCCAGGAAGATTCTAAATATTCCTCCCCCTTATTGAATACCCTACCCCCCATTAAATTAATCTCAATAAAGGAAGCAAATTCCCCTAAAGGGGTCTGCTCTGTCTGTGGAGTAGCATATTCTCTGTCTCACTGCTTCACTAATAAACTCACTTTCCCTTTAAACTCTATCCTGTCTCACTATTGAATTATTTCCTGTGTGAAGCCAAGAACCCCAAATGGGTCACAAACCCTCGAGTCTCTGGATCCCCAGTTCGACTGAATCAGTAAGAGAGTACAAACTTTCAGATATAAGATGAATGAGATCTGAGGATCTGATGTAAAACATGGTGACTATAGTTGACAACACTGTATTGTATAATTGATATTTGTTAGGAGAGTAGAACTTACATGTTTTCGCTAAAATAAAAAGAAAAATGATAAATATGTGAGGTGATGGATATATATATATACACACACATATATATGTATATATCTCTCTCAAATTTTCATGTTTTACACTTTAAATATCTTAAAATTTTATTTGTCAATTATACCTCAATAAAGCTGAAAAAGGGGAGCCTCCTTTAAGTACTTTAATTGAGCAAGACATTTCGCCCTTTCAAGAAAATGCTTACAATTATGTAGTGTTCTAATTTCTCCAGAGACATAAATGTTCTTGACAGACTACATTAACTGAAACTGTTTAAAAACAAATAATAGGATTAGTATTTGACCTTTAATTTTACATGTAATATATCCAGCCAACTGAAAGAATAATTATGTTATTAATCTTAACAATTTTTTTGCATTATATTTAATTTGACTGTCGTTTCAACTCCAGTTCATATTTCAGTTTTTCATAGAAAGATTGATATGTTCATGATATGTCTGGAGAAAAATGCCATTTTAAACGTGATGCTTGTTAAAGATAATCTAGATTAAAATAACTCATAAAGGTGGAATGACCTGTAATTAGCATAAACCAGCAATAGGTATACACACTTATGTAGAATTTTATTTTGTTTTTATTGTTGTGTTCAGTAGGTTTAAAAGAAAAACATACTCATTTGTTAGTGAAGGAATATGTAATTTAGGGAAAGTCAAAAGTGAATTTCTGGTGACTGATGAATAGCTGAATAAATTATGCACAAAGAATTCTGTGAATAAGCCATATTATTTAAGAATCTGTTTCTTTAGATACAAATTTGTCATAAGATATAATTTACTGAATCCTCAGAAGCATAGCTCTCAGAGATGCATTATTAATACTGATATGTCCATTCTAAGATATTTTAAGATGCATTTTTTTCAAAAGGTGAGTATACATTCATGTCTCAGAAGCTAGAATGACTGAGGTATATTTTCTAGTGGTTAGAATTCAGTTTCTAATATTTATTCTTTCAAAAAATAGTCTGTTCTTACTCAACTTGATATCAGGAGACTTGGAGGAAAAAAAATAATACACCAAAATTCTTAAAGCCTCTGTCCTTAACAATTCTCCACTCTGAAGCAGAAATTAATAAAATAATATTAATAAAACACATAGTGCAATGCTTGTTAGAAAGTTGGCATTCAAGAAATAGTAGCTAGCCCAGCCGGTGTGGCTCGGTGGTTGAGCGTCGACCCATGCACTAAGAAGTCACCGGTTCGATTCCTGGTCAGGGCACATGCCCAGGTTGTGGGCCAGATCCCCAGTGGGGGACATGCAGAAGGCAGCCAATCGATGTTCTCTCTCATCAATGTTTCTATCTCTCTCTCCCTCTCCCTTCTTCTCTCTCTAAAATCAATAAAGAAAAAATAAAAATAAAAAAAGAAATTGTAGCTATATAATTGTATTCATCAATGTCACCCAATAAATTTAATAACAAAATAAAGTGATTATTGATAGGTAAAAAAGAAATGGTAGCTGATGGTGTCCAGATAACTGTTATTATTATAGTTTTGTAAGAATTAGTATTTAGAGTGATAACATATCACATACAAATTCACATACCAGCAACCTGAACTATCTAAAATAGAGCCCTACCACAGCTCTACATGGCAACTGAGTATTACTAAAGTTATTTCCTCAAGTTCATTTGAGTGTTCTTCAGAACTTCATTCTTAATGACCCAGGGAACATGGTAAAAATATACAGGCTGTTCATCAAAACTTGATTCTCTCTTCTTCCTGGACTTAGAGATACTCTGCCTTTCCCAAACTACTTTACAGCTATGCCCATATGACTGTGTTCTGGTGAAATGAATATAGGCAGGAACAATGTATGCTAAGTCCAAGTCTGGTCCGTAGAAATCTTTTACCATATTTTCCACTACCTCTCTCTAAGTCTGGCTGGATATTGACACACAGAGTATGGCTTGTAATGAAAATGGCAGAGACCCTCTCCCCCACCCCTAAATAAAAACCCTGCTATCAATTGGGTATTCTATGAGAAAGAAAGAAATTTCTATTGCATTTAGCTACTAAAGTTTTGAGGTTTATCAGCTACAGAGCTAGTGTTAATTTATCTAATACAGTGAAGAAAGAAAAGAAAACATTCAGGAATGTCTACTGCGTACTAGACCTTACATACACAGAATTTTTTTTTTATTCTCCCAACCAAGCCTATGAATTAGCCAAAAGCACTACCATTCCATGATGGGGAAACTGACACTTGATTATAAAATTTTCCTGGGATCCATAGCCAGTAAGTGACAGAGTCAGAATTTGAACCTGAGTTTACTGGCCTCAAAGATTATATTTTCACAACATATCTTAAAATCTTTGGTTGACTTTTAACAATAAATTATGTGTTTCATTTTTATAACAGATTCAAAGCAAAATTCAAAAGATAGCAATTTGGATATTTAAAATCACCGACAACAAATAAACTATAAAAAGCTGAAACAAAATTTTATCAACTGTAGAAAACAAGGGCTATTTGTGTGGGTAAATAGGCCCAATTAACTTTAGAGATGCTGACATGATCACATACTATGACCCTAAGACATGGTTATATACCCAATAATTACCCTGAGTTAGGAAGATCAAAGAAATTTTATTTATATACAATGTTTAAGATGGCAGAGAACTATGCAGTAGTATTAAACAGCTTTGTTGAAATATAACTGATGTGCAATAAACTGCCATGTTAAATAGCAGAATTTGATAAATGTTGATATGTGTGTGTGGTGTGTAGTATGTGTGTGAAATAATCATGATGCCATCACAACAATCAAGATAACATTCTTTTCCCCTCCTAAATTGTCCTGCCTCTTTATCTTCCTCCCACCCTTTACCAAAAACCTGCTCTTTCGGTGCAGTCTACATTCTGCCTCTTATTACCACAGATTTTCTTAAATTCTGTAGAAATGAAATCATACAGTTACACTTTTTTTTCTCTCTGGTTTATTTCATTCAACATAGTATCTGAGAGTCATCCACGTTATTGTGTGTACTGACAGTGACAATTCACTCCTTTTTATTGCTGAGTAGTTTTCCCTTGGATGCTTACATCACAACTGGTTTATCCATTCACATGTTGATGGATTCCCCCCCAGTTTTGGCCATTACAAAATTAGCTTTATGAACATTCATGTGCAAGTTTTTGTATGCAAATATGCTTCCATTTCTGTAGGATACATGCTGAGAAGAATCAAATTTTATTTTTTGCATATACATACGCAGTTGTTTCAGCACTATTTGTTGAAAAAATAATCTTCCCTCCACCAAATTACCTTTACAACCTTTTCAAAAATGAATTGACCATATGTATGGGTCTCTTTTTGGATTCTACAGTCTGTTATATTGATCTTTATGCCAATACCACAGTCTTGATTACTATGGCTTTATAATAAATCATAAAGCCAGATTGTATAAATCATTCAACTCAACTTTGTTCATCTTTTAAAAAGATCATTTGCTGCTTTTGATCCTTTGCATTTCTATATTAATTTTAGAGCCAGAGTATCAATTTCTTTAGAAAAACAAACAAAAAAGACTTGGGGTTTCAATGGGGATCCCTTTGAATCTAAAGATCGCCTTGGGGAGAAATGACATCCTAACATGAACACCGTATGTTTCTCCATTTCTTTAGGTCTTTATTTCTCTCAGCAATGTTTTGTAGCTTTCAGCACACAAATCTTGACACCTATTGTACATTTAATCTGAAGAATGTAATATTTTGATGCTATTACAAATGAAACTCTTTTTATTTTAACTTCTAATTGTTCACTGAAAGTATATTAAAATACAATTGATATTTGTATATTCATTTTCTGTTTTGCAACGCTGATAAGCTCACTTACTAGTTTTAGTAGTTTTTGTTCATTCCATAGGATATTCTAAATATACAATGATGTCATCTGTGAATAAATGTAGTTTTATTTCTACAATCTTGATGCCTTTTCTTTCTTCCTCCCTCTCTCTTTCTTTCTCTTTTCTTTCTCTTTCTCTCTCTCATTCTTTCTTTTTCCCTCATGTACCTAATTAGAAACTACAGTACAATATTGAATAGAAGTGGTGAAAGTAAACATTCTTTATGCATTTCTGAACTTAGCAGGAAAATATTCATTCTTTTGTCATTGATTATGATGTTAGGTATAGTACTTTCATAGGTGTCTTTTAGCAGGTTGGGGAGGATTTCTTCAATTGCTGGCTTACTCAGAACTTTTATCAGTAATGGTTGTTATTTTATCAGATGCTTTTTCTGAATCTATTGAGGTGACCACATTTTTTTAGTCAGTTAATGGTGAATTACATTGATTGATTTTGCAATATTAAGCCAACCCTGATTTCCAGTGATAAACTTTACTTGCTCATATTATGATCCTTTTACAATATTGCTGGATTCAATTTATTACAATATTGTTAATTTTTTCATTTATATTCATGAGGCATGTAGGTCTGTAAAATCTTTTTGAATGTATTTTGTTTATGAAAATGCCAGCCTTATAAAACAAGTTGAATTTTCATTTTCTGAGATTTTGCATAGAATTGATATTTCCTCTGTAAGTGTACAGTAAAATTCACCAGTAAAGTCATTCAGTCTTATATACAAAAATTTTAAAATAATATCTTTTAATTTCAAGGAAAATAAATATGTAACCCAAAGAACTAATATGATCAGCCAATTTATTTGGGATTTTTTGGGGAATGTACGGCCTTAAAACCTCTGAGAAGGCAGATATGTGATTTTATGTGCCAGGTTGCCCCACAGGCATGGTTTTTTTCCCCACATAAACCTCTTGTTCTGTTCTAATCTTATAGAAGATGCACCTGGTACCCCAACTTACACTCTTTTGACCATAACTTTGATTCCAGCCACAGCCGAGGTGGAGAATTCCATGTAGATCTCATTTATTTTCCTTTGGCAACATGTTGTATTAAGCATGGACTGTGCATCTCTGCATTCTGTCTCAGTTGTCCTCCAAAGCTTCTAGATATCCATAGACATGTGTCCATCCCTCCTATTCCTTTAGAGGCATCTTGGAAATATAGGAGGAATAAACACCCCGAGGCAACCTTGATCAATGACGATGGGAGCGCTTCCTTCCTGTCCTTTAGATGGATTATTTTGGGAGATAATCTTCTTAGTCCTGGTGGAAGTAAGGTCTTACTGTCCACAGTGGTCATCTTGAAAATGAACCATTATATAAGTTTTTTCCCTTCTCTTTCTTAATTTCTATAGTTCTTCACTCCTGCACATTGTATCAACCCCAAACATATTGCCAACACTAAAGTTCTTTTCTCAATCTCTGCTTACTGGGGAACCCAAGCTAAGACAGATTGCTAATTCATTATTCTTGCTGCCCAGTTAAGTGACAGTATTCCAGCAATACATTATGACAACCAGAGTCATTGGAGAAGCATCCTTTATATCAATGAACGAGTAAGGAACAAATTAGTCTTTAATACAGATCTAGTCCACTGGCTGCTCAAGAAACTGCCCCACTCATTAGAGCAGTCAGATGGGTGATTTCCCTTGTGTCCTGGTTTGAGCTGGTACCAAGCTTTAGGATAACATTGCTACTGTTCAAATTTAGACTATGACTATTTCACAATGTTCATAGTTAATTTTTCTTCATAAGTTTCTCTATTTTCTAAGCACGGTTGAGAAAAGTGAAGCTCAGAAAAGTTAAGTGATTTGCACCAGGCTACATATCTGATATGCATTCTGGACAAGACTTACACCCAGATTCTTAGGCTCTAGAGCCCTTTCAAAATGTTCTAAAGTATTTTTGCTTAGACTGTACTGCCTCCACCGAATGGTCAGGTCTTCCTCCATAGCTCTGACTCCAGTCTACATGCTAGTGGGGTAGGCAAAATTAGTAAATCTTGGAGGAAACCTGACACTGGGAAGAGTGAGGTAGTTATGAAAATCCCTGGATCTTTGCTTTATTAGGGTACAGATATAATATGAATAGAAATCAGATACTATTATTTTTACATCTGTCAGCAACTAGATATGAATCATAGGAATCCTGGGTATATGGGTGTAATTGTCAGGATTCCAGGTGCAGTGAGGAGGAACATAACTACCCCTGGCACTGTCACACGAGTTGCAGTACCAAACTAAGGTGCTCTAGCCTTGGAGTCAAGTGTGAACTCCATGAGAGCACTGGCCACATGATCTATGTATTTTTTGTAGCTATATCCCTAACAGCTTAAAGAGTGTTAGCACAGCCCTGGCCGGTTTGGCTCAGCGGTTAGAGCGTTGGCCTGCGGTCCAGAGAAACCTGGGTTCGGTTCCCTCTCGGGGCATGTACCTCGGTTGCAGTTTGTCCCCGGCCCTGGTTGGGTCGTGCGGGAGGCAGCCACTTGATGTGTCCCTTTCACGTCGATGTTTCTCTCTCTCTCTCTCTCTCTCTCTCTCTCTCTCTCTCTCTCTCTCCCCCACTCTACCTGAACAAAAAATGGAAAAACGCCCTCGGGTGAGGATAAAAAACAACAAAAAAAAACCCAAAAGAGTGTTGGCACATAGTACATACAAAATAAATATTTTTAGAATGTCCAAATGAATGAATGAATTATTAACCATGTCTCCCAACTGTGGTTATGACCCCCATCTGAACCCTGCATGGGGGACCAGTCTGTTATTCTTCCATTATTTCATTTTAGTAAGCATTCTTTGAGAATCTTGTATGTAGAAAGCATTGCCATAGATGCCAAGGGGGTAGTATAGAAATGTAAAACACAATGTTTGTCCTCATGAAATTTGTAGTCTAGTGAGAGAATGAGAAATAAGAACAGCTAATATGATACAAGGCATAAGTACATAGGGTGGGACCAAAGTAGGTTTATAGTTTAAGTATGCAAAACATAGAGTTTATTCTTGTATTATTATGTATTAATTATTATAGTATTGTCCCTGTGAACAACTGTAACCCTACTTTTGCCCCACCCTGTATATATGCTAAACCTAAAGAAGCATTGCTTTGACAAGAAGGAGTAATTAAATTTAATAGCAATGCCTCCTTCTGAGTGCTAGGATGATAATCTGTATGAAGTAGGTTCTAGATAAATGTTGCTAGTTTTCTGGAAATTTGATAATTTTCGTTTAATTAGTCCTGTGATAATTTTTCCCCATGGAAAAAAATATTCTGCTTAAAAAGATTAATGAAAAAAGTGTATTACACTTTTTGAAAAAACATTTTTTAAAATTAATTTTTAGAGAGAGAGAAAGGGAGCAGGAGAGAAACATCCATGCGCAAGAGAAACACAGATCTGCTGCCTCCCGCATGCCTTCCACAGGGAGCGAGCATGGAACCAGAGCATGTGCCCTGATCAGGAATCCAACCAGCAGATGATGTCCAACCAACTGAGCCACACGGCCAGTGCAAAGTGCATTACACTTTTTTTTTTTTTTAATCCTCACCTGATTTTTTCATTTTTTGTCCAGATAGAGTGGGAGGGAGGGAGAGAGAGAGAGAGAGAGAGAGAGAGAGAGAGAGAGAGAGAGAGAGAGAGAGAAACATCAACGTGAAAGGGACACATCGAGTGGCTGCCACCCGCACGACCAACCAGGGCCAGGGACAAACTGCAACCGAAGTACATGCCCTTAGCGGGAACCGAACCCGGGTCTCTCTGGACCGCAGGCCGACGCTCTAACCGCTGAGCCAAACCGGCCAGGGCTGCATTATACTTTTAAAAAGTATCCCATCCCTTATATGAAGCTTTCCTGATCCCTTGACCATTTAGTTGTAGAATTTCAGGCAGCTGTTCCAATTAAGTCTGGAACTACTAGCATAGATTTAAGCTCTTTGTAAGTCTTGAATTAAAATAAAGCCTCCTGACATTTTAGCCAATTCCTTTTTTTTTTTTCTTTTTTCTGATTGATCACATCCAAGTTAGGAATAATGAGGTGGTTATAAAAACTACCACAGAGAATTTAGACTGTGGCACTGTTCTCATGTTAGCATTCCAATACCATATAGGAATTCAGAAAGAGATTTCAGGTAGAAGTTTTACTTCACAATATAACACCTTTGGGTTTGCTTAGAAGTGCAGTGCCCAACTCTTTTCATAACCTCTGGGAAACAAGAGGGTCAAGTTTTAGAGGCGCAAAAGTGCTGTCTCTGTTATACACATACACACACTCAGCACAGTGTAAGGAAAGCCACACGTTCAATGTCATTGAGCAAGATGCATTTATCATTGATGTAGCTAACAATGGGGAGCCGCTGATGTGTTTTATTCCCGAATGAGCGACAGTATAAATAATTTAGATGTTACTGAAGGCAGTAATAAAAGAAGTAAAAAATCAAATTTTTATTCTTATTTATTTATTTTTTAGTCTCACTTGAGGATATTTTTCCATTGATTTTCGGATAAGAGTAGAAGGGAAGAAGGGAGGGAGGGAGAGAGGGAAACATTGATGTGAGAGAGACACATTGATTGGTTGGCTCCTGCATGACCCCAACCAGGGCCAGGGATCAAATAACAACCGAGGTACCGGCCTTGACCGGAATTGAACCCACAGCTTCTCAGTCTGTGGGCTGACGCTCTAACCACTGAGCCAAACCAGCCAGGGCAAAAAATTTTTTAAAAGGAACATTCTTTAGGGCTTGTTTTCATTTAAATAAAGTCCTGCAAAATATTCCACTTGTTTGTTCTATAAATCAGTAACAAAAAATGCAGGAAAGAAAATGGAGAGTTAGAAGAGTACAATGAAGAAACGGGGACATTTGAGGACCTTTTCCCTTCTGACATGATCCTGGTAGAACTGAAACAAAGCACCAACCAGAGGGAAAACATTTCTGACTAAAAATCCCTCCTGGGCTACCTTAGCTCAAGGAAAACTGAGTGCATTTGGTTTTTATGACAATGAAATTCAGTCATTTTGGCAGAATATTTTTTCTTTTCATTTTTTTTCCCTTTTTTGGGGGGAGCTGATGGTTGGGAAATTAAAGGTAAAAATTATCCTTTAGAAGTATAATAAGCACCATTTCACATTTTAAAATAGGCTCAGAAATGCACTTTTAAAAAAAAGTTCTATTGAACTGAACGTCTGGGAGAAGAGAGGTTGCCAGGGGTGGAGGGTAGAGAGCGGAGATGACTGCAAAGAGTCAGCACAGGGAATGTTTGGGGACAGTGGAACAATTTTGTAAATTATCTATCTTGTTTACACTTTTTTCAAAACTTGTACACCAAAGTAAATTCTATAGTATGGAAACTAAAAGGGCAACATCAAAAAACAGGGAAGAGAAAGATAAAAAGATACCATAAACTATTCGGTTTGGTTAAAAAACAAACAAAATAAAGGAGCAATAGAATATATAGGAAGATGGGTCCTAAAAAATTATATATATATATATATATATATCTTCATCCTTGTGTAAACTCATAACATGAATAATAAATACATATTCTACAATCTGAGAGAGAGAGAGACATAAAACCTACAAAATAATTAAAATCTCACTGCCAGCAGATTTATAAACAGTTAGCCTAAAAGTCTATACCTGCTCAAACTATTACTCGATTGTAGGCACAAAAAAATGATGATGTAATTCTTGTAGCAATAAAGAAGGTTCACTTTGATTTATACTTTCTAAAGAAATTTATGCCCTGGCAGGATAGCAGGGTGGCTCAGTTGGTTGCAGCTTCATCCTGATACACCAAGGTTGTGGGTTCGACCCTTGGCACATACAACAATCAACCAATGAATGGATAAGTGGAACAACAAATCAATGTTTCTCTCTCTCTCTGTCTAATTAATAATAAAAAAATAGAAGACTCATTATATATAAAATTTTTTCTAAGGTTGTACTCTAGCAAAGCAAGGGTAAAAATCAAGAAAGATACAGTGTAACTGAGTTAAGAATGAAATGAAACAAATACTGGAATGATTTGTCTGTAGTAAATCTAAGAAGTATTGGTTCAAATCATATTTCAGTCAGTGTGGACCCTAAGAATCAGTCAAAAGAATGGAATAAATTCCAATTAATAGATTAAATAAATTTGGAACTAGACTTTTTTATGTTGAGGAATGCATATTCATTATCTCAGCCAGGAAAATATAGGAAAGGGAGAATTTCAATAAAAATAATTATACTATAAAGTCATGGTTAGCAAAACAAAATAAGGCAAGATTTCAGGCAATTGAAAAAGTATACAAAAAGTACATTTGTTTCATTGGCATTTGAGCAGTATTTTCCACAAGTGATCCTGGGTATGTGACACTGGACATGAAGAGATTAAAATGGTATGCTAGACCAGTGTTCTTCCTTGGGCAGTAGTTATACAGCTATAATAATGTAAATACAATTTATTGAGTTTCAGGAATCAACTTATACAATATTTAAATACAGTTACAAAAGAATATAAAGTGTTATCGGTATTACCATTGTAAAGATAAAGCTATATCTGACAGAATTTAGAAGGTAAATGTAAGGACAATAAGGAAAAATTGGAGAGCTAATATCTTCAACTGAAGCAGAGACTGAAGATGATAGATCAAGATGTATAGCTAATTCTATTTAAAGTTGAAAAATAATGTAATGACTAAACTAAAATAATAATATAGCTAATACAATTAAGAACACTATGAGGTGGCTAGACAGGGGTATTTGAAATGAGCTAATTCTTAATTATTCATAGGAAAATAGCAATTTGTTTGATAAATCAAGAAATATCTGTATATTGTTAAGTTACAGGTATAACTGCCAGAAGAATCACTTAAGAACTACTAAATATGCTTGCTTCTCATTAGCAAGATTGGAGATGGTGAGGAATGAAATGAAATATTATAAATTATTTAATACTATTTAATTCTTACCACATCCATGCATGGCTTTGTTAAAAATAAGGGGAATAATAAAACTTGGAATGTATGAAGTAGAAGTGACACAGGAAGACATTATAATATGAAAGATATTGTGTGTGATCAGGCAGGACTCCCTCACTTCCAAGTCACATAGATATGATCTAATAGTGAGATACTTTCAAATGGAATATTCAAAATGCATACATTCTAAAATTAATACATTCAGAAATTATTCCTAATTGACAGAGCAAAGCTTCTGAAGAAACAAAATAACTTTCAAAGGGAGGTTTCTGTTGAACTCAGATTTTGAAAATCATAATTTCAAATGTTGCAAAGAGAAACAAAGAACCAAGGATGTTTATGAAAACATGGTCCGGCCTCCATTCTTATTTTAGTGTAAGAAAAAACACACGACTTTGTATAACAAATATGAAATAAGAGCAAAGATGGCCTAAGCACAATCATTTAGGCAGATGGCATAATGCTACTAAGCTACCAGACTTTTGTTTTCAGTGTTCTTTTTATTTTTGTTGATTTTTTTTAATCAAAGACAAAGTTCTGCAATATAAAAAAGTTTTAAAACTTTATTAAGAGAGATGAAACTCGATAAATGTGAGATATAGTAAGACAGTCTTAGGTACTTAAAAATGTGTAAAAGTAAAATATATTAAATGAACTTACAGATTCACGTGAAGAAATATTGTTAATAATCTTTTTTAAAAATCCTGGACATAGAGAGAAGTGTTAGGTGACTTTTGACCTTAGATGTACCAATGTAACCATAATAGTTTTTCAAAAGGAGATAAAGGAAAAGCTCTGATATTACATATTGCCAAATTTTATATAATTTCTAGCAAAATGTTACAAAGGACTATAAAGAGATAATTTAATAACTCTCTTTATTTATTTATTTATTTTTATCCTCACCTGAGGACATTTTTTTCATTTTTTGTCCAGATAGAGTAGGAGGGAGAGAGAGGAAGAGAGAGAGAGAGAAACATCGACGTGAAAGGGACACATCGAGTGGCTGCCACCCGCACGACCAACCAGGGCCGGGGACAAACTGCAACCAAAGTACATGCCCTTAGCGGGAACAGAACCCCGGTCTCTCTGGACCGCAGGCCGACGCTCTAACCGCTGAGCCAAACCGGCCAGGGCTAATAACTCTCTTTAAACAAAGAAACTAGCCATTAATACAAACAAATATCATACATAAGGAAAAATCCCCATAGGCTAACTTTTAACAAGATAGGATTAGATTATTGACTAAACCAGGAGCTTATAAAATCTTGATTTTTAGTGATGTATGTAATATACCCTCATATCCTGTGTACAAGATTGAGAAGTGATCACTGGATTATAGTCCCATTAGTTGAAATCATATTTATTTGAACATTTTTATTTCAAGAGTGTTGATTCATGCAATGAGTCAGTTATTGAGGATAACAATTTGAAAAATCAGTAATGTTTATAAAACAGGGCTCTCCAGTCTTTTTCACAATTTTGTCATTGGATTGAATAAAGAAGCTGAGCGGCTGCCAATGCCACAATACTCCTAGAAAAGGCATGACATTAGAGAACCAAATAACTACTCATAAAAATTTTGGCATGCTCAGAAAATGGGCTGAAACAACATGAAACTTAATAGAAATAACTGTTATGGCCTCTTGTTAGAACTTTTCCCCATATTTTAAAAAGATCACCTGATTAAGTAGATGAAAAAAATCTAATGGAAATTTATGTTAAAAAAAAAAGCTTAATATAAGCTAAATGTGAATCAAAAGTAGGCAGGCCTACCTAAAAATATAATGTAAGACATAGTTTCATGATAGCTCTCTAATCAGGGAAATTGAACTGTGTAGTTTCTATAGTTTATCTCAGTCAATGGCTGAAGGGTTAAAATTCAATCTGCTAGTTATATTTCAAGTTTATCGGCCAGAAACTGGAATATCTCCAGAACGGAAGCAGTGTGTTGCAGGAACTGAAATCCATATTATATAAGAAAGAGCTGAAAGCACAGGAGCAGTTAGTCCAGATGATAGAGGACTTGCTCCTATTGCATTTTCAGTGCCTGATATAGTGGTCAGTAAATGCTTATGAAAAATTAAATGTGCTGTGTATAAAACAAAGTTATGTTCAAGACCTATTAGAGCCCTCTAAGATAGAGGTCTTTAAAAATGTTTTTTTTTTTTACATATAATTATGCCATGTGTTCATGGTTTTTTACTTTGTCTTGCATTGAGAGCTACTATTTTGTGATGGCTCAAACACTATATTGCCTTTGACTTAGGATGCTTGAAAATGAGTCAAAACTTACCAAAAAGCATGGTTTTTAAGTGAGCTCAGTGAGGAAACTTTCTGGACAAGTGACAACATGAAGAAACAGTTACACCCTTGTCCACATAATATTATTCAGAATTAACTTATCAGATTGGCCTTTAACGTAAATAAAGGCACTTGTTTGGGACGTGGGTTTTCATGATCCTGCTTGGTAATGGAATCTTTAGATAACTATTTAGTAACAAGGACTCTGATTCCCAGATGTAGTCACAAAAACATGTTCATTCCATTATTTCTCTAATTAAGCAGAAACCTTGGCCCAACAGTAAAGTTCTCACTATTTTCCAGGTGCTCTGGGAATGTACAGAAAGAGGCAATATGGTTTTTTGGGCTCCCTTTGAGATCATATTTTGTTTATTTATTTTGACATTTTTCAACAAGGCAAAAAAGAGTGATTTTAGGGTAGAGGTGCCCATATGGTACTCCTTTTCAAAATTCCTTCTGATATAAAAAGAATTTACCCTAATCATTGTGTAAAAGCTGTCCAATCCTAAACTAAAATCATCTCAGTGATGGTAAGGTCCAACATACTCAACCTTCATCTATATGCAAATAATGGCCATGCTCTAGAATCTTCCACTGTCTGAAATACCCTATCTGGAAAAACAATGTCTCCTAATTTTTGTTCAACCTCCTATATAATTTATTATTAAATAATGATATCATTATGTACCTAGTTTCTTGAGCTGAAACCCCAGAGGAATCTTCTACTATTCTCCCTCCTTTACTTCATACATCTAATATGACCTCAGATATGCTATGAAATCCCCTCCAATCTGCTACTGCTAAGGTCAGGCTCTCATTTTCTAGATTATTTTAAGAGCTCCTACATTTGCCATATATGTTCTTTTACAATCTGAACACAACAAATACCACCAGGGCCCATTGCATATGACCATATTCTCCAGTTTCACAAAACTTACCACCATTCTCAGGAAACACTGCCCCCTTTCATAATCCCCTGCATTTCGTTTATCTGTAAGGCCCTTTTGTTTCTCCTGTGATCACCAAAACAATTTTTAATTCCATGAACATATATTGAGAACTTAATACATGAAGAATAGTGCTTTAAATCTTAGAGGCGATCAAACCTGGAGGTTGGAACATCAGTTAGGAAACCATGGTCCTGGCCCAGATAGGGAAGATAGGGGTTGTCATATTGGAGGATCGAACAAAGGGGATGGGTGATTGGGATATCAGAGTTCTACTCAACCATCTGTGCATATTTATTATAATGAGAAGTTGAGGTATGAGGATAGTCTGCATAAGTTCTGAGTTTTTAGATTCTGTGACAAGGTGGACAGTGCTATCATTGACCAAGACTGAAAATGCAGGGAGGATAAGATAAGCTCATTTTTTTTTTTTTTACTATGCTCTGTTTTAAGGTAGTTTAGGCCACCACTGACACAGCCTTGAGGAAAATTGTCCCTAGTGGGGCTGTTCTGCAAAGTAACCAAGGAAATCTGAACAATGCTTGCCATTGCTGGTTAAATGAGTAATTATAGACACATTTCTTCATCCTTACCCATTCCTTCACATTAAATGGTCTCTGTGATTCTGGACCTTTCAAAAACTTTGATTCGGTCTCAGGTTTTCTAGTTAGATCAGGCTCTACATACACATTTCCTTCAAAATGCATCTGAATAAATACTTATAAGAACCTAAACTGTCTTTTAACCATGCGCTCATCCTGAGTCCCCACTGCTACAGTTGACAGTCACAGCATGACACAATAGAGTTGTACATGGCATATAGTTTGCACTCCATATGCTATTAAACAGACATTACATTGAAAAAAACTATATTGCTTTAACATTGCATTAACAAACCCTTAAATAGGATAGATAAGAGGAAATTGATAGAGTGACTGTATCTCGTCCTTCCCTTTCCTCGTTACTGAACACGTGAGCTATTACTACCAGTAGCAATAAAAGCTTTTCTACAACACTCACTTTTATCGAGTGTGTTGTTAATAATTATTTTAGGAACTGAAATTATCCCAGAGTCTTAAATTCCTTAATTTGGATATGCTATTTTCTCTTTGTTTTGTAATCCCCTGGGGCACACAGTGCCTATATGGGAGTATTTCTCTAAATTTATTTAAGCTTGAATAGCCAAATTGTCTGCTAGGATCACCACATGTAATTGATGGAACCATTAAAGTAAGTGCTGTTTCCTACATTGGTGCATGATTTATTTTGCATTGCAAACAATTTTATTAGTTGTTTTTTATTTCATAAATGTGGCTTTATTATTTTAAAAGTACAGACAGCTGTAATTTCTACTTTTTAATCTATAAATAGCTTAATATGCCCCATTAGAGCAAACATTCCAAACAAACAAAAAACCCCAAATTTAAAGTACAAATCAGATGTGCCTCTCAGTACTTAATTGCAACGTGCTCCATTTTCTCATGTTTATTTTTATACATTTCTACTTAGGTTCTTTCTCATATGTGCTCAGTCTGAGGCCCTTTTTACAACACCTGACCCTCCTATACCAGGCTGCCATTGAAAGCACTGGTTGACTCTAAGCACTAACCTATTAATTAATCCTTGTCCTGCCTTAGGAGATTATTTCTCTTTCCTCTAGTCTAGGCTGTTACTTGGATCACTGTCAAGAGATCTTCACTCTCTTTTTTTCCTGTTGTCTTTCTACTGGAAGGTCTCTTCTTTTACATGAGGAAGGTCATATGTGTCTCCATTGTGGTTCCTGCTTCATCGGACCTCTTTATATTCCAGTAGCTCATCTTGGGTCGGTACATTACAATAGGATTCCCTGTCTACTGATAGGAGTGAATGACAAGTTAGTAGTTTATTTGGTATTTCTGATACCCAACAACTGAAATTACTTGAAATAATGGGAATTTTTATTATCAAATTTCTTTTATATATATAATTCATATACATAAATTTATATACATAATTTACTTAACGCTGTGAATGTGAAGCTTATATTTGGTAAGTGCATCTGACAAGGTTCCCTCTCTGACAGCAAATCCTAAGCACTTCCGAAGTCTTTCTTTGGAATGCATGTCTGAAGCTACAGAGAAGCTTCACATTCCATTCTAAGGCCTCAGCACATGCTTCCCAGTTTTCTGGCGCTTGTTCCACTGTCATGGGAGCTCAAATAAAAGTTAACAGAATTGGGGTAATACATAAATACTACCATTTAACCTGTTGAATCCAATTATATTTTTAAAAAATAATAATTTTTTTCAGACTTGTTACTGTGTGCATTATTCTAGTAGATCAAAATATAAAGGAAGAAAGTAAATAATAAATTCAGTAAAGAGTGATGCAGTATCAACTATAATTAGAAGATCTTTATAAAGTCCTCTGTGCACCATCTACAAGATCATCACAAAATGAATAATAAACCTATATGTAAGAGCTAAAACTATAAAATTCTTAGAGGCAAACATAGGTGTAAATTTTGTGCACTTGGATTAGGCAATGGCTTCTTAGCTATTACATCAAAAGCAATGCAACCAAAGAAAAAATAGATAAATTGGACTTTATCAAAACTAAAAACTTTTGTGCTTCATAGGACACTATCAAGAAAGTAAAAAGACAGTCCACAGGATTGGAGAAAATGTTTCAAATAATATATCTAATAAACATGTAGTATCCAGCATGTATAAAGAACTCCTACAACTCAACAATAGAAGGACAAAAAAACCCCTAAAAATGGGCAAAGGATTTGAATAGATATTCCTCCAAAGAAGGTAGACATATGGCCAATAAGCACATGAAAAGATGCTCAACATCATTAGTTACTGGGAAATGCAAACCCAAACCGCAGTGAGGTACCATTTCACACCTATCAGTATAGCTGTTATTACAAAGACAAACAATAACTACGGTTGATAAGGATGATGAGAAATTGGAAGCATTACACTATTTGTGGGACTATAAAATGGTACAACTACTTAGGAAAACTTTTTGGCAGTTTTTCGAAAAGTTAAACATAGAGTTAGTATATGATCTAGCAAAAACAATTTCAGATATTTACCAAAGAGAATGGAAAACATCTGTTCAAACAAAAATTTGTACACATATGTACATAGCAACATTATTCAGAATAGCCAGAAAAGTGGAAACAACCCAAATATGCCCTGATTGATGAAAGGATAAACAACATGTGGTATATCCATAAAATGGAATATTTCACAAAAAGGGATAAAGTAATAATAGATATTATAAAATGGATATTGATAACATTATACTACGTAAAGGAAGCCCGACACAAAAGACCACAAATTATATGATTTAATTTATATGAATTGTCTACAATAGGCATAGAGAGAGAAAGTAGATAATTGCTAGGGTCCAGGAAAGCAAAGAATAAAATATGACTGCTAATAGGCACTGGGTTTTTGTTTGTTTGTTTTTTAGGTGATGAAAATATTCTGGAATTGAGATAGTGGTAATGTTTGCATAATTTTGTAAATATAGTAAAAACTACTGAAGTATATAATGAAGTGTGCCGGGTTATACACTTTAATAGGGTGAATTTTATTATTGTAAATTATATCTCAATTTTTAAAAATATCCTATGTGAATACAATTTTAAGAGCAAAGAATTGCTTGAATATATTAGAAAAAACAACAAAAAAGTTATATTTGATATAACTTTGGCTTCATCAGAAAATAAGCCAGATTATGGTGTAGAAAGACAAGTACATGAAGGAAGGAAATTGTAAATCCTTTGCTATCGGAGTGGATGTGTATTCAGGTTTGAAATATATTTTATTTTATTTTTATTTCGTTTTTTTTTTAATCCTCACCCAAGGATATTTTTTTTTATTTTTTTAAATCTTCAGATAGAGTGGGAAAGGGAGAGAGAGAGAGAGAGAGAGAGATTGATGTGAGAGAGACACATATATTGGCTGCCTCCTGCATGACCCCCATCCAGGGCTGGGACCAAACCACAACCGAGGTACATGCCCTTGACCGTAATCAAACCCGCGACTCTTCGGTCCGTGGACCGACGCTCTAACTGCTGAGCCAAACTGGCCAGGGCTATATTTTAATTTATAACATTCTAAAATAAAAAGCCACTGTTTTTGTGTTTTTCCTTCTATTATAAAATATATGTATACAATATAGAAATATATGTATACAATGTAGAAATGTATACAATATAGAAATAAGACACACATTTTTAAAGTTTGTATAAATTCTTATTATTGGTTTATAAAATTTGGGTTTTTTAAATTATTTTTTCTATTTAATTATTTGAAATAATTTGGCATATACCATTTTATTTATTTATTTGTTTTGTTTTGTTTTGTTTGGAGTTTTTTTTTGGACTTTTTATTTTTTATTTATTTATTTTTGTTTTGGTTTTTAATATGTAGTTCTTTTATTATTCTGGAAAAGGTAACAAAATATACAGAACAAAACTTTCCCTTTTTAAAACGAATGTTACTAACCCATATTATTGCTTATATATAAATACTATATTCTATTAATTAATTTATTTTTGTTACAGATGTTTCTCCTTTTTCTCCCCAGACACCCTCCTCCAGATCCTACCCTCCCCACAACCCCAGCATTGTTGTCTATGTCCATTGGTTATGCATACATGCATATAAGTTCTTTGGTTTATCTCATCCCTCTCCCCCACACCCCTCCTCTGAGTTTTGTCAGTCTGAACTGTATTCCTTTCTATGGCATATGCTATTTTATATTCTGAGTTTTCAATAAGCAATTTCACAAGCATTTTCCCATTTGAATTCCCATGAAATGT
Organism: Tadarida brasiliensis; assembly: GCA_030848825.1. Classification (NCBI taxonomy): domain Eukaryota; kingdom Metazoa; phylum Chordata; class Mammalia; order Chiroptera; family Molossidae; genus Tadarida; species Tadarida brasiliensis. The sequence goes on along the minus strand of CM061261.1, from coordinate 65,558,679 downwards.
AAATTTCCTCAAAAATATACTTATTTGCTTCATTCATATTCTCTGACTTTGGACTTTCAAGATGTTTTTAATATTTCGAAAACATAAATAATACCCCATAACTATACATATTTGCCCAAAGTTTGAATTTTTTAAGGATAGATTTCCTCTGTGTAGTGATGAGAAAACTATTTTTACTTATAAATAGTGCCATGTACCTTTGCTCTGTAATAATGAAAAATTTCAGTGATAAAATTTTTATATTGTGCCATCTCGTCCTTCTCAGCCAGCAGCTTATCAAATTCAACTCATCTGCCAAGGAGTTAGGCAAAATTTAACTGAGCTCTGTTTGTAAGGGTGAATGCCACAATGTCATTTTACCTTTTGACTTTTTTATGACTGAAAAGTAAAATGAATGTGTTTCTTGTTATAGAAATCATTTTCATGACTACATTCTATCAAAAGGATAGTCAACAACAATAAATCTCTTCCTCAGATAGGGGCTGGTTTCCATCTTCTGGGAATTAAAAAGTAATAACAATTCAATAGAGTAATCAAGAGATAACAATGTTTTTACTTTTTAAGGCTCCCAATCCAAATTAGCTCAAGAAACTGGCTAATTGTATCTCAACTGGAACTGTTATGTAACTAGAATAGAAAGGAGTGAGAGTGATGCTATGTAATTTCAGAGGCTACCTCAGAAAAAATGTTGCATTCATTGCCTTTTTTGATGGATACTCATATTTGGAGCACTGAGACACAATGTAAGAAATCTGACTATTCTGAGACTACCATACTGGAAAGACCAAATCTGTGCTTCAGTCAACAACCCAGCAGAGCTCCCAGCCAATGGCCAGCACCCACTGTCAGCCTTGTGAGTGAGCCATGTTGGGTATCCACTCAAGTTGACCTTCAGAGGACTGCAGCCATTATCTGAATGCATGAGAAACCACAAAGGAATAAGTTCCCAGCTGAATCCTTCCTGAATTCCTAACCAAAAATTGATGATCAAAATAAAATACTTATAAGCGAAATAAGCCAGTCAGAGAAAGACAAATACCACATGATCTCACTTATTTGTAGACTATAATGAACAAAATAAGCTGATGAACAAAATAGACCTAGAGACATAGAAAAGAGTATGGTTCAGACTGACAAACCTCAGAGGAGGAGGTGTGGGGGGAGGGATGAGATAAACCAAAGAACTTATATTCATGTATGCGTAACCAATGGACATAGACAACAATGCTGGAGGTGGGGGGATTGGGAGGAGGGTGTGTGTGTGGGGGAAGGGGGGGAGGAGAAACATCTGTAACAAAAATAAATTAATAAAAATTGCAAAAAAACCCCTAACAAAATAAAACACTTGTTTTAAGCCTCTAAATTTAGGCATCATTTAATACAGCTCTAATAATCAGAACAAACATATAGTTCTATATACAAATCTTTATATCTATTTATAAAAATCTTAATCTATATATAACTCATAACAAATATTGTATTATTGCTCCCTCCCCCCCCTTTTTCAACTCAGGTAGCTTGACACAGAAGACAGAACTCTAGCTAGACTAGACCTTAGAACATTTATTTCAATTACAATTTTTCAACTGAATCAAATAATTGTTCAACCTCTGATAATCCTTTCAGGGATAAGCATTGTCACTTTGTGACATGGTTTTACCATCTTTGGGTGGTTCTCAGCTTCTTTTAAAGTTTTTCTTATTTTGTATTCTATGCAGCTCTCCCCATTAGCCTTGGTTTTACTTTTCATTTACCCTCAAAACAAACCTTTTCATTTCTGTCTAAAATTTAAATTGTGGTTGTGATATTTTGTAAAAACATAATATATAAGACAAATAGAAAGTTTTCTGTATAATAACACTAAAAACAAACTTACACTCCATGGTTATTGCTGCTTGCTAACCTCTAGCCGTTTTTATCACTCTCCTTAAAATCCAGGTATAAGCTAAAGAAATTGCTGATTTCATGGTAATATTGCTCCCGAACAAAATAAAACGTTAGCCACTTTAGGACATAGTTAGAGCATAATTTAAAATGTATTACATATCTGAATTGTTGAAAATTTAGGTGGAGAAAAATTACCAGAGATCGCTAAACAAAAACAAAAGCAAAAATAAAATAAAAAATAAACCAACAACTGAGCTTAGAACTTTCAAGACTCCATTAGATTTTCCAGAGAAATGGAATACCATTCAACCAAGGAAATACCAAATGGAAACATTTCTAAATTAAAAAGGAACACACACATACACATACAAAAAATAAGTGATTCACCAGCTGGTATCAAAATAGAAGTTCATTGAAAATTAATTGTTTGATGGAGTAACATGTACTTTGTTAGGATTTAAAATTGCTATATAAAAACCATCCTGAGTAAACAATGAGATGTATGAATAAACAAAATTGACAAAACTATTTTTTAAAATGGTTCTAATGTGTACAATTCCTAGGAAACAATTTTAGTGACTTTTCAAAAAATAAATTAGAAAAACAAGGTCAATTAATTAGCATAATTTACCAAATAAAGAGTATACTAGCTGCACCATAAAAGTTAACAAAAATTCATATACATATATGCAAATATAAGCTTTGTACTAATTATTTGATGTTTAAAGGAAAAGAGATGAGTAATTCAATCTATTATTATGAGAAATGTAATTTTTATTTCTCTATGAGATCTTCAAAACTTACTTGCTCAATAATAAATTTTTAACCACAGAAATTCTGATGACAATTGGCTAAGTTGAAAGTCTTGTTAAAAATTTATATTTTTGGTTTCCACTTTTTTTGCTACCCCACACTCCTCTATTCCATAGTTCTGGTGTTGGTATCAGAAATCAATATTTCTAGTGACACTCTATGTGATTATTTTGCCGATGATACTCTGATCACAATTTGAGAAAAGTCCATTGTAAGAATGGGAAGAAAAATGTCCTGGGTCATTTACTTTTTTTCTTATTCTTTGGTATAAATTTCTAACTTCTAAAAACAAAGCCATTATATTTAAACTATTATAAACTAAAAATGCTGACCATTACTAATTTTAGTAATCCAGTTTATCATAAAATGTTGAGAGAAATTTCAGATGTGCAGAGGTAGAAGCTCCGGGCTTGGGTTCATATGCTTATGCAATAAAAAAAAAAAAACACCCTAGGTTTTATTTTTAAATACATTTTTAATTTTGGAGTGAGTTCATATTCACATAAAAATAGTAAAATTATTACAGAACATTTCAATCTGCTCAAACCCAGTTTTTCCTAAAACATATTATATTAGTATGGTACATTTGTGTCAATTAATTAAACTATTTTGCTACATTAACTAAAGTCCATACTTTATTCTTATTTCCTTAGTTTTTACTTAATTTTCTTTTTGTTCCAGAATCTCATCCAGAACATCACATTACCTTTAGTTGTCATATCTCTTTAGGCTCCCCTTGGTTGTGATAGTGTCTCAGACTTTTTCTTGTTTTTGATGACTTTGACTGTTTCAGAGTATTGGCCAGGGATATTGTAGGATTCTCCTGTATTGATTTTGTCTGATGGTTTGTTTTCTCATGATTAGAATTGGGTTATTTGTGTTTGGGAGGAATATCACAGAGATAAAGTGCCATTCTCATCACATCTCAAAGGGTATATATACTATCAAATGACTTGTCACTGTGGATGTCATCCTTGAATATCTGGCTAAGGTACAGTGTTAGATTTTTCCACCGTAAAGCTAACCTGTTTCTTTCTCTGCAGTGTGTATTCTGTGGAAGGAAGTCACTATATACAGCCCAGACTTAGGAGTGAAGAGTTGTGTTTCATCGCCTTGAGAGTAGCATATCTATGTAAATTATTTAGAATTTTTCTGTCCAGGAGATTTGTTTATCCATTCCAATTTATTTAATCATTTCTATCAGTATGGATTTTTATTTTATACCTTTGTCTCTTCAGGTTTTGAATGATTTAACACTATTTATTTTGTTGCTCAAATTGTTTTAGGTCTTGTGTCCCATTGCCATCCCTCCATCAATGTGGACTGTATTTTTTGTTTGTTTTTTTTATTTTTATATTTTGAGCATTTCCTTACTTTTTGGCACTATAAGTTGCTCCAGGCTCATATTATATATGTCCTGCCCCAGGCCTGAAAGAGCCATTTCTCCAATGAGCCCTAGTTCCTTTTATCAGAGAATGAGAATAGAAACCAAGATCTGGGTACTAGGTGTGCTACTGAGATGTCATTTCTTTTAGGTGCTCTCAGATGACAATAAAGAAATATGTGTGTGTAGTGACCTGTGTACATACACACATCTATAACTATTTCTATGTATAACCATTTGTATCGATCTTAAACTAAACATGAGTTCATAGCGATGTCTCCAACTCTAATCCATTACCTTCCTCATGAATCTGGTAGCCTCCATCCCTTGCTTATATGTAAATTCCCACTTCAGCAGTTAGAAACTTGGCTCCCACCATCTGCCATCGACTTCATTGTTCAGTGCCAGTACACATATATCGTGATTTCATAATTGTTAACCTGTATCTCTATGGGAAACTACTTAATCAACGATAGTGTTTGTGAATAGTTTCTTTTGCCTTTAGTCTTACATACTCCACACATTTAAAAAGTTATTTGGGTCAGCACATTTTTACTACTACCCCTTCAGTGAGGTTGTTTCATACATTTGTAATAGAGCGTCTTGTCTATTCTACATTCCATCCTGGGATCCCCCAGACTTTTAATATATATCTTTTTCATTTGCATGTATTAAGGCTTGCTTTGTATGCTGTAATTCTATGGGTTTTGACAAAATGCATAGTGACATATATCCATGGTATAATGTCATACAGAATATTTTCAGCACCCTAAAAAGATCACCTATTCTTTACGTATTCAGTCACGGCTTCTCCCACTACTCTAGAAGCCCTGGCAATCATTGATCTGTGTACTTCATAATTTTATCGTTTTAAAAATTTTATATAAAGAGTTATATAGAATGTGACCTTTTCAGATTGGCTTTTATTACTTAGCAATATACATTTAAGGTTTATTGATATATTTGTGTGGTTTGATAGTATATTCTTTATTGCTGAATAGTGTTCCACTATCCATATAATTTATACCATATGTTTTATTTATACCAATTAATATATTAAAAGACAATTTGGTTGCTTCGAGGTTTGGTGATTACAAAAAGTTTCTATAAACATTGGTGCATAGCCTTTGGGCATAGTTGGTTGAATACCAAAGAACATGGTTGCTGGCTTATATGGTGAAGCTGTTTAGCTTTATATGAAACTGCTAAACTGTCTTCTGCTAAAGTGGTTATAATACTTTGTTTTCACTCCAGTTATAAATGAGTTCCTCTTGCTCCACATCCTTAACAGCAATTGGTGGTGTCAGTTTATTTGATTTTTCCTTTTTTTAAAGCCATTCTTTTTGTTGTTGTTGTTAATCCTCACCCAAGTATATTTTTTCCCCATTGATTTTTAGATAGAGTGGAAGGGAGGGAGGGAGGGGGAGAGAGAGAGAAAGAGAAACATCAATAGGAGAGACACATAGACTGGTTACCTCTCGCACAACCCCAACTGGACCAGGGATAAAACCTGCAACCCGGGTACATGCCCTTGACTGGGAATCAAACCCGCAACCCTTTGGTCCGAGGGCCGATGCTCTAACTGTTGAGCCAAACCCGCCAGGGCTAAAGCCATTCTTATAAGTTATTGTAATATCTCATTGCTGTTGAAATTAACGTTTTCCTAAAGAAAAAAGATTCTGAGTATCTTTCCATGATACTTTTGACATCTGTCTGTCTCTTCTGGGGAAGTGAAGTGTTTTTTCAGATTTTCTGCCTAAATTTGTTCATATTTTGTTTTTGTTTTTTGTTATTGCCTTTCAAGAGTTATTTGTCTATTTTGGATACAAGTCTTTTATCACAAGTCGTTTATACAAGTCTTTTATGTATTTTGCAAATATTTTTTCCCAGTTGGTGGCTTCTCTTTTGATTTTATAACAGTGTCTTTCGCAGAACAGAAGTTCTAATATTAATCAGATCCAATTTATGAATTATTTTTCTTGTATTATGCTTCTTGTGTTGACTTATATAGGTTTTGAATGATTAAAAATAACTTTATTTTCCATTTAGTGTAACAGTAATTATGGAATAAGCGATACTTTCAATTTCTAAAATAATGACTGAATTAAGTACATCTTCAAGACTCCTTCCAGCTCTACAATGACCAAATATGCACATCTCTAAACAGTGATTATTATTTCAATACATATTTGATTGTGTGAACACAAATTGTATACTGTATTTTATATTCTTTTGTTTGTTTGTTTTATTTTTTTAATCCTCACCTGAGGATATTTTTTCATTGCTTTTTAGACAGAGTGGGAGGAAGGGAGGGGGGAGAGAGAGAGAGAGAGAGAAACATCAGTGTGAGAGAAACACATTGATTGGTTGCCTCCTGCACGACCCTGACCAGGTCCAGGGATCGAACCTGCAATCCAGGAATGAGTTCTTGACCAGGAATCAAACCTGCAACTCTTTGGTCGAAGGGCTGATGCTCTAACCACTGAGCCAAACTGGCCAGGGATGTATTTCATATTCTTCAGGTTTTAATTTGAATTTATTTTACCTTGGAATAGCCAAGTGTCCTATCCTCCATGTAGTTTTCATGTTTTAATTTGAAAAACATTTTTGTACCTACTAGATAGCTTTTTTGCTCTCCTAGCCTAGCCCTTCCTCTGAATCCACAGACTAGCGGTTATATTGGCAAACTTGGGAAACTTGACTTCAACTCAGCAAATACTTTTCTTCCATTGAATAAGTGATTTTAAAGATTTTTGCATTAACTAAGATTTTCCTAATTGTACATACAGATTGATGGTCAATACCAAACTGACATATCTATGATCATGGGGACCCCACCCCAAATGCACTTTCAAGAAGTGCTCAGGGATCTGACTTTAATACAGGAGGCAGAAGTGCAGGATCTCAGATGCTCACTGGCAAAGCACTTTAACCACAGGACAACCTTCTTGACACAGGCAGATGAGAATGTTCTCATGGTCTCATGACTGTGATGCTGTAAACACAATTTAGGAAATCCATTGCAATGGCTCCATTAATATCTAGGCTTTGGATTTGAATCCTCAGACATCTGCAAAGGGTTGATGAGATGTTGCTAGCAACTGATTTTATATTAACTGTCAGGTACAGCCCTGAACAAACGTGTGAAATTTTTGACATTCGTTTTGACCCATGTTCTTTTCCATTCTCACATTCTTCACTTTCTTCTCAAATATTCAGTTAATATATTTGGTCTTACTCCTTCCTACACAAAGTTTATTTTCAGGGACTTGACTCATATTAAATTACAAATAATAATTAGGGGATGAGAATAGTATGCCCTTCTTAGGATTATTTAGGTTTTAATAAGGATTTACACCATACACCAAAACAGCGAAGCATTTGCTACAGTTTCATGGGAGCTAGTGGGCTTTTCACACAAGCAGTTGCTTACCCTGCATTAAGGCCAGCTGTGGTTAAGAGTAAACTTTCATGGCAGCAAATTATTTGGTAAGAAATGCTTATTCTTCTTGCATATCACAAAACAGCAATTTAGAGAGGAAAAAACTGACACAATTTAAATATTCACTGTGGGTCTGAAATGCTTTACTTATTTATATAATTATAAATCTTCTATAGCAAAAAAGCAGCATCAATATGTATATATTCAAATATTTTTATGTAAATTATTTTTCACAATGCATACATTTTTCTGATTTTTAAAAGCTAATTTATTAATAAGGAGGCTTAGAAAATCAGTTTCTTTTAAGTTGGAAGCAATTCTTTAAAATCTTTAGCACTTTTAAAATCTACTCATGAATAAAAGTCCGAATGAAGGCATCATAACTTTGAACTCAGAACAGACTCAGGATGATTATTTTTCTATTTCAATTAAAATAATCATTTGTAATCTATTTATTAAATTACTGCTTTCTAAAATCAGTATTCTCATTACCCTTAAACAATTTTAGCTGTGTCCTGCCTATTCATTTACTTACTCTATATTACTTTTTATTAAAATGGATGTATTTAAAATAATGTTGTACCATTATTGTGCATTTAAAATGATCTTATGCCCTGGCCAATGTGGCTTAGTTAGTTGGGCATCATCTTGTGCATCAAAAGGTTTCCCATCCCGGTCAGTGTGTGTGGTCCCTGGTCCGCGTGGGTGCAGGAGGCAACTGATCTCTCTTTCTCTCTCTCTTTCTCTCTCTCTCTCTCTCTCTCCCCCTCTCCCTCCCTCCCCTCTCCTTTCTTCTCTCTCAAAAAGTCAATAAAAACATTTTTTAAAAATTAAAAATAAAAATAAAATGTTCTCTCTTGCCATAAGTAGAATAATTATAAATGTAAAGATGATTAAAATCAAGTTTTTATGTTAAAGAATATATATGAAATTCTAAATCTACTCAATTTTCAAAATTGTACACCTGAAATTACATTATTTAATGAGAAAAAGGATACTGTTTTTGGTTATTGAGAAGGGCACAGTTTGACTTAGCAGAAAGTGAAGATGCTGTTGCTGAGTTTTACTTTTTAAAGTTTTATGTTAACTAAAGAAGCAAAATTTTCCATATGATCAAAAAACAAAATAAACAATTACTTATTTCTCCAATATAGTTGGATATACTGAGGAATAATTCCTAAAAAGATATGTGACCTTTGTTAGACTAACTTTTATTTCAAATTGCCATCTGAAGTAAGCAACAGAATGAATAAATCTAGTTATATCAGTGCTTTGCCCACATATTACAAGAAAATGATTTATTTTCAACTCACCAGTGCCTTCTGACTGGGAAAAAGTGTTTATTAAGAACTTTTTTTCAAATATTTCAAGAGCCTTTTTATAATAATCCAAGAGGTTTATAGCAAACTCTTCAAAAAGTGCACATGCAGTTTAGACAATAAGACACACCAATCTGACCAAAGGTACATGCATACTTCTAATTATGTGATGCTTAGATTATTTTTGGCTCAATACTTATGAAACTTTACTTGTAAGGAAACTGGTTTCATTAGGGAGCTCACAATATTCCTGGCTTGTACGGCAGTGCTCTCTTGAAATTCAGCCATGTGACTTGCTTTGGTGACTGGGATGATGTGGGCCACTTCATGGGAGAAGCTTCTAAGAGCCAGCGTGACACACATAGTTATTATAATATTATTGACTATATTTTCTATTACTTCATCAGGTATATAAATGTCTAATCACTGTTATACACCTGAAAATAATATAATATTGTATGTCAACTATAATTGAAAAATAAAAATTAAAAATTTGAAATAAAAAGAGCCAGTGCACAACTTCTTTATATTTCCTTGCTCCAGCCATGGCAGTTGGCAATGTTTCAGTGGTGGCAATGTGTCCCAACAGGAGCTAAAATGAAGGCCACCACTGTGGAGCAGAGCTCTAGCTAACTGAGGACCCACACTCATGTTTTATAGGTCAAAAAACATGTGGAACTGTTTATTGCCACAGCTTAATCTAGCCCATCCTGATTACTACACACACACATTTTTCAAATGAGCAGATATATGTAGAAAATTAAATTAATTTGTAAGTCCCTGCGTATAAATCTTACTGATTAACTATCTTTTCCAGAGGGAGTTGAAGTCCTAATTACCTCATAAAACACTGAAGACTTTCTGAGTGAAAGTCAGCATGCTTCAGTCTAAAATATTCCCCATCTCTTCAAAAACAGTCAAGAATTTGGAGGATTGCCTTTAATATAAATGATAATTTTAACAATACTTTTTCTAAATAATTTTGTATAACCAATGGAACAAAAAAATCCTTAGTATTCAAAACAAAATATAATTTGCTTCTGTTGTAACAGCTTAAATGCATGAAACATGTTTTCTTAGCCTAAGACCAAATACATCTTTAGTGTCAGTGCTTAACCCAATATATCATGTTTAGTCTATGTTACTACTTGGGATGAAGTTGTCAATTCACTTAGAAATCTCTAATCACAGCAATTTTTAATACCTGGTGAAAAAGTCTTCATGGAATTCTTTATTTACTCATATTTGAAAAACAGTTGTTAATGAATTGTATGCTGCCACACTTAATATAGCAGTGCTATCAGATGGCAGTGATTTTCAACCCGTGTGCCACAAGAATTTTTGAAACATGCAATACTTGACTATTTACTCAGGGGCACTGACCTCTTTTCCCTTAGAATTCAGTGGTTCTCAACCTGTGGGTCGCGACCCCTTTGGGGGTTGAATGACCCTTTCACAGGGGTCATCTAAGACCATTGGAAAACACATATTTCCGATGGTCTTAGGAACCGAGACACCGCTCCTCTATCCCTCTCCAGGTGGGTCCGCCCACATGCAGATACGCCCACACACAACATGAGGAACTGTAGTAAAGGGTCGCGGCATTAGGAAGGTTGAGAACCACCGCCTTGGATTGTCAAATAAAAAAATGACAACAGCTAACACAACATTAGTTGTCTGGTGTGAATGAATCAAAATTATACCTATTATTTTGTTAGATAGGCAAAATATATATTTTTTGGCCTACCACAGAATTTTAGTAATTAGTTTATATGTGCGGTGAAAATTGCTATCATATGGTATATGTCTTTCTCTGTCTGACTTACCTCAGTTAGCATAATGTCCTTAAGATGTATCCATAGTCTCACAAATGCCCATTTTTTTTGTTTCTGCTGTATCTAGAATACTAAAATAAACTTTATCTTCTGATGAAAGTACTTTATTCATAATTTTATTTGTTCTGTACCCAAACATCATTTTCATCATTTTTTTTCATAGCAAATTTACTTAAGATCCTGCCAATAGTTCAACATCTCTAGCCCTTGTGTTTAAATGTGACAATATGTGCAAGTATTCCAAAGTTTTTGCATTTATTCCCTGTTACAATATATAATAAGTTAATTATTGAGGCACACTTGAATACCCTTGTGCTTAATTTCAAACATTTTGATAGATTGCTCTTGGTATTCTTTGAATACTTCAAAATTATGCTTGAGGTTGATTAGTTTAATTTGTGACTCTAAATATATGATACAAAATGGAATAGAATGAATTACATTGTCAATGAATAAAAATAAGAAATATCGGGTCCTGGCCGGTTTGGCTCAGTGGTTAGAGTGTCGGCCCACAGACCAGAGAGTCTCTGGTTCGGTTCCCGCTAAGGGCACATACCTTGGTTGTGGTTTGTCCCCAGCCCTTGTTGGGGTCGTGTGGGTGGCGACCACTCGATGTGTCTCTCTTACATCGATGTTTCTCTCTCTCTTCCTCCCTCTCTCCCTCCCGCTCTGAGGATAAATGCGAAAATGTCCTTGGGTGAGGATAAAAAGAAACAAATAAACAAAAAAATAAGAAATGTTGATAGGTTTTTTAATTTTTTAAATCGTTGTATAATTAACATAAAAAGTAAAAAAAAAATGTTTTCTCGTGATGAGGATTTTTGAGATGTACTTCCTTAGCAACTTTTTTTTTTAAATCCTCAACCAAGGATATTTTTTCCATTTATCTTCAGATAGAGTGGGAGGGAGGAAGGAAGGAAAGGGGAGAGAGAGAGAGAGAGAGAGAGAGAGAGAGAGAGAGAGAGAGAGAGAGAGACATCAACCAGGGCCGGGGACTGAATCACAACAGAGGTACAAGCCCTTAACTGGAATTGAACCTATAACTCTCTGGTCCATGGGTCGATGCTTTAACCACTGAGCCAAACCAGCCAGCGCTCCTTTAGTAACTTTAAAACATGTAACACAGTATTATTAACTATAGTCAGCATGCTGTACATTATATCCCCCATGACTTATTTTCTAACTGAGAGTTAGACCCTTTGACCCCCTTCACCCATCTAACCCACACTCTACCCCCTGCTTCTGGCAACTACCATTCTGTTCTCTGTATTTATGAGCTTTTGTTGTTTCTGTTATCTGTTTAATTGTTTTATAAATTCCACATATTGGTGATCATATGGTTTATGTCCTTCTGTGTCTGACTTATTTCACTTAGCATAATGCCTTAAGATCTATCCATGTTGTCACAAATGGCAAAATTTTACTCTTTATTATGGGTGAATAATATAACTATATATCTATTAGGGGAACCAGAAAGTAATGTTGTTTCTGCACGTCTCGATATTTGGTTGTCATTTATCAGCTCATTGCATACTTCAAAATCGTGCCAAAGACATTTAAAGTTAGAGTGACTTGTTTACTGGTAAATAATTAAATCTTAATTTTTTGTGTGCAATTTATAGTGAAATGGCCAGCCAAATACCAGAAGAGGTACATGTCCGGCATTGTATGCTTTTTGAGTTTCACAAGGGTAGTAATGCAACAGTTGCTACCAAAAACATTTGCGATGTTTATCCAAGTGCATTAGACATTCGTAAATGCCAAAGGTGGTTTTCTAAGTTCAAATCTGGTAATTTTGATCTTTCTGACTCATATAGATCAGGAAGACCAACAACTTTAGACAATGACATGTGAAGGGTGGAAGTGGAAGCAAATCCATGTGAGACAATCGAGGAACTGTCAAACACTCTTAACCAACCTTGGTCGACCATCCAAGAACATTTGCAGCAGATTGGTAAAGTAAGCAGAGCAGGTGTTTGGGTCCCGCATAATCTGTCCGAAGAAAACAAAGCTAACCAGTCCACCACATGCAATTTATTGCTTCAGCGGCACAATACAGAAGCGTTTTTTGATCACTTGATCACTGGACATGAAAAATGGGTCCTCTATGATCATCCAAAATGCAAAAGGCAGTGGCTCTCTCCGAATGAATCGCCACAATGTACAGCTAAGCCAGGTTTACACCCCAAAAAGGCACTTTTGTGTGTTTGGTGGAGTATTCACGGGGTCGTTCATTTTGAAGTGCTGAAACCTGGACAACTGAATGCAGACCTTTACTGTGAACAATTGGATCGAGTAAAATCAATCTTTAATTGAAAAGTGCCCAGCGATTGTCACCAGAAAAGGTGTTATTCTGCAACACGATAATGCAAGACAGCACTGCTCAAGACGAACCCTGGAAAAAATTAATGAATTGGGGTGGGAGGTATTGCCTCACCCACCATACTCGCCCGATATTGCGGCATCGGATTTCCATTTATTCCGATCGCTACAACATTTTATAAGTGGCAAAAAATTTGAAAATTTGGATGATGTCCCAAATGCCATCTCCAGATATTTTGCTCAAAAAACAATTGATTTTTATCGATCCGGCATTGAAAATTTGCACACTAGATGGCAAAAGGTTGTTGATAACAAGGGTGATTACAACATTGATTAAAAATAAAAACTTGTTAAAAATTTATCTGTTTGAATTAATGTCGCAAAAACACGACATTACTTTCCGGTCCCCCTAATACCTTAAAACAGCCACTATTTTATTATCTTCAGAATAGTTGGATAGGATTCTGCTGGCCAGACCTTCCGTTCTTCTTACTTGGCGACTCTCATGCTGCAGTAATTATTGTTGGTTTGCCTGGAATGTCCAAAATGGCTTCACTACATGTCTGGGGGCCTGATGTGGATGGTTCTAGAAGATGGGGCTCACCTGGGCCCCTCCCTCTCTGTTAGGTCTCTCCATGTAGTCTCCCCACATTGTTCTCTTCAGTGGGGTAGATAGAATTCTTATATGATATTTCAGACTTACCAAAGTGAAAAACAGAAGATAGAAAAACAAAGAGTTTTTAAGGTTTAGCCCTAAAACTGGCAAAATATAAAAAGAATAAGACAGAAACAGGGGTACTGAGAGAAACAATTCATTCAACAATTCATACAAAAAAATTGGGAAGGTTTATTACACACCCTGTACCACAGAAATTCTGAAATCCAGACACATACATGTTGCCAATTTCCCTGGCTCTGGGGCAGAAAATGGATATTAATTTAAAGCCAGTTCTGCTTCCTGGAGAGTCTTCCAATCACTTAGCTCTTTCCTCTGGATTCCTGGTTCTGATTTCTGAGTTCATTCTTTCTTTTCCATAAGAAATGGCCCGCATGCTTTCTGTTCTTGGAGTTATAGGGCTCAGAGGCCTCTTTTCTTCACTGTCTCTTTACCCTTTAGTCTGAGTTACTAGACCCTGAATGAATGTCTTGCGCCATCTATGTATTATGTTACAATTCACTTTATTAGACAGAACCCACAAGCGCACATCTCTTCAGGACAGACCCCTCTCTACTTGGGCCATGGGTCAGCTTGCTCAGGAATAATTCTTAGATGTTCTCTCAGACACCGTATTATCTATCAGAAATGGTCTATGAGAAATTCTCTTAGACTTTTAGAAAAGATGGACTGCATACCTTACCTTAAATTTTTTCTGAGGTTTTAACAAAGGATCTTACAGGTGCAACCTAGATCTAATGTTTACCTGAGGTTACATTTTAATCTAGATATGATCTTACACTGAGGCCAATTATTAATTTGGGAGTCTTTTTCCAGGAAATAACTTATTATTATTTTTTTATCCTCACCCGAGGACATTTTTGCATTTATCTTCAGATAGAGCAGGAGGGAGAGAAGGAGGGAGGGAGGGAGAGAGAGAGAGAGAGAGAGAGAGAGAGAGAGAGAGAGAAACATCGATGTGAGAGAGACACATCGACTGGCTGCCACCCACACAACCCCAATCGGGGCCGGGGACAAACCGCAACCGAGGTACGTGCCCTTACCGGGAACTGAACCCGGGATTTTCTGGTCTGTGGACCGACGCTCTAACCGCTAAGTCAAACCGGCCAGGGCCCAGGAAACTCTTAGAATGAGAAACATTTGTATATGCAGACTTAGCAAGCCTCGCTTTCATTATATTCCTTCTAATTTCTGCTTGCAAACTGAAGTTTTTTAGCTTATCTGAGGACTCCTATACTTTATAAAGGGGGCCAAAAAAAATCGATTGGCACTTTTATCTTTCTGTCTTGGAATATTCACAACTACATGTAAGTTCTTTACATGCCTTTTCTATCTTCCACATTATTTCAGGCAGTGGTTTTGTTAATTTTTTATTATTATATAACTTCCAGCCTCCCATCATGATTTCTATACTATCTGTTTGGACTTCATTAACAATACCTTCAGGTCCTTCCAATACCACTATTTTTGCTATGGCAGTACCCACTTTTGATACCAATTTTTGTTTTGGTTATCTATTACAGTGTAATAAATCACCCCTAAACCCAAACATAGTGTCTTTAAAAAATCAATTTTACTATTTCTCATGATTCAAGAATTGACTCATGCTTAGCTGGATGGGTCTTCTGCTAATCTTACTCAGTGTCTGTTTTGTGGCTACAGTTAGATGGTGCTGAGGCTATGATCTCCAAGATGGCTTTATTCATGTGACTTTGCCTCAGCAGAGATAGACGGAACTCTGGGCTCAGCTGGGGCACTGGGATGGTGAGCCTCTCTCTCTCTTCATGTGGTCCCAGAGTTTCTTCACTTCCACATCTTTTCCACGTGGTCTTGCCACATAGTCTCCTAGCAGCAAAACCAGATTCCTTAATTGGACCAGATTTTCCTAAATCATGAAAAGTTGACGGGGTCAGGTCTTCTCAAATATTAGGTCTGGAAATGGCACAACATTACTTCTGCCATATCCCATTGGTGAAAACAGCTCATCCAGATTCAATGTGGTAGCTACTAAACAATGGCTTGAAAACAGAAATAAATGGTTCACTGGGGATCATTTTTATAGACTAGCTACCACAAATTTTAATATGAATATGATACTATTAGACAATGTTGGTCTCTGAATTTACTCAAATAATATTTTGTTCCACCAGTGCTGTGCCATCCATGTTTTGAGAAACATTGGCTTAGTGATGTTACCATTGTTTGTTTAGATGGCTGAATAATAAACATTTAGGGCAATTTAAATAGTACAATGTAGCATGAAATTATTTAACTACCTTTTCAAAGATTGTGTAGTTATGAATGAATTGCTTTTATCTCTTCATATTCTGGTCACAATAGAGTAGTTTCCTGCAAGCAATGTGATAAGAAATGGTTTAGACAGATTGTCAAAGCCTTCTTTAGGAGAGTTCAAAGGCATGTAATAATCTGAAGAGATAAGTAGGTGACATCTATTGGTTAAGAATAGAGTGGAAAATATGTATTACAATAATTTATTTTTAACAAAATAATATGCTTCTTTACACAGCTAAAAAATAGTTATGAAAGTGCCTGAAGCCCATTTATTCTTCTGTTTGAAGTAAAATATCATTTTAAAATGAGCTTTACAGACTACAACAAATAAATCAGGTAGTCGAATGTTAATATTTGTAATATGTCTTCAAAACACATAATTTTCACCAAAAGTGAATTTTTTGTAGAAATGTCAAGCAAGCTGCTATTGTTGCAAAATACAACTCTACTATTGACAATATTGCCTATATATTCTCCTTACTGCTTATAGTAAAATGCTTTGAGAAAGAGATAAATTGAAGAAGGAACTGCTAAGTAAAAAGGAATGAGAATTTGATGACTGGGAAAATTTTCAGCCTATCCAGATAACTTGCTCTGGAAACAGAGCCAAGGATATGTCTAGTTAATTTTTTGGTGAAGAGATTAGGCATGCGACTCATAGACCAGTCAACCATCTCAGCAGAAACACTGTCAGCTTGGACAAAGAAGGAAAAGACACAAACAATGAGGAAGTGCCATGTGAAGACACAAAGATCAGACAACCCTGTGATGACAGAGACTGGAGTTACACAGAGGCAAGCCCAGGAACACCAAGGATTGCTGGAAACCATGAGAAGTGAAATAGAAAATAGGGCCCTGCCCACACCTTGATTTTAAACTGGTAGCCATCAGAACCATGAAAGAATAAATTTCTGTTGTTTCAGGCTACTTGGTTGATAGTAATTTATTATGGCAACCCTAGGAAATAAATATAGGGTGTTTGATGATGATGAAGAAATCTGAACTCTTTAGAAAAAATAGATATCAATCTGTAAGCCATTAGGCAAAAGCCTTACATATGAATATCCAGTTGGCCACCAGACTATAATCTAATATAACAAAATTAAAATTAAATCTCACAGAATCAAGAGGAAAATTTGATATTATTTATTTAGAATTGTATGGGGCAATAGCAGTGGTGAAAATATATTTTAAATTTAATTTTTAAAGTTTCTCAAAATGTTACTCCTACCACACATGATGCACTCTGATTTGTCTATTCTATTCTATTCTGTTTTCTATTTTCTATTCTATTCTATTCCTTTGACGTCATTAAAGAGGGCAGTGATTGGCAGTGGCAGGACATTGGTGGTGATCTTTTTGTGAGCTATGGATGTTACCATGGACACCAGTGCAGTACAGAAAATCATGAGTGGGAGAAAAAGAAAATGATGAGAACCAAGAATAGTTCCTTCACATACAGTATGTATTTCTGAAAGATTATTTACTCATAATTTTTGTACTGAGTTTTTCCTTTGTTTCAGACTGTGATCTTTTCAAATGTCAAAGTCCCTCCTAATAAAAGCAACAAAAGGAAGATCTTGATATAAGTATTATTAACAGCTATTTCCATTTTATCCTATTTTGATCCTTTTTGCCAATTTGTAAAGACCTGTAATGTTTATAAAAATGATTAGGAGACAGAATATATGGCAGCTGCAGCTGTGAGGCGCAGGTGATGAGCGGCGCGCCTGGTGGGCGTGCGCGGAGCTGGCCTGGCCTCTGCTGCCCCCAGCTCTGCACCCCTGCTGCTGCGCGGGGGCTGATCCAGCCCAGGCCAGATGATCGTCAAGTATCTCCTGGGCCGGAGCGTACTCTGGAGTTCCTGGGACCAAGTGTTCACTGGCTTCTGGAAGCAGTACTGAATCCCTATAGTAAACATGTGTTGATGAAAGACAGTGCACCCGGAGGTGACCCCTGCTTAGAAGCTCCTGTCTTGGAATCTCCTGACCAAGACCAGCTGGGCAGAGCAACTGTTTTCTGCCAATGTTGCTCACTCGGTGTCCATCCTGGAGGATTCTCTGGTGGACCCACAGAACTAGACCATGACCACCTTCACCTGGAACATCAGCCATGCCCGACTGATGGTGGAGGAACGATGTGTGTACTACATGAACACTGAAAACCCCTGCTGGACCGAAATCTACCGGGAAGCCTGGGTTTCGCTCCTCTGGCTTATTTGGCGTCTCCAGAGCTGTCCAGGAATTTGGTCTCGCCTGGTTCCAAAACAATGTGACCAAATCGATGAAGGGTTTGTAATACATTTTGGCTAAGCTACAAGGGGAGGCCCCTTCCAAAACCCTTGTTGAGACAGCCAAGGAGAAGTAAAAGGAGGCAGCACTGGCAGCTACAGTGCCGGCCAAGGACCTTGCCAGCAAGGCAGCCACCAGGCATTAGCAGCAGCAGCTTGTGTTGCCAGCCCGAGCCTTGCTGCAGTGGCACACCAGACCACCCGGCTTCACTTCCTCTGCCCTGCAACCTTGTACTTTATTATTAAAAGTCAACTTCTAGCCCTATCTACTGTCTGGGTGGTAGGTTGGGGGTGGTGTCTGCTTGGTATCTACAGAGCACCAGACATGTTACCCATGTCTGGGCAGGGCCTGCTTCTTCCCACATGGGATAGCTGAGGACAGAGGCACAAGAGAGGTGCCCTGACTTGCCCAGGGTCAGAGACAGCATGCAGGCAAAAAGCACTAGACTGTGAGTTCCATGAGGGCAGGGACCTTTGTTTTGTTCTCTGATGCATCTCAAGTACCTGGAACAATATCTAGCACATAATATACACTCAATAAATATTTGCTGAATTCAATCAGCTCCTCCTTCCCCCAAATGATTAGAAAACAAATGGGCTGTCCTCTAGAATAAAAATCTTATAAGCAGTTTGCCACTTCAATGTTAGGTAATTTATTATGATTTCTACTAGTCATTCATCTTTATTTTTAAATGCTTCATGTATGCCTTTATATTTTCATGTATTTCATAGATTATTATGAAATGATAATGAAATTCTGAAATAAATGTATACAGTATATGTATAATGTCATAGTAGTCACCAATTTGCTATTATATTCAGAGACACCGATGGGAAAATTTTTACATTTTAGGGGCATGGTGTATGTTTGCAGTGGAAGATAAATAAGGCCACAGAGCAGTGGCCCACAAAGAAAGACTGGAACATCAGTTGAACAGAAAATATATCTGTCAGGGTTCAATCAGAGAAGCAGAACCAGTAGGTATGTGTGTATGTGTGGGTGTACAAATTTGTTTCAGGGGATTGGTTTACATAACTGTGAAAGCATGTAAGACTGATGTCTTCTCATATGATGCTAGATGTTGAAATTGACAGAGCAGGGTAAAAATAAGTACAAATGCACATGGGGCAGACCAAAAGCAGGGTAGAATCCAAAAGCATGAGCCAAAAACCACTAAATAGACTGTTTCCTCTGGCCTTGGTAACGAGAGTATCTTGCAGAAGCCATGCCCTTCGTCACAAAGCTAAACACAGACAAACAGTGTAGGAGTCAGAAAGCTAAAGGAGGTTCCAGGGAAAGGTTCACTTGCAGGTTCAGCTACTGCTTTCTGTCTACGAGGTGAGTCAGTAAATCTGCAAAATATGTGAACTACAAAATGCTGCTGCTAATCTTCTGCCTTCCAAATAGCACAGAGACATCCCTTGCGGCCTACTTGTGGGCCTCAGTTGATCTTTCTGGGCCTGGGTAAATATTTCTCCTCTGTATTCTCTTAGCCCTTTGTAAATTGTAATAGTAGTTACCAGGCATTAGACATTTCCCATGCAGCAGGCACATGTGTTGTCTCATTTAATCCTCAGTAATTTATTGTGAGGTCAGGTATGTCTAGAGTCATGCTCATGCTGAAGCTCCAAACCATGCCCATGTTTAATACAGCACATATGTGAAGATCTCTGATTATTTATATCTACATGTGTCTTCTTTCCCAGTACACTGGAAACTCCTTAAAGGAAAAAAAATAATGTTTCTTTTTTTTTAATTTTCCCATGTCAGTTTGCATTTTCTCTTTTTGTACTTTGATCACTCTGTCGGAATTTGGATCACCAGTTTTGCTTTTGTTTGTCTTTGTAAAAACAGAGAATAAAATATCCTTTTAAGATAACTTTAGTAAATTATCATCAAATGCTTTATTTGGGGGGAGGGGTGGCAGTTATTTTTAGACAAATAAAATGATTATAAAAGCTTCAAGAAACTTCCAGAAGCTTAAAGGATTTCTTAATTGTCTAAAACTTTCATCAGTTCTTTGGAGTGATAAACTACTATCATGGTCTGGTACATAAAAGTTCAGCAGCATTGTCTTTGATGACTGGCCTAGGGCTCTCAGCGTCATCATGGGGAGAAGACTCTGCTGTCAAGCACCAGGGAAGTGCTAACAAGAAGGTCATTTCTCTTTAAATTGAAACAACAGCAAAAAGACAATGGGTGCTTTGGTATGACATGATGAGAAAAATAAATTTAAAGGAAATGAGTAAGAGTGAAATATTGAATAAGGAAAGCAAAAACAAAATAAAGAGAGTGGTACCCATATTAGGGAAGGGGTCTTCATTAGAGGACTTTACTGACAGCATCCTCAGTGCACTAAGCACATTATTGGAAGAGATGCCATTAGACCTAATTTAAAAATAGAGCATTTATCAGCATTGGCTAGAGAAAATTATACAAAATAGAAACAGTATAAAAATGGTTGTATTATACATAGAAGTAAACAGATTTTTTATCACTGATTCTTGATTTCCACCTTTAAAAGTATTAAGTGAGGCCGGCCAGTGTGGCTCAGTGGTTGAGTGTTCACCCATGCACCAAGAGGTCGCCGGTTTGATTCCCGGTTAGGGCACATGCCCAGGTTGTGGGCCAGGTCCCCAGTGGGGGGCATGCAGGAGGTTGCCAATCGATGTTCTCTCTCGTTGATGTTTCTATCTCTCTCTCCCCCTCCTGTCCTCTCTCTCTGAAATCAATAAAGAAAAAAAAAGTATTAAGTGTATGAATCCAAATGCATTTTGAACTCTTCTTAAGTAGCAGGCACCATGTGCATTCTTGGACATACACTGGTGAGTAAGTCAAGGTTTCTCACCTTATTGAGATGACACTATGATGGGGGCACTTATAAGAAATGAGGTGACTGTAAGTCAGGATGAGACAATGCAACTATAGGATAAGACATAAGAGGGAAACTTGACCAAATGTGGAGACTTCCAAATAGCCTTTTCTAGAGATGGCATATATGTGGCATGAAGAATGGGTAGAATTTTGCAAAAGAAATGAGTAAAAGAATAGGGAAGAACATTTTAAGCAAGAAAATAGTGTATGAAATCATGGGAAGTGAAATAATATGGCATGTTCTAAGAGCACAATCCCTATCAATTGAAAGATTAGATTGGCAAACCATGATTGGGATAGGCAAGGTCTCATTAAAAATCCTGAATCAAAAATGAAGAGAATATAACTATGCTTTATTGTTGGGAGCGGTGCCACTGGAACAGCGATCACTGTGGTTTGACACAGTCACGGGTGAGCTCCATGGATTGACATAGTCCCGGGAGTTATGAAGCCCTCCATGGTTTGACATAGTCCCTGGAGAGGTGGATTCACTGTGTGGCAGGAATCACGAAGAACAGTGGCTGAAGACAAAGGCTAAATAAGAAAAATAAAATTATAGGATGGCAATTGAAGGAGACTAATCTTTGCTTTCTCTGTCTATCTGTTATCTGTCTGTTAGGAATCATTATAGAAGTAACATATAGATGATTAATAATATAGATGTTAGAATAGACTGCAGAAAGGAAAGGCAAGAAAGTAATAAGAATTTAGGATAAGATTATAAAAGATTAAGAGGGAGCTTAGAAAAGGAAAATAGATCAAGAGCTAAGAAAAAGTTACAGAAATTGAAATAGAGGGTATGAAAAAGAAGACAGTTAAATGACACAATGTCTGCATAAAAGTTAACAGAAAGGTTGCTAAGCAATGAGTCATATGGTGAAAAGTAATTGTAAAGGTTAAGAGCTGATACAATGTCATTGTTATGTCTGGATGAAAAAGTGAAATAGTTAGTGATTAACCCTGTACCAATACCTAAGAGTTGTGTAAGTGGAAGAGAATGTCTATATATACTTGCTTAAAGGTCAAAAGAAAAAGAAATGAGTAACTTGTTATATAGTCTGAAAGATATAAATATAAAGATTCTGCTAGCCTTAAGCAGTAGAAGGGATCAAGCACCTTCCATCTCACGTCTCCTCTCGCCGACTCTGTCCACACCTGAGGGAAACCCTGGACCTGCTGAGGCTGGACCCCAGCACTTTATAAGATATATTCTTCAAAAACCAAGCAGTAAATTAGAATTAATTTCCAAATCTAGTATTACTTGAATACTCCATTTATCTGGAAATATTCTTACGTTATTATGTTTCTCACAAACCTCTTCTCCCAATGCTTTATGTTCTGTTAAACCTAACTGTTAAATTTTTTAGCTAGTCCTGTTGCTCTCACAATCTCTTTCATTTCATTTTTGCAATTTTTGGCAGATTCTCGTTGGTATTTTTGTATGTTATCACAGAATTTAAGTCTGGTCTTGTAATCAGATAACACAGAATATTTTCTGTACTCTTCCTTTGATAATTCCATATGGTCTTCAAAGTGGGGGAAATAATGTTTTTTTGTGTTGTTTTTATTTAAAAAGACTCAACATACTTTGTAAATCATGAAATTAAATAATATATTTAAAATATTTGTCATGTCCAAGTATACAAAATCATACCACAATCAAGAGAGGACCACTGCCTAGCATGTATAGTATGTATAGAGCATGTAATTAATTGAATTCTCTTGGAGCAACATTTTTGCTGATATGTCTCCTAGCACAAGAGAAATAAAGGGGAAAATAAACAAATTGGAATACATCAAACTAAAAAGCTTCTGCATGGCTAATCTCCATAATATATAAAGAACTTACACAATTCAATACCAGGAAGACAAACAATCCAATTTAAAAATGGACAAAGGACCTGAATAGGCACTTCTCCAAGGAGGACATACAGATGGCCAATAGACAGGAAAAAAATGCTCAACGTCACTAATCATCAGAGAGGTGTAAATTAAAACCACAATGAGATATTACCTCACAGGTACCAGAATGGCTACCATCAATAAAGCAACAAACAAGTGCTGGTGAGGGTGTGGAGAAAACGTAACCCTAGTACACTGTTGGTGGGAATGCAGACTAGTGCAGCCACCATGGAAAACAGTATGCAGTTTCCTCAAAAAATCAAAAATGGAACTGCCTTTTGACTCAGTGATTCCACTTCTGGGAATATATCCTAAGAATCCCAAAACACCTATTTTAAAGAATATATGCTTATATTTTCCTATGTTTATAGCTACATTCATTACAATAGTCAAGAACTAGAAACAGACTAAGTCCCCATCAGTAGATGAGTGTATAAAAAAGCTGTGGTACATATACACAATTAAATACTATGAGACTGTAAAAAGAAAGAAATCATGCAGCATTATTTATAATAGCCAAGATTTGGAAGCAGCCCAAGTGTTCACCAGTAGGTGAGTGGATAAAAAAGCTGTGGTGCATTTACACAATGTAATACTACTCTGCAGTAAAAAGGAAGAAATGTTTACCCTTTGCAACAGCATGGATAGACCTAAGTGAAATAAGCCAATCAGAGAAAGATAAGCACCATATGATTTCACTCACATGTGGAATTTAATAAACAAACTGAACTAACGAGCAAAATAGAGGCAGCCTCATAGACAGGAAGCAGGTAGACAGCTTGAGGGGGTATTGGGGGGGTGGATTGAGAAAAAAGAGAACTCATGGACTTGGACAACAGTATGGTGACTGGGGGGGGGGTGGAGGTGGGAGAGGGAGTAGAGGGGATAAATGGTGATGGAAAAAATAAAATAAAATTTAAAAAGAGAAGGAAATCTTATCTTTTGTGACAGCATGGATAGACATAGAGATTACTAAGCTAAACAAAATAAGCCAGTCAGAGAAAGACAAATACGATGTGATCTCACTTATATGTGGAATCTAATGAACAAAATAAACTGATGAACAAAAGAGAATCAGAGGCATGGAATCATGGAACAGTCTGACAGCTGTCAGAGGGGAGGTGGGTGCAGAGGACTGGATGAAAGAAGCGGAAGGGATTAGCCAAAGGACATATATGCATAACCCATGGACATAGACAACAGTGTGGTAATGGCCAGAGTGGAGGGCATGGGGGCTGGGTGGAGGGTGGCAAAGGAGGAGAAAATGGGGACATCTGCAATAGTGTCAAAAATAAAAAAAGAAAGTGAAAATAAAAAGAAGAAACAAAAAAGAAACCCAAATTAAGGAACAGTCTACAAAATTACTGGAGGAATCTAAAGAAACATATCAAATAAATGCAACATGTGATCAAATTGGATACTTTTACTATAAAGGTCATCATTTGGACAACCGGAAAAACTTGAGTGGGGTATGCTTATTAAATAATATCATGTATATCACTGTTCATTTCCTGATTCTAATGGCTGTAGTTGGATTATGTAAAAGAATATCTAGTTTGTAGGAAATATATTCTAGAACATTTTGAAAAGAAAGGGATGAAGATCAATAAGGTGGTGAAGAGATCTCTACAACCTTTCTTTCCATGTTAAATGAAAGAGCCTGGATTTTATACTGAAAGAGATAGTTAATAAATAAAAAGATTCAATTATGTTAATGTCATTAAACTTTATCTGATGACTTATACTTGGATTTATACTGAAAGGAATGGTTAATAGATAAAAAGACTCAATTAGGTTAACGTCATTAAACTTTATCTGGTGACTTTGGGGTTTGTGGATTTGAATGAATGAGATTGGACACAGAAAAACAAGTGGGTTTTGATGGTAATGACAGATCAGAAAAAAGTCAAGAGATGCTGAAGGCCTTAAATTGGGAAATTCCAGTGGAGACCTAAAGAAGTGATGTATTCGAGATATATTTAAATAGGACCAGTGACAAAACCAGGTGATTGAATGTGGAGTGTGAGGTAGAAAGGAGAGTAAATGCTGATGCTCAAGTTACTCACTTGAACACTTAGGTGTATTAACAAGTCATATATTGAGAAAAGAGCCATAAGAAAAAGCACAGCAGTTGAATACCTACTGTGTGCTTGGAGCTGTGCTGTGTTTGCCTTGCATTTAATTTTCCTGATAACTCAAATAAGGAAACTGAAATCCAGAGAGTTTACTTAAATAACATGTCCAGTGCGACAGCTGGTAAATTGATAAAGTAGGACTCAAAATCAAAAGCCCAGCCTGTTTTTGCACTAGATTTATATATTTTGAGTTTACAAGTTCAAAATGGAGACATCAAAATAGGATATAGCTATTCCAGATTTTGAGCTTATGAGGAAGGCTATATAATTTTGAGATGTGAAACCCTGAGAATGTGCCTCCTCTGTCCATGGAGAGTGACAAGACAGGAAAATAACTCTTTAAAAAAAAGGAATCTTCTTTAGTGTCAAATTACAATAGTTAATACTGTATGATATATAGGAAAGTTTCTAAGAGAGTAGATCCTAAGAGTTCTCATCATAAGAAGAAAAATTTCTATTGTATCAATATGAGATGATGGATATTAACTAAACCTATTGTGGTAATCATTTCACATTATATGTAAATAACACCATCATGTCATATACCTTAACTCATACAGTAATATATATCAATTATTTGTCAATAAAACTGGAAAAGAAATCAAATTAAATAATGCCCCAAATGTGGCCATGAAATATAGCAATATGAAGATTGTCAGTAATGTTGAAAATAGTCTCTCAGTAGAGTGAGGGCGGGGAAGCTAGTTTAAATTATTTTTTGTCAGTGAGAGAAAAAGAAATGAAATAGTAGAGAGAAGAATTGTTCAAGAAATGTGGCAGTTAAAGGGAGAAGAAATAAAGGGGGATGGTGGTTCTAGGGAGGCTATTTGTAATTATTAATGATACCTACATATCTTTAAGTGCTGTTGTTAAGGAGCCACACAGCCAGGCTTACTGTGGAGGAACTGCAAATGTCTGGCTTTGATTTATAATATTTACCATTTCACAGTAACAAAATAATGTGTTCTGCTGATATACAAAACCAAGTCATTAGGGAGATGCAATATGTACATGCTGATAACTGACATGGATATTTTGCATCTCCTTTTCTTCTGGGTAGCATTGTTGATAAAGGTAAAAACCAAACTATGAGTTATATTAAATATAGAACATTTTATTGGATATGAGACTCTTGCAATGATTATAAGGGAGATGTTTGCTCATGGCTGATCATCATCTATCACTACAAGGATATGGAAATAAATGGGCAGGAGTGTGAGACATGGACTGGGCTGAGTGTTTTTCTTCCTGTCTCTGGGAGAATCCTCTAGCAATTCACAGAATCACAAAATAAGTTGAAATGCAGTGAGACTCATTCCAAGTCAAAAATACTTCTATTACTGAAAAAGTCATCTTAGGGCAGCAAAGTATAATATTATATCAATTGGTGGATTATCTAGCAATATTGTTTTCATGACCTTACAAATACTTAACATTTTGAACCTATTCACAATTTTTTATTTATATTCTTCCAATAACCCATAAACTAGAAGTAGGCCTTTATTTTAAAAATCATACTTATTCTTTTTCTGGTCTAAAATGTAATGCTCATTATAGAGATGTATGTGGTAAATAAATGTTCAAATAGAAAATTAAAATGTCATTCATTTATTTCACCCATATATAAACACTATTTCCATTATAGTTTTATTTTCCTCTAGACTTCATTTCTTTCTTAGTTAATTCTTTTGCAAAATGTATCAAAATAGTCTATTTTAAAAAAAATGTTTTATCTATATTTCTTTTTGATAGCATTATTTAACAAATTTAATACAGTATAATATCCAATAATATATGTATATAAAATGAATTATTCAATAATACAAATAATATAATTTATTTAACCATTGTATTATTCTTGGATACTGAACAGCATTATAAATAATTCAGTGAATAAGATTGTTGAACCCAGTTTTTTTGTTTGTTTTCCTTACTTAGAACAGATCCATAAAATGGCAATTATTAAATAATAGGTTACATATAATAGAATTAGTTTTTTTTATTTTTACTTTATTTTTATTAATTTATTTTTGTTACAGATGTTTCTCCTGTTTCCCCACAGAAACTCTCCTCCCTATCCTGCCCCCTATCAAGCATTGTTGTCTATGTCCATTGGTTATACATACATGCATATAAATTCTTTGGTTTATCTCTGAGGTTAGTCAGTCTGAACCAGACTCTTTTCTATCTCTCTGGGTCTATTTTGTTCATCAGCTTTTTTTGTTCATTATATTCCACAAATAAGTGAGATCATATGGTATATGTCTTTCTCTGATTGGCTTATTTCACTTAGCATAATACTCTCCAGGTCCCTCCATGTTGTCTTAAAGGATAAGAAATCTTTCTTTCTTATAGCTGCATAATGTTCCATTGTGTATATGTACCACTGCTTTTTTATCCACTCATCTATTGATGGACATTTGGGCTGTTTCCAGATCTTAGCAATTGTAAATAGAGCTGCTATGAACATAGGGGTACATACATTCTTTCTGATTGGTGTTTCAGGCTTCTTAGGATATATTCCTGAAAGTGGGATCACTGGGTCAAATAGCAGTTCAATTTTTAATTTTTTGAGAAACACCATACTGTTTTCCATAGTGGCTGCAGCAGTCTTCATTCTCACCAGCAGTGTACTAGAGTCCCCTTTTCTCCACACCCTCGTTTGGTGATTTGCTGATGGCACCCTTTCTGGAAGGTTGAGGTGATATCTCAGAATGTTTTAATTTGCATCTCTCCGATGATTAGTGACGTTGAGCATTATTTCATGTCTCTTGGTCATTTGTATGTCCTGTTTAGAGAGATGTCTCTTTAGGTCCTCTGCCCATTTTTAATTGGGTTCTTTGTCTTCCTGTTTTTGAGTTGTATGAGTACTCTATATATTTTGGAAATTAACCTCTTATCTGATGTATCATTGGCAATTATGCTCTCCCATATAGTGGGTTCCCTTTCCATTTTGATGGTTGTTTCTTTTGCTGTGCAGAAGCTTTTGAATTTAATGTAGACCCATGTGTTCATTTTTTCCTTTGTTTCTGTTGCCTTAGGTGATGTATAAGTGAAAATTCTGCTGCGTGTGATGTCTGAAATTTTGTTGCCTACATTTTCTTCTAGGATTTTTATTGATTCATGAGTCACATTTAAGTCTTTTATCCATTTTGAGTTTATTCTTGTGTATGGTGTCAGTTGGTGGTCTAGTTTCATTTTTTTTGCATGTGCCTGTCCAATTTTCCCAACACCATTTATTGAAAAGGCTGTCATTACTCCACTGTATGCTCTTGCCACCTTTGTCAAATATTAATTGAGCAGAATGTCTTGGGTCAATTTCTGGGTTCTCTGTTCTGTTCCATTGGTCTATATGCCTATTATTTTGCCAGTACCAGGCTGTTTTGATTACAATGGATTTGTAGTATAACCTGATATCCGGTATTGTGATCCCTCCTACTTTGTTCTTCTTTTTCAAGATTGCTGTGGCTATTTGGGGTCTTTTTTGGTTCCATATGAACTTTTGAAGTATTTGTTCTAGTTCTGTGAAATATGTCGTTGGTATTTTAATGGGGATTCCATTGATTTATAGATTACTTTGGGTAATATGGATATTTTAATGATGTTAATTCTTCCAATCCGTGAGCAATGTATATGCTTTCATTTTTTTAAATCTTCCTCTATTTCTTTTTTCAATGACCTGTAGTTTTCTGTGAAAAGATTCTTTACTTCTTTGGTTAAGTTTATTCCTAGGTATCTTAATTTTTTTGCCACGATGGTAAATGGGATTTTTTTTTTTTTAGTTTCTCTTTCTGTGAGTTTATTATTGGTGTATAAGAATGCCGACAATTTCTTGAGGTTAATTTTGTATCCTGCTACCTTTGTATCCTGCCAAATTTGTTTATTAAATCTAGCAGATTTTTGATGGAATCTTTAGGGTTTTCTATGTATAATACCATGTCATCTGCAAATAATGACAGTTTCACTTCCTCTTTTCCAATTTGGATCCCGTTTACTTTTTCTTCATGTCTAATTGCTGTGGCTAAAACTTCCATTACTATGTTAAATAAGAGTGGCGAAAGTGGGCATCCCTGTCTTGTTCCTGTTCTTAAGGGAAATGCTTTTAGTTTTTGCCATTGAGTATGATGTTGGCTGTAGGTCTTTCATATATGGACTTTATTATGTCAAGATATGATCCCTCTATTCCCACATTGCTGAGCATTTTTATCAGAAATGAATGCTGGATTTTGTTGAATGCTTTTTCAGCGTCTATTGATATGATCATGTGGTTTTTATCTTTCATTTTGTTTATGTGGTGTATCACATTTATTGATTTGTGAATATGTGCCATCTTTGCATCCCTGGGATGAATCTCAGTTGGTCATGTTGAATAATTTTTTTAATGTATTGCTGGATCAAATTTGCTAATATTTTGTTAAGGATTTTGGCATCTATGTTCATCAGGGATATTGGCCTGTAGTTTTCTTTCTTTGTAGTGTCTTTATCTGGTTTTTGAATTAGAATTATGCTGGCCTCATAAAATGAGTTTGGCCTCATAAAATGAATTATGCTGGCTTCATAAAAGAAGAGCCTTGCTTCTTCTTGAATTTTTTGTAATACTTTGAGGAGAATGAGTGTTAGTTCCTGTTTGAATGTTCGGTAAAACTCCCCTGTGAAGCCGTCATGGCCCGGGCTTTTGCTTGCTGGGAGATTCTTGATTACACTTTCAATTTCCTTAGTTGTTTTTGGTCTGTTCAAGTTTTTTATCTCTTCCTGGTTCAGTTTTGGGAGACTACATGTTTCTAGAAATTTGTCCATTTCACCTAGATTGTCCAATTTGTTGGCGTATAATTGTTTATAGCATTTTTTAACGATCCTTTGTATTTCTGTGGTGTCAGTTGTTACTTCTCCTCTTTTGTTTCTGATTTTGTTTATTTGGGTCCTCTTTCTTTGTTTCTTGGTGAGCCTGGCTAAAGGTCCATCATTCTTGTTTATCTTTTCAAAGAACCAGATTTTTGTTTCATTGATCTTTTGAAGTGTTTTCTTCAACTCTATGTGGTTTATTTCTGCTCTGACCTTTACTCTTTCTTTCCTTCTACTTGCTCTGAGTTTTTCTTTTTGTTTACTTTCCGGTTCTTTAAGTTGTAGGGTTAGAAAGTCAATTAGGAATTTTTCTTGTTTCTTAAGGTAGGAATTTTTCTTGTTTTTTAAGATAGGCCTGTAGTACTATGAACTTCCCTCTCAGGACTGCTTTCACTGTGTCCCATAGATTTTGTGTTGTTGTGTGTTTGTTTTCATTGGTTTCCAGGAAGTTTTTAATTTCTTCCTTGATCTCTTTGGTCACCCATTCATTGTTTAATAACATGCTTTTTAGCCTCCAAGTGTTTGAATGTTTTTGTTGTAATTGAGTTCTAGTTTCATGCATTGTGATCTGAGAAGATGCTTGAAATGATTTTAATCTTTTTGAATTTATAGAGACTTAGTTTGTGTCTTAACATGTGGTCTATCTTTGAGAATGTCCCGTGTGCACTTGAGAAGAATGTATATTCTGCAGCTTCGGGGTGAAATGTTCTGTAAATATCAATTAAGTCCAACTGATCTAGTTCGTCATTTAAGGACTCTATGTCCCTGTTAATGTTTTGTCTAGAAGATCTATCCAGTTGTGTCAGTGGGGTGTTAAAGTCACCCACTATGATTTTGTTGCTATTGATCTCTCCCTTGAAGTCCTCCAGAAGTTTTTAAATATATTTTGGTGCTCCTGTATTTGGTGCATATATTTACCAGGGTTATATTCTCTTGTTGGATTGATCATTTTAATATTATGTAGTGATCTTCTCTGTCTCTTATTATGGCCTTCGTTTTGATGTCCATCTTGTCAGATATGAGTATTGCTACACCAGCCTTTTTTTTCATTTCCATTTGCTTGGAAAATTTTTTTCCATCCCTTCCCTTTCATCCTGTGTGAGTCTTTTGTTGTGAGGTGGGTCTCTTGTAGACAGCATATATATGGGTCATGTTTTCTTATCCAATCAGCTACCCTATATTTTTTGATTGGAGCATTTAAGCCATTTACATTTAAGATTATTATTGGTAGATATTTATTAGTTTCCATTTTTATTTTATGCCTGTGCTCCTCTCTCTATATATATTTCTTCTTCTTACAACAGTCCGTTCAGCATTTCTTGCAGTGCTGGTTTGGTGGTGGTAAATTCCTTTAGCTTTTTTTGGTCTTTGAAGCTCTTTATTTCTCCTTCAATTTTGAATGATAGCCTTGCTGGATAGAGTAATCTTGAATTTAGAACCTTGCTTGGATTTAGAACATTACTTTGTACACTTCATTGCACTGCTTTTTCTATTATAAACGTTTAAAAATTATTCTCATTCAATATAGCCTAGTGCATAACAAGATCATGGGACTTAGGGTCTGACAGATTGTGTTTGAACTCCAGTAACTGCACCTACTAGTGATACTTCTTTAGCCAGTAACTTAACCTCTGTAAGCCTGTTTCTTCTTGATAATGGTAGTTAACAATCACTGAGTGTCAGGCACTGTTCTAAGAGTACTTTATACATTAATTCAACAACTCTATGTAGGAAGGGCATTATTATTACTCCACAATGTATGCTGTTAACTCCTATAACATGCTGGCCCACAGTGCTATTGGAAGCCTTAAATGAAATAGTGTATATGTAAAACATTTTAGTACTACACCAAAAACAAAGA
Source organism: Tadarida brasiliensis (assembly GCA_030848825.1). NCBI lineage: Eukaryota > Metazoa > Chordata > Mammalia > Chiroptera > Molossidae > Tadarida > Tadarida brasiliensis. The sequence continues at coordinate 65,526,804 of CM061261.1, read as the reverse complement.
GAACATGATAATTAGTAGCCAAAAACAATTTTTTTTCCTTTAAATTGACTATGTCCTATATTAATTGTTCATTGATATTTTTGAAATTGTCTTATCAAAGTATATAAATTTTTTCATAGTGTATAATAAACCATTCATTTCTTACTTGTTGCAAATTTTTTTTCCTGGAATCTAAAACAACAATTTCTGGATGCCACTCAAAAATACGAATAAGACACGGGAACTTTAGACAAAAGTACAGTAAGAACACAGAAGCAGTTTTCTTTTAATTAGTACCTTGTTTCATTGTAACAGGCAGTGTTTCTGTCAAGTATGGAATGGAGCATGGGAAGTAATTCTGAGCAGCAAGGCATAAGAAAGCCATGCAACTTTTCTACCTTCTGCAGTCAAATCGACTCTTTGTCTTTGTTATGAGGTTTTAGACTGTCAAACATACATATTCAAAGATAATAAGAAGAGGTAATTGTAGTTGACCTTGAATAATGATTTAGATTGCATAAAAGGAAGGAAATAGAAAGGACATTCTGGGGAAAGGAATAACAAGAGTAAAGTCAGAGCAATAGTAATACACATAAGAGTTAACAAGGGATGTTTCAGTGCCTGTAGTACTATGCAGAGAGCTATGCAGTAAGGATACAAAAATAAACACGATATAGTCCCTGTCCTCAATTTTAATATATGGAAAATGTATTTATCTAAAATAATGTAAAATATACAAAAATTAAAATGTAAACTTACTTAGGTTCAGGAGCAAGATAAACAATTATTATTACTTTAAAAAAGGCAGAATTAGAAAATAATTTACAGGATTTGTAGAAGTGATGAATTGTGTCATCAGAAACAAATAGTAATGTTTAGCTGAACAAAGGTGGATTGATCACAGCATCAAGTCTTAGGGAACTATAAATTCAATAGTATGAAGATGAGAAACAGCATGATGTGAATATTAATTTTCTATTGCTGTGCAACAATGCCATCCAAATTTAGCAGTATAAAACAACATTCATTTATCAGCTGTCAGTTTTGGGGGGACAAAGTCTGGGAATGATTTCGCTGAGTTCTGTGTTTTAGAGTCTGAATCTTACAATCCAGATGTCAAGCAAAAATGCAGTCTCATCAGAAAATTAACTGGTGAGAGATTCCCTTCCAAACTCACTCAGGTTGTTGGTGGAATTCATGCACTTGTTGTAATACAACTGAGGAAACCAGGTTGGTTGGATGTTGCCTTCTGTTCATAGAGGCCTTTTCATTCCTTTCCTTATGGGCTCTCCAACATGGCTGCTTACTTTATTAATCCAGCAAGAGAATGAGTCTCCTCATAGGCTGGGTTATTAATTCTTATGTAACATAAATCACATGTATTTGAAGAATACTTTTCTTATGACCAAAATACTATAATACATATGTAAGGGGAAAAGATTTAGATTTAGATAGACTGGCAGTATATGAGACAAATCATAAAAATCCTGAGGAAACCGAACTTTGTTTAAGTAATATGAACCTATGAAAAGGTTGGAAGAAAGATATCAATACATATTAATATATAATATGGATATTAATACATTAATGATACAGATATTAATACATTACTGTAATATGATTATATTTGTGTTTTAAAAAGCTCACTCTAGCAGATGCTGGTAGTATGAATTTGAAAATGATGACTATGAGTTTTTGTTTGTTTGTCTTGTTTGTTCATTTCTTACTTTCAATTTTATTTCCCACATATGAGTGAAATCATGTGGTTCTTGAATTTTTCTTTCTGACTTATTTTTTTTTAGCATGATAATATCAAGATCCATCCATGTTGTGACAAATGGCAATATTTCATCTTTTCTTATGGCTGAATATTATTCCACTGCATGCACATCTTCTTTATTGAATTATCTATAGAGGGACTTGAGTTGTTTCCATGTCTTGGTCCCTGTGAATAGTGCTGCAATGAACATAGGGCTGCATACACTGTATATTTTTGTGAATATATGTTTTCAAGATTTAACAGTATAGTATATAGATTATGTGTCAGAATTGTACACTTGAAATTTATATAATTTTATTAACCAATGTCACTCCAATCAATATGATTAAAAAAGAAAATGGTGAGATTAGTTGACAAATTATTCAAGTACAGACTATAAGGAAATTAGTTCCCTCACTTAATAATATTAAGCTTACTGAAAACAGAGATTTTCTATATACGGAACAGCAGGTTCCATATTATACCTTTGGCCTCTGTAATCTGTGATTCATTTGTTTCCTTTGGATATAGTGATATTTTTTCAGGACTCTTACCATCACTCTGGTCTTAGGTGCACTAGTGGTATTCTTGAAAATATTTATGAAATAGCAATTCTTGTAATTTACTTCACTACAGTAGAGACAAAGCTGGAAAAGTCAAATTACTTCCCTTAGAAGTGCAGGATATAAAGTGCATTCCATACTTAATATGATAAAGATCACGAGAATGGAAATAAAAAGAGTAGAAAATAAACTTGAAAACTCTGAAAAGAATGATAGACTTTAATGACAAAATGGAAGTAGAGATTTAACAGAGGAAAATGTTAAAGACAAAGTTTAAATTCAACACAATAGCTTGTGTTTCTATGCCTCATTAAACCTAGACTGGAGTTTGAAACAATTATGGAACACAAAAGCAAGATAAAATAAAAACCAGAGCAAGAGTTATGTCAAGAGCCCTATTGACTGCTTTCTTTTTCTGCCAGCCCAAGTGCTTTCTTCATCAACTTGGATAAAAATTTACTGGCTTTGCAATTAACAGAGAATATGAGGGCCCTCTCCAAACTACTAATTGCTCTCAAAGTTAAGTTTCCTCCTATCTTCTTAAATAAGAAAAATGGTCTTTAAATATAATTAGAACTGTTTACGTTTCTAATAAAGGCAGACTAGCTTCCTGCTGACTAATCCTCTCACTAAAATCAACTATAATTGCTGAAGAAAATAAGTGTCAGCATCAAAAAGCGAACAAGACAGCAAGTACTTAAAGTGTAAATATCCCTGAAAGAAGGGAAAAGCCTACATTTGACATAGCTCTAAATTTGGCCATTTGCCAAATCACACAGTGAGGCTAAAAAGCTGAACACTCATTTTAAAGTATTAATAGTTTGATACACAAAAATTGAAGTTTGAGTCTAACAAGGAGGAGGAGATTTTTCATTAAAACCCCTGAAAAGCTGGAATACTCCAGATAGGAGTGAATCACAGTTAAATTCAACTTCAAAAAGTCTAAAGTATACCATAAAGGTAATTCAATCTATGATTGAACGAAGGTGATTTGCTCTTATATAATTGCTTGTGAGACGTAAAAGCAGGAGGAAGATAATATCAGCCAGAGCCTAAAATGATCTTTACATTTGTTCATACACAATGAGTTGCGTTCAGTGAAACATTACCAAATATATCAGGAAATAAGACCAAATCACAAGATACAGAGAGAGAGAGAGATCACAGGACATTCTGTAGTTATCAGAAATAGGCTGTAACATAAGTATCATAAGTGTGATTAATATATTCAGAAATTAGATAACAAGATGGGGATTATAGAAGAGAAAAAAAAAAAAACATAAAAAAGAACCAAATGGAAGTTTTAGAACTCATAACATAAAAAGTGAACTTAAAAATTCAGCGGTGCCCTGGCCGGTTTGGCTCAGCGGTTAGAGTGTTGGCCTGTGGTCCAGAGAGACCCGGGTTCGGTTCCCGCTAGGGGCATATACCTCGGTTACAATTTGTCCCTGGCCCTGGTTGGTTGTGCGGGAGGCAGCCATTTGATGTGTCCCTTTCACGGCGATGTTTCTCTCTCTCTCTCTCTCTCTCTCTCTCCCCCTCCCACTCTATCTGAACAAAAAAAAAAAAAAAGAAAAATGTCCTCAGGTGAGGATAAAAAAAAAAAATTCAGCTGTTGCGTTGAGTAGCATATTAGATACAGTTGGAGAGAGAATAAGGAGACTGGAAAAGTAGGAGAAAACAACATCAAGACAGAGATTATAGAATAAAAACAAGAACAAAATATATATAAAATAAGTATTTATGGGACATATATAACATAGCAAAAAGTCCTAATATGCATATAATTAAAATTCACAAAAGAGAGCACAGAAAAAGTAAAACAAGTAGTTTTTGAATAGATAATTGATGAACCTTTTGAAAACTGATGAATGGCATCAAGTTACATATTAAAGAATTAAAATGTATTCCAATCATGATCAAAACTAAGAAAATTACAACTGGATATATAGTTACACTATTGAAAACCAAAGACAAAGAAAAATCTTAAAAGCAATAAGAGATTAAAACCATCTTAACATCTTGATTTCAAAGAAGCAAAAATAAGACCAATAACTGATTTATCAACAATAACACTAAAAATTTATTGAGAACAACTGAATTACATCTTCAGATGCTGAAAGGAAAAAAAAAGAAAACAAATTTAACCCAGTAAAATCACTATTTAAAAAATGAAGGAAAAATAAAGATATTATTAGACAAAGGAAAGCTGAAAGAATGTGTTATCAGCAGCCCTACTATAAGGAAATAATATAAAAATATTTTAAAGCAGAAGGAAAATGACTCCAGATTGAATTGTGGAGATTTAAGAAGGAATAAAGAGCAGTGGAAACAGTAAATATGTGGATAAGTAAAAACAAAACATAGCATTTGTTGTAGAGGATGTGAATAAAGTAACCAGAACACTTGTATATTGTTGGTGCAAATGTAAAATGGTTAAGCCACTATAGAAAACACTATGGAGATTCCTCAAAAAATTAAAATAGAACTACCATATGATAGCAAGTTCACCTCTGAATATATATGCAAGAGAATTGAAATCAGGATTTTGAAGAGATATCTGTACATCCATGTTCATTGCAGAATTATTCACAATAACCAAAATGTGGAAACAAACCAAATGTTCATAGACACATGAATGGATAAACAAAATGTGTTATATAAATAAAATGGAATATTTATAGTCTTTAAAAAAAGAAGGAAACCCTACCATTGTGACAACATGGATAAACTTGGATGATATTATGCTAAGTGAAATAAGCCAGTCTCAGAATGACAAATTTTGTATGATTCAACCTATATGAGGTATATAAATAGTTAAACTCATAGAAGCAGAGAATAGAATGATGGTTCGTAGGGACTAGAATGAGGGGAAATGAGAAGTTGCTCTTCAATATAGATAAAGTTTCAGTTATGCAAGATGAATAAGTTCTAAAGATCTATTGCTAAACATAGTATGGTACACTTAAAATTTATTAAGATGATAAATCTCATGTTAAATGCTCTTAACACACACACACACACACACACACACTCAGGACATAAGAAAACTTTTGGAGGTGATAGATATGCTTATTGATTGTATTGATAGTATCATGGGTGTGTTGATATATCCAAATTTATTAAATTGTACACATTAAACATTGTTCATTTTTATATTAATTATACCTTAATAAACCTGTTAAAATGATCACTGCTCACTCTTCAAATTCCTACTTTAATACTTCCTTTACAAATCTTCATTCAAATTAGATATTACTACTGAGGTAAAAAGCAAAAGAATAAAGCTTCTAGAAGATAACATAGGAGAACATATTTGCAAACATGAAATAATCAAAGATTTCTTTAACAAGGCACAAAAATTACTGACAGTAAGAGAAAAGCTTGATAAACTGTACCGATCTATATTTATATTCCATTATTTTATCATAGATCAAAAGTAGAGCTAGTTTTTCTTATTTGATGTAGGCTTATTTTTACAGATTGAGGTTATGTTTGTAAGATGTGTGTAACCTAATTTTTTTTTTTTTTTTAGGATTGATTATATTAATTTATTTTTTTTACAGATGTTTCTCCTTTTTTCCCCATTGACACCCTCCTCCCCATCCCCCCACCCCGTCCCCAGCTTTGTTGTCCATGTCCATCACTTATGCATACATGCACATTAAGTTCTGTGGTTTATCTCTTCCCTCCTCTCTCACCCCCTCTTCTGAGGGGTGTCAGTCTATTCCCTACTTCCACATCTCTGGGTCTACCCTGTTCCTCAGACTGTTATGTTCATTATATTCCACAAATAAGTGAGATCATGTGATATTTGTCTTTCTCTGCTTGGCTTGTTTCGCTTAGGATAATACTCTCGAGGTCCCTCCATGTCATCTCCAAGGATAAGAGATCTTTCTTTCTTACAGCTGCATAGTACTCCATTGTGTATATGTACCACTGCTTTTTTATCCATTCATCCACTGATGGACACTTGGGCTGTTTCCAGATCTTAGCTATTGTAAATAGTGCTGCTATGAACATGGGGGTACATGTATTCTTTCTGGTTGGTGTTTCAGACTTCTTAGGGAATATTCCTAGAAGTGGGATCACTGGGTCAAATGGCAATTCAATTTTTAATTTTTTGAGGTAACACCATAGTGTTTTCCACAGTGGCTGCACCAGTCTGCATTCCCACCAGCAGTATACTAGAGTCCCCTTTTCTCCACACCCTCGCCAACACTTATTGTTTGTTGATTTGTTGATGGCGGCCATTCTGACAGGTGTGAGGTGATACCTCATAGATGTTTTAATTTGCATCTCTCTGATGATTAGTGATGTTGAGCATTTCTTCATATGTCTCTTAGCCATTTGTATGTCCTTTTTGGAGAGGTGTCTATTTAGTTCCTCTGCCCATTTTTTAATTGGGTTCTTTGTCTTACTTTTGTTGAGTTGTATGAGCACTCTATATATTTTGGAGATTAATCCCTTATCTGATGTATCATTGGCAATTATGCTCTCCCATACAGTGGGTTCCCTATCTGTTTTGATGGTTGTTTCTTTTGCTGTGCAGAAGCTTTTGAGTTTGATGTAGTTCCATGTGTTCATTTTTCCCTTTGTTTCTGTTGCCTTAGGTGATGTATCAGTGAAAATTCTGCTGCGTATGATGTCTGAAATTTTGTTGCCTACATTTTCTTCTAGTATTTTTATTGATTCATGAGTCACATTTAAGTCTTTTACCCATTTTGAGTTTATTCTTGTGTATGGTGTAAGTTGATGGTCTAGTTTCATTTTTTTGCTTGTAGCTGTCCAATTTTCCCAACACCATTTATTAAAGAGGCTGTCTTTACTCCATTGTATGCTCTTGCCGCCTTTGTCAAATATTAATTGAGCATAATGTCTTGGGTCAATTTCCGGATTCTCTGTTCTGTTCCACTGGTCTATATGCCTGTTCTTGTGCCAGTACCAGGCTGTTTTGATTATAGTAGCTTTGTAGTATAATCTGATATCCGGTATTGTGATCCCACCTACTTTGTCCTTCTTTTTCAAGATTGCTGTGGGTATTCGGGGTCTTTTTTGGTTCCATATGAACTTTTGGAGTATTTGTTCTAGTTCTGTGAAATATGTCACTGGTATTTTGATGGGGATTGCATTGAATCTATAGATTGCTTTGGGTAATATGGACATTTTAATGATGTTAATTCTTCCAATCCATAAACAAGGTATGTGCTTCCACTTTTTTATATCTTCCTCTATTTCTTTTTTCAATGTCCTGTAGTTTTCTGCAAGTAGGTCCTTTACTTCTTTGTCAACGGCATTCTTATACACCAATGATGAACTCACAGAAAGAGAAACTAAAAAAACAATTCCATTTACCATCGCGGCAAAAAAATTAAGATACCTAGGAATAAACTGTAACCTAATTTTTGTTAACTTTGTGGTCTAAAGTGTTTAGCTGTCAAGTGGATTCCTTAGTAGACCAAACCTTTTGTCACTGAAGTGTTCTGAGATATACTGTGGTTAAAACAATTTTCATGTCCTAGAATCTACTTTTTAAACCTTCCATCCCCTGTAGTTATCAACTGTATGTGCGGCCTCTAGAAATTAGTATGCTAAACTGAACCAACATGATGGGAGTAACTATCCAGAGGGCTTGTTTTCTAAAGAAAATTATTGTTTAGAATAGCAAAATTATAAGCTGACCTAGGCATGTTTTAAAGCCATTCAAAAGTAACTCAGAGCAAGTTTTGTGAATGAAAATGTAGTTCTCAAGTCACATTCTTCTTTAAAAGGTTGTGACAAATACAGATGAATTAAAAAAGAAAAAAAGAGAGAATATTATTAAAGTGACAAGCAAAACAGAGTGGGAGAAGATATTTGATATATATAAAACCCACAAAAGACCTATATCTTGAAAATATAAAGAACTTCTAAAAATCAATAAAACAAAAAAATAGTGGAAAAAGACACACAGTCCTTCACAAACGAAGATATACAAAGAGCCAATAAACACGAATCATTGAGAAACTTCATGAGTCATCAGGAAACTTAATTGGAGCCATACTATCTAAAGTTGAAAAGACAGAACAGCAGCACATCCTTGGACAAAAAAAAAATCTAGCCATAAAACAGTATTTTATCTTATATAAATTTCAAAACTTTGTGATGCTGGCAGTCAGTCTCCTTGTTACATTAGGGAAGGAGACAGAATACGGTTGGAAGGGGACTCAAGAGAGACTTCTGGGATTCCGGTATTATCCTATTTCTGGACCTGGTGGTGGTCTCACTGATGATTTCATTGTTAAAATTCATCAACTACTATACCTATGACTTGGGCTTTTTTTGTAAGTTATATATATTTAAATTAAAATCTTTGGAAAACAAATAAGTAGTAGCTTTGTAAATATAAATTTATTCAGACCTGAAAAACAGAATACTTAAAAAAGTGATTTTTAGAAGATATAAAATGTGACTACACTATTTCCTAGCTAACTAGCCTAACTGGCTAACTGTGAATTGTCTTTATTTCCCTGTCCTTATAGATATAAATATTATTCCACTAAGAAAGAACTAAGATAACCTATTTCCCACTTCTCTATCCCCTGTAGATTCATGGTTATATTGTTATTGTCATTAGTATAATATACACATTTATAACATTTATATTCCATTCTTTTATCATAGTTTCACAATTGTTAGCCTTTGTTTCATATGAAAATGATTCAATACAAATAACCCATCGCTTTATCATAGTTTTTCCAGTCAACTTTTGTGTTGTCATTTATTCTCAACAAGTATTTTTCAAGAAGTAAGTTCAAGTTCTTAATTATTTAATATTTGAAGTTATGTGTCTCTGGATTTTATTCTAAAATGGTAATTTTCTGGGTAAAAGAGTTTTTCATTAGAATTTTAGACATTTAATTATTATTTCATCATTATATATGCAGTGAAGAAGTACGAGAGTAACCTAATGATTTGTTCAAATGCCCATATAATTATTTCTTTATCCTTAAAATACAGTAATTTTAGTAGGATATCTACTGGTGTTCATTATTTTGTATCATTGTACCTTTTATTTTCTCTTCCTCTATATCAGGGAAGTTTTCCTCTATGTATCTGACTTCCATTTTTTTCTATTTTGTTTAATAACACCAGATGATGATTATGCATTGGCCATAGCCCCATATTTTTATCTTAATTTTTAAAACATTTTGTTCTTTTCTATTCCATTTTGCTTGAATATTTCAAGCCTATCATTTAGATCTCTATGTTTCCAATGATGTCTAATTTGCTTTTTATTGCTTTTGAGCATGATTCATTTCTATAGTAATTTAATTTAATTTTCATTTATTTAATCAGAGCTCTGCCAGCTCATAAAAAATTTATTGAGCAATACATCATATATAAAATGACAGTTTAACATATAAGTGCACAATTTAAATAATAATGATAATAAAAAACCCAAGTATCAGCCATCCCATTTAAGAAATAGAACAAAACCAACTTTTGAGAATTTAGTGTACCTCTCCTCTCTCATTCCTCCAAATTAAATAAGCTTAATGACAAAATTATGGTCACTCATTCTCTTGCCATTAATTGAAAATTTTAATATTTTAAAATGCATCACTATATTAATTTATTATTTTTACATTTTGGGGTCTTATCTATTTTTATTTATTTATTTATTTTATTTATTTTTGTTACAGATGTTTCTCCTTTTTTCCCCATTGACACCCTCCTCCCCATCCCCCCACCCTGTCCCCAGCTTTGTTGTCCATGTCCATCAGTTATGCATATATGCGCTTAAGTTCTGTGGTTTATCTCTTCCCTCTCCCCCACACCCTCTTCTGAGGGGTGTCAGTCTATACCCTACTTCCACATCTCTGGGTCTACCCTGTTCCTCAGACTGTTATGTTCATTATATTCCACAAATAAGTGAGATCATGTGATATTTGTCTTTCTCTGCTTGGCTTGTTTTGCTTAGGATAATACTCTCGAGGTCCCTCCATGTCGTCTCCAAGGATAAGAGCTCTTTCTTTCTTACAGTTGCATAGTACTCCATTGTGTATATGTACCACTGCTTTTTTATCCATTCATCCACTGATGGACACTTGGGCTGTTTCCAGATCTTAGCTATTGTAAATAGTGCTGATATGAACATGGGGGTACATGTATTCTTTCTGGTTGGTGTTTCAGACTTCTTAGGGAATATTCCCAGAAGTGGGGTCACTGGGTCAAATGGTAACTCAATTTTTAATTTTTTGAGGTAACACCATAGTGTTTTCCACAGTGGCTGCACCAGTCTGCATTCCCACCAGCAGTGTACTAGAGTCCCCTTTAGAACACACCCTCGCCAACACTTGTTGTTTGATGATATGTTGATGGCGGCCATTCTGACAGGTGTGAGGTGATACCTCATAGTTGTTTTAATTTGCATTTCTCTGATGATTAGTGATGTTGAGCATTTCTTCATATGTCTCTTAGCCATTTGTAGGTCCTGTTTGGAGAGATGTCTATTTAGTTCCTCTGCCCATTTTTTAATTGGGTTCTTTGTCTTACCTTTGTTGAGTTGTATGAGCACTCTATATATTTTGGAGATTAACCCCTTATCTGATATATCATTGGCAATTATGCTCTCCCATACAGTGGGTTCCCTTTCCATTTTGATGGTTGTTTCTTTTACTGTGCAGAAGATTTTGAGTTTGATGTAGTCCCTGTGTTCATTTTTTCCTCTGTTTCTGTTACATTAGGTGATATATCAGTGAAAATTCTGCTGTGTATGATGTCTGAAATTTTGTTGCCTACATTTTCTTCTAGGATTTTTATGGATTCATGAGTCACATTTAAGTCTTTTACCCATTTTGAGTTTATTCTTGTGAATGGTGTAAGTTGATGGTCTAGTTTCATTTTTTTGCTTGTAGCTGTCCAATTTTCCCAACACCATTTATTAAAGAGGCTGTCTTTGCTCCATTGTATGCTCTTGCCACCTTTGTCAAATATTAATTGAGCATAATGTCTTGGGTCAATTTCCGGATTCTCTGTTCTGTTCCACTGGTCTATATGCCTGTTCTTGTGCCAGTACCAGGCTGTTTTGATTATAGTAGCTTTGTAGTATAATCTGATATCCGGTATTGTGATCCCACCTACTTTGTCCTTCTTTTTCAAGATTGCTGTGGGTATTCGGGGTCTTTTTTGGTTCCATATGAACTTTTGGAGTATTTGTTCTAGTTCTGTGAAATATGTCACTGGTATTTTGATGGGGATTGCATTGAATCTATAGATTGCTTTGGGTAATATGGACATTTTAATGATGTTAATTCTTCCAATCCATGAACAAGGTATGTGCTTCCACTTTTTTTTATATCTTCCTCTATTTCTTTTTTCAATGTCCGGTAGTTTTCTGCAAATAGGTCCTTAACTTCTTTGGTTAAGTTTATTCCTAGGTATCTTAATTTTTTTGCTGCGATGGTAAATGGAATTGTTTTTTTTAGTTTCTCTTTCGGTGAGTTCATCATTGGTGTATAAGAATGCCGTCGATTTCTTGACATTAATTTTGTATCCTGCTACTTTGCCAAATTCATTTATTAGGTCTAGTAGATTTTTGATGGAGTCTTTAGGGTTTTCTATGTATAATATCATGTCATCTGCGAATAATGAAGTTTCACTTCTTCCTTTCCAATTTGGATCCCTTTTATTTTTTCTTCATGTCTGATTGCTGTGGCTAAGACTTCCAGTACTATGTTAAATAAGAGTGGTGAAAGTGGGCATCCTTGTCTTGTTCCTGTTCTTAACTGAAATGTTTTTAGTTTTTGCCCATTGAGTATGATGTTGGCTGTAGGTCTTTTATATATGGCCTTTATTATGCTGAGATATGATCCCTCTATTCCCAAATTGCTGAGCATTTTTTTTATCAGAAATGGGTGCTGAATTTTGTCAAATGCTTTTTCAGCATCTATTGATATGATCATGTGGTTTTTATCTTTCATTTTGTTTATTTGGTGTATCACATTTATTGATTTGTGAATATTGAACCAGCCTTGTATCCCTGGGATGAATCCCATCTGGTCATGGTGAATAATTTTTTGGATGTATTGCTGGATCCGATTTGCTAGTATTTTGTTTAGGATTTTGGCATCTATGTTCATCAGGGATATTGGCCTGCAGTTTTCTTTCTTTGTAGTGTCTTTTTCTGGTGTTGGAATTAGAATTATGCTGGCCTCATAAAATGAGTTTGGAAGTCTTCCTTCTTCTTGAATTTTTAGAAATAGTTTGAGAAGAATGGGTATTAGATCTTCTTTGAATGTTTGGTAAAACTCCCCCGTGAAACCGTCAGGGCCTGGGCTTTTGTTTGCTGGGAGAGTCTTGATTACATCTTCAATTTCCTTTGTTGTTATTGGTCTGTTCAAGTTTTCCATCTCTTCCCGGTCCAGTTTTGTGAGACTATGTGTTTGTAGAAATTTATCCATTTCACTTAGATTGTCGAATTTGTTGCCATATAAATGTTCACAGTATTTGTTAACGATCCTTTGTATTTCTGTGCTGTCAGTTGTTACTTCTCTTCTTTCATTTCTAATTTTGTGTATTTGGGTTCTCTCTCTTTGTTTCTTGGTGAGTCTAGCTAAGGGCCCATCAATCTTGTTTATCTTTTCAAAAAACCCGCTCTTTGTTTCATTGATCCTTTGAATTGTTTTTCTGGTCTCTATGTCTTTTATTTCTGCTCTGATCTTTACTATTTCCTTCCTTCTACTTGCTCTGGGATTTTCCTTTTGTTTGCTTTCTTGTTCTTCAAGTTGTGAGATTAGAAAGTCTATTAGAAATTTTTCTTGTTTTTTGAGATAGTCCTGTAGTGCTATGAATTTCCCTCTCAGAACTGCTTTCGCTGCATCCCATAGATTTTGTGTTGTTGTGTGTTCATTTTCATTGGTTTCCAGAAAGTTTTTAATTTCATCCTTGATCTCCTCGGTAACACATTCATTGTTTAATAACATGCTATTTAGCCTCCATGTATTCAAATGTCTTTGCATGTTCTTGTTGCAATTGATTTCTAGTTTCATGCCATTGTGATCTGAGAAGTTGCTTGATATGATTTCAATATTCTTGAACTTGTAGAGACTTCGTTTGTGTCCTAACATGTGGTCTATCTTGGAGAATGTCCCATGTGCCCTTGAGAAGAATGTGAATTCTGTAGTTTTGGGGTATAATTCTCTGAAAATACCTATTAAATCCATTTGGTCTAGTGCTTGATTTAGAGTCTCTGTTTCCTTTTTAATTTTTTGTCTAGAGGATCTATCCAGTGATGTCAGCGGGGTGTTGAAGTCCCCTGTTATGACTATATTACAGTCGACTTCTCCTTTGAAGTCCTCCAGAAGATTTTTAATATATTTTGGTGCTCCTATATTGGGTGCATATATGTTTACCAAGGTTATATCTTCCTATTGGATAGATCCTTTCAATATTATGTAGTGGCCTTCTTTGTCTCTAGTTATGGCCTTCATTTTGAAATCTATTTTATCAGATATGAGTATTGCTACCCCAGCTTTTTTTCCTTTCCGTTTGCTTGGAAGATTTTTTTCCATCCCTTCACTTTCAGCCTATGTGAGTCTTTTGTTGAGGTGGGTATCTTGTAAACAACATATATATGAGTCATGCTTTCTTATCCAATCCGCTACTCTGTGTCTTTTGATCGGGGCGTTCAGTCCATTTACATTTAAGGTGATTACTGATATGTACTTATTTATTGCCATTTTTGTTTAGTGTGTTTCTATTTTCCTTTCTATTTCTTCTACTAATTACAGCAGTCCTTTTAACATTTCTTGCAGTACTGGTTTGGTGCTAATGTATTCCCTTAGCCTTTTTTTTTTTTTGTCTGGGAAGCTCTTTATTTGACCTTCTATTTTGAATGATAACCTTGCTGGGTAGAGTAGTCTTGGGTTCAGATCCTTGTTTTTCATGACCTTGATTATTTCATGCCATTCCCTTCTGGCCTGTAGTGTTTCTGTTGAGAAGTGAGCTAATAGCCTTATGGGGGTTCCTTTGCAAGTAACCTGTTGCTTATCTCTTGCTGCCTTGAGGATTCTCTCTTTGTCTTTAATTTTTGGCATTTTAATTATTATGTGTCTTGGTGTGGGCCTGTTTGGGTTCTTCTTACTTGGGACTCTCTGTGCTTCTTGAACTTGAATGCCTTCTTCCTTCACCAAATTAGGTAAATTTTCTGTCAGTATTTCTTCAAATATATTCTCTAACCCTTCCTCATTTTCTTCTTCTTTGGGGACTCCTATGATGCGAATATTATTATGTTTCCAGTTGTCCCACAGTTCTCTTAAGCTGTCTTCCTGTTTTTTCATTGATTTTTCCTTTTGGTTTTCTTATTGGTTGATTTTTTGCTACCCTGTCTTCTAATTTACTGATCCGGCCCTCAGCTTCTTCTACTCTGCTGTTTAGTCCTTCCAATGTGTTCTTCATTTCTGCTATGTCATTCTTCATTTCCAGTTGGTTTATTTTAAATATTTCTATGTCTTTGCTCATGGTGTTGATGTCCTTACACATGCTGTTGAGCTTCCTCAAGATCATGGCTCTGAATTCTAGTTCTGTTAACTTGCTTAACTGTATTTCATTTATCTCATCTTCGGTGGAGGTCTCTTGTTCTTTCATTTGGCATCTGTTTCTTTTTTCTACCATTTTGGCTATCTCAGTGGTTTCTGGAGCCTTCCAAAGTTTCCCTGTGGATGTTGGTGTTATGCTGTTTGTGGCTTCCTGTACTGGATTTGGATGAGCGTGGGAGGACCCATGTTATACACCAGTGTCGAGTCTTACTTTCCTGGGTAGATCTGCAAGCCCAGAAAAGGTTCAGTTATCCTCTAGCTTTTTGCCTAGAGGCTATTAGTCCCGGTTACTTGAAGAGCCTTGGGTTCTCAGTTGAATGAAAACCTCCCTCAGGTGTTCAGCGTGAGAGGATTTCCCCCCGAGAATATTTTTTCCATTTATTTTCAGACAGAGTGGGAGAGAGGGAGAGAGAGAGAGAGAAACATCGATGTGAGAGAGACACATCGATTAGTTGCCTCCCGCACAACCACAGCCAGGGTCAGGACAGAACCACAACCAAGGTACGTGTCCTTGACCAGAATCAAACCTGAGACTCTTTGATCTGCAGGCTGACACTCTAACTGCTGAGCCAAATCACCAGGGCGAGCTTCAGTTTTTTTTTTTTAAAGTTAGTGAAATAATTTGTAAAAACTTATAATTACCAATAGATGCCACTTTATTTTTTGTTTTTATTTATTTATTTTTTCTTATCTTTATTGTTGAATGTATTATAGATGTTCCTCATTTTTCCCCCATTGCCCCCCTCCTCCCCCATTCCTATCCCCTCCTGCCTTTCCCCACACTGTTGTCTGTGTCCATTGGTTATGCATATATACATATAAGTTCTTTGGTTTATTTCTTACCACCCCCTAACCCCCCTTCCCTTTGAGGTTTGTCAGTCTAACAAGCAATTTGTACTTCTTAATCCTGTCACCTTTTTCGCCCATCCCCCAGCCCCCACCCATCTGGTAACCAACAAAAGTTCTCTGTGTCTATGAGAATGTTTCTGTTCTGCTTGTTCATTTTGTTTGTAGATTCAATTGTTGATAGATATGTATTTATTGCCATTTTGTTTGTTCATATTTTTTTATCTTTTTCTTCAAGAAGGCCCTTCAACATTTCATATAATAATGGTTTGGTGGTGATGAACTCCTTTAGCTTTTCTCTGTCTGGGAAACTCTTTATATGGCCTCCGATTCTAAATGACAGCTTTGCAGGATGCCACGTTAAAATGAAGTTATTCTACAATAAAATATAATTAAAAGTACACAAAATTATGCAAGTATTAAAGCAATTTCTTTAAGTTATATTTTAGGACTTAGTCTTATTATCTGTATAATTGTTAAAAAAGGAATGTGAACAAAATTAAAAATTTTGTATTTATTTTTACTTGGTGGATACTGTCATGACTCATTAGAACATCTGCTGAAATGAACTAATTCGGCATTTTAACAATTTTATCTCTATATGTCTTAAGGTGTTTTTGCCCTTGCATTCAAAATTTATTTGAGCATTTCAAATGACTCATTTTGGCTCTTTTAGGCAAATATATGTAGATAACATATATTTGTACTATAGAATGATAAATATTTGATGAATGTTTTATAACATGTAACTTTAAAAAACAATTGAGGGCTTCCGGTTGAGATGGCAGTATAGATAAATGTAGGACTTGTATTCTCCCACAACCACATCAGAAATATTATGAAACATGCAGAACAATCATCATTCAAAACCGTCTAAAACAACTGAACAGAAGATCTACAACTAAGGATATAAAGAAGAATCCACATGGAGAAGACTGGCAGGAGGGGCAGAGATGTGGACAGGGCTGGTCCCACACCTACATGTGGTGGATAAAAACCTGGAGGGATATCTTGGCTGCAGAAGTCTCCCCTGAGGAGCCAGGGGTCCCAGCCACACAACAGATCCCCAACCAAGGGTTACAATGCCAGGAAGAGAAGTCCCCATAACTTCTTGCTATAAAAACAAGCTAGGATTATGGCTGAGTAAGACAGAGGGCACCTGGAGTCCCAGGCAGTTCCTCTTAAAGGGCCCACACACAGACTTACTTGGACTCACTCCCTCTGAGCTCCAGCACTAGAGCAGCAGTTCAAAAGGCACCAGGGATATACAGGGAGAAATGGAAGGATCTGTTGTCAGAGCAAAACTAGAGCTCTGGCAGAAGCCATTGTTCCTTTTGTGAGCCCTTCCTCCACCTAAGGTACCAAATCTGAGTCTCCATCAACCTGACTCACATTGTTTGCTGGGCCCTGGTGATTCCCTGAAACCCCTGCCCCACCCACATGTGGACCCACCCAAGCTGTTTCCAGTGGCTTTTCCATATGAATGGCTTATCATGACTCATACTTTAGATTCTCCTAAAATCTCTCAAACAAGCAACATCTAGACTTGGTGTGCCCTGTACCTATCTCTAAGTGTCCCCAGACCCAGCACTAGCAACAGCCAGCCTCCCTTTGCAGCTTAGCTTCTCCTCGACACCTCCGAGCCCAGCACAAGTAGCAGCCATCTGCAGACCATTTTGTAGCTCATACAGGGTGGCCATGGCAGAACATAGACAGTGCCTTACCTTGGCCTGCACCTCCTGAGAGGCCCCAGAGCCAGCACACCTGGTGGACACCTTCAGACCACATCAAAGCATCACCCAACTACCTCACAAGCCTAGCGTCTTCCAGAGGAGGCACTGGCAGTCAGGTATAAGCTCTAGACTGGACGGAGTTTAAGAGGGCGTTAGCCAACTAGAAAACAGTATTGGGGACGTTACTCAGATGTATCACAGATAAACAAGTGTAAAACAAAAGAAACAAAAGTAAAAGAAATATTATGAATAATCAGTGAGTGAGGCTCCCACATTCATGAAATAGGAGTTAAACAAAAGCAAAATGAAGCAAATATCAGAGCAATACAATTTGAAGTGATGAATGAAAATTTTCAAATCAAAAGGATACACCTTGAACTCAGTGGAATTAATTAAAATAAATAAATGCATAAACATTCAGTGGTGAAATTGTAGGATATTAGAATAAAGAGAAAATCTTAAAAGTACCCGAGAAACAACATATGACCAACAATGGTATTACCAGTTACACCAACAAGAGACATTGGCAATAATACATGCTAGAAGACAGTGGAAAAATGTATTAAAATGTTGAAGTAAAACTACTGTAAACTTAAAATTCTATACATAGATAAGTTATTATTCATAAGTATATGAAAATAAAGAATATTTATGATTATAATTACCAGAAGAATTTACCACCTACATAGACTCTCATTAAAAGATCTATTAAATATATACTTCAGCAAGAAGAAAACCAAACTAAAAGGAAGCTGTGGGATTCAAGAAACAAATGTAACTCCCAAAATTGTTTAAATTCCAGGATATTTCATTAAGTATTAACTGTAAACATTAAGTAAAAACTTTTGTTTTAAAATAAGGATCTAAAGCTAATAGCCTATATACTATTGACAAGGTCAGAGAGGTGTCTTAATTTACTAATTAAAGAGTTATATCTTTTCAAATTTGGATGGGGGAGAAAAATATTGAATACATTTAGATATTTTAAATAAATAAGTAAGGGTAGATTTTTAAAGAAATAAGTAAGAGTAGAAGTGTTCAATACTTTTATACCTTTTAAACCATAAGAGGGGTAATGAAAAGAGTTTTTTTAAGTTAATACAATAGAGGTCAGAGGGAAAGAAAAGAGATTCATAGTAAAATAAAAGATGATAAATAGAAAAATTATATGATTAAAAGAAGTCCAAATATTTCAGAACACAATAGCTATAAAAGACTGACAAAACCAACTAGATAAGAATGTCAACATATCTGCATATCAAACAACATAAAGTCAAAAGACAAATAAAAATCTGAGAAAATTAATTGCAAGTCACATTACAGAAAAATATTTAATCTACTTAATGCATTAGAAGATGAAACTGAATATCAATTCCATATACACATATTTTTTTCTATCTTAGGAGAACACACAACTGTACAGGCAGACATCTGCAACAATGATTTTGTGGTACTGTTTATAATAGTAAAATTTTAAATATTCAAAATTTTCTTCAGTACAAGCATTTATACATTGTTATATATTGATATAGTGGTAAACTGTGCAGTGGTTAAATTAATTTGGTCTTCCAAATTATCATACATATTTCTCTACATATTTTTGTAACTATAGTCGTTTCATATTTCAACTGTATATGAATTGTATCATCCTTTCCATCTTGCTTTTCTTTCTTATCAATAGGGCTTGCCTATATCTACAGACTTGCCTATATGTTTCATGTAGCTCAAGTTTATTCATTTTTACTGCTCTTCAATATCTTATTAGAATTGGATCACGCCTAATCCTCATTTTCCTAGACCTTGGACACAAAACAACTTATAAAGTAAACTAAAATTTGTGACATACTTGTTAGGATTTTTTTCATGATCATCTCCTTTTGAATGAAAATGAAGTCCATTTTCACTACTACTGTGGGCTCTAGAAATTTGTGCCAGCATTATTAACCAGATGTGCTTCTCTAAATACAAATGAGGTCATTCTGTGGAGCAGCTTCGTCATTACCCATCCTTTGTTTGCATGTGCGATCTGAAATGGGGGATAAAAATTCCCCAACAATGGTAAGCTCCCATATAGCCTCTTATCTCATGACACTGACACCACCCCAAACTCAGACTGCCGTATATATACCAGACCTAAAATTACTTCAGGTATATCACCAGTTAAAAGCATGGCACGTTCAGGAGAGAGGCTAAGCAGGGGTTAAAGCAATGAGACGATCTGCTATATTTGTAATATTTGTATATTAATCTCTTTTGAGATTTAATATTTCTAATTCCATCATTGATATCTTGAATATTATGTAATAGCAATTTGTGTCATATGATGAAATTTTTACTTACTTTTATTATTGAATTCCCTGTTTCCATAACAAAGTGCTATATTGGCCAGAAGTAAATAGTTGTCTAGTAATAGAATTTCTAAGAATTTAAATATATATATTTCAATATAGAATGATTCATAGCCCAATGACATTTGGAATTCTCCTTTTTAATTACTGTAATGGTAGGTTGTCTCATGAAATTTTAAAGAAAAGAATTATCACTGTATTGAAAGATAGTTTTTGCCCTGGCTGGAATGCTCAGTTAACTGGAGTGTCCTTCCACACACCAAAAGATGGCAGGTTCAACTTTGGGTCAGGATGCATGTGAGAGCAACCAATCGATGTTTCCCTCTCACATCAATGTTTCTCTCTCTCTCTCTCATCAATAAAAACATATCTTCAGGTGAGGATTAAAAAAAAAAAGATAGTTTTACTTTTAGTAACAGATTGTTATGCATTGGGTCTTCCCATTTGTTTCCTTGTGTTTTTTGTTTGTTTGTTTGTTTTTTATCCTTTCATATCCCAGGACAGGATGCACTTAATGAACTCAGAGCTGGGTAAAATGCAAAGGGTCCAAGAACACTACTCATATAATGATCGCCCCTAGCAAATGAGGGTAGAGATTTAAACATATCCTCAAGAATCTCTGTTGATAAATATAAATGGTCACATTTCACCTTGATGTTCATATGTTAATTTTTAAATATCACAATAATGTAATCAGGTAGAATGTTTATGCATTGGACTTTTAGGGGGAAAACACACTTATTTGAATTCACTTTTCATATAAATTCATTTCACATAAAATCTTAAAGCTATTTTGACAACAAAATACACTTTCAAAAATATCTTTCCATAATAATTATTAGTTTTAGAAAACTTGATTTGCTTCAGGGAAATTCTTTGGTTTTATTTTATTTTATTTACTTATTTATTTATTAAATCCTCACCTGAGGATACTTTTCCATTTATTTTCAGATAGAGTAGGAGGGAGAGGGAAATGGAAAGAGAGAGAGAGAAACATCGACGTGAGAGAGACACATTGATTGGTTGCCTCCCACAAAACCCTGACCAGGGCCGGGGGCCGAACTGCAACCAAGGTACATGCCCTTGACTGGAATCAAACCCACGACTCTTTAGTCCATGGGCCGATGCTCTAACCGCTAAGAGAAACCATCCAGGGCCTTTGGTTTTATTTTAGAATATTTTATTTACTAAGTGAAGTAAATGTGTACTAATATGTGCCCATTAAATTAGTAAAGGAAAACAACGTAAAATACAAAGAACCTTTTATGTTAGTTTGCTTTATAATGTGCTTTATTTAGTAGGAGAAAACCTACAATATTTACATTCCCACAGTGTAAGGACACTTTCTGTCACTAGTATTAGAAACTTCCAGGGATGGGGAAACTTTTTTCTGCCAAGGGCAATTTGGACACAATCGTCCCTCCTTTATCTCAGTTAATCCATTTCAGACTCTAGCGGTTACATCTGGCGTTGAAGGATTCCTGGGGTGCTCGAATACAGAGGCCTACAGTCCATACGTAAAATAATTTTAATTTTAATTGTAATACAGGGGTGTATAATTGACTAAGAAAACCGAGTGCACGCTGAATCATTTTCACTGTCTCAATCAACTTTTTTTTTGTTGTTCCAAAAGGGATTTTTATTTATTTATTTATTTATTTTTCTTTCTTTTTATTTTTTATTAATTTATTTTTGTTACAGATGTTTCTCCTTTTTCCCCCATTGTCACCATCCTCCCCCTCCCTTCCTGCCCCGTCCCCAGTTTTCTTGTCCATGTCCATTGGTTATGAGTACATGCGTACAAGTTCTGTGGTTCATCGCACCCCACCCCCACCCCCTCTTCTGGCAATTGTCAGTCTGTACCCTACTTCCACGTCTCTAGGACTACCCTGTTCCTCAGACTGTTATGTTCATTATATTCCACAAATAAGTGAGATCATATGATATTTGTTTTTCTCTGCTTGGCTTGTTTCGCTTAGGATAATAGTTTCCAGGTCCTCCCATGTCGTCGCAAAGGATAAGAGGTCTTTCTTTCTTATAGCTGCATAGTACTCCATTGTGTATATGTACCACTGCTTTTTTATCCATTCGTCTACTGATGGACACTTGGGCTGTTTCCAGATCTTAGCTATTGTAAACAGCACTGCTATGAACATGGGGGTACATATATTCTTTCTGTTTGGTGTTTCAGGCTTCTTAGGGTATATTCCTAGGAGTGGGATCACTGGGTCAAATGGTAATTCAATTTTTAATTTTTTGAGGTAACACCATAGTGTTTTCCATAGTGGCTGCACCAGTCTGCATTCCCACCAGCAGTGTACTAGAGTCCTCTTTTCTCCACACCCTTGCCAACACTTGTTGTTTGACGATTTGTTGATGGCGGCCATTCTGACAGGTGTGAGGTGATACCTCATTGTTGTTTTAATTTGCATCTCTCTGATGATTAGTAATGTTGAGCATTTCTTCATATGTCTCTTCGCCATTTGTATGTCCTATTTGGAGAGGTGTCTATTTAGTTCCTCTGCCCATTTTTTAATTGGGTTCATTGTCTTCCTTTTGTTGAGTTGTATGAGCACTCTATATATTTTGGAGATTAACCTCTTATCTGATATATCATTGGCAATTATGCTCTCCCATACAGTGGGTTCCATTTCCATTTTGATGGTTGTTTCTTTTGCTGTGCAGAAGCTTTTGAGTTTGATGTAGTCCCATGTGTTCATTTTCTCCTTTATTTCTGTTGCCTTAGGTGATATATCAGTAAAGATTTTGCTGCGTATGATGTCTGAAATTTTGTTGCCTACATTTTCTTCTAGGATTTTTATGGATTCATGAGTCACATTTAAGTCTTTTATCCATTTTGAGTTTATTCTTGTGTATGGTAAAAGATGATGGTCTAGTTTCATTTTTTGCATGTAGCTGTCCAATTTTCCCAACACCATTTATTAAAGAGGCTAGCTTTACCCATTGTATGCTCTTGCCACCTTTGTCGAATATTAATTGAGCATAATGTTTTGGGTCAGTTTCTGGGTTCTCTGTTCTATTCCATTGATCTGTGTGCCTGTTCTTGTGCCAGTACCAGGCTGTTTTGATTATAGTAGCTTTGTAGTATAACCTGGTATTGTGATCCCACCTACTTTGTCCTTCTTTTTCAAGATTGCTGTAGCTATTCGGGGTCTTTTTTTGGTTCCATATGAACTTCTGAAGCATTTGTTCTAGTTCCATGAAATATGTCACTCGTATTTTGATGGGGATTGCATTGAATCTATAGATTGCTTTGGGTAATATGGACATTTTAATGATGTTAATTCTTCAAATCCATGAACAAGGTATATGCTTCCACTTTTTTATATCTTCCTCTATTTCTTTTTTCAATGTCCTGTAGTTTTCTGCAAATAGGTCCTTTACTTCTTTGGTTAAGTTTATTCCTAGGTATCTTAATTTTTTTGCTGCGATGGTAAATGGGATTTTTTTTTTTTTTAGTTTCTCTTTCTGTGAGTTCATTATTGGTGTATAAGAATGCCGTCGATTTCTTGACGTTAATTTTGTATCCTGCTACTTTGCCAAATTCATTTATTAAGTCTAGTAGATTTTTGATGGAATCTTTAGGGTTTTCTATGTATAATATTATGTCATCTGCAAATAATGACAGTTTACTTCCTCCTTTCCAATTTGGATCCCTTTTATTTTTTCTTCATGTCTGATTGCTGTGACTAAGACTTCCAGTACTATGTTAAGTAAGAGTGGCGGAAGTGGGCATCCTTGTCTTGTTCCTGTTCTTAAGGGAAATGCTTTTAGTTTTTGTCCATTGAATATGATGTTGGCTGTAGGTCTTTCATATATGGCCTTTATAATGTTGAGATATGATCCCTCTATTCCCAAATTGCTGAGCGTTTTTATCAGAAATGGGTGCTGGATTTTGTTGAATGCTTTTTCAGTGTCTATTGATATGATCATGTGGTTTTTATCTTTCATTTTTTTATGTGATGAATCACATTTATTGATTTGTGAATATTTAACCAGCCTTGCATCCCTGGGATGAATCCCACTTGGTCATGGTGAATAATTTTTTTGGTGTATTGCTGGATCCGATTTCCTAGTGTTTTGTTAAGGATTTTGGCATCTATGTTCATCAGGGATATTGGCCTGTAGTTTTCTTTCTTTGTAATGTCTTTTTCTGGTTTTGGAATTAGAATTATGCTGGCCTCATAAAACGAGTTTGGAACTCTTCCTTCTTCTTGAATTTTTTTGGAATAGTTTGAGGAGAGTGGGTGTTAGTTCTTCTTTGAATGTTCGGTAAAACTCCCCTGTGAAGCCGTCAGGGCCTGAGCTTTTGTTTGCTGGGAGGGTCTTGATTACATCTTCAAGATCCTTTGTTGTTATTGGCCTGTTCAAGTTTTCTATCTCTTCCCGGTTCAGTTATGGGAGACTATGTGTTTCTAGAAATGTGTCCATTACGCTTAGATTGTCGAATTTGTTGCCATATAAATGTTCATAGTATTTGTTAATGATCCTTTGTATTTCTGTGCTGTCAGTTGTTACTTCTCCTCTTTCATTTCTGATTTTGTGTATTTGGGTTCTCTCTCTTTGTTTCTTAGTGAGTCTAGTTAAGGGTCCATCAATCTTGATTATCTTTTAAAAAAACCAGCTCTTTGTTTCATTGATCTTTTGAATTGTTTTTTTTTTTTTTTTTTTTTTGGTCTCCATGTCGTTTATTTCTGCTCTAATATTTACTATTTCCTTCCTTCTACTTGCTCTGGGGTTTTCTTTTTGTTTGCTTTTTAGTTCTTTAAGTTGTGAGGTTAGGTAGTCAATTAGAAATTTTTCTTCTTTCTTGAGGTGGGCCTGTAGTGCTATGAACTTCCCTCTCAGAACTGCTTTTGCTGCATCCCATAGATTTTGTGTGTGTGTTCATTTTCATTAGTTTCCAAGAAGTTTTTAATTTCTTCCTTGATTTCCATGGTAACCCATTCATTGTTCAATAACATGCTATTTAGCCTCCATGTCTTCAAATGTCTTTGCATGTTCTTGTTGCAATTGATTTCTAGTTTCATGCCATTGTGATCTGAGAAGATGCTTGATATGATTTCAATCTTCTTGAAGTTGTAGAGACTTAGTTTGTGTCCTATCATGTGCTCTATCTTTGCCAATGTCCCATGTGCACTTGAGAAGAATGTGAATTCTGCAGTTTTGGGGTGTAATTCTCTGTATATATCTATTAAATCCATTTGATCTAGTGCTTCATTTAGAATTTCTGTTTCCTTGTTAAGTTTTTGTCTAGATGGTCTATCCAGTGATGTCAGTGCGGTGTTGAAGTCTCCTGGTATGATTGTATTGCTGTCGATTTCTTATCTGAAGTCCTCCAGAAGGTTTTTAATAAATTTTGGTGCTCCTATATTGGGTGTATATATGTTTACCAAGTTTATATCTTCCTGTTGGATAGACCCTTTCAGTATTATGTAGTGACTTTCTTTGTCTCTAGTTATGGTCTTCAATTTGAAATCTAATTTATCAGATATGAGTATTGCTACCCCAGCTTTTTTTTTCCTTTCCATTTGCTTGGAAGATTTTTTTCCATCCCTTTACTTTCAACCTATGTGAGTCTTTTGTTGTGAGGTGGGTCTCTTGTAAACAACATATATGTGAATCATGCTTTCTATCCAGTCAGCTACTCTGTGTCTTTTTATCGGAGCATTCAATCCACTTATATTTAAGGTTATTATTGATATGTACTTATTTATTGCCATTTTTGTTCAGTGTGGTTATATATTTTTTCCTATTTCTTCTACTAATTACAGCAGTCCTTTTAACATTTCTTGCAGTGCTGGTTTGGTGCTAATATATTCCCTTAGCCTTTTTTTGTCTGGGAAGCTCTTTATTTGACCTTCTATTTTGAATGATAACCTTGCTGGATAGAGTAGTCTTGGATTCAGATTTTTGTTTTTTATGACCTTGATTACTTCATGCCATTCCCTTCTGGCCTGTAGTGTTTCTGTTGAGAAGTCAGCTGATAGCCTGATGGGGGTTCCTTTGTAGGTAACCTGTTGCTTATTTCTTGCTGCCTTTAGGATTCTCTCTTTGTCTTTAATTTTTGGCATTTTAATTATTATGTGTGTTGGTGTGGGCCTGTTTGGGTTCTTCTTACTTGGGACTCTCTGTTCTTCTTGAACTTGAATGCCTTCTTCCTTCACCAGGTTAGGAAAGTTTTCTGTCAGTATTTCTTCAAATATATTCTCTAACCCTTCCTCATTTTCTTCTTCTTCAGGGACTCCTATGATGCGAATATTATTACGTTTCCAGTTGTCCCACAGTTCTGTTAAGCTATCTTCCTGTTTTTTCATTGTTTTTTCCTTTTGGTTTTCTGATTGGTTGTTTTTTTCTTCTCTGTCTTCTAATTCACTGATCCGGTCCTCCGCTTCCTCTATTCTGCTGGTCAGTCCTTCCAATGTGTTCTTATTTTCTGCTATGTCATTCTTTATTTCCACTTGGTTGGTTTTCATGATGTCGATATCCTTACTCATGCTGTTTAGTTTCCTCAAGATCATGGCTCTGAACTCTACCTCTGATAATTTGCTTAACTGCATTTCATTTATCTCATCTTCAGTAGGGTTCTCTTGTTCTTTCATTTGGGATCTGTTTCTTTGTTTCACCATTTTTGCTATCTCTGTGGGTTTTGGAGCCTTCCAAATTTCCCCTGTGGGTGTTGGTGTTCTGCTATTTGTGGCTCCCTCTACTGGGTTGGATGAGCATGGAGGGCCCTCCTTTAACACCACTGTCACATCTCACTTTCCTGTGTAGATTTGCAAGCTCAGGAAAGGTTCAGTTATGCTCTAGCTTTTTGCCTGGAGGCTATTAGCCTTAGTTACTTGAAAAACCCTTAGGATCTCAGTTGAATGAGAAACTTCCTCAGGTGTTTATAGTGTAAGAGGATTTCCCGAGGGTGGGGCCGATGCTGGTTGTTAATGAGCCTCAATTTGCATTTCTTTACCTCTTTTCCTCACCTGGGAATCTCTGAGGGAGTGGCTGCCACAACTCAGGGAAGGAGTAAACTTGGCTGCTGTTCTGTGTAACTGGGAAGGAGCTGGCTGGCCACCACCGTACTTTGTGGCCGCAGTTCAGCACAAACTCTGAGCGCCCTCCAAATCCCAGGTGTGCCCACAGAGTTCCAGTCCAGTCCACGCCTCCCTCTGCCGGAGCCCCAGGTAAGTGGCTGTGGCCATTTAGCGCTCTGTCCTGGCCCTCTGCACTGTGGAGCCACTTGGGCTCTTAACCCTGAGGGCAGGCGCCGCTGCTACTCACAACTATGGCCTCTGCTGTCCGTGGGCTCCCAGTCCGCCACCCTCACGCACCTCCGCAGATCTTACCAGGCTCATTCAGTGTCCCTGGTTGTATGATCATCTCTCGCTGCTTTTCTGTTGCTTTTTCCGATGATTTGTCTTTATTTTAGTTGTAATTCCCGTTTGGTCCTGGGAGATTGTCTGTGTAGCTTCCATTCTCTCCACTGCCATTTCTCAAATCCAATCGATCAACTTTTTAATGAATATATTGGAAAAAACCGCGATAGAGTGAAACCGCGAAAGTCGAAGCACGAGGTGGCGAGGGATGACCGTATTTATAACATCAGTCTTGGGCCATACAAAATTATCAACTTAAAAATTAGCCTGCTATATTTGGTCAGGCTAATTTAGTGAGACATGTGAGGTTAGCTGGTATTGATTTTGTAGGCCTTAAAGGGCCTGTGGGCTGGATGTTCTCCACCCCTGACGCTTTTGTAAAACTGATCAGTGAAATGTGATGTCTCAGTATTTTACTTTGCATGTCTTTGGTGATACTGAGACTGTACATGTTTATTGAAAACATTTATTTCTCCTAAAATTTGTCTATTAATTCGTTCTTTTGGGTTTTGTTTTCTTCCTGATGTATAGGGACTCCTTGCATATCAGAATTATTAACCCTTTTACTACTTTATTATATATGTCTTACATGTTTTCTTTTTATATTTTAACTTTGTATGAGGTGTCAATCTTTTCTATGGCACCTGGATTGTTTCATGGTTCACAGATTCTCATGCCAATATCTTCTTCTACTAGTAGTTCCAATTTATTACCTATCCATCATCTACCTATCTATATCTATATCTATATCTATATCTATATCTATATCTATATCTATATCTATCTATCTATCAATCATCTACCTATCTACCCACCTACCTACATACTTATGACTGGTTCTTATTTATATTTCTTTGCTAAAACAAAACTGTAATGGAAGACAGTGTTTCCTTGAATCCTGTGAATCATTCTAACAAGTTATTGAACCTGTAAAAGTATTGGCCAAATTTGTAGCCAGCTTTTTAGAAATGAGGGTGGCCTGGGGACCCCTGAACTTGTAGCTGGTATCTGAAGTGAGGGCGGTCTTATGGAGGATGATGCCCTTAACCATGAAGTTTGGTCTAACTCTATTTAGCAGCTGATGTCAAAAGTCAAAATAATTGCAAAAATAGGCAAACAAAAGTATGGGGAGGTACTGTGCACACTTCACCTAGCTTCCCCCAATGACAGTATCTTGCATGACTATACTATCTACACAAGGGAATTAATATCAATACAGTCCACAAACTTATTCAGATTTCATCAGTTTTACAAGCACATAATTTTATATATATGAATATAATTGTGTGCAATTTTATTACATGTGTAACTTTGTGTAACCACTACCACAATCAAGATACTGAACTGTTCCATCAACTCAGGACTCCTTCATACTACCCTTCCTTATCCTTCTACCCTTCCTCCAAGCCCAGGCAAAGAGTAATCTAGTCTTCATAGCTATAGATCTGTTATTTCAAAAATATTATGTAATGGAATCATACAATATATAAACTTTTGAGAAACTTTTTCACTGAGAATAATTCTTTTAAAATCCATTCATGTTGGAGCATGTATCACTAGTTCACCTTTTATTGCTGAGTAGTATTTCATAGAAAGGATAAACCACAGTTTTTTTGGCCATTTACCCATTGAAGAATATTTGTGCCATTTCTAGTTTTGGGGTTGTTATAATTGAACATTTGTATACACTTTTTTTTTATCCTCACTTGAGGACATTTTTCCATTCATCTTTAGACAGATTAAGAGGGAGGGAGAGAGAGAGAGAGAGAGAGAGAGAGAGAGAGAGAGAGAGAGAGAGAAACTTCGATGCGAGAGAGACACATTGACTGGTTGCCTCCTACGCGACCCCGACCAGGGCCAGGGATGAATTGTAACCGAGGTACGTGCCCTTGGCCAGAACCGAACCCGGGTCTCATTGGTCCGCGGGCCAATGCTCTAACCGCTAAGCCAAACCGGCCAGGGATGTATACATTTTTTTTGAGCATGAGTTTTCATTTTCTGTCATCATTGTCCAAGGTTGCAATTACTACCTTTTATGGTAAGTGCATATTTAGTTTTAAAAGAAACTGACAAACTATTATCCAGAAATTGAACATATTTTCATGTGTTTATGTGTTGTCTGTATATCCTGTTCAGTAAAATGCTCTTTTTTTTTTCCATTTTCTAATTGGATTTTTAAATGTTGAGTTTTGATACATCTTAATATATTATAGATATGATTTCTGTCTTAGTTTCTTAAGGCTGCTATAACAATACCATAGACAGAATGGCTCATCAACAATAGAGATTTACATCTTACAGTTCTGGTCACTGGAATGCCAAAAATCAGAGCACCAGCGTGATCCAGTTTCTGGTGAAGGCCCTCTTCTGAGTTGTAGATGGCCAACTTCTTGCTGTATTCTCGCATGGTGAAAGAGGGCCAGGGACCTCTGCAGGGTCTCTTTTATAGGAATATTAATCCCATTCATGAGACCTCCAGCTTCGTGACCTAATCATCTGCTAAAGACCACCCACACCCAACACCATTAGATTGGGCATTAGGCTTCAACATATGGATTTAGCCACACATATCAAGAGAATGCCATGCTGTGCTACACAAGGTCCCAGCTTCACAGTGTCAACCCAACAGCTTTAATCATCAACAACCCCTTCACTGCCAACCAAACAAGCCACACCGAGTTCTCTCAAACTAACTCTTACACCAACAACATGCCAAATAAAATGCTTACAAAGCACATTCCTTCTATGCATCCTTTGCTCTCTAATAATATTTTGAAGGGTCACAATCTAAAAATAGCAATCATCTGGCCATCAGTAACACAGAAACCCTATTAATAATTTGGGTGCTTTGATCTATACAGTCAACCCTCGTTATCACGGTTAATCAGTTCCAGACTCTACCACAATAAATGAATTTCTGTGAAGTAGGATTCTTTATTTATAAATCGAATATTTTCAGTTAGAGCATATAAAACCTGTTTATGACCTTCTAAATATGTTTTTTTTAACATTATTAGAGCTCTCTAGACATGAAATAACACCCTTTAGTCACCATTACACTCGTATTACCTAATATATTAGATGAAATAAGAGAAAATAAGACATATTAGACGTTACAAATATCATATTATTATTGCACGTTTAATTACTCACACACACAGTTCTTACACACAACCACTAACCTATGAAAATAGTGCAACTTGTTTGATGATGAAGCAATGAAGATGAAGAGATGTACTGCACAACAAAGAAGAGCAAGCTTACTGCTCCTCTGAAGGCATGACCTCAGTAGGAGAGTCTTCAGTTGGTGCAGTATCTTCAGCAGGTGCGTCGTCATCTTCTTCTGCTGAAGGAGTATTAGGAGTAGGCAGTGTGTGTCTGGGTGCATGGCTGAAGAACATCGTGATAGGCAGTTGCTGGCGCTGTCTTTTCATATGCGGGAGGAGGCTTTTGTAGGGTTCTATCGCTCCATCAAGTGCATTCTGGAACCTCAATGCACGCATCATTTGTGGGTCCCATTCGCCAATCATGTCCTGTACTACCTTAATAGTTCTCACGACTTGCGAGAGATGCTCAAGTGTAAGGCCAACTTCCTCCTCCTGACCCCCAGGAACCTCTGGCTGCTCTTCTTCCTCCTCACTCGCAGACTTAGTCGTCTCCTCCAGATCCTTCTGGAATGTGTTGTTCACGTAGTCCTCTGCTGCAGGCTGGTCAGCAGAGGCAGCTTCTCCGTGGAGAACGACACTCTTCAGATGATACTGCTTCTGGAACTTGTCGAACCAACTCTTGCTCGCCATGAAATCCATGAACATTGCAGAAGAGGGTCCTGGTTGAGGTTCATGTGCCGTAAAGTGCTGATAGAGCTGCCTCGTCTTCTCCCGGATGACCAGCAAATACAACGGAATGTTTTTCTTGCGGCTGTTGCTGATCCAAATGTCTAGGGCAGACTCCATTTTCACTATGAACTTATTACGACTTGTCACGATGCACTTTGCTTCCTTGTTGAAAGAGACAGTAGCCATTGCACGGATGTTCTTTTCATCTTTACAGATGGAGCGAACGGTAGACTCATTCAAGTCATAATGGTGGGCAACCTCCACGATTTTCTTGCCATCTTTGATCATATCCAAGAGTTTCACCTTCTCCTGGATGGTAAGCATCTTCCTCCGGTGCTTAGTTTCATCATCAGAAGGCTTAGAAGAAGCAGCACGTTTAGGAGATATCGTGGGGCTTAGATAAAAGTTCTCAGAAATCGGAAACACTTACAAGAGCAAAGATGCTTCCGATGCGTAGTGATGTAGAAGCGTGTATGAGAGAAACGAACTTGCATGAGGCTGAGCCAATCAGTGGCCAGGATAGGAAGAGAATAGGATAGCCAATCAGTGAACAGCACGCTCTGATTGGCTTGGTTTCACCACACTGACTTTTTGGAAAAAAGTTATTGCCTACACACAAGGAGTGGTCGAGCGGTTGCACCTGGTGTTGAAGGATTTGCGAGGGTGCTTGAATACATAGGCCTACAGTCCATACGTACAGTAATTTTAATTGTAATTATAATACAGAGGTGTATAATTGACTCAGACAACCGAGAGCGCTGTATCGTTTTCACTGTCTTGATCAACATTTTAATGAATATATTTGAAAAAACTGCAATAGAGTGAAGCCACGACAGTCAAAGCGCGAAGTGGTAAGGGATGACTGTATATGAATTTTGGAGTTAATAATTATTTATTTAAAAGTAGTTTCTGCTGTTGTAGTTATTGATTCCTCCTTTGGTCTTGGTATCAGCCCAGAAGTCTTTTATTTTTAAATTAGACATCCTTTTCTTACCTCCAGTGCTCCCTCTTTCTCCTTTCCAATACTAAAAAGAGCAATAATGGGTAGCATTTGTTCAAAGATTTCTCTGCATACTTACCATGGGCCAAATTGTATATTAATGCTCCCCTTTTCTTTCTTTGCACCCATTCTTTCTTATGCCAGGCAGTCAGAATTATTAAAAAATCATGTATAAAATGAAAAAAATATTTTGACAGTAGGGTAATTTCTAGAGAATAAGAAGCTATGGCTCTTAAATCATGGTATGTCATTCAAATAAGCATTAACTTGTCCCTTCTATCTAGACTGCCTAACTGATGTCAATACAAGAAAAACTTTGAAACTGTATTTTCTAGAGCACAAGATCCAGTCCCTGAAGCAGCCATTGTTGCCAGTTTGATACGTCAAAGCAGAGCAATACATTGGGTTTGGGATATGTCCTTCCTTGAAGCTGGGACAAAAACACATAACGCCAGAGCACTTAGAGCAAGTGCAATAGATGACGCACATGCATGGAGATAGCGCTCATGACACTGGGAGCAGGTCATTAATGAGGGGAGTGGTAAGCTAACTGTGCTGAAAGCAATATGTTGTAGGAAAAGTGATTAACAATTTGTGCTAGACAGATATAGGATGGCTGAAAATGTATGTATGTTAAATAATTTAGGATCTTCTAAAACACAAGAGAAAGAGACACTGGCTCAGGTATGCATCCCTCTTAATGGAATAATTTCATGCTAAGACATCCAATCTGAACTTTTCTGTCTTCCCATACACTAAGGTCATCATAAATGTAGGGGGGTCCTTTGAACTTATGCTTGTCACACTGCGTCATTTGAAATAAGGATTTCTGGTGCACAATAGGCTATTAGTGGCATGTGCCAGATTAAAATTGGCATTGAGTAACAATTTTCACCTACCTAGTTTGAAAGAATACTATTTATCACTAGTTCCAAATGATCTGAAAGAATATGAAAAAAATGGAACTCTATATAAACCAATGTAGTTTCTCAGAATAGACTTGCCCAATTACCTTGCCTTCTGTCTCTTAGCAATAACTCTCAATGGCTGAGAACAAGATTTCATTCTTTCAGTTCTTCAGTTGAAGGTAAGTGTGATCCTTCATTAGGCAAATATATCATTTGATTTCATAGATGCAACCAGCTATGCAACTGTGCAAATGTGGCAACTGCAATAATGAAGTATAAAAATTTGGTTCAAAAATTAGAGTACTATCCAAAGCATATTCAAGAATAGCATTAATTGGAATTCTTCACAGTTTTCCAAATGGCCTTAAGCTAAAGCCAGGAGGCTATCAGCAAACTAGATTGTGGTCTAAGACTCTGGGTTACAGAGAACATGGGAGTCTACAAAGGATTAGCTTAAAGTTTTAGCTTACCTTGTTATAGTCTGCCTGCCTGCATATGAAAAATGAGTTAGTGGAAATGTACTATAAATCTGATGAAAAAACTGCTATGTGCTTTGTACTTGAAAGTAAAAAAGATTAATTTAAAACTTCACCAAATTACATCACTATAGTAAATTAAACCTCTCAGCTTTGTTATGGTATTTTATGCTTAAGTAAGGTTTATATGAGGAAAATATTCAAATACTGACTACATATTCCTAAGTCGCTATTTATCAAAAAGTTAATTTCATTTAAACAGATTGAAGTTATTTTTTTCTAGGAATACCATTGTTGATTCTTATTCAACTACATTTTTAAGTTAACACTTTAAAAAATCCAAAGGCTTTTACTTAAGAGCTTGCTAAAGTGATAATAAAGCTAGGAAATTTCCAAAAATTATTTTATAAATAAGAGCACCCTTTTAATTCTCTGAAGGGAAGATAAATATCCTTTTTTTTTTTTTCTTTCTGCTGATGGCCTTGAAATATTTACATTCTGAGTTATCTAACAATCTTGACAATCATTCATTTCATCCCAGGCTTGAAATATTTATTATGAATCAAAAAGTAAAGTTTAGCTTTTTACAAACAAGAAAATGTTGATGGGGTTAAACATTATGAGGCTAAATATAATGCAATTAAAGAAGGCATTACTACATCAAAATTTCATATCCTATTTTCAACTTCAACATGAGCCAGTGAGATAAAATAATTTGTTTATCCTTTCTCTGACACAACATCTATTC
This sequence comes from Tadarida brasiliensis, assembly GCA_030848825.1. Taxonomy (NCBI): domain Eukaryota; kingdom Metazoa; phylum Chordata; class Mammalia; order Chiroptera; family Molossidae; genus Tadarida; species Tadarida brasiliensis. The sequence continues at coordinate 65,492,636 of CM061261.1, read as the reverse complement.
ATACACAAAATAAAGATTAAATAGCCCAGCTGGTGTGGCTTACTGGATTAAGCATTGTCTCATGGACTGAGAGGTCCAGGTTTAATTCCTGGTCAGGGCACATGCCTGGATTGTGGGCTTGATCCCCAGTAGGGGCTGTGCAGGAGGAAGCTGATCAATGTTCCTCTCTCACATCGATGTTTCTATCTTTTTCTACCTTCCTCTCTCTTTAAAAAAATCAATAAAAACATATCTAAAAAAAATAAAGATTAAATAAATTCTACAAAAAACATCAACTTAAAGAAGACATGTCAAAAGCAGTTCCTTAAACTCACATACAAGACAAAATGTCTGATTTTATCAGTTCTATTTAACATTATACTGAAATTCTTAACAAACAATAAGAAAATGGCAAAACTGTATGAGCACAGACTGGAGTAAAAATGTTATTTTTAAATGATGTGGTGACAATATAGAAACTCTTCTCAAGGTATACAGATAATTAATTAGAAATTATAACAGAGTATAGCAAGTCACTGAATATAAGAGAAATAGTAAAAAGTCAATTGTACTTCCAAGTATCAGCAAAAATCTAGAAAATGAAATTTAAAAATAGATATCATATATAGCTATTTCACTTTATAATATGATATAGATATATATCTATATAATTTTATAATAGCATTAAAATATAAATATCTGAAGTTAAGTCTAACAAAGAATGAGTAAGGGCAATGTAGGAAACTATAAAATTTTCATAAAAGATATTATGGACTGATATCCCATTTCACTGAAAGGAATATTTAATATTGTAAATATTGTAAATACTTAATATTGTAAACATTCTACTTTTATCCAAGCTGAGCTATAGATTCATTGATATTTCAAATAATATTTCAAAAAGTTGTTTTTTAACTTCAAAAATTGGTTCTTGATTGTATGGGAAAGAGAAAAGGCTCAAGTTCACATAGAAAGAATGAATGATAATTAGATGGACAATGGCAGCAGCGGTGGAAGGGAAATATTATGAAATGCTATCTTCAGTATGCTAAGAGAAAACAGCTGTCACCTTAGAATTCAATAACAAGCACAAAAGTCTTTCAATGAGAGCAAATATAAAGATTTTTTTTTTAAATCCTCACCCGAGGACAGTTTTCCATTTTTTGTTCAGTTAGAGTGGGAGGGAGAGAGAGGAAGAGAGAGAAACATCGACGTGAAAGGGACACATCAAAAGGGACACATCGAGTGGCTGCCTCTTGCATGCCCCTGACCCAACCCGGGCCGGGGACAAACTGCAACCAAGGTACATGCCCTCAGCGGGAACCGAACCCAGGTCTCTCTGGAGCGCAGGCCGACGCTCTAACCACTGAGCCAAACCAGCCAGGGCTAAAGATGTTTTTCAACAAGCAAAAACTGATAGAGTTTACAGGAGATCCTCAAGAAAGTAAATTCTAAAGGATATTCTTTAAACAAAAGGAAAAGAATCCCAGATGAAATAGCCAAGATGCAAGAAGTGATGACAACTTGCACAGTGAAACTACAACAAATTGCTGAAAGAAATTTAAAAATTGAAAGATACCCTGTGTTCATGGATTGGAAGACTTAATAGTGTTAAGATGGCATTATTCCCCCAAGTTGATCTTCAGATTACATGTAATCCTATCAAAATGTCAATTTCCTTATTTATAGAAATGCAATTTGATCCTAAAATTTATATGGAAATTAAAGAAAACCAGAAGAGGAAAAAAAATCTTAAAAAAGAAGAACAAGGGTAGAGGACTCACAGCTTCTCATCTCAACACCTACTGCAAAGTAACAGTCACCACAACAATGTGTACTGACACAAGGATAGGTAAATAGATGAATGGAATAGAACAGTCTAGAAATAAATTAAAACATATACAGTCAATTACTTTTTACAAAGTTGCCAACACCATTAATGAGGAAAGAATAATCTTTTCAACAAATGGTGCTGGGACAACTAGGTAGCTACATACAAAAACAAAAAGTTAGACTTTCCGACCTCACACCATAAACAAAAAGTAATTTAAAAAAATCAAAGATGTAAATATAAGCAATAAGAATATAAAACCCTTAGAAGAAAACAAAGATGTAAATCTTCATACTTGACAATAGGCAATAGTTTCTTAAATATGACACACAAAATACAAGCAACCAAAGAAAAAATAGATAAATTGGACTTCATCAAAACAAAGAAGTTTTGTTGTTCAAAGGATACTATCAAGAAACTGAAAAGACAACCCACAGAATGGGGAAAATATTTGCATATTATATATTGGATAAAGGTCTAGTATCTAACATACATAAAGAACTCTTATATCCCAACAATAAAAAGACAACCCAATTAAAATAGGCAAAATGTTTCAACAGACCTGTCTCTAAGATATATATATATATATATATTCATGATCAACAAGCACATGAAAAGATATTCAATATCATTAGTCATCAGGCATATGAAAATTGAAACCATAGTGAGATACTATTTCACACTCACTAGGATTTCTATAATCAAAAATCAAAATCAAAACAGAAAATAACAAATATTGATCAGGATGCATAGAAATTAGGACCTTCATAGATCGCCGATGGAAATGCAAAATGGTTGAAGCCACCGTGGAAACTGTTTGGCATTCACAGTATTATTAATTTGGCTGGAAATCGGAAGCAACATGCAAATATCTATCAACTGATGGATGGATAAACCAAATGAGATATATCCATTCAATGAAATCTTTTTCAACTATAAAAATACATAAGATACTACAATGTAAAGAACACTTGAAAACATTATGCAAAGTCAAATAATCCAAACATAAAGACTGTATATTATATGATTCTATTTATAGTAAATGTCCAGAGCAGGCAAGTTCAATAAACAGAAAGTAGATTAGAAGGTATTAGGAACTGAGGAAGTAGGAAATGGGGAGTAATTTCCAAATAATATTGGCTTTGTTTTGGGTGATGAAAATGTTTTAAAATATTGGTGATGGTTACAAAACATTATAGATATACTAAAATCCACTGAATTGTGCATTTTAGAATGATGTTTCATACTATGGCAATTATAATCCAATAAAAGAATAAGTGGTGAGAAAAAAATTTGCTAAAAACATGGATAAATATAACAACTTTATTTTCTCTAATTTCTTAAAAAGATGTAATATCTAATATTTGGTGGGCAAATAAGCATATAACATTAGGTAGTAGTAACTCATTGCTATGGAGCGAATATTTGTCTCCCCCTCAAATTCACATATTGAAACCCTAGTCCCTATGATGATGGTATTTGGAACTAAAACCTTTGGGAGGTGATTAGGTTTAGATGAGGTTATGAGGGCAGAGCCCAGTCATAAGATTAGTGCCCTTATAAGAGACCAGAGCCCTCTTTCTCACTCCTCCACATGAGGACACGGTAAAAGGCAGCCATCTGCAAACCAGGAAGTAGGCTCTTACCAGACTCCGAATCTATTGGCTCCTTGATCATGGACTTTCAGCCTCCAGAACTGTGAGAAACAAATGCCTGTTGTTTAAGCCACCCAGTCCATGGTATTTTGTTACAGAAGCGTAAGCTGGAGGGAGATAGTCAAAGCAAATGTGTTGTAAGATTCTTGCATTGATTAATACAAACATAAAGCTACTGATTGTTTTAAAAATCTGTTATATATATATATATATATATGTAAAAATATCTGGGATATTCATTAAAAGTCATAAAGAATATAACTCTTTGGAAGCATAACTTCAAAGTAATAGTGCAAAAGTGGAATTTATAAAGGAAAAGAAAAAGTAGGACAAATAGAAAATTCAGTAACATGTATTTTGCATATGGGAGAGATGTGAATTATTATGACCAAAGGGCAGACTATAGCATTTTGTATTTTCCTAAAATAGACACAGCAGCATAACTGGTGTGACATGCTTCTGAAGCACTTCGGAAATCCCTTACCAAAAAGTGGAATCCATTTCCTTTCTTTGGAACCTGGGTGAGCCTACGTGACTATTTTAACAAACGTAATGTGGCAGACATGACATTGCATGGCTTTTATTGCCGGCTGGGTCATAGAGGATGACACAGCTTCTATGTTTCTCCTTCTAGGGACACTTGCCCTTGGAGCTGATAACATGTCTTAAAGAAACCCAGATTAAATGGAGGGGCTATGTATGGGTATTGTGACTGACATTCCCAGCTAAGATCCTAGCCTACAGCCACACCAAGAACCATACATGTGAATAAATGGGCTTTCAAATGACCCCAGTCCCCTTGCATTGGGGTGATTGAAGTTGAATACAGAGTGAGAGAGATAAGTTGCCCCCACCAAGGCATGCCTAAATTATACGTTCAAGAGCAAAATAAACCATTGTCATTGTTTTAAGCCATGTATGTAGCATAGACAAACCAAAATTGTTAAAGCCTTTATTAGTATAACAACCCCCAAATTAGGATTTTTGTTTTCTGTTATGCAGATGAAAATATTAGGCTTCTTTCCAAATGGCTTTATTTAAGGATGTAGTGGTTCTCAACCTTTTGGGTTTTATGACTCTCTTTTAAATTCTAGAAATGTTGGCAGGAGCTTGAAGAAATCAAATGATTCAAAACAATATCAAACATATCAGCCATAACCAGTGCTCAGTTACTACCAATATCATACTGTCTCACAGAATTTCTAGAAATCCACCGCTACACTGTTCACTTGATCTGTCTTTAGGGCTGGTCTGTTTCTGTAGAACTGCTCTCTTGTGACCTCTGCTTTTGATACAGAGATGAGCCAATGTACTCAGCCATGGCTCCAGTAAATCCATGACCTTTCTTGGAACGAGCTGCTCTTACTCTTTCCCCTGCAGCCAGTTGTAACCACCCCCAACCCTGGCTTCTGAAGCAGATGGCACAATGCTCATTTTGACAGTCATTGCAAATATAACTAAACTCATTTATTGAATCTTGGTGACACAATTGGGATATTACATGAGTTGACACCTACTACTCTGATGGAAAGTCACATCAATTATTAACTCTTTGATGACTAAAAAGATCGTGTACGGTGGTTGCTAGAGTTTTCCACCCTCTAAAGAAATGCACCTGTCTTACAAGACAATAAAATGAGGGGGGGGGCAAAATTGGGGGAAGTTTATAATTTTAGAAGATTTTACTACTACAGAAAGGCTGTTATCAATCATAAAAATATAGATTCTTAGAGGGACAGTTTACTTGGACTGAAGGAAACATCACTGCTATTTGCTCTCTAAGGCAGCTTCTTTTTCAGGACACTGCAACTTGTCACCTCCCTTAAATCTGATTAAAAATAAAAACTACAAAGAAGTCCTGAGATGACCTCAATTAGGAAAGCCAAAATTAGGGAAAAGAATGAAGACAGAATTTTGTTAGGAAGTTTACTTACACTCTCCTAGCTTTCTAAGGAGACCCCACACATAGCATGAACTTGGCCAGGTGACATAAACAAAGCTTATTAATGTTAAGAAGCACATTTTGCATAAACTGTACTATTTAAAACAGGACATGTTGCCCAACTGGTGTGGCTTAGTGGAATGAGTGTCATCCCATGGACCGAGAGGTCCCAGTTTGATTCCAGGTCAGGGCATATGCCTGGGTTGCAGGCTGGATCCCCAGTTGGGGGCATGCAGGAGGCAGCTGATCAATGTTTCTCTCTCACATCAATGTTTCTATCTCTTTTCCCTTCCTTTCTCTCTAAAATATCAATAAAACATATTTTTAAAAGTTAAAAAATAAATAGGACATGTTTCTGGTTGCATATTTTATATATATATATATATATATTTTTTAGGCACATGTTCTCAGAAGCTGGGTATAAGAATATATTATGATTTAGACATAGATATAGATAGATATAAATAGATATACATAGATATAGACATAACACACACATACATTTTCTACCCTTGTGGTGCTCCCAGTTTGTGTGGAGAGAAGTTCACATCTTTGGAAATCATGAGCTAGTCTCTTAAAACCACTCAGCTCACTACATGGTCATCCATGATTGCTGGATTTCTAAGGTCTCTAGGAAGAGCAAGATTAAGGAGCATCCAGGCTTTATGTACATCACACTGAATTAACTGCTACTGGGGATGTCAAGAAAATATGAGTGTTCAAGATATAGTAGAACTTTTCAAAAATCTCAGAGGGATAAATATAAGGATAAGAAATAAGACAAAATTTAGCACAGAGGCATCAGGCTTGTGCAAATTTGCACAGCCTACTATCATGGGAGATGATGAAGGAGTTACAAGGTCTATTGGATTCAATATTTTCTCTTCACTATCCTAAATATTTAGAGTATTTCTTGAGATAAAAATATATGTATATATAAGTGAAATTTAATAGTATTAAAAAAATAGAAAAAATTGAGAACTTTTAAAGTTTTTCTTCTCTTTAAAACTGAATTAACTTCAAAACTGAATTACTTGTTAATTTTAAGAACTGTTAAATTGGTCAGAAAAATGATATTATACAAATTTAGAGTGCCCATTTTCCTTCTGGATTCCTATTTTCTATAGTATTGTAGGCATTTGTATTTGTATGATAAAGAAAGTATGTGATTTTCTAAAATAGTTTCTTATGTAAACACTTGTTTTGGGTGTTTCGGTAACAATACTATAGGAACATAAAAATGCAACTTAAACAATTCAGTCTGCTAATTTTATTACCATGTTTAGTTTGTTAAACATAAAAATATATTACTCGGAGAAGGGAAAACATGGCGACCAAGTGAATGGAAGCTACACAGATCATCTCCCAGGACCAAACTGGAATTAGAACTAAAATAAAGAAAAGTCATATGGAAAAACCAACTGAAGAACAGCTAGAGAGAACCCTTATAACCAGGGACATAAAGAGGACCCCAAATCAAGACTGGTAGGAGGTGTGGAAGTGTGAGAGGGCTGGCTGGGCTCCCACAGGCAGCAGCTGAGGGCTATCTTAGCTGTGAGAAGTTTCCTCTGAGAAGTTTAGAATTTAAACCCCAAACTGGCTCCCCAGCACAGAGTGGTGGAACAGGGAAAGGTACCCACATAACACCTAGCTGTGAAAAACAGCAGAGCAGGAGTTTCTTTCTGGCAGGTAGAGGCACTGGGAACACTGACACTTCCCTGAAGGACCAGGACACTAAATTGCAGGGACAGCCACTCACCTTGGGCTCCTGTAGAGGGAGGGCAGACAGGACTAGAGCTGTGTTAGGAGAGTTGGGGGTCCATGGTGCTGGAGTCATCCCTCCACACCGCAGTAGCCATATTTCTCAACCACCCATTCCCATCAGAATGGCTTTAGCCTGCTAGGGAAGCAACTACCCTCCCCCTGGGAATTTAATCCCACCCAGCTGGGATAAGCACAGCCTGAGGCTCATTAACTGCTAGAGACTACCCCCCAGCCAGTAGACAGAAATGAGACTCTGAAGGCTTTGAGCCTTGGGCGTGGCTCTCAGTTGTTGGGTTCTGTGGCTCTGGGGACTCAGCTGTGAAGGCTGAGACCTGGCTCCCTGTGCTGAGCCATTAACCCATGCTCCAGGAACCATTCTTCTCAAGCAGAATCCTCACATCAAAGTAGCCATAGTTCAGGGGGGAAACAACTGCCCCTCCTTTGGAAATTTAACCCCACCCAGCTGGGAGAAGCACAATCTGAGGCTTATTAACTGTCAGAAACTACCAATCAGCCTGCTGGAGAAAACAAGTCTCTGGGTGCTCTGACCATTAGGCCCAGCTCATTGGCCATTGGGTTTTGAGGCTCTGGGGTCAGAGCTGAGAAGGCAGCTGTCTGGGGCCCAGTGCTGAGTCATTAACCCACACTGCAGAAATGATTTTCTTCAGGCAGAGTTTTCATCTAAAAGCAGCTTTTTCCCAGGGGGGAAGTAATTGCCCCACCTGCTGGAAATCCTCTTATCCTTTCCACCTGGGGAATTTTTCATAGAGTGGAGAGCTACAACCTGGGGCTCATTAAGTAACTGAGATTAACAGTCAGCCTGCAGGCAAAGGCTCTGGGATAATTGAATCTTTGCCTGACCTGCAACTCTACCCAGTAAAGTGAGACTAGACATCTGTGTTCAGGGTTATCACTTCTATAGACATCTAAGCCCAGCAGAAGGAGCCACAATTGGCAGAACATCAATACTCACAGGGAGATTTGGCAGGCTCCAAATCCTGCTGAGACAGCCAAAATGATGAAACAAATAAACAAATCCCAAATGAAAAAAAAAAAAAAAAACACAAGAGGATTCTATAGAAGAAGGGCTAAATGAAATGGAGATAAGCAAGTTTTCAGATGTAGAGTTGAGAATAATGATTATAAGGAAGCTCAACAGCATAAGTAAGAGCTCAAAGGCATGAGTAAAGATATAGAAACAATGAAAATCAATCAATTAGAAATGAAAAACCACCAAGCGGAAATGAAGAATGACATAGCAGAAATAAAGAACACACTGGAAGGAATAACCACCAGATCAGAGGAAGCTGAGGATCAGATGAGCAAATTAAAAGACAGGGTAGAAAAAAATCACTCAGTCAGAGAACCAACAAGAAAAAAACAATTAAAAAACAAGAATGCAGTTTAAGAGAGCTATGGGACAATATGAAATGTAACAACATTCACATCATAGGAGTACCAGAAGAAGAAGAAGGTGAGCAAGGGTTAGAAAATCTATTTGAAGAAATAGTGGCAGAAAATTTCCCTAACTTGGTGAAGGAAAAAGGCATGCAAGTTCAGGAAGCACAGAGAGTTCCAAGCTAGAAGAACCTAAAGAGGCCCACACCAAGACCCATCATAATTAAAATGCCAAAAATTAAAGACAGAGAGAGAATCTTAAAGACAGCAAGAGAAAAGAAACAGGTTACCTACAGAGGAGCCCCCATAAGGCTATCAGCTGATTTCTCATCAGAAACACTACAGGTGAGAAGGGAATAGCATTCAAGGTAATGAAAAGTATTCAAGGTAATGAAAAACAAGGATCTGAATCCAAGAACTACTCTATCCAGCAAGGCTGTAATTCAAAATAGAAGGTGAAGTAAAAAAGTTTTCAGACAACAAAAGGCTAAGGGAATATATTAGCATGAAACTAGCACTACAGGAAATGTTAAAAGAATTGCTGTAATAAGCAGAAGAAATAGAGAGAGAAACATAGGCATAATACAAAAAATGGCAATAAATAAGTACATATCAATAATAACCTTAAATATAAATGGATTAAATACTCCAACAAAAAGACAAGAGTAGCTGAATGACTAAGAAAGGATGTCTCATATATGTGTTGTCTACAAGAGACCCACCTCACAACAAAAGACACACACAGGTTGAAAGTGAAGGGATAGAAACATTTTTTCCAAGAAAATGAAAGGAAATAAAAAAAAGCTGAGGTAGTAATTCTCATATCTGATAAAACAGACTTCAAAATGAAGTCCATAACAAGAGACAAAGAAGGCCAATACACAATACTGAAAGGATCTATCCAACAAGAAGATATAACCTTGGTAAACATATATGCACCCAATATAGGAGCACCAAAATATATTTAAAAACTTCAGAAGGACTTCAAAGGAGAAATTGACAGCAATGCAATCATAACAAGGGACTTCAACACCCCACTGACATCACTGGACAGATCCACTAGACAAAAAATTAACAAGGAAACAGAGACCCTAAATGACGCACAAGATCAGATGGATTTAATAGATATTTACAGAAAATTATACCCCCAAACTGCAGACTATACATTCTTCTTAAGTGCACAAGGGACATTCTCAAACACAGACCACATGTTAGGGCACAAACTAAGTCTTTACAAGTTCAAAAGATTGAAATCATATCAAGCATCTCCTCATATCACAATGGCATGAAACTAGAAATTAATTACAATAAAAACACTCAAAAACATTCAAATATGGAGGCTAAATAGCACATTATTAAACAATGAATGAGTTACCAGGGAGATCAAGGAAGAAATTAAAAACTTCCTGGAAATCAATGAAAATGAACACACAACACAAAATCTATGGGATGCAGTGAAAGCACTCCTAAGAAAGAAGTTCATAGCATTACAGGTCTACCTTAATAAACAAGAAAAATTTCTAATAGACTGTCTAACTCTACAACTTAAAGAACTAGAAAGAAAACAAAAAGAAAAACCAAAAGCAAGTAGAAGGAAAGAAATAGTAAAGGTCAGAGCGGAAATAAATGACATAGAGACTAAAAAAACAGTTCAAAAGATCAATGAAACAAAGAGCTTGTTCTTTGAAAAGATAAACAAGATTAATGAACCCTTAGCCACACTCACCAAGAAACAAAGAAAGAGGACCCAAGTAAACAAAATCAGAAATGAAAGGGGAGAAATTACAACTGACACCACAGAAATACAAAGGATTGTTAGAAAATACTATGAACAATTATACACCAACAAATTGGACAATCTAGGCATAATGGAAAAATTCCTAAAATCACACAATCTCCCAAAACTGAACTGAGAAGAGACAGAAAACTTGAACAGAGCAATAACCACTAAGGAAATTGAAGATGTAATCAATAAACTACCAGCAAACAAAGGCCCGGGCCCAGAGAGCTTCATGGGGGAGTTTTACCAAACATTCAGAGAAAACCCATTCTCCTCAAACTATTCCAAAATATTCAAGATGGAAGACTTCCAAACTCTTTTTATGAGTCCAGTATAATCCTAATTCCAAAGCCAGATGAAGACACTACAAAAAAAAGCTACAGGACAATATCCCTGGTGAACACGGATGCCAGAATTCTTAACAAAATATTAACAAACCGGAGCCAGCAATACATTAAAAAAATTATTCACCATGAACAAGTGGGATTCAACCCATTGATGCAAGGTTGCTACAATACTTGCAAATCAATCAATGTGATACACCACATAAAAAAAAAGGAAGATAAAAGCTATATCAAATCAATAAATGCTGAAAAAGCATTTGACAAAATCCAGCACCCATTTCTGATAAAAATGCTTAGCAATGTGGGAGTAGAGGGATTATATCTCAACATAATAAAGGCCATATATGAAAAACCTACAGCCAACATCCTACTCAATGGGCAAAAACTAAAAGCATTTCTCTCAAGGACAGGAAAAAGACAGGCATGCCCACTTTCACCACTCTTATTTAACATAGTACTGGAAGTCGTAGCCACAGCAATTAGACAAGAAGGAAAAATACAGGGTATCCAAATTGGAAAGGAGGAAGTAAAACTGTTATTATTCATTGACGACATGATATTATACACAGAAAACCCTAAAGACACCATCAAAAATCTACTAGATTTAATAAATGAATTTGGCAAAGTAGCTGAATACAAAATTAACATCCAGAAATTGATGACATTCTTATACACCAATAATGAATACTCAGAAAGGCAAACAAACAAACAAACAAACAAACAAACAAAAAACATCCCATTTACCATTGCAACAAAAAAATAAAATACCTAGGAATAAACTTAATCAAGGAGGTAAATAGCTGTTCTTGGAAAACTACAGTACATTGGAAAAAGAAATAGGGCAAGATATAATAAAATGGAAACACATACCATGTTCACTGATTGCAAAATTCAACATCATTAAAATATCCATACTACCCAAAACAATCTACAGATTCAATGGCATCCCTATTAAAGTACCAATGGCATATTTCACAGATCTAGAACACCCCTATGTTCATAGCAGCTAAGATCTGGAAATAGCCCAAGTGCTCATCAGTAGATGAGTGGATAAAAAATGTGTGGTACATTTACACAATGGAACACTATACAGCTGTAAGAAAGAGAGATCTCTTACCCTTTGAGATGACATGGAGGGACCTGGAGAGTATTATGTGAAGAGAAATAAGCCAGTCAGAGAAAGACAAGTACCACATGATCTCACTTATTTGTGGAATATAATGAACAAAATAAGCTGTCGACCAAAAGAGATCCAGAATCATGGAAGTAGGGAACAGACTGACAAACTTCAGAGCAATGAGTTTTGGGAGGGGTGAGAAGAGATAAACCAAAGAATTTATATGCATATATGCACAACCAATGGACTTAGACATTAGTTTGGGGAAAGCAGGAAAGGGGTCAGAGTGGGGAAGAGAGGTCAATGGGGGAAAAGGGGGGAACATTTGTAATATTGTCAACTAAAAAGATTAATTAATTAATTAATAAAAACATATATTACTTGGAAAATTATTGAAAATTAACTAATTTAATTTAGTTTTAAACATGAGTTTTTACTCTAAATATGCTATAATCTATTCACATTAATGTAATGTAGAATTTCTTATTCTTTGCTAGCTTCACTATATTAGATTAAAAATATAAAAAGGAGAAAAATGTAACATTTTTTATAAATCAAAGAGTGACTATTTTGGAAGGAAAAGGAGAAGGTTATTTTAATTTGCTCTTTTTTTGTTTTCTTTTTACTTAGAACCATCATATACTATTGTCAAACTTATGGAAATAGAATGCCTTTGGAAATATAAGCATTTAAAAATATTGTCTGGAAGTGTTGCATCAGAGATGAGCACAGGGGCTAAGAAAACAGAGGAGGGGCACCTAAGGGCCTGACTAGTGACAGACAGGTTTTAAGTAGAAGTGATATTTGAGTAGGAGTTAGCCACATGTGAAAGGGAAGAGCACTCTACAAAGAGAACAACATAAGCAAAAGCAAAGAGGAAAAATGGAATGGTGTATTTGTGCAATTGCTAGTAAAGATACAACCATTTATGGTGAAAATGAAGGAAATGTGGTGGAGTGCCTGGAGCTCCAGCTGGATTGTGAGACGCCATATTTCCAGTGTTGTGCTAAGGAGCTGAACTTCATTAGTAAGTAATAGGACTCCAGTGAAGTCAACTTTGAATGTCATGAATGAGTGGGTAAAGGTATTTTTGTGAAGTAGGTCACATAAGGAGAAAAATATGCTTTGGGATGAAGATAAAAGAATTTTATCATTGTGGTACCCAGTTTATCTAAAGAAGGCTATAAATCTCAAGAGAAAGTTGTGTGCTAGAAATAATTGCTCTGGGATTCATCAATATGTGCTAAAAGTGATATGTGTCAATGAATGTCCTCCAGGCAACATGAAAAGTGAAAGAATAAAAGAACCAAATCATATCGCAAGAAAATAACGATTTTCCATAGGTTCCTTTTGAATATTAAGCCACTGTGCTTCTGTATATTTGCAAATTTGCAAAAGATTTCAGTATGTTTATTTTGTTATATAACTGAGATTGATGGAACAATTACAAACTCTACAGGAGCGAAGACTTGTGTCTGTTTTGCTTATTGCTATGTCACCAGTACCAAGAAGAGTGCCTGATAATTAGTAGGTTATCAGTAAACTACTACAATATTTGCTCATTTAAAGAATAAATAAGGAAATAAATTAATTAGGGAAACCAGAGACTGTTTTAAGTGCTGAGAAAACAAAATGATTAAGGAATATCTTCTATCTTGAAAGAACCAGTTGCCTTGTAAGGAAGACACATCAATAAGCATTCACTATAAAATATGATTAGTAGAGGGTACAGTGAACAGGTTAGCTGGGATGACAACAGGTGAAAGGCACGAGGACATGAAAAATCACAGTATTTTCAGAGAGAAGAGTATTTTTTTCATGTACTAGGAGCGTAGGGTGTTCCAAGTCCTAAATGTGCAAATTGTTTACTCTAATGCTGCTAAGTGCAGTAGCCGGTTTCACATTTCTGCTTTGCAATTTAACTACAAAAGATTTGAAGCTGTATAGTTTTAAAAATAATTTATAAATTTACTTATTTGAAGCTGCCATTTAAGGTACCGAGCTGGCCCTGCCGGTGTGGCTCAGTGGACTGAGTGTCATCCCATGGACTGAAAGGTCCCAGTTCGATATCTGGTCAGGGCACATGCAGGGTTGCGGGCTCGATCCCCTGTAGGGGGTGTGCAGGAGACAGTTGATCTATATTCCTCTCTAACATCAATGTTTCTAACTTTCTCTCCCTAAAAAATCAATTAAAACATATTTAAAAATAAATAAAGTACTTATCTGAATTGCATTTTGCAAATTGCACTTACCAGAGTCTGAAAAATGATTTCCTTTTGCCATGCAACAAGGAATCTCAGTGTTGGAGTTCAGATCTGGGGCACATGGTCTATGAAGCAGGCCTCTCTGTCTTCATACTTTACCATGGTTAGAATGTTGCATTTAGTTCTGGCTACAAGGTGGTTGCTTAAACTCCAGGCATTGCTTAAAATTCCAGGCAGGAAGAAAGGGAAAATTCATATTCTTTTTTATTAGGAAGTAAAAGACACTTCACTCAGTAGAATTCCATTTACATTTCTTAGTCCTGAACCAGGTTACATGGCATAATTATGACACTACAAATAATTTTAATGTGTATTTTAAGGGGAAGTGAAAATTGATTATGAAGTATGGGATTAGACCTCTAGGTGCAGCAACATGTCTGAGGTGATAACTTAAAAGTTCTCTTTCTAAAACAACTAGAAATTCTGTAAACACCAAATAACAAGCATTCTGTTATATACAAAGCTGCACTCTTGAGACAGAAGCAATACCCCTAGGTACTGACATGAAGATGGACACAAAAATTGGAGCAGTAAGTCAATGGTGATACCTAGTGGGGTGGGGATACAGGTAGGCCTGTTTTCTTAATCTAGGGATGTATGCTTGAGTACCAATGTGGGAAGAGGGTTAGATAGACCTTGGGTTGCCTAAGGCAAGGAGTGAGGATTGAAAAACCCACATTAAGATAGGACCCTCATGTGTTGGTCCTCTCAATAAAAGAGTGGCAGGAAAACATCCTCTACCGCAGAGGAAGGAATTAAGAAAAATGCTGTTTTCCTATTGAATTTCATTTAAGTTATAAAATCTGGTTCAATAAAATAGAATACAAGAAATTAACATAAAGATTAGTCCCTGGATAGTGACACACCTGGGATTATGGACAAGGCTAAAGCAAACTGCTCTGAAGAGATACCCCACAACCTAGCCAGTATGAATTTCCATGGTAAAAACAGCCCATCTAAAGATGAACTCACAACTATAAAATTGCACAATGTTATGGAAATTACCCATTTTGATTAGGAAAAAATATCCCGAAATTTTAAGGAAAGGAAATAATAAACTAAAGAAAGAATATGAAGGAAATAATTTAAAAATAATTATAGACATAAAAGAAAGAATTGACATTTTATGAAAAAGAAAGCAAAATACAAAGAAAACAAGGTACTAAGAAAAAGAAAGACACTTGAAAAGATATAAATTCAAAACAGATGAAGAAAATATAGTCAATTAGATACAGATAAAGATATAACAAGTAGGAAGATAAAAAGCAATATTTAAATAGAAGGATAAATCAAAATAATTTCATTTTTGGAAAAGCAAAACAAAGAGAAAATCTTAAAATAAATCAGATAGGAAAAATGAGTTGCTTACAACAACATGATGATTTGTTAGCCAACAGACTTAATAATATTTTATATTGAAATATGAGAAATCAATAGAATTGGAAACTTTTATATAACAGCAATTCTAAACAAAATAGTTGTGCAAATGGAAAATCAATATAGACCTCTCCCCTTGGAAACTTTTATATAACAGCAATTCTAAACAAAATAGTTGTGGAAATGGAAAATCAATACAGACCTCTCCCCTTGGTTAGAAACCTGTTTATTTCTGACCAGAACAAAAATTATTTCTAGGAAGAAACCTAACCACAGAGTAACTTTTTTATTTAATATGTCACTTTATATGTTTAGGATAAACAACTGAAAAGCTCTGTGCTCTAATACTAGTCTTTGTGTTTGACATACCTATAAATAAAGGGAATAATTTTATATCCTAAATAATATTATAATGAAGAGAGATTTATATTTAAAAACAACTTGAGTCAAGCATCTATCAATCTGGAGAGCAGCATCAGTACAACTCACCAACATGTTATCAACAGAGTATAAATTTATCTTTAAAATCACATCAAGTTTAGAAACCCTTATGAAGAATTTACTACATGGACTTTAGCTACAATCTTTGAATCCTAGATAGTCCCCAGCAGGGATGATGCACAGTTCTGATCTAGACCTAAAACATATCTACGTTGTATATATTAAATGTGCTCTAAAACATTTAATCATACTTTAAAAAATCTATAAGCCCACAGTGATTTTAAAAAGAGGGAAGAGCTCTTCCTTACAGAAGAATACCAACTAAAAAATGCAGAAGGAATGGTATGATTTGAAAAGTCACCACTTTGCTTATGCACCCAATATAGGAGCACCAAAATGTATTTAAAAACTTCTGGAGGACTTCAAAGCAGAAACTGACAGCAACACAATCATAGCAGGGGACATCAACACCCTGCTGACATTCCTGGATAGATCCTCTAGATAAAAAATTAACAAGGAAACAGAGACTCTAAATGATGCACTAGAACAAATGGATTTAATAGATATTAACAGAAAATTATACCCCTAAACTGCAGAATTTATATTCTTCTCAAGTGCACATGGGACATTCTCAAAGATAGATCGCATGTTAGTCTCTACAAGTTCAAGAAGATTGAAATCATATCAAGCAACTTCTCAGATCACAATGACATGAAACTAGAAATCAATTACAATAAAAACACTAAAACATGTTCAAACACGTGGGGGCTGAATAGGATTTATTAAACAATGAATGGGTTACCAAGAAAATCTAGGAAGAAATAAAAAACTTCTTGGAAATCAATAAAAATGAACACACAACACAAAATCTATGGGACACAGCAAAAGCAGTCCTGAGAGGGAAGTTCATAGCACTACTGGCCCACCTCAAGAAACAAAAAACATTTCTAATAGACTGTCTAACCCTACAACTTAAAGAACTAGAAAGAAAACAACAACAACAAAAAAAAACCCAGAGCAAGTAGAAGGAAAGAAATAGTAAAGGTCAGAGCAGAAATAAATGACATAAAGACTAATAAAACGATTCAAAAGATCAATGAAACCAAGAGCTGGTTCTTTGAAAAAACAAACAAGATTGATGAACCTTTAGCCAGACTCAAAAATAAACAGAGAGAGGACCCAAATATACAAAATGAGAAACGAAAGAGAAGTAACAACTGATACCACAGAAATACAAAAGATCGTTAACAAATACTATGAACAATTATACGCCAACAAATTAGACAATCTGGGCGAAATGGAAAAATTTCTACAATCACATTGTCTCCCAAAACTGGGAAGAGACAAAAAACTTGAACAGACCAATAACTACTAAGGAAATTGAAGATGTAATCAATAAACTCCCAGAATACAAAAGCCTGGGCCCAGAAGGCTTCACGGGGGGTTTTATCGAACATTCAGAGAAAAACTAACACTCATTCTCTTCAAGCTATTCCAAAATATTCAAGATGGAAGACTTCCAAACTCTTTTTATGAGGCCAGCATAATCCTAATTCCAAAACCAGAACCAGATAAAGACACTACAAAAAATAAAACTACAGGCCAATATTCCTGATGAACGTAACGCCAAAATCCTTAACAAAATATTAGCAAATCAGATCAAGCAATACATTAAAAAAATCATTCACCATGACCAAGTGAGATTCTTCTTAGGGATGCAAGGCTGGTACAATATTCACAAATCAATAAATGTGATTCTTGCCTGGCTGGTGTGGCTCAGTGGTTGAGCATCAACCCATGCACAAAGAGGTCGCTGGTTCAATTCCCGGTCAGGGAACACAACCAAGTTATGGGCCAAACCCCCAGTGGGGGACTTACAGGAGGCAGCCAGTTGATGTTCTCTCTCATCAATGTTTCTATCTCTCTCTCCCTCTCCCTTCCTTTCTCTTTAAAAATAAATAAAGAAAAAAATTTTAAAAATAAATGTGATTTGACACATAAACAAAATGAAAGATAAAAACCATATGACCTTATCAATAGATGCTGAAAAAGCATTTGACAAAATCCAGCACCCATTTCTGATAAAAATGTTCACCAATGTGGGAAATAGGGATCATATCTCAACACAATAAAGGCCATATGTGACAGACCTACAGCCAACATCATATGCAGTGGGCAAAACTAAAAGCATTTCCCTTAAGAACAGGAACAAGACAGGGATGCCAACTTTCACCACTTGTATTTAACACATTACTGGAAGTCTTAGCCACAGCAATTAGACAAGAAGAAAAAATATAAGGGATCTAAATAGGAAAGGAGGAAGTGAAACTGTCATTTGCAGAAGATATGATATTGTATATAGAAAATCCTAAAGACTCCATCAAAAATCTAGTAGATTTAATACATGAATTTGGCAAAGTAGCAGGATGCAAAGTTAATATAGAGAAATTGATGTCATTCTTACACACCATAATGAACAATAATGAACTCAAAAAGGGAAAGTAAAAAAACAATCCCATTTACCACTGCAACAACAACAAAAATACCTAGGAATAAACCTAACCAAGGAGGTAAAAGACCTGTCTCAGAAAACTACAGAACATTGAATAAAGAAATAGAAGAAGACATTAAAAAAATGGAAACATATAC
Source organism: Tadarida brasiliensis (assembly GCA_030848825.1). Classification (NCBI taxonomy): domain Eukaryota; kingdom Metazoa; phylum Chordata; class Mammalia; order Chiroptera; family Molossidae; genus Tadarida; species Tadarida brasiliensis. The sequence goes on along the minus strand of CM061261.1, from coordinate 65,474,095 downwards.
CATGTTCATGGATTGGAAAATTCAACATCATTAAAATGTCCATACTACACAAAGCAATCTACAGATTCAATGTAATCCCTGTTAAAGTACCAATGGCATATTTCACAGATCTAGAATAAATACTACAAAAGTTTATATGGAACCATAAAAGACCCAGAATAGCCACAGCAATCTTGAAAAAGAAGAACAAAGTCAGAGGGATCACAATACCTGATATCAAGTTGTACTACAAAGGCATCATAATCAAAACAGCTTGATACTGGTAGAAGAACAGGCATATAGATGAACAGAATAGAACAAAGAACCTCGATATTGACCCAAGATTGTATGCACAATTAATATTCGACAAAGGAGGCAAGAGCATACAATGGAGAAAAGGCAATCTCTTCAATAAAAGGTATTGGGAAATTTGGATAGGTATATGTAAAAAATAAAACTAGACCATCAACTTACACCATACACAAGAATAAACTCAAAATGGATAAAAAACTTAAATGTAACCCATGAACCTATAAACATCCTAGAAGAAAATGTAGACAAAAAATCTCAGATATCACACATAGTAGAACTTTCACTAATATATCACCTAGGGCAAGAGAAACAAAGGAAAAAGTTAATAAATGGGGTTACATCAAACTAAAAAGCTTCTGCACGGCAAAAGAAACCAGCACCAAAATGAAAAGGGAACCCAATCTCTGGGAGAACATATTTGCCAATGATACATCAGATAAGGGGTTAATATCCAAAACATATAGAGTACTCATACAACTCAACAAAAAGAAGACAAACAATCCCATTAAAAAATGGGCAGAGGACCTGAATAGACACTTCTCCAAACAGGACATACAAATGGCCATAGACATATGAAAAAATGCTCAAAATCTCTAATTATCAGAGAGATGCAAATTAAAACGACTATGAAATGTCACCTCACACCTGCCAGAATGACCACCATCAACAAATCCTCAAACAACATGTGCTGGTGAGGATGTGGAGAAAAGGGTACTCTAGCACACTGCTGGTGGAAATGCAGACTGGTGCAGCCACTACAGAAAACAATATGGTGTTTCCTCAGAAAATTAAAAATGGAACTGCCATTTGATCAGTGATCCCACTTCTTGAAATATATCCTAAGAATACTGAAACACCAATCAGAAAGAATATGTGCACCGCTATGTCCATAGTAGTGCTATTCACAATAGCTAAGATCTGGAAATAGCTCAAGTGCCCATTAGTAGATGAGTGGATAAAAAAGCTGTGGTATATTTACACAGTGGAACACTATGCAGCTTTAAGAAAGAGAGATCTCTTACCCTTTGAGATGACATGGAGAGACCTGGAGAGTATTATGCTAAGAGAAATAAGCCGGTCAGAGAAAGACAAGTACCACATGATCTCACTTAATTGTGGAATATAATGAACAAAATAAGCTGTCCACCAAAAGATATCCAGAATCATGGAAGTATGGAACAGAATGACAAACCTCAGAAGGATGGGAGTTGGGAGGGGTGGGAAGAGATAAACCAAAGAACTTACATGCATATATGCACAATCAATTGACAGGGACATGAGATTGGGGAAGGCAGGAGTGGGGTGGGAGGGGGAAGGAAGGGTCCATGGGGAAATAGAGGGACATCTGTAATACTTTCAACAACAACAACAAAAGTAAAAGAAAAGTCACCTCTTTGCAATTATTAATGTAATAACTGATTCAGGCTAAAGTCACAATTCGATAGAAAACCACTAGGTAAAAAGTTGCTGGGGACAGAATATCCATTTCAAAGTGTCAATTTATAGATTATTTATTAATTAGAAAAGGAACAGAGGAGGCTTTAAAATGATGAAGTCTGGTGAGCACTTAAAAAGGCAACTTAACATCACCAGGAATGAGACCTATCTTGAGCCACTGAGAAGAACACAGTATTCAGCCAAGAAGTTGTACCTGAATCTAGGATTCAGGAAACTATCAGACAAATTCAGATTGAGGGACAATCTATGAAACAACTGATCTACACTCTTCAAATCAATTATCATAAAAGATGAGATAAAAATATTAAGGATTTTCTAGATTGAGACAAGAGAAAAATGGCATCAAAATGCAAATAATGATCCTTGATCAAAAAGAAAATAAAAATAAATGTTATAAAGAATATTATTAGGACAATTGGGGAAATTTGAATATGAACTCTATATTACATAATAGTAGTGTATCAATGTTAAACTTCTTGAATGTAATCCATATACTGAGGAGATGAAGGAGAATATCCTTGTTTGGGGGAGATTTATGCAGATGTATTAAAACAGAAGAAGGAGAGATACAGCTAATGTGGCAAAAAGTAGACAGTTGAATCTTGGTGAATATAGCATGTTCAAAGCACTATTCTGGAAATTTCTCTGTGTGTTTAAAATTTTTCAAAATGAAAAGTTGGGAAAATGTGATTGTCTAAGTTGTTTCTTTTATAACACAGAAATTCATAATCCAATTTCTTGTAAACATTTTCAGAAAGCAGATGATACCACTGCCTCATGGCCTATAAGATTTCATCTATGTATTTTATAAATGATTGTTATTCTTATAACTGATCACTTAATATGCCAGATACCATTCTAAGTACTCTAAATGTATTATCTTATTTGCCTCTCCAGTCAACAGTTTTGTTATCATTTGTACATTTCACATGAGAAAACTGGAGTTTAGTGATATTAAGTTAACCTGCCCAAGTGGCCAAATTAAAATTTAAAAGCATCACTCTGTTCCCAGAATACAAGTTCTTACTTATACAGCCTCCCTAGGAAATGTTTGCACCTAAAGATTTGTATCTAAAAGTGTAGTGTGGACCTGAAGGAGGAGAGATGCATGATAATAAAATAAACAGCTCTTCATTTAGCTGTGAGTAAGCTGTGAACTTCCTGACGCAGGTGGGCAGTTTCATTCTGAAGAAATGAAACAAGTGAAAAAATAGGTTTAAATATGATAATAAATATAATCACTTTTAGAAATATTTAATATTTTTCTTAAACTGATTCTACTTTTCAAAGTATTTAAATGCACATTTTTGTTTCTCATGTTTGTGAGAATCTTTTACTGATTTACCACTTAATATGTCCTATTATGATTTAGTTCTCATTCTTACTCATTATAGATTAAAATATTAAATGAGATTGAATCAGACTATCTTAAGAACATTAGGAAGATAAATTCTTTGAAGATCCTTTATTAGTTTATTCACACTTTTTTTTTCCTTTAAATTTCTTTATCTTTCTATTCTCTGAAAATTAATAGGGCATCTTCACATCATGCCTTATTGTTACTTTAAAAATCAAGTTGGATAACCTTTAACCTTTGTTCAGTTAAGTTTGCAGGAAATGATTTGTGAATAATATTTCAGCCAGCGTAAGTGGAATCAATAGAAACACAGCAAATTGGTATGTGCGGCAGTAAGTCATATAAAGTTTTATTATATAAAGTATTGGAGAAAAAGCTTTGAATGCACCTTTTATAAAGGAGAAATATACCCAAAATAGAAAAGTTCTATTGGTTGTAAAAAATACTTATTTATTCATCCTTATCTACCTAAAAGAATACAAACAATTTCTTTAAGCCTAAGAGAACAACATTACATAATTTATAGCAAATTACTTCGTATACTGTTTTTCAAAGTATAACATGTGTCCATTTATGTATTTATTCATGTATAAACATTTATTTATAAACTTTTATTTGGCTCTTGTATGTTCCAGACTCTGTGCTAGTTCCTTGAGGAATAAAATACCACTAAAATACAGTGATGATCCCATTGGGTTTTAGAAATTGAAGGCAGCAAATTAATTTATTATCTTCAAATCAATCAGTTCATCAATACTATTACTCTGTGAGTTAGTCTTTTAATGCAACTTCTACTGAGCATTAGAATATTTTATCCATTGGCAAGACTTGTAGATCAGAACAAAGGGTATTAAATTCTGCATAAATGATACAGTTAAGTTTAGTAAAATACAGAAACTTTTGTTTTGTTTGGTATTAATTTTTTTGTTAATCCTCACCCAAATGATATTTTTCCATTAATTTCCCGATAGAATGGAAGGGAGGGAAGGGGAGAGAGAGGGAGAGGGAGAGGAAGAGAGAAAAAAGAGAGAGAGAGAGACAGACAGACACTGATGTAAGAGAGACACATCAATTGGTTGCCTCCAGCAGGACCCCAAACCCGACTATGGCTAGAGATCGAACCTGCAACCCAGGTACCTGCCTTCGACTGAGAATCAAACCTGCTACCCTTTGGTCCGTGGGCTTATGCTCTAACCGCTGAGCAAAACTGCCCAGGAGGGAACTTCTGTTTTTTTTTTGTTTTGTTTTTTTTTTAAAGCAAAAGAGTAGCCAGGCTGATGAATCTGAATGAAACAGTACCATGTTCTAAAAGGTCAGAAATGTATGACTCAGAGCCAGTTAACCAAGAGAGCAATGCTATCAAGTCATGTTCCAAACCAAGTAGTTGTTTTCTAGTCATTACATCAAAGATTAAATCCCACCTTCATTCCTTTCCCTGAGTATAACAAGGTAATTTGCTAGCCAGTGCTGTCTACAGATCAAAAGTCAGTAGAGGAGAAAAAACTAACTGAAAATGGAGGTCAAATGAAAATCAAAATTATATAGCCAACTTTAACTGAATTAACACAACCTCATAAATTTTTCCCAATTTTCATTAATTTTTTTTTTTGTTACAGATGTTTGTCCTTTTTCCCTCCTAGACGACCTCCTCCCCATCGCGCACCCCCACCCTCCAGCATTGTTGCCTATGTCCATTGGTTATGCATATATGCATATAAGTTCTTTGGTTCATCTCATCCATCTCTCCTGCCCCCTACTCTGAGGTTTGTCAGTCTGAACCATACTCCTTTCTATGTCTCTGGGTCTATTTCATTCATCAGCCCACCTTGTATATTATATTCCAGAAATAAGTGAGATCATGTGGTATTTGTCTTTCTTTGATTGGCTTATTTTGCTTTGCATAATACTCTCGAGGTCCCTCCATGTCATCGCAAATGATAAGAGATCTTTCTTTCTTACAGCTGCATAGTATTCTATTGTATATATGTACCACTGCTTTTTTATCCACTCATCTATTGATGGACACTTGGGCTGTTTCCAGATCTTAGCAATTGTAAATAGAGCTGCTATGAACATAGGGGTACATAGTATTCTATTGTATATATATTATTATGTTTCCAGTTGTCCAACAGTTCTCTTAAGTTGTCTTCCTGTTTTTCATTGTTTTTTCCTTTTGGTTTTCTGATTGGTTGATTTTTTCTACCCTGTCTTCTAATTCACTGATCCGGTCCTCAGCTTCCTCTACTCTGCTGTTTAGTCATTCCAATGTGCTTTTCATTTCTGCTATGTCATTCTTTATTTCTTCTTGGTGCTTCTTCATTTCCAAATGGTTGATTTTCAATGTTTCTATGTCTTTGCTTATGGTGTTGATGTCCTTACTCATGCTGTTGAGCTTCTTCAAGATCATGGCTCTGAATTCTAGTTCTATTAACTTGCTTAACTCCATTTCATTTATCTCATCTTCAGTAGAGGTCTCTTGTTCTTTGATTTGGGATCTGTTTCTTTGTTTCACCATTTTGGCTATCTCAGTGGGTTTTGGAGCCTGTCAAATTTTCCCTGTTGATGTTGGTGTTCTCCTGTTTGTGGCTCCCTCTACTGGGTTTGGATGAGCGTGGGAGGACACACATTAAACACCTCTGTGGAGTCTTACTTTCCTGGGTAGATTTGCAAGCTCAGAAAAGGTTAAGTTACCCTCTAGCCTTTTGCCTAGAGGCTATTAGTCTAGAGGCTATTAGTCGTGGTTACTTGAAGAGCCTTGGGTTCTCAGTTGAATGAAAACCTCCCTCAGGTGTTCAGCGTGAGAGGATTTCCCGAGAGTGGGGCAGATGCTGGTAGGCAATGAGCCTCAATTTGCATTTCAATAGCCCACCTGGGTGTGGCTGAATCACCGAGGGAGGGGCTGCCGCCTCTCCCCAGAGCCCTGCGAAGGAGTAAGATGGCCACTGTCCTGTGTGGCCGCAACTCAGCAAAAACTCTGAGCACCCTCCAAATCCTGAGTGTTTCCACACAGTTCCAGTCCAGTCTGCCTTCCCTCTGCCAGAGCCCAAGGTGAGTGGCTGTGGCTATTTTAGCACTCTGTCCCGGCCCTCTGCGCTGTGGAGCTGGCTTGGGCTTTAACCCCGAGGGTAGTACTCACAGCTAAGACTGCTGCTGTCCGTGGGCTCCCAGCCCCCTTCTCTGGCTTCTGCAATCCTACCAGGATCAATTCAGTGTCCCTGGTTGTATGGTCCTCGCAAGCTGCTTTTCTGTTGCTTTTTCCCGATGATTTGTCTTTATTTTAGTTGTAATTCCAGTTTGGTCCTGGGAGATGGTCTGTGTAGCTTCCATTCACTCCGCTGCCATTTTGGAATCTCCCTGTATAAAAATTTTTACACTCAACCAGTATGTCATGGATCTCAAAATATAATGCAGGCTGTGACGAACAAATCTAACTGTATTAAAAATGAAGAGAACTTGATAAGAAAGTGTGACCTGGACATATGAGTAAAATTAAAGGGCAGACACATAGAGTTTTGAGGAGCACATGAAAAGAATATGGAAATATTGGCAAGGTTATCATGGGAAAAATGGACTGAATCATTTTAATTATAGCAGCATCGTGTATAATGAATGCACAATCTGAAAAACTGTGTTCTGTGGCCCTGCTTAATTAGGCTTAATCATTAAATGTCTTTAGATCTTAACGTCCTCATTCATAAAATGAAGAAATTATAATAATGATCCCTTTTGCAACCATTTGTTGAAGCTATACACTCTAAAATTGCTCATATCTACCACTGTAACTTTGGTGAAGTTACTCAACCTATTTGTGCTTTGGTTTCCTCTTCTTATAATAAACACTTTAATGGCACCTACCTCCAGTGCTGGGATAAAGGTAAGATGAGATCATGTATGTAAAGAATAGCACAATGCCCAGCATACAGTGAAAATGGACAGCATCATGTCTGATATATTCTGGGTTGATTGCTAGCATGCTTATTTGGCATTTCTGCTGGACCAGGGGAATACAGAAAAATATAAATTCTAAAACATCAAAATATGTTTTTTTCTGTTTTTTAAAAAAGAGTCACAATTATTATAAATTTAACTTTATCACCTACATACAAGAATGGAGTTGACAAGAACACAGAAGAGTGTTACAGGCAAGAAATAGTTACATAACAGAAAAACAGGTATCAAAAAGCTAAGTAAAATTTTTTTGTCTGAACTTGGGTTAGTTCCTTTTTGCCATGGAGCTTAGACACTCTTCCTGTATCACAAACTCAGCAGAATTAAGAGCCAGAATACTTCTTTCTAATGTACTGCCACAAATCTATGAAAAAATACCATAGGTAGTTGTCTAATTCACAACATGTTAAGAACATAAGTGGGGACTTCTGGTTTCCTATTCTACATGTTAGGAGCTTGGAAGTTGCCAGCCAATCCTAACAACAAGTAAAAAGTTGAACAGACTGAAAAATCAACTTTTGTTGGATTTATATGAGAGGTTAGGACACAGGGCAAATCACTCCACCCAAAATTGGAAAGACAGGTGAAAAATGGTCATTGCAGATTTCCAGAGCAGAAACTCAAAACCAGAAACCTTTGTGGGAACCAGTGTTAGAGCAGGAAAACCTGAACTATAATTGATGAGTTGCTGGAGGCTCCATGTGAATAACTCTCAGCATTAAGAACTCCAGGGAAACTCAGTTATAGAGGGGCTCTACAATATTGTCAGATTTACCTCCAGGAATTCCATCTCCTACAGTAAATATCAGAGGGAAATCCCCTTATGCTTCTGGCAAGGGAAGAGAAAAAGGAACCATTTTAAAATATGCCAGAGCACTCCATTCTTCTTGACAAGGCTCGCCTTTAGGAGAAACTAGTGAATCAGAGCCTAGTTGACCTGGGAAAGCAAATACCCAACTCCAACCCACTCTAGCCATCTTGTCCCTCTTAAGGAAGATAAAAACTGAGATATAGCCATGGCTGGTTTGGCTCAGAGGTTAGAGCATCAGCCCGTGGACCGGAGAGTCCCTGGTTAGGTTCCCACTAAGGGCACGTACCTTGGTTGTGGTTTGTCCCTGGCCCCAGTTGGGGTCGTGTGGGTGACAGCCACTCAATGTGTCTCTCTCACATCGATGTTTCTCTCTCTCTTCCTCCCTGTCTCCCTCCTGCTCTATCTGAAGATAAATGCAAAAATGTCCTCTGGTGAGGATTAAAAAAAAAAAAAAAAAACAGATACAGTTGGGAAGTTCACAGCCCAGAGGCACAGGCTCACTAAAAGACTGAAACCTGATCATTACCACCACTTTACCACAGGCCTATTTATAGATGTTCATATTACTTGATAAATCTTGTCTGGCTATCAAGAAAAAATATCAAAAGTACAATTTGAAGAGACAGAGCAAGTATCAGAACTAGACATGGCACGGATGTTGGAAATAGCAAACCAAACATTTAAAACCACTATGATGAATATGCTAAGGGCTCTATTAGCTAAAGCAGACACTATTCAAGAACAGATGGCCAACATAAATGAAGAGATTGAAATCTTAATAAAAAACCATAAAGGAATGCTAGAGGGGGCGGAAAAACACAATAACAGAAATAAAGAATGCCTTTTGTGGCCATATTAGTAGGCTAGACATGGCTGAAGAAAGAATCTCTGTGTGGATGTATCAGTAGAATCCTTGAAAACCTAAAAGCAAGGGAAACAAATACTGAAATAAACATAATATCCAAGGATTATGGGACAATGAGAAAAGGTATACTATATGCAAGGGGAATACCAGAAGGAGAAAAAGGAGAGAAAGGAAAAAAAGAAATATTTGAAACAATAATGACTAAGAATTTTTCCAAATTAATGTCAAACATCAAACCACATTCAAGAAGCTCAAAGAACACCAAGCGGGATACATGCCAAACAACAACAACAACACAAACAAACAAACAAACAAACAAACAAGAAAACCCATGTATCTTGGCACATCATTTTCAAACTATGGAAAAATCGAAGATAGAGAAAAAACCCTGAAAAATAGTGAGACAATGTACCTTATGTGTAGAAGAACAACAAGAATTATATTAAACTTCTTTTCAGAAAGCATGCAAGGCACAAGAGAGTGAAGTGAAATATTTAAAGTGTTGAGAGAAAAAACCCACCAACCTATAATTCTGTACCCTGCAAAATTATCCTTCAGAAGTGGTGGATAAATAATTTCTGAAACAAAAATGAGGAAATTTGTTGCCAATCGATTTGCCCATTTAAGTGAAGAAATTAAAATTATTATTTTTTTTCATCATGTTAGCACCCATAACCTTTGGCCACACTGTAAGAGCAGGGTCTACATTAAGCAACCTGGAACAACTCCCAGAACCATGTCTCAGAGCTATTCTGGCAGCCACCGAACCCATCCGCACCCTGTAATCAGTGCCTTTCTCTAGAGCAGCTTGATTCTGACCTGACTTATGTGGGCTCACATCATGGGTGGAATATAAATCACATGTCTGCAACTTCTGAGGGAAGCTAAGAAATGTGACTTTTGCTAGATTTTACATAGAGAAGGCAAGAAAACAATGTAAGAAAATGTCAAAATGTAGATAGAGTGATTAAATTATTTCAAGCTTTCAGAAATGACCGAACTCCACTATAATTTCCTAATTTAGTTTTCTGATCATGAGGTTCCCCCTTCCAAATTATCTTCTAAGGCTTTCTGTCCTCTGTTTCTATATATTTTTAAACTTGCACATAAAACTTTACATCATATCTGTTTAACTTAAATTTGCTACCTTGAACATAGCTTTAAGTTTTTTTGATCATGTCAAACCAGTTTTGTTTATTGACACCTTGAATATATATCCTTTTTAATTCTATGGTGGTATATCAGAATCCTTTTTGGGTGGTGATGAGATTTAAAAATATTATCAAGGATATTTTGATATATTCTTTAAGAATCACTATTTGGTATACTATAAATATATTTTAACTGAATTTGTTAATTATACCTAAGTAAAGCTAAAAAAAAAAAAAAAGTATATCACATTAGGAGAAGCTAGGTAAAGGGTATGCATGAACTCTCTATATTATCTTTGCAACTTTTCTGTAAATTTAAAATTATTCCAAAATCAAAATTTATTAAACATATATAAGGAACAAAGAATCACTACTTTGCTGTATAGTTATTCAAGCTTCCATGGATTCACCTGTCTTACTCATCTCTCTCCATCCTGTCTTAAGAATGTCATAAAATGTCAAACCACCTTTGTTAGAGTTCCCAGTTTTACTAGCTCACTTCTCAAGTTTCCATATCTACCTGCAGGATACTGCCAATAGGCACTACTCCCAATATTTTTTTATTCCTACTCACATTTTATTTTCTAGTTCCTAAGTGTGTTTTAATGAATGCAAGGAGAGTGATAAAGGGGAAGAGTACAGAAATTTGACCATTTCAAAAAATTCCCAAAATTCCCATTCATTCATTCATTCATTCATTCATTCATTCATTCATTCAAGAACTATTGACTGGGTACTATGGGAAATACTATTTCTTAGGGAAGCCAGCTTCTCCTTCTCCATGAGGTGAAGCTTTCAGTCTGTATCTTCTAATCTTGAGACAGAGGTGTGCATGAGACCCAGGTTGAGACATTCAGGTTCATTTTAGAGATTAATATAATATGTGGACTGCTACTATATGCTTAGAACTGGATGCAGAATGAAGCTGCTAAATGACAAGCAGAGCCAAGAGTTCCAGGGAAAAAGAGAGCCTTGATAGCATCCTCTGATCCCTGGATTCTGCTATATATAAAGCCAATGCCAGCTTTAGGCTTCTCAGTTTAATGATTTGATAAATTCCATTTTTGTTTAATCTAGTGTGTGTTCCACTTTTGATGCTCACAGCAGAAAGGACACTGAGAGGACACTAAAAATATTTTATCATCAGTCTGACTTTTGGGTGTATTTGTGTTTTTTCTCTTTTATCTTCAAAAGTGTATATATAATAGGAAACACAAAGAGGCTATGCCAGGGACTATTTTATTCTCTGTTATATGGGGAGGAATTAATAATAATGAATGATGCTATGGGTAAGATTAACAATAGTATGTTCAAAGTATTATAGTAATACCAAGAAAAAAATAACTAAATACAAAAACACAAAATCATGCCTTCCACCCATCCCAGCACCACCTTCCTCCACTCAGAGCCTTTGGCCTGATAATCGCCTCAGTGTTTGAGGATGGGTGAGTACCTGATCCTGCTCTTGGATCATGCTCCCAAATAAGTTTTAGTTTCCCTCTTTGCAGTACTAAGAAATCACTGACAGATTTATTTCTCCTTTTTTTCTAGAATTTTTTAATTGTAGAATTTTTTAGGTAGAGTTTTTTTGTTGTTGCTTGTTATGCAATATCTAGTCTCCAAGGTTAAATTACAAGGTTGAAAGCTGGCCCCACAACGCAGAGGACCAGGACAGAGCACTAAATTAGCTACAGCAACTCACCTTGGGCTCTGCCTGAGGGAGGGCCGACTAGACTGGAACTGTGTGGGTACACTCAAGATTTGGAGGGTGCAGAGAGTTTTTGCTCAATCACGGGCACACAGGAGAGTCGGCCATCATACTCAGGAAGCCCCTTCCCAGAGCCCTGGGGAGACCCAGCAGCCCCTCCCTTAGAGATATCACCCCACCTAACTGGGCCAGAGAAATGCAAATTGAGGCTCAATAACAACCAGCATCTGCCCTACCCTCTGAAATTCTCTTACACAGAACACCAGAGGGAGATTTTCATTCAGCTGAGGGCTACAACCGAAGGCTCATCAAGTAACGGAGACTAATAGCCTCCAGGCAAAAAGCTAGAGGATAACGGAACCTTTCCTGAGCTTGCAAATCTACCCAGGAAAGTAAGGATTGACAGTAGAGTTTAACTTGGGTCCTCCCACACTCATCCAAACTGAGTAGAGGGAGCCACAAACAGCAGAATATCAACACCCACAGGGAAAATTTGGCAGGCTCCAAAACCCACAGAGAGTGCCAAAATGGTGAAACAAAGAAACAAATCCCAAATGAAAGAACAAGAGAACTCTACTGAAGATGAAATAAATGAAATGCAGTTAAGCAAATTATCAGAGGTAGAGTTCAGAGCCATGATATTGAGAAAGCTCAAGAGCATGAGTAAGGACATCAACACCATGAGTATGATATAGGAACATTGAAAACCAACCAAGTGGAAATGAAGAATAACATAGCAGAAATAAAGAACACATTGGAAGGAATAACTAACAGAGTAAAGGAAGCTGAGGACCGGATTAGTAAATTAGAAGAAAGGGTAGAAAAAATCAACCAATCAGAAAACCAAAAGGAAAAAACAATTAAACAACAGGAAGACAGCTTAAGAGTACTGTGGGACAACTGCAAACATAATAAGATTCGCATCATAGGAGTCCCCGAAGAAGAAGAAAATGAGCAAGGTTTATAGGATATATTTGAAGAAATAGTGACAGAAAACATTCCTAACTTGGTGAAGGAAGAAGGCATTCAAGTTCAAGAAGCACAGAGAGCTCCAAGTAAGAAGAATCCAAACAGGCCCACACCAAGACACATAATAATTAAAATGCCAAAAATTAAAGACAAAGAGAGAATCCTGAAGGCAGCAAGAGATAAGCAACAGGTTACCTACAAAGAAACCCCCATTAGGCTATCAGCTGACTTCTCAACAGAAACACTACAGGCCAGAAGGGAATGGCATGAAGTAAACAAGGTCATGAAAAACAAGGATCTGAAGCCAAGACTACTCTATCCAGCAAGGCTATCATTCAAAATAGAAGGTCAAATAAAGAGCTTCCCAGACAACAAAAGGCTAAGGGAATATATTCGCACCAAACTAGCACTGTAAGGTATGTTAAAAGAACTGCTGTAATTAGTAGAAGATATACAAAGAAAAATATAACCACACTACATGAAAATGGCAATAAATAAGTACATATCAATAATAACCTTAAATGTAAATGGCCTGAATGCTCCGATCAAAAGACACAGAGTAGCTGATTGTATAAGAAAGCATGACTCATATATATGTTGTTTATAAGAGACCCACCTCACAACAAAAGACTCACATAGTTTGAAAGTGAAGGGATGGAAAAAAATCTTCCAAGCGAATGGAAAGGAAAAAAAGCTGGGGTAGCAATACTCATATCTGATAAATTAGATTTCAAAATGAAGGCCATAACTAGAGATAAAGAAGGCCACTACATAATATTGAAAGGATCTATCCACCAGGAAGATATAACCTTGGTAAACATATATGCACCCAATATAGGAGAACCAAAATATATAAAAATCTTCTGCAGGACTTCAAAGAAGAAATCAATAGCAATACAATCAGGAGACTTCAACACCCCACTGACATCACTGGATCTTCTAGATAAAAAATTAACAAGGAAACAGAGACTCTAAATGATGCACTAGATCAAATGGATTTAATAAATATCCACAGAAAATTACACCCTCAAACTGAAGAATTCACATTCTTCTCAAGTGCACATGGGACATTCTCAAAGATAGACCACATGTTAGGACACAACTAAGTCTCTACAAGTTCAAGAAGATTGAAATCATATCAAGCATCTTCTCAGATCACAAAGGCATGAAACTAGAAATCAATTAAAACTAGAACATGCAAAGACATTTGAACACATGGAAGCTAAAGAGCATATTATTAAATGATGAATGGGTTACCAAGGAGGTCAAGGAAGAAATTAAAAACTTCCTGGAAACCAATGAAAATGAACACACAACAACACAAAATCTATGGGATGCAGCGAAAGCAGTTCTGAGAGGGAAGTTCATAGCAATACAGGCCTACCTCAAGAAACAAGAAAAATTTCTAATTGACTATCTAACCTCACAACTTAAAGAACTAGAAAGCAAACCAAAAGAAAACCCCAGAGCAAGTAGAAGGAAAGGAATAGTAAAGATCAGAGCAGAAATAAATGACATAGAGACCAAAAATAAATAAATAAACAACAATTCAAAAGATCAATGTAACAAACAGCGGGTTCTTTGAAAAGATAAACAAGATTGATGGACCCTTAGCTAGACTCACCAAAAAACAAAGAGAGAGAACCCAAGTACACAAAATCAGAAATGAATGAGAAGTAACAACTGACACCACAGAAATACAAAGGATTGTTAACGAATACTATGAACAATTATACACCAACAAATTGGAGAATCTAGGAGAAATGGACAAATTTCTAGAAACGCACAGTCTTCCAAAACTGAACGAGGAAGAGATAGAAAACTTGAACAGACCAATAACAACTAAGGAAATTGAAGATATAATCAAGACTCTACCAGCAAACAAAAGCCCAGGCCCCGACAGCTTCACGGGGGAGTTTTACCAAACATTCAAAGAAGAACTAACATCCATTCTCCTCAAACTATTCCAAAAAATTCAAGAAGAAGGAAGACCCCCAAATTCGTTTCATGAGGCCAGCATAATTCTAATTCAAAACAAGATAAAGACATTACAAAAAAAGAAAACTACAGGCCAATATCCCTGATGAATATAGATGCCAAAATCCTGAAAAAAATACTAGCAAATCGGATCCAGCAATACATTAAAAAAATTATTAACCATGAACAAGTGGGATTCATCCCAGGGATGCAAGGATGGTGCAATATTCGCAAATCAATAAATGTGATACACCATATAAACAAAATAAAAGATAAAAACCATGTGATCATATCAATAGATGCTGAAAAAGCATTTGACAAAATCCAGCACCCATTTCTGATAAAAACGCCAGGCAATGTGGGAATAAAGGGGTCCTATCTCGGCATAATAAAGGCCATATATGAAAAACCTACAGCCAACATCATATTCAATGGGCAAAAACTAAAAGCATTTTCCTTAAGAACAGGAACATGACAGGGATGCCCACTTTCGCCACTCTTATTTAACATAGTACTGGAAGTCTTAGTTACAGCAATCAGACATGAAGAAAAAATAAAAGGGATCCAAATTGGAAAGGAGGAAGTGAAATTGTCATTATTCGCAGATGACATGATATTATACATAGAAAACCCTAAACACTCCATCAAAAATCTACTAGATTTAATAAACGAATTTGGCAAGGTAGAAGGATACAAAATTAACATCAAGAAATCGATGGCATTCTTATATACCAATGATGAACTCATAGAAAGAGAAACTAAAAAAAAATCCCATTTACCATCGCGGCAAAAAAACTAAGATACCTAGGAATAAACCTAACCAAAAAAGTAAAGGACCTATTTGCAGAAAACTATAGGACATTGAAAAAAGAAATAGAGGAAGATATAAAAAAGTGGAAGCACATACCTTGTTCATGGATTGGAAGAATTAACATCATTAAAATGTCCATACTACCCAAAGCAATATATAGATTCAATGCAATCCCCATCAAAATACCAATGACATATTTCACAGAACTAGAACAAGTACTTCAAAAGTTCATATAGAACCAAAAAAGACCCCGAATAGCCAAAGCAATCTTAAAAAAGAAGGACAAAGTAGGAGAGATCACAATACCGGATATCAGGTTCTACTACAAAGCCATTGGTAATCAAAACTACCTGGTACTGGCACAAGAACAGGCACATAGATGGAACAGAACAGAGAACCCAGAAATTGACTGAAGATACTATGTTCAATTAATATTTGACAAAGGTGGCAAGAGCATACAGTGGAGTCAAGACAGCCTTTTCAATAAATGGTGCTGGGAAAATTGGACAGTTACATGCAAAAAAAAAAAAAAAAAGAAAAAAAAAAAAAGAAACTAGACCATCAACTTACACCATACACAAGAGTAAAATCAACATGGATAAATGACTTAAATGTGACTCATGAATCCATAAAAATCCTAGAAGAAAATGTAGGCAACAAAATTTCAGACATCATACACAGCAGAATTTTCACTGATATATCCCCTAAGGCAAGAGAAACAAAGGAAAAAATGAACACATGGGACTACATCAAACTCAAAAGCATCTGCACAGCAAAAGAAACAACCATCAAAATGGAAAAGGAACCCACTGTATGGGAAAGCATAACTGCCAATGATACATCAGATAAGGGGTTAATTTCCAAAATATATAGAGTGCTCAGACAACTCAATAAAAGGAAGACAAAGAACCCAATTAAAAAATGGGCAGAGGACCTAAATACAGAACTCTCCAAACAGGACATACAAATGGCCAAGAGACATATGAAGAAATGCTCCACATCACTAATCATCAGAGAGATGCAAATTAAAACAACAATGAGGTATCACCTCACACCTGTCAGAATGGCCACCATCAACAAAGCATCAAACAACAGTGCTGAAGAGGGTGTGGAGAAAAGGGAACTCTAGTACACTGCTGGTGGGAATGCAGACTGGTGCAGCCACTGTGGAAAACACTATGGTGTTTCTTCAAAAAATTAAAAATTGAATTGCCATTTGACCAGTGATCCCACTTCTAGGAATATATCCTAAGAAGCCTGAAACACCAATCAGAAAGAATGTATGTACCCCCATATTAATAGCAGCACTATTTACAATAGCTAAGATCTGGAAACAGCCCAAGTGTCCATCAGTGGATGAATGGATAAAAAAGCTGTGGTACATATACATAATGGAGTACTATGCAGCTGTAAGAAAGAAAGATCTCTTGTCCTTTGAGACGACATGGAGGGACCTCGAGAGTATTATCCTAAGTGAAACAAGCCAAGCAGAGAAAGGCAAATATCACATGATCTCACTTATTTGTGGAATATAATGAACATAACAGTCTGAGGAACAGGGTAGACCCAGAGACGTGGATGTGGGGTACAGACTGACAACACTCAGAAGAGGGGGTGGGGGGGAGTGAAGTGATAAACCACAGAACTATGCGCATGTATGCATCACTGATGGACATGGACAACAAAGGTGGGGATGGGGTGGGGGGATGGGGAGGAGGGTGTCAATGGGGAAAAAAGGAGAAACATCTGTAACAAAAATAAATTAATTAAAAAAATTTTTATACAGTAAAATTCACCTTTTGCAAGGTCTAATTCTCTTGGTTGTGACAAAGACAGAGTAGAATACATATCTACCATGCAAGTACCATACAGAGTACTTCCTACTAGAGTCACCAACAATCCTGATGCACCTGGGAGGAAGAGGAATGCATAGCATGCAGGTCTTTCAGTTTTAACATTGGAACAGTCTTGGGCAAACTAAGATGAGTAGTTGGTCACCCTACTTCTATCATCCTAAAATTTACCTTCTGCAGTTAACCCCTTCCGAAATCCTAAACCCCTGACAACCACCCATCTATTTTCCATCTCTATAGCTTTGCTTTTCCCAGAAAAGTCATATAAATGGAGTCATATAATATGCATCATTTGTGGTCTGGCCCTGCTACTCAGTTCTCTGATGGATGTAAGAAAAGTCATTAATTTGCATTTTGTCCAGCTTTTTTCTCGTAAGGGTAGGTGTGTTGCTCTTTTCTTGCTCTTGACATTTCTGAGCTAAAAGCATCCATCTACTTTTTGAATGAAAGAAATAATATCTTAATGTAAAACCCAAATTGTGGTATAAATTTATGAATTTCTTACACATGATAAGCAATATAAAATATGACAATTTGATAGATTTTTCAAAAGATGATGTCAAAACAGGAGTAGGCCAAGGAAAAGGAGGGAATGAAAATGTTAAAACTGTAGAGAATACAAAATGCAGGCAATATGTGCTACTTAGACTGTAGGGAGACAATGGTCCCTTTATTACTATCTGGGGGGAAAATACGCCTTTAAGCAGTTCTCTTCTAGCTATTATTCTACCCCAGTATCACCAATTAAAGACCAATGTTTCATGAAAAACAGTGATTGGTATCATAATTCTCTTTACATGGTGCTATAAGGGATAAACAGGCATTAGCTGTTTCCTAATAGATTCATCTCCTTATAACAATAATAAAATTATTACTCAGCAACCTTGTAGATGATTACAAATTACTGCAATAAGCCGAAGGTATTCAACCTCATTATTTCACAGTCAAGGCATTTCAATATTAATCATAGAAATCAGTAATGAACAAATGAGGCATTTCTTCTTACAAATAGAAGTGTATATTGTTCCCTACCCCCTACCCCCTTTGCAGGTTTCGTAATGTAAAAGTAAATTATGATCCTCTTCAAAACACTTCCACTCAGTACTTAGCACATTTCTTAGATTCACATGTTTAAGCCTCCTTTATTGAACACAAGAGTAGTAATTTTATGTCGACATTTAAAGAGAGAAATTTTACCCAAAGGTAACTTATGAGAAAGGGAGGATGCAAATATTATATTATGCAAGCCTTCAAATAATTTTTAGAAGTCAAAACTGGCAAAATTTTTTTGATTCACTTCAGCAACCTCATCAGAAGCACACCAAACCCTAAGGTTATGCTGGTAAATGCAAGGCAGGACGACCCTTATTCCCCATCTAACATAGAATCTAAGATACGAGTAAGGGAGAAACATGAAAACAGAAAGAAACACACATGCACACACACACACAGATGCATTCATTAACTAAAACTGGATATAGAGTGGGAACCACATGTAGGAATAAGACAGAAGCCCAGTTGTTAAAACTGGCAGAAAGTCAGAGTCAAACTAACTTGACTTGATGCCAGATACCAAGAGTTTGGTCACAGGTCCTGAACCCCTTACAACATAGGGGTTCCGAAGCTAAGCCTGGCATTTGGGGTAGAACAGTATGCGTTAAAAAGGAAAGGTAGTACAAATTGCTAACCTGGCAAAGACTGAAAAAACTAGTAAAAATGCACAAGTATACTTGATACATATCTAAAATGTCTACTCAATCCACCCTTCAAAATCAATTTCAAAAAGGCTATACTCGTATAGGCAAATGTTCTCAAGGATTTTAAGATCACCTGGTAAGGCAAGGAATACTACTTGACTACTCTAACATCCATTTTCCTTTACTTCTTGATAATAGAACCCCAGATTTTAGCTGGGCACACTGCCTCCTCGAATCAGAGACTATGTTTCTACCTCAGAGCTACATGTGGCTATGTGACCTAATTCTGGCTAAGTTGCAAGCAGACGTGTGGGACTTCCAGGTTCTTTTAGAGGAGAGGGCTAACATTTTCTTTCTTTTGCCTTCTTTGTTGCTTAGACCAGAAATGAAGAATGAAACTCCATAAGTTTCCTTGGACTGTAAATTAACCTTGGAAGAGATGTGCTGAAGATAATGGAGCAGAAAGGTACAAGAAAAATAGGACTCTCTAAATCACTGATGGTCTTATATATGGTACCATGTAATTTCGTGTATGTGTGTTTCTCTCTCTTTCTCTGTGTGTGGTTGGTTGATAGAAACACATCTAGAGTCTATAGATTTTCAGACTCATGAATCATTTGTGAAAACTATACTTGAATTCATATGTTCCTGCTGGTCAGTTTTATGTGTCAACCTGATTAAGCTATATATAATGCCAGTTGTTCAATCAAAACTAATATAGGTATTGTTGTGAGTCTTTAATCAGATGACTTTAAGTAAGGGAAATTATTTTAGATAATCTGAACAGGTTTGATTTAATCTCTTGAAAGATTCAGGTATCCTGATAAAGAAACAGCCATGCCTAGCTAGCCCTCTAAATCACATAAGCCAACTCCTTGCAATAAATCTTTTAATGTATATCTCCTACTGGTTCTGATTCTCTGGTTCAATCTTGACTGATACAAACTGAAAAATATAATAAATAAATAAAAATAAAACCAAGGAACAATTGGAATGAGAAGGAAATGATTCTACAAAGAAATTTAGCTATGATTTTTACTCTATCACATGTAAACAAAAATTAGAGAAACACTATTTTTTTCCTTTTTTGTTCCTCCTGTAGACCTCAGAAAATTTGCCATTTTCAATAAAATTACTGCATGCCATTTTTGTTTTTCTAAGTACTCTAAGATAATTTCAACTTATGATATTTCATTAAATTAATTTTAGCCACATTTTCCTATTAATACCACAGCCATTGAAAAAATCCCATTCTGTCTTAGGAAGGAACATTTGGGTTAGACTATAGACACCCTGTTTTGATTCAGCTACTCTGTGAGTTTGATCCAGCTTTCCATTTCTCTTTTAAGAGAATCAGTAAATGATTTCTAGCATTTAGAAGTTGGCTGTAGGATGGATAATCACTTTATGACACCCTTCAGAAATAATTTAGCGTCTCTGTTTACGTACTTGGTTCTATTGATAAGAGAACAGGATGTATATTTTGAGCCTCCACTATTGAGACAGCATTTTTATGTACAATAATTATCTCTTGAGTCAGCTGTTAGAGGTCAGTAGTAGTCTTCCAGAGTTTAAATCATTGTGGTACTTTTAAGCATTTTAAGATTGATAGGTAGTCAATGACAAGACAATATGACACTGGAATCATGTCATTTCCTTTTATCTTATCTTCATAAAGAGTGTTTTTATATAATATATAGAGAGTGTTTTATGTAATATATATAAACTGATAAAAATAAAAGGCCCAAAGATTTCATACTTGTTACAGACTAAATGTTTGTGTCCCCCACCAAATCCATATGCTGAAATCTAATTCCCGAAGTGGTGGTATTAGGATGTAGAGTCTTTGAGAGGTACCCCAAGGGTAATCAGCATGCAACATTTCCAATTCTACAGGATCCAGATTTGAGCAACCTGCCCCAGATAATCTATTTGATGAACTATTGCCAATTGGATTAGTTTTCTTTCTAAGAGCTCCCACTAACATCTAAAATATGGGACAAATTATCTTATACTAGAGTTACTCCAAGAAACATAAAATACAACACTATTATAAAATACAACACCTAACATTGATTGCTATATATAATTTAGAATTTGACAATGAAAATTCCAGAACCATTTTAGATAAGAGATGATTTTTGCCATAATTACAAAATGAGCTTGAGGTTTAAGAGACTTTGTGATGTCTTCTTCACAGTTTTACTCCAGCTTCCAAACTCCATTAAATATTTTTATTATAGTTTCCTCCAGCATCCACTATATAGGAACCATCATTGATGTTTTCACTATATTGCCTTCTTGCATGAAAGCATTCACAAAACTTTGGAAATGGGCAGAAACCTTATAGGTTTTTTGTTGTTGTTTTTTAAAAGTGTTTTGGACTTGTTCTTTTTACTTGTTAGAAGAATTTTTTTTTTTTTTTGGAAGCAGTCCCTTTATTTATTTATTTACTTAAATTTATACATTGAAAGTATTACAGATGTCCCCCCTTTTTTCCTCATTGACCACCTCCAACCCACTCTCGCCAACCCCCTGGCTTTCACCACACTATTGTCTGTGTCCATGGGTTATGCATATAAGTTATTTGGTTACTCTTTTCCCGCCCCTTGCCCCCCTTCCCTCTGAGATTCGCCTATCTGATCCATGCTTCCAGGCCTCTGGACCTATTTTGTATGTCAGTTCATTTTGTTCATTAGATTCCATATATAAGTAAGATCATGTGATACTTGTATTTTTCTGACTGGCTTATTTGGCTTAGCATAATACTCTCTAGGTCCCTCTATGATGTCTT
The DNA here is from genome assembly GCA_030848825.1 of Tadarida brasiliensis. Taxonomy (NCBI): domain Eukaryota; kingdom Metazoa; phylum Chordata; class Mammalia; order Chiroptera; family Molossidae; genus Tadarida; species Tadarida brasiliensis. Next base: position 65,452,405 of record CM061261.1, on the reverse strand, counting down.
AAGGGTAAGAAACACCCCCCTTTTATTTTTTAACACCTGAATAGTATTCTATTGTGTAAATGTACCACAGCTTTTTTATCCACTCATCTACTGATGGGCATTTGGGCTGTTTCCAGATCTTAGCTACTGTAAATAGTGCTGCTATGAACATAGGGCTGCATATATTTTTTTCTGATTGGTGTTTTGGGATTCTTAGGATATATTCCTAGAAATGGGATCACTGGGTCAAATGGCAGTTCCATTTTTAATTTTTTGAGGAAACTCTATACTATTTTCCATAGTGGCTGTACCAGTCTGCATTTCCACCAGCAGTGTACTAGAGCCCCCTTTTCTCCACATCCTCGCGCCAGTACTTGTCCTTTGTTGATTCATTGATGGCAGCCATTCTGGCAGGTTGTGAGGTGATACTCCACTATCACTTTAACTTATATCTCTTTAATGATTAGTGACTTTGAGCATTTTTTCCTATGTTTCTTGGCCATTTGTATGTCCTCTTTGGAGAAGTGTCTATTTAGGTCCTTTGCCCATTTTTTTACTTGAATTGTTTGTCTTCCTTTTGTTAAGTTGCATGATTTTGTTATATATTTTGGAAATTAAACCCTTATCAGATGTATTATTGGAAAATATATTGTCCCATAAAATGGGATCTCTTTTCATTTTGTTGATGGTTCCTTTTGCTGTGCAGAAGCTTTTTATTTTGACATAGTCTCATTTGCTTATTTTTTCCTTTGTTTCTCTTGCCCCAGGTGATGTCACAGTGAAAATCCTGCTAATGTCAGATATTTACGATTTTGCTGTCTATGGTTTGTTCTAGGATTTTTGTGGTTTCATGACTTACGCTTAAGTCTTTTATCCATTTTGAGTTTATTCTTGTGTATGGTGTAACTTGGTGGTCTAGTTTCATTTTTTGCATATAGCTGTCCAAGTTTTCCAACACTATTTATTGAAGAGACTGTCTTTACTTCATTGTATGCTCTTATCTCCTTTGTCAAATATTAGTTGAGCATAATGTCTTGGGTCGATTTCTGGGGTCTTTATTCTGTTCCATTGAACTATATGTCTGTTCTTATGCCAGTACCAGACTGTTTTGATTACAATGGTTTTGTAGTGTACTTTGATATCTGGTATTGTGATCCCTCCTACTATTTCCTTCTTTCTCAAGATTATTGTGGCTATTGGAGGTCTTTTTCAGTTCCATATAACTTTTTGGAGGATTTTTTCTAGATCTGTGAAATATGACATTGGTATTTTGATAGGGATTACATTGAATCTATAGATTATTTTGGGTAGTGTGGACATTTTAATGATGTTAATCCTTCCAATCCATGAACATGGTATATGCCTCCACTTTTTTTTATATCTTCTTTTATTTCTTTTTCCAATGTTCTGTAGTTTTCTGAGAACAGGTCTTTTACCTCCTCGTTTAAGTTGATTCCTAGGTATCTTAATTATTTTGTTGCAATTATAAATGACATTTTTTGTTTAAATTTTCTCTTTCTGAGAGTTCATTACTAGTATACAAAAATGCCATCGATTTCTGCATATGCATTTTTTATCCAGCTTCATTGCCAACCTGGGCATATGCCCCAATCAATCAGAAATCAATTTGGCAATCCTTCAATGCACTGAATGATGCTCAACCAACTGAGCCATACTGGCCAGGGCTAGTTCACCTTTTTAAAAGATGCTCAATGGCAAGACTACCCTTGAATTTTTATTTCTCATTTGACAGCTAGCTTTTGATTATTTATCAATTCTATTGTATTCCTATTTTTATTTTATTCATATCCATTTATCTTTTTTATTTATACTTTGTTCACTATTCAAAGACTTATAGATGGTATGTTAGAGACTATCATCACTGTTGATTTTGTCCTTTTCTCATATTTTTGACCAATATATATTTATGTAACTTATCTGACACATAAAAGCTCCATGAAAAATATATTTTTGTTATGTAGGATAATTTTTATTAAAATGTCAAAAGCACACAAATCACAGAAAAATGAACATTTAACCATAATTAAATTAACTTTGAAGATTTGTGAAATAAATAGCTTTTTGTCTGAATCCAGAATTTACAAAGCACAATTTGAAAGTCACTATGAAAAATTAATTAGTATTTGAATAATGTGAAAGAAAATAATAAAATTTTTTAATCCCTTTAAAAGCTTACCTAGCTCTCCAACTCATTGTCATTTTGTGTAAGGTGGTACTCTAGGGATCAATAAAAGCTCTGGTTGAAAAACTCTAACTACTAGTGCAGAAAATAATTGTGTAGGGTTTATTTAGTCATGTCATGGAGCCTTAAGGAAGGCAATAAAAATCTCTGATGCTCTCCAGAAAAGCGGAAGCTTACCATATGGAAACAAATGTTTTAAAAAGGCTGTAGCCTTTGAAGAAAAACAGTTCAACTACTTTTTAGTGAAGGAAAAGAGAAGCTGTCTACTCATGATATATGGAATATTGGATGGATTTAAAGAACATTTTGGGGGAATAAAGAAATAAATAACCCATTTGAAAAATGGACAAAGGATTTTAATAGACATTTCTCCAAAGAATCTATACAAATGGTCAATAACACATGAAAAGATGCTCAACAGCATTATTTATCAGCGAAATGCAAATCAAAACCAGAATGAGCTATCACTTTATACCACACTAAGATAGCTAGAATCAAAGAGTCAAAAAATAACTGTTGGCAAGGATTTGGAGAAATCAGAACCTTCATACACTCCTGGTAGGAATACAAAATGGTGTAACTGCTTTGAAAAAGACTCTGGTAATTCCTTAAGGATGGTTATAGCAGGAATAAGTGGTGATGAATAGGGACTTGAATTGAAGTGGTGAACACACAATGCAGTGGACAGATGATATGTTGTAGAACTGTGCACCTGAAACCTATATAATTTTCTTAACCAGTGTTACGTCAATAAATTCAATAAAACGGAAAAAAAAAAAAAAAAAGGATGAAACAGAGTTACCTGAGGACCCAGAAATTTCACTCCTAGGTACATAACAAAGAGAAATAAAAACATATTTTCACACAAAAACTTGAACATGAATATTCATAGCATCATTATTCATGGTAGCCGACAATTGGAAACAACTCAAGTTCATCAACTGGATAAACAAAATGAGGTGTATCCGTATAATAAAACATTATTTCAACATAGTAAGGAACAAGGTTTTGATAAATGTGACAAAATGGATGAATCTTTCAGTAAAAGAAACCAGTCACAAAAGCCACACATTGCATAATTCCATTCACATGAAATGTCCTGAATAGGAAAACCTATTCAGACAGAGTACAGATTAGAGGTTGCTTACAGCTAGAGAATATGGGAATTTAGCTGGATGATCGCTAAAGGGATGGAGCTTCTTTTCGAGGTTATGAAGTGGTCTAACATCGACTGTGGTGATGATTGCACATTTCTGAGCGTATACTAAAATCACCGAATTCTATGCTTTAAATAGGTGAGTATTGTAGGTATGTAAATTATTTCTAAATAATATATTTTTTAAACACTCTAAGAACTCAAGAAGTTTACTGGTTTCAACCCCTGATTGTATTTAATATAGATTTTAATATGAATCCAATATTAATCATATTTCAATCATATTATTGTGATACTTTAGAGTAAAGAGGTAAATTCTTTGAGGCATTGCAGAATTCACTGTTTTAACATATATATTCCCTTTACCACAACTTTAAATATCCCTCCCAGAAGCCAGAGGTCAGATAGTACAAGGGTTACACTAGTATTTAAGGGAACATTCCCTTCCTTATACACTGTTTGACAGAAAATCCTCACTCTCATTGAAACACTTAATAAACCACCTATCTCCATAAAATCTGATTTTATAAAATACCCAGGAGGTTAAATTCCAGCTTAAAAATTAAGATAAGCAATACCTATATTAATTTTAATTTCAGAGCAACTCATTCTTATTGAGGTTTTATGTAGCTTGACACTAGCAGGAGCTGAAAATTGTAATGACAATTTTATATGCAGATTTTTGTGGGACTATCTCAGTTTCAAATGACCCGTTTCACTGTATTCACATATTCATATCCATAAAACTGTCTGCCCAAATTTTTTACTCATAGACTATGACTGCTCTGTTTGCATAAAGGAATTAAATGTTGGAACTCAGAAATGAAAATGGTTACAAATTTAGCTAAAACACACACACACACACACACACACACACACACACACATATATAATCATTGAGTCAGATTAATAAAGTAATACAAATCAGTTAATTCATTTTAGAAGTTTCTTTGAGAAGCTCAATCAAGTATACTAGAGGTCTGTGCCATAATGACATCAAAATGCCATATGCCAAGCTGTTATCATTATTGTTAGTACTGAAGTACCATCACTGTGCAAGACTTCTTCCAAAGCTGAGTTCTACCCTCTAAGTTTTATGGAATTCTCCCCCTAAGTATTCCCTTTGGTTCAAGATTAGGGATGGAGAGAGTGTATTCTTAGGCATATATTTAAGTGCCATTATTCTCTATATTCTACAAAGCCTCCTAGTTATTTTAGGTCTTGGTAGCCAACTATTCCCAAAAAGTCTCCATTTCCTATAGCCCCCGGAGAGAACTACCTCCACTCTTAGGCAAGAGAGGTTTACTATCAGTGCTGTATGTATTTTGGTTGTTCAATTAATATTTGCTAAATTGAACAACCAATTGCCTTTGAATTTCTTAGTTGTTCTCAAATAACTGAATGTTATAAAAACTACTCTCAAAATCTTAAAACTTGAAAGCACTAGTTTATGTTGAGCCAGGCTCTTCCAGGGCTTAAGTTTTGAGAAGGCTTGGTTAGGTGCTTGTGGAAGCTATATTAACTCTTCAAAACCACAAGGGATCTATTTAGTAAATTGCTAGTTCTGTGCTAATTTACATGGCTGACTTGCTCTAATTTTTAGGTGGGATGGGAATTTGGTAGGGCACAGCTAATGAGCAAAGCTATTGTGAATGACTATATGTGAATGAGCCAAACTATTATAATAGATCATTACCTAGAACTTTATAGTTTTCAAAATGTTTGCAACAGTTATTTTATAGGCTGAGGTAGTATAAAAAAGACACTTTGAAGTATAGTTACACAGATTCCCCTCACTATTTGAACATATGAAACCTTTTGTAAGCCAAAATGGTAAAAGTGAAAAAGCACTTACCATTAATTAATATGGGAAAACTTCTGAGCTATGGTGGCTTGATGCTGAGATGCTGAGTGTAGGTCCCTGGGGAAGGAGCTTGGCGGGGCCACTCTTGCTGCTCAGGGTGTGCTGCCCCTATAATGGTTCAGTGAAGAACAAATGCTGAATGCTATTTTTGCTTTTCACCTTTTTATTTTTATAAAACCAAAAATCCTCTCCAGATTTCTTTTAGTTAGTGAAAGAGGTACTAATGTAGGTTGTTTGTAAAAGCAAAGTGACCTAAGGTGAACTTTGGAAAAATGGGAATAACCTGGAGATTAGAAGAGTATATGATAGAAAGATAAAGATGTATTTTTTCCATTAGCTACCCAAATTGGTGGAAAACTGCTGATGTAGAGGTGTCGAGGAAAATCCCGCTTCATGAGATCACCCAAGAACTAAGGATCCTTGTATCCTACTTCCTTGTGTTTCAAGGTATTGTCTGTTCTGGTTCTGTTGTCTGCTCTAGTTCAAGTTATCTCACATTGATATACAGAATGGGGCAAAATCAGATTTACAGTTGTTCGTATAGAAAATAATAAAAGAATAAACTCTGTTTCTCATACTCACAACTGTAACCTACTTTTGCCCCTACCCTGTATTTGCTTTCCAGCCTTTAAGAAAGCTGGAGGGAAGATTTGGAGTTGTAACATTTCCTTAAGATGAGGAAGTGGCATTCCTTATTCCTATTCATATTCCATTGGAAAAAACAATCTTAGATGTAATGTAAGTTGGGCAGTCATGTGCCCTGTTGAAACTCAGTGAGTGTTTATGGCTAAATGACAGGTGGAGAATGGTTCTGTAGATCAAAGGGAGAGTCCACCTGGTGGCAGTAAAAGGGCTCTGAGATGATCTCATTTGAGCCTCATGGTGATGCCGGGTTGAATGCACACTGTTTTCTTATATTTTATAGGGGATGAAATTAAAGCTGGGGAAGGAAAATATGTTTAAATTTATATCTATTATAACTGAAGCTAAAAGATAAAAAGAAATAGAATAAATATTAGAAAAAGTAAATGCCAAAAGCAATAGCTGGAAAAGGTAAAAATGAATGAATGACTCTAGTGAATAGGAAGTTTGAGTAGGATGGGAAGGAAACTGATGGCTTCCACTGTTAACGTTTTGGTTTAATCTGACTGGTTTAATATTTTGGTCTAATCTGATTTGTTAAACTATGCATATATGCATATAATATTTTGTAAGAGCTGAAATATAAAGCACAAATTTACATATAAATTTGTTCTTTATATATATATATGTAAAAATTACCAGTCATAATTTAGACAGAGGCTTCCACTTATCTCTAATGGCCCCTAATAATACCAATTCTGTCTTTATTGATTTATTTATTTATTTTATTTTATTTTATTTTTAGAAAGAGGAAGGGACAGAGAGATAGAAACATCAATGTGAGAGAGAAACATCAATTGGCTGCCTCCCACATGCCCCCACTGGGGATCAAGCCCACAACCCACCTGGGCATGTGCCCTGATCAGGAATTAAACCAGGACCTCTCAGTCCATGGGACGACACTCGATCCACTGAGCAACACCAGCCAGGCCCATTCTGTCTTTAAATGTTCTCTAGGGTTTGTTAAGTTCCAAGTCATGGTATCTTTTTGAAAATAAATACATCAAAAAATTCATCAAGTCACTGAACTCACTCCTTGTCACCTCCATATTAGAAATTCACCACAGATTTGGGTGGTTAGATGACAAAAACACAGCTGTTATGCTTCATATGGCTAATCATTCACTAACAGCTCCAATCTCAATGACCTTCAACCAGTTCTGTACAACTTGGCTAACTAGGGCAGTGAAGAAATCTAGATTTAGAATGCCCTTATAGATTACTCTATGCTTAGACATTGTATGAAGCTTATATATATCACCTTGGATATTTACATTCAACATCTTCATTTATACCTTTCAAGTAATTGGGAGCTCACCACCTCACAAGCCATTCATCCCATAGTCTAAGTATACTCCATATTGTTCCATCTCTTTCAATCCAAATGTCTCAACCTACAGCAACCCTCTTCTTGTATCACCCTTTCTTCTTCATAGGAGAGTTAGTGCAATCTTTTTAAAATTATTAATTTAATTTTGGTACACTTCTACTTTCAGTGATTTCCCAATATTTTTTAGGACAGAGTCCGAGCTCCTTACATCTTTGCTCTTCTCTGAGCTTCTCCACATGCTGTTCCTTCTTCCTGGAACACTGTTGTATTCCCTTTCAGTACTTAAATGTATCATCTTAGTTATTTTAGTTGTCAACCTAATATTACTTCCTCTATCAATCCAGCTCATATGCCCTTGACTGGGTTAGGCACCCTATTATATGTATTCTAGTAACATCTTGTACTTTCCTCGAAATGAACTCATCACACTGTGTTGTGATTACCTGTTTGTTATTCACTCTAAATAACAAACTAGAAGGAAAGAGATCATGCTGGTCATGTTCACTGCTGTATTTTCAGTGCCTTGCACTGTGATTGACTCTTGACAGATTCTTGAATGAATTATTTTACTTCTGCTTTAATGGCTAGAAATATTTTCTCTACATTTAATAAAAATCTGTTTCCTTCTGAGGATACCCAGAGCTATCCCTGGTTCTAAAACAGAGTCCTTCACATATTTGAAACCCACTACTGCTCCTTAATTTTAAATATTCTATATTCCTGGTTAACTATTAATACTTGTAAGTTGTTTCATATACATGTTTATCTGAGTTTGAGAGTACACAATAAATACTATTTTTTTCCCCACATGACTTTGGACAAATTGAAAGATAGATACAAAAGGCACATGAATAGAAATGCATTAAAGATTCAAGATAGCCCTGGCCAGGTGGCTCAGTTGGTTGGAGCGTCATCTTGTACACTAAAAGGTTGTGGGTTCTACCCCTTGTCAGGGTACACATCGAGATTGTGGGTTTGATCCCCTGTCAGGGAGACTACAGGAGGCAACCAATTGATGTTTCTCTCTCACATTGATGTTTCTCTCCCTCTTTCCCTCCCTCCCTCTCTCTCTGAAAATCAATAAAACATATCCTTGGGTGAGGATTAAAAAAACACACATTCAAGATAAATTGTAGTATGTGGCTTAAGTGTGGGACACAATGGGTTTGCTACTACTCATATCTGGCTCCCCTGAATCAGATCTAGGTATTGTGACACTACAATCATGAAGAATTTGGCTTTGTAGAATAGATGCACTTACCTTTTTTTTTTTTTTTTTTTTTTTTTTTTGATAGAGTGGAGAGAAGGGAGGCAGAGAGAGAGAAACATCAATGTGAAAGAGACGTATCAATTGGTAGCCTCCCACACAACACTGACCAGGGCCAGGGATCAAACCTGCAACTCAAGTACATGCCCTTGACTGGAAATCGAACCTGTGACACTTTGGTCTACAGGCCAGCACACTAACCACTGTGTGCCAGACTGGCCAGGGTGATGAATTTACCCTTATTGCTGTCTTCCAATACCCTGGGATGGAGAGGTAAGAATGACTCTTTGTACTTACACATTTATAGAAAATCAGCTCCACCAAATTCATTAATCGATTATTACCCACCAGTCAGGTAAATCATAGAATAACAAACCAAGAACATCACCATGTTTGAAGTCTCTCCATATGGAAATACAAAGCAAGAAGAAAGGCAATTACCCTCCTCTAAAACTGTAGCTATATCAGATTTTCTCATTCTATTTCATGCTGCAAATTTTATACCTTTGGTGGAAAACTTTATTTTTTATTACTGTCAAATTTTATTGTTTATTTCAGATCATAATTCTAGACTATCAACTTTACTTTGTATATTGCTCTCCCACCTTTATTTATAATTATTTTGAGCTTTGTATAAACTATGCCTTTGATATATAGTTCTATCTTCAAAGTCATTAGCTATAGTTTTCAACAGAATGATACAGAATTCTGAAATAGGCCTCTAGAGACTCTGACCAATGTGAAATTGCATCAGAAAGGCTGTTGTACCTGAATGTGCCATAGTTCTCACAATCATTAGACATCCTTGCATTGTTGTATATAGTAGCCAAAAGAGGGAGCCGTGTGCTATTGTTTGGGGTAGTAAAAAAGCCAACATAGTTGCATACATGCCCTATCACTGCTTGGCCTTATCTATAGACTGATTTGTTTGACCTTACCTCCAATTATTATGTTGTTTTCAGTGTAGAGATACCTTCTTAGATGTAGAACTACCCAGGAAACAAAGTCCAGTTGAATATCTTTTCATATTCTTATTACAAATAATTTTCTGTAACCACAGGTGTCTTTTATTCTGTTAAGAAAAAGTTCCTATTGACTACCTTCTAATCACTGGGTATATATGCTGCAGAACTAATTCAGTCTTTCTAGTCCCTCTTTTTCTTACACATTTGTCAGTGAGGCAAAGAAATTACCATGTGATTCACTCCATGGTGATTGCACTTCACACATTTCAGACATGGGACTGTGCCACCACAGCAGTGTCATCCACAGTCTCCATATTGCTGTTACTAAAAAAAATACCCAAACCCTCTATTTTTAAAAAACAAACAAAATTGTATTGTTCCTAATCACCAGAAAATTGTGGGGCATTTAAAAAATAACAACAAAACATTGTTTTAGCAAAATTAATCAATATGAGTAGAATCTAATTCTACTTTTTAAAAAAATTCAGCTTTCTATTTTCATTCAAAGTGAATTCATTCATTTATTGCAGATCTCAATTTTATATTGTGCCTTTAAATTAAAAAAGATCCACTAACTCAAGACTTCTGGTCAACATGATAGCATAGGTAAATATGGAACTCACCTCCTCCCACAACCACATCAAAGTTACAACTAAATTACAGAACAACCATCATTCAGAACCACCTATAATCGAGCTGAATGGAAGTCCTACAACTAAGAAATTAAAGAAGAAGCCACATGGAGACTGGTAGGAGGGGCGGAGGCATGGACAGGCTGTTCCCACTCTCATGTGTGGAGGATAAAAGTCAGGAGGGACACCTCGGCTGGGAAGGACCGCCCTGAGGAGTAAGGGGTCTCCGTCCCACACCAGGCCCCCTAGCTCAGGGTTCCAGTGCCAGGAAGAGAAGTCCCCATAACTTCTTGCTGTGAAAACCAGTGGGAACTGTGGCTGAGGGAGGCTGAGGCTTCTGGAGTCCCAGGCAGTTCCTCTTAAAGGGCCCATGTACGGACATACTCAGACCCGTTCCCTCCAGGCTCCAGCATTGGAGAGGCAACTTGAAAGGCAACAGAAACATAGGGGAAAGAACTGAGTTGTTTGGCATTGGGGCAAGACTGGAGAGGCAGCTTTCTCCCAGATAGATGTGCTGATAGAGGCCATTGTTCCTTTGGTGTGCCTGTCCCCTATGAGGCTGGCAGAAGTTCCATATTTGGGACTCCAGCAACCTGGCTCACACGGTTTGCCTCCCTCTGGTGATTCCCTGAGGCCCTGACCCACCCAACTTTCAGGCCCACCCAAGCTGTTTCTAGTGACTTTACCAAAGGAATGGCCTGTCTTGGCTCCTGTTTCAGATTTTCCTAAATCCTCTTTAAAAAAGTGGCATCTGGCCTCAGCAAGCCCCATACCTCTCACTAAGTGGCCCCAGGCCCAGCACTAGGAGCAACCAGCCTTGGTTGACAACTTGGCTTTGCCTGGGCACCTGTAAGCCCAGCACAAGAAGCAGTCATCTGCAAATCACTTTCTAGCTGATGCCTGGTGGCCCTAGGTAGAACACAGGCAGAGGCTGACCTTGCCCCAGAGCCAGCACTCTCAGTAGACAGCTTCAAACCATGTCAAAACACCAACACCCAACCAGCTCCACAAACCACACACTCAAGGAGTGAACTCAGTGGGTACCAGAGCCATTCTGAAGTAAGTCTTGCTCTGCGTGGTGGGCCCCTCCACAGCTGATCCTCCAAGGTAGTCAGTGGGCATAGCTAGTCCTTGCAGCTGATCAGCTTGAGTAAATCCCTCCATTGATGTGCCAACAGCAATAAAGACTCAATTACAACAGAAGGGTGTATAGTCCATATGAAGTGTGTACCTCAAGAGCACAGCTGGGACGATCAGGGAGTATGTACCACTGGACCCTACAGGACACCTACTATAAAAGGCCACACTAGGAAGCCTAGGAGACATAGCAACTCTACCTAATACATGGAAACAAACACAGGGAGGCAGCCAAAGTGAGGAGACAAAGAAACATGTCCCAAATGAAAGAACAGAGCAAAACTCTAGGAAAAGAGCTAAACAAAATGGAGATAAGCAATTTAATGGATGGAGAGTTCAAAACACTGGTTGTAAGGATGCTCGATGAACTTACTGAGGGCCTCAAGAGCATAAAAAAAGGACCAATCAGAAATGAAGGATGCACAGTCAGAAATGAAGGAGGCACTAACTGAAATAAAGAGTAATTTATAAGGAATCAATAACAGAGTAGGTAAAGCCAAGAAGCAAACCATCGATTTGGAATATAAGGAAGCAAAAAACACCCAATCAGAACAGCAGAAAGAAAAAATAATCCAAAAAAATGAGGACAGTGTAAGAAGCCTCTGGGACAACTTCATGCCTACCAACATTCACATCATGGGGGTGCCAGAAGGAGAAGAGAGAGAGCAAGAAATTGAAAACCTATTTGAAAACATAATGACAGAAGACTTCCCTAACGTGGTGAAGAAAACAGACATATAAGTCCAGGAAGCACAGAGAGTCCCAAACAAGATGAACCCAAAGAGGTCCACACCAAGACACATCATCATCAAAATGCAACAGGTTAAAGACAAAGAGAGCATTTTAAAAGCAGCAAGAGAAAAGCAGTTAGTTGCCTACAAGGGATTTTCCATAAGACTGTCAGCTGATTTCTCAAAAGAAACTGCAGGGAAGAAGGGAGTGGGACGAAATATTCAAAGTGATGAAAAGCAAGAACCTACAACTCAGATTACACTATCCTGCAAAGCTATCATTTAGAATTGGTGGACATAGAAAGAGTTTCCCAGAGAAGAAAATGCTAAAGGAGTTCATCACCACCAAACCATTATTATATAAAATGTTGAAGGGTCTTCTTAAAGAAAAAGATAAAAAATATAAACAATAAAATGGCAATAAATACATATCTATCAACAATGAATCTACAAACCAAATGAACAAGCAGAACAGAAACAGACTCATAGATACAGAGAACTTTTTGTTGGTTGCCAAATGGGAGGGGGGTTGTAGGAATGGATAAAAAAGATGAAGGGATTAATAAGTACAAATTGGTTGTTAGACTGATGACCCTCATCGGGAAGGGAGGAGGTGGGGCAGGAAGAGATAAACCAAAGAACTTATATGCGTATATGCATAACCAATGGACACAGATAATAGTGTGGGGAAGGCAGGAGGGGGGCGGGAGCAGGGAAGAGGGGGTCAATTGGGGAAAAAGGAGGGACATCTGTAATACATTCATCAATAAAGATAAGTTTAAAAAAATAAAAAGACCCACTAAAACTGTTTTCTTACTTGAGTTATAAAAGGGAACTTCATGTTATTTCAAAATAGCTTCCTGTTCCCATGATCTATTTTTAAAAATATTTAAGAATCCATACACCTACATTAAAATATACATGATGAAATATAATGCATCATATCTAGTCATCCAGAATTCATTTAATGGTGAATGATAAAGCCTAATATTTGTATAATGCTTTACAATTGATAAATAGTTGCATATGCACTGTATAATTTATCTAATTTGTATTACAAATATTCCAGTGAATATTCAAGATAGATGCTATTTCCTGCATTTCACAGGTTAGGAAACATAGCCTCAGAGAAGTTAGGCTGCTGTGAGAAGGAAACGTAGCTTGTGGCTGGACCAGAACCTAAGCCCTGGTCTGCCATACTCGTTTACTTTACCAAGACAAGCAGTGGTGGGTGATGTAAGAAATACAAAAGATGATGGTCTTTCTTATTATGAGCTTCTATCAAATTAAGGAAAAAATTATAGTGGTTTTTCATCATATTTGAGATAGTAATGTGTTTTAAGGCCGTTCTAATTTTAAGAAGTCAAAACTGTCAGAATCATTTTGCTTGATCTTCTTAAAGTGCCAGGCCTAATGGACATTTTTATGTTTCTGATGTGGTTACCATTTTAATAAACCAAATGCTCAGTGTTAGGTGTTGAAGAGAACACTCAATGTCATGCCCTTGAAAAATAGGTACATGTGTATATACAGGCTGCGGTAATAAAGCTGAAGGCACTGAGGACCTAGAGTAAGAAGACTGGTTCTTGCCCAACTCAGTTATATATTACTTGAGTGAGCTCAGCCAAGTCCCTTCAATCCTTGCACTCAGGTTTCCCTTAGTATAGAGTGGGAATAATAAACCCCACCCCACAGGGTTGAAAGGGATTCATATATGAAAATATTTATGAAAGAATTTGTAAACTATAAAATGCTATAAAAATGTTAAGTATTATTATTTTAAATCTTGAATTATTTTCATATTGGAGAAGAATATAATATAGGTTTACTTTGCTTCTCAAAAAAAAAAGGCCATAAACATAGACAATGGTCCCTTTCGAATAAATATGTAGGTTATATATAAGAATATGAAAATTCAACCTCTGAATTGCTTGCTTACACTTTATGTCAATGTTCTGGGAATAAATAAGAAATTGTTCTGGATTTTGTATTGTGAGCACAATATTAAGCATATGCTATTATAGTTGTCTAACACAGGACATAATTTGGTCACTGTGAAAGGATGCTTCTTCTACAAAGGTGGTTTAGAGAAAGCAAACCACTATAAAGTATAATTGTTATCTTGTTGATGTGCTTTCAAACATAAAGCCTAACAATTCACAGACTCAGAAAGGAAAGTCATGCCAAGTATTACTTCCATTCATAGAACTATTGGACTGAACATGGGCTACAGGATCGGTAGGGGCAGGCAAGGGGAGGGTGGCTGACCCAGCAGTCACAGTTCTGCACCCCTGATTTTCACCTTTCTCTTGGTGTTCTCTCACCAGTTACTGGTTCTGCCAGAGCACCCCCACGGTCCCCTAGGGGAGCCCCGATTGCCCTTTCAAACTCTGGTTATAGTTTGCTGAAAAAGCTGTGCCCCACGTGGCCTGGCCTCTGAGTAATGATGTAGTCACAGAAACTCAAAGCAAAAGTAAATTGGAATCGTCTTGAATTCTTTGTTTGGTTTGAATTTCTTGTGGATCGTTCTCTTCCATATATGTATGTTTTCACTTGCTCCCATACTGCTTGCAAATGATTTATCTCCATTTCTATGCTGTGTGCTTTTTTTCATCTCTGTTTTAGTCTTTTCCCTAGATTCTGCATAATGTATGCAGACATGTACACACATACATGCACGATCTGTGTGGCAGAGCAGTTCCATCATAGGAGTGAAGGGAAGGGAAGACACTGAGAGAGCCAAGCTGGAGTCCTCTTGGTAGTAGGAAGGGAGACAATGTCTAAGAACCTAGATTTAGTTTTTATCTCTTGATACTTCTCTCTGTAGTTACCTTCAGAATAGCTGAAAGAAACTATTAATAATCAGTGAACTATGTAATAATCAGTGAAACTTTATTAAATCCCAAGGGGATGTATAAAAAAACTTCACAAAATTCACAAGAAATCAGCTTCCTCCCATGACTCAGAAACATTGCACTATATTCAAAGGCTGATAAGAGAAGAGAGCTCCTTGCTAGATCCAAACTCTTCATGGTCTCAGCACACTATCTGTTTTTTACTGTTCTCTGCTTCATTTTTACCTCAGACTTGCAGACAGTTTTTACTGCTCCCGCTTTTGGTTCCAGGAGGTACAGCCATCATTTTTTTTTTCACTGTCAAAATAACTTCTCTTCTGGGAATAAAGGGAAAGGTGGTGAGAGCTTCAGAAGGGATGGATTATTGGAGTCATTTCCTCTCCAAGAAAGTTAATTCAGTGCAGTCATTTTTAAACTTCATGTGCCTTGAAATCACCTTTGAAGCACAGTCACATGCCACTTAACGACCAAGATAGGTTCTGAGAAATGTATCATAAGGCAATGTTTTGTTGTATGAACATAATAGAGTTACTTACACAAATCTAGATGATACAGCCTACTCTACATACACCTAGACTATATGGTAGGCTTCTAGGCTACAAGCCTATACAGCATGTTACTGTACAAAACATGAGATTAAATCAAGAACAAGAAAAAATGATACAATGAAGAGAAGCAGAAAAGCCCTGGCCAGGTGGCTCAGTTGGTTGGAGCATCATCCTGTATATCAAAATGTTGCAGTTTCGATCCCAGTCAGAGCATGTACAGGGAAGCAACCAATCACCGCTGTTTCTCTGTTACATTGATATTTCTCTCACTCTCTCTCTCTTTCCCTTTCTCTCTCTCTAAAAATCAATAAAAACATATCCTCAGGTGAAGATTACAAAAATAATAAATAAATGCAGTAAATGCAAGATGTATGAGGTTCTTGCTGGTGGAGCATGGCATACTGTTTTAGAGCAAACATTTTTTATTTTGTAAGTTGAGAGATAACACTAACATTATGATAAACAGTATATTACAGTAAACACACAAGTAACACATTCATTTACTATCATTATCAAGCATTATATACTGTCCATAATTGTATATGTTGTGCTTTTATATGACTGGCACTACAGTAGGCTTGTTTACATCAGCATCACCACAAATTGGTGAGTAACGCATTGCACTTTGACATTAGGATGGCTACAAAGTTACTCTTTGATAGGAACTTTTCAGCTCCATGGTAATCTTGTAGGACCACTGTTGTATATGAGGTTGGTTGACTGAAACATCATTATGCAGCACTAGACTACTTGAAGATGCCTGGATCCAACACCCAAAGATTCTGATTCAGTAAAATTATGGAATTCTGTATGTGCATTTTTTTTATAAGTGCCATTGTCTTTTTTTCATATAGGGTCCATGGGCCATAATTTAAGAATCATGATAAATTGGAAAATGCATGTGCTTTAAAACAGACAACATGGTAATCAAATGCCAGCTGTCATTTACTGGCTTTGTCACATTGAAGGGAGTCTCTAACTTTCTTAGCTTCAGGTTATATTATAGTTAAAAAATATAAGAAACAAACAGAAATGTATATAAAATAAAAATTTCTAGCTTGATTAATAACTGTAAAACAGTAACCTGTGTGACATCCTCTAGGTCAAGATATAAAACATAACCAGCTACACCTGGTGATCCTTCTCAATTGTCACCCCCTCCTGCCCTTTGGCGACAACCATTATTAAGAATTTGAAGGTATTCCTTTCTTTTATATGCGTCACAATTGTATCACCTATCTCTAATAGAAGTAGATTATTTTTATCTTTGTTTTAGAATTTTATTAAAATCGTACAAAAAAGATATTCATTCTATTGTGTCTAGCTTCTTTTACTCAACACTGTCTTTAAGATCCATCCACACTGTTGTGTCTCTGTAGGTTATTTCCATTGCTGTATCATGTCCCATGGTTTAAATATGCCACACTGTGTTTATCCATTTTACTATTGATGGGTTATTTATTGTTTCCTATTTGGACACTTTTAACTCTCAATAGAGCAGGTCCTTTCCCATCAGGTCTTCCAGAGTTTCTTTGCTAATTTCTGTTCATTATATTTTTTAAAAATCTTAATTGTTGAAAGTATTATACATGTCCCTCTCTTTTTGTCCACTATTGCCCCCCCTGCAACAGGACTTTACCACCCTTATGTCTATGTCCATGGGTAATTCATGTAAGTTATTTGGTTCATCTCTTCCTGTCCCCTGCTCCATTCTTTCTGAGATTCATCAGTCTGTTCCATGTTTCCATGACTCTAGTTCTATTTTATTCATCAGTTTATTTTGTTCATTAGACTTTATATATAAGTGAGATCATGTGATACTTGCCTTTTTCTGACTGGCTTATTTGACTTAGCATAATACTCTCCAGGTCCCTCCCTGCTGTCTCAAAGGGTAAGAGATCTTTCTTTCTTATAGCTGCATAGTATTCCATTGTATAAATGTATCACAGCTTTTTAATCCATTCATATACTGATGGGCACTTGGGCTGTTTCCAGATCTTAGCTATTGTGAATAGCACTGCTATGAACATAGGGTTGCATATATTCTTTCTGATTGATGTTTCAGGATTCTTAGGCTATAGTCCTAGAAGTGGGATCACTGGATCAAATGTCAGTTCCATTTTTATTTTTTGAGGAAACTCCCTATTGTTTTCCATAGTGGCTGCACTAGTGTGCATTTCCACTAGCAATGTACTAGAGTCCCCTTTACTCCACACCCTCGCCAGCACTTGTTGTTTGTTGATTTGTTGATGGCAGCCATTCTGGAAGGTTGTGAGGTGATACCTGATTATCATTTTAATTTGCATCTCTCTGATGATTAGTGACTTTGAGCATTTTTTCCTATGTCTCTTGGCTATCTGTTTGTCCTCTTTTTTTAAAATAAAAATGTTTAAGTTGATTTTAGAGAGAGGAAGGGAGAGAGAGAGAGAGAGAGATAGAAACATCAATGAGAGAGAACACCAATTGCCTGCCTCCTGCATGCCTCCCGCTGGAAATCTGGCCCAGAACCTGGGCATGTGCCCTGACCAGGAATCGAACTGGTGACCTCTTGGTGCATGGGTCAACACTCAACCATTGAGCTATACCAGCCAAGGATGTATGTCCTCTTTAGACATGTGTCTTTTAGGTCCTTTGCCCATTTTAATTGGATTATTTGTTAAATTGAATGAGTTCCTTATATATTTTGGAAATTAACCCCTTACCAGATGTATTATTGGAAAATATGTTGCCCCATACAGTGAGATCTCTTCATTTTGTTGATGATTTTTTTGTTTGTTTGTTGTACATAAGCTTTTTATTTTGGTGTAGTCCCATTTGCTTATTTTTTTCCCTTGTTTTTTTTTTGCCCCAGTGATGTCACAGTGAAAATTCTACTATGTGAGATGTCTGCGATTTTGCTGCCTATGGTTTCTTCTAGGATTTTAATGGTTTCATGATTTACGTTTAAATTGTTTATCCATTTTGAGTTTATTCTTGTGTATGGTGTAAGTTGATGGTGTAGTTTCATTTTATAGTTCTCATTAAGTAACTTCTAGTTCTCACTAAGTTATTTGAGCATCCTTATAATCATTAATTTGAACTCTTTATCTGACAAATTGCTTTCCTCCATTTCATTTAGTTCCTTTTCTAGTGATTCCTCCTTTACTTTATTGAGGGGTTGTTTCTTTGTCTCCCCATTTTAGTGATCCTGTTGTCCAAGGTTAGGCATGCAGGGTCATGGTGACAGGCTCATTTGTCTGGGGTCATCTGGTTGTGGTGGTGAGTCTTGGTGTGTCAGGTTTTTGAGGTGGGGCCGGTAGCAATGGCCTGTGGTGGCAGCAGGGCTCATTGCAGCAACCTGTGGTGGTGGCAGGGTCTGACGTGGTGGACCACTGTGGTGACGGGGCTGGGTATGCTTGTCTGTGGCCTCAGGTGCTGCGTCTCAGACACTTCTTGTAGCCTATTCCCAAAGAGGACTCTGTGGATCCTCCAAAATGGTGTGCTCTCCAATCGCAAGTGTTTACAAGCACCCAGTCTAGCAGTGTGCAGCAGTGGCCAGCAGTTCCCCAACAAGTAGCGCCTGTACCGTCCACCCTGAGTTTCCACACTAACAGACAGATGCCCACTCACACTCACACCCACACTCTCTGTCACACATGTTCACCCACTCACACTCTCCTGTTCATGGTATTTTTATGCAAATTTTTGAATCAGCTCTTCAAGTTCCACTAAAAAAAGAAAACTGTTCATATGTTTGTTTGTTTGTTTTAAAGTACTTAGATTTCAATTAAGATAGTGTTGACTCTATAAATCAATTAGGGAAGAACTGACTCTTACAATGAGTCTTCCAATCCGTGAACATAATTTATAGTTCTCCTGACCTATGAATTTCTTTAGATGCTTCTTTCATTACAATTTTATGGGTTTTTTATTTTGGTAGAGTCTTACATATTTCTTGGGAGGTACATTCTAAATAATAATTCATCTTTAGACTCTTTTGCATTCTCTATATAGTCAGTCATAAAAACATAACACTTTAATTTTTTCTTTCAATTCTTAAAACTTTAATACTCTCTTTATATATATTTTTTCCCTTGGCCACAACCTCCAGCACAATGATGAACAGAGATGTAGGCACCTTTGTTTTTTACCTAGCCTCAAAAGGAATACATTTTATATCTTCAACTGAGATATTTACTGTACTTTTTTGTTGGTATACTAAAGAAGTGAGCAAACCCTGGCTTGTGTTGGTCACTTGGTTGAGCATCATTCTGTTTACCAAGAGGTCACTTGTTCAATTCCCAGTCAGGGCACATGTCCATGTAGCAGGCTTGATCCCCAGTAGGGGTTGTGCAGGAGGCAGCTAATCAATGTTTCTTTCTCACCTTGATGTTTCACTCTTTCCATCTCCATTCATCTCTTTCTAAAATCAATAGAAACATGTTATTTAAAAAAGAAGTGAGCAAAAGTTATTATGCAAGAAAGTTATTCATAACTCCTGTCAACTTTCCCTTAATTTTTGATATATGGTGCAAAGACTATTCAATAGAAAAAACAACAACAGTCTTTTCAACAAATGTTACTGGGAAAACTCAATATCCATATGCAAAGTAATATAGTTGAATTCTTCCCTAATACCATATATAAAAACTAGCTCAAAATGGATCAAAGACCTAAATGTAAGACCTTACTTCAAAACTGTTAGAGAAAAAATATATAGGCCAAAAGCTTCACAACATTGGATTTGGTGATTATTTCTTGAATATGACACCAAACATACAGACAAAAGAAGAAAAAATATCCAGATTACATGCTTAATAATGTTATGCATCAAAAAACAGTATCAACAGAGGAAAAAAGCAACCCACAGAAAATATTTGCAAATCATATATCTGATAAGAAATTAATATCCAGAATATATAAAAACTTCTAAAACTCAACAATAAAAACAATAACAAAAACCCTAATTCAACTGACAAAGAACTTAATACATATTTATTCAAAGAAGAGACATACAAATGGTTGATACGTACAAGAAAATATGCTCAATATTACTAATTATTAGGAAAATACAAATCAAAACTAAGATGAGATACCACCTCACACCCATTAGAATAGTTACTATGAAAAACAAAACAAGACAAAATACAACAGAAAATAACGTTTGGGCAAGGATGTAGAGAAATTGGAACACTTGTGCATTGCTGGTAAGAACATAAAATAGAGCATCTATTGTGGAAAATGTATGATTTTTCCTCAAAAATTAAAATTAGAATTATCATATAATTCAATAATTCAACTTCTGAACATATACCAGAAAGAATTAAAATCAGGGTCTTAAAGAGATATCTGCATACCAGTTTTGATTCACAGCAGCATTATTCACAATAGCTAAAATGTGGAAACAACCCCAAATGTCCCTAGACAGATGAAAGGATAAGCATAATATGGTATATAGGACAGTGGAGTATTATTCAGTAGATGAGTGGATAGAAGAGCCGTGATACATTTACACATTGGAATACTATGCAGTTGTAAGAAAGAAAGATCTCTTACCCTTTGAGACAACATGGAGGGAACTGGAGAGTATTATGCTGAGCGAAATAAGCCAGTCAGAAAAAGACAAGTACCACATGATCTCACTTAGTTACGGTTTATTATGAACAAAATAAGCTGTCAATCAAAGTAGATCCAGAGTAATGGAAGTAGGGAACAGACTGACAAACCTCAGCAGGCTGGGGGGTGGGAAGAGATAAACCAAAAAACTTACATGCATATATGCACAACCAATGGACTTAGACATTAGTTTGGGGAGAGCAGGAGGGGGGTGGGAGTGGCATGGAGGGAGACAATAGGGGAAAAAGGGAGAACTATCTGCAATACTTTCAACAATTAAAAAAAAAGCGTAGAGAATTCTGACACATGCTACAATTTTGATAAACCCTGAGGATATTATACTAAGTGAAGTAAGGCAGTCACACACATTCACACAAAAATACTGTATGATTCCACCTCTATAAAGTACCTAGAGTAGTCAAAAACATAGGGACAGACAGTAGAATGGTGGTTGCCAGGTGTTTAGAGGATGGAGAATGAGGAGTTATTGTTTAACGGGTACAGATTTTTGGTTTTGTAAGTAGAAAAGAATTAGGGAGCTGGATGGTGGAGATGGTTGCAGAACATTATGAATGTACTTAATCCCACTGAACTATACATCTAAAATTATTAAGCTGGTAATTTTATGTTATGTGTATTTCACCACAAGAAATTAGAAAAAAGCAGAGGGAAGAAAAATGGCGGCGGAGTGAATGGAAGCTACACAGACGATCTCCCAGGACGAAACAGGAATTACAACTAAAATAAAGACAAATTGTCAGAAAAAAACAACAGAACAGCAGTGGGAGAGGACCATATAACCAGGGACACTGAACAAGCCTGGTAGGATCTGAGGAGGTGCGAGAGGGTGTCAGGCTGGGTGCCCATGGACAGCAGCAGTCTTAGCGTGAACAGCACCCTCAGGGTTACGATCTCAAGGGGCTCCACAGTGCAGAGGGCTGGTACAGAGCACTACATTGACTACAGCCACTCACCTTGGGCTCCAGCAGAGGGAAGGCAGACTGGACTGGAACTCTGGGGGGACACTCGGGATTTGGAGGCTGCTCAGAGTTTGTGCAGAGTCGCAAAGGATGGTGGCCAGCTTGCTCCTCCTTGGAGCTGTGGGGAGAAGGAGCAGCCCCTCCCTTGGAGATTCAGTCCCCTCCAGGTGAGCCAAAGAAATTCAAATTGAGGCTCATTAACAACCAGCATCTGCCACACCCTCTAGAAATCCTCTTAGACTCTGAAAACCTGAGGGAGTTTCTCATTCAACTGAGAACCCAAGGCTCTTCAAGCAACTGAGACTAATAGCCTCCAGCCAAAGAGCGAGAGGATAACTGAACCTTTCCTAGGCTTGCAAATCTACCCAGGAAAGTAAGGCTTGACAGTGGTGTTGAACGTGGACCTCCCATGCTCATCCAAACACAGTAGAGAGAGCCACAAACAGCAGAACATGAACACCCACAGGGAAAATTTGGCAGGCTCCAAAACCCTCTGAGATAGGCAAAATGGTGAAACAAAGAAACAAATCCCAAATGAAAGAACAAGAGAACTCTACAGAAGATGAAATAAATGAAATACAGTTAAGCAAGTTATCAGAGGTAGAGTTCAGAGCCATGATCTTGAGGAAGCTCAACAGCATAAGTAAGGACATCAACACCATGAGTAAAGATATAGAAACATTGAAAACAAACCAAGTGGAAATGAAGAATAACATAGCAGAAATAAAGTACACATTGGAAGGACTAACCAGCAGAGTAGAGGAAGCTGAGGACCAGATCAGTGAATTAGAAGACAGGGTAGAAAAAATCAACCAATCAGAAAACCAACAGGAAAAAAACAATTAAAAAACAGAAAGATAGCTTAAGAGAACTGTGGGACAACTGGAAGCGTAATAACATTAGCATCATAGGAGTCCCTGAAGAAGAAGAAAATGAGCAAGGTTTAGAGAATATATTTGAAGAAATGTCAAAGAAAATTTTCCTAATTTGGTGAAGGAAGAAGGCATTCAAGTTCAAGAAGCACAGAGAGCCCCAAGTAAGAAGAATCCAAACAGGCACACACCAAGACACAAAATAATTAAAATGCCAAAAATTAAAGACAAAGAGAGAATCCTAAAGGCAGCAAGAGATAAGCAACAGGTTACCTACAAAGAACCCCCCATAAGGCTGTCAGCTGACTTCTCAACAGAAACACTACAGGCCAGAAGGGAATGGCATGAGTAATCAAGGTCATGAAAAGCAAGGATCTGAACCCAAGACTACTCTACCCAGCAAGGCTGTCATTCAAAATAGAAGGTCAAATAAAGAGCTCCCAGACCAAAAAAAAAAAAAAAAAAAAAAGGCTAAGAGAAAATATTAGCACCAAACCAGCACTGCAAGAAATGTTAAAAGGACTGCTATAATTAGTAGAAGAAATAGGGAGAAAAATATAACCACACTAAACAAAAATGGCAATAAATAAGTACATATCAATAATAACCTTAAATATAAATGGATTAAATGATCCGATAAAAAGACACAGAGTAGCTGAGCTGACTGGATAAGAAAGCATGACTCACATATATGTTGTTTACAAGAGACCTACCTTACAACAAAAGACTCACATAGGTTGAAAGTACAGGGATGGAAAAAAATCTTCCAAGCAAATGGAAAGGAATAAAAAGGTGGGGGTAGCAATACTCATATCTGATAAAATAGATTTCAAAATGAAGGCCATAATTAGAGACAAAGAAGGCCACTACATAATATTGAGAGGATCTATCCAACAGGAAGATATAACCTTGGTAAACACATATGCACTCAATATAAGAGCACCAAAATATATTAAAAATATTCTGGAGGACTTCAAAGGAGAAACTGACAGCAATACAATCATAGCAGGGGAGTTCAACACCCCGCTGACATCACTGGATAGAAGATCTGGACAAAAAATTAAACAGAGACTCTAAATGAAGTACTAGATCAAATGGATTTAATAGATATCTACAGAGAATTACACCCCCAAACTGAAAAATTCAAATTCTTCTCAAGTGCACATGGGACATTCTCAAAGATAGACCACATGTTAGGGCACAAACTAAGTCTCTACAAGTTCAAGAAGATTGAAATCATATCAAGCATCTTCTCAGATAACAATGGCATGAAACTAGAAATCAATTGCAACAAGTACATACAGACATTTGAAAACATGAAAGCTAAATAGAATGTTATTGAACAATGAATGGGTTACCATGGAGATCAAGGAAGAAATTTAAAACTTCCTGGAAAACAATGAAAATGAACACACAACACAAAATCTATGGGATGCAGCGAAAGCAGTTCTGAGAGGGAAGTTCATAGCACTACAGGCCCACCTCAGGAAACAAGAACAATTTCTAATTGAATATCTAACCTCACAACTTAAAGAACTAGAAAGCAAACAAAAAGAAAACCCCAAAACAAGCAGAAGGAAGGAAATAGTAAAGATCAGAGCAGAAATAAACGACATGGAGACCAAAAAAATAATTCAAAGAATTAATGAAACAAAGAGCTGGTTTTTTGAAAGATAAACAAGAATGATGGACCCTTAGCTAGACTCACCAAGAAAAAAGAGAGAGAACCAAATACACAAAATCAGAAATGAGAGAAAAGAAGTAATAACTGACACCACAGAAATACGAAGAATCATTAACAAATACTGTGAACAATTATACGGCAACAAATTGGACAATCTAAGTGAAATGGGCAAATTTCTAGAAACACATAGTCTCCCAAAACTGAACTGGGAAGAGATAGAAAACTTGAACAGACCAATAACAATGAAAGAAATTGAAGATGTAATCAAGACTCTCCCAGCAAATAAAAGCCCAGGTCTAGACGGCTTCACGGGGGAGTTTACGGAACATTCAAAGAAGAACTAACACCCATTCTCCTCAAACTATTTCCAAAAATTCAAGAAGAAGGAAGCCTTCCAAACTCTTTTTATGAATCCAGCATAATTCTAATTTCAAAACCAGAAAAAGACACTACAAAGAAAGAAAACTACAGGCCAATATCCCTGATAAACATAGATGCAAAAATCCTTAACAAAATGCTAGCAAATCGGATCCAGCAATACATCAAAAAAATTATTCACCATGACCAAGTGGGATTCATCCCAGGGATGCAAGGCTGGTACAATATTTGCAAATCAATAAATGTGATACACCACATAAACAAAATGAAAGATAAAAACCATATGATCATATCAATAGACACTGAAAATGCATTCAACAAAATTTAGCACCCATTTCTGATAAAAACGCTCAGTAATTTGGGAATAGAGAAATCATATCTCGACATAATAAAGGCCATATATGAAAGACCTACAGCCAACATTATATTCAATGGACAAAAAATAAAGCATTTCCCTTAAGAACAGGAACAAGACAAGGATGCCCACTATCGCCACTCTTGTTTAACATAGTACTGGAAGGCTTAACCACAGCAATCAGACATGAAAAAAAGTAAAAGGAATTCAAATTGGAAAGGAGGAAGTGAAACTGTCATTATTCACAGATGACATGATATTATATATAGAAAACCCTAAAGACTCCATCAAAAATCTACTAGACTTAGTAAATGAATTTGGCAAAGTAGCAGGATACAAAATTAACGTCAAGAAATCGATGGCATTCTTATACACCAATGATGAACTCACAGAAAGAGAAACTAAAAAAACAATTGCATTTACCATCATGGCAAAAAAACTAAGATACCTAGGAATAAACTTAACCAAAGAACAAAAGGACCTATTTGCAGAAAACTATAGGACATGGAAAAAAGAAATAGAGGAAGATATAAAAAAGTGGAAGCACATACCTTGTTCACGGATTGGAAGAATTAACATCATTAAAATGTCCATATTACCCAAAGCAATCTATAGATTCAATGCAATTCCCATCAAAATACCAATGACATATTTCACAGAATTAGAACACATACTTCAAAAGTTCATAAGGAACCAAAAAGACCCCAAATAGCCACAGCAATCTGGAAAAAGAAGGACAAAGTAGGTGGAATCACAATACTGGATATCAGGTTATACTACAAAGCTACTGTAATCAAAACAGCCTGGTACTGGCACAAGAACAGGCACATAAATCATTGGAATAGAACAGAGAACCCAGAAATTGACCTAAAACATTATGCTCAATTAATATTCGACAAAGGTGGCAAGAGCATACAATGGAGTAAAGACAGCCTCTTTAATAAATGGTGTTGGGAAAATTGGACAGCTACATGCAAAAAAATGAAACTAGACCATCAAGAATACACCATACACAAGAATAAACTCAAAATGGATAAAAGACTTAAATGTAGGCTGTGAATCTATAAAAATTCTAGAAGAAAATGTAGGCAACAAGATTTCAGACATCATACGCAGCAGAATTTTCACTGATACATCACCTAAGGCAACAGAAACAGAGGAAAAAATGGACACATGGGATTACATCAAACTCAAAAGCTTCTGCACAGCAAAAGAAACAACTGTCAAAATGGAAAGGCAACCCCCTGTATGGGAGAGCATAATTCCCAATGATACATCAGATAAGGGGTAATTTCCAAAATATATAGAGTGCTCATACAACTCTACAAAAGGAAGACAAAGAACCCAGTTAAAAAATGCGCAGAGGAACTAAAGAGACACCTCTCCAAACAGGACATACAAATGACCAAGAGACATATGAAGAAATGCTCAACATCACTAACCATCAGAGAGATGCAAATTAAAACAACAATGAGGTATCACCTCACACCTGTCAGAATGGCTACCATCAAGAAAGCATCAAACAACAAGAGTTGGCGAGGGTGTGGAGAAAAGGGGACTCTAGTACACTGCTGGTGGCAATGCAGACTGGTGCAGCCACTGTGGAAAACACTATGGTGTTACTTTAAAAAATTAAAAATTGAATTACCATTTGACTCAGTGATTCCACTTCTAGGAATATACCCTAAGAAGCCTGAAACACCAATCAGAAAGAATATATGTACCCCCATGTTCATAGCAGCACTATTTACAATAGCTAAGATCTGGAAACAGCCCAAGTGTCCATCAGTAGATGAGTGGTTAGAAAAGCTGTGGTATATTTACACAATGCAATACTATGCAGCTGTAAGAAAGAAAGATCTCTTATCCTTTGAGACGACATGGAAGGACTTGGAAACTATTATCCTAAGCGAAACAAGCCAAGCAGAGAAAGACAGATATCATATGATCTCACTTACTTGTGGAATATAATGAACATAACAGTCTGAGGAATAGGGTAGTCCCAGAGACAATCCCCAGAAGAGGGGGTGGGGGGGGAAGATAAACCACAGAACTTATACGCATGTATGCATAACCAATGGACAACAAAGCTGGGATGAGGTGGGGAGGGAGAGGGAGGAGGGTGTCAATGGGGAAAAAAGGAGAAACATCTGTAACAAAAATAAATAAATAAATTAATTAAATAAAAAAAAGGAAATTAGAAAAAATCAAGTTAATTATATTTGTAAAAAGTATATATATATATGTGTGTGTACCATATATATGAAAAAAGTATAGTATACAGTTATTAAAAATAATCTTTTTTTAATGGTGAAATTATCAGGAATGTTTCTTTCTTTTTCTGATTAAATATTTTCTAATTTTTTTTGTATGGTAAGATTACTAGAGGTTTTTGTTACTAGATGAGATGAGGAGTGATAAGTGCACACATGCATGTACTCCTTTAACAGGAGGAGACATATCTTTTTTAAAAAATCAGAAAACCTGGTCAGTTAGGTAATAAATTCATGACTCTAATGCTGGGTGTGTGTTGATGACAAGAATCTGGATATGTAACAAGGTCTTTGAGTTTAACTATATCTCTTATTTGACAGTTGTGCTATGCAAAAATGCACAGTCCTTCTCTCCTGATTGCCCTTGAAGATTTTTTCTACTGAGACTGAACATGCTCTCAGTTTTGGTTGGATACTGTATAATAGTCAGCAGCAGGAGTTCTAGCAATAAAGAAGCAAGATGTGGTGGCCACAGGGTCTGCAGGTGACCATAGGATCTGAGAAGTGATAGCAGCTCCCTTCCAGTCTTGTTCTAACAGAAGTGGTGCAAAACCAGCAGCAACTAATCAGGAGCACCGGGCATCCCAAAGCCTCTTGGTAGTAGCAGGATACTGTTAATGGGGAGTGAACAGCATAGGAGAACAGCATTATTCCAACATTGAAACCAGATATGCTCCCAACAGCTTGGTGGCCCTCAAAACAACAGACTTTCAATAGCATGATCAGAGCAATGAACCAGAACATAAGGGATTAGCATGGCATCTGCGAATAACCTCGTACAGCCCATGGAAGAGCTAGTGCAGCTGGTTAACATATGTTAGATCATTCTTTTAAATGTAGGTTTCTGGCCTTCCATTATTTATTTTATTCTTTTTTTCATTGGTAAGTCAAGGTTATCATGGCTTCATATAACCATAGATTTGACCACTTTCTTTGAATGTCTCTATTTTCATAATCTGTCAGATGTCCTCAACAATTAAAGGGTTTAATTTATATTATAATTTCTCTTCCTCTTTCTAAATCTTAACATAAAGCTTTGACTTTGTTTAACTGGTTTGCTTCTGAATATGTTAATATAACAAAAAAGAAAACAGTTTGCAATTTCTATCTCTTAAAACTATGAGAGACTTCCAGTCAAGGTAAATGCAGTACGCGCCTCCCTGATCACTCGATGCACCTCGAGTGATCAGGGAGGCTATGCCACTGGACCTTATAGAACACCTAGTACATTAGGCTATGCTACCAAGCCTAGGAGATATAGCAAGTCTACTTAATATACAGTTCTTCACATCATAGGTAAATGCAGTACGCGCCTCCTCCCACAACTACATCAAAATTACAACTAAACTACAGAACAACTATCGTTCAGAACCACCTGAATTCAAGTGAATGGAAGTCCTACAACTACAAAATTAAAGAAACCACATCAAGACTGGTGGGAGGGGTGGAGGCACTGAAGGGCTGGTCCCATACCACATGTGGTAGATAAAAATTAGGAGGGATACCCTGGCTGGGAAGGTCCTCCCTGAAGAGTGAAGGATCCAAGTCCCACAACAGGTGCCCCAGCTCAGGGTTCCAGTGCCAGGAAGAGAAGTCCCCATAACTTCTGGCTGTAAACACCAGCAGGAATTAAGGCTGAGGGAGACAGAGTTTTTATAGAGTCCCAGGCAGCTACTCTAAAAGGGCCATGCATGGATTTACTTGGACTTGCTCCCTCTGGTATCCAGCATGTGGGAGGCAGCTTGAAAGGCACCAGAGACATACCAGGAGGAATTGAGAGCTGGAGGGTCAGTTTTCTCTCTGACAGACTTGCTGGCAGAGGATGTTGTTCCTTTGGTGAGCCCTTTATTCATGGGGCCAGCAGAGGGGTTCCATAATCTGGGACTCCAGCAACCTGGCTCACACTGTTTGTCCCACCCCAGTGATTCCCTGAGGCCTTGTCCCACTCAAATTTCAGGCCTACCCAAGCTGTTTCCAGTGGCTTTACCATTGGAATGGTCTGTCTTGGCTCCTGTTTCAGATTTTCCTAAAATGTCTCAAATAAGCAGCATCTGGCCTCAGTGAGCCTCATACCTCTCACTAAGTGGCCCCAGGCTCTACACTAGGAGAAACTGGCCTTTGTTTACAGCTTGGCTCTGCCTGGGCACTTCCAAGCCCAGCACAAGCAGCAGCCACCTGCAGATCACTTTGTAGCTGATGCCTGGTGTCCCTGGGGAGAACACAGGCAGTGGCTGACCTTAGCCTGTGCCTCCAGGGAGGCCCCAGAGCCAGTACACCCAGAGGACAGCTTCAGAGCACATCAAAACACCACACCCAACCACCTCCACAAGTGACACACTCAATGGGTGGACTCAGTGAGTACCAAAACCCTACTGAAGTAAGTCTTACTTTGTGCGGTGGGCCCCTGAACAGCTAATCTTCCAAGGTGGTCAGAATTTGGTGGTCAGTGGGCATAGTCAGTTCTTACAGCTGGTCAGCTTGAGTCAATCCCTCCCACTGGTGTAGAAACAGCAATCAAGACTCAATTACAAAGAAGGATGTACAGTACACATGGGAGGCGGTGCACCTCGAGTGATCAGGGAGGCTATGCCACTGGACCTTATAGAACACCTAGTACATTAGGCTATGCTACCAAGCCTAGGAGACATAGCAAGTCTACTTAATATACAGAAACAAACACAGAGGGCAGCCAAAATGAGGAGTCAAAGAAACACGTCCCAAATGACAGAACAAAACAAAACTCCAGGAAAAGAACTAAACAAAATAGAGATAAGCAATATAACAGATGCAGAGTTCAAAACACTGGTAATAAAGATGCTCAATGAACTTAGTGAGGACCTCAACAGCATAAAAAAGGACCAGTCAGGCTGAAGGATGCACTAACTAAAATAAAAAATAATTTACAGGGAATCAATAGTAGAGTTGGTGAAGCTAAGAATCAAACCATTGAGTTGGAATATAAGAAAGCATAAAACACCTAATCAGAACAGCAAAAAGGAAAACAAATCCAAAAAAATGAGGACAGTATAAGGAGTCTCTGGGACAACTTCAAGTGTACAACATTCGCATCATGAGGGTGCCAGAAGGAGAAGAGAGAAAGCAAAAAATTGAAAACCTATTTGAAAAAATAATGACAGAAAACTTCCCTAACTTGGTGAAGGAAACAGACATATAAGTCCAGAAAGCACATAGAGTCCCAAACAAGATGAACCCAAACAGGTCCATACCAAGACACATCATTATCAAAATGCAACAGGTTAAAGACAAAGAGAGAATCTTAAAAGCAGCCAAAGAAAAGCAGTTTGTTACCTACAAGAGAGCTCCCATAAGACTGTCAGCTGATTTCTCAAAAGAAACTGCAGGGCAGAAGGGAGTGGCAAGAAATATTCAAAGTCATGAAAAGCAAGAACCTACAACTGAGATTACTCTATCCTGCAAAGCTATTATTTAGAATTGATGAACAGAGAAAGAGTTTCCCAGAGAAGAAAATGCTAAAGGAGTTCATCTCCACCAAACCAGTATTATATGACATGTTGAAAGGTCTTCTTGAAGTCGAAAAATATGAACAATAAAATGGCAATAAATACATATATATCAACAATTGAATCTACAAACAAATGAACAAGCAGAACAGAACAGACTCATAGATATGGAGAATGTTTTGAGGATTGCCAGATGGAAGGTGGGTTGGGGGGATGGCGAAAAAAGGTGAGGGATTAAGAAGTACAAATTGATTATTAGACTGACCAACCTCAGAGGTAAGTGGGGAAGGGGGTGGGAAGAGATAAACCAAAGAACTTATATGCATGACCAATGGACACAGACATTAGTGTGGGGAAGGCAGGAGGCAGGTGGGACTGGGGAGGAGGGGATCAATGGGAGAAAAAGGGGGGGACATCTGTAATAATTTCAACAATAAAGATAACAAAAACAAAACTGTAAGTTGTCTGTTATATATATCTCAGAGTTTGGTTCCTTAAATGACTCTGGCGTCTGACAATGCAGAAATCATGTTCTTCAGGCTTTTGTATCCCTTGGTCATCTATGAACTTATAAAGTCATAACAAAGAGAACCAGCATATTTATAAATAATTATGATATGTGTTTTCACACATATACATATGCATAAAATTTATGTAAATTTTAAAATTTTTATATAGAATAACTGTACATGATAACCTTTAAAAAGTCACAGTTATATTCTCACAAGTAAAACAAAATAAATATAAATTTAAACAAAAACTCAGCCATCAATTTCTTCAGGACAGCAGGAGACCAATAAACTGCTTTTCTTTTTCCCATAAAGTATGTTAATAAGACACTGCTGATATATTGTACCTGCTTAGGTCTTATTTGCAAGCTATAGAAATCACTCTATTTAAATTAGCATAAAGAAATTTATTGGAAGATTCATTCAGCCTTGCAAAATTGGTAAAGGAATGGCAGAATACAAAAGAAATTGGAAGACTTCTGCTTCCAACCAAGATGCAATAATAGGGAACGATTTGCCCTCCCACCAGAAAAGCTCACAAAACAGTAAAAATATATGAAACCATAATTTTCAAGACTCTTAACAACAATAAAAACAATAAAGGTCAGTGACCCCTAAGGGACAGGAAACAAATTACGTGAGTCTTATAACTCTGTTCCAGCTTATGTTATGGAAAGAGTTTCTAGGCCAGGGTATAAGGAAGGGGGAACTAAGGCTGACTCTAGATCGAGGAGACAGAGCACAAACCTTAGAGAGAACAAGGCAGCTAGAGCTCATAAGACAAAATACAGGAGAAGAGAAAGCAGTTCAGAAAGAGAACCCCAGATGTCTGTGCAGCCTCCTCCTAAGTATTCAGCTGAGAGCATACATGTGAGGAGACTATTCAAGTCTAGCAGAAAAGAATGACAGAAGGAATTAGAGATAATAATAACAAGCCAGGAGCAGTGCCTATTCTGATTGAATGGAACTTCATGAGCACATTCATCCATGGAAGTGTTTTCCCTTAGTAGTGAAAAAATATAAGTCCCAGAATGAGTTGTATTCTACTTCTGTCTAACAATCTATAAAGTGAGACTCAGAAGCAGTTTAGTAAACTACAGCCTCTGGTCCAAATCCAGCTTTGTGGCCTGTTTGTGAATGCCCTACAAGCTAAAAATGTTTTTATTTATTTATTTATTTATTTATTTATTTATTTATTTATTTATTGCATCATCTAAGAGTTGCATGAAAAGAAAATATTTTTAAAAAGGGCTTCCAGTCAAGATGGTGGCATAGGCAAATGAAGTACTCGTATTCTCCTACAGCCACATAAAAATTACAACTAAACAATCATAATTTAGACTGCCTGAAAGTTACAGAAGAAGCCACATCAAGACTGGTAGGAGGGGCAGGGGATGGAGAATGGGCTAGTCCTGTCACCAGAAAGGGACTGGGACCAAGGCAGGTCTGCCCAGAATGGTCTGGAATACGTGGGTTCTTGACTTTGTGTGGGAAAGATTTCATGACACAAGTGCAGGTGATTTTGAGAGTACAGTTATTAAAGCTTGGGACAGTGAAACAAAAGAGGACTTAAGATAGAAGAGGCAAGATCACAGCAATAGGAGTGAGCCTAGGCTGGGCTGCCTAGATACAGGAAAGGAAGTTATAGTAACAGAATGAGACATGCTGGGCTGTGTGGACAGAGGAAACAAGGTGCAGAGGCAAAAGGAGGGCTCCTACAGACAGGTTCAGGGGGTTAGCCAGGAATGAGCTGCTGCTGTCTGCTACTTCCCTAGTTTCAAGACTCATGAGGACCCTTAGAGCGTAGGAGAAAGAAAGCAAAAGTACATGCCTAAGAAAAGTGGGATCACAGACATGCTCACGAGAGAGAGAGAGAGATCGTGCACTGGCTTCTTTGTCTTGAGGATTCTTACATGTTTTCTGAAGGTGGGAGTTTTAGGGGAGGGTCTCAACTGACTACTCAACAGCTTTCCAGGTGTGTCTTTTAATATGCTGATGCATCAAAATAAGCATATAGGGGAGTTTGGGAACATTCTCTGGTCAGCTTCACTGATTTGCTTTTAACTTGGATTTGTTTGCCTCTAACTGGTTGTTATTTATTTCCCTGACTTCATCTGTTCTTGAGTTTGGCTGACACTAATGGTACCAACGGGGTCTCTGTTATCTCTATCCCTGACTACAGTGATTTCAGCTACTCACTTTCTGGTTTGGGAGGAGAGATATAAACCATCTTCTCCCAAGTGTCCTTGGTTAGGGAAGATAAGATCTTGCATTTTATTAGAAGGGTATTAATTGCTTGGCCTTGTTTAACTATTTTGTCTCAGTTTCTCTCATTATACTTGCCAAATAATTGTTCTAGCTCTTACTATCCTGCTTTGGTTTCACATCCAAGTATGGTGGATAAAAATAGGGAAGGATATTTCAGATTCAGAGTTCCCCCCAAAGAGTGAGGGGTTCTAGCCCCACAACAGCCCTCCCCAAGAAGAGAAGTCCAAATAACTTCTGGATTTAAAAACCAGTGAGGATAGTGGCTGAGTGAAACAGAGGGCTTCAAGAGTCCCAGGCAGTTTCTTTTAAAGGGCCTGTACACAGACTTACTCAGACTCACTCCCTCTGAGCTTCAGTTCTAGGGCAGTAGCTTGAAAGGCACCAGGGACACACAGGGAGGAATTGAATGGCTTGACATGAGAACAGTCCTGGAGGGACAGCTTTCTCCTAGACAGAAGTGCTAGCAGGAGTCATTGTTCCTTTTCTGAGCCCTCCTCCTACACACCTGCAGGTGAGAGCCATAGCTGAGTTTCCATCAAACTGGCTATCACTGTTATCCCTGCCTTGGTGATTCCCTGAGACCTGACCACACCCAACTTGCAGGCCCAACCCAAACTATTTCCAGTGGCTTTTCCATATAAATGACCTATCTTTGCTCATGATTCGGACTGTCCTAAAATCCCTCAAACAAGCAGGATCTGGCCTCAGCATGCCCTGTACCTCTCACTAAGTGTCCACTTGCCATGCAACTGGTTTGCAGGTTGGCCTTTCTTGGGCACCTCCAAGTCCAGTACAAGTAGCAGCCATCTGCAGATTGCTTTTTAGCTCATGCCAGGTGGCTCCAGAATAAACAAAGACAGCAGCTGACCTTGGCCTGCCCCTTATGGGAGGCCCCAGAGCCAGCAAACCCTGTGGACAGCTTCAGACCACATCAAAGCACCACCCAACCACCTCCACAAGCAACACACTCAAGGGACAGACTCAGTGGGCACCAGAGTCCTACTAAAGTAAGTCCTGATTTTTGGGGTGGTCCCCTGCACATCTGATCCTCCACAGTGGTTGCAGCAAGTCTTTGCATTTGATTAGCCTTGGGGTAAATCCCTTCCATCTAGGTGCCAACAGCAATCAAGGCTCAAATAAACAAGAAGGTGCACAAAGGCCACTCAGGGGAAAAGGGTACACCTAGAGTGCCCAGCTCAGGTATACAGGGAGGCTGTGCCACTGGACCCTACATAAGGTCAATCTACCAAGCCCGGGAGATGTAGAAGCTTTACCTAACACACAGAAACAAACACAGGGAAGCTGACAAAATGAGGAGACAAAGAAATATGTCCCAAATGAAAAAACAAAACAAAACTCCAGAAAAAGAACTAAGCAAAATGGAGATAAGCAATCTACTAGATGCAGAGTTCAAAACACTGGTTATAAGGATGCTCAATGAACTTAGGGGAAGAATAGATGAACGTAGTGAGAACTTCAACAAGCAGATAGAAAACATAAAAAAAACCTACAAAACATAGAAAGAACCAGTCAGAAATGAAGAATATAATAACTCAAAGGAATACCACATTCCAGGGAATCAACAATGGAGTAGAAGAAGCAGAGGATCGAATCAGAAATTGGAAGCTAAGAAGGCAGAATATCAAATCAGAGATCTAGAAGATAAGGAAACAGAACACACCCAATCAGAACAGGAAGCAAGAAAAAATAATCCAAAAAACTGAGTATATTATAAGGAGTCCCTGGTACAACATCAAGTGTACCAAATTTAGCATTGTGGGAGTGGTAGAAGAAGAGAGAGAGAGCAAGGAATTGAAAATTTATGTAAAAAATAATGATGAGAAACTTCCCAATCTGGTGAAGGAAATAGACATACAAATCCAGGAAGCACAGAGAGTCCCAAATAAGATGAACCCAAGGAGATCCATACCAGACACATCATAATTAAAATGCCAAATGTCAAGGACAAAAAGAGAATCTTAAATGCAGCAAGACAAAAGCAGTTGGTTACCTACAAGGGAGCTCCCATAAGACTGACAGCTGATTTTTTAACAGAAAGTTTGCAGGACAGAAAGGATTGGCAAGAAATATTCAAAGTGATAACAAGCAAGCAAGGACCTACAACCAAAATTACTCTACCCAGAAAAGGTATCATTTTGAATCGAAGGACACATAAAGAGCTTCCCAAATAAGAAAAATCTGAAAGAGTTCATTAGCACAAAACCAGTATTACATGAAATGTTAAAGGGTCTTCAAGAAATAAAAAAAGATAAAAAATATGAATAATAAAATGGCAATAAATACATTTCTATCAATAATTGATTCTAAAAAAAAAAAAAGAAAGAAACAAACAGAACAGAAACAGTTTCATAGATACAGAGGTTTTTGATGATTGCCAGATGGGATGGGGGTTTGGGGTGATGGGTGAAAAATGTGAAGGGATTAAAAAGTACAAATTGGTAGTTATAGAATTGTCACAGAGATATAAAGTACAGACAGCATGGGGAATATAGTCAATAATATTGTAATAACTACATATGGAGTAGGGATGGGTGCAAGATTTATTAGGATGATCACTTAGTATCTTATATAATGTCTAATCACTAGTTTTAGACCTGAAATTAATACAATATTGTATGCTGATTGTAATTGAAAAATAAAAATTATTTAAATTTAAAAAATTCAACAGAGATCATATATGGCTCACAATGCCTAAAATATATACTATTTGGCTCTTTATAGAAATTAGCCAACATCTGCTCAATAGGACCAATCTTCTCAAGCAACTTAACTTCTTTACAGACTGAAGTGTGAGAATATTTATATGTATAAGTAAATATTTGAATGAATGTTCAACACTCAACATTAGCAAAATCTAGCACCCAAAAAAAGATTGCAAATTATGCAAATAAGTGGAAAAATAGGACCTATAATGTGAAGGAAGAAATTATAAAAATTAACCAAAAACTGACATTCTCAGACGATGACATTAAAAAAATAGAATGATCAGAGAAGGACATTAAATCAATCTTTACAATGTTTTTCATATGTACAACATGGAAGACATATTTATTTATTTATTTTTAAATTTTTATTTATTTATTTATTTTTATTAACTTTGTTTTTTGTTTTTTTTTTCATTTTATTAATTTATTTTTGTTACAGATGTTTCTCCTTTTTTCCCCATTGACACCCTCCTCCCCATCCCCCCACCCCATCCCCACCTTTGTTGTCCATGTCCATCAGTTATGCACATATGCACTTAAGTTCTGTGGTTTGTCTCTTCCCTTCCCCCCACCCCCTCTTCTGAGGGGTGTCAGTCTATACCCTACTTCCACATCTCTGGGTCTACCCTGTTTCTCAGACTGTTATGTTCATTATATTCCACAAATAAGTGAGATCATGTGATATTTGTCATTCTCTGCTTGGCTTGTTTCGCTTAGAATAATACTCTCGAGGTCCCTCCATGTTGTCTCAAAGGATAAGAGATCTTTCTTTCTTACAGCTGCATAGTACTCCATTGTGTATATGTACCACAGTTTTTTATCCATTCGTCCACTGATGGGCACTTGGGCTGTTTCCAGATCTTAGCTATTGTAAATAGTGCTGCTATGAACATGGGGGTACATGTATTCTTTCTGATTGGTGTTTCAGGCTTCTTAGGGTATATTCCTAGAAGTGGGATCACTGGGTCAAATGGCAATTCACCTTTAAATTTTTGAGGTAACACCATAGTGTTTTCCATAGTGGCTGCACCAGTCTGCATTGCCACCAGCAGTGTACTAGAGTCCCCTTTTCTCCACACCCTCGCCAACACTTGTTGTTTGATGCTTTCTTGATGACGGCCATTCTGACAGGTGTGAGGTGATACCTCATTGTTGTTTTAATTTGCATCTCTCTGATGATTAGTGAAGTTGAGCATTTTTTCATATGTCTCTTGGCCATTTGTATGTCCTCTTTGGAGAAACGTTTTCCTGATGGTGTTCCCTTTTTAGGCCTGATTGATGACATGGGCATTCAAGACCAGAGGCTGAAGAAGGTCATCCAGAAAGTAGAGGCTTTCCAGCATCGGATGTATTCTCATCCTCTCCACAACGACCCGA
This sequence comes from Tadarida brasiliensis, assembly GCA_030848825.1. Lineage (NCBI taxonomy): Eukaryota > Metazoa > Chordata > Mammalia > Chiroptera > Molossidae > Tadarida > Tadarida brasiliensis. The sequence continues at coordinate 65,414,597 of CM061261.1, read as the reverse complement.
ACTTGGAAACTGTGTACACGCTCTGTGAGAAAAAAGCACAGATCGCAGTAGACATTAAGTTTGCGAAACGAGAGTTAAAGAAAGCAAGAACCGTCCTGCAGATGGATGAGCTCAAGTGCCGCAAACATGTTCTGAGGCGCCTGGGGTTTGCCACTTCTTCTGACGTCATAGAGATTAAGGGAAGGGTGGCTTGTGAGATCAGCAGTGCCGACGAGCTCCTGCTCACCGAGATGATGTTCAACGGCCTCTTCAACGACCTGTCTGTGGAGCAGGCGGCGGCCCTGCTGAGCTGCTTCGTGTTCCAGGAGAATTCCAGTGAGATGCCCAAATTAACAGAACAGTTAGCAGGACCGCTTCGTCAGATGCAGGAATGTGCTAAACGAATTGCAAAAGTTTCAGCAGAAGCCAAGTTGGAAATTGATGAGGAGACCTACCTACGCTCATTCAAGCCTCACCTAATGGATGTGGTGCACACCTGGGCCACCGGGGCGACGTTTGCCCACATCTGCAAGATGACCGACGGCTTTGAAGGCAGCAGCATCCGCTGCATGAGACACCTGGAAGAGCTGCTCAGACACCTGTGTCAGGCGGCAAAAGCCATCGGGAACACCGAGCTGGAGAACAAGATTGCAGAAGGAATCACGAAAATCAAGAGAGATATTGTGTTCGCCGCCAGCCTGTACTTGTAGTGAGTGGAAGGCACGCGGGGGTTGATCGTCCTCTGACTGCAGCTGAAGGCACGCGCTCACAGTATCGATCGGTTCGCTCGTCTCACAACAGTTGTTTCAATCCTTTAATGTGTGTTATATTTAAATCAAGCATCATTAATTACATACACATTTGTACATAAGCATTCCATTTTTAATAAAAAAGTACAAGTGAAAAAAACAAAACAAAACAACAACAAAAAAACCATTTTTTAATTGGGTTCTTTGTTTTCCGTTTGTTGAGTTGTGTGAGTACTCTATATATTTTGCAAATTAATACCTTATCTGATGTATCATTGGCAATTATGCTCTCCCATATAGTGGGTTCTCTTTCCACTTTGATGGTTGTTTCTTTTGCTGTGCAGAAGCTTTTGAGTTTGATGTAGTCCCATGTGTTCATTTTTTCCACTGTTTCTGTTGCCTTAGGTGATGTATCAGTGAAAATTCTGCAGCGTATGATGTCTGAAATTTTGTTGCCTGCATTTTCTTCAAGGGTTTTCATGGAATCACGAGTCACATTTAAGTCTTTATCCATTTTGAGTTTATTCTTGTGTATGGTGTAAGTTGGTGGTCTACCTTCATTTTTTTGCATGTAGCTGTCCAATTTTCCCAACACCATTTATTAAAGAGGCTGTCTTGACTCCATTGTATGCTCTTGCCACCTTTTTCAAATATTAATTGAGCGTATTGTCTTTGGTCAATTTCTGGGTTCTCTGTTGTCTTCCATTGATCTATCTGCCTGTTCTTGTGCCAGTATCAGGCTGTTTTGATTACAGTGGCTTTGTAGTATAACCTGATGTCTTGTAATATGATCCCTCCTACTTTGTTCTTCTTTTTAAAGATTGCTGTGGCCATTCGGGGCCTTTTTGGTTCCATATAAACTTTTGGAGTATTTGTTCTAGTTCTGTGAAATATGTCGTTAGTATTTTGATGGGAATTGCATTGAATCTATAGATGATTGCTTTGGGCAGTATGGACATTTTAATGACGTTAATTCTTCCAATCCATGAACAAGGTATATACTTCCACTTTTTTATATCTTCCTTTATTTCTTTTTTCAATGACCTGTAGTTTTCTGTGAAGAGATACTTTACTTCTTTCGTTAAGTTTATTCCTAGGTATCTTAATTTTTTTTGCCACAATGGTAAAGGGGATTGTTTTTTTAGTTTCTCTTTCTGTGAGTTCATTGTTGGTGTATAAGAATGCTGTTGATTTCTTGACATTAATTTTGTATTCTGCTACTTTGCGAAATTCATTTATTAAGTCTGGTAGATTTTTGATGGAGACTTTACGGTTTTCTATGTGCAATATCATGTCATCTGCAAATAATGACAGTTTCACTTTCTCCTTTCCAATTTAGATCCCTTTTATTTCTTCCTCATGTCTACTTGTTGTGGCTAAGACTTCCAATGCTATGTTAAATTAGTGTGGCAAAAGTGGACATCCCTGTCCTGTACCCGTTCTTAAGGGAAATGTTTTTAGTTTTTGCCTATTGAGTATGATGTTGGCTGTAGGTTTTTTACATATGGTCTTTATTATGTTGAGATATAATCCCTGTATTCCCACATTGCTGAGAATACAGAAATGGGTGCTGGATTTTGTCGAATGCTTTTCCGGCATCTATTGATATGATCAGATGGTTTTTATCTTTCAATTTGTTTATGTGGTATATCACATTTATTAATTTGCGAATATTGTACCATCCCTGTGTCCCTGGGATAAGTCCCACTTGGTCATGGTGGATAATTTTTTTGATATATTGCTGGATCCATTTGCTAATATTTTGTTAAGGGTTTTGGCATCTGTATTCATCGAGAATATTGGCCTGTAGTTTTCTTTCTTTGTAGTGTCTTTATCTGGTTTTGGAATTAAGATTATGCTGGCCTCATAAAATGAGATTGGAAGTCTCCTGTCTTTTTTGGATTTTCTGGAATAGTTTGAGAATGGGTATTAGATCTTCTTTGAATGTTTGGTAAAACTCCCCTGTGAAACCATCCGGGCCTGGGCTTTTGTTTACTGGGAGTTTAATTACATCTTCAATTTTCTTCATTGTTATTGGTCTGTTCAAGTTTTCTATCTCTTCCTGGATCAATTTGGGGAGACTGTGTGTTTCTAGAAATGTGTCCATTTTGCCTAGATTGTTCAATTTGTTGGCATATAATTGTTCACAGTATGTTTTGATGATCCTTTGTATTTCTGTGGTGTCTGTTGTTAATTCCCTTCTTTCATTTCTGATTTTGTCTATTTGGATCCTCTCTTTTTGTTTCTTGGTGAGTCTGGCTAAAAGTCCATTGATCTTGTTTATCTTTTCAAAGAACCAGCTTTTTGTTTCATTGATCTTTTAAACTGTTTTTTTTTTTTTTAGTCTCTATGTCATTTATTTCTGCACTGACCTTTACTATTTCTTTCTTTCTACTTTCTCTGGGGTTTTCTTTTTGTTTTCTTTCTAGATCTTAAAGTTGTAGGGTTAGAGCGTCTATTAGGAATTTTTCTTGTTTCTTGAGGTAGGCCTGTAGTGCTATGAACTTCCCTCTCAGGACTGCTTTCACTGTATCCCATAGATTTTGTGTTGTGTTCATCTTCATTGGTTTCCAGTAAGTTTTTAATTTCTTCTTTGATCTCATTGGTAACCCATTTGTTGTTTAATAACATGCTATTTAGCCTCCAGGTGTTTGAATGTTTTTGTGTGTTTTTATTGTAATTGAGTTCTAGTTTCATGCCTTTGTGGTCCGAGAAGATGCTTGATATGATTTCAATCTTTTTGAATTTGTAGAGACTTGCTTTGTGTCCTAACATGTGGTCTATCTTTGGGAATGTGTTGTGTGCACTTGAGAAGAATGTATATTCTGCAGCTTCGGGGTGAAATATTCTGTAAATATCAATTAAATTCAACTGATCTGGGTTGTAATTTAACCTCTATGTCATTGTTAAGTTTTTGTCTGGAAAATCTATCCAGTGGTGTAAGTGGGGTGTTAAAATCACCCACTAAGATCATATTGCTATTGATCTCTCCCTTGAAGTCTTCCAGAAGTTTTTAAATATATATTGGTGCTCCCATATTTGGTGCACATATGTTTACCAGGGTTATATCCTCTTGTTGGATTGATTCTTTTAATATTATGTAGTGACCTTCTATGTCTCTTACTATGGTGCTCGTTTTGAAGTCTATCTTGTCAGATATGAATATTACTACACCAGCTTTTTTTCCATTACCATTTGCTTGGTAAATTTTTTTCCATCCCTTCACTTTCATCCTGTGTGAGTCTTTTCTTGTGAGGTCAGTTTCTTGTAGACAGCATATATATGGGTCATGATTTCTTATCCAATCAGCTACCCTATGTCTTTTGATTGGAACATTTAAGCCACTTACATTTAAGGTTATTATTGATAAATAGTTATTACTTGTCATTTTTATTTTATGTCTGTGTTCCTCTTTCTCTCTCTCTGCTTCTTTTTCTTCTTCTTACAACAGTCCTGTCAGCATTTCTTGCAGTGCTGGTTTGGTGGCGGTAAATTCCTTTAGCTTTTTTTTTTTATCCATGAAACTCTTTATTTCTCCTTCAATTTTGAATGATAGCCTTGCTTGATAGAGTAGTCTTGGATTCAGACCCTTGCCTTGCATTAATTTTTACACTTCATGCCACTCCCTTCTGGCCTGCATCGTTTTTATTGAGAAATCAGCTGACAGTCTAATGGGAGCTCCCTTGTAGGTAACTTTCTGTGTCTCTCTTGCATCCTTTAAAATTCTTTCTTTGTCTTTAATATTTTCCATTTTTATTATGATGTGTCTAGCTGTGGGTCTTCTGAGGTTCATCTTGCTTGGGACTCTCTGTGTTTCCTGGATTTGTGTGAATTTTTCCTTCACCAGTTTAGGGAAGTTTTCTGCCGTTATTTCTTCAAACAGGTTCTCTATTCCTTTCTCTGATTCTTCTCCTTCTGGTACCCCTATAAGGTGAATGTTGTTACGTTTTGTATTGTCCCACAGCTCCCTTAAACTCTCCTCCTGCTTTTTAAACTTTCTTTCCATTTGCTGCTCTTTTTGAGTATTTTTCTCTACCTTGTCTTCTAAGTCACTGATTCGGTCTTCAGCGTCTTCTAATCTACTATTGAACCCTTCTAAGGTATTTTTCATATCATCTATGTCATTCTTTATTTTCTCTTGATTTTTATGTATAGCTTCTACCTCTTTATGCGTAACTTCTACTTGTTTTTTAAAGCTGAAGTAGTTCCCAGTGAGCTCTTCATAATTCTTATTAAGTTGCTTGTAGTTCTCACCAAATTGTTTGAGCACCTTTATAATCATTGCTTTGAATTCTTTGTCTGACAAGTTGCTTTCTTTTAGTTCCTGTAGTTCCATTTCTGGTGATTCCTGTTTGTTTGTCTCACCATTTTAGCAACCTGGTAGTTCTAAGCCCGGTGAGGGATGTTGGAATGTGTAGGCAGGTCAGTGTATCAATTAAGGCTGCTGTGTCTCTCAGCCTGTTTTGGTGTATGGTTCCTCTTGTCTGCTGTGAGTCCTGGAGGGTTGACACCTGGCAGCTGGAATTAGTCTGTCATGCTGGTCTTGGCTCCCCAAGACTCGCTGCTGCTTGAGCTGGGCCACTGCTCTTGATCGGCTTCTGCTGATGCTGCTGGGAATGGGTCTTTGCTGCCAATATGTGCTGCTGCTGCCAGTGGGTGCACGGGTTCATCTGGTGCCCTGCTGGAGTGTGGAGGACCCACTGGTATGTTGCTGGGGTTTGTGGGTCCCTCTGGTATACTGCTGGGGTGTGTGGGTCCAGCTGGTGTCCTGCTGGGGTTCGTGGGTTTTGTTGGTATGCTGCTGGGGTTCATGGGTTCCACTGGTGAACTTCTGGGGTTTGTGGGGCCCTCTGCTACACTGCTGGGGTGCGTGGGTCTTGCTGGTGTACTGTTGGGGGACCCTGCTGACTGGTGGGGTTCAGCTCCTAATCAGTCACTGCTGGGGGCGAGTATCAGCTCCCAGTATGTTCTGCTACTGCTGCTGTTGCTGCTGCTGCTGCTGCTGCCAGGGGGTGCTCTCAGGTCCCAATCCTTTACTGCTGTTGGGGGCTGAAGATGCTCCACACCTGGCATTTTGCTGCTGCTGGGGGGAGGGGCTCCACTCCAACTCCGCTGCTGCAGTTGTCAGAGGCAGGTCTCAGCTCTCCTAGCCCTGCTGCTTGGTCTGGGGCATCGCTCTTGGTCAGTCTTTGCTGATGCCACTGGGGATGGTTTCAGCTGCCAGACTGAGCTGCTAATGCCTGTTGGGGGTGGGGTTCTACTTGCGCCCAGTCACTGTTGCTGTGGGGGGAGCTGCTGGGCTCCCAAGCTGTGCTACTGCCCCTGTGAGCCTGGGCAAGCTGCCTTGAGCCTGGGCGGGCTGCTGCACTGCTGTAGGCATGGAGCCTGGAGCCTGGGCTGGCCCACCCACTGCCGCAGGCCTGGGGCCTGGGCTGGGTGCGCACCACCGCGGGCCTGGAGTCTGTGTGGAGCCTGCGTGCCCCCGCAGGCCTGGGTCCTGCCAGCCACAGAATCACTGCTGCAGGTCTGGGCCAGCTGTCGCTGCTGTTGAGGGTGGGGCTCCATCTCCTGGCTGGTTTCGGCTACTGCTGCAGATACCTACTGTGTGCTGACCATGCCAACACAGCTGAGTTCACTGGACGGATGGTGCAGGGTGCTCTGGTGGACTCAGGTTGCTGGGCCCTAGCCGCTCCCCGTTTCATCCTCCCAGGGAAGACCCGGGATCTTCCAAAATGGTGGGGCCTCCCAACCACACTGGGGAAAGTTCACTGGCTTTCCACTTACCACGTAGCCTTCTGCTTTCCATCTACAGCACAGGAACCTTCTGCCCCGTGTGTCTACACTGCTCAAGGTTGGTCTTCCACGCTCACATTCACTCACACTCTCTCTCACACTCTCTCACACTCTCACACACTCACCCATGCTCCAGTCCTGCCCGTTGCCATCTTTTCTATTTATTTATTTATCGTTTGGTGGTCCCAGGCCTGGCACTAGAAGCAGCCAGCATTGGTTCACAACTTGGCTTTTCCTGGGCACCTCCAAGCCCAGCACAAGAAGCAGCCATCGGCAGATCACTTTGTAGCTTATGCCGGGTGGCCCTGGATACAACACAGGCAGTAACTGACCTTGCCCCAGAGCCAGCACACCGAGTGGACAGCTTTAGACCACAGTGAAACACCACCACCCAACCACCTCCACAAGTGACACACTCAGTGAGCGGACTCAGTGGGTACCAGAGCCCTGCTGAAGTAAGTCTTGCTCCATGTGGTGCGGTGCTACACAGCTGATCCTCCAAGGTAGTCAGACGCCAGCGGTCAGTGGGCACAGACAGTCTTTGCAGCTGATCAGCCTGAGTAAATCCCTCCCATTGATATGCCAACAGCAATCAAGACTCAATTACAACAGAAGGGTGTACAGTCCACACTAGGAGTGTACCTTGAGAGCTCAGCTGGGGTGATCAGAGGCTGTGCCACTGGATCCTACAGTACACCTATCACAATAGGCCACAGTACAAAACCTAGGAGACATAGCAACTTGACTTAATGCATAGAATCAAACACAGGGAGGCAGCCAAAATGAGGAGACAAAGAAACATGTCCCAAATGAAAGAACAGAACAAAACTCCAGGAAAAGAACTAAACAAAATGGAGATAAGCAATCTAATGGATACAGAGTTCAAAACACTGGTTGTAAGGATGCTCAAGTAACTTAAGGACAACTCCAAGGAACTTAGTGAGAACATCAACAACATAAAAAAAGACCAGTCAGAAATGAAGGATGCACTAACTGAAATAAAGAATAATTTACAGACAATCAAGAGTAGAGTAGGTAAAGCCAAGAAGCAAACCATTAATTTGGAATATAAGGAAGCAAAATAAAACAAAACAAAACAAACAAAAAAACACCCAATTAGAACAGCAAAAAGAAAAAGAGAATCCAGAAAATTGAGGATAGTGTAAGGACCCCCTGGACAACTTCAATTGTGCCAACATTCGCATCATGGGTTTGCCAGAAGGAGAAGAGAGAAAGCAAGAAATTGAAAACCCATTTGAAAAAATAATGATGGAAAACTTCTCTAACCTGGTGAAGGAAACAGACATACAAGTCCAGGAAGCACAGAGTCCCAAACAAGATGAACCCAAAGAGGTTCACACCAAGACACATCACCATCAAAATGCCAAAGGTTAAAGACAAAGCAGCAAGAGAAAAGCAGTTTGTTACCTACAAAGGAGCTCCCATAAGACTGTCAGCTGATTTCTCAAAAGAAACTTTGCAGGCCAGAAAGCAGTGGCAAGAGATATTCAAAGCGATGAAAAGCAAGGACCTACAACCAAGATTACTCTATCCTACAAAGCTATCATGTAGAACTGATGGACATATAAAGAGTTTCCCAGACAAGAAAAAGCTAAAGGAGTTCATCACCACCAAGCCAGTATTATATGAAATGTTGAAGGGTCTTCTTGAAGAAGAAGATTAAAAAATATGAACAAACAAAATGGCAATGAATACATATCTATAGACAATTGAATCTACAAACAAAATGAAGAAACAGAACAGATACAGACTTATAGATACAGGGAACTTTTTGTTGCTTGCCAGAGGGGCGGGGGCTGGGGGATGGATGGAAAAGATGAAGGAATTAAGAAGTACAAATTGGTTGTTAGACTGATGAACCTCAAAGGGAAGAGGGGAGGGAGGGCAGGAAGAGATAAACCAAAGAAATTCTATGCATACATGCATAACCAATGGACACAGATAATAGAGTGGGGAAAGCAGGAGTGGAGCAGGATTGGGGAGGAGGGGTCAATGAGGGGAAATACATTCAACAATGAAGATAAGTTAAAAAAAAAAAAAAAAAAAAAGGAAGACATCTTTAAAAAGACCCAAACTGAACTTCTAGATAGAAAACTGAACTAAACATCTGAGATAAACATAAACTGAAAAAGATTAAAGGTAGATTAGATATGACAGAAGAAAATATTAGTAAACTTTAAGCCATGGCAAGAGAAAACTAAAATGAAATACAGTGAGAAATGGGAGGGGGGGGGGAGTGGGCATCACTGAGTTGTGGGACAACTTCATGCATCTAATAACAGATCCTTGGAGTCCCTAAAGGAGATGGGAAAGAGTGGGCCAGAAAAAAATATTTGAAAAAATAATTGGTGAAAAAATTCTAAATTTGATTAAAACAATAAAACTACAGATCCAAGAAGCTCAAAAAACCCCAATCACAAGAAACATGATGAAAACTATATTAAGGCACATCATAGCCAAAATGCTCAAAACCAGTGGTAAAGAGAACATTAAAAGCAGTCAGAGAAAAAAGACTGCAAAAAAAGCAATATTGTTCTCATTCAACAATGGAAACAAGAAGAGCAATATCTTTAAAGTGCTGAAAGAGAAAAACTGTGAACTTAGAATTCTGTACCCAATGACATTATCTGTCAAAAATTAAGATGAAATGAAGACTTTCATCACCAGGAGATCCACACCATAAGAAATGTTAAAAGAAGTTCTTCAGGCTGAAAGAAAATGATTCCAGAATGAAACATGGACCTACAGAAAGAAATGCAGAGCAGCAGGAATAATAACTACATAGGCAAATATATGATTTCTTTATTTTTTTTAATCCTCACCTAAGGGCATGCATAGAGAGAGGTGGAGGGAGGGAGAGAGGGAGGGGGAGAGAGAGAGGAGAGGGTGGGAGAGAGAGAGAGAGATGAGAGAGGTTGAACCCACAACCAGGGCATCAATTGAATTGAATTGAACCGGCAACTTTTCAGTGCACAGGATGAGGCTCAACCAACTGAGCTATTCTGGCCAGGCTGATTTTTATTTTATTTTAAAATGTTATTAAATATTTACACAAATATAATAGCAATATAGTGTGGAGTTATGAAATATGTGAAAGTAAACTGCAGGACAACAGCATAGCCAGAAAGGGAGAATAAAAATGTAAGTAGCTTATACTATACATTAAATGATGCAATATCACTTTAAGGGAGATTGTGATAAATATGTATTTCATTAAGCCTTAAAACAACTACTAAATTAACAAAGTAAAGAGTTATAATTAGTAAGCCAATAAAGAAATGAAAGTAGAATAAATAAGGAAAAAGATAAAGAACAGATTTTATAAATAGAAAAATCCACAATTATAACAATTATAACACAATTGTTTTAATCCACAATTATAACAATAATTACATTAAATGTCAATGGCCTAGTACTCCAATTAAAATATATTTTAAGGCTGAATAAAAGAGATAAGGCAATTTAGATATAAAGGCACAAGAAGTTTAATGTAAAAGGATGGAGAAAGATGAAAGATGCCTAAACTATTCAAAAGAAAGTTGGAATGTCTTTATTAATATCAGACAAAATATCTTTCAGAGCAAAAGGTATTACAAAGTATAAAACAAGCTATTTCATAATGATAGAGGGTTTAATTCACATTACATAACACTCCTCAATTGTTATATATCTATAATAGTTTTAAAATGCATAAAGAAAAAAATAATAGAAATACAAAAAAAAGATAAATATTACCATTAAAAGTGTCATGGATCAAAATGCAAAACCAGAACTATACAACTTATATAACAAATTATGGAACAAAACTTTGAGTTAGGCCAAGATTTTAAGGTATAAACCCCACAGCACAAATTATTAAAATGATATTTGCTAACAACCATCAAAATGGAAAGGGAACCCACTATATGGGAGAGCATAATTGTCAACAATACATCCGATGAGGGGTTAATTTCCAAAATACATAGAGTACTCATACAACTCAACAAAAGAAAGACAAAGAACCCAATTAAAAAATGGGCAGAGGACCTAAAGAGACACCTCTCCAAAAAGGACATACAAATGACCAAGAGACATGAAAAAATGCTCAACATCACTAATTATCAGAGAGATGCAAATTAAAACAACAATGAGGTATCACCTCACACCTGTCAGAATGGCTGCCATCAGCAAATCATCAAACAAGTGCTGGCAAGGGTGTGGAGAAAAGGGGACTCTAGAACACTGCTGGTGGGAATGCAGACTGGTGCAGTCACTATGGAAAACAATATGGTGTTACCTCAAAAAGTTAAAAATTGAATTGCCATTTGACTCAGTGATCCCACTTCTAGGACTATACCCTAAGAAGCCTGAAACACCAATCAGAAAGAATATATCTACTCCTATGTTCATAGCAGCACTATTTACAATCGCTAAGATCTGGAAACAGCCCAAATGTCCATCAGTAGATGAGTGGATAAAAAAAACTGTGGTACCTATACACAATAGACTACTATGCAGCTGTAAGAAAGAAAGATCTCTTATCCTTTGAGATGACATGGAGGGACCTGGAGAGTATTATCCTAAGTGAAACAAGCCAATCAGATAAAGACAAATATCCCATGATCTCACTTATTTGTGGACAAAACAAACTGATGAACAAAATAGACCCAGAGACATAGAAGTAGGGTACAGACTGACAAACCTCAGAAGAGGGAGTGGGGATGAGGAGGGAAGAGATAAACCATAGGACTTATATGCATATATGTGTAACCAATAATGGACATAGACAGCAATGCTGGGGATGGGGCGGGGGGTGGGGGTGGAGAGGAGGGTGTCAATGGGGGAATTGGAGAAACATCTGTAACAAAAATAAATTAATAAAAAATTAAAAAGAAATAAAATAATATTTGCTAATGTGAACTTCATTAAAAGTAGAAAAAAATTTACTTTAGAAAGACACTTAAGAAAATAAAAAGATAGCCACAAGTTGTGAGAAAATATCTGTAAAACATATACCTGATTTTTTTAAAAACAACTTTGTATCCAAAATATATACAGAACTCTCAAAACTCAGTATGATAAAACAAAAAACCAATAAATAAATGGGCAAAAGCTTGGAACAGATATTTCACCAAGGATGATCGATATATGGATTGAAAATAACCACACAAAAACTACTCATTATTATTAGTCACTAGGGAAATTCAAATGAAAACCACAATGAGATGGCAATATACCGTACACTGGCAAAAATTAATAAGCTTGACCACAGTGAGTGTTGGTGAAGATGAGGAAGAGCTGGGACTCTCATACACTTCTGGTGGGAATATAAAATGACACAATCATTTTAGAATGTATTCATTTTTAAAACATACACCTACCATACGATGCAGCCATTCCATTCATAGGTATTTACCTAAGAGAAATGAATGCACATGTCCAGACAAAATATCGTACATGAATGTTCATAGCAACTTCACTTTTAATTCCCTAAAACTTAATGTAATCCAAATTTCCATCAAAAGATGAATAAACTGTTGTACAATGGCATACTACTCAGCAATAAAAAGGAATAAACTATTGATGTGTGTTATAATTGGAAGAACCTCAAAATACTTCTGGTGAGTGAAAGGAGACAGACAAACACACATTCATTTTGTATGATTCATTTATGTGAAATTTGTTAAATTTCAGAATATGCAAACTAATCAAAAGTGTCAGAAGGTAGATGAGTGGTTTCCTGGGGAGTAGGGTATATAGAAGATCAGGAGGTAGGGGTAACCAAGGGGCACAAGAAAACTTTTGGGGGAGATAACTGTCAATTGTGGTGATGGTTTCATGGGTGTCTGCATATGTCAAAACTTATAAAAAACATATACTTAAAATATGTGTACTGTATTATATGTTTATTATACCTCAACAAAGATATTAGTAAAATGAAGGAAGCTGACAGAGATTTGGCTTAGAAATGGACAAATGGACAAGAAGCAGAAAGCAGGACAAAAAACACAGGAATGTTTCAAAGCCAGCAGACAGGACAAACCACCATTAACACAGGTGCCACTGCAGATCCCACATCTCAGAGAGAATCTGATTGGCTCAGATGACCATGTCACACGCCAACCCTGATGGTGCCCTCATTTCCACTTTGGGGGACAGACACCTGGAATAAGCTTTCTTCAAACCGCACACAATGTTGAGAAGATAATTCCCCAAAAGTAAACTGGGGAGGATATCTGAAAGGGAAAGGTACACAGCAAAGCCAAACAAAAAAAGCAAGTCACACTAGCTATATGACTAAGGATTTTGTTGTTGTTCTGCATGATTATTCTTCTATCCCTGGTGAAGTTATGAGCAGTGAAGATCTATTTAATACACCTACATGTTATTTTTAATCTAATTATTGAAATTCTCACATCTTTGTTGTTTAGTAAGATTTTATTTTATATAAAATTTGTGCTATGATGCAGTGTACCCTACTATCTATAAGTGTGCCCATGTGTATTTACCAAATATTAATCCCTGAATGAGTTAATAAATCCTGCATCCCCTGGGTCTCAGAACTGCTGTTCACTGCTTTTTAATAAAGTAAACATGTTTGGGTGTTTGTTCATCAGTAGTACTCCTTATTGACAAATTTAATAACAATTTCTAGGCACCCACTGTGTACCTGACTAACTGTCAGCTCCATTGTCATACTATAAGCTAAAAAAGCTTGAATGCCACACATCGATGGCACTATATTACACTTTTTAAAAAATCTCTAAAACAAAGACACAGAATCCTCCTGTCTTAGAAACGTTCTTTCATGAATTCCCCATGATTTCTGCCAAGAGTAGAATGTATGGCAACTGGTAATAGGCTGCAGTTTGTACACTGGGTGAGAAGCTGGTTCTCATGGGTTTATTTCTGCTTTCTTGGTTCATTTCACTGAAAATTCACTTTTCTGTATCTTAATTTCCCTAGCTACAGAGAATGAAGAAACTACTTCTTTTGTAAACACAGGTATAAAGATTCAATGACTAGGTTTAATGGTCTCATTTAATTTCCTATCTAGATCAATTACTAAATATGTTGTAATTTGCACAAAAAGATGTCGTTTCAAGGCTTCCAGCCATATAAATCTTTACATTAGAACCAGTTTGTGCACATTGTCATGGCTACAGAAATTCTTATGCATGTGATTTGAGAAACGTTTCATGGTGCTATGAAAAAGTGGATGTTAATGACTTTAGGCTGAATTTAACCAGTCATGTTTAAAAGCCACTGGTAAAGCAAAAAGAACACAATTTGTAAAGAATCACCTCAACAAAAAACTCCCTAAACTCATCTCTAAAATGTATAATTCCAGTAAGTCAGGTGAACTCTTCCTACTTAGTTCTTCTGGATATTACAAACTTATAAATATTTGATAAGATTTTCTCTTCCTTATTTGAGAAACCATTTGTATAACCTTGTCTAAAAATAATTTCTTCACATATAATAAATTATATATAGGACTAAGAAAATTAGCCTAGAGGCATAAGTTATCATTTTAACTCTGTTCCTAACTAGGTGTATCACCGTAGTTATATGTCTTAATCTTTTTGTGTTTCAGTTTTTTTATCTGCAAAGCAAGGGACAGAGCAGAGAAGATGCCACAGCTCTCCATTCTTATACTTCCTGCAGGCATTACTCATCAAGCATAAAACTCCTTCCCACTGAACTCACACACTGCAGAATCATTATCACAGCCTATTCCTAGATTAGATTTTACCTGATTTTATTGAATGCTTATTTTGTGCCTGGCACTATTTTAAATGCTAACTTGTATTAACTAATTTAATTATTTGACAAATAAGAGGTATGCACAATTAATATCCTTATTTAACAGATGAGGAAACTGAGGCCCTAAAATTCACCTATGATAAAAAGCAGCCTATGCTTTTCTACATTTTGCTACTGGCCTTTGAGTTCTCTAGAGTCCATTTCAACACCAGTACTATGGTTATAATGAAAGCATACCACTGCCATTTGTCAGCGATAGGTATTCTCTGCTCTTTGGGAATTTCCTTTTTAGTTTATTTACAACTTTATTCCCAACATGTAGCCCAGTGCCTGGAACACTGTCTGGCATATAATGGAAACTCAGTAAATATTAATTGAATGAATAAATGTTGACTTCTCCATAGCCCTTTTACTATACTCTTTGTAAAATATGATTTAAAATTATTTTTATTGCCTCAGTCTGTTATTCTTCAAAGACTCTATTGATCATTTTCCAAACACAATCTTGTTTAGTTTCCTATCCAAGTTCTTAGTTCTTTATTGGTTGAGTATTTATTTTAATTTTAACAATTTATTTGGACCCCAAAGGAGGAGTTCAGCAACAGACAATACTTAATTATTAGATCAGTAATGATGCTTTGCATAAGCTAACTTCTTCCATGCAAGAGAAGCAGCCTGAGGAGAGTGGTCAATTGCCGAATTGGGAAAAGCCTTGACTGGCTGAAGAACAGATGCTCTTGAGTATAATTACTAGAGACTTGCAGTGGCATAGGTAGTTATTTAACTAAGAAAGGAAACATAAAATGAACTAAAATTGGATTATTTTAGGGGATTTCATGGTGAGTCACTGAACAGAACTTGGTGACACAAAAAGAACAAACGAGAAAGCCAGTGTTTAGAGAAAATAGAATTAGAGTCAGGACAACTTAAAACCAATGACATATGTTTCTTAATTCTTATGTGTTAGCAGAACAAACCACTAGCTAACTTACCTGAATTATGAGTAATAACATAAAAGCCACACCTAACCAGAAAAACACAGAAGTTTAGAATATGCGTATCAATGATACTTTCTACAAATAACTACAAGTGTATCTGGGAAGTAGTCTTTCAAAGTTCATGACATATATGCCTGATAAGTATGACTTTTAAAACCATTATATTTCTCCCAAATACCATCTCAGATCCAGTGATGAAGGCTCAGGGAGGTTTCAAATAATAGAAATAAGGGCATACTGACACCTACTGCAGTGTATAAGAAAAGAACTAGGTCAGAAAGGGAACAAAGATATACACAAGAAAGCTCTTGGCAGGAGCTAGAGAAGCATTAAAGGGCAGAGAGGAACCCATGGGGAGCTCCTATCTGATGCTAATTGTCCTGTAGTCATCCGCTGCCTCACTGAGCTTCTTTCTGGCTGGTGCAGCTCCTCCCAGAGCACAGGGTACTGGGTGCTGCCCTCCAGGGATTTCTGCACAGGTCTGAGAAGAAATTGCATACACACACACATACATGCACATACAAAGAGATAGATGGATAGATGGATGGATGGATGGATGGATGGATGGATGGATGGATGGACAGACAGAAAGACAGACAGAGAGATGAAAGGTAGGTGACCAAAATAAGATGGAGATATTTTATTATAGTGAGGAGAAAGTGTCTATTTTAATTAGAAATAACCGATATTGGGAGACACTGCAGGTCAGAGAAAGAAGAGAACTGCTATTTAAATGCCACTGAAAAGTGTGGCACAGGCAGGCACCAGGGCACACATATCAGCAGCATGGTATTCTGTTAGGTGGAGTAGGTCCAAAATCAAACTGTCAGTTTTGCCCACACATTATCAAGCTGCCCTGGCTACTTCCCCTCATCTTGGTAGCCCCCATCACCAATGTGTAATTGTCCATAGAGCCTTAGTCTAAGGTCTGGCCATTTCCAAAAGGTCCATGATCCAAAACTGTTTCTCCCCACCCTGCTATGGACTGATTTCTCTCTAAATGTATATGTTGCAGACCTAACCCCAACCCCCATGAGATAGTACTTGAATATGGGGCCTTTGGAAGGTAATTAGGTTTAGATGAGGTCAAGAGGGTGGAACAACATGATGGGATTAGTGCCCTTAGAAGAAAAGGCATGAAATAGCTTTATCTCATTTGTACCCCCCCTCCCTCCATCATTTGTGCATGGAGAAAATGCCAAGTGATGACACAGTGAGAAGGCAGCATCTGTAATCTAAGCAGAGAAACTCACCCTACTGGCATCTTGATCTTGGACTTTCATCCCCAGAACTGTGAGAACTAAATTCTTGTTTTTAACCTACCCAGTCTATAGTACAGCAGCCTGAGCTGACTAAGAAATCCCATCTGCCCCGTGTCATCCAAAAGCACATTAAAGCATAGGCAATGTGTGGTATAAAACACCTTTTTCACTTATGGAGTCAAATGACCTACAATTAAGTCATGTAGACTTGACCAAGATACTCAGCTGCTCTTGGTATTATCCACAAGATGAGGGACTCAGCTGGTTGATCTGTAAGAGTAGTTCTGCAATAGCACTAGAATCTTTTTTGAGAGATGCTTATTTGTCAAATTAATACAATTGGCATAAGGTCTGAAGAGACATCTTGAGAAGGAGAGTCTCCTGTACTCATTTTAGTGTTCCATGGCCTTTATCACCACCATCATGACAGAAAAACACAGGTAAGCAGATTGACCCTCTGCTTCTGCAACTGTTGACCCCTGATAAAGAATGTTAGAACAGACATAAGCCAGCCCTGGAGACGTGGACGAATGCCGGCAGCCATAAATACAGCTTGCTTTGTGGCTGTTACCTGTCCTAAGGACTGAATGGCCAGTGGAAGCC
The DNA here is from genome assembly GCA_030848825.1 of Tadarida brasiliensis. Classification (NCBI taxonomy): domain Eukaryota; kingdom Metazoa; phylum Chordata; class Mammalia; order Chiroptera; family Molossidae; genus Tadarida; species Tadarida brasiliensis. Next base: position 65,397,446 of record CM061261.1, on the reverse strand, counting down.
ACTATTTTGCTTTGTCATGCTCTGTGTAAGTCTCTGGTTCTGCTGAGTTGATGCTGGCTGTGCTCTGCATAGGAAGTCAAATCCTTCAGGATACACAGGGCCGGGTAATTGGGCACTGCCCTGGTTATTGTTACTATCAAGATGATACTCTCTTAGGGATTTCCATAGGCAAAGAAATCAATTTTGCTAAGTCTGAAAGGCAAGCATCTCTATCTGGTTCCTGTCATCCCAGACCACAAATACATCTGTAAAACCATTTTCTAGGGTATATGAAAATTACTCCAAGGCATTTCAAAAAACTGGTTCACATTATTCTGGGATCTCTGTACTCTGTTATTTCAGTCCCTGACTGAAGAGTAAATGGTATATAATAGCAACACTGTACTCAAGGAAAGAAGGCTTTTCCTCAAGCAGTAGGTAAAGAAAGGCCATTCAGTTCTGGCCAGTGTGGCTAAGTGGATTGAGCATCGTCCCATGGACTGAGAGGCCCCAGTTCAGTTCTCGGTCAGAGCACATGACAAGTTTTGGGCTTGATCCCTAGTGGGGGGGGGGACATGCAGGAGGCAGCCAATCAATGTTTCTATCTCTCTCTCTCCCTTCCTGTCTCTCTAAAAAAGTCAATAAAAACATATATTTTTTTAAAAGACCATTCAAATGACAATCCTTTTAATTTCTCCTCAACTTTGCCCATGCAACTCTGTCTTTGTTCATCTAAATTGTAACATAAAGAAGCTAATGTAAAAGGAACTCTGAAATAAATGACAAATGTGAATGACAGATGAAGGATGCTTTTAAGAGTTATTTGGACTAAATGTAACTTCAGTATTTCTAAGGAATAAATGAAAAACCTGCCTGGGTGCACTGTATTCACCACAAGAATAGGACCTTTGCTTCTGAAAAAGACAGTCTTAAAGTATTGGGAATTGAGAACATATTCAAAGTGTTGCAACCTAACAAGACCAGTATTGGATGGGGGAAAATGTTTCAATGTTGCATTCATAAAATTCTTGTTCAAACTGTATATTTTGTTGTGGGGGGGGGGGGGGAGTCAAATTCTACCCAGGACAAAAAAAAAATGTTCCTTTAAGTGTTAATTTTATAATTAGATTCTTTAGAAGTCAATCTTAAATATGCAGGACAACCATGCATCATAAGGGCAGAAAGCAGTGTTTCTCAACTGGGGTGATTTTGTCCCTAAGGGATATTACTTAGTTTTTCATTTATTAAATGAATGTTTATTGACTATCTACTGTGTGTCAGGCCATGGAATGCCACTGAGCACACAGTGATTGATTACTCATCCTATTGTAATGCGACTTACTGTCACGATGGAAAGACAAACATTCTACAGAGTTATTACACTGAAAGTTATCATTGTAAATGAGGGAAGATATAATTTGGAAGGGGAGAATTATCCAGGTAAATAATCAGAGCAGGGAGAAGAGCCTAGAGAAGTGGTTCAAGCAAAATATGATCAATGCCTTCCTTCCTTTAAATAGTTTACAATTCAGGGAGTTGGGGGTGGGGGGTGCATATAAGATAAGAAGAGGAATTTTCCTTTCTACCTCCTGTTTTCCTAAGTATTATTGTTCTACGCTCCTATACTTCCTGCTGTTAGATTTCTGCTTCTGAAAACCCTTGCTATAGCATTTTTATAAGCTCCTGGATATTCACTGAATTATTCTTTTTCTGGCTTCCCTCAATTTGCTAGGGAATCTAGAGATGACTAATAATTGAAATAAGTTATTTATTAATCTTAGTAAGAATAGTTGACAGTGATGCTGTACTAGATCAGGAAACACGCTGCTGAGAATGCTGGTCTGCATCATATTTGCTTTCATGGTTGGATGGAGTGGAATTCAAAAGCAGCTGATATGGTGTTAGCATCAGATAGTATGTGGAATAGCATCGACTATCAGGCTGATGGCATTTTATTAGAAGGTCAAGATGAGAAAATTTGCTAATTTTCAATAACTATAGCTGGAAAGAAAAAGTTTGATGAAGAAGTCAATAATAAATATTTCAAAGCAGGTTTGGTCATTTAGCATGACCCAGGCTTGTGCCTTTATTTGCATTCGGTTTGGCTCAGCGGTTAGAGCGTCAGCCTGCGGACCAGAGAGACCCAGGTTCGGTTCCCGCTAACGGCATGTACCTCAGTTGCAGTTTGTCCCTGGACCTGGTTGGTCGTGCGGGTGGCAGCACTCGATGTGTCCCTTTCACGTCGATGTTTCTCTCTCTCTCTCTTCCCTTCTCTCCCTCCCACTCTATCTGAACAAAAAATGGAAAAATGTCCTCGGGTGAGGATAAATAAATAAATAAATAAAAAATAAAGGGGGATGATTAGATTAATGCAATTAGCATCTTATTCTTAACACTGTTAGTGCTGTGTACCTGCTATTTAGAATGTTTCCCCAGTGATAACTTTCATTTTACCTCCATGAAAATGTTTTAACTGTCCTGAATAAACTATCGAGAAGTTTTGCTAGGTGCGCATTCACACACACACACACACACACACACCATACACAAACTGCAAGTAGGAAACTTTCTTCTGTTCACCTAGATGACCATCACTTAGATGTAACTGACAGACTCAGAGCCGTTAGACCCAAATGGAAGTAGATGGGACCACACTCTAGGATGTGCAGGCTCCAGTGAGGATTCCCTGAGGGGGTGTAAATCTTATTAGATGCAGAAGTAATTTTCAGCCCTGGCCAGTTTGGCTCAGTGGTTAGAGCATCGGCCCGTGGACCAGAGAGACCCAGGTTCAGTTCCCACTAAGGGCATGTACTTCGGTTGCAGTTTGTCCCCAGTCCCGGTTGGGGTTGTGTGGGTGGCAACCAGTTGATGTGTCTCTCTCATGTCGATGTTTCTCTCTCTCTCTTCCTACTTCTCTCCCTCCCGCTCTATCTGAAGATAAATGCAAAAATGTCCTTGGGTGAGGATGAAAAAAAAAAAAAATCAGACAGAAATCATTTTCATTCACAAGGTAGAAAATAATGTTTTATACCCAAATTTTGTGGAAACTACAAGTGCAATGTATATTAATGCTCTCAGCCTTGCTGGAGGAAAGAGGCCAAAAAGAATCTCATAGCCTTTGTGCCAAAGGCAGGTTTAAGGAAGCCACACATTATTTGCTTGTCAGGATTTTAAAATATATTTGTTATTCTTTTACAAAAGATCAGGATTAATGAACTTATTTTCTCTGTTCCATGTAATCATGTTAGATGAGGGCCCGGTTGCTGTGGCTCAGTGGTTGAGCATCAGTCCATGCACCAAGAGGTCACCGGTTCGATTCCCAGTCAGGACACATGCCCAGGTTGTGGGCCAAATCCCCAGTGGGGGGCATGCAGGAGGTGGCCAATTGATGCTCTCTCTCATGGATGTTTCTATCTCTCTCTCCCTCTCCCTTTGTCTCTCTCTAAAAGCAATAAAGAAAAAAAATTTTTAGAGCAATAATGTTAGATGAGGAAAAATTATTTTCATTCTAATACGTAATAGAAACTTTTATGTAAATAAAGTGCTTACGGTTTGAACACAAGAAAAAGAAAATATATGTATTTTGTATTCAGTAAAAAGAAATAATATTACAGTGGCAATAATGTATAGTATTTTTTATTTCAGAAAAATAGAACATAAAAATTCCCCAATCTAGACAACCTTATGGAACATGACCGTATAAAATGTACTGAATTACTATAAGATGACACCACAAATATTGACTGTATAAAGTTTAAAACAACCCTATGAAGCAATTTATGGTTTACACAATTTTATTCTTAGTAGATTAGTAAACTTTTAGCTCAGAGGGTTAAAGGGTTTACACAGGTCCACAAGCTAATCAATAGCAAGCCTAGCCATATGACTGGCCAGAGAAACCATCCATTACGTATGCCTGTTGTCCATGCAACAATAATTTCAGGTACTGAGCAACATAGAGGGATTAGTCCAGCTCTAATAGATTTAACAGACTCTTATACACTAAATAAATGCCATAAAGTTCTGTAATGGAAGTAAATAAGGAGCCCAGTGAAAGCACCGAAAGAATAACCATTTCTCTCTCAGTGATGGAAGAGAGGGAGTGAAAAAGTTCATAGGAGAAATAGGTTCCAATGATGAGGAGATGTGCACTTTGGAGCAGGGTGGCACGAGGCAGAGGGAGCCAACACGTGGAAACAGCAGGAAGAAGCAGCCTGGCAGAATCAGAAATGCATGTAGTTCAGTATGGCTCGGTGTTGATATGAAGGGCAGAAGATGACATGCAAATGTGAGAAATGATGCATCTAGAAAAGATGGGGAAAGGCCCTGAAAGACTTTGCTAAGAATTTCAAATTAAATTTTTACACCATTAAGAAACATGAAAAAAAGTAAGCATGTTTAAAATCTCATTCTAAACACTCATTCTTTTTGGAAGAGATAGGGTAACAAGGAGCAAAACAGGAGGCAGAAAGAATAATTGGGAGGGTATTCAATTATCCAGTCTGACATGACAGTGGCCCTGGGCAGCACATTGCATTGCTTTTTTAAATTATTATTGTTGAAAGTATTACAGATATTCCCCCTTTTTTCCCCCCATTATCCCCCTCCACTCTGCTCCCACCCCCACCCCCGAGGCCTTCACCACACTATTGTCTGTGTCCATGGGTTATGCATCTATGTATAGTTCTTTGGTTTATCTCTTCCCACCCACTCTTCCCCTTCCCTCTAAGGTTTGTCAGTCTGTTCCCTGCTTCCATGTCTCTGGATCTATTTTGTTCATCAGTTTATTTTGTACATTAGATTCCACATATAAGTGAGATCATGTGATACTTGTCTTTCTCTCACTGGCTTATTTCGCTTAGCATGTTTCACACACTGATGCATATAAATCTGTAGAGTTGTTATGTAAAGTTATTATGTAAACAGTTATTATGTAGCAATATGTAGCTAGAGTAATAAAATGTTTCCTATTGAGAAAAATAATTTGTATTATTTTTAAAAGAAAAGTAATTAGTATGTTCAATAGATAAATCTGTACCTCTTTACATTAGTAAGAATTGAATAATAGGAAAAGAAAAATTCATAAAATAACTTCAAGTGACCATTAAATATAAACAAAGAAATGTTCATAACAACTAATAATTTAAGACATATTTAAAACATTGAGTTTACAATTTTTTTTAAAACCTATAGTTGTCAAGGCAAAGTGACATCTCCAAATGCTTTTGGCAAGATTATAAATTAAACCAAATATCCTAAAAATAAATGGGATAATAGCTACAAAGAAAAGTTTTCATTTTTCACATTCTTTAATTCAATAATTCAACTCCTAGGAATTTATTTGACTAAATAACAAGGCAGCCTAGTACAGTGGTTAACAGCATGATTGCTGGCATTGTATTGCCAGGATTTGAATCTAACAGCTGTATGACCTTAGGCAAGTTACTCAGTATCTCCATTTCTCAGTTTCTTCAACTGTAACACGTGGATCACAATAGGACCTGCCTCAAAGTGTTGTTATGAACCCGAAATGAGTTGTTTGTTAAGCACTCAAAACATATACATGGTAAGTATTAAATGAAGGTTTATTTATTAAATATACATAAAGATTTCTATATAAGCACGTTCATCGCAGCATTATTCATTATAGTGCAGTATAAGAAACAACCTAAGCAGCCGTTATTAAAGGAATGAATAAACTACACTATGTTTAGTGATTGTGAGACAAAGAAAAACATCCCAAAGTTGGAAGTACCAGAATAGATAACCCAACTATTACATATATGTTAGACAGGTAGGACAGTAAATGAATAGATTATAAATAGGTAGATAAATATATGGGAAGGAAGAAGAAAGGGAGGGAGAGAGGGAGGAAGGAAGGATGGATAGAAAGGGAGGGAAGGGAAGAAAGAAAAGAAGGAAAAGATGCAAGGAGAGAAGGGAAGGAAAAGGGAGGAAAGGAAGATGTTAAGCACATTCACATTGTTGTGCAACCATCATCACTATCCATCTCCACAACTTTTCATCATTCCAAACTGAAACTGTACCCATTAAACAATAACCCCTACTTCCAGACCCCAGTAACCACCATTCTACTTTCTGTCTCTCTGAATTTGACTATTCTGGGCAGCTCATGTAAGTGGAATCATACAATATTTGTTCTTTTGCATCTGGCTTATTTCACTTAGCATAATGTCTTCAAGGTTCATACAGCTATCATGTTACAGCATGCATCACAATTTCATTAATTTTTAAGGCTTAATGATATTCCATTGCATGTATATATCACATTATTTTAATCCATCTATCTTTCAATAAGTACTGGGTTGCTGCCACCATTTGGTTATTGTGAATAACATTTTTATTGACACAGTGTGCAGATATTTGTTCGTCTCTGCTTTCAGTTCTTTGGGATGTATACCCAGAAGTGGAATTTTAAGATCACATGGTAATTCTATGTTTACATTTTTGAGGAACAATCATAACTTTTCCACAGTGGCTACACCATTTTGCATTTCAACTGACAACACACAAGTGTTCTAATTTCTCCACATCCTTGCCAACATATGTTAGCATGTGTGTGCGTGTGTGTGTGTGTGTTTATAATAGTCATCCTAATGGGTGTGAAGTGGTATTTCATTGTGGTTTTGATTTGTATTTTCCTAATAGAGATGTTGAACATCTTTTCATGTGCTTATTGGCCATTTGTATATTTTCTTTGGAGAAATGCCTATAGGCATACCTCAGATATATTGCAGGTTCAGTTCTAGATCACTACAACAAAGCAAGTCTTGCAATAAAATTATGCTAAGTGAAATAAACCAGACAGAGAAAGACAAATATCATATGATTTCACTTATATGTGGAATCTAATGAACAAAATAAACAAAAAAACAAAAACAAAATAGAAGCAGACTCATAGATACAGGGAACAGACTGACAAAGGGGAGGAGAGTTGGGAGGCTGGGTGAAAAAGTGAAGGGATTAAGCAGTACAATGTGGTAGTTATGGAATAGTCATAGACATAGATTATATTTTAAGGAATATAGTCAATAATATGATAAATATGTATGGGGTCAGGTGGGTACTTGAAGCAGTGGGGGGACCACTCTGTAAAGTACAAGATTTTCTAACCACTTTGCTATACACCTGAAACTAATACAGAATAATAATGAATGTAAACTGTAGTTGAAAAAATAGGACAGAGTTCACAGAGCTTCCAGGTTGGGGAACCAGAATACTTCTAACCCCAAACTATTAAAGAACAGAGGATACTTTGCTTGGGACCTTGCCCTATGTGTCTCTTCATCTTGCTATTGATTTGTATCCTTTAATATCCTTTGTAATAAACAGGTAATCTAGTTTAAAAAAAAGTCCTAATTTTTTTTTGTTGGTGGAGTGTTTTGCCTTCAATTTGTAAAACATGAAACATCTGTTAAGCACAATAACGTGATGCACAGTAAAATGAGGTGTGCCTGTATTTTTAGTTGAATTGTTTGTTATTTTGCTATTATTTTTGTTGAGTTGTAGTTCTTTATATATTCTGGATGTTAGTATCTAATTACATATATAACTTGCAAATATTTTATCCCTTCCGATCAATTGCCTCTTTACTCTGTAGATATTGTCCTTTACGCACAAAAGTCTTTAATTTTGTTCTTTTCTTTCCTGTGTTTTTGGTATCATATTCAAGAAATCATTGCAAAATGTCATCTCATAAAGCTTTTGCTCTGTGTTTTCTTTGAATTGAATTATTTTTTAATTGGCTAATATCTTAGAGATCCTTTCTTTTACCTATTGATCTAAAAATTAAAATCCCCAGGGAATACATTTTTAATTTGTACTCTAACACTTGGTCTAAGTGATGCCAAAAAGACTATCCATTGAACCCAACAGTAATTTTAAAACAACAAATATGTTAATTGGGGGGGTATACATAAGGTGGCCAAAGGCCTGAAGAAATTAAGTTGAGAGGAGAGGCAAGATCGCTTCAGCATAACAGGGGGCCCCGTGCCCTTGCTCCCAGGCAGGGAGTGGATTTACAGCTAAAAGACTGCACAGTAGCCTGGCAGTTGTGGCTCACTGGCTGAGCATCGACCAATGTACCAATTCACCAGTTAGATTCCGGGTAAGGGCACAGGCCCAGGTTGTGGGCCCAATCCCCAATGGGGGGCATGCAGGAGGCGGCCAATCAATGTTCTCTCTCATTGATGTTTCTATCTCTCTCTCCCTCTCCCTTCCTCTCTCTCTAAAATCAATGAAGAAAAAATATTTTTTAAAAAAGAACATTTAAAAAAATAAAAATAAAAATAAAAGACTGCACAACTTGAAAAAACAAGAGAAGTATAGCTGATTGCACATATTATATCTAAGCAGCACTGAAAAAGCAACCAAGAGTCAGATAAGAGGGGGATTTGCAGAAAAGGGGAGCCCCGCTGGATCTGGAGCTGTCGGCTCTCATCCCCAGGCAGGGATCCCAAACCCAGAACAGCAGATTCTGGAAGAAGAGCAGTGCATAGCACTGGGTAGAGGGAACCAGGGGAATTCTGTCTGCCTGGGAGACTGGGGCTGCACCTTTACAGAAAAGGAGCACTCCTATTGCTAACAGCCCCAACCAGAGAAGTTCACCCTGGGCTCTGATTACTAGAAAGGCTGAGCTGTGGTGTGTGGGTCCAAAAAAAAAAGAGGCCTGGGGCCTGCACCCAGCAGTGATTTGGAGGGACGCTCTACTAGCCTGGAAGACATTGTGCAGAGCCCCAGTTAGTGACTAAATGGTTGGGCTAGGGGAAAAGGGATGGGATTACTCCACCGCCAGTGCTGGGGTGGGAGGAGGGGTTCCCACCTGTGGAGGCTCAGGGACTGCTCCACCTTGTGGGGTTAGCAGCAAGGCATGGAGGAGCCAGGCAGATAGGGGACTTTTGGCCCACACTGCTACGGAAAGTTGAGAGCACAAGGAGAGTGAGGATTCTTGGCTCCCACTTTGCTGAAACCAGTCATGAGGAGAGATCTGAGTCTTGCATGGAGTTGATTTTGTAATCCCTCCTGCTTGGACCTGTGGCACCAGGGTCTCACAGAGCCTGGAATTTTGGTCTGAATCCCCAAGGAAGGCTCCTATTGGGAAGATAGATGAGAGAGTGCTGGGCTTTGTGACTGCATAGTGGAGAGGCTGATCCACGCTCCCTGTGAGTTCAGCCAGCCAGTCCTAGGAAGGAGACAGAGAGCTCTTTTCCCCCTCCTGGGAACACCACCCCCAATAGGAGATGGTTTAGATCAGCTCTGTGAAGGCCCAGATACCTGCGTTGGGTACAGTTCAGTGATGGACAGAAGAGCTCCGAGCAAGACATTCCAAGTGTGAGACCCTCAGGGGCTATTGTCTGAGACCAGGAAGAAATGATTAGCCCCCTCCTATGGTTGGGGCCAGCAACATTCTTCACTGGAGACTCTTTTGATCAATCACACTGAGCCCAGGGCAGATGAAGCTACTCATGCAGAAAAGGCACCTGAGCAGAGCTCTGCTGCAGAGGTCGCTGATTGGTACACCCAGCAGAGACTCTGAGAGGGCCTCCGTCCCCTGGTAGAACACTGGGCAGAGAGCTTGATGGGGGCTGGTCTGTGTGCCTAGGGGATAAAAATAGAGATCTGATTTCCCTACTTCATTTCCACCTCAAGTGCATGGACAGCACCCTGCCCACAACCTGGGAATCTGCTAGATCTGCCTCCTTTTGCTGTGATCTGAGCCAAACGAAAACAGCACAGACCTAGAAATCTGCACCCCTAAGTCTCGGTCTGATGGTGCAGGGGACACAGATATCTAGCCTTTTGGAGCCTGGACAGAAGCCTGCCCAAGAGTGGCCGGCTGTGCAGAAAGAGGGGCTGATATTTGTATTTATTCTTTATGTTTGTTTTTGTTTGTTTGTTTGTTTTTTGTTTTTTAAACCACAGAACTTATATGCATGTATGCATAACTAATGGACATAGACAACAAAGCTGGCGACGGGGTGGGGGGTGGGAGGATGGGAAGGAGGGTGTCAATGGGGGAAAAAGGAGAAACATGTTTGTTTTTTAATCTTCTCCTACTTTGAGTGGCAGCGAGGTAGTGCCAGGAAGCCAGGAAGAACTGAGGTGTTACAACAATGTCTACCAGGTGGGTTTCTGTTCAGGTGGGTTTCTGTCCAGGCAGAGAGAGGGGCATGCACTGGGCCCTTCAGCAGCATTATAGGGAAGCAGATCCAAGTTTCCCAGTGAGAAGAGCAGTGCAGCCCTGGGAAAAAGAGGAAGTGCCCGCTTCCACTCCTACAGAATACGAGCACTACTCTGAACATAAGTCTGCTTAAACCACTCTGATCAGGTCCCAGATACCCTGCAGAGCAAAGGTCCAAGGTGAAAGGAAGAACAACTCAGAGCAGCAACATTGTAGGGGTGAGACCCAAGGCAGTCATAGTCTCTGGGCTTCCGAGGTCCCGCCCACTGGACTGTTTGGGACTCTGCCCTTCCAAGTGTCAGACTGGTGACCGAAAGTTAGGCAGGGAGAGTGACTGACATTGATTACACCAAAAAACCTACTGGAAGGCCTATGAAGAGCACATCAAGGGGCCAATCTTGGACAACATCTGAGCAAAATCCAGCGAGTGCCACAAATTGTAGTTCCAAAGAATGAATACAGTAGGCACCAAAATCTGCAGAGCTGAATTCCATTTCTAAATTTCATTTCTTTAATATTATTTTGTACGTAATTTCTTTTTTTTAAATGTGTTTTTATTGATATTTTTAGAGAGAGAGGAAGGGAGAGAGAAAAAGAAATATCGATGTGAGAGAGAAACATCTATTGGCTGCCTCCTGCAGGCCCCCACTGGGGATCAAGCCTGCAACCTGGGCATGTGCCCTAACTGGCAATCGAACTGGGACCTCTCAGTCCATGGGACTATGTTCAATCCACTAAGCTACACTGGCAATGTGACCTTTGGCATTTTAATTATGATGTGTCTTGGTATGGACCTCCTTGGGTTCAAATTATCTGGGACTCTCTGTGCTTCCTGGCTTTGTGTGTCTATTTTCTTAACCAAGTTAGGGAAGTTTTTCATCATTTACAGAATATTTTACACCTAAATTGCAGAATACATATTCTTCTCAAGTGCACATGGGACTTTCTCAAAGATAGACCACATATTAGGACACACACTAATTCTCTACAAGTTCAAGAAGACTAAAATCATATCAAGCATTTTTCTCAGGTCACAATATCATGAAACTAGAAATCAATTACAATAAAAAACACTCAAAAACATTCAAACACATGGAGGCTAAAGAGCATGTTATTAAACAATGAATGGCTTACCAATGAGATCAAGGAAAATATCAAAACCTTCTTGGAAACAATTGAAAATGAACACACAACAACTCAAAATCTATGGGACATAGCAAAAGCAGTACTGAGAAAGAAGTTCATAGCCCTACAGGCCTAACTCAAGAAACAAGAAAAATCTCTGATAATCTATCAGACCATACAACTAAGAGAACTAGAAAGAGAACAACAAGAAAAGCCAAAGCCCAGAGTAAATTGAAGGAAGGAAATAATAAAGATCAGAGTGGAAATAAATGACATAGAGATTAAAAAAAAATACAAAAGATCAATGAAACCAAGAACTGGTTCTTTGAAAAGATAAACAAGATTGATGAACCTGTAGCCAGACTCTTGAAGAAAAAAAGAGAGAACACTCAAATAAATAAAAGCAGAAATGAAAGAGGTGAAGTAACAAATGACACCACAGAACACCAAAAGATTGTAAGAAAATACTCTGAATAACTATATGCCAACAAATTGAACAACCTAGGTGAAATGGGGAAATTCCTAGAAATACACAATCTTCCAAAACTCAACCAGAAAGAATCAGAAAACATGAATAGACCAATAATACCTGATAAGATTGAAGCAGTTATCAAAAACCTCAAGCAAACAAAAGCCCTGGTCCAGAAGGCGTCACAGTATACTTTTACAAAACATTCAAGTAAGAAATAACACCTATCCTCCTCAAACTATTCCAAAACTTCAAGAGGAAGAAAGACTTCCAAGCTCTTTCTGTAAGGCCAGCATTAGCCTAATTCTAAAACCAGAGGCACTATAAAGAGAAAAAAATTCCTATATACCAGATGAACATAGATGCTAAAATCCTCAACAATATATTAGCAAGTCATATCCAGCAATATGTTAAAAAGATCATATGCCATTACCAAGAGGGATTTATTCCAGGGATGCAAGGGTGGTACAATATTCACAAATGAATAAATTTGATACATCACATAAATAAAATAAAAGATAAAAATCACATGATCATATCAGTAGATACACAATAAGCATTTTGACAAAATCTAGCACCCATTTTTGATATAAACTCTCAGCAAAGTGGGAATAGAGGGCTCATACCTCAAAACAATAAATGATATATATGACAAACCTACAGCCAACATCATACTCAATGGGCAAAAACTAAAAATGTTTCCCCTAAGAACAGGAACAAGACAGAGAGGTCTACTTTCACGACTCTTATTGAACATAGTACTAGAAGTCCTAGCCACAGCAATCAGACAAGAAGAAAGATAAAAGGCATCCAAATTGGAAAGGAGGGAGTAAAACTGTTGTTATTTGCAGATGACATGATATTGTACATAGAAAACCCTAAAGACTCTACCTAAAATTGACTAGATTATATAAATGAATTTGGCAAAGTAGCAGGATACAAAATTAACATCCAGAAATTGATGGCATTTTTATACATCAATAATGAACTCTCAGAAATAGAAACTTAAAAAAAGAAAACAAAAAACAATCCCATTTACCATTGCAACAAAATAAATAAGATACCTAGGAATAAACTTAACCAAGGAGTTAAAGACTTGTACTCAGAAAACTACAGGACACTGAAAAAGAAAGACAGTAGGATACAAACAAGTAGAAGCATATATCTTGTTCATGGATTGGAAGAATTAACATCATTAAAATGTTCATACTACCCAAAGCAATCTGTAGATTCAATGCAATCCCTGTTAAAATATCAATGGAATATTTCACAGATCTAGAACAAATACCCCCCAAATTTATATGGAACCATAAATGACCCCAAATAGCCACAGCAATCTTGAGAAATAAGAACAAAATTGAGGGATCAAAATATTGAATATCAAATTATACTACAGAGCTAGTGTAATCAAAACAGCCTGGCACTGGCACAAGAACAGGCATATAGATCAATGGAACAGAACAGAGAACCCAGAAATCCACCCAAGCCGTTATACTGAATTAATATTTGACAAAGGAAGCAAGAGCATAAAATGGAGTAAAGACAGTCTTCAATAAATGGTGTTGGGAAAATTGGACATATAAATGTAAAAAAATAAAGGAAACTAAACCTCAATTTACACTATACACAAGAATAAACTCAAAATGGATAAAAGACTTAAATGTAAGTCGTGAAACCATAAAAATCATAGAAGGAAATATAGGCAGCAAAATCTCAGACCTCTCATGCAGCAGAATTTTCACAGGTACATGGCCTAGGGCTAGAGAAACAAAGGAAAATATAAGCAAATGGGACTATCAAATGAAAAAGTTTCTGCACAGCAAAAGTAATAATCACTAAAATAAGAAGAGAACCCACTGCATGGGAGAACATATTTGCCAATGATACATCTGATAAGAGGTTAATTTCCAAAACATATAGAGAACTCATGCAACTTAACAAAAGGAAAACAAACAATCCATTTAAAATATGGGCAGAGGACCTGACTAGATACTTCTCTAAAGAAGACATACATATGGCCAAGAGACATATGAAAAAATGTTCAGTCACTAATTATCAGAGAGATTCAAATTAAAATGACAATGAGGTAATACCTCACACCTACCAGAATGTCTACCATCAACAAATCAACAAAGGACAGTGCTGGCAAGGATGTGGAGAAAAAGGAACCCTAGTACACTGCTGGTGGGAATGCAGACACTGTGAAAAACAGTATAGAGTTTCCTCAAAAAATTAAAAATGGAACTACTGTTTGACCCAGGGATCCCACTTCTAGGAATATATCTTAAGAATTCCGAAACACCAATCAGAAAGAATATATGCACCACTATGCTCATAACAGTGTTATTTATAACAGCTAAGATCTGGGACCAGACAAAGCGCCCATCAGTAGATGAATGGATCAAAAAGCTGTGGTACATTTACACAGTGGAATACTATGTAGCTGTAAAAAAGAACGAATTCTTGCCCTTTGAGACAGCATGGAGGGACCTAGAGAGTATTATGCTAGGTGAAATACTCCAGTTAGAGAAAGACAAATATCACATGATATCACTTCTATGTGGAATCTAATGAACAAAATAATCTGATGAACTAAGTAGATCCACAGGCATGAAAGCATCAAACAGAATGAGGAATCTTAGAAGGAAGAGGGAAAAGGGATTGGAAAGAGATTAACCAAATAATTTATATTCATATATGGATTGCCCATGGTCACAGTGAATAATGTGGTGAAGGCCTGTGGTTGGGTGGGAACCTGGTAGAAGGGACAATGTGGGGAAAAGGGAGGGATATCTGTAATCCTAACAACAATATATATATAACAACAATCATATATATATATATATATATATATATATATATATATATATATATATATATATAATCTTGAGAGAGAGAGAGGGAGAAAGAAACTAAAAAAAATAGAAAAGAAATGGAAACACTGGACTATAGTTCATAATATTTCTCATGGTTATGGTTAAATCTCTCTGCAAATAGATGTGGTTCATTTGTGGCACATGAACAACAATGCATAAACTGTATCAAGTCACTGTGGAATAAGTAGTTGTGAGAAATCAGCTCCATATTTTGAAGCAGAATATTTGAGAAGTCTTACATCAGATTTATTCTGTATCCAGTTAATGTGGCTATAATAAAACTAAATTATAGAGATGATATTATAGAATGAAACACTTAAGTGCTAATGATTTCAGACTACTTAACAAAATGCTAAATGAGAGGCCATCTGCATTTTGGATTCAAGAACAAAGGTAAAGATTTAAAAGCCAGTAAAGTTTTTGGTTCTTTACTTCATAGCTTTATTCCAAAAATATTTATTAATAAAGCAATTCACTGTCTGGTTTTTAAGGTCCTAGTTTTATAGTGGTAATAATGGAAAAATGAGAAAGGAATTAGGAACTTGATATCACTATTCAGGTCAATAATGCTTTTTTGCTGGCTTTAATGAATATATTCTGTCTTTATCAAAATATATTGTGCTAGGATGCCAAGACAATTCAATTGAATTGAAATTCAGTTATTTTCAACAAGTGGCGATAGAACAATTAGATATTTATATGTGAAGAAATAAAGGTGAACCTCTACCTAACACCAAACAAAAACTAATCCCAAATGGACCAAAGTTTAGGAGAAATCTTACTCTTAGAAGTTAAATCTTTAAGATCTTGAGTTAGGTAAAACCTTAGAAACAACACCAAACTACAGTGACAAAACCAAAACAACAACAAAAAACAGGTAAATTGGGTTTCATTAAAATTCAAAACTTTTGTGCTTCAAAGGACACCATCAGGAAAATGAAAATACAAAATACAAAATGAGAGAGAATATTTGCAAATCATATATCTGATAAGTGACTTATAAGCATAACATGAAAGAAATCTTCATCACAATAAAAAAGCTAAGAACCCAATTTAAAAATAGGCAAAAGATCTAAATAGACATTTCTCCAAAGAAAATATATTTATATCTAACAAGCACATGCAAAGATATACAGCATTAGCTGTCAGGCAAATGCAAATTAAAACCACATTGAGAGGCCTGGTCGGTTTGGCTCATCAGCTAGAGCATTGGTTCTCCTACTGGAGGGTCCCAGGTTTGAATCCCAGTCAAGGGCAAATACCTGGGTTGCAGGTTTGATCCCTGGTCCTGATCAGGGTCATGCAGTAGGCAACCAATCAATGTGTCTCTCTCACTTCGATGGTTTTCTTTCTCCCTCTCTCCCTTCCACTCCATCTAAAAATCAATGGAAAAAAATAAAATAAAACATATTGAGCATTGAGATACCACTTCACTCACACTACAATGGCTAGAATCAAGAAGTCAGATATAAACAAATGGTAGCAAGGTTGCTGGTAAGAATGTAAAATGGTGTAGCCACCTTAGACAACAGTGTAGTGTTTCCTTCAATGAGTTAAACATAGGGTTACATGGCTAATTAATTCCACTTTTAGGTTTATACCCAAGAAAAATGAAAACATATGTTCACACAAAAATGCATACATGAATGTTCATGCCAACATTATTCACAGTAGCCCAGAAGTAGAAACAATGCAAATGTCCATAAACTGATAAAATGGATAAACAAAATATGACATACCAATACAATTGAATATTACTCAGCCAATAAAAGGAATGAGTTACCAATGCATATTATAGCATGGATGAAACTTAAAACATTATGCTGATTGAAAAAAGCTAGTCACAAAAACCACATACTGTATGTTTACATTTATATGACATGCCCAGAACTGGCAAATCTACGGAGACCGAATGTATAGTAATGATTGTCTAGGGCTGGAGTGGAAGAAAGGTGAGACTAATAGAGAGTGACTGTTGGTGGTGGTGGTTGTTGTTTTTAGGAAATGAATACAATCTAAAATTAGATTGTGTTGATGGGTGTATAACTGTAAATATATTTAAAAAACAATAAATTATACACATTAAATGGGTGAATTGTAAAGTACCTGAATTGTATCTAAAGCTGTTAAAATTATATTGGGAATTCCTCTGAAATTGAAAGTGAAAAAGAGGAAAGTGGGCTTTGAAATTAGAGAGGGAAAAGTCATTCCATATGAATGGTTTTTATTATTTAATTGAGTTTGATAATTAATTGACAGGTTGCTCCCTTCAAGGGTTTCATTTGTTTATTTATGCCTGGTTACTACTACTTCCTACACACTGGAGATGCAAGCATTTTTTTAAAAAAATGCTTACTCTCAAGCTCAAATGATGGAAGGGGAGAGAATTACATACAGTTAGGTTAGATTCATAAGTTTTATGGGGAGTACTTTGAGGCAGAAGAGAAATCTGAGTTGGATTCCCTTCCATATTACTTACTAGCTATACAGTCTGTGTGATCCTTGGTTTTCTGTAAATTGCATGAAAATGACAACAGTAACTGATGTAGTTCTGTAAAGATGAGAGGAAATAGAGTATATATAGTACTTCCCAAATAGCAGAACTTCAATACATGATAGCTAGTATTGTTATATATGTTATAATTACATTTTTTATATTTATTTTTTTATTGTTGAAAGTATTGCAGATGTTCCCCTTTTTCCCCCATTGACCCCTCCTTCCTGCTCCCTCCCTCCTCCTGCTTTCCCCGACCTAATGTCTGTGTGGATTGGTTGTGCATATATGCATACAAGTTCTTTGGTTTATCTCTTCTTACCTCTCCCCACCTTCCCCCACCCTCCCTCTGAGGTTTGTCAGTCTGTTTCCTACTTCTATGATTCTGGATCTCTTTTGGTTGACAGCTTATTTTGTTCATTATGTTCCACAAATTTATTGGATAGATAAAAAGATGTTTTAATTTCTACAGAATAGTTTAATCGCACAGATTTTTCACCCTGCTGAGTAGGACCTAGATCGTTCAATAAATCTAATGTTTCCTGACAAATGTAATCAATACATAAAGAGAAACAAGATCAGTTCTCTGTGACAATACAAATGCCGGAGACCAGATGCATAGGGACAAAAGGCTAAGGAAATGAAAAGCTAATGGGCAAGGGAATTGAGCCATGTATGAATGAGAGGACACTGCAAAAGCTGTTTATAAAACAGGCAGGCAATCCAAGTAAAGGTGGAGAGCAGCCTGAACTCTGAGGTCAAGCTCAGCAGCAGATAGAGGTGTCAGGCAGCATTTAGGAGCTGGGAAATTTTCAGGGACTGAAAAATATTAGCTGGTATTTGTTTCCTAAGAGATAATAAGCGCATTTCTTTTGGGTCTGATCTTCAGTGAAGAAGCTGGAGTACTCTTGCTACCTTTCCATACTGCTTAGCAGATTGACTCTGTTTGATTTGCATAGTTAGAAGGATTTCCATTGTACAAATGAGAACATCTATGTGTATCTGTATCTCTACATACACATTTATATGCACTTGCATACATATGCACATATGACATTTCTGTCATGTACATTGTGATTTTCTTCCAGAGTTAAATAAGTGGCTGGTTTTACTGAGACCACCCCTCCATGTTTCTCTATAGTATCAGTGGATGGAAAGTTGCCAGTTTCTTTCATAGTTCTTGACTGTTGGGTTTTGATGAATGCTGAAATAGCTACACTGAAAAGTGGAGAATAGAAAAGTGTCAGTTCCTATGCTTGACTTTCATCAAGCTTGAAAGGCTTTTCAAAAAGCTTCTCCATGGAGTCAGGTAAACTGTTTTTAAAAAAATCTAGATATGCAGAATATAAGGCACCATTATTACTACTTGTTCAAGTCCCTGCCCGTCCAAAGAATGGCCTTTCTTCACAGATCCTCCTTTGTTCAGCAGCTTTCTAAAATAAATTGAATTGATATTCAATGTCCCTCTACTGAATAAAGGTTATTATGTCCTCACAGTATGACTTTTCCAGACCTACCCTTAAATCTGATTCTGAAAAGAAAATTCACTAATCACTTAGATTTTTATTATTATAATTAATAAACATTTAGTATGCCATTTTTACAAAGAATAAACTGTAGGTCCACTAGGTAAGGATTCCATTGAACTTAATGCTGGGGATTATAACTTATTCATTGCTGCTGCCCAGTGAAGTTAGACTGATGATTATAGGGCTGGTTATGAGACATCAAGGGAAAAATATATTAAAAGTAATAAGGAAGTTTTGGGTGCACTCATTTTAAGCCCACTTTTCTTTCCTGCACAAAGTAATCTTTTATTGTAATTGTAAATTTTGTAATATATTTAATAATGATTATTTTTTCAAAAAATATTTTACATCAGTCTGTTGTTATAATCATATGCCCTTTGTCTCACATATATCCCTGACATCACATTGATATGAATTGTTTTAGTCCCATTGCCAAAACAATTCATAAAAATGGAACTAAGTTTTATATTTTCTAAGTGAGACTTGTTATGCAACTTCCAGCATTGCTGGGTCTTACTTTGGTATTCCTTAGGTGCACTGTAATTTTAATTACCATTTTTCAAAACATGTACTGGATTAATTTTCAATAAATACAATTTACTAGCTGCTTGCTAGATACTGATACTTTGGGGAGTACAGAAGAAACATCCATCTTCAAGGAGTACACATTCTTCATGTGGAGAGAGTGTAGTTTAACCCTTTATTCATGGCCCATGGCCGTCATTAAAAATAATTCTCTGATATTTGCTAATAGAAAAATATCATCTGGTGGGGGGGGGATGAGAGATCAAAGCCCATTTGTTCTTAAACCATGTGGATTTGGGTACAATGTACTCAATTTTAATTCATCTTGCTGTCAGCTGGTATTTCTTGTTACTTTTAGCCCTTTCCTGACTGCTGATATAAAAAGTTCATAGGCTACAACTGTTGATTTCCTTTAAAGCCTAGAAACTTCTTCACAGGGCAAAGCTATTATGGTACCTGTCATTTAGCTTATATATGTGATAAATTTGTCAGATACTCTAATACTTTATCTAATTTGCCAACAACTGCTGTATAAGGTATGATTCTCCACATTTAATAGGTGATGAAACTGAGTCTTAGAGCTGCAAAGTGACTTGCCTAAGACCTCATTGCCAGTTAGTTACACACACAAGATCACAGGGCACAACAGTGTCTGACTCTGACTCTAGCTGACTCTGCGCTGTGGTCTTCCCTGTCTCATTCAACTGCTTCTAAATCTCTGCATATAATATAATCTGCTAAAATTAAAAATATCAGCCCAGCCAGTGTGTCTCAGTGGTTGAGCATCGGTCCATGCACGGAGAGGTTGCTGGTTCAATTCCCGGTCAAGGCACATGCCCAGGTTGTGGGCCAAATCCCCAGCGAGGGGTATGCAGGAGGTGACCAATTGATGTTCTCTCTCATCAATGTTTCTATCTCTCTCCCTCTCCTTTCCTCTCTCTCTAAAATCAATAGAGAAAAAAATAATCAAGTGTCTTATATGTTATGCATGCCATTTGTATTACCGACAGAAAAAGCCCTAGCCAAGCCCCAAGGCATTATCAAGCACAGTAACAACTTACTGGAATTGTTAATATCATAGCTACATAAGTCTGATTTCAGTTGGAGCAAACAAGAGACTGGCCAAAAATTTAAAATGAACAAGTTGACCACAGTGTACTTTGAAAATCTCTGACATGTTCATGGATATCTAGAGGGGAGTACATATGCACAGGGTTCTTGTTACCCCAAGAAAGAACTGGGAAATTTTGGCCTCAGTTACTCTCATCTGGACGATTCTTAGGTCCTATTCAAGCAAGAAGTGAAAGCTAAGTCTGATTTGTAAAATGCCTGAAATGTGAGGGTATACTTTCACATACAAATCTCCTTGGCAAAACATTGATGACAAGGTATTTAAAGAAATATTTCAACTTATCACCAGTGGACCATTAAATAATGATGACCCAAGGCAAAACTAGGAATTCAGACTTAAAAGTGAAAAGAATAAAAATAAAATGGTCAAGCACAGAATGCAGTAGCCACATAATAAAGGAAATACATAATCTAAGAACAACTAAAAATACTAGGAGAGCAGAATTTGATTCCAAAGTTGCTTCATATTTTAACATTTTTATTTTGAACAAAGTTAAGAAATATGCAAAAATACAGGAACATTTGGTCCATATGTGGGAGGTGGAGTGAAGGGAGGTTGAGTGGTGGTTGGGGGGAGATAAATAGTCAATAAAAGTTATTTCTGAGGGGGCCCAGATGTTGGACTTAGTAGACTTTAAGTCAGGTATTATGAATATGTTAAAGAACCAAAGGAAAGTATTTAAAAGAATAAAATAAAACATGACAACTAGATCTCACCAAATAAATAATATTAATAAGGACATACAAATAATTTTTTAAAAGAACCAAATATAAATTCCAGAGTTGAAAAGTAAAATAACTAAAAAGTTCACTAGATAGATTCAACAATAGATTAGAGATGGTAGAAGAAAGAATCAGCAAGCTTGAGAATAGGTCTATAGTGATTATCCAATCTGAGGAACAATAAGGAAAATAAAAAGGAAACAGATCAGAGTATCAGAGAGTTGTAAGACACAAGTGGGTATACAAAAATATGCATAATGGGAGTCTGAGAAAGAGAAGGGGGAGAGAAATGGGCAGAAAAAGTATTTAAATAATTGGGAAATTTTTTCAAAATATATGAAAATCATTCATCTACATATCCAAGGGGCTTAACAAATTCCAAGTAGAATAAACTCTGAAAGATTCAACTGAATACATCATAATTAAAAGGTTGAAAGTCAAAGACAAAGAGAAAGCACCAAGAAAAAAAATACTCATTAAGTACCAAAAATATAGTATTTCAGACTGAGGAAAAGGACCTAGATTGTAACTCAGATCCACAAAAAGAAAGAAAAAACACTGACAAAAGTTTTCACATAGATAAATATCCAAGACAAAGTTAACATTTTAAATTTCATTTTTTCTTCTAACTGATTAAGTAACAATTGCATAAAACAATAATTACAAAAATGAGCTGATAGACTTATTATGTAAAATACATTATTTATATGACAAAAATAGCACAAAAGAATGGGGAGACCTATGTTGGAGCAAAGCTTCTATGTACTATTGAAATTAAAATAACAGTAATCTAAAGTAGATTTACTTAAATTAAGATATGTATTGTAATTTCCAGAGGAGCCACTAAGAAAATAACTGCAAAGTATAATAAAAAGAAAATTGAATAATTTTAAATTGTACAATAGAAAGTATATATTTATCACAAAAATGTAGTAAAAAGACATAGAATACAAAATCATAGATGTTAAATCCTATCATATAAAAAATTACATTATATGCTAAAGGATTAAACATTCAAATTGAAAGGCAGAGAGTATCAGACTGGATTTAAAAAAAACATTTCAACTATACGCTTTGTAAAAGAGATACCCTTTTTCTGTAAGACAAAAAATTTTAAGTGAAAAGATAAAAAAAGATATGTGAACTGTAACATAAAGAGGGCTGGGATGACTAATATCACACAAAATAGACTTTAATGTTTTAAAAAACATTACCAAACACAAAGAGGAAAATTTTGTAATGACAAAAAAGTGAATTCAGCAGAAAGAGATAAAAATTATAAACATGTATGTACCAAACAACAGAGTCCTAATATAAATGAAGCAAAAAATGACAAACTGAAGGGAGAAATAAATAATCCAACAATAATAGTTGGAGACTTCTAGACCCCACTCTTAATAATGGACAGACCAACTAAACAGAATATCACTAAGGATATATAAGACTTCAGCAATACTCTGAATCAATGTGACCTAATAGATAGCTATAGACCACTCAACCTAAAAATAGCAGAATAAATATTCTTTTCAAGCATATATGGAAAGTTCTCCCAGATGGAGCATATACTAGAACATAAAGCAAATCTGAATAGATTTTAAAAGATTAAGATCACATAAAGTATGTTATCTGGTGATAATGAAGTTTAATGGGATTTCAACAAAAGAAGGAAAATTGGAAACTCCACAAACATTTGGAGATTAAACAAAAATTTTCTATATAACCCATAGGTCAAAGACAAAACAAAACAAACAAAAGCTGAAAAGCATTTTTAACTGCATAAAAATAAAAAATGGCTATCAACAGGATGGCAGAATAGATTATATCCTCCATTTCCTCAACAGAAAATAGATTATATCCTCCATCTCCTCAACATATGAAAATAGCTCTAGGAGAGCTCAGGAGTCCACTTAAGAAACTGCAGTGACATGGTGGAGTAGAAATCCCAAGAATAACTGTACAATTTCATTTTTTTTTTTTTTTTTTGCATTTTTCTTCAGATAGAGTGGGAGGGAGAGAGGGAGGAAGAGAGAGAGAAACATCAATGTGAAAGAGACACATCGAGTGGCCGCCACTCACACGACCCCAACTGGGCCGGGGACGAACTGCAACTGAGGTACGTGCTCTTAGCGGGAACCGAACCTAGGACTCTCTGGTCTGCAGGCCGACACTCTAACCACTGAGCAAGACCAGCCAGGGCTACAATTTCATTTTTGTTTGCATCATCTCATCCCTTAGGTTGTCTTAGCATCAAGAGGGAACTCTCCAGCTTGAGAGAGACGAGTGAATAACCAACTTCTCCACACTTCTGGGGCACTTCACAAAGGAACTGCTTTGGTTTTACCCCATTCAGATCACTGGGGAGGCCAGCATAGCCAAGATGTCTAGAGATGGCTAGGAACAAAGAAGTTGCAGGAGCTACCAGTTACCAACATACAGCAGGAGCAACAGTTGTCCCCAGTAGCCTGCTCTGCAGTGGACCCCAGCAACCTTTGCCACTGGGTAACTAATTAGCCCTTGTGAATGCCATGAACTCCCCAAATCTTTCACCATTGAGGATCCTGCATTGTTTGCCTTTGTGCACCCCAGCATCCTGCTGTGAAAGTAATTCTAGCAGCTTTCAGTGGTAAGGAAACCAACAAACAGCACAGCCACTACAGATCTTGCAGGTTTTTGCCTTTGCAGACTCCAGCCTCAGCCAGTTCTGGACCCAGTTTGGATACCATGCATGCAGCTGGCACTAACTCCTTTCACTGGCACCGACCACATCTGGGCCCATGGCTGACCCCTGCAGCCACGCATCTGCATATCATCAGTTCTGACCCCAGAAGCTGCACATGTTTCAGCAGTTGCCCCAGCCTCTGCTGCTGACCCAAGCCCTCACCACCATGCATGTGCCTGTAGCTGACCCTTTACCACACACACACCTGTAGCTGGCACTTTGTGAGTGCAGGCACACCACAGGTCCTGGCCACCACTGTTGCCTGCACTGGTCACTTGCTTCTGAACCCAGAGGTGCCACTAGGGGCCACAATAGTGCCTATAACCGTGCAGCCTTAGATGCCAAAGGTCATGCAGTTGTTGATGTTGCTGAATCCAGATGCCTGAGCCAATGAGACACTGTACCCCTTTACCCCTATGCCCTCATAATTTGTATCCTGCATGACTAGGCTCAGGGCCACAGTATGCACCTCCTTCTCTTGCAGGTGAAGGTCTTGCCTTACTGAAGCTATTCCATAAATTCTGGAAGATGTGGCTGCTCCTTCAAATACATAGACATCTATACAAAGGCTACAAAGGTAACAAACAATCTGGAAAACATGATACCACAAGAACCACAATAAACTTCCAGTAACCAGCCCCAAAGAAATGGAGATCTATGAATTGACTGATAAAAAATTCAAAATAGCCTTGGTCGGTTTGGCTCAGCGGTTAGAGCGTCAGCCTGCGGTCCAGAGAGACCCGGGTTCAGTTCCTGCTAAGGGCGCGTACCTCGGTTGCAGTTTGTTCCCAGCCCCTGGTAGGTCGTGCAGGAGGCAGCCACTCGATGTGTCCCTCTCACGTCGATGTTTCTCTCTCTCTCTCTCTTCTTCTCTCTCCCTCCCACTCTATCTGAACAAAAAGTGGAAAAATGTCCTCGGGTGAGGATAAAAAAAAAATAATAATTCAAAATAATTGTTCTAAAGAAACAATTTAACAAAATCAGAAAGAATTTTAAAAGAAAGAACAAAATGAAAGAAAACATAAAAAAGAGATAGAAAAAAATAAAAAAGAGATAGAAAACATAAAAAAAAATTTAAACAGAAATTTTGGAGCTAAATAATACAATGAATTTAAAATGCAATAGGAAGAGAGCCAACATGGTAATGGAATAGGTGGCAACTACACTCATCTCCTCCCAGGACCAAACTATTATATAATTACAACTGAAATATAGAACCATCAACCTGAATAACCAACTAAAGACTAGCTGAACAGAAGTCTTGTTACCAACGATTTACAGAAAAATCTACATCGAGACTGGTAAAATGGACAGAGACAAGAAAAGGGCTGGCCCCACTCCCATAGGTGGCAGGTGAAATCCCTGAGGGATATCTCAGTTGCTAAGGTTCCCCCTGACGACCATAGGGTATCAAATCCATGTGGGGCTCTCCAGCCCAGAACACCACAGCCAGGAATAGGTACCACATAAAATCTGGCTGTGAAAATCAGCAGAGATTCTATCCACTAGAAAGAGACAGGATTCTGCTAGAGACACAGGCACCCTCTTAAAGAGCCAATGTACAAAATCTCATTTGCAGCCACTCATCCTGGGCTCCAGTGGAGGGAAGGCAAAGCAGACTAGAGTTGCATGAAGAGAGACAGGTATGTGGCTCGGGGGAGAGAGATGAAGGGACAGCCACCAGGATCTCTGTGCCAGACCCCTTCTAATATCGTAGACACCAATTGACTTGGGTGGAGCCATTTCCTCTTTATGGCATCAGGCTGGGGGAATGCAATAGCCCCACCCTCTGGGCTCCCTTTTGTCCAACTTGTAGAGCTTGTGCCCTGCTGAGGATTTAGCTGCCTGAGCTAGGGTAGAAAGGTCCAAACAAACTCAACTCAGGGGTGTCACTGACTGAGTTGTGTGGTATGAGGTGGGAGATATTCCCCCTACCTTCTTGTGAACTGAACAGTGCCTCTCCTCATGGGAGATCAACTAACCTCACCCTCTGGGCTCCTGGCAGCCCCACATGTTCAACTCCCTCCTGGTGTCCCCTACCTGCTGAGAAATCAGGACAGAATCCAAGACAGACTGAGTTGTGTGGCTCTCAGGCGGGAGCCACATCCCCCACCTACCTCCAATACTGACCAGCGCCTCCTCCTCACGGGAGATCAACTAGTCTCACTCTCTTAACTCATGGAGATCCCAACCTGCTGAATGTGAGTGCCTGGCAGAGCGTGGAAGACTGAGTTGTGTGGCTCTAGCACAAGGGCCAATTTTCCCTCACATGCCCAACTACTGCAGAGCCCTCCCTTTCACACAGCCAAATCTTGGTCTGTTTGGGCTTGATAAACTCTGCTGGCATCACCCTGAGGACTCCCAGAGACCCCATCCCACCACAAAGGTCTGTGGGCACCCAGCAAGAAACAGCTAGAAATGGTATACCCTGGGAGTTTGGCTGAGTGTCCTCAGACATAACACTAACACTGAATTTGAACCTGTATCAATCTGGTGAACACTACTAGTCCCTGCCTGGTGACTCACTGAGAATGTACCTCATGCACCTCAAGTACCACTGGATGCTCTTTCAGTGACTGAGACTATCAGACAGCAAGCAGGTGGAGGCAGGCTGATATGGCTCTCAAGGGTACTTGGGCCTTTTGCTCACTTACTCCTGTTCTCAGTATTGTTGGAAGCCAACTTTGGTCCACAGCTTGGTCTTTCCCATGCAAACCAAGGCCTAGAAGAGGCAGCCACAAACTGTAGATTGCTTTGTAGCCCCAAACAGGTTGCCCAGAGCTAGTCATAAGTAGGATCTGACTTTGATTTGCACCACAGTCCCTTCCAAGAGGCCCCAGAATAAACACAGCCAGTGGCCAGCTTCAGACAACATCAGAGCAGGATTCAAATAGCTTCACAAGTGGAACAGATAGCCTAAAAAAAGATCTTAGCAGGCACCAGACCCTAATGAGGTGAATTTCACATCATGTGGTCAGCATGTACACAGCAGTTTATATACTATGGTCAAGGATGATCCTTAGAGTCAGCCAGCCTGAGGGTCAATCCCATGCATAAACAAGCCAAAAGCAATCAAGATTCAATTACAACAGGAGGACCCACATAGCCCACACAAGGGACATTCCTGGAACACCCAGCTCAGGTGACCAAGGGGATTGCATCAGTGGGTCCCACAGGACACCTACTACATAAGGCCACCCTACCAAGACTGAAAGACATAGCAGATCTACCTAATACATATAAACAAACACAAAGTGGTAGCCAAAATGGGGAGATAAAGAAATATGTCCCAAAGGAAAGAACAGAAGAAATCTCCAGAAAAAGAGTTAAATAAAATGGAGGCAAGTAATTTACCAGATAAAGAGTTCAAGAAATGGTCATAAGGATGTTAAAAAAAACTTAGTGAGAACTTCAATAACATTAAAAAGAACACAGAAGCAATAAAAAAAGAACCACTCAGGGAAAAAAAAAGAATACAATATCTGAAATAAAGAATACACTAGAAAAAATAAACAATAGGTTGGATGAAGCAGAACACTGAATCAGTGATTTGGAAAACAAGGTAGAAGAACACACCCAATCAGCAGCAAAAAGAAAAAAAGAATAAAAAGTAAGGATAGGTTAAGGGACCTTTGGGACATGAAGCATAACAACATCCACATCACAGAAGTACCAGAAGGAGAAGTGAAAGAGCAAAGGATCAAGAACCTATTTGAAGAAATAATGACAAAAAACTTCCCTAACCTGAGGAAGGAGAAAAAAGTCTAGAAAGTTCAGAGTCACAAAAAGAAGAACAAAAATAGGCCCATACTAAGACACACCATAATTAAAATGGCAAAGGCTAAAGACATAGAGAAACTGAAAAACAACAAGAGAAAGACAGCTAGTTATCTACAGGAAGCTCCCATATAACTATCAGCTGATTTCAAACAGAAACATTTCAGGCCAGAAAGGATTGGCATGAAATATTTAAAGTAAAGAAAAGCAATGACCTACAACCAAGAATACTTTACCTAGCAAAGCTATCATTTAAAATTGAAGATCTTTATATACTTTGGATATTAAACCATTGTAGCTATTGTTTGCAAATATCACCTCCAATTTGGTTGGCTGTCTCTTTATTTTGTTGTTAGTTTCTTTTGCTGTGCAGAACCTTTTTATTTTGATATAGTCCCATTCATTTCATTTTTCCTTAACTTTCCTTGCCTTTTGGGTCAAGTTCATAAAATGTTCTCTATGACCAAGGTCCATAAGTTTAGTACCTATGCTTTCTTCTCTCATTCACTGCTCGTAGGAATGTAGACTGGTACACCCAGCATGGAAAACAGGCTGGCGATTCTTCAAAAAATTAAGAATAGAGTTACCATATGACCCAGCAATCCCTCTCCTGAGTATATAACCCCCAAAACTGGAAAACATGTATTCACAAGGATACATGCACCATTATGGTTATTGCAGCATTATTCATGGTGGCCAAGACATGGAGACAACCAAAGCATCCTGTGATAGAGGACTGGATAAAGAAAATGTGGTACCTATACACAAGGGAATACTACTCAGTCATATGAAAAGACAAAATTCTGCCATTTGCGACAACATGGATGGACCTTGAGAATATTAAGCTAAGTGAAATAAGCCAGTCAGAAAAAGCTAGAACCATATGATTTTACTCATATATGGGATATAAAACTGAAACTTGTAGACACAAACAGCATATGATAGCTGTCAGAGGGTAGGGGGCTAATATATGGTGATGGAAGATTTGAATTTGGGTGTTGGGCACACAGTGCAATATACAGATCTTGTATCATAGAAATATACACCTTAAACCTATATGATCCTAGTAACCAATGTCACCCCAATAAATTTAATTAAAAAACTAAAAATAAAATAAATCACTCCTTAAAATTGAAGGAGAAAATAAAGAGCTTCTGAGACAATAAAAGCTAAAGGAGTTCGTTACCACCAAACTAGCATTACAAGAAATGATAAGAGCCTGCTGTAAGAGGAAAAAACAAAACAAAACAAAAAAACAGAGGAACATAGTTAAAAGAAAAAAATAGCAATAAATATGTACCTAACAATAATCACTTAAATGTAAATGGTGTAAATGATCTAATCAAAAGGCACAGGGTACCAGAATGAATATGAAAAAAAAAACCCATATATATGCTGTCTACAAGAGACCCACCACAGAATGAAAGCTACAGACAGATTAAAAATAAAGAAATAGAAAAAAATATTTTATGCAAATGGAATGGGAAAAAAAGCTGGTGGAGTAATACTTATATCTGACAAAATAGACTTTAAAACAAAGGCTGTAGTAAAAGACAAAGAGGGAAACTACATAATGATAAAGGGGACAATCCAACAAGAGAATATAACCTTTTAAAACATTTATTCACCAAATATATGAGCACATAATATGTAAAGCAAATCTTAATGGACATAAAGGAAGAGATTGACAGTAATGTAGTCATAATAGGGGATTTTAACACCCCATTGACAGATTTTCCAGATAGAAAATAAACAAGAAAACAGTGACCTTAAATGACACACTAGATCAGATCTATTTAATTGATATCTTCACAAGAGCACCTGGAACATTTTCTAAGATAGACCACATGTTAGGACACAACACAAGTCTTACTAAATTTAAGAAGACTGAAATCATATCAAGCATCTTCTCTGACCATAATGGTATAAAACTAAAAATCAATCACAAGAACAAAACTGAAAAACACACAAAGACATGGAGGCTAAATAATATTTTACTAAAGAATGAATGAGTTAACAATGAGATCACCCTCACCGGTTTGGCTCAGGGGTTAGAGCGCCAACCAGAGGAGCAGAGAGTCATGGGTTCGATTCCGGTCAAGGGTACGTATTTCAGTTGCGGTTTGTCCGTGACCCCGGTCAGGGTCGTGTGGGAGGCAACCAGTAGATGTGTCTCTCTCACATCAATGTTTCTCTCTCTCTCCCTCTCTCTCTCTCTCCCCCCCTCCCTCCCACTCTGTCTGAAGATAAATGGACAAATATCCTCAGGTGAGGATTAAAAAAAAATGTTAAAAAAGCAATGAGATCAAGGAAGAAATCAAAAGACAACTCAAAACAAATGAAAATGAGAACACAACAACCAAAAATCCATGAGACACAGCAAAAGCAATCCTAAGAGGGATATTCATGGCATTATAGGCCTACCATAAGAAACTAGAAAAATCTCAAATAAACAATATAACTTTACAATTAAAGGCACTAGAAAAAAGAACAACAAACAAAGCCCAAAGTGAGTAGAAAGAAGGAAATAATAAAGATCAGAGCAAGAAAAAACCAAAAGAGTCTTAAAAAATATACAAAAGATCAATGAAACCAAGTACTAGTTCTTTGGAAAAAATAAACAAGATTGACAAATTTTTAACTAGACTCATCAAGAAAAAAAAGAGAGAAGACCCAAATAAATAGAATAAAAATGAAAAGGGAGAACTAACAACTGACACCACAGAAAAGAATTGTAAGAAAATATTATGAACAGCCCAGCCTGTGTGGCTCAGTGGATTGAGCACTGTCCCATAGACTGAGAGGTCCAGGTTTGATTCCTGGTCAGGGCACATGCCCTGGTTGTGGGCTTGATCCCCAGTAGGAGGCATGCAGGAGGCAGACGATCGATGTTTCTCTCTGACATCTATGTTTCTCTCTCTCTCCCTTCCTCTCTCTCTAAAAAAGAAAAAAAAAATTCAATAAAAAATATTATAGAAAAAAATATTATGAACAACTATATGCCAACAATTTAACAATCTGAACAAAATGGATACATTCCTAGAAATATATAATCTTTCAAAACGGAATCAGGAAGAATCAGAAAATTTGAATAGACAGATTATATCTAATGAAATTGAAGCAGTAATTAAAAAAAACTCGACACAAACAAAAGCCCTGATTTGAAGGAATATATGAACCCCTATGTTCATTGTTGTGTTATTTATAATAGCCAAGATTTGGAAGCAGTCCAAGTGCTCATCAAGAGATGAGTGGATAAAAAAGTGTTGGTGCCCTGGCCAGGTGTCTCAGTTGGTTGGAGCATTGTCCCATGCACTAAAAAGTTTGTGAATTTGATTCCTGGTCAGGGCACATACCTAGGCTGTTGGTTTGATCCCTGGTCAGGGTATGTACAGAAGGCAACTGATCATTTTTTCTCTCTCACATCAGTGTTTCTCTCTCCCCCCCCTTCCTTCCCTTTCTCCCTCCCTCCTTCTCTCAAATCAGTAAAAACATATCCTTGGGTTAGGATTAAGATTTTTAAAAGTGATGGTACATTTACACAGTGGAATGCTACTCGGCTTTAAAAATAGAAGGAAAACTTACCTTTTGTGACAGCATGGATGGACATAGAGAGTATTACGCTAAGTGAAACAAGCCAGTCAGAGAAAGACAAAAACCATATGATTACACTTATATGTGGAACCTGATGAACAAAATAAACTAACAAACAAAAAACAAACAGACTCATAGATACACAAAACAGATGGATAGCTGTTAGAGGGGAGGAAGGTGTGGGGACAGGGTGAAAAAGGTGAAGGGATTAAGCAAAAAAAAAAAATCTCATAGATACAGATAACAGTATGGTGATTATCAGAGGAAAAGGGGTAGAGGGAGGTAGAAGAGGGTAAAGGGGGGTAAATGGTGACAGAAGGAGACGACTTTGGGTGGTGAACACATAAACACATCTGTATACAGATGATGCATTATAGAATTGTACACTTGAAATATATATAATTTTATAAAGCAATGTCATCCCAATAAATTCAAGAATTTTTTTTTTCAAAAATGCAATACAAAACTTTAATAGCAGACTTGATCAAGTAGAAAAAATAAGAAAAGTCAACGATCAGTCACTTTAAATTATCCAATTAGGAGAGAAAAAAATGAAAAAGAATAAAGAAAGTCTACAGGATTTATGAGACACTATTAAGAGAGTCCATGTTCTCATTACGAGAGTCTCAGAAGGGCTAGAAAGCTGTTTTAAAGAAATAATTGCTGAAAACAATCCAAATTTTGGGAGAGATTTGGACATCTCAGTTCATGATACTCAACAGTCTCTAATCAGGTTTAACACAAGGAAAACTTCAGAGAGACATATACTCAAACTGTCAAAAATTGAAGACAGAATCTTGAAAGCAGCAAGAGAAATGAGGCTTATTACATAGAAGGGAACTTCCATAGGTTATCAGTGAATTTCTCAGTAGAAACTGTGCAGGTTATAAGAGAGTGGCATAATATATTGAATGTACTGAAATTTAAAAAACTGCCAATCAAGAATACTTTACCTGACAAAATTGTCCTTCAGAACTGAAGGAGAGAAAAAGACATTTCTAGAAAAACAAAAGCTAAAGGAGTTATTCACCACTAAACTGTCCTACTATAAATGCTAAAGGGAGTTCTTCAAGCTGAAACAAAACAAAACAATAAAATGCTAACTAATAAAATTAAAATATATTACAGTATAAAACACTGGTAAAGGTAAATATGTATTTAAATTCAGAATACTTCAATATTATAATGGTGGTGTGTAAAATATTATAACTCTAGCATAAACTTTATTAAAATTAAAATTATTAAAAATAACTATGACTGCAATAATTTGTTAATGGTTACACGATATAAAAAGATGTACATTGTGACATTAAAACATGAAATATAGGAGGTAATAAAAGTAGAGAGCTTTTGTATGTGATTGAAGTTGTTATCAGCTTAAAATAGACTGTTATAAGATGTTTTATGTAAGCCTCATAGTAACTACAAACTGAACCTATAATATACACACAAAAAAATAAAGAGAAATAAATTAAAGCATATCAGTACAGCAAATCATTAAATCACAAAGAAGACAGAAAAAGAGGAAGGCAGGAACAAGGTATATGAAAAATGCCCAAGAAACAATGAACAAAATGGCAACAGTACAGCCTTTAAATGTAAATGGACCAAATTCTCTAATCAAAAGACATGGAATGGCTAAATGAATAAAAAAAAAATAAGACCCAACAGATTGTTCCTATAGACTGAAGTAAAAGATATCAAGAGTAGTTATATCAGACAAAATAAAATTTTATTCAAAATATGTAAAAAAAAAAAGATAATTATATATTGATAAAGGGGTCAATTCACCAAGAAAATAATTATATATATATATATATATATATATATATATACACACACACACACACACACACACACACACACCCATCATGGGAGCACCTAAATTTATAAAGCAAATATTAAAGATATGAAGGGAGATCTATAGTCCTATGTTTATTGCAGCATTATTCATAATAGCCAAAATATGAAAACAACCTACATGTCCCTTAAGAGATGAATGAACAAAGAAAATGTGGTATACATGTACAATAGAATACTATTCAGCCTTATAAAAGAAGGAAATATTGACATTTGCAACAATATGGATGAAATTGGAGGACATTAAGCTAAGTGAAATAAGCCAGACACAGAAAGACAACTATCACATGATCTTATATGTGGAATTAAATAAAAGAATTGAGTAGCATGGTGGTCAAGAGGCTGGGTGTGGAAGAAGAGAAGAGACATGAACAGATACAAACTTTTTGTTATAAGATGGTTAAGTTTTGGTGAGATTTAATGAACAGAACGATGATTATAGTTGATAGTAATGTATTAAATACTGGAAATTTGCTGAGAGTAGATCTCAACACACACACACACACACACACACACACACAGTAACTATTTTAGGTAATAAACATTTTTATTGTGGTAATCATTTTAATATATACATATATAAAAGATCATATTGTATAGCTTAAATGTATGATTTTTATTTTCAATCATATCTCAATAATTCTGGAAAAGACAAAAATATGTGAAAATTTATAGAATGCAGTTCAAGTTAAAGCATTTCATAGAGGAAAATCTATAGCTTTTTACACTAACATTTAGAAAGGAGAAATATCTTAAATCAATAACAAGTTTCACCTTAAATATTTGAAAAATAAATAAGGGTAAACTCAAGGCAAGGAAAAGGAGAAAATGATAAAGATAAGAGCAGAAACCAATGAAACAGAAAACAAAACAACAAAAAGAGAAAATCAACAAATCAAACTTGTTCTTTGAAAAGATTAACAGTATTGGCAAACCATTAGCTAGATTAACCAAGAAGAAACAAGAACAAACACAGATTATCAAAGTTAGGAATGAAAGAAAAGCAGCTCGCCAATGATTCCTCAGAAATCAAAAACATTATAAGGAATTACTGTAATATAATCAGATGTCAAGAATTTGACTACTTATGTAAAATTGGCAAATTCATAGATAAACAAAATTGACTCAGGAAGAAACAAAAATCTTAATAGAAATATAACAAGAGACTGAATTAGTTATTTAAAATATTTCCATACAGAAAATCCCAGGCCCAGAGAGCTTCACTGAATTCCATCAAACATTTATTTATTTATTTATTTATTTATTTATTTATTTATTTATTTATTTATTGGTACGTGGCTCTAGTGGGAACCAAACCTGGGACTCTCTGGTCTTCAGGCTGACGCTCCAACCACTGAGCCAACCTGGCCAGGGCCCGTCAAACATTTTAAAAGTGAAGAATATAAATATTCCACAAACTCTTCATGAAGATAGAGGAGGAAGAAATTCATCCCAACTCCTTCTATGAGGCCAGTATCATCCTAAAACCAAAGCCAAAAAGAGCACAAGAAAATAACACTATGGACTGATACTAGTCATGAATATAAACACAAAGGTCCACAACAAAATGTTAGCAAACTGAATTCAACAATATAAAAACAAATTACACAAAAATATGATTTATCCTAGCAATATAAGATGGGTTTAATATTTAAAAATCAATCAATGTATCATTTTAACAAAATAAAGGACAAAAATTAAATGGTTCTCTCAAAAGGTAAGTAAAGGCAATTGAAAAAGATTAAACATGCATTCATGAACGGGAACCTTCACCAACTGATAAAGAGCATTAAAGAAAGTTGTTATCTTTGACTTAATGGTAAAAGATTAAAGACTTTTATTCTAAGAATGAGAACAAAGCAAATATGCCTACAATCACCATATCTTTTTCATGTTGTATGGGAGAATTATTCACTGTAATCAAGCAAGGAATAGAAATGAAAGAGATCTAGATGGGAAAGGAAGAAGTAATATTGTTGTTATTCTCAGAGAATATGATCTTGTATGTAGAAAATCTTAAAGAATTCACTAAATACTACTGCAAAACTACTAATAAACGAGTTCATCATGGTTGCAGGACACAAGACCAACATTCAAAAATCAAACTTTTTTGTATATTAGCAATGAAAAATCTGAATAATAAGTAAAGAAAAATATTTCTTAACAATAGCATCAGAAAGAATAGCATACTCAGAGATCAATTTAACAAACGTATAATACTTGGACATAGGAAAGTCCAAAACATTGATGAGAGAAATTCTAAAAGATCCAATTAAATGGAGAGACAGTTCATGTTCATGGATTGGAAGACACACATTGTTAAGATGAAATTCTCCCTACTTTTGTCTAAAGAGTCAATTCTATCCAGCACACTTTTTGTAGAAATTTACAAGAGGATCCACAAATTTATATAGAATTTCAAAAGACCAGGAATAGTCAAAACTATTTTGAAAAAGAGAAAAGTTGTAGGAATTTTACCTCTCAAATCAAAACAATCCAATTGAAAAATGGGCAGAGGACCTGAACAGACACCTCTCCTAAGAAGACATACAAATGGCCATCAGATATATAAAAAGATGCTTAACTTTACTAGCTATTAAGAAATGCAAATCAAAACTACGAGACACCACCACACATCAGTTATAATGGCTATTATCAACAATACAAGTAAAAACAAATGATGGAGAGGTTATAGAGAAAAAGGAACCTTCATCTACTGCTGGTGGGAATGTAAACCTATATAGACACTATAGAAAACAGTCTAGAGGCACCTCAAAAATTAAGAATAGAGTTACCATGTGACCCAGCAACCACTCTTTTGGGTATCTACCTGAAAATTTTGAAAAAACATTTATTTGAAAATTATATGTAGCCCTGTGTTCATTGCAGCATTATTCACAGTGTCCAAGACATGGAAACAATCAAAGTGTCTTCTGATAGATGATTAGATAAAAAGATGTGGTACATATACACAATGGAATACTACTTTAGCCATAAAAAAAGATGAAATACATGAATGGATCTTGAGAATATCATGCTAAATGAAATAAGTCAGTCAGAAAAAGTCAAGAACCATATGATTTCACTCATATGTAAGATATAAAACTAAAAGCAACAAATGAACAAATAAGAGAAGACAAACACGCATAGACACAGACAACCGTATGGTGGTTGCCAGAGGGGTGGAGGGAAAGGAGTAAAGGGTAAAGGAGGTCAAATGCAGGGCAGGGCAAGACTAGGTTTACAGTTGTTCATATGGAAAATAATACTAATTAATAAATAATAATACCAAAATAAACTTTGTCATACAACTATAAACCTACTTTTGCCCCACCCTATATATGGTGACAGGAGATTTAACTTTAGATGGTAAACATACAATGCAATCAATATACAAATTATGTATTATATAATTGTACATTTAAAACTTATATACTTTCATTAATTCTATTGAATCTATTAACCAATGTCATCCCAATAAATTTAACTTAAAAAAGCATAAACAAAAGATATTGGAGCTAACAAGTTCACTGTGAAAGTCTCCACTGAAAATGTAAAGAACTTATCACTCTGATGAATAACTATCGATAGAAGTAGAATAGTGTCCAATATCATTTCTCTTGATCTGGAGTTTATGTCCATTATACCACAAGGTATATCTATTACACTGCAAAGTGATATAAATACAGAGAAAGTCCTAATTCTCTTTATTTGAAGAGAAGAGGAAGTAATGATGTTTTACTATTTGCAATGCAAAGCTGTTCTATATCCTATAAAATATATATATATATATTTAAAAACATATATACACACAGGCACATATATATACCTATTACATATATATTTGGACTATATATATGGACAAAATTCTACCCAGAAAAATATATACCCTCTGCCTTAATACACACAGTAGATTATAAAACTTAAGTTCACTCATTAACTGTAAAAAATAGTCAATGGCATAGAATTTGCTCATTTTACTTAATTCCTTCACCTTTTTTATCCAGCCCAGCAACTACATCCCCTCTGAAAACTGTCGGTCTGTTCTCTATCTATGAATCTGTTTTTATTTTGTTTGTTAGTTTATTTTGTTCATTAGATTCTACATATGAGTGAAATTATATGGTGCTTATCTTTCTCTGACTGGCTTATTTCATTATTTCATTATTTAGCATAATGCTGTCCAGGTCCATCCGTGCTGTTGCAAAGGCTAAGATTTCCTTCTTTTTTATGTCCCAGTAGTATTCCATTGTATAAATGTACCATAACTGTTTTATCTACTCATCTACTGATAGACACTTGCGCTGCTTCCAAATCTTGGCTATTGTAAATAATGCTGCAATTAACATAGGGGTGCATATATTCTTTCAAATTAGTGTTTTGGGTTTCTTTGGATATATTCCCAAACATACAATGTAATATACAGATAATGTGTTATATGTAGCTGTACACCTGAAACCTATATAATTTTATTAACCAATGTCACACCAATAAATTCAATATCAAATGGAATTAGCTCATATTACAATTCATTCTCTGCCATGCTGTATAATGTACTCCTTGTTTTGAGACTATAACTTACATAAAATAATGTTATTTTACTTTCACTATAAACCCTTGTTTATAATGCTATTATGTGAAAGCATAATCAATAGATAAAAAGTGAAGGCTATTTATAGGATTTGTTTCAAAATGATGATTATACTATAAAATCAGTAGCAAAACAACTCTATGCAGTTTGTTGCACTACTATTATTGAAATTCTACAGAA
Organism: Tadarida brasiliensis; assembly: GCA_030848825.1. Classification (NCBI taxonomy): domain Eukaryota; kingdom Metazoa; phylum Chordata; class Mammalia; order Chiroptera; family Molossidae; genus Tadarida; species Tadarida brasiliensis. The sequence goes on along the minus strand of CM061261.1, from coordinate 65,359,673 downwards.
TAATCATATTTATCTAAAGATGAAAAGTGAAGTGTGATGATACCCAAATGATTATGACTTTGTAAACTGTATACTTTTATTTTTGCTAAATGCCTAAACATTTGATGATTTGTGGTAACATGGAGTGAATCAAACTAATTTGGTTCTCCTTTCTAGAAGCCTACAACAGACAATGTTAACAAATATGTATTCATTTCTTGAACTATTTCCCAAACTAACTTTTACAATTTGAGTCATATAGGTATGATCCCCTTTCATTAAAGGAAATATAGTCTAGGGGAAAGAGCCTCCAACTGGAGGCAAAATGATGTTTGAGTAAGGCTCTGTTACTTACCGGCTGCACGTCAACTCTAAAAATTTCACTTCAGATAGGAGCAATAATATCCTACTTGTCCAACTCAGGGATTATAATAATGATGAAATATGATAATGCATATAAAAAAACAATCATTTGTAAGTTACTATGGAAGAGTGAAATAGCAAAAGTCCATGGCAATAAGTAAACTTTTTTGTGGTTTAGTTGTAACAGATAATGGCTTGGAACTCACTGGAGAGAAAAGCACTTGGTGGGGGAGGGAGGGGGGAAGGAGGGAGGTTAGGGGAGAATCAGAGAAGAAGAAAAGCCTAGCTCATAGACAGCCTCTGGATATAAACTTGGAGGAAAAGATTTTTCAGTTAATTGAAGCACAAACAGAAAACATCTATTAGACTAAGAGTCCTCGAGGTTACTATCTAAGGATAATCCATCTTTTTATTTCTTGTACTGCCTGGCATGGTATTTTACACGTTATAGGTGTTCATTCTTAAGTTTTCTAGAAAATAGAGCTAATGGTTTATTTGGGATGTACAAACTTAAGGATGTAGCTCTATCTTAAAGTTTTATTTTTTAAAAATCTGAAATTTAGCTCAGCCCATGTGGCTCAGTGGTTGAGCATCAACCCATGTACCAAAAGGTCACCAGTTCAATTCCCAGTCAGGGCACATGCCCAGGTTGCAGGCTCGATCCCCAGTAGGGGGCGTGCAGGAGGCAGCCAGTCGATAGTTCTCTCTCACGTGGATGTTTCTATCTCTTTCTCCCCTCCTCTCTCTCTAAAAAAAAAAAAAATATATATATATATATATATATATATATATATATATATATATATATATATATATCGATCTGAAGCTTAAGGGAATGGATTTTCTACTCATACAATAGTATTCCAGTTTCTTCTCATCACCAGTGTTCCAATCTGACGTTTAATTCCACCAACTCACAAAGCCCCCAAACATAATCTCTTCTGCACAATATGGATAATAGTATTCCACTGTTAAATTGTCTTTATATCACCCTAATTTCTGCCTGGTTTTGCCTCTTCTTTTGACCAATTTCCTTCCTAAACAACTGACCTCAGTGTCTCAGTTTTTGAAAACGACACCTGCTACCTAGCTCAATTTACCCAAGAAAATAATGAAAGTTTTTCCAGTATTAAAGCACAGAAGGAGTTTTGATCACTGAGAAATTCATTTGTGTGTAGGAAAAAGAGATGTTTTTGCCAATATTTTTGCTATGCAACCACTATACTATGACGACTAGCACTAAAATGAAACATAACTTCATAAGTGGAGAATGGTTTAAAAAGAATGTATAGAGATTATTAATCAAAGCCAGTACCTTCTGGAACCTCCTAAAAGGAATCAGCTGAAGAGGAAGTCAAGGGCTTTATAAGAACTTATCTTTTTAAGAAAGGAAATGTAAATGCAGACCCATGCAGTCATTCCTTAAATTATATCAGATAATGCATTTAGAATGCAAAACTAATTATGATTAAAGCAGTAATGGGCCACCTATACCAGTTATGGTGCAAAAGAGACACATCATCATTTAGATGTTTTAAACATTTAAACTACAACTGAAACAGAATGCACATTTTTGGAATGGAGAGGGCATGATCACAAACATGACGGGAAACACATGGGTCACAAAGATGACATGAAACCTACAGCTCTTCCAGGAAACTATAAAACTCAGTCATTTATATACTTACTGAACATTTTTTAAAACAAATGTATTATATTAAGAAATGTTAGAAAATCTAATAATGGCATCAACAATTACAGAAAATAAGATATTTCTTGGAGATATTTTCTCTGTATGAAACAAATCATTCTCTGTAACTGTTGTTGTTTTTACCTTTTCTTGTGGGGTGCCGAAGTGTTGCCCCAAAATTCACATGTGAATGACGACTTCCTACTTTTCCCTTCTCTAGGAAGAAGAAAGTAATTATATGGTCTGTATAAGTCCGGTTCTCTAGAGAAACAGAACCAATAGGGCATATATACAAGCTCTCCGTTTTAAATATACAGACCTCAGAGTCATTTTGAAAATTTCCTTTAGCTTTCACGTCATGTGTTGCAAGCTGAACTACCCCTACAGTTATAATCCTTTATAAAACTCTTCACAAAAGTTCTAATGATTCATTTTGATGAAATTTTATTAATCATAGTAGATAAAAATTTACCTTAAAAGCATAATTATTGTGTTTATTGGTTCTTTTTTATATATATTTTCATTGATTTTTTTTTAGAGAGAGAGGAAGGGAGAGGGAGAAAGATAGAAACATTGATGTGAGAGATACATCAATTGGCTACCTCCTGCATGCCTTCTACTGGGGATCGAGCCCACAACCCGGCATGTGCCCTGAACAGGAATTGAACCGGGACCTCTCAGTCCATGGGACAATGCCCAATCCACTGAGACACACCGGCCAGGCTGTTTATTGGTTCCTAAAAATCTTGAGTGCCAGTGACACCACAATATGCTTTTTTTTTTTTAACTATACATCATCTGGATATTGTGTTGTTGTAGTGTGTTTACCACCCCAAGTCAAGTCTCCTTCCATCACTGTTTATCTCCCCTTTACCTTCTTCTGCCTCCCCTTACACTCCCTTCACTCTGAAAATCACCATACTGTTGTCTGTGTCCATGAGTCTTTCTTTTTTCTTTGCTTAATCCCTCACCCTTCATACTCAGCCCCCAAACACCTCCCCTCCGACAGCTGTCAATCTGTTCTCTGTATCCATGAGTCTGTCTCCACAATCTCAGACATTTCTCATAGCAATATTTTTTTTCTGATATATCACCTCAGGCAAGGGAAACAAAATAAAAAATAAACAAATGGGACTACATCAAATTAAAATTTTTTTACAGCAAAGGAAACCATCAACAAAATGAAAAGACAACCCACTGGAATGGAAGAGCTATTCACCCATGTATCTGATAAGGGCTTAATATCCAAAATTTATAGGAAACTTATAAAATTCAACACCAAAAAAACCCACAAAAAAACAAAAAAACAACCCAGTTAAGAAATGTGCAAAGGACCTGAACAGACACATCGCCAAAGAGGACATACAGATGCTGAGTAGACATATGAAAGGATGCTCATCATCATGAATCACCAGAGAAATGAAAATTAAAGTCACAAACAGATATCACCTCACACCTGTCAGAATTGCTATCATCAATAAATCAACCACCAAGTGCTGGTGAGGATATGGAGAAAAGGGAATTCTTGTGCACTGTTGGTAGGAATGCAGATTGGTGCAACCTCTATGGAAAGCAGTATAGAATCATCTCAAAAAATTGAAAATGGAACTGCTTTCTGACCCAGCAATTCCACTTCTGAGAATATAGCCAAAAAAAAAAAAAAAAAAAAACACAAAAAACCAAACACTAATTCAAAAGAATATATGCACTCCTTTGTTTACTGCAGTGTTATTTACAGTAGCCAAGATTTGGAAGCAGTCCGGGGGCCCATCAGTAGGTGAGTGGATAAAAAAACGGAGGTACATTTACACACTGGAACACTACTCAGCTATAAAAAAGAAGGACATCTTAACAAAATATGCTTTTATTATTATTATTATTAATAATTTATAATTGTTACAGATGTTTCTCCTTTTTCCTCCATTGACACCCTCCTTCCCATCCCCCCCCGCCCCATCACCAGCTTTGTTGTCTATGTCCATTGGTCGTGCATACATGCATATAAGTTCTGTGGTTTATCTCCCCCCAACCCCCCTTCTCTGAGGCTTGTCAGTCTGTACCCCACTTCTATGCCTCTGGGTCAATTTTGTTCATCAGTTTGTTTAGTCATTATATTCCACAAATAAGTGAGATCATGTGATATTTGTCTTTCTCTGCTTGGCTTGTTTCGCTTAGCATAATACTCTCCAGGTCCCTCCATGTCGTCTCAAAGGATAAGAGATCTTTCTTCTTACAGCTGAATAGTACTCCATTGTGTATATGTACCACAGCTTTTTTATCCATTCATCCACTGATGGGCACTTGGGTTGTTTCCAGATCTTAGCTATTGTAAATAGTGCTGCTATGAACATAGGGGTACATATATTCTTTCTGATTGGTGTTTCAGGTTTCTTAGGGTATATTCCTAGAAGTGGAATCACTGAATCAAATGGCAGTTCAATTTTTAACTTTTTGAGGTAACACCATAGTATTTTCCACAGTGGCTGCACCAGTCTGCATTCCCACCAGCAGTGTACTAGAGTCCCGTTTTCTCCACACCCTCGCCAACACTTGTTGTTTGATGCTTTGTTGATGGTGGCCATTCTGACAGGTGTGAGGTGATACCTCATTGTTGTTTTAATTTGCATCTCTCTGATGATTAGTGACGCTGAGCATTTTTTCATACCTTTGCCATTTGTATATCCTGTTTGGAGAGGTGTCTATTTAGCTCCTCTGCCCATTTTTAATTGGGTTCTTTGTCTTCCTTTTGTTGAGTTGTATAAGCACTCTATATATTTTGGAAACTAACCCCTTATCTGATGCATCGCTGGTGATTATGGTCTCCCATATAGTGTGATCCCTTTCCGTTTTGATGGTTGTTTCTTTTGCTGTGCAGAAGCTTTTGAGTTTGATGTAGTCCCATGTGTTCATTTTTTCCTTTGTTTCTCTTGCCTTAGGTGTTATATCAGTGAAAATTCTGCTGCATATGATGTCTAAAATTTTGTTGCCTGCATTTTCTTCTAGAATTTTTATGGATTCACGAGTTACATTTAAGTCTTTTATCCATTTTGAGTTTATTCTCGTGTATGGTGTAAGTTGGTGGTCTAGCTTCATTTTTTTGCATGTAGCTGTCCAATTTTCCCAACACCATTTATTGAAGAGACTGTCTTGACTCCACTGTATGCTCTTGCCACCTTTGTCAAATATTAATTGAGCATATTGTCTTGGGTCAATTTCTGGGCTCTGTATTCTGTTCCATTGAATCTGTTCTGATCTATCTGCCTGTTCTTGTGCCAGTACCAGACTGTTTTGATTACAGTGGCTTTGTAGTATAACCTGATATCTGGTAATGTGATCCCTCCTACTTTGTTCTTCTTTTTTTAAGATTGCTGTGGCTGTTCAGGGTTTTGGGTTCCATATAAACTTTTGGAGTGTTTGTTCTAGTTCTGTGAAGTATGTCATTAGTATTTTGATGGGGATTGCATTGAATCTATAGATTGCTTTGGGTAGTATGGACATTTTAATGATGTTAATTCTTCCAATCCATGAACAAGGTATATGCTTCCACTTTTTTATAACTTCCTCTATTTCTTTTTTCAATGACCTGTAGTTTTCTGTGAAGAGATCTTTTACTTCTTTGGTTAAGTTTTTTCCTAGGTATCTTAATTTTTTTGCTGCGATGGTAAATGGCATTGTTTTTTTAGTTTCTCTTTCTGTGAGTTCATCATTGGTGTATAAGAATACTGTCGATTTCTTGACGTTAATTTTGTATCCTGCTACTTTGCCATATTCATTTATTAGGTCTAGTAGATTTTTGATGGAGTCTTTAGGGTTTTCTATGTATAATATCATGTCATCTGCAAATAATGACAGTTTCACTTCCTTCTTTCCAATTTGGATCCCCTTTATTTTTTCTTCATGTCTAATTGCTGTGGCTAAGACTTCCAGTACTATGTTAAATAAGAGTGGCGAAAGTGGGCATCCCTGTCTTGATCCCGTTCTTAAAGGGAATGCTTTTAGTTTTTGCCCATTGAGTATGATACTGGCTGTAGGTTTTTCATATATGGCCTTTATTTTGTTGAGATATGATTCCTCTATTCCCACATTGCTGAGCGTTTTTATCAGAAATGGGTGCTGGATTTTGTTGAATGCTTTTTCAGCATCTATTGATGTGATCATATGGTTTTTATCTTTCATTTTGTTTGTGTGGTGTATCATATTTATTGATTTGCAAATATTGTACCATCTATGCATGCCTGGGATGAAACCCACTTGGTCATGATGAATAATTTTTTTGACGTATTGCTGGATCCGATTTGCTAATATTTTTTTAAGGATTTTGACATCTGTGTTCTTCAGGGATATTGGCCTGTAATTTCCTTTCTTTGTAGTGTCTTTATCCGCTTTTGGAATTAGGATTATGCTGGCCTCATAAAATGAGTTTGGAAGTGTTCTGTCTTCTTGGATTTTTTGGAATAGTTTGAAGAGAATGGGTATTAGATCTTCTTTGAATGTTTGGTAAAACTCCCCCATGAAGCCATCTGGGCTTGGGCTTTTGTTTGCTGGGAGTTTCTTAATTACATCTTCAATTTCCTTAGTTGTTTTTGGTCTGTTCAAGTTTTCTATCTCTTCCTGGTTCAGTTTTGGGAGGCTGTATGGTTCTAGAAATTTGTCCATTTCTCCTAGATTGTCCAATTTGTTGGCGTATAATTGTTCATAGTATGTTTCGATGATCCTTTGTGTTCTGTGGTGTCAGATGTTACTTCTCTTTCATTTCTGATTTTGTTCATTTGGTTTCTCTCTTTTTGTTTCTTGGAGAGTCTGGCTAAAGGTCCATTGATCTTGTTTATCTTTTCAAAGAACCAGCTTTTTCTTTCATTGATCTTTTGCATTTTTTTTAGTCTCTATGTTGTTTATTTCTGCTCTGACCTTTAATATTTCCTTCCTCCTACTAGCTCTGGGCTTTTCTTTTTGTTTACTTTCTAGTGCTTTAAGTTGTAGGGTTAGAAAGTCAATTAGGAATTTTTCTTGTTTCTTGAGGTAGGCCTGTAGTGCTATGAACTTCCCTCTCAGGACTGCTTTCACTGTGTCCCATAGATTTTGTGTTGTTGTGTGTTCATTTTCATTGGTTTCCAGGAATTTTTTAATTTCTTCCTTGATCTCATTGGTAACCCATTCGTTGTTTAATAACATGCTATTCAGCCTCCAAATGTTTGAATGTTTTTGTGTGTTTTTATTGTAATTGAGTTCTAGTTTCATGCTACTGTGATCTGAGAAGATTCTTGATATGATTTCAATTTTTTTTAATTTTTAGAGACTTGCTTTGTGTCCTAACATGTGGTCTATCTTTGAGAATGACCCATGTGCACTTGAGAAGAATGTATATTCTGCAGCTTTGGGGTGAAATGTTCTGTAAATATCAATGAAGTGCAACTGATCTAGTTTGTCTTGTAAAGACTCTATGTCCTTGTTAATTTTTTGTCTAGAAGATCTATCCAGTGGTGTAAGTGGTGTGTCAAAGTCACCCACTATGATTGTGTTGCTATTGATCTCTCCCTTGAAGTCCTCCAGAAGTTTTTAAATATATTTTGGTGCTCCCGTGTTTGGTGCGTATATGTTTACCAGGGTTATATCCTCTTTTTGGATTGATCCTTTTAATATTATGTAGGGATCTTCTCTGTCTCTTATTATGGCCCTTGTTTTGAAGTCTATCTTATCAGATATGAGTATTGCTACACCAGCTTTTTTTCCATTTCCATTTGCTTGGAAATTTTTTTTCCATCTGTTCATTTTCATCCTGTGTGAGTCTTTTGTTGTGAGGTGAGTCTCTTGTAGACAGCATATATATGGGTCGTGTTTTCTTATCCAGTCAGCTACCCTACGTCTTTTGATTGGAGCATTTAAGCCATTTACCTTTCAGGTAATTATTGATAGATAGTTATTAGTTGCCATTTTAATTTTATGCCTGTGTTTCTCTCTCTCTCTCTCTCTCTCTCTCTCTCTCTCTCTCTCTCTCTCTCTCTCTCTCTCTCTCTCTCTCTGTTTCTTCTTCTTACAACAGTCCCTTCAGCATTTCTTGCAGTGCTGGTTTGGTGATGGTAAATTCCTTTAGTTGATTTTTGTTTTGTTTTTTATCCATGAAGCTCTTTATTTCTCCTTCAATTTTGAAAGATAGCCTTGCTGGATAGAGTAGTCTTGGATTCAGACCCTTGCCTTGCATTACTTTGTACACTTCATGCCACTCCCTTCTGGTTTGCAGTGTTTCTATGGAGAAATTAGCTGACAGTCTAATGGGAGCTCCCGTGTAGGTAATTTTCTGTCTCTCTCTTGCTTCCTTTAAGATTCTTTCTTTGTCTTTAATGTTTGCATTTTTATTATGATGTGTCTAGCTGTGGGTCTTCTGGGGTTCATCTTGCTTGGGACTCTGTATTTCCTGGAGTTGTGTGACTTTTTCCTTCACCAGTTTAGGGAAGTTTTCTGTCATTATTTCTTCAAACAGGTTCTCTATTCCTTTCTCTGATTCTTCTCCTTCCAGTAGCCTTAAAATGCGAAAGTTGTTACATTTTGTATTGTCCCACAGCTCCCTTAAACTTTCCTCTTGCTTTTTAATTTTTTTTTCCATTTGCTGCTCTATTTGGGTATTTTTCTCTACCTTGTCTTCTAAGTCACTGATTCGGTCTTCAGCTTCTTCTAATCTACCCTCGAACCCTTCTAAGGTATTTTTCATAACAGCTATATTATTCTTTATTTCCTCTTGATTTTTATGTATAGCTTCTATCTCTTTTTTTAGGCTGAAGTAGTTCCCAGTGAGCTCTTCATAATTCTTATTAAGTTGCTTGTAGTTCTCACCTAATTGTTTGAACACCCTTAAAATCATTGCTTTGAATTCTTTATCTGACAAGTTGCTGTCTTTCATTTCCTGTAGTTTCTTTTCTGGTGATTCCTCTCTTTCTTTCCTTTGGGTGTTGTTTGTCTCCCCATTTTAGCCATCTGGTAGCTCTAGACCCAGTGAGGGATGTTTGGATTTGTAGGCAGCTCACTGTATATCAAATAAGGCTACTGTGCCTCCCAGACTGTTTTGTTGCGTGTCGCCTGTTGCCCGCTGTGGATCCTGGAGGACTGACTACTGGGGGCTGGTATTGATGTGTCCTGGTAGGCGCTGCTGCTGGATCACGTGGGCCCCTCTGGAGCTGTGTTCCCAGCTGGTCGCTGGTGCCACCTGTAGCTCTATAGCTCAGGCCCCGTTGCAGCCATGCTCCCTGCCCGTACCATGGGCAGCTGTGTTGTACAGGCCTCACTGGAGCCCTGGAGCCCTGCTGATTTTGAGGGCAGCTGGGTTGTACAGGCCCAGTTGGAGCCCCTGCTTCCCGCTGATCCCATGGGGAGCTGGATTGCACAGCCCCTTCTGGAGACCGGGCTCCACGCCTATCTTGTGGGCAGCTGGGTAGCACAGGCCTCTGGGGAGCCCCAGGTCCCGCTGCTGGCGGCTGGGGAGTGCTGTTGCCCCGTGGGGCTCAGCTCCTGCTCAGCCTCTGTTAAAGCTTTTGGGGATGGGTCTCAGCTGCTGATCTGTGCTTCTGCTGCCTGGGGATGGATGTCTGCTCCCCAGCCTCTGTTGCTGGGGGTATATCTCGACTCTGATCAGGCTGCTACTGTGGGGGATGGTGCTGGCTCCTGGCCGTTAGCGGCTTCCGCAATCAGCACCTTGGCAGCTCCGCTACTGTGCACTGGTCTGTGTTGACACAGGGTGTCCACTGGTCTGAGGGTGCCAGGTGCACTGGTGGGCTCAGGTTGCTGGGCCCTAGCCACTCCCACTGCCTCCTCCCAGGGAAGACCCCGGATCTTCCAAAATGGTGGGACCTCCCCGCAGCACAGGGAGAAGCACCCTGAAGAGCCGCTTACCGCAGTAGCTGGCTGCTCCTGTCCACAGCACAGGAACCTTCTGCTCCGCATCTCTGCACTGCAGAGTTTGGTCATCCATCTTTACGTCCACTCACACTCTCTCACACTAGCTCACTCTCTCAGCACTCACCTCCCTCTGGCCCTGCCCACTGCCATCTTCCAAAATATGCTCTTAAGAAACAAAATTCTATTTATAAAAAAAGTGAGTCAAACTAAATACTGAAATTTAAATTTTCCACTTAATGCAACCTGTAAATTTAATTATAAATTTTATGATTTTGTTTCTAGCTATGATAAAATAAACACCAGTCACAACACAACACTAAGAATGAAAATTTGTCAAATATACCAGAATATGTAAAAATTCTTACTAATTTTATGGAGGTAAGTTATTGCTACTTGTTTAATATATGATTATGCATCTTTAAAATAAAAAAAATTAATTTAAAAGTTTTAGAACTAAGTGGTTTAGTAATGCAGTCAGCACCAGATTTATCCTATGTCAACAAACAATAATTAAAAAATAAAACAAAATAAAAATATTTTCATCAGAGAAGCAAAAAAAAGAAATATCTAGAATTAGCAAGAAAAGTTTGCAATTCCTATGAAAAACATCCATAGGACTTAATAGAAAGAAGCAAAGGCAGATCTAATATATTAAGATACATATTTTTCCCAGGACTAAATATTATTGAAAAATCAATACTTCCCAAATTCATCTAATGGTTTAATTCAATCCTGATGATATTTTTGTGGACTAGATAATAATTACTTTAAAGCTTATTTGGAAGAACAAGTGTAACACTAGTTTTTAAAAGTCTCAAACAGAGATGTTATAATAGTAAATTACCCACAAAATATAACACTACCACAAATAAACAGTGTGGAATTGGTGCAAAACATGACATACGAGTAAACAGGATAGATATCCTGAAAATAGCCTAACTCAAGACAGTAATAGGATACAAGTTAAAAAGGACCATCAGGAAACAATAGGGCTAGATCAGTCAAAAAATGTTTTAGGGGAAATTGACCTTTCAAAATGAGATTATTAAAAAATTGGCTTTTCAAAAGATTATTCAAAAAGAGTTTGGAGGAAATTGATCAAATTCAAGCCTCACATTATACTCTAAAATAAAGAGTTAAATGTAAAAAAGATATAGTGGAAAAACATATATTTAACTGATCTTTGGATGGGCAGAGTTCTAAGTATATTAGAAATGAAGAGAACATATGTAAATATGTCTGGTAGAAACTTAAATATTACGCTTGCCTATTAAGGCTGCCTTCACCCACCTCTCACTGACATCCAGGCTGTCCTGTGTCTGACATCAGAAGGACGAGGCAGCTTATCTCCTGTCCAGCTCTTCTCTGTCCTCTGAGGTTGTGGCTCTGAGCTTCACTTGCCAGACTTGTTTCTGGAGCTCCAGTATGTCCCAAGGTTGCCTCTCTCCTTTACTTCTGTAGTTTTCTTAACCAAAGCAAGAACCTAGGGAAGCCCTTGAGTTAGTGATGGAGACCAGGTTTGCTCAATAATGCTTGGTGATAAATTCAGGTGTTACTGATTTGACAAACCCAACTGCATTGCATATTGTTGGATGATGTACTACAACAGTCCTGAGGGAACTTTAAGGGGAGCATTTCTTTCTTTCTTTTTTTCCCTTCATGACATTTAGTTTTGAACTGGAATTATGAATCCCACAATTTTAAACATTGCTTTATATTCCTCCTAGACATTTCCAGCAGCCAATAGGGCTTTTAACTCTCAATCACCAAGAGTTCTTCTTCAAAGCTAGCAACTCCTGCAGCAACTTTGGGGCCTATTCTAGCACACTCTACATACTTATTCCTCAACTGGGAGATAATACAATCTATTCAAGCTCCTCCATCTGCAGTTTGAAAGACTTTGTAATCACCTGACCCACTTTGGCAACCAAGGCTCCAAAAAGTTTAGTTGCTGCCTTTGCCCCACACCATAATGTGACCTGGGGCAGGGACCTGTGCCTTTCTTCTACCAATTGTAGGACTGGCCACCACTTTTCCCTAAGTGATACACAGCCTAGCCCAAAGAAATTTCAAATAGTTTTATAACTCAAAAAATGCACCCCCAATACAAAATACATAAAGTCACGTGCCATATTCTTAGATCTTCAGAACATCTTCATGTGAACATTTCTAGGCCAGTGGAATGTGTTTTGTGTGAGCCCCTTCCCTTCTTCCAATCTCTCCTTCCTCCTGTATGCCCCTGTACCTATTTATATTGCAATTTACACGTGAAAGCAGAAACAGACATGTTCACCTGTGTATCTGCTGAATCGTCCCTGGCACTTAGCAGACATTCAGGAAATATTAGTTGAATGAAAAAATTATATAGACTCCATTTTCAAAAAGCTTCTCTCCATCAATTCCAGACATCTGGACTGAAGATTCTCTAGTTAGCATGTGTAACAGTGGAAGGGTTAGCATTGATTTGGGAAGGAAATGGCAAAGAGGACAGAGAGAAATTATTTTGAGACACAATTAAGATATCTCTTAGAGGAGAAAGGTTGAAAGTAGGAATGGATTGGACTGATTCAATTAATTCTCAGGATAGTGAGGTCATCTATTTTTACCTCCATGTCCTAAGAGTAAAAATTATTCTACTGCTCCGAATATATGAGTCTTTTGGCCTCCACCAGCCTTTGCCCTGATTTGCTCTATTCATGTCTTCATATAACTTGATTCAATTCTGTATGATGCACAGAGCCTTTTAGAAAGTCTTCCTTCCTAAGATGACAGTATTTTAAAATATGTTTTTCTTTTGTTTAAAAGCATAATAGCATACTGAACTTTGTTCTGAGTCCAAAGGTGTTACATTTTAATTTGTATTTTCATGATATATATTTTGTATTCTTTGCCCCCTTTTCAGTGGGCATGCCTACAGAATTGGACCATAGTACTTTAAAGTAACACTTTCCCCTTTTATTTATGAACCTAAAATTTTACTAGCTCTTGGGTACTTTATTTTCTTTAAAGGAGATTCCTAAAATTTGAGCTTTTAAAACCAATCACAATTTAAAATTATCATGGTTCCCTGCTAGACAAATTGTCCAAAAAATCTTTTCTTAAAGTAATGGAAAGAATATTAGAACTTACAGAATGACTTTCATGAAAATTATTCTTTGCAATAACTGTAACATTTTGGTTATATCCACTATAATGTAATTTAACTATTTGCTTTTATAAATTGATTTTGCCTAATGTCCACTCTGTGATTTATTCAATTTTGATATGTAAGTGTGTCCATCTACATTTATTGAAAAAGTCTTAAGAGTGAAGATAACATAGTTCCTGTCCTCAAAGCACATATAAATTTCTTCTCAAACTCCTAAAAAAATTTCTTCTTTAAAATAAATATGCTTAGTGTAACAGAGGTAGAATTTTATCATGTTTCAGGTAACATTAAAATATTAGTACAAAACTATCAAAATTGCTACTGATGACTTGGGGCTGGGGGAAAGGAATATAAAATGCATTCATAAATATCTATGGGTCCTTTTCAATGAAATCGGGTAATCTTAATATTTTCCAATAAGGCTGTCTGTGTAATTTTCAAATACCATTAGTTTTTCTGCCTATTTTTCTAGAAGAAGATAAATATTTAGAAGAAGATAAATATCTAAAAAGTGTCCTTTAAAAGTACTATATTAATTGTATTGCATATTGTGGTTACTTATGGCAGTATCCTAATGAACTTTTCAACTAAAAGAATACATTTTTTTTTAAACTTGTAAAAATGGTAATAAAAGATACAAAACAGATGTTTAGTAGTTTCAAAGATTCATTAGCTATAGGTAGCAGCTTTGAGATTGACTTTCTTAACACAAAGCTTTAAATAACAACAACAAAAAAATGGCATATCATTATTGACTAGAATAGGATTTTTAAAGCTGAACTGTCATTTGAAAAGCAGACATGTCCACTTTTTGGACATGATGCATTCAAGGTCTGCAGTCGATTTCAGTGAATATTGTGTGCTGTTTTGAAAAGCTGACGTGTGTCACATTCCTGGTGCAAGTAGCTTGAAAATAAGTTGAAGGGAGAGAGTTGATATAATTCAGTATTCTTACCCTAAGCATCCTTTCTTTTAAGAAGTTTCCACTGTATTTTCTTTGTGAAATTCTGTAATTTTTGGAAGCATGGTTTTAGAATATATTCCTAACCAAATATTTTCAATACTTTATAAAATTGAAATTGAAATAGTAAACACAAAAGGAGTATGTTTGACAAACCTACTAACTGTTGATTTTCTAGGTGGGAAAGAGTATGTAAAACATCTCTTCTGATCTATTATCTTACGTATATTATTCTGTAAGTAAAGACTTTATGCCTTTTAAAAATAGAAAAATTAAAATTTAAGAACACAGATTTATTTATTTATTTATTTATTTATTTATTTATTTATTTATTTATTTTCCTTTATTGATTTTAGAGAGAGAGGAAGGGAGAGGGAGAGAGAGATAGAAACATCGATGAGAGAGAACATCGACTGGCTGCCTCCTGCATGCCCCTCCACTGGGGACCAGGCCCACAACCTAGGCATGTGTCCTGACTGGGAATCGAACTGGTGACCTCTTGGTGCATGGGTTGATGCTCAACCACTGAGCCACACTGGCTGGACGGAACACAGGTATCTTTAAATGACTCCAGGAACAATGTAAATCTTTCTGAACCTTAGTTATCTCATCAATAAATGGGGGCATATCTATCTCTACCTTATTTCTCAGGGTCATTAAAGAGCTTAAATGAGCTCTACTATAAATAATATACATTGGGAGGATGTCATCATCATTGAAAGTGACGGAGATGGGAGGAGAGAACCCAGAATATAATAGTATCAAGCTCAAGCTGGAAGCTTAAGAGAAGGTCTTTCAAGTCTATCGAATTTTAGTGCTGATCTTAGATTGTCTGGCTGTTGGAGAGAAATAAATATAGAATGTATGGAGACCTAGGATAGAGATACAGCTGTCCCATGTAGGTAAAAGTGGACCCTGGACTAATCTTCATAATGAAAATGTGGATGATTTCTATTATGTGTGGTTTTTGTTTGTTTATTTGCTGTTTCTAAATATTTTACAATGTGCAGAATTTGATTTTATACTGAGCAAAAATATAACATGTAAAAAATATAATGAAAAGAGCAACTCTTATACGATTGTTATAAGAATTAAATATGATCAATATCACCCCATATATTCAATAAATTTTTTAAAAGAAACCAAAAAATAAATTAATAAGATGCTATAATAAAGCACCATGGAAATGTGACTTTTTATTCTTTATTAGAATGTTGAAGAAGTCTATGGCTAATCTTAGCCAGATTTCCTTGTTTGAGAGATGAGCAATCCAAGGTCTAAAAGATGAAGTTATTTAGTCAACTGATTCTGTTCTTTATATTACTTTCTTTTTTAATGTTTTTTTTAATATTATGGTCCAATTACATTTTACATTCAAAATTATTTTGTATTAGTTTCAGGTGTACAGTATAGCAGTTAGACAGTCATATACTTTACAAAGTGTTCTTCTCAATATTTCAAGTATCTACCTGACATTATACATAGTTATTGTAATATTGTTGACTATATTCCCTATTGTTTACTTTATATCCCTGTGACTATTTTGAAAGTACTAATTAATACCTCTTAATCCCTTCACCTATTTCACCCAGTTCCCCAACCCCCCTCCCTTCTCACATTCATCAGTCTGTTCTTTGTATCTACAAGTCTGTTTCTATTTTTGTTCTTTTGATTCCAAATATAAGCGAAATCATATGTATTTGTCTTTCTTTGGCTTATTTCACTTAGAATAATATCCTCTATATCCATCCATGCTGTTGCAAATGCAAAAATTTCATTCTTTTTTTTTTTTTGGTTGAGTAATATGTCATTGTATATAATCACACATCTTTGTTATCCATTCACCTATTGTTGGACACTTGGGTTGCTTCCATATCTTGGTTATTGTAAATAATGCTGTAATGAACATAAGGCTGCAAATATTCTTTTCAATTAGTATTTTTAGTTTCTTTGGATATATACCCAGAAGTAGAATAGTTAGGTCATAAAGCACTTCCATTTTTAATTTTTTAAGGAACCTCCATGCTGTTTTCCATAGTTGCTGCACCAATCTGCATTCCCATCAACAGTACACCAGGACTTCCCCTTTTCCACATCCTCACCAACACTTGCTTGTTAATTTATTGATGAAGTAATTCTGGCAGGCATGTGGTGATATCTCACTGTTGTTTGAATTTGAATTTCTCTGACGGATGTGGAGCATTTTTTTCTTGTTTATTGGCCATCTGTATGTGCTCTTTGGAGAAGTGTCTATTCAGGTACTCTGTGCAGTTTTTAATTGGATTGTTTGTTTTTCTTTTCTTTTTTTCTTTTTTTTTGGTGTTGAGTTATCTGAGTTCTTTATAAATTTTGGATATTAACCCCTTATTGGATGTATCATTGGTAAATATATTCTCCTATTAAGTAGGTTCTCTTTTCATTTTGTTCATGGTTTTCTTTGTTATGCAGAAATTTTTTTTAGTTTGATGTAGTCCCATTTGTTTACTTTTTCTTTTATTTCTCTTGCTTGAGGAGATATATCAGAAAAAATTATTGCTATGAGAATTGTCAGAGACTTTTCTGCCTATGTTTTCTTCTAGGAGTTTTATGGTTTCAAGTCTTACGTTTAAGTCTTTAATGCATTCTTAGTTGATACTTGTGTATGATATAAGAAAGTGGTCTAGTTTTATTTTTTTGTATGTATTTGTCCAATTTTCCCTATACCATTTATTAAATAAACTGTCTTTACAACATTGTACATTCTTGCCTTCTTTCTCATAAATTCATTGACCATATAGGCATGGGTTTTTTTTCTGGGTTCTCTATTTTGTTCCATTGATCTATGTGTTTTCTTTTTTTTATGCCAGTACCATGCTGTTTTGATTACTATAGCCTTATAATATTGTTTAATATTAGGTAGCATGATACCTCCAACTTTGTTCTTCTTTTTAAGATTGCTGTGGCTCTTGAGGTCTTTTGTGGTTTCATACAAATTTTTGGATTCTTTGTTCTAGTTCTGTGAGAAACGCCATTGGTATTTTAATAGAAATTGCATTGAATCTACAGATTGCTTTGGGTAGTATGGACATATTAATTATGCTAATTTTTTAAAAATCCATAAGCACAGTATATGCTTCTATTTGTTTGTATCTACTTTGATTTCTTTCTTCAATGTCTTATAATTTTCTGAGTACAGGTCTTTTACCTCCCCAGTTAAATTTATTCCTACATATTTTTTATGGAATTATCTTCTTAGTTTCTCTTTTTGATAGTTAATAATTGGTGTATAAAATGCAACTGATTTTTGAATATTTATTTTGTATCCTGCTACTTTATTGAATTCATTCATCATTTCTAGTAGTTTTTTGGTGAAATCTTTAGGATTCTCTAAATATAGTATCATGTCATCTGAAAATAATGACAGTTTTACATCTTCCTTTCCAATTTAGATACCTACTATTTCTTCTCCTTGTCTGGTTTCTGTGGCTAGGACCTACAGTACTATGTTGAATTAGGTTGGTAAAAGTGGACATCCCTGTCTTGTTCCTGATCTTAAGACAAATGCTTTTAGTCTTTCTCCTTTGAGTATAATGTTAGCTATGGATTTGTTATGTATGGTCTTTATTATATTGAGTTACGTTCTTTCTATTCCCACTTTGCTGAGATTTTCTATCATAAATGGGTGGTGAATTTTGTTAAATGCTTTTTCTCGTCTATTGATATGATCATGTGATTTTTGTTTTTCATTTTGTTTATTTGGTGTATCACATTAATTCATTTGCCAACATTGAACTATTTTTGCATTCCAAGAAAAAAATTCCACTTGATCATGGCGTATGATCTTTTTATAATATATTGCTAAATCCAGTTTGCCCATATATATATTTTATTGATGATTTTAGCATGTATGTTCATCAGGGATAGTGGCCTATTATTTTCTTTCTATTTATTGGTTTTAACTGATTTTGGAATCTAGATAATGCTGGACTTGTAAAAAGAGCTTAGAAGTCTTCCTTTCTCTTAAAGTTTTTGGAGTAGTTTGAGGAGGATAGGTGTTAATTCTTCAAATGTTTAGTAAAATTCACCTGTGAAGCCATCTGGTCCAGGACTTTTGTTTGTTGGGAGGTGTGTGTGTGTGTGTGTGTGTGTGTGTGTGTGTGTGTGTGTGCGCGCTTTGATTTTGTTTATTGTAATTTATCTGTTTATATTCTCTTCTTGATTCAGTCTTGGAAGATTATATGTTTCAGGGAATTTATCCGTTTCTTCCAAATTGTCCAATTTGTTGACATATAATTTTTTGTAGTATTTTTTATGATCCTTTGCATTTCTGTGGTGTGAGTTGCTTTCAATGCACCACACTATTAGCAACATTGTAGATGAAGAGGGACCAAGAAAAGGAACTTTTGTGAGCAACAAAGAAGGGAGTGCCGTGGGTTGGCTCAAATGAGCTGAGCCTGGAGTTTGTGCCTTTGGACTCAATCAGGTAGGGTGTACCCAGCAGCCAAAAGCAACAGGTAATCTGGAGATTAAAGAACAAAAAAACAAAAAACATTTGGTGATTTGGGAACAAAGAATGGTTGAAAGTTAAACAAGAAAATAAGAAAAATAGGGAAAAAATGAAAAGAAGAAAACAAGTGGGGAAAGAAAAGAAAAGGAACTAGAAAAAGACAAAAATTAGGTGCCACTTGCTGGTGTGTCTATTTTGTTATTGAACATAGACATTTATATATTAATAGTATAGTACACAGAGGAGAGATTTGGAAGTGGAAACTGAATTTAAATCTTGACTCCACCCAATATGACATAGCACCTGAGAAACTATAAACCATTGTAAAGCAGTGCCATTTTCTCAATTAATCAATTATATTTGCTTTTACCATATGTGGATTGAATATTTATAATATGTCAGGCATTGTACTCATTATTTAATTTATTCCTGCCCACCACAAATTCTCCATAGCCACTCTAGATATCACTAATTTACAGAAGAGGACCCTTAGACTTAAAAAATTTAAGAAATTTACACAACTTCACAAGGTCAGTAAGTAGTAGAGTTTGTATTGAAATCCTGGTTGGCCATATTTCAAAGCTCATAATTTTTACCATATCATGTTGCTTGTCTTGCTTTAGAGCAACAACAAAAATATTAAATGCTGTTCAGCTCTTAGTCCTACAAATATCCAACCTCTATAAAATATGCAATATCAGTGAAGTACAGAAAAGCTCTATAATTACTGTCTAACACTTAAATACTCAATAAACACTTATTGACTGAAGGATTTTCCTTCCTTCCTTCCTTCCTTCCTTCCTTCCTTCCTTCCTTCCTTCCTTCCTTCCTTCCTTCCTTCCTTCCTTCTTTCCTTTCTTTCTTTTTTCTACCTTTTTCTTTCTTTTTGTGCATTTCTTAATAATTTTCCATGTAATATTTCTCTTTTTATGTGTATTCGTTAAAGTGTGATATGTAAATATTTTCGACATGAGTTCATTTGTTCATAATTAGCTATTGTAAAACTTATAATTTGGTCTGTTTCTATTTTGTCATTTTTCTTTCTATTTTTATGCTTATTTATAATTTTTTCTGTTTGTTGTATATTGATTTGGGTGTTACTATTTTTAGCAGGTTTTACTATACTGCTTCCTACCACCACTTCTTATAAGTCTTTGGTTTGACTTCTCAGCAGAATGTAAAATGGTAGAGAATTTGATTGCTAAAATTAATATGGATACAAAGATCACATTTGAGCTTTTTTAAAAAAATAAAGCATATGTTGTAAGAAGAGTAAAATTGGATTTTCTATGCCCAGAACAGCCAGAGTAAAATACATCATTTTTCTTCTCAGAAGACTTCAATGGTCTTAATGCACTCAGAAGTAAGCCAAAAGTCCTCATAGGGTACACAAAGCTCTACACAATCTGTATCACATTACCTACCTGACCTCATCTTCTATCCTTTCTATTTCCTTTCACTCAGTCCACTCTAGCCACACTGGCTTCCTTCATAGTCCTTTCACATATTAGCCATGTTCTGACCATTGGGATTTCCCCTAAGCTCTTTCCTCCATCTGAGCCATTCTTCCACCAGATATGCACATGTCTAATGCCCTCACCTCCTTCAAATGTTGGTCAATGTCATCTTATGGTAATCTTATTTAAAATTCTAAGCCCCAGAACAACTAAGCAATCTTACTTTGCTCTTTTTTATTTTTTAACAAGACAGTAATATGTATATTTTTAGTATATTATTTTCCCCCTCCCTCACTAGAATATACACTCATTGCAAGCAGAGGTTTTGTTTGTTTTTCTGCTGTTTCTAAGATTACTAAATGAACTTTAGACTCTCTGCCAGAAATTAAAAAGAACTACAAGAAGATGTTAGTGTTGATCTCAAGATAATTGAAGTTGTGGCTGTGGGGTATGCTGTACCCGCACATATGCTCCTCATGACAAATTATCAGTTCCAGTCAAGTTAGCACATAGGTTTGCTATTTGGACAGGTTACCCGAAGTGTAAAATAGAACCAGAACACTGAAAGTGCTGTCTTTACCACATACTAGATAACCTTCAATTAAGATGAAAGATTTGAAGTTCACAAAACAGTAAAAAACCTACTATAGTCATGGCTCAAAAAAAATTGTTAAGATCTAAACATGAAAGCACTTTAGTGTTGATAAAAGGGGTACAATATTGCATAAAAGTGGAAACTGTCACTTTTAAAATGGCAAATGTATAACAATACTAATCATAGTACTACTGGGTACAATAAAGATACTTTGAAAGTTCAAGATAAAAGAAAATGACACAGATGAAATTAAAATATCATTAATACATATTTAATGCTTACTATTTGCAAAGAATTATAATAAGCATTTTACTATATATTAATTCAAAAATCCTTCAAATAACACTGTGTGGTTGGTGCTATTATCATATAATCATTATCTAGATGAGGAAACTCAGGCTTGGGTTATATATTAGGGGGACCGGAAAGTAATGTTGTTTCTGCGTGTTTCGATATTCAGTTGTCATTTATCAGCTCATTGTGTACTTCAAAATTGTGCCAAAGATATTTTAAGGTTAGAGTGACTTGTTTACTCATAAATAATTAAATCTTAAATTTTTTGTGTGTGCAATTTTTAGTGAAATGGCCAGCCAAATACCAGAAGAGGTACATATCCGGCATTGAATGCTTTTTGAGTTTCACAAGGGTAGTTACGCAAAAGTTGCTACCAAAAACATTTGTGATGTTTATCCAAGTGCATTAGACATTCGTAAATGCCAAAGGTGGTTTTCTAAGTTCAAATCCGGTAATTTTGATCTTTCCGACTAGTATCGATCAGGAAGACCAACAACTTTAGACAATGACATGTGAAGGGCGGAAGTGGAAGCAAATCTGTGTCAGACAATCAAGGAACTGTCAAACACTCTTAACCAACCTTGGTCGACCATCCAAGAACATTTGCAGCAGATTGGTAAAGTAAGCAGAGCAGGTGTTTGGGTCCTGCATAATCTGTCCGAAGAAAACAAAGCTAACCGGTCCACCACATGCAACTTATTGCTTCAGCGGCACAGTATAGAAGCGTTTTTTGATCGCTTGATCACTGGACGTGAAAAATGGGTCCTCTATGATAATCCAAAATGCAAAAGGCAGTAGCTCTCTCCGAATGAATTGCCACGAAGTACCGCTAAGCCAGGTTTACACCCCCAAAAGGCACTTTTGTGTGTTTGGTGGAGTATTCACGGGGTCGTTCATTTTGAAGTGCTGAAATCTGGACCAACTGAATGCAGACCTTTACTGTGAACAATTGGATCGAGTAAATCAATCTTTAATTGAAAATTGCCCAGCAATTGTCACCAGAAAAGGCGTTATTCTGCAACACGATAATGCAAGACCGCACTGCGCAAGACGAACCCTGGAAAAAATTAATGAATTGGGGTGGGAGTTATTGCCTCATCCACCATACTCACCCGATATTGCGCCATCGGATTTCCATTTATTCCGATCGCTACAACATTTTATAAGTGGCAAAAAATTTGACAATTTGGATGATGTCCAAAATGCCATCTCCAGATATTTTGCTCAAAAACCAATTGATTTTTATCGATCCGGCATGGAAAATTTGCACACTAGATGGCAAAAGGTTGTTGATAACGAGGGTGATTACATCATTGATTAAAAAAAAAACTTGTTAGAAATTTATCTGTTTGAATTTAATGTAAAAAAAACGACATTACTTTCCGGTCCCCCTAATAACTTGTCCAAGAATATGCAGCTATTCAGTGTAGCTCTAAATAGGGTCACAATTTTAGTTCTGCCTCTGGCTCACTTCTAGGTTTATTCTTCTACTATAATACTATATCTAATCAAATAGATGAAAGAAAGTCAACTAGAGTTCTATGAGAAAATGACAGTGGGCAAATCTGCAGGAATGAAAAATATTTCTTATTCAACAATCAAACAGATGGGAGGAAGAAAGAAGAGAAAAAAAAATGGAGCACTTACAGATAAATCCAATCCATCCTGAACTCATCAGGGAGAATATAGTTCTTACATAAGAAAAATATATAGAAAAAATAATAACTTTAGAAGAGTTAGTTTTGCCTGAAGTTTGTAAAAGAAAAGAAAGAAATATAGTGAAGAAGGAATTCAGAGTTTTTTTTTTTTATCCTCACCCGAGGACATTTTTGCATTTATCTTCAGATAGAGCATGAGGGAGAGATGGAGGAAGAGAGAGAGAAACATTAATGTGAGAGAGACACATCGAGTGGTTGCCACCCACATGACCCCAAACAGGTCTGGGGACAAACTGCAACCGAGGTATGTGCCCTTAGTGGGAACACAAACCTGGGCCTCTCTGGTCCGCAGGCTGATGCTCTAACCGCTGAGCCATACTGGCCAGGGCAGAATTCAGAGATTTTAAAGAAAACAGAACTCTAATCCCCGAGGAAGCTGTGCTCCACCATAGCAACCAAACAGAGGGAACCTGAGTGAGAAAACTAGCGGGAAAAAGAAAGAAAAGGAAGTGAGAGCATGCCAAGAAAATACATAAATATGTTGTGAAAGACACATAAAATAGAAATCTATATTGTAAATAGTGCAAAAATGCAAGCATATCATTGAAGATAAATAAAAATGTATTTTCAAACAATATAAAAATATTAATGATTGCACTGATTTGAACTTTCACACAAGTCAACAGAGGAAATGTTCCCTAAATAGGCATGTATGTTTACGCCACTAAAAATTGGGCATTTAAAGGATAAAAATGCTCAAAATGTATAACAATGTATTGTGAATTAGAGAGAATAAACATTAGTAACACTGAATTTAATAAATTAAACACTTAAATAGAGACTCCAAAGTATTCTTATTTAAACTATAGCCTAAAATCCATAAAAAAAGAAAAAAACATAATCAGCCAGTAGATCAGATAAAATTCATTTACAAGAAATAATAAAGCTGTGAAGTAAAATGTAAATACAGTGTTCAAAAGTGGAATTTTGTTATCAGAGAAAATGTGCCTTCTCTTTCCCCATTGCTAGTGGAAGTGGGGTTCTTGGGGAACCACTGGAATAAGCATTTCTGGAGGTCCCCACAGGAGGGTGAGATATGGTAGAAAGTTTTATTTCCATGGAATTACATCCCTGGGTTTCCAAAATCCCATTTCCCTTAGTCCAGTCATAAGAAGACGTGTAGCTGGGGTTTCAGTAAAGCCAAAAGCAGAGCCGGTGTCCAGAGATTTCTTCCCATGTTGGAGGCAGGTCCTGTTCAGCATCAGGCTAGTTACAGTACATTAGTCTATTGTGTGTGGAGTCAACAAGGCCATGGGCCATGTGGGCAGATGCAGGGAAGCAGGAGCAAAAGAGCCCCATAAGCCCAGAGTCACACAAGTCCCTAGAGAGCCAAGAGCACAAGACAGCAAACTCCTCTTTTAGGGGATTATATAACCCAAATTTCCACGTGCTTCCACATCCATTCTGGCCAACCATCTCTGTCTCAGTGTGACTGACAGGCAAGTATCTTCCCTATGTCCTTCCCTCCCACAGTGTTTTACGGAAAAACATATTTATAATGTCTGGCCTTCTCTTTGCGCCTTTCCTATTGTTAATAACTAGCTTATTACAACAGTATCAGAATTACTTTTTCAGAAGAAAGAAAATGTGGTATTAACATAGTGAAGGTGAGGTAATTCCTATAAGATTAAACACTACAGAAGAAATAAAGAAAGCTCTACTTTCTTTAAAGATGTCAGGAAATGTTAAGATAATAAAGGAAGAATACCAACGACAATGCAGTGCAAAATAAAAGTAATATTTATAATCAGACATTTCTAATACAAAGAATTTACGGACAGAAGAAAAGGATTTTAGCTAGAGTTGGATGAAAATCAATGTGCAAGGGTGTTAACTCTGACTAGAAAAGTAGGGGTGATGAAAGAAAAGATATAAACAAGAATGATGCAAGAAATGCAGTTGTGGTTGGTTTTAATAATTTTAAAAAGAAAGATGATACCAAACTAGGAAATATGTTTTAAAAAAAATTATCTATGTACCTATTTAAAAGAAAAAAATGGTATAGGTTAAAGGTGAAACACCAAAGAGAAGACAAAGAAAATGTATAACTTAACAGAAAGCATCATATTCAAGTGTGAGCAGCATGCTTGTAAATCTAAGGGCCCATACATAAATTTTATTTAGGAATTTTAGGAAAAAAGGTACAATCCTTTGGTGTTTTCCCCAGTGGTTTATTAAGAATAAGTAAACCAATAGCAAGGGAAGAGGTTTTAAATTAAAACAGTTTTAAAAGGAGAAAGAGGTAAAAAGGCTTATGCTTGGAAATGCCAGCTTTTTCTTTAAACCATCTGATTTAGCAGAAAAGTTGCTGAAACATCCGTTATCTTTATTCATCATACCAAACTGTTATTTATTTTCTCACGCATATGCATCCTAGAAGACAGGAAGCATGTCTTATTCATCTTTGAATGATGAGTGCTAGGAACATAGCAAATGTTTCATAGATGGGCGCTGAACTGGATAGGATATGCGAACATACCACATATTGGTGCAATTACCATCCTTGTGCTAATTCATGAATAAGAAAAGAAATTTAAAATAATTTATGGTCTGAGTTAAGGTTACTTTTATTTTCTTTTTATTTATTGTTGAGTGTATTACAGATGCTCCTCCCCCCCCCCGCAACTTTACACCTTTTCCACCCAGGCCCCAGCCCCACCCCAGGCCTTCCCCACACTATTGTCTGTGTCCATGGGTTATGCGTATATGCATATATGTTCTTTGGTTAATCTCTTCCTGTCTCCTCCACCACCTCCCCTCTGAGGTGTCTTTCTGTTTCACCATGATACCACTGCAATAATCTTGATATTATTTAACACAGGGGTGGGGAACTTTTTTCTGCCAAGGGCCATTTGGATATTTATAACATCATTCGAGGATCATACAAAATTATCAACTTAAAAATTAGCCTGCTATATTTGGTCAAACATTTAATTAACTCACTCCTAATGTGATGGCTGGAGCTGCTTCTCTTTAGCTGGTATTGATGATGTTGCTACTTGCAACTGCTTTTCCAGGTTTGCATCAGTCAGTCTGGAGCACACTTGACTCTTTGCGACGGTAAGTTTTGAAAAGAACTGCTCACAGCAGTAAGTTGTTCTGAACACAGATGCATATTTCAATGCATGTCTCCTCAAAGTGGGAAATTCATCATTGCTCATGTAACATTTATAGAACTCAAGCAGTGGGAGGTTGTTGTACCTAGCTTTGCAGCTGAATGACTTCGAGTTGTAGGTTATCAGACACATCAGCTGGTTCCACATTGAACAGTGTAGCAAAGATGTCCAATTCCATTTGTTTATTTTTCACATTCTTGAATCTTTCATTAAATGCTTCAATTAATTTCACACATTCACCAGCATATTCAAGTGTCATAGAAGGTTTTTGTGCTTCCAGAGTGGGGAAATGCACTATGTTATTCTTTTCGATTTGCACTTCCCACAGCTCTAATTTAGCTTTAAATAATTTCATGTTTGAAAGCAGAGAGCTGAGAAGCTGTGAGTTACTTGGTAATGTCCACCATGAACGCTAAATCACACAACCACTTGCCATCATTGAGTTCCCTGACAGGTTTTCCCTTCATCTCCATGAACTGCTTGACTTCATCCCCCAGTTCCTAAAACCTCATGAGCATGTTTCTGAGACTCAGTCACTGCACTTCAAAATGATAAACAAGATCACTGTAATCAGAGTCAAGATCATTCAGCAACTCCTTAAATAGACGGCTGTTAAACTCTCTGCTTTTGACAAAATGTATGCATGACACTACTGTTGACATCACATTGTTGAGCCGCAACAACTGTGCACAGAGACTTTGTTGGTGTATAATGCAGTGGCATATAATTAAATCACTTGGATCAAGACTGAGATGATTCAGTTCTTTCTTGACAAATGCAATTAATCCTTTCTGCAGTCCAATCATGGCTGGAGCTCAATCTGTAGTGAGGCCAGTTAACTTTTCAAATGTTAGCTCAAGTTTTTTCATTAATAAAACAAGTCTCTCAGACAAGTCCTCACTTCTTGTAATGCCATGCATGGCTTCAGTGACTGCAGTTTTTCTCGCGTGTCAAGCTCTGCTGTTATCCCATGAATGAAAATGGCCAATTGGGCAGTATTTATTATGTCCATTGTCTCGTCACAAGCCAGAGAGAAAAATTGGAAATCTCCTGCAGAATCCTTCAGTTTTTTTTTCAATATCTTGTGCTAAGTCGGTAATCCAATCTGAGACAGTTCTCCGAGACAAACTAACACTGAAATAGTTTTACTTTGTCTGGTGCTAACAACTCCGCAGGAGCCACCATGCACTCTTTCACAAACTCTCCCTCCACCTGAGGCCTCAGCTTCTTTGCAGTTCACTACATAACTCCTCTGAATAACATTGTCTTTGTTACAAAGAGGCCTAGTGAAAATGGCTTGTTGTGATTCCAAACTCTGCTGAAGAGCATTGATTTTATCTAAACTCATTGAGTTTAGAATGTTTTGAGCTGTAATGATGCTCAAGATTGGCTATTTTCATTACTGCTAATGCATCGCCATAAACTAGGCACACAGGTTTGCCTTTGACTTCAACAAAAAAATAATCATTTGTCCATTTCTCTTGGAAGATCAACACTCTGCATCAACTTTTCTTTGTAGTCACCATTTGTAGGATGTCACACCACTTAAGTTTTAATAACTATCTGGTGTGTGTGTTGCCAGCGACAAAATTTTTTTCCTTTGATTGCCATTCTAATCCTGCATCTTGGATTTGGAACACATCTAACCTTCATAGCGTCAACTCTTGAGGTCTTTTCTGTGTACTGTAATTTCCTTAAGCTTCATCTGAGATTCAATTTTTGTGAGGATTTTTGATTGTGGATGTGTGGATAAAGGTTGGATTGAAGTTGTCATCTATGTTGACAAAGAAGTCGACAGTGTCGTTGTCAGTCATGAGAAGCAAGGTCATCAATGTCTCCAAGAATCATCTCATTGAATCTCATCTTATCTCATCATCACAGGATTGCCATAGTTTCGCCACAGTGTGTTAACACTTTCACATCGTGTACACTCCCAGCCTGTCTGGCACTGACTGTCCTCTGAGTCACCGCAACACAGGCAGATGGGCCGCGGGCAGCGCTTAAGAAGCATACGTGACTGTCCCATCATGTTGAGTATGTGTCCTGTCTCTCTCTTAATAAATATTCCTTGCTCATCCCTCAAAATTTATGTTATTATTATGATTCACTTAATATATATTTATGTTGCTATGATAAAAGCTCCTAGATTTATTGAATTTTGAGTCTCGCCTGCAGTTGGCTTGGCAGAGCCAGACAAAATGATTTTGCAGGCCTTATACAGCTTGTGGGCCAGATGTTCCCTACCCCTGATTTAACATGAAAAGAGTAGAGGAAAGATTAACTAATTTAACACTTCAGGTCAATTCCCTGCCAATCGATGGGGGAAGGGTGGCCACTGCAAGCTTGAGAAACCTGAATATTTAATCTCCTAGACAAAGGAGCTCTCTCTCCCTCCTGCTGCCCGTGCTGGACTCCTGGCTTGCTGGGCTCCCATGTCCTGCATTTGCCATGTGGCCCACAGCTATGTAGGACCCCTACAGTGGATTAAAGGACTGAATCTAGACTGATCCTGATCTGGACCCAGCTACATCATGGAACAGACACGCTGGACTCTGGCCTCATTTCTGGCCTTACTAAACCCCTCTTCCAGGACTGGAGTGAGGGACATGGGACGTTACAACCCCAGAAATATAACTTCACGCCAATAAAAACCATTCATTCCCCCATGGGGAATTCTGAAAATTCTTATTTCAGTGGGACCCCAAGAACCTCTTGCCCACGAGTGTTGGAGGGATCTGGCCCCTCATCCCTCGGTATCGCATGCATCCATGCTTCTTTGAGGTTGCTTTACATTGTACATGTTATCAACAGACTGACTCAAAGGAAAACACTTATGAAATCTGAAAGTAGCAGTTGAAAAGGAATTTAGGGTACAGTATTCAAAATGTATACAAATAACATCACTTTTTTTTTTTAAAATCCTCACCCGAGGATATTTTTCCATTTATCTTCAGATAGAATAGGAGGGGGAGAGAGAGAGAGAGAGAGATCGACTGGCTGCCTCCCGCATGACCCTGACCAGGGCCAGGGACTAAACAGCAACCGAGGTACATACCCTTGACTGGAATTGAACTCAAGACTCTTTGGTCCATGGGCTGATGCTTCTTCAACCACTGAGCCAAACTGGCCAGGACAAAATAACATCACTTTTAATACCACTTTTTTGATCCATCAAGACTACGATTTCTACACAAGTGATACTGCTAAAGATGAGATAGGAATAGAGGGTGACGAGTATTTAAAATGTACATATTGTTCCTCATCTGTTTTGTAGATTAGTTAGATAACATTGGGGGAACTGGTGGACTAAGGTGGGCCATATTGCCTTCAGGGAGGTCAGTTAAAAGGCTCATGTGAGATGCTAAATAGAATGAGAACTGTGTAGCCCTAAAACTCATATGTCAAAACCCTAACCCCTAGTACCTCAGAATGTACCAGTATTTGGAGGTAGGGCCTTTAAAGAGGTAATCAAGGTTAAATGAGTTTACTGAGAGGGCCCTAACTCAATATGGGTAGTCACATTGTAAAAAGAGGTGGCTGGTTCACAAGAGCTCATAACTTTAAGATAGATAGCTACATAGATAGAGGGGAGAGAAGGAGAGAGAGAGAGAGAGAGAGAGAGAGAGAGAGAGAGAGAGAGAGAGAGAGAGAGAGAGAGAGAGAGAAAGGAAAGAAGGAAGGCAGGCAGACATAGATATATAGAAAGAAAATAAAAAGAAATCAGGCATGAAATAATGCACATTAACCAAAGATATAATTAATTAAATTCTATACATCAAAGATTTAAAAAGATACAAGAGGAAAATGGGAGGACAAAATAACCGTAGATAAAGCATTTGACTTTAATCATGAGGAAGGCTACTTCATCTGCTGTGACTTGATCAAAGTGGACAAAAATAGATATAGATGAAAATTCATTTTTATGTGCAAGGTAAGAGAAGGGAGGTTGAGTCATTCACAGCTGATGTTTTCAATTTCCTTGATAAAGTGGAAAGTCAGATAAACTTAAAGTGAGAGAAGTGATGATTTGTTGAAATGAATGCTAAAGATTTGGAACAGTTGGTTATAGAAAAAATAGAATCAAGAATATTTATACTTTCGCCCTGGCCAGTTTGGTTCAGTGGTTAGAGCATCGGCCTGTGGACCGGAGAGTCCCGGGTTCAGTTCCTGCTAAGGGCATGTACCTCGGTTGTAGTTTGCCCCCAGCCCTGGTTGGGGTTGTGTGGGTGGCAACCACTCGATGTGTCTCTCTCACATCGATGTTTCTCTCTCTCCCTCCTGCTCTATCTGAAGATAAATGCAAAAATGTCCTCAGGTGAGGATAATAATAATAAAAAAGAATATTTATACTTTCAAGTTTCTTTTCTTTGACAGTATATACAGTAATGAGTTATAAATTTTCTGAGTCCCTATCAATAATAGACAAGGAAGAGCTATTTTATTATTAAATTTTCTGGGGTAACATTGTTTGATAACGTCATGTAAATTGTTTACAGTAGAATGATAAGAGCTGATGGGTAATTGTGGATGGAGTGTTGGAGTTGGAAAACCATCACTTTGCAACTATCATGGTAAAGATTGAATTATGTCAGGACCCTCAATAGAAGGTAAATCTAGGGGTAACTTCTAATGGGGAGAAGGATATTTGTATGATTAAAAAGTATCTCTCCAGAGACCACTTATGACTTGTAAGGGGGGGAAAAGGTGCAATTATACAGTGGAGAAATCAGGCCACCTTGACCAATTTATGGCACCACTGAGAAAAAGATAAACATCACTTACCTTTAGATGCAATATCCTGAGAAGGATACAGCATATTATCTATTCATTATTATGAATATATGGTAAATAAAATATATAAAGTAAATTGTTTGTTGTTTTTAAAAACTGAATTACATTTCAGTGACTGAAAAACACATTTCATATCACTTGCACTATTAATTTGTCAATGGAAGTATATCACTCTATAGGCTTCTTACTGTCATGTTATAACTTTGCTTAAAGTTGTTTTGTTGGCATCTCTATCTTATATTCTTATACTATTAAGGACCATGTGAAAGGAGAGTACAAGACTAACAACCCACTTTAGAGAGTCAATGATAAAATTAATTCTAAAATTAATTTTTCTCCCCCCAAAAGATGGATTAAAAAATCCTTTTAGTGATTAGATTGAGCCAAAAAAAAAAAAGAGAGAGAGAGAGAAAGAAAGAACTATGGACACAGATAACAGTGTGGAGATTGTGGGGGCAGGAAGTGGAAGAGGGTATAGGGGGGAATAAATGATGATAAAATATATATATAAAAATATATAAAATGAAATTTAAAAAATTTTTAAAAATTGTTGAGATAACTGGCTTTTTTTAAAAATCATTTTGTTTTCAGCTGAGCACTTACCTTAATGTTATATACATTAAGTAATTAATAAATTCTATTTGTAGTGTTATGGCAGGAATCTGTTGGGGAAGATCTCTGTCTCACCAGTCATGCACACAGATAGGTGTTTGACTGTTAAGATGTCTGTTGTATCTGGTTCCTTCCTCTCAGCACCATTTTGCTGCCTGCCCCCTCTGGCTCTTTCCACCCTACATATGAGTCTTTTAGGTAATCTCTGAAGTATCAGGATTTGTGAAACCACCCGAGCCCCGCATTGCAGCCTTTTGAATATCCTTTATTCGTGAAATACTCTGAGTTGTAAACTATGATACAAGTGGACAATTGAGAACTTCAATTACAGAACTTCAAACTCTAGAAAACACAGACAGATAGGTTAAATTATGTTGTAAGTAGCTTCCTCCCTACTAGATATGAAATTCAATATATCCAAAGTCCCAAAATAGAATTTGGAATGGATACCTGCACTCCAAATCATTTTGCCCCCGTTATAATAATCCCAGGAGACCACAAGGAAGAGATATGGTAGTGCAACCAGCTTAGGAATATACCAGGTACAACTCTGAATTCTCTCTCTAGTTATATATGTACTTGTTGAGCAACAGCCAGAAGAGATGAGGAGATAGAGATAGGGAATTCCATTTTGAACTTGGCTTCTGTACGGTTTCTGGTGGGTTACATATGTTAGAAAGAGATACACACATTTCTCTTTTGAATTTATTTGGCCAAGTTTACAGAATTTTAAAAAGAGGAGGCTACATAGTGCAGGAGCGAATGCAGCATGTGTAAGTATGGCTTTGTCCTACTGGGACAAATCTCAGGAACATTCTCAATACAGGTGAGGCCCTGCCAGAACCGGGAAATTACCAAACTCTTGTTACACAACAGAACTTTTACGCCTGGGGTTTACATTTCCAACCTGAAAGACCAAACATTCCCAATATATGTGTTTCCTTTTGAGGGAATGTTAATTTAACCATCAGCCAAGTCACATCAGCTATCAGTGTCTTCAGTTCATTTTCAGAGATCCAGGAATCCATTTCCTCACAATGCACTCCCTGGTTCTTGAGGGATTCAATCCTGAGTTTGGTCTAAAGACTGTGATCACCAAACCATTTTTCCTTCTAGCTAAGCTTTTGCTGGTATTTATACAAAAAGACTAGGTCCAAACATTCTCAGGCAATTACTTAATTGTTTATTATTACTGCTTAAAATGTTTATACATTTAAACTGCTGAGGAGACATAGCCTCTTTGACCTCTCTATATATAAAATGTCAACTCTATCTAAAAAATATCAAACCTCACTTATTTATGCAGTGAAAATGGATTTTGAAAAACAACTGCAACAATTCTCTTGAAGTTCTTTATGTGGTTAAAATAACTGGTTCATGTCAGTTCATTTAAAACATTGCTGACAATTTTCAGAAGAAAATTCACCCTTCATAAAGAAGTACTTAAAATTAAATTTTAAACAAAATAAATGATTTTGTGTTACTCTTCTTAAAAAGTAAAAATTATCATTATGGTATTTCTTAGTAAGATTTCATTATTCCTATGTACCAAGGGCAGTACTGATACACCTTATCTGCATAGGTTGAAAACAAATGATGACACTTTAAGATGATTCTCTATAAAAATGATTCTAAAAATTATTTGTGAACCAGAATACTTTAAAAAGTAAGTGATATTTATGGATAATTAATTTTCTAAAAATCGTCCTATCTAAAATCATTTATAAAGAAGTTTAAGGATCTCAAGGATTCTCTAAGGACCAGTAAAGCGTCAGTCTACATGAAGCCCCAGCAAAGGGTTCTGTTCTAGTACAGTTTTTTATACCATCGGAGTCAGAGTCATTGACATGGCTTTTAACCTGTCCATCTAATTTACTGGTCATGTAATTGAACCATTTACTGGCTCTCTCTATGCCTCAGTTTCCTCATCCATATAAGGAAGATAATGTAAATACCTTCTGCCTAGAAACAGTGTGAGAAATATTCTTTCAACAAATACATGATGGACATCTGTTTGAAGTGTAAGGCAATGCATGAGTGAACAAGACAAATAGTCTTCATTGAACTTATAGTCTAGTAAGAAAGATAAGCAGTAAACAAATATAATAACAACAATAAAGAGTTAATTCCATTTGGGTAGGTACTATGGAGGGGACACAAAGAAAGTATAGCATAGATCTGAAGAATGAGCCTTTTTAAATTTAAGTAAGGATTCTGAGAGAATGGTATTGTGAACAGATGAAAGGCCAGGTGTAAAATCCCTGAGGATTAAACCTCAAGGAACTGAAAAAGGTCTATGTAGATGTGATCCAGAAAGCAAATGTGAGGTAGAGGCTGCAGACAATAAAGGGCAAGATCACATAAGCTACTGTCCATCTTAGGGCTTGGGACTTTAATCAAAGCAATGGAGAGTCATTAAACAATGTTAGTTACATCAGTGACAAATCAAGATTGAAAGGGGGGGCAGGAAGAGATCAACCGAATAATTTATATGCATATATGCATAGCCCAAGGACACACATAATAGCGTGGTAAAAGCCTGGGTGGCATGAACGGGGTGGAAGAGGACAATAAGGGATAAAACAGGGGACATCTGTAATACTTTCAACAATAAAGATACATTAAAAAAAAAAAGAACACCTCTCCCCTCCAAAAAAATAGTAGGTCTAAATAGACAATCTAAAACAGAAAGCAGTAGGCCCATATGGGTTCACTGGCAAATTCTACCAAATAGAAAAGGAAGAAATTATACTAATTTTCTACAATCTCTTCCAGAAGATAGAAGCAGAAGAAATATTTCCTAATTCAGCCTTCAATGCCAGCATTAACCCTTATACCAAAACCAGACAAAGACATCACAAAAAAAGGAAAATACAGACCAATATAATTCATGAACATGGAAGTGAAATCCTCAATAAAATTTTAGCAAATTATATTAAATAATGTATAAGAAGAATTTTACACCACAACCAAGTGAGATTTATCACAGATATGCAAGGTTGGTTCAGAATTTGAAAATCAATGACTGTAACCCATCAAATCAACAGGCTAAAGAAGAAACATCACATGATCATATCAATAGATACAGAAAAGTCATTTGACAAAATCTAATACCTATTCATAATAAAAACTCTTAGCTAATTAGGAATAGAAGACAATTTTCTCAACTTGGTAAAGAATATCTACAAAAACCGCCAGCTTATATTATACTTAACAGGGAGACTGGGAATATCAAGAACAAGGCAAAAATGTTCTCTCTCACCACTCTTTTTCAGCGTGGTCCTAGGTGATGCAAGAAGACAAGAAAGGAAATAAAAATTATACAAATTAGGAAGTAAGAAATAAAACTGTCTTTGTACACAGATGACATAATTGTCTATGTAGAAAATCTGAAGGAATTAACCAAAAAACTCTTGGAACTAATAAATAATGATAGCAGGGTTGCAGGACATAAGGTTAATATACAAAAGTCAATCACTTTTCTACACACCAGCAATAAACAAGTGGAATTTGAAGTTAAAAACAAAATACCATTAACATTAGCACCCCCCAAAAATAAAATAGTTAAGTAGAGATCTAAAAACTATACGTAACCCTGGCTGGTTTGGCTCAGCAGTTAGAACGTCGACCCGTGGACCAGAGTCCCAGGTTAGGTTCCCACTAACATACCTCGGTTGCAGTTTGTCCCCAGCCCCAGTTGGGGTCGTGTGAGTGGCAGCCAGTCGATGTGTCTCTTTCACGTCGATGTTTCTCTCTTTCTCTTCCTCCCTCTCTCCCTCCCACTCTATCTGAAGATAAATGCAAAAATGTCCTCAGGTGAGCATAAAAAATAAAATAAAATAAATAAAAAACTATATGTATAAGATCTATATGAGAAAAACTACAAAGCTCTGATAAAAGAAATCAAAGAACTAAATAAATTGAGAGATATTTTATATTCATGGTTAGGAAGAATCAATATTATCAAGATGTCAGTTTTTCCCAATTTGATCTATAGATTCAATGCAATTCCCATCCAAATCTCGGTAAGTTATTTGTGGATGTAGATGAACTGATTCTAAGATTTTTAGGGAGGGGCAAGAGACCCAGAGTAGCCAACACAATAATGAAGACGAAAAATAAAGTTGGAGGACTGACACTGCTGGACTTCAAGACTTACTATAAAACTACAGTAATCAAAACTGTGATGTTGGTGAAAGAATAGATACATAGATCAATGAAATAGAATAGAGAGCCCAGAAATAGACCCATATAAATAACTGATCTTTGAAAAAGAAGCAAAGGCAACACAATGGAGAAAGGATAGTCTTTTCAACAAATGGTGCTAGAACAACTGGACTTCCATGTGCAAAAATAAGGGAATCAAGATACAGACTGTATACTGTCTCAACAATTAACTAAAAATGTATCATAGACCTAAGTGTAAAGTGTAAAAATAATGCTTTTTGAAGATAGCATAGGAGATGAGCTTGAATTGCCTGGTTTCAAGTGTAGAACAAGGATCAACAAGTTGAAGTCTCATGGAGAAATTTCCATTCAGAATAAAAAAGAATACACCGCAGTTTTCGAAGGAAGAAATATACTGCCTGGCAAGGTAGTGAGTTCTCTGTCAGTGGGGAACTTTACTGCTTTACTCCTTAGCCAGGATGCTGCAGCAGGTTCCCGATCTGGCAACTCAACGAAATAAGTTAAGGGAGCTTTATTAAATTAGAGATATCTGGGTTTTATATCTAAACTAGCATTTGAAGCTACAGCTAAACGAAATTTAAGTATGGGGATGTTTTTCATTAGCTTGGATTACTTTAAATGTCCTAGAGTTAATAAAAATTAATAAAGTATTCTTCCTCTTGCTAAAGATTCATTAGGTCTTTATGTATCTGAATGAGCTAATCTCCCCCATCCCTGAATTTGTTTTACTTACTGTTCACTCCTACATTCACTTCCTTCCTATAATCATTTCTTTCAGAATTTCCCACTGAACAATAGGTTACTGAAAAGGATAAGACCATGTGTAATTCATCTGCTATTGCACAAAGGGTTTAGTGCAGTGTCTTACACATACCATTCACTCAATAGAGTTGTTAAATTCCAGCCATGGGGACGCTTCATTACAGTGTTTCAGTTATCTGTTTCCATCAGTGCACTAAACAGCTTCTTGGTAAACTAATTGAACCAGTGGATCTTCCTTAGCTTCCTAAGTCACAACCAGGGAATAATTTAGGAGACAGACTTGCTGAGAAACATCTCTAGGGTTTACATTGCTATAGAAACAGGGAAAATTTCCTACCCTTTACCATAACTGATAATGAATTTTATAGACTATACAAATAAAACTATCAAATAATTAACTCATACAACTATCTACAGAGAATTTCATTGGGTGGGAAAACATCAATTACCTGAAATCTAGAAGGTTGAAAATATTCCAGAAAGCAAATTGGGTATTATTTCTAATATAGTAATTTTAAAAAATAGCATCACCAAAACAGAATTCAGGAAATTGAAAAATAAAACCTTCTAAATGGAAATTTTGCAATAGAAAAGTAGGATGCTTTTTATCAATATTGCCTTGAATTACAGTCAAGCATCAATATTTGAAGCAAATGCAATCAGAATATTGGGGGGGTTGTTATACGGTGAATTTTCATTCCTTACTGTGTTGATGACACTTCAGATACTATATCCATTGTTAAGAGGGTTTGAGTGGTCACTGGAGATAAAGTATTCTTCCACTTAAGAGCTCTCAACTCTAGCCAACAAATATTTTTTTAGCACCCTCCAGATATTAGGCAAGTCTAAAGTGTGATATAAAACATGGCCTTGACCCAGAAGAAATTTTAATTCTGTTGCAATGCTGCTTCATTTTCTGTTACTCTGCCTCCATCAGGGTGATAAGAGGTGTTGAGACACATGATGAAATGTATAATCCCTGTCATGTTCATAAAGTATTATTTTGAAAATGACCTTTAATGCAAAGAAATATCTTCTAGGTTTATTTTATATATAATGATACTTATACTTAGTTGACATTCAATCTCTTTTATTATATAAAGAAAACTATGAATGATAACCAATTTGAAGGAATTTGTATATTAATGTTTCTATATTTTTAGTGAAATAAAAACTATATGTTTCAACACAGCCCTCTCAGAGGGCTATATTAGAGTAGAAATGGATTTGCTTAAGTGGCCACACCATATTTATATTATCCTTTCCTTACTAATATCTTACTTCACCATCTTTATCATATAGAAATCACTTGCACATTTCCTGAGCTGAATTATAAGCTCCACTAGTACAGGGGTCAAATCTTTTTCCAATGACTTAATTACAATAATGTGTACCCATTGAGTGTATAAATGAACAAATGAATGAACTTCATGGAAAAGTATATTATCTCAGAATTATATTTATTTATATTATAACATTTCTATTTTCAAGTGAAAGAGAAATAAAAATCAATTCACTAGAATTTTGATTGTCAGTTTTCTAACTCCATTCCCGTTCCTATTTGTATTAATAGATTTGCCCTCCATTTTACATTATGCTGTGGCTCCCTCTTGGATACTGAAGTATCCAGATTACAGCATAGCAATGTCTTGGGAAGCACATGGAAGCAGGAGCACTTGGGCTTCTCTGTAGGATGTTGTTGATGGACTGGTTTTCATATTGCTTATGAATAGACGTGTTTCTCTTGGGAAAAGCTTACTCTATAAAGAACAAAGCTCTTGACCTGGAAGAATGTCTTGATTACAGTCTCCAGAGTAATCCACATTCATTCTGGGACCAGGTCAGGCTCAGTGGTGAGTATACCTGCATGTTCTTACCAGAGAGCAAGACCACTTTTGTTGGTCAGGGAGGTGCGCCTCTGGGCCTAGTACATGCTCACTTCCACATGGGCAAGTCAATGGGCAAGCCCTGTGCTTGGTGGTGCTATGCTGCAGGCACAGGCACACTGTCTGATACCCAGACTTTCTTTTCCTCTTTTTCTTGTCTTTGTGTTGACTTTCTGTGGGTCACATTTTATTCCAAAATAGAAAGGACAAAGGAGTTGTTTATGTATGTTGTTATTAAAATAAAGTATACATTTCCAGTGCCCAAGTAATTTGAAAGCTGAGGAGAGGCAAAGGTTTGCAGAGGAGCACAAGACACAGGGCTTCCCAATGGAACTGACCTTGAGCAATAATCACATCAGGATGAGTTGAGGCAGCTTTGTACAGAGGAGGATGTTTGGGCTGTGGAGAATGCAAGAATGAAAGGTGAAAGAGTACAAAAATGCACTTTATTTGGAAAGTACCTATTATTAATGTGAAGTACCCTGTGTGCTGAGTTTCTGGGTCATACCCACTCTGTACTCAGCCCAGAGGTACCAGATTCACAGGCCCTAATGGGAGATGTAAGTAAAACAATGAGA
This sequence comes from Tadarida brasiliensis, assembly GCA_030848825.1. Lineage (NCBI taxonomy): Eukaryota > Metazoa > Chordata > Mammalia > Chiroptera > Molossidae > Tadarida > Tadarida brasiliensis. Next base: position 65,321,162 of record CM061261.1, on the reverse strand, counting down.
GCTTACAAAAAAAAATTCTGAAAGGCAGGTGGGCTTTAGGGAAGCATGGGAATTGGAGGTGCCTCCTAAGCACAGCTCTGAAACCCCCTACAATGTAACAATGCTTTAGGGGCCAGTTTCCAGATGGAAAGGCAGTCTAGAAGCTGGGAAAGCAAACCCACCTCACTCTCCGCCAGGTTGCAAAACTCTTAATATCACTATCAACCTCTTCATGGAACATTTCTCCTGGCTGAGTGTTAGGTTCAGAAGTCGACTTTGGACTCACATTCTGACAAAGACACTATCATCAAGTCTTTCTGTTTTCCTCTAGATAATACTTAATTCTGCCATGCTCCATAGTTATCGATGACGATGTGAACCTAGAACGTTAAGATATTTTGGCTTCTAGGGGAAACAATTCCTCATGTGAGATATATTATGGTAGAAGGAAATTGGCACTACCAAAAGTGCTACAATTCTGTGGTTCGAATTGTTGCATGCTAAAAAAAATGTCATAACTTGATTTTGAGTCCTGTTGCTTTTCTGACACTTTGGGAAAATAGAAAAGTCCTGAGGTTTTGGTGAAACATTCCTTCCTCTGGAGCTGCTCAAAGAAACACATTCCAGTCATGCTCCACCACGAGGAAGCAGTGGCTGAGACGGAAAGTGTCAACGTGGGCCTTGCCCTCTGAGGGTGATAAGGTAGCGAAAGGAAAGTACATGGACAGGTTCACAGTAATAAAACTGAGACACAAGGTGTCCTTACCAATCCCGAAATGCAAACAGATGGAACAAATAACCAATAGGCATGCCTAAGTGTTTTCTGCACACCTGTGTGTATTGGCACCTGTTTCAGAGAAATTAGAAGGAGCCAATGGGTGTCTGAGGGACCCAGGAACAACAGTCTCAAACAGCTTCAGTGTCTCACTGGAAAGTGCGGAGGGCTAATCTGAGGGCAATTCGTGAAGTGGGGAAAAGTCTGCTCATTCTAATAACAGGTGAATGCAAGCTCCCCACCCCACCCATGCCTTCCCCTAGGCCCAGGGGCTGGAGCAGTCTAGCCTTTTACGAACCCTCAAAACTGAGGGCTCCCTTGCAAGACAAGGCTCCACACTAAAAAGAAACTTTTGGGAATGAAAGCAAAACTTAGCAGGATAGGCAAAATAGAGAAAAGAAAAAGGGTTGTTTAAATAACATGAGGGAGGTAGACCTGGCTAGCATGTTTCAGCAAACAAGCTGCCTTAGGTTAATACTACACAAAAATAATATAAGAGAGTTCTGTGTAGTTGCAAAAACTCTCTTAACCCAGTTCTTCTTCTAAACATTTAGGGAAACTAAATTTACATAAAAATAAATAACAGAAAAGTAGTAAAGTCTAGTCCCATTCAAAGTTGCTCTAAGGATGAAGAAAAAAAAGACAATAAAAATCTGGTTCTTAGAAATCATGAAATATTTGCTTAAAGGAAAAAAATCAAAACTGTAAGTACTAGTCAAGCCAAGCTAAAAGAAACTAAAATAATAATAATAATAATAATAAAACACTGTGAATATTAATTTCAATGCAAAGAGTATTTGTTGATCAATTATTACATGTAGTCACTTTCTTAGATTATATGAGAGGAAGGTAAACATGATAAAAATCCTGGCTTCTGCAACCTTATAGACAAGTGAAGAAGAAAATGTAAATTCACTCTATGAGAAGAATTCTTTTAAGTACTATAAATAAAAACTGACATAAACAAGCTTTCAGTTACCCTCCAAAATTCACCATTGACCAAATTCCTAATCATTCTGTGAGTTTTACTTTGGAGAACTCCAAAATACCTTTTAGTTGACTGTTTTCTAGCAAATCTCAAATAAAATCCGAGATAGAGTGATACAGTGCAGGTCAAGCTGAGCAAATTATTCTGTGAGAGAGAGAGAGAGAGAGAGAGAGAGAGAGAGAGAGAGAGAGAGAGAGAGAGAGAGAAGCTGTACATTTTGAACGAAGTGTTCAGTGTAGTGTTTTTAAGTCACAGTAGGAAAGGCACGTTTCAAGCATCTTAGGCCATCACAAGAGGCACAGGTGAAAGAGGCCAGAGGCACTCGTGAAGGAGGAAATACAGAAGCCTGGTGTCAAGAGCCACAGGGAGGAGAGAGCATAACCTCCACTTCCCCCAGCAGATGGCTGACCTTTCCACCTGCTTTGGCTCTGCTCTTTCCTCTCATTTCTCCTCACAGGGAGACATGGGTGTAATAGCCTCCCCAGGTCCCTATCCTTCCTATGGCTGTGACTCCCATAGCAGGTGACTGCAAGGGCCTGATCTGCAGGTGGTACTACTGCAAACATTTAGACTGCCCAGTTCTGTTCGGACAGAGCATCTAAAAAACTCTAGTTCAATATTCAGTTAATTCAAACCCAAGCACCTTTTATTGATTATTTCCATCTGATCAAGTGTCTCAAATCCAATAATTAGACATTTTCCTTTCCCATGACCAAGCTCCCATTTTCTATCCCAAACTGGGTCCCTTGTTATCTTGCAAACTGGGTAAGCCAGGTCTGTCTGCTCTCTTTGAGGGCTGGCTTGTCTGGTACCTAAGGCCCTCTCCTGCAGAGGCCCTGTCTTCCTCCTGTCAGTCATCCCAAAGAACTCTGGCCCTGGCTTTCTTTCTACCAGCTATCACACTTTTCTGAATATTGTCTGCTTCTTGATCCTAAAAGCCAAACTCCAGTCACCGCTCCAGCACTGCTTGCCTGGGAGGCAGCCTGTTGCCATATTTTTTGGATACCATGCTACCCAGTCTGGCTGCATGTTTTTGCCATTATGTGCATTGTGGACCATCCACCAGCACCTTCCTCATCTTAGGGAGCTTGATGGATTGTGTGGTTTTACCCTTTGTAACCTGCCTTAAACTGATGTAATAAACATTTTAAAGCCACAGAATGTTCTCTCTCTCTCTCTCTTTCCCTCTCATCCATATCCAACCCACCAGTGAGTTCTGTCAACCTTCAAGGCATCTACCCAAATGCCACCCCCTCCTCTTCCTCCCACAGATGCTATACTAGTCGCAACCATTATCATCTCTCACCTGGACTACTATAATAGGTTCTTGCTTTTACTTTGACTCCTAAGTCCAGTCTCCATACAGGAGGAAGAATGATAATATTACCAAATATGATTATGTCATTTCCCTTCCTCAGGACATCACTATAGCTTTGATCACATCATAATAAATTCACCTAAGATGAATCTCTTAGCCACAAGATTGTATGGTCTTTACTCCTAGGGTATGGTCCTGCTGGGGTTTCAATGTAAATCCCAAGGTATTTTCTAAGTCTGTCTATCTTGCTAGGACTCAGGTACCCCTGTACCACTATGGTGGGCAGTTGCTAAAATATCTGTTCAGCTCTCTTTTAACTTTCCAGCTATTTCCTTCCCTGGGTCCCTTGTTATCTTGCATTGTCCAGATCAGGGGTCAGCCACAGTGAATATATTTTATGTGTGTATATGTGTATTCAAATATAAAATTATACTTTTAAAATGAAAGCTAAGAATAGAATATGTGCATTTAAAATTTTGACATCACCAAATGTCTCTCTTTTGAAGTTGTACGAAATTATATTTTCATCAGTAATAACGTTTTCGTTTTCCTACATAATGTTTAATATAATCTGATAGGCAAAAACATAAAAAAAAAAAAAAGAGTTTATATAAATTTATGAGAGCTTCTCCCTTGTGGTTCTCACCTTCCCAGGATCCTTCCTCACTCCCCCAGTCAATTTCCAGCCACTCTGGCGGTCTCATTTTCCCACTTCATTTAGGTCTCCCTCTCAGGGAAATTTCTCTCACCTCCTCTTTAAACTGTAGCCCATTATTATTCCTTATTTTTTTCTTCTTCAATAGCATTCATTGCTATCTGATGTACTATACGGTATATTGACTTGCCTTATTTATCTTATCTGTATTCTCACTGAAATGCAAATTCACTGAAGGGAGGGATGTTTGCCCATTTGCTCATTACTTTCCCCTCGTCTGGTTTTCCCTGGCACAGAGTATTTGTAAAAGGAATAAACAAACAGAATGCAATTTAGTTTAATCTCTGAGTTATTGCATATATTCCTGCAATAACTGTTAAGTGGTCAGACTGATCTGGTAACACTCTCTCCCCTTTAACTAGTTTTACTTTTATTAATGGCACCAGATGTTGGACCCCAATTCAGCACCCTCGGTTCTTGAGTTCAGTTGGGGAAGAATTCAGAAAATCGCAGAGGTAGAAGTGAGCTGTGGAAGAAGTGAGACACTTGGGCTGCATGGGCTCAGGAAACAAGTTACAGAGGCAAAAGAGGGGCCCTCAGAGCTTAGGAGAAAGGCAAAGAAATGCACCTGGGGGGACGGAGGGGTGAGACAGGGACATGCTCTAGAGAGAGAGAAAGCATGTATTCATCTTGAAGGTTTTATCTGTTTTCCAAAGGCAGAGATTTTAGTAGAGGTCTCAGAGGAAGATCTCAATAGAATATTCATCAGCTTTCCAGGTGTATCCTTTCAGGATTGTGTTCTCTATTGATTAGCCAATGCCAGGGCAGGGGGTCATTAGTCACAGAAGCTGGTCCTGATGTCAGTCATGGTAAGGCCTGGCCTAGCCTTTATGCTTTTCTGGACCTAGAGCTAAAACATAGCTGAGGCCTAGATGTTATCTCTAGGGCTTATTGCTTAAAGGAGTGGTCATGTAAGGACTTGTATGGGAATCATATGAGGCTGACCTCTAAGGGCGTCTACCACATGACTAGTGAATTGCTAGGGGAGGAAAGGTCTAAGCCGAATGACCAGCAATATGCTAGGGAAAGAAAGGTCACCCTGGGGGCGAGGTCCCTCCCTACTTTCTGCCCTGCTGACCTTTCTTTCCTGGCTTATCATTCCTACTCTGCTCATGCCTGACTGTCTACTATGTCACTTTTATAAGTGATTAAAATCGAGATCATCTCCTTTTTATAGGTCTTATTTGTTCTCTAAAATCTCAAGTTTCCCATTAAATAAATTATTGATATTTCTTCTGTCTGTCCTCTGTTGCTTGCGAAACAGTTTTTTTCTTATACTGTTTCTGTAGTGAGTCAAAGTAAGCTTTCATGAAATAGCAGGACCAGGTAGATCAACATGATATGCAAACTGTGATCTATTTGGGGAAAAGCAACAATAGCAGAAGATTAAAATGTAATAACATAAAAATGCATAAGTTAAAATTTCTGGTATGAGAGCCAAATCGTTTGCATTCATATCCCAACTCTGCTACCTACTAGCTTTCTGAGTTTGGGAAGTTACTTATGCCCTTTAGGCCTCAGTTTCTGTTATAGATGGGCCTGGGTCCAGAGTAGGTCTGCCTTTGGCCAGCCAGTAGTGTGTGGGTTCATGACTTCATGCAGGAAAGATTTCAAATTCAAGTCCAGGGGATTTTGAAAGTATGTTCATTACAGCTGGAGACAGTAAAACAAAGGAAGGGCTTAGGATAGAAGAAGCAACAGGGAAGAGTCCAGGTGGGGCTGTTTTGGCTTTTCAGAAACATTATGGGAAAGAAGTGGGCCACGCTGGGCTGCATGAGCTCACTGAGAAGTAAAAATCACAGTGACAGAAGTGAGCCAAGGTGGGGCTGCTGTTAGCTCACTGGAAAGTCAGAGAAAAAGAGGGCCTTGGAGACAGGTTCAAGGGGTAAACCCTGTTAGGCCAGAGAGCACCATCCCATAGGAGTGCCTATGTCCATATGGCCTTCCATTGTTCTTGCTTATCAGAACATTCTGTTCATTTGACCTCATCACACATCCCCATTGGTCCAGGAACCAGAACCTCTGCTGTTACAGTAGAGCAGCTAATATCCTGTTTGCCTGGTCTTTGTCCCTGTACCCACCCCGAGAAGCCAAAAGATCCCGCCCCAAAAAGCTCCATACGAACAGCAAGCCCCGGCCAGTTCACAGCTGATACCATTTTGGACTCAGCCCGTCTGCTTTGCAGATGCCCTGAATAAAATTCTGTTCCTGCATCATTTTGGCCTCGTCGGTTTCTCCCTCAGCCATCTAACATTTGGTGCTGAAACCCGGGAAGGTTCAGTGGGTGGGGAGCGTGGCGACCTGGCCGAGGACACCTGGGGTGTGCTTCTCAGAGCGGCAGGCAGCAGAAGCTCGTTGGGGCTAACCTCCGAATCCACTGGGTGCTCTCGTGTCGCCGGCTGTGCCTCTCCCCGGCCCTGTGGTCCCTCCTGAGCCAGCCAGGGAGGACACTGGACCTGGAGTCTCTCCCTTCCATTTCTGACCACCCGATCAACAGCAGCCAATTCTCGGGGGGTAAGTGACTGGCCACTCTTTCTCGGGTCTCTGTCTTTCTTCCTCTCTAGGGGTTAGTGACCAGCCTCTTGCTCATACATGGCTTGTCACTCCCCTCTCACATCTCAAAGACCTTGCCCAAGGCCAGGAGACCCCACGGCCTTTTTGCCTCGGACTCTTCTAACCAGGGACGCCCGGCTTGGAGGATTCTCACTAACCCTGACAGTACCAGCACACCTGGCCGGGGACACCTCTCTGGCATGGCAGCTGCCATCTCCTTTAGTGGTTTGTCACTCATTCACCTCCTCTCAGAAACTTGTCATGGGCAACGCCCAGTGTGTCCCACTGAAGACCACCCCTTTGGGTTTTCTCTTTAAAATCCCTGGCTGGCTCAAATTCACCGGGGACATTAAACCCAGGCGTCTCATTTTCTATTGTAATACTGCCTGGCCACGATACACATTAGATAATGACTCCCAGTGGCCTAAAAATGGCACTTTTGATTTCAACACCTTATGTGATCTAGATAACTTTTGTCACGGCAATGGAAAGTGGTCAGAGATTCCTCATGTCCAAGCCTTCACCCTTCGATCCCAACCCTCTCTGTACCAATCCTGTTCTACCTACCAAATTCTCCTCTTACATCCTAAACCTCCTACTCCTAAGCCCTCTGACTCTGAATCTAACTTTGAGAGAGCAGATTTTTGCAGGATGACCTGGCTGCTCTCCCAGACTGCCGGCAGTATTGGAATAAATGCTCATATACAATTCAACCTTGTCTCTGCTAAATTAGCTCAAGTAGTGACAGGCAGACTGGACCCATTTGTTGTGCAGTTTCATTTTCTGGTGAGTCTGGTGGGATCACAAACAGGACCACTCTGTGGTGAGTACTGGGGATCCTGATTGCTGCCTGAACTGGGAGCTCCTGGGGCTGAGGCCTAGACCCTTTTCCTGTCTGGAGTCTTGGCTGCAGCCTCAAAAATTCCTATCGTCTCACTTAAAGTTGAATCAAACGTTCTAGCTCTGTAACTGTAATTCTGCAATGAAAGGCATTGGTTGTCTATTGCCTCTCATCTGGTATGAGCCTGATCAGCTCCTGGTTATAAGTGACCTCTCACAGTCCTTGCCTGGCCTCTGAGCCCGAGCCTGATCAGCTTAAGATCAAGGCACTTGCTCTGCATGGTGCAGGGCATTCTGTCGGACCTTCTGTCTGGTACTCTGTCTAGCTGTGCAAGCCAAAGGGCACAGTAAGCCACCAACATTTGTCTGTCTGTTGTGAGCACTTGTGGATATTGTATATTAGGGTGGTTTTGTTTTTGTCTTGTTGACAATTAATTGATTTAAAGATAGGGGCATATCCCACTTAGCTGGGGGCCCCAGCTGCTTGTGGTGAGCTGACCCCATGGCAGGGATTGCAGGAACTTCCCAGCAGCTGCCCAGTGTTTTTTTTAAATCTCAGGGAATATCCCTGCTCTCCTTTTCAAGGCATCAGCCCCCGCCCCTCCCCAAATGCTTAGACAGTAAAAGAAAATAGGTCTGTTCTAAGAGCTAGTAAGAGTTCTTGTCTGTCTGTAACGTAAATTTGGTTTTGGATGTGCTCTGCTTGCTTTATCTGTTGGGGACTTGGTTTGCCCTTCGCTTTTTATGAACACAGGGAATCAATCCTCTGTCTCTACTATTTGGGCTTGTGCCATGTAGACCTTGTGAGGACCATTTTGTTGTGTCGGTTGGTGTGAGATAATAGTCTGAAACTAGGGTCCAAGTCCTTCCTTTTGAGAGTACTCCTTTATTTACTTTAGATGTTGTTTCTCTTTTCAGATAGGATAGGATCTCTCTCTTATGCGCAAGATTTCATGTTGTTACATCATAAGTATTCTACACAGAAAGGTCTAAATTGATGGTTCAAAGAGGGGGGAAAAGGTCTCACTCCCCTCCCAGAGTGTAAAAAAAAAAAAAAAAAAAAATGTGATGAAGTAAATCTTTTAAATACTCCAAATCGTCCTCCTGGAGGTCCAGGAGCTATGGTCCTGGGAACAATGGGAAATTAAACCCTTTTTTTTTTTTTTTTTTATCCTCATCCGAGGACATTTTTTCATTTTTTGTTCAGATAGAGTGGGAGGGAGAGAGGGGAAGAGAGAGAGAGAGAGAAACATCGACGTGAAAGGGACACATCGAGTGGCTGCCACCCGCACGACCAACCAGGGCCGGGGACAAACTGCAACCGAGGTACATGCCCTTAGCGGGAACCGAACCCGGGACTCTCTGGTCTGCAGGCCGACGCTCTAACTGCTGAGCCAAACCGGCCAGGGCAACAATGGGAAATTAATACCACCCCCAAACCATGTGCAGGTAATAGAAGCAGCAGGGGCCAATGCGTCACCTCAGTGTGAAGGAAAAAAGGGTACTTTCCAATTCAAGCTGCTGTAGCCCCTGACACAAGCCTCGGGGCCTATTATCTCCCTTCCTGCCCTGCCTCTTCTCCAGACTCCTAGAAGCAGCCAAGGACACCAGATAATTAAACAGCTCACTTTTGAGCACACTAAAGGAATATAGTAATCACCAAGAATCATATGGGTAATTTAAGTGTAATTGATATTTTAAAAAATTATTAACATAAAATAGAGGTCTATTTTGCCTGGGTTTGCAGGTATAAGTTCATGTTATTTATCTCTGTACAAAATTTGTCAAGAAAATGGATTGGGCAATAATTGACTGTTTTTTAAGAAATAATAAATAAATATAATTAAAATGAAGGGTTTGATAAATCATAATTATATATAGTAAACATAGTTTTCCAAAGTCTTTGGTAACTTAAACTTTGGAGATCTGCTGGGTTAAATAATTAAAATGTCAAATATCTAGGTATTTTAAAATAACAAGATACTAAAATGTTAATTAATCTGAGTTTGCCTACTTTTGGCTTCTTATTACAGAGAAGCTAGAGGATGGATTTAGATCTGTCAATGAATATCGTATATGAAACATGTCTCTTGAAAATGTATTTTCAAATGAAAGGGAGGGGGCTGTTTCTGAAAGCTATGAAATGTGTTCACGAATTTGCCAATCCTTAAAGGTATTAAGCATGACTGTCACAGGACCAGAGTTGGGGCTCCAGAAGCTATTCAGGCCCACCAGATCCTTTTACCTTCCCCCAAACCTTTTCTATTCAGTTCAAAATGCTTATAGATAATTGGCTTTATGAAACCAATGTCCTAGAGAAAGCTTCAAGAAATCTTATCTGAGACATCTTTTAAAATGCAAGTTTCTGAGAGGTAATCCTTACAGAAAGGAAACACCTTAGCTATCTGAGCAGATCAATTAACTTATTTCAACTGTTAAACATTAGTTGCTAGACAAGTCTTAACCTACTTTTGGCCTTTTATTATAAAAGCTAGAAGATAGATTTGAAGGTGTTACTTTTTTTAGTTGTCACACAACTAAGAGTTAAGAATTTTAATTAGTTGGAAAGAAACTGAATGATTTCTGTGATAGAAGATATAAGATATGAAGATATAAGATATGGATTTTTCTTTTTGAAAGAAAGTAGGTTGTTCTAAAGTTGGTTATTTCTGAATGAGTTAAAAGGAAGCAAACTAAGAGGAATTAGGAAAGTCATAGAAGGTTTAAGTTGAAGAGGGTTTGTGTAGAGGGAAGAAGCAAAAAGAGAAAGAATTAAGGAAGTAAAAGTAAAAACAGTGAGAAAGTATAAAAGAAAGGGAAAGGAAGAAAGGACATTGAAGGAGGAATACTCAAAAACAGAAATGCAAATAGAAAGAAAAAAGAAAGGCACATAGATAGATACGAAAGTGGAATGCTCCAGGAAGCTCCCTTTGACTTTTCAAAACCAGTTGTAATTTCCCCACTGGAACCCCCAGTGCAACTGACAGTGGGGAACAAATGAATTGATCTCTTAGTCTGATATACTTTTATTCATAATTCTGAGTGTTATCTTAAAATGTTGTTACAAGATAAGCAAATTCCTTTGCCAACTGCATTATAATCAAATCTGTAACCATGTCATTTTAAGGTGTTTTTTTTTTTGTCATTTACCAACAGTCACTGTTTTATTATACTGCATTTGCAAAGATGTTACATCTTCTGAAAGATCTGACTTACTTTAAATTACATATCTCTGAGAATAAACTTTCAGATAATCACATTAAACTAGATGTAAATTACTAGAACTCTGGGGAACATCTGAATTTATGGAAGTACTGGCAAGAAAAATCAGGAGAAACAGAATTTGATTATGGGACTGAATGAACTAAAAATAATTATAATTTGGATTGAATGAACTGAAATAATAGTTTTTGTAATTCTTTTAAATATTGCTGATTTTTAATCGTTTTGTTTTCCAGACATAAGGAGACTTGTTTCTTTTCTTAAAGCAGTTTAGTAAATTATATTTTCATAAATAATACTGAGGAATTTATATTTTTCTCCCTACCTAGTCCCTCCGGAATTTGGAAGCTCTTAATGAGTGAGTATGATTACTTTTAGGGCAATATGTTTATTTGCATGAATCCAACAGGAATTTGATTTCTTCATAACAGGGCACATAAAGCCAGTTTCCAATTGTGGTTTTATTAACCAAGACTTTGACTGCAATGTCATGTCTGAGAGAGACATGCCAGGACTCTGGATGTCACCAGAAAGCTTTAAGGAATGAAGATCGACTTTGAAGCTGAAATAGCCCCTTGGAGACATGCCCGGTACCTTGCTTGGCCACGTGGCTCATGGAAATCTTTCCAGATAAGAAATGAAGGTTACTTTCCTGAAAGATGGCAAAAAGGAGCCTCAGCATCTTTGGAAACCTCAAAGACTTGCGGACATGGCCCATATGTACAGGTACATCAGGCTCCGCCTGGTGGCAATTGTGGCTTTGGCTTCTCTGCCCTGAGGGGCTGACTGTTAACTGCTCATTAAAACTAGATCTAAAGACTCCTTATGAATGAGTAACATTCCAGCAAAATAAAATTGGAGAAAGCCTATGTGATCCATTTCATCTATTTATTCTCTTGTGTTTATGCAAATAACCAAGCCAGACTAGCACTAGACTTAATACAGTCCCTTTAACAGTAGGGTACTCTTGGGGAAAGAAAAATTATGTCTCAATGAAAAACCACAATACCCAATTATGGGTATTGAACTCCAGAGCAGTTAACTGTCTTCAAGGTTTTGTTTAAGGCTGTGTCTGTGTGTGCCATACGTGCCTCGGCACCTGATGGCCACCTGAATGTTCCGACTGCAGACAGTCTGTCAGACCGTCACTGTATGATTTCATTCCAGCAGAAGCCTTACATCTGGAAGTCTCAACTGGGTTATGATTTAATGTATACATTAACCTTTATGTTTTTTGTTCTTCTGTTTCGTAGAATGTTTGCCTGTCCCTGTTTACCGAATTGCTTACTCACACAGCATAGGTCTCTATCTCTTCCCAGAAGAGGAATGCTGCTTTTGTGTGAATCAATCCGGTGTGTTAGCGATATAGCAAAAAAAAAAAAAAAAAACTAGCCAATTGGGCCTCAGAAATTTGGCAACAGCTCTCCGAATCTTGGGGCTCGTGGTTAAAAAAATTAAATTGGACCTGTTGGCTCCTTCTTTTAGCAGGACCCCTAGTAATGCTTCTCCTTGCTCTTCTTTTTGGTCCCTGAATCCTATGCCAATTTTCTTTGTTTCTCCAGAACCCTGTCTGGTCCTTCACCAACCAGTCCATTAGCGAGATGATGTTCCTTCAATCATCGGTCTGATACCAACCCCTATCTCAAGTTCCAGAAGGCCAGCACTGCATTCCAGCTGACTATTATGGAAGTCCATCCCCCTGTGACCCCAGCACCCCCTTCCAGCAGGATGTAGCTATGGAAGAAAAGACCTTCACCCCAGTCATTGATAACAAAAGGCTGAAATGTTAGTGAGAGCACCATGCCATAGGAGTGCCTCTGTAGATATGGCCTTTCATTGTTCTTGCTTATTAGAACATTCTGTTCATTTGACCTCATCACACATTCCCACCGGTAGGGAACCAGATCCTTTGCAGTTACGGTTGAGCAACCAATATCCTGATATCCTGTCTGCCCAGTCTTTATTCCTGTGCCCACCCCAAGAAGCCCACCAAAAGAGTCTGTCCCCCAAAAAACCATATAAACAGCATGTCCTGGCCAGTTAGGGGCTGACACTATTTTGGACTCAGCCCATCTGCTTTGCTGATGCCCTGAATAAAATTCAGTTCCTGCATCCCTTTGGCCTCATGCGTTTCTCCCTGGGCGATCTAACAAACCCAGATGAGCTGCCACTGCCCATTACTCCTCTGGTTGAGAGTCTCATGGAGTTTAAGAGAGAGAGCAGAAATACACACCTCAGGGAGAAAGGCATGAGTGTGGTCTAGAGAGAGCAAGTACTGGGTCCTTTGCCTTGAGGCTTTCTATCTTTCTTTAGCCCTTGGGAATCTCAGGGGAGTAGCAGGGGAGGGTCTTAACAGAATATCCATTAGCTTTCTAGGTGTGTCTGTCAATATGTTGATACATCAAAATGTGCATATAGAAGGTTCAAGGTTATTTTTTAGTTAGATTTATTTTTAAAGAACTTCATCAAAGAGGGACTGGGACTAGGGCCTGTCTGCTAGGGTAGGTCTGGAATGTGTAAACCGTCTGCTCCTAAGTGTCCCTGGTTAGGGAAGATAAAACCTTGGGGTTCATTAGCTGGCTATAAATCGCTCAAATTGTTTGGCCTTGTTTAATTATTTTGTCTCAGTTTTCCTTATTCTAATTGTCAAAGAATTTCTCTAGCTTTTTACTATCCTGCCTCATTTCCTCATCTTTAAAATGTAATGATAGCTACTTCATACGCTTATCGTCTGGCTTGAAAGCATGTAAAATACTGAGGACAGTGTCAGACACATGTAGTGAGCACTGAGTACTTGCTCACTATTATTAAACAGCCTCATAGACGAACCTGGGGGTGAGCCTAATTCAGCATTCCAGGGCAACAGAAGGACTCTCTTTGAGAAGCTACCACTACCAGCACAGACTGCTGCCCTCGGGCAAAAGCTGGGTGGTGGGTTTGTAAAGAGAACCCTTCCAGGAAAATTAAATCAAAGCAGAGAGAAGCAAATAAAGCCTTAAGATCAGATGTCCAAGAGCCATTGGTGAAGTATTTTAGGGGAATCACATGACCTATAGTAAACTCCCCTGAACTGAGGAAAATGAGAATTATAAGGAAGCAAGCTAGTCAGGACAAAGAAGTTAACTTTCTCAATCTGAAAAGTTTTATGAATTTTAAAGTGCTGAAAATGTTCCCAGCTATTATGAAAATAGTTTCATTCACAGTTACATCCAAAGAGTAAACCAGGTCTGATCGAAACAAACAAAAGAAGGGGCAATTTGAAGAGCAAGTTTTCACAAAGGTGAAAGTGTAATGAAGAATGAGTCAAGGGCAAATGGGTGTTAATGAATTACCTGAAGGTAAAAGCTAGAAAAACAAAAGTTGCACATAAGAATTGTTTTTAATTATTTTTTATCCTCACCCGAGGACATTTTTGCATTTATCTTTAGACAGAGCAGGAGGGAGAGAGGGAGAAAGAGAGAGAGAGAAACATCGACTCGACTGGTTGCCACCCACATGACCCCAACTGGGGCTGGGGACAAACTGTAACTGAGGTACGTGCCCTTAGCAGGAACCGAACCCGGGACTCTCTGGTTCCCGGGCTGACGCTCTAACCACTGGGCCAAACCGGCCAAGGCACACATAAGAATTGTTGAGGTCAATTAGAGAGGTCAGTGAAACAAAGCCAGCCTGGAAAACTTAGGGCATGATTAGAAACACTAATTATTTAAGAAATATAATAAAAATAGGGACTTAATTCTATGGATTACTTCTGACTCTATGTTCCTCACTTTGTAAGGTATAACTATTGCCAAATAGTTGTATTCACAGATTGAGCATGCAATGCTTTCCTGGAGAATAATATTCTGGGATTTCTCTCCATTTTTAATGTTACTAAATATTTCTTGTATTAGAAAATTTTCTTATGAGAAAGCAAGCCAGGTGCAGCCCCTTAAGCAGTGCAGACACCCTGCCCTTGGCTTTTGCAATCCCCTTACATCCACCAACTGCCTAAACTACAGTGGAACTAGAAAGCCCCAAATACCCGGAGGCTTATCATGTATAAAAGGTGGCTGGAACTTGGGTTCAGGGCTCAGCCTTTGGAGGTGACTCCACTGGGACAGCACCTGTTTGCAATAAACAGTCCTTTTCTAATCCTCTGAGCGTGTGCAGTCTGTCTTTTCGCACCGACGGAATTTCTGCCAAAACACTTTAATGTATATAGATTGAATTAGGTTGAATAACAATGTATAAGACATTACTATGCTATGCCCTTTGTATAGTGTAAATAAATGAGGTTTAGACAGGATAACCCAGAGTCACACAGTTCTTAAATTATGGAACCAGCCTTCACAGGTGTCTGGATTACATCTAGGAAACTGCCAGCCATGGGAGCATGACCTCTAGGTCTTCCAAGGACTCAGTATATGCCTGAGCTGCCCTTTCTCACCCTGTGTGGTTGAAATTTTGATTTATCTCAGGGTGCCCTCTCAATACAAATGCCAACTAACTGCCAAGAAGTGAAACCAGATTAGGAAATATCTGATCTTCTTTAGGCCTCCTCTAGAAAGAGGATTAAGAACAAAGGTTCATTACTATTTCCATTTCAGTATTTGCAAGTTCTCCCCTACCTCAGCACACAAAATTCTCACTCTCCAACTTTGCTTTCTTTCAAACTCAGGTCACATCATTTTTGTTCTGTAATCAGAGGCTTTGTAATAATAAAACATAGTCTCATATAAATATGCATGGAACCCCCCACTGTTCCATACATCTGGTGCACACATCTACCTTAAATTTCTATTCTAGAAACTGGAGCACCTCATGGCACCTCTATTTCTCGAATTGTGACTTAATGACAGCCTGCAAATTATTAAGGAAAAAAATTATGTAACACTTCAAGACACTTGAAACATTCTTGGCTAGTATGTATATGCTTTATTTCTTTTTCTCTTTGGAGAATGGTTTCCCTTGTGACTCAACTTTTTGACAATTAATTAGCTAGTAGACAAAATTTTAGAGTATCTTCAACAATTTTAAACTAAGTTTCAAGAACAGAGTCAGAAACATTGTGTCTTATCTGGTGAAGATGATATGTGCCCAAGTTGCTCTTTGTGACACTCAGACATGTACTCTGTGACCCAGAGAATTTACCCCTCCACTGTGGGCTCCACCACAGCATTTGAGCAGATGAAATCAAACTCTGATTCCCTCATTCATGTCCAGGTTCTCAGGACCTCTGCTAAAGTAGTAGAGAAAGCTCTAATAAACAAAATGATTCTGCCACTTAAAATAACATCCCACCATCACCACACCATAATGGTTCCTTAAAACTTGCTCTGTTGGAAAGACTGAAGGAGAACACCAAACGGAGCAGTGATAAGGGGTAGGTTAAGAGGAAAGAGAGTGGGAGGGGGCGGGAGTTTGGAGCACCTGAATTAAAAGCTGTAATGTCTTTGGATTTGCTTATTTGGGCTGTCAGGAGCTTCAAACTGAACATGCCATTTGGGTAACATAATGACTAGTTTTCAGCCCACTCCAAACACTGGGTCTTAGGAAGTGTTTCTCTCCTCTCTGTCCTTCAGCATGTGAGCAAGCTTTCCTGATGAGACTTCCAGCTTTGTGGCACACCATTAACAGTCCACATGCCAATCATGCCTTCTGATTCCTACCAGACGCCCCTGAAATAAACCACTGCCCCAAACCCTGCAGGCTGGGGACTCTGATGGTTGTGACAATTGTAAGAGGCCAATTAGCACACCAGAGTGGTGGCAACCTTGCCTGTCCTGTGCAGTCACAGTGCAGTGTTTGCTCCAGAAATTTCCCCACAGCAATGTTACAGGCTGTTCTTTTTACCCTGAGAGGTGAAAACAAAATAGGAACTAAAATTGGAATGTGCAAAGCCATCTGGATCAGATGTGGCAGAGACAAGATGGCCTGGAAACTTTTCCAGCCCTCGTTATGAAAAATGCTGCCAAGACTCAGAAAGCAAACTCTGTCCAAGTGGATAGAGGTGATAAAGGTGACTCTCCACTATAATTTCTCTATCAGAAAACTCTCACTTAAAAACACCTAGAAGCACTCAGCACTTCCCTTTCCTAGTTCTGTGTCCCCTTTTTGGGAAAAATCACAGTGAAACTTCTCTGGTGTCTTTCTAAGAAGTGCTCTAGAAGAATCCCCCACACAAGTTTCCGTGTGTTTTTCTTCTTTAATAACTAGGAAGTGGAACATCCAATAGCACAATATTTCACATCTGGGCTCCTGAAACCAACTTGATATTATGGAAAAACGAAGAATTTGAAAGGGTATGATCTAGGTTCAAGACCTAGATTGGCTTTCTGGCTGTGCCCGTAGGCAGGTCACTTGCTCCCCCTGCACTTCAGTTTCCTTATCTGTAAGGCATAATATTAGCAATGCCTGCCTTACTAACGCACAAGACCAATAAAATAAAGCATGTGAAAGTACCCTCTACTATCAGCTAAACCCTAGGCAACTTGATCCCTATTATTTTAAATATAATTGTTTTATTTTTCTGATTGTAAAATTATAACTGCTTATTCTGAAAATTTTCAGAAAATACAAAGAAAAATAAATAAAGCAGAGTGGGAATTGTTTATATTTCCAAACAGATAACCACTACTAACATTCTGACATATTTCTATCCAGGCTTTCTTTGTGTACACACTTGCATTTCACAAAAATGGATTCGTAGTATGCCTATTGTTTCTAACATGCAATTTTTATTTATTGTAATGTGAAACAATGTAAGTTATTTTTTTTACTATAAAAATATGTAACCCAGATGAAAATGGAAGATAGTACAAATATAACCAGCATATGGCTTGTCTCCATTGTGTCAAAGTGAATTATTCATAAGCATTTGTCAGAAATATCCAAGGTTGCTGAGCTATTCTGGAACCACAGGGTACAAATTCTAAAGCGGAAATTGCTACATGTTCAAAAAACCTGTTTCCTTTTCCTCCTGGACATGTAGCAAAGCTATATTTGCTACACCTCCTTGCATTTAGATATGTTCATGTGACTGAGTTTTGTTCAATAGAATGGGAGTGGAAGAAATATACGTCAATTGCAGTTGGAAGTGGTTAAGAAGAGGGTGTGTCTTCTCTGTGTAATCTCTGGTGCTCTGTCAGCTGAACGAGGGGAGCCCATAAACCTGGATCCTGAAATGATCATGAGGTAGACCACCTGGCAAGCACACATTGGAATTGACATAAATAAAAAATAAACTTCTACTGAGCTACTGAATTTCAGAAATTAATATAACAGCAGCTAGTTTTATCTGCCCTAACAAATGAAACTTTTAACATACTTCTAAATAACAAGTGTAGTTTGAACCTTGAAGTAAATCCAGAACTTTCCTTAAATATAGGCTGAATTAAAACTCATTAAGTGTTTTAATTTTGGAAGTGTAGAGGAATAATCTCCCCTTCTCACTTACTTGGTACAAATAAATCTCTATCCACTTCCTTATTAAAAATTACAAAATTGTTATTCTCAGGTCTTTCTTCCTATAAATAAAATTAAGACCTAAATGCAAATGTCCCTGAAAGAGACAACATGTTCATTTCACTAAATGGTCTAACTTGCATTAAGATTGGTGTTAGGGATTATGAAAAGAGATATAAGAGGCTGCCTATCCTCAAAGAATGAATTATACTATAACAAAGGCAACAAAGCTAACATAGATTTAATTGCATGGGTCCCGTATCATATATAGTTGCTCAAATATAGTTTCTATTGAAGTAAAACCTTTGTCTTTCTCCGGTATATTAATAGTATCCAGCACATAGTATGCTTTCAACAAAATTTGCTGAAAGACCATTTCATTAAATCATAGGAGAACAACAAATTATTACACTGTACATCACTATGGACTAGAATAGTCAGGGAAGGCTTAGTGAAGAAAATGGGACTTTGGCCATGTTTACTCATTTTCATGAGAAGGGGAAATGTAAAAAATGGTATCTCCTTACTGAGGCAAACGGAGGGCTTACTGTGGCAAATGGAGGGCTTCTTGCAGTCAAAGAAGCAGTTACAAGGTTATCAACTCTTACCTGTGCTCAGCTTCACAGTGCATGGCAGGCCCTGGCTGGGCAGCCCTGCTTACAGACTGTGCACTGCCACTGCTGGAGAGGAGGAACAGACTTCACAGGGCAGTCAGTTTGGACACAGCTCTGTTGCACAGAGTATGGCCAGTATCAGGAAATATGTTTGCATGGGTGCAGTGGGGCAATATTTTGGAGAATGTTTTTAACACCTTTCCTGATATATAATTTACATTCTATTGAATGCAAATGCACCCATTTTAAGTGTAGATTTGGTCAGTTTTAGCATATTTATACCATTGTGCTATATTCCCACAATCCAGTTTTGTAATACTTCCATCACCCCAAAATGGTCCCTCATGCCTGTCTGCAGTCAGTCCTTGATCTCCACCCCAGGCAACTAGGTGATCTGTTTTCTCTTTATGTAGTTTTATCTTTTCTAGATGTCACATAAATAGAAGCATGTATGTTCTTTTGTGATTGGCTTCTTTCAATTAGCATTTTTTTCAAGTGTTTTCAAGTTGCAGAACGAACCTGTAGTTTATTCCTTTATATCACTGAGTGATGTTCCACTATGTATATATACCTTATTTTGTTTATCAATTCACCAGTTAGTGATTCTATGATTTCCCATGTGAGCAAAAATCTGTCACTTTTATATTGCAAATCCACAGGTTTTTTACTCTAACCCCAATAGATTGTACCCATTCTGGCAGCAAAGCTGCTGATTTTGTGGCTAGCACTATCTTTTAAAACTACTCTTCTTACCCAAAACAGCTAAGCAGGGAGAAAATGCTCCAGGCAAGGTCATATGTTCTTACCTGCTGGTCTAGCAGTTTTTCAAGAATAAGGGCTTCAATTTGTTCTTCTCTGGGCCAATTTCCAGTACCCAGAAATGGTTGTTTTGACCTGTTTTGACAATTTTGACCTGTTTTAAATAAAGGAATCACTGACATCTTCCTGCTACTATAACCAGACGTCCTTTATCTTCTGAAGGACGAAGGACAGAAGATAGGACAGAAGGACAGAAGGACACAGTCCATTGTGTCCTTCCTTTGAAGATCAGGACACAAAGCTTAATACTCAGAATCAGTAGGAAACCAGTATAGTGAGTTTAGAAGTGAAACAACCTATTGGCAACATAGGGAGGCACTTGGAAGGGAGATATTTCAACCAGGACACTATTGTATTGATCAAATAGGAAGAGATTTTTGTTGTTGTTGTTTAAATCTTAAATTTATTACATGCAATGCAATTAAATTCTTATTCTTTTTAAAAAGAATGTTCTATTTATCTTCCATAATGCAACTTTCATGCTTTTTAATACATACCTTTTGAGGACATGTGACCCTATCTTTTCTGCTTGTCACTCTGCTTCTGCACACATCTATACAGAAGACAGTTTAAAGTGCTAACAGTTTGGAGCCTTTCTGCATGCTATGATGCCCATTATCTCTAAGTATCTTGAGGGTCTCATGCTTTCTTTTGCCCATAGGCATTTGCATATAGTGTTTCCTCTACTTGGTCCTTTAATTTTGCCCACTTTTTGTCACCTGGTTAAAGGCTATCCATCCTCCAGTTTAAATATCATGCCCTTCACAAAGCTTTCCCTGACATTATAAGGGCCTTTCTATGCAGTTGACAAGCTACATTATAATTGCATATGTACACATCAATTTCTCTAATTAGATTTAAATTATGTGACAGTAGGGCCCACGCTGCCTGGTTTAACATCATATTCAAACACTTTGTGAACCTTCAGAAACAGGATATGTGTTTTGTCAATATATGCAAAATTGCTTTAATGGGAAGTAGTATAGGATTCCTGTTAAGGGGACAAACTCCTTATGATCTATTGCAAATTATTTAACCTTTCTAAGCATCAGTTTGATTTAGAAAAATTGGGATAATCTTTATACTTTGTTGTGCAGATTAAATGGAAATATATTTTCAAAACCTCTTACATGGTACCTGGCATATAACAAATGCTCAATAAATGTTAAATATCAATCAGGAAGTGATTACAGTCCTTGGTGGTGGTGATGGGAAGGTGCCCCTCAGCCTGCTGTGGGGAGCATAGTTGATCTCCACTCCTGGCCACCTGCCCTCTGGCCCCCATTATGTGAATGTAAAAGTTTAGTTTCCCCTTGACTGTTCCCAGCCAAAGACTGGGCAGTGGGGGACTCCTCTGGACAAGGGACTTCTCTAACATGTATCTTGCCACAAGGACACTGCTTCTGCCAGTCAGAATCTTTCCTGGCACTATCCCATGGACTGATTTTCTTTCTACCCCATCTTCCACTGCCCCTGTGCCCACCTCCTTTCACCGCTGTCAGTCCAAGACTCCCTCTGCCTATTTCTGATTCCTTCCGTGATCCTTTCGTGACATTCCTTCAATAACGGCCCTGCATGTCTGATCCCATCCTGGTGTCTGCTTCTCAGAGGACTCAAACCAACACAGGTGGTGCCAGGGTTGGTCCAAAGAAACAGGGATTGAAGTTGAGCCTGGACTCTGCCTTGCTCACTGCCTGGAGGACAAGGATGATGCCATCCTGAGTGGTGTGTCATACACACAGACCCTGGCATAAATGGTGGTCCAGTTCCTGCAGAGTCCTTTGTTGGTGACTTGGAGAAACATCCTGGCAGAGGGAATCCTCCTCCAAGGGCAATGGTCCAGGCACTTGAAAGATATGAGGGAGTAATCACGACAAAGACAGCAGAGTTGGCTGGTTATTGCTAAGTTGCATTGAGACCCCATAGAAGCATAATGAGAAACTAAGGGCCATGAACAAACAATTAAAGATAAGCAAGAGAGCCACAGGGCTTTTTTGGTCACTTTCAAAGAGGCCTTTATCTCCTGTAGAGAGAGCCTGACTCAGCTGAGGAGCAGACTCACTTGATAGAGACACAGAGCTCCATAGAAGTTGAAATGCTCAGCTAAGGCAGTCTGTTTTACTAAGCTTGGAGCCCTGGATGAGAAAACCTGGGACCCTGAAGCATAAGGTAGTACATCTGGATGGATGTTCTAGTGGATTTGGCTCTGTGGCCCTAATCCTCAGAGAGTACAGATGTGTCTGCTTTCTACTGAGAGCTTCCTCCAGGCTGGGAGATGTTGCAAAACCCTCTCCTGACAAAGTCCCTCTCTCAAGAGATGCTCCCACCTCCTCTCCTGGGTTCCAGGCTGATAACTCAAGTTATAACCCACCTGGGCATATGTTGGACTATATAAATCAAGAAAGAGATTATGGTGTATTGAAAGACTTACAAAAATCAACTTGCATGTAGTAGCTATAGCCAAGACAGTGCCCCCGGGGAATGGGTTTGGGGGTGCATGGAAGGCAGTTGGTGAGAGGGCACCAGCATAATGAAGAAAGGCAGTGGTGGTTCTTCTCTGAGGCAAAGGCTGATAGCAAGAGAGGCAGCCCCAGACTGGGTTCATTAATACCCACAGGGCTCTTGGGAGCTGGGGCAGTTAGGACCACTAGGTGCATCACCAGCAGGGATGATGTTACCCACCAGCAGCTGGTGGCTGACACTAGCTGAAACAACTGAACAGTCACTATGAAGGGGCTCACACAGAGGTGTGGAGATGGTTCGTAGAACATGCATCCTAGAGGCAAAACACACCAACAAAGATGCTGCTTAATATGTGGAGCCAGAGAAGGCAGAATCAAGGAGCAAGAGGCTGGGGACATTTGCCCCAGTATAATATCAAAATCACTTGTTCAGATCTAGAATCCACCAACTAGAAAGAAAGAATATGCAAAACTGAGGCAAGTATGTACTCTAATGAGTGCCGATTTTCTTTACCTGGGAAAAGGGAAATATTGCAACCTGATAACTGTTGAGCACATGCTTTAAATTGATATTGGTACTTAGAAACCTGAAGTACAATCAGAAACCATTCAAAATAAAAGAGGTGCTGTACAGCCAAGTACGAACAAAATGACTCAGCCAGTTGACATTAGCAAACCTTTGTCATCATCATGAGAGGCACATGAACAGAGTATCCACAGTGGCAGAGTTTTATAAAACCCAAAGCATGGACTTCTACTTATCAAGTTTGCTCTAGTGACTGCCGCCTCTGAAGATTGAGTCTGCCAATGACAGAGGCCAGTGCTCAGCCCCTGATATGTTTCTCTTCTTGGACTAGACCAATCAGCACATGGTGACAAGTTGACTACATGAGGCCCCTTTCATCCTGGAAGGTCCAGCAGTTCATCATCATAGGAATAGTATTTTCCAGGTATTCACTTCTGGGGTGTGGGACTCCTCTAACAGACAGCTTTGCCCTCAGGACTCTCTAATAGCTTGGTTGAAACTTTCTTAGAACTAAACTGCAGCCTGAGACCCTTTCTAGGCCCATCTTGCTTTCTCCTCATATATATATAAATATTTTTTTATATACATCAGCCTGAAGGCTCTTCCTATACACTCCTGCTTTCTCCCCTGTATCCTTCACCAGCGTTCCTCCAGTAAGCTCTTACATATTGAACCCAAAGTTAACATCAGCTTTTCTGAGATCAGTCTTGAAGCCAGTGATAGGTAAGAATATTTTTAGCTCAAGAGGGTAGCAACATACTGCAGATATTCTTTCAGTGCACACACTTTTTTTTGTTTGTTTCTGAGCAAGGAAGTTACCTCAGTCTTTCAAGAGATAAGGCATGCCTGGCTTTTTGTACATTTTATATTGTGTTCATACCAGCAAATGGCATTTATACCAGCAAAAAAAGAGGAGTTTATTCTTCAGTAAATATATATATATATATATATATATATATATATATATATATATATATTTGTATATATTTAGGGTCCTAAATATACCCAAAGAAAGAAATGCTTCAGAGACACAAATATAAGAAAATAAAACTAGTCTTGCAGATAAGCTGTAGAGAAAATGTGAAGGTGTCTGGATAGGTAGAAGAAGACAAGGAGAAAAAAAATGAGAGCAAAATGTTCTTCTCTTCTCTGACTTGTCTCTTATTTTATACAATCCATTAGAATTTCCTTGATATCACACTTGTGTTTGCATTAAATAAAACAAGTGAAAGAGTGCTATGAAATCACTACCCCTTAGCCCCTTTGTCCTCAGCTACAGAGTAATTCATTAATTAATTATCCCATTTGTTCAACTAATCACTTAATGAAAGCTTTCTTGTGTTCTGTGTAATGTTCTGAGTTCTGGTTCTGCTCCAAATTCTTGTTTGATATAAGACTCTTTGTTAGAGCACTGGTCTTACACAAATCTATTGTCCTTCCCCAGATTCTAAAGTGGTTCAGCCCTTGCTGTCTGTTTAAGACTCTTGTGTGTCTGATTTCCAGGATAAAGCAAAACCATCAGACATTTCTTACATTTCAGCAAGCCAACTGTAGGAAAAGGAATGTGATTCATCTAGCCTTTGAAAAGCTCCCAAATCTTTGAATTCTTATGTTAGTTTTTTTTAAAATGTTTTCATTGATTTTTTAGAGAGAGAGAGGAAGGGAGAGAGAGAGAGAGAAATATCAATGTGAGAGAGAAGCATCGATCAGCTGCCTCATGCACACCCCTACTGGGGATCTAGCCTGTAACCTGGGCATGTGCACTGACCAGGAATCAAACAGCGACCTCTCAGTCCATGGAACCGATGCTCAGTCCACTGAGCCACACAGGCCAGGCCTTATGATAGTTTTTAATGAGGAGGGGCAGAAAGCAAAGAAATAAAAGAGAAAGCTGGAGAGAAACTTGTAGTATGGGAACTCATGTAAGCTAAATATGTAACAATTCCCTGGTGTGGAAGGACTTCAAAGTCTCTAGGAGATAGAAAGCATCCCTCAGTACCCCAAAATGGACATTCTTCACCCAATGTCTGAGAAACAATGTTCTACAACTAGGGTACTTTGAGTATTGATAACATTCAAATACTCCCAAGAAAAGTAATCTAATTTGGTATCAGGCAGGTAGCATGAAATACTTTCTGACTTTTCATAAGAGTAGATCTTAATCGTAAAAAAGCAAAGCCAGAACTGGTTCCCTCAGGAATATACTGGGCCACAGTGGATGAAAAACACCAGGTGAAGTTTAAGGCAATGAGATTAAACCTGTCCAACTTCATAACTCTGTTCAAATTGGGTCCTTGAGTTTTCTTTTTTTTTTTTTAATGTTTTTTAAATCCTCACCTGAGGATATGTTTTGATTGAATTTTAGAGAGAGAGGAAGGGGGAGAGACAGAGAGAAAAACATTGATGTGAAAGAGAAACATCAATCAGTCGCTTCCCAAACATGCCCCTACCGGTGA
Organism: Tadarida brasiliensis; assembly: GCA_030848825.1. Classification (NCBI taxonomy): domain Eukaryota; kingdom Metazoa; phylum Chordata; class Mammalia; order Chiroptera; family Molossidae; genus Tadarida; species Tadarida brasiliensis. The sequence goes on along the minus strand of CM061261.1, from coordinate 65,296,449 downwards.
TGGAACCTGCAACCTGGGTATGTGCCCTGACCAAGAATCAAAGCCACAACATTTTGGTGTACTGGACAGCCCTCCAACAAACTGAGCCACCCAGCCAGGGCCCTTGCATTTTCTTGAGAGCAGCAGGTGAGCATTCTAAGAAAGAAAATCATTTTCTAGACAAGTTGTTTTGTTTTGGTTTTTTTCCATATGGCCCCTTGCTGCTGGGAGCGTGAGCCCCACACCAGCGACATCACTGTCACCACAGCACTGCCATGAATGAGGATCTCGGGCCCTGCCTCACACCTAGGGAATCAGAATCTGCATTTTAACAGGTCATCAGGACCCATGTTGACACATTTAAGTTTGAGAAGAATGGCATAGCTTAGTGGACAGGCTAAGAGTCTGGAAAATTGGCCTAGATTTCGAAGCCTGCCCCTTATGAGCTGACAAAGTGCTTAGCATCCTTGTACTTCCACCTCCTCATCTGTTGGGTAGAGAAAATCTCCATTCTTTCTCTTATTTCTAGTCTTTGTTTTTTACTCTTCCTTGTATTTCTTTACTCATGATTTTTCCATGTTTCTGATATGCCAGCCTTCGTTACTCATTTGTGTTCTTACTGGACACCTTTGCATCAGGAGGAAAGAACAGACATGCAAATGCAGGCATACCTCATTTTATTGCACTTCACTTTATTGCATTTCATGGGTGTTTTTTTTCACAAATTGGAAAAAGGATCCTCCGCCAGCAAAAAGATTATGACTTGCTTTATTGCGATACCTGCTTTATTGCAGTGGTCAGGAACTGAACCCACAGTATCTCTGAGGTTTGCCTGTATATCCATCCAGGTGCAAGCATCCCACCCACACTCTATTTATTCAAATAAGCTTGACAAAATAATAAGGTTGTTTAGTGAATATAAAAATTATTTGACTATTTAAGTGCTTTCTGCTGCATGCCAAACAACCTTCCAGATTCTGGGCAGCTGAATGGGTTAGCCGCTTTGTATGTAACTGGTTAGTATAAATTTTGTCTTTCTAGCAGATTTTAACTAACCATTACATTTTACTTTTCTTTGAAAAGATAAAATATGACTAATTGATGATATACAAAGTATTCTTCTTACATTAACCTAATCACCATGCTTCAGTTTCCTTTTTAAAAAATGAAAGCTTGCTCTAAATTATCTCTATGGTCTCTTCTAGCTCTAAAATCCTATTATTCTTGTTAGAGGATTCCTCAGACCCAAACATTTGTTATTAAATATTGAAAAGCAGGGAAATACAATTTAATGTGTTCTCCTCATGACTACCCTTGTATACACCCATCTAAAGAGGAGAGTTGGCCCAAAGGCCTCCCAAATTCTCATTTCATTTCAACAAAAGTCAGTCTCTCAGAAATTCAAAGATTATATAAACAAACACTTTTAAGCAAGCTCTTTAAAATTTTAACCCTAAACCTCCTTTTAACTCAATTATTTATCTAATTGCAAATGTGAAACATCTTTATCAATTTCCTAAAGATAAATATGCATGAGTTTGGGACCCCAAAATTAAATCCTGGGATTTTGAATTTGATTTTTAAATGAAACTATACAGCAAATTCAGATTCTGAATAAAAATTTACAAGAATCTGCAATTGAATCAGTTAGCACTCCTTATGGAGGAGAAAAAACCCTCTACAAATATTCCTTTTCCTGTAAATTACACATAATTTCCTGACTGTAAATCTCGATGGAACTGGTAATCTAAATACTGGTTCACTGTTTCATCCTGAATTAATCACATACAAAAATTACAAATTTAAAGAATAACTAACACTTTAGATAAACACTTTAGATAATTCATTAACAGCTCCAGAAAAGAAATAAATGTCCTTTGTCTTAGAAAATAGAAAAATATGTCAATGTTTACATGTTCAGAACAACAAATATTTCACCTTCAAGATATCCAGCCATTTCTAGTAGTTTTATGGTTGCAATAACAACACATCATATTTAAATGTTAGCTACTAATATCTCATTGGTTCCTGTTTGCTCAGATATGGATTTACAAAACTCAGTAGATTTATTAGCTCTGTGGATAGTAAGGAATGAACCACTTTGGATTAAGTGACACCAACAATTAACCTTTACTGATCACTCATTATGTACCAGAGATGTCCTTATGGTAACACATTCAATCTTCACAATTCCTTCTACAGGTGAGGGAGCCAAAGTACAGAAAGACAACTTGCACAAGGTCACACAGGTGATAAACAACAGTGTCACAATTTTAACCCAGGCTGTCTGACTTTAGAGTCTTTGTCTTTAACCTTGACCTTGTTGTCCTACCCAACTCCAATCTAACATACACTTTATCATGTTATTAGATCAGGTTATGTTGTATCCTGATATATTCTACCCATATGTTAACAATATATTATTACATCATATTACATTTGTAATGTTACATTTTATATGATGGTGCTACTAGGATTCAGAAAAACAGTAATTATTATTTTGGTCATTGAGCTGAAGAACCCCTCTTGTCTTCCCTAACTCTAAAGACATAACCTCTTGGGCTCAAAAAAATATGAAAATAATCAAAACAACAACAAACCCAGTTTCTGGCTCTACTTCATAATAAATAGCAGGGTCCCAAAGTCAGTGCTCTCCCTCAGGGGTTGAAGACTCGAAAGCCTGGAGGAACTAGACCAACTGTGAACAGCTGGCCTGGCCTGGGGGGAGGGGAGGTGCTCACCAGCAGAGTCATCTGCACAGGTACTGCTCAACAACATCCCTGGTCTGTGGTGGCCGTGATGGAATCCAGTATTATAGACCTTCTCATTTGTCCAAAGAAGTCAGAAATAACAAAATTTTAAAGTTGACAATAAGTTTAAAATATAAAACAATGAAAAGGCTGAATAATTCATTTAGGCAAACATGATACTCATGGTCTGGTGTCATCTAGTCTTCAGTTTGTTACCCCAGTGCTTCTAGTCTCTACTTTCTTGCTGAGTGACAGCATCTATCTCCTTGGGTTCAAAGCTCATCTAATGTTTATGACTCTCAGACTTATATCTGACCTTACTCCTGAGCTCTAGATCCCAATCTCTAGACAAATCCTTGTCCAGAGACAATGCTGTGAATCTCCTTGTCTATAAATCTACTGGAGTAATCTAATCTCTACTTTGGTTAATGCAATCAGTTCTATGTAGTCACCCAAGGATCTTTAACTTCTCATTTTTTAACCTCACAGATATTATTGATAAGCAAGTCTAATGGAATCTACCTTAAGATATGGTATTTCTGAAATCTCACTAATCATCCCATGCAGTCTTTTTAAGAAGTAAGTTTTCCTTATTTTTAAGTATTTTCTTTTGACAAAATTCTACTTGCAATAAATACAAACAGAAATTGTCACGTTGACATTGGATTGGAGGCCCAGATTCCCACCCACTTACTCTCATTGCCTGCCTTGGTGGTCCATGAGGCATCTCTAAGGGTCTCACAGTGTTCTCCAAACCACGGTTTGAAAACCAGGCATACACCTTCCAACCAGCTTCCTACCTCTACTCTTTGCATCTATCATACTCCAACAAAAATTATGTAAAACATAGGTGTGATCAGATTTCTATTTAAAAGCTTTGTCAGTGCACCATTAACTATATGATCAATTCCAAACATTTTAACATAAACTTCTACTCTTCACAACCCGAATATATGTCCAGTCACTAATCACACCTCAGTGCACACTTTAGCCACACTGACCTTTTCATTGTCTACTCTCATGCCTTTCGCTTGGTGTGTTCTAGTACTTTGGCCAAAAAATATTTGATCTGGGTCTGAAATAGTACTGAAGATATAAGTTTGAGATGTGACTTGCTTCCCTAATTCCACTACTGCCTATCCAAATGTAATTTTTTACCTAGCAGAGGCAGGAACACTCAGACATGAAGGAAGTGTACAGCTGTGTCTGTAACAGCAGTGAGCTATACACGCTTAGTCTTCATTCACTGGATTTCCTTTAGAATAGCATTTAAGAGTATAGATGATGGACATCTGATATCATTTTGTTCATTAAATCCAACTGTCTCTATTACTAATCATTATTATCAGGCAGTGTTACCTAGCCTTCAACTAACCAAGACATTTCTGGTTATGGTATATTGGGCTATTCATTTTCAAAGACACAGTCACTAAAATAAATGTTTTAAGCATATATTTTGTGTCTTGTATAATTAATTAAAAAATGACACATTTTCTATGGTCAAAAATGTGATCTAGTTCAGAAAACAGAACTACAATATCAAATACCTTATGATCTCTATAAAGCAATATACAATTTACCTTTACAGATGGTTAATGCCAAAGGAATTTATGAGAAGTGTGTTCTATAGATCTTATTATAAACCTCATGAAGGAAATTATGTTAAGCTGAGGTTTGGAACGCAGGGAAGAATTATATAAGAGGAGGAAAAGGTGCTTCAGGTCAAAGAAATAATGCGCAAAGGTGCAGATGTTAAAAGCCACCTGGCCTGTGTCTATAACAGAAAGCAAGAAAGAGGCTGGAATGTTGGATAATTGAAAGTACTTCAAATTGAGAAAGAGTTTCAAGTTTTTTGTGGTAGGCCATGAAGCATCATTGAAGGTTATGTTGTGTGTATTTGTGTGCCCATGTTTCTGGAATATGAAATTAGGTAATGGTTAAGGAAGGTCAGCCTTGTAGACTGGTAGAGTGTGCAAGACGGATGTACTGGAAGGAGAGACTGAAGTCAGACGATCCAGTTAAAAAAGCAGGAGCCTGGCAGTGATTGAGGTATGACTAGTGTGAACCTGGCCAAGAGTAGTATATACATTGGAGGGAATATGCCTCATGTGAAGGAAGAACCAACAGGGTTTTTGAGAGTGGATTTTTATCAATAAAAGAAAGAATGAGTAGTACTAAATGACCACAGAATTTTCATCTTGAGTGATAGGATAACAGTCTTATTTTTGACAAAGGAGATAAACTGAGTGATGAAAAAAAATGTTCCACTTATTTTTTGAAACATTGATTTTGAAAACCTCTCTTAACCTGGTTTCTTTATAAAACAGAGTCTGATGCACTATTTTCAGGTGCACATCCTGAGCCTTTAGGGTCTAGATACAAGTAAGTGAGGTGAGGAAGAATATGACATAGGCATTGTGCTTCCCTGGACTGTTACCCTTTCACTACAAGCTCAGGCTTACCAGGTGTTTCTCTCAGCTCACAGGACTTTTCCATACAGGTTGGGAAGAAAAACCATGCTTGATTAGTCCGTGGGTGAGAGGAAGAGGAAAATCAATCTCCTTGGTTCCTGCAGACTCTGTTTCTCGTTAGTCAAAATTCACTCCAAGGGTCATTAACTCCCTTATCACCTGACCCTTAGGTAGGTTTTTAGGATGCCAGAGCCATAACCAAAAGTGTGGGGTTTCAGTCAAAATCTTATATGGTGGGGGGAGCCCCAAATTCCAGGCATACAGCTAGTCAACCAGGAGTGGCAGCCAAAGGGAGGAACTGGCCCTGCCAGGGAAAGTGAAAAGTGCCCCTGGTGTTGTTCAGGAAGTGCTTGCACCTTTGCAAGCAGAACACATCAGGTATATAAAACTCATCTCTGATATGAGATATAGGTCCTCCAAGTGGAATTAACTTGCTTAAAGTTGGACATAGGGGATCGAAGCCTGGAGTGAACCTTGTAGCAAAAGGTACAGGGTCAGAGTTGATAAATTTCTCCCATAAAGTAATAATTAAAAGTTGGGAGAATAGGTAAACCCCTGGGAGAAAGAGTATACAGAGACAGTAGGAAAAACATGAGAACTTAAAACACTGGAAACCAAGAAGCATAAGGGAAAAGTAAGGGAAGAAGAGAAATATGGCATGGTCACATAAAAAATAAGAATAAGAACAACAACAAAAAATTAAATCCAGGAGAGATTTACACGTGGAGCTGGGAGTAGGGAAAGTTCTGGAAGAGTGACTATTGAACAGTATCCAATGCGGCAGAGTAGTCCAGAGGAATGAGAGAATAAAGGATATTGAATCTGGCAACAGTTCCCTTGGGTTGTTAAATGAAGCAAAATATCTTTTATACTCCAAAACTAGATGTGGATTAATATATTTCTCTGTGAGTCAAAGTCCTCAAGGGAGACATTCCATGAACTCACACAGGCCTCAGATTTGAATATCTCCATCACACATCTACAGGTTTAGATGGACCAGCCTGTAGGGTCTTCCCTGACTCAGGGTCTTGGTCAGTCATAAGCCCAGATGACCCCAGAGTTGGCAGTGAGGGCGCTCATTCAGAGAACACATTGGTAGGTCCTGGGAAACTTAGTTCAAGAATGTAGATTAAATAGGAGTCTCTGGGTAGATGTAGGGAATACATGAAAATCTGAGTAAAGAAAGAAAAGCTGGGAATTCTGAAGGGATACTCAGAAAAGTCATCTGTGGAGAGCTGGAGAGCTGTGAGAGGTCAATCCATAGAGATGGGGGTGGGGGGCGTGGAGAACTATCTTGGTGTGTAAAGAAGGTGGGGCTGAAATTAAGGTGAAGACCAGGCTGAGGGTAGTTACAGAGAAACAAGCAGTATAGAGTAATTAGATTCTGAAACAGACTGCCTGGGCCCTAAAACAAGCTCCACCACTTCCTGGCTATGACCATGACCATTTACTTGGTCATTAAAGGTCTTGCTTCTCTCACTTGAAAAATCAATTTAATAACAGAGATGTAGTGATTAAAAAAAAAAACAAACACAAAAACAAACAAAAAACCAGGGGTTAAATCATAATGTACTTAACAAAGTGCTGAGCATGTAATAAGACTGATTTCATGATTCCCTCACCCCACCTGGTGCCCTTCTACCTAGAATAATGGCAGCACCATCCTTTCAGCAAGCCAGACACTTAGAAATCTTCCCTGACAATGTCTACACCATCCTCTAAACCATTATCAATTTTACCTTCAAAATATCTATCAAATCTATATGCTTTATGCATCTACACACTTACCATGCCAATCCTACTTGCTATTCTTTGGCTATACAATAAAAATAGCCCATTAATGTGTTCCCCTGCACAACCCCTTTGGCTTTTCTTGAATACATTCTTGAACTTAGAGATCCCAGACAATGGCATGTATGGGTCACAGGTGCCCAAGGAGCAAGAGATACAACTCAAAGTCTGGCCTCTGAGGCCTAGAGAATAAGCCAGATGAAAACTTCTGTAGATATAGCTCAAGACATGCCCAAAATTTCTGTGTCAAACAAACTTGTATTTACTTCTGTCTGGCATGTCATTTTTATCACTGTTCAAGTAAACTTCAAGATGACCATTGTAACAATGCGTGTATTAGAGCCTCAGCATTATATTGAATATTTTTTACAAATTCAATCTTTAATATACATCCTAGTGCTTTCCATTTCATTTAACTTATAATTAATTATATAAAGAACATGCAATTAATTATTATTTTTTATCAAATCTTATCCACAAATCCCCTCTTATTTTCGCTAGGGCATGGAAGAAGTATCATTCTAATATTTTTATGTTTTTATTTATTTTTTTAGAGAGAGAGGAAGGGAAGGAGAGATAGAAATATCAATGTGAGAAAGAAACTTCAATCAGCTGCCTCCTGCACTCCACTGGGGATCAAGCCTGCAACTCAGGCATGTGCCCTGACCGAGAATCCAACTGGGACCTCTCAGTCCATGGGACAATGTTCAATCCACTGAGCCACACTGGCCGGGGAAAATATCATCATTCTATATGTGTGCCATGACATGAACAATTTGGGAAAACTGGACTCTAATTTATAGTCAAAGTAACTTAAATAAAGCAAATCTGATCATATCATCTGCATAAAAGCCTAATGGCTTCACAGTGCTCCCAGAATGAAGGTCAAGATACGCAGAATGGACTTCAGACCCTGCCTGTCTGCCCGTGCTTCCTCTCTCACGTTATCTTAAGCCACCGGTCTTCTCACTCTTTGCACTCCAACTACTCTGACTTCTTTCGTTTCCCTAAAAGCATCATATTTCTGTCAATCATAGACTTTGTGTATGCAGATCTACCTCTGAAATGAAACTGTCTCACCCAGCTAATTTCTTTTCATCTCTTTAGCTTTCAGCTCAAGAACAACTTGCTTAAGGAAGCTGTACATCTGCTGCCCTTCCCCATCCAATTCAACTCTCTTTGATTCATTTATCAAATATCATGGATACTTATGCTTACTGTTGTATTCCTAATACCTAATGTGGTACTTGGCATTTAACAGGAGCTTAAATCAATTAGTAACTCTTCAAAAATAGGTTGAGGGCTAAGTTCTAGCCAGTCCTGGATCAGGCCTGAGGTTGTGAGCTGTGTCTATTTGTCCTGGACTCAAGTACCCTGACTCCTCCTACATATAGTCCCACCAAGTGTCCAACGGGTTCATTCTTAAACACTGGCCATGATGGAGGCTCTATTAACTTTTGTTTAACTTTCAATAAAGTTTAACTTTTGTTTAACTTTATAAAAAATGCTGAAGTATTTCTCTATAGAATAGCAATCAATCATCAATAATCCTTCTAATATGATAAAACAGACTCGTTTTGTGTAATATCTTCTGTTCTCTGTCAAAATAAGTTTACATTTTATATAAATGGTGCACATATATTTGTTTGCTATTTTGTTCACTCAGCATATTACATATATTTTGTTAAATCACTACACAGTCTTTTCAGCTATCATTTTATACAACTACACAATAAGTTCTTCCAAAATACTTACTAAGAAGTACAATAGGCCAAGCACCATGGATCCACCAGAGAAGCAAAGCTTCATTCAACTTATATGAATAATGTTGAACAAATAATTGAGCTAGAAATGGATGAGAGAGCAAATAGGGTCAAGAGGAGTTGTTGTTGTTTTTTTAATTTGAAGGAAAAATACATATTTGTATGCTTATGAGAGAGTGATGTAGTAGAAAGAGGAAAATTGATTATGTAGAAGAAAGAGAATTTTGCTGGAGGGATACCCTGGGGCAAATGAGAGAGAAATAATTTAGTGCACAGAGCAAGCAGAAGGCAGAATATGGGACAGACTGGAAGGTGAATAGATGTTGTGGATGGAGAGTATGGGAGATATCCTCTAATTATTTAGTTTTCGTAATAACTCTAGAAAAGTCAATAGCAAAGTAAGCAGTGAATAGTGGAATGTTGGAGCAGGTGGTGAAGGTCTGAGTAAAAGAGGAGAATGTACATAATAGTGGTCTAGACCATTAAATGGGTCAGAGAAGTCCTGTTGATTGCCAGGAGGCTGGAAGCCCCATTGGAAGTTTATGGTCATAAAAAGTGACATCACTCAGGGTGGTTGTGAATTTTTTCTCCAGACATTTTTAGGTACAAAAATGAAGTTAGTTCAAAGTTAGATTTTTAAAAATTAATTTATTCTTGTTACAGATGTTTCTCCTTTTTCCCTGCAGACACTCTCCTCCCTATCCCAACCTCCCCCCCCAACCCCCGCCAAGCATTGTTGTCTATGTCCATTGGTTATGCATACATGCACATAAGTTCTTTGGTTTATCTCATCCCTCCTCCCTGCCCCCCATCTCTGAGGTTACTCAGTCTAAACCATATAACTTTCTATGTCTCTGGGTCTGTTTTGTTCATCAGCTTGTTTTGTTCATTATATTCCACAAATAAGTGAGATCACGTGGTATTTGTCTTTCTCTGATTGGCTTATTTCGCTTAGCATAATACTCTCCAGGTCCCTCCATGTCGTCTCAAAGGATACAAGATCTTTCTTTCTTATAGCTGCATAGTATTCCATTTTGTATATGTACCACTGCTTTTTTATCCAATAGTCTATTGATGGACACTTGGGCTTTTTCCACATCTTAGCAATTGTAAATAGGGGTACATATATTCTTTCTGATTGGTGTTTCAGGCTTATTAGGGTATATTCCTAGAAGTGAGATCACTGGGTCAAATGGCAGTTCAATTTTTAACTTTTTGAGGTAACACCATAGTGTTTTCCATAACAGCTACACCAGTCTGCATTCCCACCAGCAGTATACTAGAGTCCCCTTTTCTCCACACCCTCGCCAACACTTGTTTGATGATTTGTTGATTGCAGCTATTCTGGCAGGTGTGAAGTGATACTTCATAGTTGTTTTAATTTGCTTCTCTTTGATAATTAGTGATGTTGAGCATTTTTTCATATGTCAGTTGGCCATTTTATGTCCTGTTTGGAGAGATGTCTATTTAGATCCTCTGCCCATTTTTTAATTGGGTTCTTTATCTTCCTTTTGTTGAGTTGTATGAGTACTCTATATATTTTGGAAATTAACCCCTTATCTGATGTATCATTGGCAATTATGCTCTCCCATATAGTGGATTCCCTTTCCATTTTGATGGTTGTTTCTTTTTAACTTATCTTTATGGTTGAATGTATTACAGATGTTCCTCATTTTTCCCCCATTGACCTCCTCCTCCCCATTCCCGACCCCTCCTGCCTTTCCCCACACTGTTGTCTGTGTCTATTGGTTATGCATATATACATATAAGTTCTTTGGTTTATTTCTTCCCACCCACCAACCCCCCTTCTCTTTGAGGTTTGTCAGTCTAACAACCAATTTGTACTTCTTAATACCTTCACCTTTTTCACCCATTCCCCAAACTCCCTCCCATCTGGCAACCAACAAAAGTTCTCTGTATCTATGAGAATGTTTCTGTTCTGCTTGTTCATTTTGTTTGTAGATTCAATTGTTGATAGATATGTATTTATTGCCATTTTGTTTGTTTATATTTTTTTTATCTTTTTCTTCAAGAAGACCCTTCAACATTTCATATAATAATGGTTTGGTGGTGATGAACTCCTTTAGCTTTTCCTTGTCTGGGAAACTCTTTATATGGCCATCGATTCTAAATGACAGCTTTGCAGGATAGAGTAATCTTGGTAGTAGGCTCTTGCTTTTCATCACTCTGAATATTTCTTGCCACTCCCTTCTGGCCTGCAAAGTTTCTTTTGAGAAATCAGCTGACAGTCTGATGGGAACTCCCTTGTAGGTAACTAACTGCTTTTCTCGTGCTGCTTTTAAGATTCTCTCTGTCTTGAACCTTTTGCATTTTGATGATGATGTGTCTTGGTGTGGGCCTCTTGGAGTTCATCTTGTTTGGGACTCTCTGTGCTTCCTGGACTTGTATGTCTGTTTCCTTCACCAAGTTAGGGAAGTTTTCTGCCATTATTGTTTCGATTTCTTGTTTTCTCCCTTCTCCTTCTGGCACCCTCAAGATGCGAATGTTGGCATGCTTGAAGTTGTCCCAGAGGCTCCTTACACTATCCTCATTTCTTTGGATTCTTTTTTCTTTTTGCTGTTCTGATTGGGTGTTTTTTGCTTCCTTATATTCCAAATCAATAGTTTGCTTCTTGGCTTTACCTAACTCTACTATTGAATCTGTGTAAATTATTCTTTATTTCAGTTAGTGCCTCCTTCATTTCTGACTATGCATCTTTCATTTCTGACTGGTCCTTTTTTTATGCTCTTGAGGCCCTCACTAAGTTCGCTGAGATTCTCACTAAGTCCACTGAGCATCCTTATAGGCAGTGTTTTGAACTCAGCGTCTGTTAGGTTGCTTATATCCATTTCGCTTAGTTCTTTTCCTGGAGTTTTGTTCTGTTCTTTCATTTGGGACCTGTTTCTTTGTCTCCTCATTTTGGCTGCCTCCCTCTGTTTGTTTCTATGTATTACTTAGTGAGAGGTAAGGGGCTAGCTGAGACCAGATGCTGCTTGTTTGAAAGAATTTAGGAAAAGCTGAAGCAGGCTCCAAGACAGGCCAATCTTTTTTTTTTTTTTTTTTTTTTTTTGCTAAACAAAACTTTTATTGAGAGAAGAGTAGTACCAAGAGGCTGTCTTCCAGAGGTTCTTGAGCCTCAGACCTCAGGAAGTGGGGCCCCCAGGCCAGTGATCAGTTAGGAAAGGACTAGAATGAGGTTCCATGGCCAGGTCACCATCTGTTCCTCTGCAGATGCCATGCTGAGCTGCAGATCCTGGGCCCATGTCTCTAGGTTGAGGCCTGACCTGTGGACTCACTGGCAAGGTCTGCAGTCCCCACAGTCTGGTCTTCAGAGGTGGACCCATGGGGCAGGTCTGTATACTTGCGGGAAGAGCCACGGGACAGATGTGCTGGGTAGCGTCGTCGGTTGGTGTCCATCTTGGAGAGCACTGCTTGGGGAAGATCCACACGGCAGCGGGATGCTAATGCTACCAGGTAGATGAGGACATCACTAAGCTCCTCTTGAAGGGCTGCCTGTTCTTTAGGGGGCCAGGCTTGGGGACCAGGCTCCTCATCGGGCTTCCACTGACTGGGAATGGAACACACAGACAGGCATACACACACACATGGTAGCTAGGACAATGGGCTCCACCTCTCAGAGCATCCCAGTCCTTGCAGCAATGAATTCCCATGTCCTAGAAACTTCCTCCAAGGACAATTAAACCCAATGGGTCCTGAGTAGTCAGGGTGAGGAAGAGACTCCAGCAGATGAATCACCCAGACCTCTGTGTCCCCACTTGAACCAAAGAGTAGGCAAGAGATCATTTCACTTGTCAAGACCCAATTCTACTCTCTCCCAGCCCTAGCTACTGCCACCCGAGACTAAATCTCAGACCTGGACCACTGGGGAAGCCTGCTAACTCATTACTCTTGTCCAGTATCATCTTTTATTTATTTATTTATTTTTTATTTATTATTTTTTATTAATTTATTTTTGTTACAGATGTTTCTCCTTTTTTCCCCATTGACACCCTCCTCCCCATCCCTCCACCCCTTCCCCAGCTTTGTTGTCCATGTCCATCAGTTATGCATACATGCCTATAGGCCAATCTTATTGTAAAGCAACTGGGAACAGCTTGGGTGGGCCTGAAAGTTGTGTGGGGCGGGGCCTCAGGGAATCACCAGGGCGGGGCAAACAGTGTGAGCCAGGTTGCTGGAGTCCCAGATATGGTGGCTGTCTGCCATCCCAGGGAAGCGCTCACCAAAGGAACAAAGGCCTCTGATAGTACGTCTGTCCAGGAGAAAGCTGCCTCTCCAGCCCTCGCTCCAATGCCAAACAACTCAATTCTTCCCCATATGACTCTGGTGCCTCTCAAGCTGCCTCCCCCACGCGGGAGCCTGGAGGGTGGGAGTCCGAGTCCGTGTGTTGGGCCCTTTAAGAGGAGCTGCTGGGGGCTCCAGCCGCCTCAGCCTCAGTTCCCACTGGTTTTTCCAGCCAGAAGTTATGGGCACTTCTCTTGCACTGGAACCCTGAGCTGGGTGCCTGGTGTGGGTCAGGGACCCCTCAGTCCTCAGGGAGGGCCTTCCAGCCTAGGTATTCTCCTAATTTTTATCCGCCACACGTGGGTGTGGGACCAGCCTGTGGCTCCTCTGCCCCTCCTACCAGTCTCGATGTGGCTTCTTCATTAGTTTTGTAGTTGTAGAACTTCCATTCAGCTTGATTTCAGGAGGTTTTGAATGATGGTTGTTCTATAGTTTAGTTGTAACTTTGATGTGGTTTGGGAGGATGCGATACCGTGTTTACCTATACCGCCATCTTGACCGGAAATCGATAGTTGTTTCTTTTGCTGTGCAGAAGTTTTTAGTTTGATGTGGTCCCATGTATTAATTTTTTCCTTTGTTTCTCTTGCCTTAGGCATTGTATCAGTGAACATTCTGCTGTTTGTGATATCTGAACTTTTGTTACTTACATTTTCTTCCAGGATTTTTATGGATTCACGAGTTACATTTAAGTCTTTTATCCACTTTGAATTTATTCTTGTGTATGGTGTAAGTTGGTAGTTAATTTCATTCTTTTGCATGTAGCTGTCCAATTTTCCCAACAGCATTTATTAAAGAGGCTGTCTTTACTCCATTGTATGCTCTTGCCACCTTTGTCAAATATTAATGGAGCATAATGTCTTCCGTCAATTTCAGGGTTCTCTGTTCTGTTCCATTGATCTATATGTCTGTTCTTGTGCCAGTACCAAGCTGTTCTGATTACAATGGCTTTGTAGTATAACCTGATATTTGGTATTGTGATTCCTCCTACTTTGTCCTTCTTTTTCAAGGTTGCTGTGGCTATTCGGGGTCTTTTTTGTTTCCATATGAACTTTTGAAGTATTTGTTCTAGTTCTGTGAAATATGTCATTGGTATATTAATGGGGATTGCATTGAATCTATAGATTGCTTTGGGTGGTATGGACATTTTAATGATGTTAATTCTTCTAATCCATGAACAAGGTATATGCTTCCACTTTTTTATATCTTCCTCTATTTCTTTATTCAGTGTCCTGTGGTTTTCTGCAAATAGGTCCTTTACTTCTTTGGTTAACTTTATTCCTAGGTGTCTTAATTTTTTTGCCATGATGGTAAATGGGACTTTTTTTTTTAGTTTCTCTTTCTGTGACTTCATTATTGGTATATAACAATGCCGTCAATTTCTTGATGTTAATTTTGTATCCTGCTGCTTTATCAAATTCTTTTATTAAATGTAATAGATTTTTTATGGAGTCTTTAGGGTTTTCTATGCACAATATCATGTCATCTGAAAATGACAGTTTCACTTCCTCCTTTCCAATTTGGATCCCTTTTATTTTTTCTTCATGTCTAATTGCTGTGGCTAAGACTTCCAGTACTATGTTAAATAAGAGTGGGGGATTTTTTCTACCCTGTCTTCTAATTCACTGATCCAATCCTTGGCTTCTTCTACTCTGCTGGTTATTCCTTCCAATATATTCTTTATTTCTGCTATGTCATTCTTCATTTCAAATTGATTGATTTTCATCGCTTCTATATCTTTATTCATGCTGTTGAGCTCCTCGTGATTATTACTCTGAACTCTCCCCCTGATATCTTGCTCAATTCCCTTTCATTTATTTCATCTTCTGTCAAATTATCTTGTTCTTTCATTTGGTATTTGTTTTTTTGTTCATCCATTTTTGGCTGTCTCAGTGGGTTTTGGAGCCTGCCAAATTTTCCTTGTGGGTGTTAGTGTTTTGTTGGTTGTGGCTCCCTCTATTGGGTTTGGATGAGTCGGGGGAGGGGGCATGTTAAACACCACTGTCAAGTCTGACTTTCCTGGGTGGATTTGCAAGCTCAGGAAAGTTTCAGTTATCCTCTAGCTTTTTGCATGGAGGCTATCAGTCAGTTCAAAGTTAGCTTTAACCAGGGTTGTGGTTTTGATAAGTTATGATTACACAGTGATAGAGGAGTAAAGGAATTGAGGGGGGTATTCAATGGAGTGATTTACTGATGTGTATTTGTCATATACTCTTGTTCTTAGAGGTCTCACAATCTGGTGAGAGAAAAGATAAGAAACAATTGCATGGTAAAGAAAATGCGAGAGTAGAAAAATACATAAGATGCCATGAGAACACAAAGGAAAGATTTGATGTACCATGTTTTACTAAATCATTATAGAATGTTGCTATCAATATCTATTAATATGATATATAATGTAACAATAAATATTTTGTTACATATAACACATTTTAAATAATAGCTTAGAAATAAGTCTGAATTCTCCAACCCATCACCTTACTTACAAAAGTGAGTTAATTTTTTTCATGCCCAAATATTTCAGAGAATCACAAGAATCCTTAAAGTTTTAGGATTTCTGTTTGGGCTTCTAATGATATAATTATCTTATTCTATAATGACTTTCTCATATACATCACAGAAGTTTTCTAGGGATATTAGAGTCATACAGAACATCACCCTGAATTTGGAGTTATCATTGCATGTACCACCCAGCACTGAAGATAAACTTCCTAATTAAAGAGAGTTATGTCAAGAACCATGATATATATTTTTTATTCTGGCTTTTCTGAGATCTATTCAATATATAATACAAATTGTGACCTTGTAGTTTATTAGAAATATATGTTGATAGCTGAACTGCAGCTGTGGAAAGTTCAAAATTCTCTAGTACATAGAAGATGTATAAAGAGGAAATGACTCATGTGTTATCCATGTGGCCATATTCATCCAGGGTAACTTATTCATTTATTTTTAATTATTTTCTAGAGTTTAATTACCAGCGAGAATCAATCAAAATCTTTTACCAGTTGACACCAGTCCAGCATTGTATATGTCTACTGCAGTTTTACCAAAACCTTGTCAATATCAGGGACTATAACCATATTTTAACTTAACAGTTCCAAGGTTTGATGCTGAAAAATATTTGTGGGTGGTACTGAAAAACTCTGCATAGTGAAATTGTCAATTTTAAAAAAAACAACAAATGATTAAGTTGTCCTTAAATTACTTAGCATGTATATTAAATTTCATAACTTGGAATTACTTAAAGCTTCTATGTAACTGGTGGGTTACACCTTGTAGACAAAAGATGGAAAAAAGTGACTTTTCTTCATTTCTACACAGCAAAAAACAGATGCTTCCTTCTCTCCTCCCTGAAAGAGGGAGAGATACATTTGCTCCTTGGAGGCAGGATGGAAAGGAATCTTGGTTATGACCTTCATCCTTTTGGGATATCAAGAAAATCTCTCCAGGAGCCCAATAGCACCCCTTTTTTGAACTTTTTGACCTAGAAATGCCTCCGAGATCTGGGTTTTATTCCTTCTGACATGTAAATACCAGAGGAGGTGGTACTCCAGGCTTCTTGGCACCGTGGAGGCTCTAGAGCCTCATTTGAGCTGTAACCTTTCAGCTCTCTCAGGATAAGAAAAGTTGTAGTATCTTTTTAGATACGGTAGTTAAGAAGACAAATGGCTATATACTCTTCTCAGGGTAGGGGAAGAGTAAAATGTTTCTAAGGGACAGGAAAGCAAACATTCCCTATCTTTCCATCATATGAATTTCCATGTCTCAGGAGTCTGCTTTTCTATAGGAGAGCTGAGAAATTCAGGGAAACTTTATTTCCCTACAGTATATAAATTGTTCCTCAGTAAAGCCAATTGGTAAGAATAAAAGAATGAACTATTGATACATGCCATAACATTATGAATGTTGAGGAATCTCAAAAACATTTGTTGTGTCAAAGAAGTCATACACAAAAGAGTATATACTATATAATTTCATATGTAAAAAATTCAAGAATGGGCAAAACTAAGCTATAGTGATAAAAGTCAAAACAGTGTTTGCCTATAGAGAGGTGGAAATAAATTGTAAGGGGCACACGGGAAATTTCTTTGAGCACTAGACTGTTCTATATTTTGATTCAAGTTGTAGTTACATGGGGGTAAATAGTCACAAAACTCAGAAAATTGCACACTTAAATCTGGAATTTCTCTGTTTGTAAAATTTGCCTCTATTTAAAAAGCATTCTGTACATATATTCTTTCTTTGTATGTTGATTACATTAAAATTCTTGGTGTCTAAGAATTTTATTCTTAGTATCTCCTCCTCTATTCATTCTTCATTCTCAAAATGAAAAATATCCAATAACAATAAGATGGTAAATCCTTTCTTTATCTCCACTTGCTGTAGGGCTGCTGAACGAGAGTACATGTCATTGTCTCTAAGACAGACCAACATGATACAATAATAAAACCAAGACTATGCTCCTGAAATTCTGATTCTTAAATTAGTCTTGTTCTTTGACACAAACTATCCTGCTAAGTAAAAACTATCAACGTGGTGATAAAGTCAGAGGGACAGAATGATATCTCATACACTGAAGATGTCACCAAGGGAGTGGGATGACTAGACTAGGAAATAAATGACAAACGATTGAGAAACCAGTAAAACTAGAACACTGCCCTGGCCGGTGGCTTAGTTGGTTGGAGCATCATTCTGTGCACCAAAAAGGTTGTGGGTTTGATTCCTAGTCAGGGCATATACCTAGGTTGTGGGTTGGATCCCCAGTGAGGTCTGTCTCTGTCTCTCTCTGTTTCTCTCTCTCTCTCTTTCAAATCAATAAACATATCCTAGGGTGAGGATTAGAAAAAACAAAAACAAAACTAGAGCACCATTTATAAAATGTCAGCCATGGAACTAGAGTTTTTGAAGCCTCTGGAAAGAACTTCAACGAATATTTTAACAAACGGGTTCTGAAATGGTGGCAGTAAATCCTATAGATTACTCACACAGAGAAATTTAGCTTGTTTATTATTTTTGAAGTTTATCCCTTTTAAAATTTAGATTTTTCTGCAGGTGTATTTGTTTTCTATTGTTGTAATAAATATCACAAACTTAGAGTCTTAAAACAATAGAAACTTATTATCTTACAGTTCTGTAGGTCAGAAGTCTGATAGTCTCACTGGGCTAAGTCAAAGGACTGTGTTCTTTTTGCAGTCTTTATAGGAGAATTGTCCTTTCTAGATTTTATTTATTTATTTACTTTTGTTGTTGTTTTTTCTTTATTGATATTAGAGAGAGAGAGAGACAGAAACACAGATGAGAGAGAATATCAATTGGCCGCCTCCTGCATGCCCCCCACTAGGGATCAGGCCCATAATCCAGGCATGTGCCCTGACCAGGAACTGAACTGGCGGCCTCCTGGTGCATGGGTCGATGCTCTACCACTGAGCCACACCAGCCATGCTGTCCTTTCTAGATGTTAGAGTCTACCTACATTTTTTTTTGGCATGTGGCCCCCTTCTTTCATCTTCACAGCCAAAGCCAGCAATAGCCAATCATGTTTCTCTCACAAAACCATCTCTTCAGTCTTTGCAGCTAGAAAAGTCCTTCATTTTTAAGGATTTGTGATTTGATTGAACTCACTACCTGACAAACCTTTTTAAGGTTTTTTACCTTAATCACATCTGCATAGTCCCTTTTCCTATGTAAAGTAACATAGTCACAGGTTCTGAGGATTAGAGCACGGACACCACTGGGGGCACTATTTAGCTACTACAGTGGTTATCAAAGAGTTCTTCACAGAGAGGAGTAATGCTTAAATAGAGCATTAAAGAATGAGTAAAGAGGCATCCCCCTTCTGACCAAGATGCAGGGACTGCTTTTACCTTTTCAGCTGAAACAACCAAAAAAGACAAAATATACTGATTTTAGGCATTGAATGTCAGACATCACAGGGCAGTGATTCCTGAGAGTGAAGAAACAAGGTGAGCACTAAGATTGCCCTAGTTTTGTACCTGGACAGAGATTCCAGGTTGTAGCTCAGGGAGGGAAAACTCAAAGAATTCAGAGATCTCCTTTAGCTAAGGAAAAGGAGTTGTGAGTGGAGAGGCCAAGGCTACTATGCATCACAGAGAAGATTACCAGAAGGAGAGAGCCACATAGAGACAGAGTCCCAGAGATCTACAGGGAGGCCTCAGGAGTCATCAACTGAGCACTAATCAGCATATCTGTGTAAAAGCTATCTGTGACCAGGGAAGAAGCCACCGAAAAGAAGTAGAGAAAATAATCTCCAGAACTCATATAGGGCTGAGACTATTTTAAAACAATACCACTTATAGTGCCATAAAACATATTAAATACTTAGGGACAATTCTAATACTCTGATAAAAGATGTACATCATCTGTATACCAGAAACTGTAAAATACCACTGAAAGGCTCTAAAAAAGACCTAAATAAATAGATATACTATATTCATGGATCAGAAAATCCAATATTTTTAAGATACTGTTTCTCCCCCAAATGATCTATAAACAAAACACAATCCCAAGGAAAATCCCAGCAGTAATTTTTTTTTTTTTGGTAGAAATTGACAGATGATTCCAAAATTTATGTGGAAATGCAAAATGTCTAATACAGCCAAAATAAACTTTGAAAAAGAAGGATAAGTTGGAGGACTTACACTACACTATTATAAGTCTTAGTATAAAGTTATCATAATCAAGACATTGTGGTATAGACATAAAGATAGACAAATAAATCAATGAAACAGAACAGAGTCCAGAAATATGCTGACAGTCAACTACATTTTTACAAAAGTGCTAATGAAATTAAATTTAAAAAGATTACCATCTTTTCAACAATTAGTGCTGCAGTAATTGGATTGTCATATGCCAAATAAAATAAACCTTGAATCTCACCTAACACCACATACAAAAACCTAATTCAAAATCAATCATAGACTGAAATGTAAGAGATAAAAACTATACAAATTCTAGAAGAAAACATAGGATAGCATCTTAATGACCTTAGGTTTGTCAAAGAGTTATTAGATAGGACACAAGAAATATAAATTCTAAAAGAAATCAAATCAGTAAGTTGTATTTCACTATGAGTAAAAACATTTGTTTTTGAAAGCACTGTTAAGAAAATAAAAAGGTAGATATATTCATCCCCACATTTACTGCAGCATTATTTACAATATCCAAGATATGGAGGCAGCTTAAGTGTCCATTGATAGATGAATGGATAAAGAAAATGTGACCACACACACACACACACACACACACACACACACACACACATACACACACAATGAAATATCATTCGGCCATAATAAAGAAGGAAATCTTGCCATTTGTAACAACATGAATAGACCTTGAGGGCATTATGCTAAGTGAAATAAGTCAGACAGAGAAAAACAAATACTTCATGATCTCAAACAAACAAATAAATGAATGAATGAACAACAACAACAAACAAGCTCATATACAGAGAACAGGTTGGTGGTTGCCTGAGTAGGGGGTGGGGGTGGGTGGGTGAAATAGGTGAAGGAAATCAAAGATATAATCGTCCAGTTATAAAATAAATAATATTGTATTGCATATTGCTAAGAGAGTAGATCTTAAAAGTTCTCATCACAAGAAAAAATATTTATAACTATGTCTAGTGATGGATGTTAACTAGATTCATTGTGGTGATCATTTCACAATATGTACAAATATGGAATCCTTATGTTGTATATCTGAAACTAATATAATGTTATATGTCATTTATATCTCAATTTAAAAATGAAAAGGTAAGCCAGAGATTGGGGGACAATATTTGCAAAATATATCCAACAAAAAACTGTGCCCAGAATGTACAAAAAGTATAACTCAGTAATAAGAAAAATAACTCGAGTGGCCAAAAGATGTAAACAGACACTTCACCAACAAAGAGATACAGATGGCAAATAAGCACATGAAGGTAAACTCAACATCATTACTCATTAGGAAAATACAAATTAAAACCATAATAAGATACCACCACACACACAATAGAACACCTAAAGTTAAAAGAAGTAAAAATATCAAGTGTTGGTGAGAAGGTGGAACAACAGGAACATTTATACACTGATTTTGGAAAGCAAATTGTTGTAATTATCTTGGAAGAGTTTGGCAATTTATTAAAAACTTAAACATACTCCAACCATATGACCCAGACATTCCACCTGTAGGTATTTACCTGAAGAAACAAAGCTCACAAAGATTTAAATGTGATTGTTCATAGTAGTTTCATTTATAATAGCCTAAATTGGAAATAGTCTAAATGTCCATTGCAGGTAAATAGATAAACAAGTTGCAGTATACCCGTTCAATGGAATATATTCAATCCTTTGTCCCCTTTTATGCTACTATTACTCCATTCCTTTTCATTCTGCTTTATTTTTGTCTATGTTGCCTTTTCATAGGCCAGTATATGAGTCCATAATTAAAAGGACAGAAACAATAAGTGGATGCACAGTTATACACACAGATGATTGAGAAATGACTTTACTGATTCTAAATACATTCGTGTTCATTGTTAGAAAAAATATATAAAATAAGAAAAGAATCATGTACACAACAATATCACATCTAAAGGAAATTGCTGTTATTTGTATTTTACATGAGTCATCCTTATTATTAGATTTTGATTTCTGCTGTTGTATTTACTATTAAATTATAAGAATTGTTAATATAACATTATCCCATAAGTATTTTATCAATGTACCATTCTTTGTTCATTTAGACACTGAAAAAAATTATAATAAGGAGAGGTTCCAAGTGCTCCACACAATTCCATTGAGTTTACTATTCTATTCCCCCATATACACTTCCCAACTCACTAAAATCAGTTTGTTACAGGAGAAATCAGTGGGCCAGATTTCCCCATTGCTCATGGGAGTAAGGCTCTTGGTATACTGCTGGAATAAATATTTTCAGAAGCCCCCATGGCACAATGAGAGTGGTAAAATACTTTATTTGTGTGGAGTTACATTCCTTGGGTTGTAAAGTCTCAGTTCCTTTAAGCCAGTCCAGAAAAAGGGGCAGCTGGGAATTCAGAAGAACTAGAAGCAGGGCCAGTGTCCACAGCTTCTGTTCCATGTTGGAGTCAGGTCCAGTTCAGCATCAGGCTAGCTGCAGTCCATCAGTCCATTGTTTGGGTCCCACATGACTGTAAGCCATGTGGGCAGATGCAGGGCATGGGAGCCCTGCAAGCTGGAAGTCCACCATGGGCAGCAAGAGGGAGAGGCAAGCAAGGGAACTTCCTTTGTTTAGAAGTTTAAATATTCAGGTTTCATGCCCTTGCAGTGGTCACACCTATTCTGGCCACTGACTTGTTCTCAGGAGTGATTGTAAGGGTATCAAATTGACCAGGAATGTGGCCCCAGTAGAGGAATTATAAATAGAATACATACATTCCTATGAGAAACCCTCAGGGCATACCACAGCATTTCTTGTGTCCCTGCTAACTTCAGGTATCCCAAAATTTCCAAGCCTCATTTCTAGACACTTCCCCCAGTTGATTATAAACATTTTTTTCCCATCAATTTTAGAAATTAAAGTTTGTCATCACCAAAATTCTTTATATCCCCCTTCTCTACACTGGATGTTATTCTAAACTCTTGCTTTAATTCAACCTGGATGCACCTCTGAGGACATTACTTCTCCTGTATCACTTTCAAGTAGGGGCTAGTTTTTTCTGTCCTATCATATATGGTACTGGATGTCCAGGGTCTCATAGCCACATCTAGAACATTTTCTCTCTTTGTTCTCTAAAGAGAAAATGCCACCTTCTCTGAGGCTTTTGCCATTAAGTTTTGCCACTACACCCCTCTGTACTACAGTTATCTATTAACCAAATAGACCTTAAATACTGCCTGGCCCTACTTTCTGTTCTTTGATTATCAATCCACATTCCCACTCTCCAAAGAACTATTTAACATCTCTCTCCAAAGAACTATTTAACATCTCTCTTCAAATCTCTAACATTGATCCCTCTCAAGACACTCCAACCTTATTTCTTAACACATAAGGAAATAGAAACAATCAGAAAATATAGTCATCCTTTATCATCACAAAAATTACCGACCACATGTGCTCTGACTTTCTATTGTAATAGGTTAACTCTCTATAACTCAATCTAAGGTCAAATCCTAGGCTATCCCCCTCTTCTCTCAAGGACTCACTTTCACAATTAACCTCTCTTTCTAAAAATATCAATTGCTCCTCCCTACAGCAATCCTATCTACTAACATGCTGCAATGTCTTTATTCTTAAATAAACAAAATACTCTCACTTGCCCTTCCACTCGCTGATTTCCTTTATAGGAAAATGCAGAGAATGAGTTGCTTTTTATTTTTTCTCTAATTTTTCAGTTTATCTTTCCTCCTTAAGCTGGTTTTGTAATCACTACTCCTGATGAAAATAGTTATAAGGTCAACAATGAGCCTACATTGCCAAATTCAACACTCAACCCACTAAAAACTCAACTTATCAATAGCATTTGACTGAGTTGATCATGCCCTGCTCCTTGAAATATTTTCTTGGCTTGACTTCCCAGACTATACTGTCCTTCTATTCCCAGGGGCTGCAACTTCTCAGTCTGCTTTCCCAGTTTTCATCTTCTCTCTAACCTATTAACATTAACAAGCTTTCATGAGTCAACACTTGAGCTCTTTATCTCATTTATTCCCTCACTGATTGCATTTAATGCCTCAGGCATTAGATACTATGCTGAAGACTTGTATTTTATCTCTATCTCTGACCACTTGCCTAATCTCCAGGAATATGTATATTCCAAGGACCTGAAAACTCCCATCAAATGGTAGTTCTTCAATAAATATTTATTTTAGATATAAATCACAAATAAATATAACTAAAATTATTTAGAGTATAACTTTCTATCATATGCAACCTTAAAATTTGTGTATCTATCCTTACTACTGAGAATTTAGGCAGTTTCTAAAATTTGTGCAACAAATAATCTTGGATTCCAATTCTCTCAGCCAGCCTGATGGCCATGGACTTGTTACTTCATCTTTTGTATTTTATTACTCTCAATAGATATTGATAAGTGATTTTCAGAAAGATTGTACCAATGTATACTTTCACCAACAATTTATTTACCTGTCACATGATACTTTTGCAAGAACCATTATCACTTTATATAACTTTAGTTACCAGTGCTTAACCAGGATATAATATAAACACACTTGTTTTACCAAATGTGATTCTAGTTATTGGTGCCAACTTTTATATGACTTAAGTTGACTATGCCTTGGTTTCTCCATCTGTGAAATGGAAATAAATCTGTAGGTTGCAAAGGGAGATATATAATTGGACTAATCAAAGAGTATAGTGCTTTCAAAAAAATGGAATGCTATGGAGCCATGTGATTTTACCACATGGTATATTCAGAATATCCCAATCAGAATTAAGTATGCATTGAAAGACAGCTGTGAGCACAATTTAGTGATAAAGGCTGTCAGGATGGCAGCTTTGCTTTCTTTTCAGAGCAGCTGGCTTCTCTGAATTGCTTAAGCTGTACAGTAGCTTTGTAATTATGATGTGTATGCCTATGCACTTTATTCTTACAAAATCATCTCCATGTTTATCTGCTTAGTCATTAAGTTTTATGGTGGAAGTTGAATGCCTAGTGAAATTGCAGTTTTGAACTGCTTTATGGCCTCTAAAAAAATCTCATTTACCACAGAGTAGCTATGAAAAGATGTGAATGACCGATGAAAGTGTATAGCATTATTATAAATGGAAGAGGAAAATTAGTTCTAAGGATACACAGAGAAACAAAGCTGACATCATTTTCCACTATTTCATCCACCGCATGAACACTTCCTCCATTCTTTCACTCACTCATTCATTCAGCTACTCAACAATCATTTTCTAAACACCAACTGAAGTAGCCAGCACATCATGTACTTTTACAATGATTCTAAAATATAAATGGGAAAACTGATAGGGCCATAAACAAAACAAGGCAATATTAAATACACTACTTATACCAGTACTTTTGTTTGGAAGTCTTACAGGGAATGGTGATTGTAGAGTGGAAATTCTCTAGCGTAAGATTCAAAAGGAGCATGAGATGGTAGGCAATACATATGGGAGTTGAAACTGTGTGTGGCATTAATTAAATTTAGAGGCTTTAAATAGGCTAGAATAACAAATAATAAATAGTCTGAAATGCAGATGTCCTAGTCCAATTTATATTATTTGAACATTAATTTTTATAGGTCCTCTTTCTGTGTATGTGTCTATGTGCGTGTGTGCATTTCATGCATGTGTATATGTGTATTTCTATCCCTAAAAAATGAAGTTACAGAAAACTGTAAACTGCCAAGTTTGATATTGATCCTCAAAAATCAACTAAACTGTACAATTAAGCAGGTGGCTATGAGCATGCAAAAAGTGAAGACTAAAAAGAATACAAAAGCATTCACTAAGGTTACATTTTATTAGATTAAATGTTTTGATTTCTTTTCATATATTTGCTTGGTTTTAAGAACATGATGGATGATGTACATACTGTTATGTTGATTTTTACAAATTATGTGACAAAGTACTATTAGAGAAAAAAGAAAATGCAGTTAGGGGGATTCTCAGCTATGACACAACTACATAAACAGTGTCAATAAGGAAATCAGTATCAAGCTAGGAGTGTCCAGTTGATTCACAAGGCCCCTTGGACTTATTGGATATTTTTTGCTAACAATTTTTTGATAAAATGAATGTAGTGGTACAATCATGTGGAGGTTTTCTATTTGCACCTACAGATTTAGTAACCACTGTTTTCCACCTCTTTCCACATCACACTGAGCCCTAGATAGCTGACCTGCAATGAACTTTCCCTCTGGCTTCTGGTTGAGATTTTTAATGAGAGGCAGCTGCAGGACAAGATTGGAGCCAGGATATTCATTTCCCCACATGCCTGCCTGTGGAGTGAACCTGGGCTGGCTGTACAACTCTACTAAAAAGTACAGCTCCTGATTCCAAGATGGTGGCAGATTAAATGGAAGCTACACTGACCTTCTCCCATGACCAAACAGGAATTACAACTAAAATATAGAAAAATCATCCTGAATAACAACCTGAAGATTAGCTAGTGAGAACTCTTATAACCAAGGACATAAAGAGGAACCCACATCAAGATTGGTAGGAAGTACAGGGGCTACGAGAGGGCAGGCTGGGCCCCCACAGGGAGTAGTTGAAGTGCTGGAGAGATATCTCAGCTGAGAGGGGTTTCCCCTGAGAAGTTCTGGGTCTAAACCACAAGCTAATCTCCCCAGCCCAGAGTAACAGAACTGAGAAAGGTACCCATATTACATTTGTCTGTGAAAAGTACCAGAGGTACAGTCTGTCAGGGAGAGATGGCTAGAAACATTGTCACCCTCTTAAAGGGCCAACACACTAAATTTCATTTGCAGCCACTCACCTTGGGCTCTAGCAGAGGGATGGTAGAGTGGACTAGAGCTATGTGAGGAGATGCTGGGGTTGGTGTCTCTGGGGAGAGAGCTGAAAAGACAGTCACCAGGATCACTGTGCTAAGGCATCCCCCCATGCTTCTGAAGCCATCTTTCTCAGGAAGAATTTGCCATCCAGGCAGCTTTATCCTGGGGGGGAAGCAATTGCTCCATCCATTGGAAATGCTCTTGCCCCACCCTGTGGAGTTTATGCCCTGTTGAAGACTACAGTCTGAGGCTCATTTAGCCAGACTCATTAAAAAAAAAAAAAAAAAAAAAGATAGAGGACTCAAATAAAATCAGAAACAAAAGAGGTGAAGTAACAACTGACACCACAGAAATACAAAGGATTGTAAGAAAATATTACAAATAACTAGATGCCAACCTGGGAGAAATGGACAAATTCCTAGAAACACATAATCTTCCAAAACTGAATCAGGAAAAATCTGAATAGACCAATAACAACTAATGAAATTGAAGCAGTAATAAAAATAAAAACTCCTAGCAAACAAAAGTCCTGGACTGGATGTCTTCACTGGGGAGTTTTACAAGTATTCAAAGAAGAGCTAACACCCATCCTCCTCAAACTATTCCAAAAAATTCAAGAGGAAGGAAGACTTTCAGGATCTCTTTATGAGCCTAATTCCAAAGCCAGATAGAGACACTACAAAGAAAGAAAATTATAGGCCAATATCCCTGAGGAACATAGATGTCAAAATCCTCAACAAAATATAGGCAAATCAGATCCAGCAATATATTAAATAGGTTATTCACCATGAACAAGTAGAATTTATCTCAGGGATGCAAGCTGGCACAATACTCATAAATCAATAAATGTGATATATCACATAAACAAAATGAAAGATAAAATTTATATGATTATATCAATAGATGCAGAAACACCATTAGACAAATTCCAGCACCTGTTTTTGATAAAAATTTTCAGCAAAGTAGGATTTGAGGGATCATACATCAACATAATAAAAGATATATATTACAAACCTACACCACACATAATACTCAATGGGCAAAAACTAAAAGTGTTTTTCTTAAAGCAGGAACAAGACAGGGATGTTCACTTTCAGCACTCTTATTCAACATAGTACTGGAAGTCTTAGCCACAGCAATCAGATAAGAAAAAAAAAAAAAAAGGCATCCAAATTGGAAAGGAGGAAGTGAAACTGTCATTATTCACAGATTACATGATATTGTACATAGAATACCCTAAAGACTCCACCAAAATAACTACTAGATTTAATAAATGAATATAGCAAAGTATCAGGATACAAAATTAACATCCACAAATTGATGGAATTCTTATACACCAATAATGAACTCTCAAAACAACAATCCTCTTAGGGTTAGGGCTAGGGTCAGGGATAGGGTTAGGGTTAGGGAAAAAATACAAAAGAAAAAAACAATCTCTTTAACCACTACAACAACAAAAAATTAAGATACCTAGGAATAAACTTAACCAAGGAGGTAAAAGACCTGTATTTGGAAAATAACACACTGAAAAAGAAATAGAGGAAGATACAAATCAGTAGAAGCATATACCATGTTCATGGATTGGAAGAATTAACATAATTAAAATGTCTATACTACCCAAAGCTATCCACAGATTCAACTCAATCCCTATTAAAATACCAACAGCATATTTCACAGATCTAGAACAAATACTCCAAAAATTTATCTGGAACCAAAAATCCTCAAATAGCCTCAGCAACCTTGA
Source organism: Tadarida brasiliensis (assembly GCA_030848825.1). Taxonomy (NCBI): domain Eukaryota; kingdom Metazoa; phylum Chordata; class Mammalia; order Chiroptera; family Molossidae; genus Tadarida; species Tadarida brasiliensis. The sequence continues at coordinate 65,268,180 of CM061261.1, read as the reverse complement.
GAAACAAAAACAAAGTCAGAGGGATCACAATACCGATATCAGATTATACTACAAAGCCACTGTGATCAAAACATCCTGGTACTGGCACAAGAACAGGCATACAGACCAATAGAACAGAACAGAGACCCCAGAAATTGACCCATGGCATTTTGGTCAATTAATATTTGACAAAGGAGGCAAGAGTATACAATGGAATAAAGATAGCCTCTTCAATAAATGGTGCTCGGAAAATTGGACAGGTACATGCAACAAAATGAAAATAGACCACTAACTTACACCATACACAGGAATAAACTCAAAATGGATAAAAGACTTAAATATAAGGCCTGAAACCATAAAAATCCTAGAAGAAAACATAGGCAGTATAATCTCAGACACTTCATGTAGCAGTAATTTCACTGATACATTCCCTAGGGCAATAGAAACAAAGGAAAAAAATAAACAAATGGGACTACATCAAACTAAAAAGCTTCTACACAGCAAAAAACAAAAACAAAAAAATGAAAATCAACAAAATGAAAGGGATACCACTGTATGGGAAATATATTTGCCAGTGATACATCTGATGCAGGGTTAATTTCAAAATCGTGTAAAGAACTGATACAACTTAACAAGAGGAAGGCAAACAATCCAATTAAAAAATGGGCAAAGGACCTAAGTAGACACTTCTACGAAGAGGACATACAGATGGCCACGAGACATGAAAAATGGTCAGTCACTAATCATCAGAGAGATGCAAATTAAGATGACAATTAGAATTGCTACCATCAGTAAATCAACAAATAACAAGTGCTGGCAAGGATGTGGAGAAAAGATAATCCTAATACACTGCTATTGGGAATACAGACTGGTATGGCCGCTTTGAAAAACAGCATAGAGTTTCCTAAAAAATTAAAATTGGAACTTCCATTTGACCCAGTGATCCCACTTCTAGGAATATATCCTAAGAAGCCTGAAACACCAATCAGAAAGAATATATGTACCCCTATGTTCATAGCAGCACTATTTACAATCACTAAGATCTGGAAACAGCCAAAGTATCCATCAATAGATGAATGGATAAAAAAGCTGTGATACATATATACAATGGAATACTATGCAGCTATAAGAAAGAAAGATCTCTTATCTTTTGAGACAACATGGATGGACCTCGAGAGTATTATGCTAAGTGAAATAAGCCAGAGAAAGACAAATACATGATCTCACTTATTTGTGGAATATAATGAACAAGGTGGGCTGATGAACAAAATAGACCCAGAGACATAGAAAGGAGTATGGTTCAGACTGACAAACCTCAGAGTAGGGGGGTGGGGGGATGGATGAGATGAACCAAAGAACTTATATGCATGTATGCATAACCAATGGACATAGACAACAATGCTAGGGGGGGTGGGGTGGCAGGATGGATGGGGAGGAGGGTGTCTGGGGGGGGGGAGAGAAACATTTGTAACAAAAATAAATAAATAAAAATTGGGGGGAAAAAGCTATGGTACATTTATTTATTTATTTTCTTTTTTAAAATTAATTTTTAGAGAGAGAGAAAGGGAAAGGGAGAGAGAGATGGAAACATTGATGAGAGAGAACATTGATTGGCCACCTCCTCATGCCCCCCACCAGGGATTGGGCCCACAACCTGGGCATGTGTCCTGACTGGGAATCGAACCAGCGATCTCTTGGTGCATGCATCGATGTTCAACCACTGAGCCACACCGACCGGGCAAGATGTGGTACATTTATACAATGGAATACTATGCAGCTGTTAAAAGGAGGTTCTTTTACCCTTTGAGACAGTATGGAGGGACCTAAAGAGTATTGTGCTAAGCTAAATAAGCCAGTCAGACAAGTAACACATGATCTCACTTATATGTGGAACCTAATGTACAAACTAAACTGATGAACAAAACAGATCCAGAGGCATGGAAATATGGAATAGACTGATTTCAAAGGGAAGGAGGGGAGCTGGAAGAGGATTACCCACAGCACTTATATGAATATATGCATTACCCAAGGACACAGACACAGCAGTGAGGGCCTGGGGATGGGTGGGAGTGGGGTGTGGGGGGACAATGGGGAGCAAAGGGAGACATTTGTAATACTTTTAACAATAAAGATAAATTTTTTAAAAAGTGGCAAAAAATAAAAGTAAAAAATAAAAGTAAAAAAAGAAAACAAAACCTAAGAGAGTCACAAAATTAAATATTTGGAGTAAACTCAGTTTTATTAACTAGTCATGCATCTCTTAGCTGAATAATAATAACAACAAACATTTATTGAGAACTTACTACATAAGTTCTAGGCACTGTGCTAAGAATTTCACATTCATTTTTTCATTCAGTCCTCACAAATACCGTGTGATAAATAGTATCCCTGTTTGTCAGATTTAAAACTTGGACCCAGAAAGTTTTAGTAACTTGTACAAAGCAGAGCTGGAATTCCAGCCCAGTTCTGAGTGACTTCAAAGCCATTGTCAAATCACAATGCTTCAGGATAGAAATTACTAGATCAATAACATAACTGTATTATACTGACTAGGTAGAAACATTAAGGTGCCTGCATTGCAGATACTGAATAATGAAATATGGTCTCCTAGTTATGTTATAAGGTCAGTGTTTCAAAAATGTAATCATAGAATCAGAGGGCAAGAAGAACCCCAGAGGCTCTCTGACAATTAAACTAATAAAAAAAGAGTGCATCTCCTGTTGGGGGCTGGTACTTGCCCAGGTAACTTACTTATAACTTACTTCATTAGTTATAAATGGTTATCAAAGGGAATACACTTTACTCTAAATATGTGTAATATAATTTTTATATTGTTGACTCTGTTACGGATGTCTCTGATTTCCCCCCTTTGCTTCCCTCCACCTTGCTCCTCACCCCTCCTAGGCCTTCACATTATTGTCTGTGTCCATGGGCTCTGCATATATGCATATATATTCCTTGGTTGATCTCTTTCAGTAAGATCATTTATATTGTGAGCCCACAATTGTGAAATTCCACTCAGCATTTATGACCTTTAATTTCATATGCCTCCTTCTCATGATGCCTTCCCTAATCCTAGGAGGGAATGAAACTCCCTTTTCTACACTCCCACTGACCTTGTCCGTGCTCTAGCTCGGTACCCATATGGCTCACTGGGTTATGGTTATTTATATAAATGACTTTTTCCTCTGGGGCATTTCAAACTCCTTGTGAGTAGAAATCATTTGGCCTCTCCCATTTATTTAATTTCCATCTCTTATCTTTTCCATGTCTAGCACATATTGACTGCTTGAAAATATTTATTAAATGGAACTAGGTTATGGCATATGATTAGAAGAATTTTTTGGTAAATTTATGTGCCAAAAAAAGTTATAATGCACATTTAATATAAAGGTTGACATAATCAAGTTTCTAAATTGTTTTGATAGAATAGCTACAGTGAATCTAACAAATAGATATTAAGGGAGAAAAAGTTATGCCTCCAAATTTTAAATACACAAATGCATATCTGGAAAGTCCTGGTTGGGCAGCAGTTTGAATTGTAATTATGGATTTTTGTATGTGCCATAGAAACAATATATGTAAACCAAAATATGTAAGTAAATTTCATATCTAATTTCAATATATAATACAGATTAGACTACAAGTAACAAGAGCTGTATTTTACTCTACACAGTTCAGACTGTATCCCATGTAAGGTGTTCAATTGTGGGTTTTTAAGAAAGACTTTGACAAATTAGTGAGAGTCTGTTAGGAGAGTCCTCACAAGTTAACCAGAATATTTTGCTGGAAAGGGAGAAGACTTTGAAAATAAAGCCTATCACCTTCTAACATGTGAGACAGACTAAGCTTTGTGGTCTCAGAAATACAAAATCACAGCAAGTAGAAAGAGGTTGTAGGTAGATAGAGTTCAGCTGCATATAATAAAGAGCATATTTTAATCAGAAATGTCTATTGGTCACGAAATACTAGATTTATTTAAGTAGGAGGTTAAAAGTCATGTCCTGTGTGTCAGCGATAAAGTAGAAGGAATTTTTGCGTTGGTCCTGTTCCACAGCCATTATCCAAATAATCTGCCACAAATACAGCTTTCACTATCAGTTTCCTTTTTACAAAACCTCATGTGGCCCCATGTTTTCCACGGTGTCAATTATGAACACATCTGCCTGGTTCTCAGTGGCTCTCACAGTCATACCTACAAAGTGAGTTGGTTTTCCCATAAATTCACAGTATGTATTTTTTAAAGACATCTGTAATGATGTCGACCATAAAAATAAAGAAAAAAATAACACAAAAGAAAAAAAATTAGAGGAGTAAGCTGTAAATACACTGGTGACCTGTTGGCTATGGAGATTATGGAAGAACTTTTCAGTTCTTATATTTCTGTAGCATTTGAATATTGTATAACGTACATATATTAATTTTGTAATCAGAAAAAAATAATTTAATATTTATATCTGATTGAGTGATAAGACTGAAGTTTTGCATACACACAAACACACACATGTACACACAAACTCCTTTGAGCATTTTGACTGACTTAGATCAAACTGATCAAAAATATATATAGAAATAGACTAGGCTATACAAGTTTGATTTTTTTCTTTAACATTTTGTTATGGACAAAAGTGTATCCTGTCAAAGTTCATGTTTTGAAGCACTCATCCACAATACTTTAGAATGTAACTGTATTTGAAGATAGGGCCTTTAAAGAGCTAATTAAGTAAAAATGAGGTCAATAGGGTAGGCCATAATCAACGTGTCTGATGTCTTTGTAAGAGGAGATCCAGACACAGACAACCAGACAGCACCAACCATGTGACAGGACACAGCGAGGAGGTGCCATCTACAAGCCAACCCTGCTGACTTCTTGATCTTGGACTTCTAGCCTTCATACAGTGAGAAAAAAACTGTGATCATGGCAACCCTAGATGACTAATACAGATGGTAAACTGATAAGGGAAATTATAAAAAACAACTATAGATCTACATTTTAAAACTTCCTTTATAACATGGATGACCCTTAAAAACTTTATGTTAAATAAAAGAAACCAGTCACAGAAGACCACATATTGTAGAATTCCATTTATATGAAATGTCCAAAGTAGGCAGATATATACAAATAGACAGAGATTAGTGGTTGGCTAGGCCTGAGGGCCTCAGAGGAAAATTAGGAATGACTGCTATTGGTGACAGGATTTCTTCTCATGGTGTACAATGTGTCCTAAAAATTGATTGTGGTGCTGACTGGACATCTCTGTGAACATCCTAAAACCATTACAGTGTACACTTTAAATGGGAAAATAAAGTAATAATATCTGTCTTCTGCCTCAGCAACATAGCACCGTCTCTGGGTTAGTACTGGTAAGATAATGATAAATCCTTTCATGTTTACTTTTCTAAACGTCATATTAATCAGTGTTGAGGGCTCCTCTTCAAGTAGTAATTCTATAAAGGGAAAGATTTTGTGTTAAGATTGGCGACGTTCCATCTCCCATGTCTTCCATGTATATCTTTTTATATGGAGTCAACATCATTCACCATTCATTTAACAAATATTTATTGTTACATAAAAGCACCATGATCAATGATTGGGGTATAAAAATAAAACGTGGTTCCATTTCTCACTGTGCTTAGATATAGTGGGAAAGATGAACAGGAAAGAAAAGCATTACAATCCAACATGACAAGTGCTAGAGCAGAGAGCAGAGAAGACAAGATGCCCGAGGTCTGGGGGGGTTGAGAGTGGAAGGGAAGGGATCACCAATGATGTAAAAGTTGGAGTCAGTTTGTAGACATGAACAGAAGCTTAGTGGAAGCAAGCAGGGAACAATGTTCCTGGCTCAGAAAACTGGGAACTTCCCACAGACCTAAAGGAAGAGAACGTATTTGGGGTCTACAGGGGGTTTTGAACAGCTCCAGCTCTGTTTGGGAAACTTGTAGAAGATGAGGCTGAGAGGTGAGCAGGGTTTAAATCTCAGAGTCCTGCATGATGTGACAAGGAATTTAGACTTTATTTGAATCTAATTCTGCCATGAGAGGAAACTGGACACCTCCAAAGGCAGAGGAATTGGAAAGATCTGTTGGGTTTTTTTTTTGTTTGTTTGTTTTTTAATTATTATATTTTATTAATTTATTTTTGTTACAGATGTTTCTCCTTTTTTCCCCAATTGTCACCCTCCTCCCCCTCCCACCCTGCCCTATCCCCAGTTTTGTTGTCCATGTCCATTGGTTATGAGTACATGCGTACAAGTTCTGTAGCTCATCACTCCCCTCCCCCACCCCCTCTTCTGGCAATTGTCAGTCTGTACCCTACTTCCACGTCTCTGGGACTACCCTGTTCCTCAGACTGTTATGTTCATTATATTCCAGAAATAAGTGAGATCATATGATATTTGTCTTTCTCTGCTTGGCTTGTTTCGCTTAGGATAATAGTTTCCAGGTCCTCCCATGTCGTTGCAAAGGATAAGAGATCTTTCTTTCTTACAGCTGCATAGTACTCCATTGTGTATATGTACCACAGCTTTTTTATCCATTCGTCTACTGATGGACACTTGGGCTGTTTCCAGATCTTAGCTATTGTAAATAGCGCTGCTATGAACATGGGGGTACATATATTCTTTCTGATTGGTGTTTCAGGCTTCTTAGGGTATATTCCTAGGAGTGGGATCACTGGGTCAAATGTTAATTCAATTTTTAATTTTTTGAGGTAACACCATAGTGTTTTCCATAGTGGCTGCACCAGTCTGCATTCCCACCAGCAGTGTACTAGAGTCCCCTTTTCTCCACACCCTTGCCAACACTTGTTGTTAATTAATTTATTTTTTCACTTCAAGTTGTGGAAGTTTTCAGTGAGGAGGGGGCTGCATGGCTCAGGATGGAGCAAATGTTCTGATCCCAGGAGATCAACGCCTGGCCTAAAGCAGTTTCCCCTCCGGCACCCCGATGAAGTGTGTGTAACCCTGTGCGTGATCTTCCATTAAAGTCCAAAGGGACCTGACTCAGAGAGGCTACATGAGGAGAAAACTCATTCTGGGAAAGGACACTCAAGGGGCACTGCTGCGAATTTCAGCAACTGAACCAAATTCTGCCCAGCAGGGCGCACAGGAGCTGCCTGCCAGGCAGGCAGTGCGGGGATCAGTGCAGAGGCTGTGCGCAGGCACAGCTGTGAGCACTTCATTGCCTGCGAAGCAGTGACAAAGAAAACCCTTTTCCCTGTGCTGAAGAATGGTCCCTGATTGCTTGAGGACTAGAGATAGAAGAACACATGGCAGATATTTTAGGTCCTTGGCCTTTGAGGATTATCTTGAGTGCTCTATTAGGTTTCCTTCTCATAGCTTTAATTTCTCCATCTTTAATGTATGGAAAACTGAAATTTGCTCTATCTACCTCCCAGGGTTTCCATGAGGACAAACTTTAAAAAGATGAAGTGATGTGGGTCATCAACTGCTATATAAAAGTAAAATGCTACCTACATGTGAATAGGCACATATCTACTTTTCCAGGACTGCTTATATGCAAAGTTTGGCTCAGCTCAGATATAAACAAGGGGCTAGACAATCATTCTCTCTTTATTTATTAACTGACTAAAAATATGTTACTTTGGAAGTATTTAAAAAATTACTCAGGAGAGTCCTTGCAAGGAGACAAATTAATCTCCGATATTTAATATAAAGCATAGTTGCTGCTGGGATAGAAATAAATGCAGAGTGCAATAAAGGTAAGTAGAAAGTCCCTTAACCCAGCTTGGGAAACAAAGAATGTTTCTAGAGGAAATGACACCTAAGAGGAATCTTGGAAAACAAGCACAAGTGAAGTAGAAAGAAGGAATAAAGTATAAAAACGTAACCCAGAATGAGAAATAAAAGGAACTTTCTGTTCCTTCTGCAAGAAGAGACGCATATGATTAGACAGAAAGATATGTCAGAGAAGATGGAGATCAAACAAGTTAGAGCGACAGGCCCAGAACTACTGTGAATAGCCTTACATGACATGTTGAAGAGTTGACATTTCATCCTATAAGTACTGGGAGCCATTAAAAATTCTAAGTGGGAAAGTAACATTATCAAATTTACTACAAAATTAAATATTTCTTACTTAAATATTTTTGTCCACCAATCAAGCTTTATACTACTCAAACTTGGGAAGACTGTGACCCAGGAAAAAAACCAAAAAACTGGGGTCATAGCAAGGTCAGAGGTGGAAATTCAGACTTGTACAGGACAACCTTATATCATCTCAACCAAGATGAATATCAAACTGTAATTACAGTTAGAGTTGGGAGAGTATCTGCTGTTTACTGAACACTCCTACCTGTAAAAATCACCAAGAACATAGTAGGGCCTTACTAACTATTTGAAGAGTAAGTGAATGAATGTCTGCATGTTTGAGCTTATTGTAGTATTTCAGTTTGGATCGTTTCATTACAATATTCCTAAATGTGCCCCAGTGACAATGATAGATGAAACAATAGGATAAAATGTGGGGTGTGGGTCATACTCTCAAGCATCCTGTTGCTAAATGGCATTATTCAGTATCGGTCAGAGGGCTACCACAATCCTACAATTTCATATGTGATTGTTTTGGAAACACCCTGTGTAAAATGTTCTGAAATAGAGCTATGAAAACAGGTAAATATTTCCTGATGAGATAGGTAGAAAAAATACATTTGCTGTAAAACAAGAATGCAAGAGAAATTATTAGAGTTGTATTTCTAATAGACACATTGACACTGAAAGAATTAATACTGGAAAGCCAACGATGCCCTTCCAGGAATTCAAATAAGTACTGACCGTAAGAAACATTTCATTGAAGCCAAGTGGTTTTGCAATTACAATAGTTTCTTAGGTTCTTCTATAGTCTTGACTTTTTCTCTGAATATCTGTCCATCTTTCCAATCAGCTACTAGGCATTCTATCACATTGTGTCCCACAAACACACATGCTTGGTCTGCAAGCACTGATCTTATGCTCTCCTTCTACCATACCTACTGATCTTCTTGCAATCATTATTTTAATTGGTTGCACTATCATTAACAGTCACCCAACCGAGATACTCTGCAGTTATCCTAAAATTTTTTTCTCCTCTTAATATTCCAAATCTACTCATCAGTTCTACTGATTCTCAGTTATAAATATTTTTCAAGTCTATTTCCCTTTCTGTTTTTCTATGATCCTCACCTCAGATGAAGCTCTTAAGACTCTCACCAAGGAAATGGAATGTCTTAGTCAACAAAGTGATCTATGTATCCACATTCTCTTCCTTCCTAGTTATCTAACACATGGCCACCAAAATCAACCTTTAAGAATGAAAGTTTAGAGGATTTGGCTGCCACAACTATCAAGACTTCTTACTGAGCAATTGTGTTTCTGCTCAATAATCAGGGCTTGCTCCTTATCTAGTGGTGAGAGGAGAGGAAAGAAGTAACCACGATTTCTTACGCCACCATCCCTGAGATTCCAAAATGGCGGCAGAGTGAATGGAAGCTACACAGACCATCTCCCAGGACCAAACTGGAATTACAACTAAAACAAAGACAAATCGTCGGGAAAAAGCAACAGAAAAGCAGCTTGCAAGGACCATACAACCAGGGACACTGAATCGATACTGGTAGGATTGCGGAGGTGCGAGAGGGGGGCTGGGAACGCACGGACAGCAGTGGCCTTAGACGTGAGCAGTGCTCCGCCATAGGGGTTAAAGCCCAAGGCAGGTCCACAGTGCAGAGGGCCGGGACAGGGTGCTAAAATAGCCACAGCCACTCACCTGGGCTCCAGCAGAGGGAGGGCGGACTGGACTGGAACTGTGTCGGGACACTCGGGATTTGGAGGGCGCTCAGAGCTTTTGCTGAGTTTTGGCCACACAGGACTGTGGCCGGGCCATCGTACTCCATCCCAGGGCTCTGAGGAGAGGCGGCAGCTCCTCCCTCGGAGATCCAGCCACACCCTAGTGGGCCATTGAAATGCAAACTGAGGCTCATTACCTACTAGCATCTGCCCTACCCTCTGGAAATTCTCACTCTGAACACCTGAGGGAGGTTTTCATTCAACTGAAAACCCAAGGCTCTTCAAGCAACCACAACTAATAGCTCCTAGGCAAAAAGCTACAGGATAACTTAACCTTTGCTGAGCTTGCAAATATACCCTGGAAAGTAAGACTCCACTGTGGTGTTTAACGTGGGTCCTCCCAAGCTCATCCAAACCCAGGAGAGGGAGCCACAAACAACAGAACACCAACATCCACAGGAAAATTTGTCAGTCTCCAAAAACCACTGAGATAGCCAAAATGGTGAAACAAAGAAACAGATGCCAAATGAAAGAACAGGAGACCTCCACTGAAGATGAGATAAATGAAATGGAGTTAAGCAAGTCAACAGAGCTAGAATTCAAGCCATGATCTTGAGGAAGCTCAACAGCATGAGTAAGGACATCAACACCTTGAGTAAAGACATCAACACCATGAGCAAAGACATAGAAATACTGAAAACCAACCAAGTGGAAATTAAGAAGCAGCAAGAAGAAATGAAGAATGACATAGCAGAAATGAAGAACACATTGGAAGGACTAAACAGCAGAGTAGAGGAAGCTGAGGACTGGATCAGTGAATTAGAAGACAGGGTAGAAAAAATCAACCAATCAGAAAACCAAAAGGAAAAAACAATGAAAAAACAGGAAGACAGCTTAAGAGAACTGTGGGACAACTGGAAACGTAATAATATTTGCATCATTGGAGTCCCTAAAGAAGAAGAAAATGAGCAAGTGTTAGAGAATATATTTGAAGAAATAGTGACAGGAAACTTCCCTAATTTGGTGAAGAAAGAAGGCATTCAAGTTCAAAAAGCACAGAGAGTCCCAAGTAATAAGAACCCAAACAAGCCCACACCAAGACACAGAGTGATTAAAATGCCAAAAATTAAAGACAAAGAGAGAATCCTAAAGGCAGCAAGAGATAAGCTACAGGTTACCTAAAAAGGAACCCCCATAAGGCTGTCAGCTGACTTCTCCATAGAAACACTACAGGCCAGAAGGGTATGGCATGAAGTAATCAAGGTCATGAAAAACAAGGATCTGAATTCAAGACTACTCTACCCAGCAAGGCTGTCATTCAAAATAGAAGGTCAAATAAAGAGCTTCTCAGACAAAAAAAGGCTAAGGGAATACATTAGCACCAAACCAGCACTGCAAAAAATGTTAAAAGGACTGCTGTAATTAGTAGAAGAAATAGGAAGGAAAGTAGAACCACATTAAACAAAAATGGCAATAAATAAGTACATATCAATAATCACCTTAAATGTAAATGGATTGAATGCTCCAATAAAAAGACACATAGTACCGGATTGGATAAGAAAGCATGACCCATATATGTGTTGTTTACAACAGACCCACCTCACAACAAAAGACTCACATAGGCTGAAAGTGAAGGGATGGAAAAAAATCTTCCAAGCAAATGGAAAGGAAAAAAAAGCTGGGGTAGCAATACTCATATCTGATAAAATAGATTTCAAAGTGAAAGCCATAACTAGAGACAAAGAAGGTCACTACATAATATTGAAAGGATCCATCCAACAGGAAGATATAACCTTGGAAAACAAATATGCACCCAATATAGGAGCACCAAAATACATTAAAAATATTCTGGAGGACTTCAAAGGAGAAATCGACCACAATACAATCATAGCAGGGGACTTCAACACCCCACTGACATCACTGGATAGATCCTCTAGACAAAAAATTAATAAGGAAACAGAGACTCTAAACGAAGCACTAGACTAAATGGATTTAATAGATATTTACAGAGAATTACACCCCAAAACTACAGAATTCACATTCTTCTCAAGTGCACATGGGACATTCAAAGATAGACCACATGTTAGGACACAAACGAAGTCTCTACAAGTACAAGAAGATTGAAATAATATCAAGCATCTTCTCAGATCACAATGGCATGAAACTAGAAATCAATTGCAACAAGAACATGCAAAGACATTTGAACACATGGACGCTAAATAGCATGTTATTAAACAATGAATGGGTTACCGAGGAGATCAAGGAAGAAATTAAAAACTTCCTGGAAACCAATGAAAATGAACACACAACAACACAAAATCTATGGGATGCAGTGAAAGCAGTTCTGAGAGGGAAGTTCATAGCACTACAGGCCTACCTCAAGAAACAAGAAAAATTTCTAATAGACTTTCTAACCTCACAACTTGAAGAACTAGAAAGCAAACAAAAGGAAAACCCCCGAGCAAGTAGAAGGAAGGAAATAGTAAAGATCAGAGCAGAAATAAATGACATAGAGACCAGAAAAACAATGCAAAGGATCAATGAAACAAAGAGCTGGTTTTCTGAAAAGATAAACAAGATTGATGGACCCTTAGCTAGACTCACCAAGAAACAAAGAGAGAGAACCCAAATACACAAAATCAGAAATGAAAGAGGACAAGTAACAACTGACACCACAGAAATACAAATATCGTTAGCAAATACTATGAACATTTATATGGCAACAAATTTGACAATCTAAGTGAAATGGACAAATTTCTAGAAACACATAGTCTCCCAAAACTGGACCGGGAGATATAGAAAACTTGAACAGACCAATAACAGCTAAGGAAATTGAAGATGTAATCAAGACTCTCCCAGCAAACAAAAGCCCAGGCCCGGATGGCTTCAGGGGGGAGTTTTACAGGACTTTCAAAGAAGAACTAACACCCATTCTCTTCAAACTATTCCAAAAAATTCAAGAAGAAGGAAGACTTCCAAACTCATTTTATGAGGCCAGCATAATCCTAATTCCAAAACCAGAAAAAGACACTAGAAAGAAAGAAAACTACAGGCCAGTATCCCTGATGAACATAGATGCCAAAATCCTGAACAAAATACTAGCAAATCAGATCCAGCAATACATCAAAAAAATGATTCACCATGACCAAGTGGGATTCATCCCAGGGATGCAAGGCTGGTTCAATATTCGCAAATCCATAAATGTGATACACGACATAAACAAAATGAAAGATAAAAACCACATGATCATAACAATAGACGCTGAAAAAGCATTCGACAAAGTCCAGCACCCATTTCTGATAAAAACACTCAGCAATTTGGGAATAGAGGGATCATATCTTGATATAATAAAGGCCATATATGAAAGACCTACAGCCAACATCATACTCAATGGGCAAAAACTAAAAACATTCCTTAAGAACAGGAACAAGACAGGGATGCCCACTCTCGCCACTCTTATTTAACATAGTACTGGAAGTCTTAGCCACAGCAATCAGACATGAAGAAAAAATAAAAGGAATCCAAACTGGAAAGGAGGAAGTGAAACTGTCATTATTCGCAGACGACATGATATTATATATAGAAAACCCTAAAGACTCCATCAAAAATCTACTAGACTTAATAAATGAATTTGGCAAAGTAGCAGGATACAAATTAACGTCAAGAAATCAACAGCATTCTTATACACCAATGATGAACTCATAGAAAGAGAAACTGAAAAAACAATCCCATTTACCATCGCGGCAAAAAAATTAAGATACCTAGGAATAAACTTAACCAAAGAAGTAAAGGACCTATTTGCAGAAAACTATAGGACATTGAAAAAAGAAATAGAGGAAGATATAAGAAAGTGGAAGCACATACCTTGTTCATGGATTGGAAGAATTAACATCATTAAAATGTCCATATTACCCAAAGCAATCTATAGATTCAATGCAATCCCCATCAAAATACCAGTGACATATTTCACAGAACTAGAACAAATATTTCAAAAGTTCATATGGAACCAAAAAAGACCCTGACTAGCCACAGCAATCTTGAAAAAGAAGGACAAAGTAGGTGGGATCACAATACCGGATATCAGGTTATACTACAAAGCTACTGTAATCAAAACAGCCTGGTACTGGCACAAGAACAGGCATATAGACCAGTGGAACAGAACAGAGAATCCAGAAAGTGACCCAAGACATTATGCTCAATTAATATTTGACAAAGGTGGCAAGACCATACAATGGAGTAAATACAGCCTCTTTAATAAATGGTGTTGGGAAAATTGGACAGCTACATGCAAAAAAATGAAACTAGACCATCAACTTACACAATACACAAGAATAAACTCAAAATGGATAAAAGACTTAAATGTGACTCGTGAATCCATAAAAATCCTAGAAGAAAATGTAGGCAACAAAATTTCGGACATCATATGCAGCAGAATCTTCACTAATACATCACCTAAGGCAACAGAAACAAAGGAAAAAATGAACACATGTGACTACATCAAACTCAAAAGCTTCTGCACAGCAAAGAAACAACCATCAAATTGGAAAGGGAACCCACTGTATGGGAGAGCATAATTGCCAATGACACATCAGATAAGGGGTTAATCTCCAAAATATATAGAGTGCTCATACAACTCAACAAAAGGAAGACAAAGAACCCAATTAAAAAATGGGCAGAGGAACTAAATAGATACCTCTCCAAAAAGGACATACAAATGGCTAAGAGACATATGAAGAAATGCTCAACTAATGATCAGAGAGATGCAAATTAAAACATCAATGAGGTATCACCTCACACCTGTCAGAATGGCCACCATCAACAAATCTTCAAACAGCAAGTGTTGGCGAGGGTGTGGAGAAAAGGGAACTCTAGTACACTGCTGGTGGGAATGCAGACTGGTGCAGCCACTGTGGAAAACACTATGGTGTTACCTCAAAAAATTAAAAATTGAATTGCCATTTGACCCAGTGATCCCACTTCTAGCAATATACCCTAAGAAGCCTGAAACACCAACAGAAAGAATACATGTACCCCCATGTTCATAGCAGCACTATTTACAATAGCTAAGATCTGGAAAGAGCCCAAGTGTCCATCAGTGGATGAATGGATAAAAGAGCTGTGGTACATATACACAATGGAGTACTATGCAGCTGTAAGAAAGAAAGATCTCTTATCCTTTGAGACGACATGGAGGGACCTCGAGAGTATTATCCTAAGCGAAACAAGCCAAGCAGAGAAAGAAAAATATCACATGATCTCACTTATTTGTGGAATATAATGAACATAACAGTCTGAGCAAAAAGGTAGACCCAGAGATGTGGAAGTAGGGTGTAGACTGACACCCCTCAGAAGAGGGGTTGGGGCGGGGAGGGAAGAGATAAACCACAGAACTTACGCACAAGTATGCATAACTGATGGACATGGACAACAAAACTGGGGACGGGGTGGGGGGATGGGGAGGAGGGTGTCAATGAGGAAAAAAGGAGAAACATCTGTAACAAAAATAAATTAATAATAAAAAAAAAGAATGAAAGTTTATTTATCTCACTCTCCTTAAAGTCATTTAGTTACTCTTCATCACATGGGCATGGTATATAAGTCAGAAGAACATTTGTCCCCATTTATCCAAAATTGGGCATTGTTACAGCAAAATTATTAAATAACTCCTTTTCATTATCATAAGTGTCCCAATTTGGACAATAAATTATTAGGTAACTTTGATAATGACATCCTTCATGATTTAGTTTCCAGCCACTTCTTTTGCTATCTGCCTGGTTAACAACTTTTTCTCCTCCTAAGTCACCTGTTGCACTAGAACCACCTGTTCTCTATTCACAGTGGTCTTGGAGCTTCCTCTGACCTTGTCCTTATTTCTGTTATTATACGTGGATAATTTGCATGTCTTATGAAAGGAGTGGTGAGGTAAAGTCAGTATTTCTGCAATGCTACAAACTAGGAGAAGATCAGATATGCAAGTGTATCTTATAGAAACAGATTAAACATTGCTTTGGCAGTAGATCAGACCATATTTCTTAATCTATCAAAATGGTCACCTATATCTACCTACAAAATAGTGATCAAAATATACTTTATATTATGCAATGTATCATATCTATTAGTTGTTACCTATAATAGTAAAAACAATGACAAGAATTACTCTTCAAAACAATTTTAGCAAACATAATGACATATTTGATGATCAACTAAAAATCAGTTATTTTAAAGGACTATCAATCTTTATTGAGGGCAGAGACTATGTTCTCCCTACACTCTAGAAGGTGTCTAACACTCTGTCAACTCGCCATGAAGTGTAAAACAATAGTGATAATTAAGCTTTTATATTTGTGCTCATTATCCAGAACAAAGGGTGTACATGATACTAAAGCACAATGACTTTTCTCATTTGAATATTTACAGTCCTGACAACTTGAAAAGCATATTATGTAGTGTTAATCAAATAAAGAATTTTACCTTCTTCTCACAAGCACAGTATACAAATTTTAGGTAAGAATTGGAATCCACAAACATTTGACCTTAAAAACAGAGAAAAAACATTTCATATGAATTCAGGTCACCTCAATATGTGAGCCAACTCACAGTACATACGTTGTCCAATTCTTTATTTTTGTGAATATTAAGTCTCAGGAGCCAGAATAATTCCAATAATTTGTAGGGTGTGAGTTTGGGTGGTCTCTGACTTAGCATTTACTTTACTCTTCCCCTTCAGGAGCATTGCCAGAGGGGAACTGTGAAAGTTATTATACCAACACTACTGTTAAGGTCATACGGGCACACATCTTCAGTTTTCATGGAAGAATGGTGAAGGTGAATATTAACTCATTCTAACTGATATTCATCTTCCAAAGGCAATGTCTTTGTTCACTCTCTGTAGAACTAAGATTAATGCTCAGCAACCAGAGGATCAAAGAGCCTGACAAATGATTGGGGAATCTCTTAAAGCTCATAATTATCATTCATTGAAACCAAGGTTTTTCATGAGAAGTGTATAGGTAAACATAGCCATGATATAGTCCATTATAAAAATAATACTGAACTTGGAATCCAAAACCTTTAGTTCTAGGTCTAGGTCTGTTAATAGTAATAGTAATTAATAGTAATAATAATAGTAATAGTGGTAATAGCTATCAATTATTGAACACCAAATTTATAGAAGGCACTAGAAAGAGTCCCCATAGGGGATAGCTTGTCAGTGGAGAAGAGAGGGAAGGGGCCAGTGAAACATTTCTAGAGGAAGAGAGGTGGAAGTTGACATTTGTTGGGTAAGTAAGAGTTATTGAGATGAATTTGGGAGGGAAAGGTATTCCTGGAAGAATAAAGTACATATGCAAAATTATGTGCTAGTAAGCATGGTGCATTTACAAAGCATTCCACTGTTCAGTTTGTCTGAATCTCATAATTTCAGGATAGGGAAACAAAAAAAATTAATATACAAAGTGAAGCAGAGGCAAGATGTGCCTTGCATATATCAACAGAGCAATAAAGAATAACCAAAAAGTTTTAATCAGGGAAGTGAAATGTTCAGATTGGTGTTTGGGTTGCAGAAAGATTGCTGTGAGTACTAAAGAGGAATGGATTGGAGAGTGGCCAAGCCCCAGGCAGGGAGGCAGATCAGAGGCAGGTGTGCTAGCAATCTCAGTAAGAGATGGCAGCAGAATCAGTGAGAGATATAAAGAGTTGAGAGCTCTAGGATTCGGATGTTGGCTTATACATTGATTGCAAATTCTCTGTGGGAAAGGGAAGAGTCTATGTTAACACCTAGTTTTTTCATTCTGGCAACTGAGTAAAAGTTATGTCCCCTCACTCATATAAGATAGGAAGGGGAAGAAAACAGTTTGGGAGAAGATGCAAGTTTTATATGCAAACACACTGAGATTGAAAAGCTGAGGAGACATTTAAAGGAATTGATCTACTGGGCAGAAGTTGTTGAGGCTGAGCATTCAAGAGTGCAAGCTGGACAGGAATTACAGCTTCAGGTTTATTGTCCCTAACTAAAACATTAGACATAGTTGCAATCACCCAGGGAAAAGGTATTGAGAAAACATGAAATCCCAGGACAGAAACCTGGGGAGTACCAAATTAAAGAAATGTAACTAGGAAGAAGAACTGGCAAAGGATGCTAACTAAGACTAGGTGAGCTAAGAGGTAAGGGGGAAATCAAAGAGGATGTGAAACCTCAAAAAATTAGGAAAATATAATTTTAAGTAAGAGGGAGTACTTTTGAATGCAAATGTTTCAGAGAATTTAAGCAAGATAAATACCTGGAGGTGATCAGTGGGTTTTAAAACAAGATAATCATAGATGATCTTGGCAAAAGTACTTTCCATGAACATGTAGAATGGTAATCACATTACAGGGGATTGAAGAGTAAATAAAAGTGAAGCAGGAAGCAGAGTTCTTCTGAAGCTTCCAGGGAAGGAAAGAACATAGGCTGTCAGCCATGTCAACCTAGAACCCAGATCTAGGGAAGAGTTCTTTTGTTAAGATGAAAATATTGAATGTAATGAGGTGTCATGGCAAAGATGCCATTATAGACAGAAATGTTAACAGAGAATGAAGAGAGTGGATGATTCACAAACTATGTCCTAAGGAGGGGAAAGTAGATGGGATTAGAACAGAAGAGGGTGAATTAGCCTTGAATAGGGATGGGGTTCATTATCCCAGAGTAAGAACAAAACAGGAGGAAAGGATGAGCAGGAATGTTGATAAGTTTAAGGGTAGAGCTATAGAGTGTTGTGAAAATACCCATTATATTGTTCCCTTCCACTTTCTCTCTTTTCTCTGAACAGTAAGAGTCAAGGTCATTTGATGAGGATCGAGATTAATAATGGTATGGTGGGTTCAAAGAAAAATTAGATTTTTAAAAAATAGCATGGGCAAATAGATATCTACAGAGAATTACACCCCAAAACTGCAGAATTCATATTCTTCACAAGTGCACATGGGACATTCTCAAAAATAGACCACATGTTAGGACACAAACTAAGTCTCTATAAGTTCAAGAAGATTGGAATCATATCAAGTATCTCCTCAGATCACAATGGCATGAAACTAGAAATCAATTACAATAAAAACACTCAAAAACATTCAAACACATGAAGGTTAAATAGCATGTTGTTAAACAATGAACGGGTTACCAAGGAGATGAAGGAAGAAATTAAAAATTCCTGGAAACGAATGAAAATGAACACACAACAACACAAAATCTATGTCATGCAGTGAAAGCAGTCCTGAGGGAAGTTCATAGCATGACAGGCCTACCTCAAGAAACAAGAAAAAATCCAATTGACTATCTAATTCTATAACTTAAAGAACCCAGCGCAAGTAGAAGAAAAGAAATAGTAAAGGTCAGAGGAGAAATAAATAACATAGAAACTAAAAAAACAATTCAAAAGATCAATGAAACAAAGAGCTGGTTCTTTGAAAAATAAACAAGATTAATGGACCCTAAGCCAGACTCACCAAGAAACAAAGAGAGAGGACCCAAATGAACAAAATCAGAAATGAAAGAGGAAAAGTAACAAATGACATCACAGAAATACAAAGTATTAAAAAATACTACGAAAAATTATACACCAACAAATTGGAAATCTAGGCAAAATAGACAAAATTCTAGAATCACACAGTCTCAAAAACTGAACTGGGGAGAGATAGAAAACTTGAACAGAT
This sequence comes from Tadarida brasiliensis, assembly GCA_030848825.1. Lineage (NCBI taxonomy): Eukaryota > Metazoa > Chordata > Mammalia > Chiroptera > Molossidae > Tadarida > Tadarida brasiliensis. The sequence goes on along the minus strand of CM061261.1, from coordinate 65,248,732 downwards.
TAATAACAACTAAGGAAATTGAAGATGTAATCAAGAAACTCCCAGCAAACAAAAGCCTGGGCCTGGATGGCTTCACAGGGGAGTTTTACTGAACATTCAAAGAACTAACATCCATTCTCCTCAAACTATTCCAAAAAATTCAAGAAGAAGGAAGACTTCCAAACTCATTTTATGAGACCAGCATAATTCTAATTCCAAAACCAGATAAAGACACTACAAAGAAAGAAAACTACAGGGCTATATCCCTCCCTGCTGGGCATAGATGCCAAAATCCTTAACAAAATATTAGCAAATCGGATCCAGGAATACATTAAAATATTATCCACCATGATCAAGTGGGATTTATCCCAGGGATGCAGGGCTGGGTACAATATTCGCAAATCAATAAATGCGATACACCACATAAACAAAATGAAAGATAAAAACCATATGATCATATCAATAGATGCTGAAAAAGCATTCGACAAAATCCAGCACTCATTTCTGATAAAAACATGCAACAATGTGGGAATAGAGGGATCATCTCTCAACACAATAAAGGCCATATATGAGAAACCTACAACCAGCATCATACTCAATGGGCAAAAACTAAAAGCATTTCCCTTAAGAACAGGAATAAGACAGGGGTGCCCACTTTCACCACTCTTATTTAACATAGTACTGGAAGCCTTAGCCACAGCAATTAGAAAAGAAGAAAAAATAAAAGGGATCCAAATTGGAAAAGAGGAAGTGAAACTGTCATTATTTGCAGATGACATGATATTGTACATAGAAAACCCTAAATACTCCATCAAAAATCTACTAGATTTAATAAATGAATTTGGCAAAGTAACAGGATAAAATTAACATCCAGAAATCAATGGCATTCTTATACACCAATAATGAACTCACAGAAACAGAAACTAGAAAAAAAAAAAAAAAAGCCATTTACCATTGCAAAAAAAAAAAAAAAAAAAAAATTAAGATACCTAGGAATAAACTTAACCAAAGAAGTAAAGGACCTGTTCACAGAAAACTACAGGACATTAAAAAAAGAAATAGTGGAAAATATAAAAAGTAGAAGCATATACCTTGTTCATGGATTGGAAGAATTAACATCATTAAAATGTCCATGCTACCCAAAGCAATCTATAGATTCAATGCAATCATCATTAAAATACTAATGACATATTTCATGGAACTAGAGCAAATACTCCAAAAGTTTATATGGAACCAAAAAAGACCCCAAATAGCCACAGCATTCTTGAAAAAGAAGAACAAAGTAGGCGGGATCACAATACCAGATATCAGGTTATACTACAAACCATTGTAATCAAAATAGCCTGGTACTGGCACAAGAATAGGCATATAGATCAGTGGAACAGAACAGAGAACCCTGAAATTGACCCAAGTCATTATGCTCAATTAATATTTGACAAAGTTGGCAACAGCATACAATGGAGTGAAGACAGCCTCTTTAATAAATGGTGTTAGGAAAATAGGACAGCTACATGCAAAAAAATGAAACTAGACCACCGACTTACACCAGACAAAAGAATAAACTCAAAATAGATAGAAGACCTAATTGTGACTCGTGCATCCATAAAAATCCTAGATGAAAATGTAGGCAACAAAATTTCAGACATCACACGCAGCAGAATGTTCACTGATACAATGCCTAAGGCAAGAGAAACAAAGGAAAAAATGAACACATGGGACTACATCAAACTCAAAAGCTTCTGCACAGCAAAAGAAATAAGCATCAAAATGGAAAGAGAACCCATTTTGGGAGAGCATAACTGCCAACCATACATCAGATAAGGGGTTAATTTCCAGAATATATAGAGTACTCATACAGCTCAACAAAAGGAAGGCAAATAATCCAATTAAAATAGGCAGAGAATCTAAAGAGACACCTCTCCAAACAGGACATACAAATGGCTAAGAGATAAATGAAAAAATGCTCAATGTCACTGATCATCAGAGAGATGCAAATTAAAATGACTCTGATGTATCACCTCACACCTACCAGAAAGGCTGCCATCAATAAATCATCAAACAAGTGCTGGTGAGGGTGTGGAGAAAAAGGAACTCTAGTACACTGCTGGTGGGAATGCAGGCGGGTGTAGCCACTATGGAAAACAATATGGTGTTACCTCAAAAAGTTAAAAATTGAACTGCTATTTGACCCAGTGATCCCACTTTTAGGAATATAGCCTAAGAAGCCTGAAACACAAATCAGAAAGAATATATGTACCCCTATGTTCATAGAAGCACTATTTACAATGACTAAAATTTGGAAACAGCCCAAGTGTCTATCAATAGGATAAAAAAGCAGCGGTACATATACACAATGGAATACTATGCAGCTGTAAGAAAGGAAGATCTCTTATCCTTTGAGACGACGTGGAGGGACCTGGAGAGTATTATGCTAAGTGAAAACAGTCAGTCAGAGAAAGGCAAATATCACAGGATCTCACTTATTTGTGGAATATAATGAACAAAATAGGCTTATGAACAAAATGGACCCAGAGACATAGAAGTAGGATTCAGATTGACAAACCTTAGCAGGGGAGAGGGGGTGGGAGATAAACCAAAGAAGTTATATGCATATATGCATAACCAATGGACATGGACAACAATGCTGTGTGGGAGGGTGTTGGGAAGAGGGTGTCAATGGGAGAAAGAGGAGAAACATCTGTAACGAAAGTGAATTAATTAATAAAAATTAAAAAAATAGCATAGGCATAGAAAAGTAGAGAACTGATTACAAAAACAGGATTGTTAGGCAGTAGGCCTGTAGACCCAGCTTTGATTGGAAAGCATGAATGCATGAATTGACAGAAGCCCCAAAGTGTGGGATTTTGAGTCTTCTCCAGTGGGTCTTCTTGGTGGGGTGCAGTCATTGAGAAATCAGGCTATTGGGCTGGTGTCAAAGTAGGCCTTGATGAGCAAAGGCCATGGACTGGTATTGAGTCAAGTGTACCTGATTTTATTTAATCCTCCAAACATCTCTACAAAAAAAAAAAAAAAATCCTAACCTTCGTTTAACAGAGGATGAAACTATCACTCATAGAGGGTTTTGTTTGCCCAGTCTCACCCAGCTACACAGGCTGACCTGAGAGAGTTAGCTAGGCCTTTGGAATCAAAGCCACTGCACTGCACTGCCTTTCCATGAGCCAAGTGCTACTAACCTGAACAGAAAGAAGGTATAAGTGCTTCATCCCGTTCCTCTTCCAGGACAATGCTGCATCCTCTGTTCTGTAATATGAAGCTTTTTAGCCCCTGGAAGAGAAACACTATGCTAATTTAGAGGATATAGAAGTGGTATACCAAATTGCTCAGATCTGTGTTCACATAGTGATAAACTCATTTATGATATATCATTATTAAAACCCAATTTCTGTTTTTTATTTTTCTGGTTCCAACTGATTTTCATTTGCCTTAGCAGAGACGCACTATGCTGGGAAATGAGAAAAGATCTGCAGTGAGGACACTAGAAGGCTTTATAGCTTCTGCTGTAAACCAGAATCACACACTCATCCAAGCGCAGATTTCATTTCCTTACCCCTTTGGTGGTGATTTATGCTATTGGACTAACGCTACTCTGAAAACGCTGGGGAAAAAAAAAGCAAAATAATATTTTATGATTAGATATCCATTGTAGCCAAGGAATTTAAAATGTTTTAACAAGGCTATTTCAGTTCCCACTATATAGATAGTGAACTCAATAAAAACGAACAGCAGTTACTCACCTTTTGCTTCTGAGCCTCTTAGTAAAATCCTCAGCATCTCTCAGAGCTCAACCAGCTACAAAGCTGAATGAATTTTGAATGCTGAACTCTTTGGAGGAGTGGGTCTATGTAAATGCAATAAATGCATTAATTTTTTTAAAGGAAATGGTGCCTTCTTTCAAGGCCTCCAAATAGGGGCTGGTCTCTAGAGGTCCAAGAGACATAAGGCAGGAAGCTAGGGCTCTAGCTATACCCTGAGCCCTCCTTCTCCTGGAGCTGCCTCTTCTTGGTCTCCCTTCCTCCTTTTGCTGAGGAAGAACAGATAGTCAGAGACCCTTATTGTGTTACCTTGCACATCCCACCCAGTGGCAGGGACACCCAGGAGAAAAACAACCGGACAGAGACCAATAAACCAATCCCAGTCTGGACAAGCTCAAGGAATGATTAGTGCTCAACCCTGTGTATTCTCTTGTCATATCCCATAGGAAGTATTATAATGCAGAAACTAAGTTACCTCTGACTTGCCCCATGATAAATGTCTGATACAGAATTTATCAACAACATTGCTACCAAAATGCTTATTATGTCTTTAGGTGAAAACTGCGTAGATTGAAAGAAGACACAATCAAATGTATTTTTTAAAGGCAATGGATAACTCATCCATCAATTTCATTGGCACAATCTTTAAAGCTATTAGGTTACAAGTTTTGTTTTGTTTTTCTTATGCAGACACTGAGGAAACTCCTACAGTCTTTACAACATACGACTAACAGAATTAACATTAGTTCTTGCCAGTACTCTGTACCTTCCTAGCATTGTTAGGGTGGACGCAATTGTCTGCTGAAAACCAGCTATTATTTTACATTATCTATGTACAATAGATACCTATAATGAGACAACTGTGGAAAATGAATGTTTCAACAACTCTGTCCCATGCCATCAAATTTTAAAATGACTCAAACTTACTAATGCCTATAGAAATCTGTGTCATCTAAGACAGTCCTTTTTGATTTTTGTTCTTTCCCTACTGGTCTGTTTTAACCAATTAATGTGTTTTCCTAACCATGTATTTTAAGTTGGCACATGGGATTCTATCTTACTTATGAGATTAGTTACACAGCAAGCAATTATTTGATTAAAATAAAAAGAAAATAGTATTTCTTATACATTTAGATGATGGGGTAAGCTGACGTTACGCACCATCTGATATGATGTGATGTGAGATATCCAGCACCAACTAGGAATAGTTGTTTCCGAAAATGTTCATTCTGAATGCAGTCGAGACCTAAGTTGCATTTGCACTGTCCAGTACAGTAGCTAGTAGCCATGCATGCGAACTGAGCACTTCAAGGTGACTTTTCCAAACTGAGATGTGGAGTAAGTATAAAGTACACTCCAGATTTCAGACTTAGAATGAAAATAAAAAGAAAGTAAAATAGCTCATTAATAATTATTATACTAATTACATGTTAAAATAATTAAAATTTGGCTCTATTAAGTCAAATAAGATATATTATTAATTTCACCTGTTTCTTTTTACATATTTATTGTGGCAACTAGAAAATTTTAAATCACAAATGTGACTCTCATTTGGGGCTCGCATTATACATGTATTATAGAGTGCTGTCTTACATTCCACACTCCAATTCTAGTTTCTAGGAAATGCAGGAGAAAGAAGTTAAAAGACACCAAGTTAAACACTTAGGCAAATCCAAAATGGAGAACAAACTACACAGAGTTCCATCGAGCAGAGCGCAGGTGGACACTGCTGCTGATTGGCATAACTGTGTGTTATCAGGCCACCACAAAACCAAGAATCTAAGTTAACTATGTGACATCTTACACACCCTTCTGCATGGTTCAGATGGCATCATTTTCATAGCAATACTTAGTCAGCAAAGAACACTTCTCCTTTCATACTGGGGGAAGGGAAGACAACTATAAGACATTTTGGGACAACCTGGGAAATATGAATGTGTGCTGGAGCAAGAAGAAAATTATCTGTGCCTTCTCATTCCAGACCATACCTTTGAATTTCTTAAGGTAGGGCTTGAGGGAGAACCCAGTTAACTCTTCCTGGCTGGAATGTAGACTCAATGACTATAAGTCACCTGACAAGATTTCTTACCTTGTAACTAGCCCATGGAGTGCAAATGTAGAAGCAGATCTAAACTTACATAATTTTTAATGGAATCATATTGCCCAAGAGACCCCAAGCCTGGCCACCAATGCTACGTGTTTGCTAAATCCCAAAAGCAACATCTAGACTCTATACTTATGTAAACAGAAAATGGGTCACTAAAAATGCAGCCTACAAAAGGGACATCTACGAGACTTCCGGTCAAGATGGCGGCGTAGGTAAACGCGGTATTGCGTCCTCCCACAACCACATCAAAGTCACAACTAAACTACACAACAACCATCATTCAAAACCACCTGAAATCAAGCTGAATGGAAGTCCTACAACTACGAAATTAAAGAAGCCGCCGCTTCGAGACTGGTAGGAGGGGCGGAGGCGCAACTGGCTGGTCCCACACCCACGTGTGGCGGATAAAAATTAGGAGGACACCTACGCTGGGAAGGTCCTCCCTGAGGACTGAAGGGTCCCTGTCCCACACTAGGCACCCAGCTCAGGGTTCCAGTGCCAGGAAGAGAAGTCCCCATAACTTCTGGCTGGAAAAACCAGCGGGAACTGAGGCTGAGGCGGCTGGAGCCCCCGGCACCTCCTCTTAAAGGGCCCATGCACGGACTTACTCGGACTCCCACCCTCCAGGCTCCAGCATGCGGGAAGGAGCCTGAAAGGCACCAGAGTCATATGGGAAAGAACTGAGCTGTTTGGCATTGGAGCAAGGGCTGGAGAGGCAGCTTTCTCCTGGACAGATGTGCTATCAGAGGCTTTTGTTCCTTTGGTGAGCCCTTCCCTGGGCCGGCAGACGCCACCATATCTGGGACTCCAGCAACCTGGCTCACACTGTTTGCCCTGCCCTGGTGATTCCCTGAGGCCCCGCCCCACACAACTTCCAGGCCCACCCAAGCTGATGCCAGTTGCTTTACCATAGCATTGGCCTGTCTTGGAGCCTGCTTCAGCTTTTCCTAAATTCTTTCAAACAAGCAGCATCTGGTCTCAGCTAGCCCTTATACCTCTCGCTAAGTAATACATAGAAACAAACACAGGGAGGCAGCCAAAATGAGGAGACAAAGAAACAGGTCCCAAATGAAAGAACAGAACAAAACTCCAGGAAAAGAACTAAGTGAAATGGAGTTAAGCAACCTAACAGATGCTGAGTTCAAAATACTGCTTATAAGGATGCTCAGTGGACTTAGTGAGAACCTCAGTGAACTTAGAGAGGGCCTCAAGAGCATAAAAAAGGAGCAGTCAGAAATGAACGAGGCACTAACTGAAATAAAGAATAGTTTACACAGATTCAATAGTAGAGTAGGTAAATCCAAGAAGCAAACCATTGATTTGGAATATAAGGAAGCAAAAAACACCCAATCAGAACAGCAAAAAGAAAAAAGAATCCAAATAAATGAGGATAGTGTAAGGAGCCTCTGGGACAACTTCAAGCATGCCAACATTCGCATCTTGAGGGTGCCAGAAGGAGAAGAGAGAGAACAAGAAATCGAAAACCTATTTGAAACAATAATGGCAGAAAACTTCCCTAACTTGGTGAAGGAAACAGACATACAAGTCCAGGAAGCACAGAGAGTCCCAAACAAGATGAATCCCAAGAGGCCCACACCAAGACATATCATCATCAAAATGCAAAAGGTTCAAGACAAAGAGAGAATCTTAAAAGCAGCAAGAGAAAAGAAGTTAGTTACCTACAAGGGAGTTCCCATCAGACTGTCAGCTGATTTCTCAAAAGAAACTTTGCAGGCCAGAAGGGAGTGGCAAGAAATATTCAGAATGATGAAAAGCAAGAACCTACAACCAAGATTACTCTATCTTGCAAAGCTGTCATTTAGAATCGATGGCCATATAAAGAGTTTCCCAGACAAGGAAAAGCTAAAGGAGTTCATCACCACCAAACCATTATTATATGAAATGTTGAAGGGTCTTCTTGAAGAAAAAGATGAAAAAATATGAACAAACAAAATGGCAATAAATACATATCTATCAACAATTGAATCTACAAACAAAATGAAAAAGCAGAACAGAAACATTCTCATAGATACAGAGAACTTTTGTTGGGTACCAGATGGGTAGGGGCTGGGGGGAGGGGTAAAAAAGGTGAAGGGATTAAGAAGTACAAATTGGTTGTTAGACTGACAAACCTCAAAGAGAAGGGGGGTTGGGGGGTAGGAAGAAATAAACCAAAGAACTTATATGTATATATGCATAACTAATGGACACAGACAACAGTGTGGGGAAAAGGCAGGAGGGGGGCAATGGGGGAAAAATGAGGAACATCTGTAATACATTCAACAATAAAAATAAGTTAAAAAAAAAAAAGGGACATCTACTAACTTGTTCATCTTAGGTGACCACAGAGGATAATGGACAAGAGAGATCCTCCCTGATTTAGAACCAAGAAAAGCCAGGCACTTGACTTCCTGGTCAAAGCATGGCTTTTCCTTTTGCCAGAGCAGGAAGCCCTTGCTAGTTTTGTCCAGTGTGATGTCAGATGGAGCAGTGATCCCGTTTGTTTCCATGCTCCCTATTTCCAATGGGGGAGGTGTTTTTAAACTGTATTTTGAAAACTTGTAAACATACACAAAATAGAATAAATCATATAATTAAACACTTGGTCATCCAATGCAATAATCATCAACATTTTGCTGAACTTTTCTCATGTCTTTGCCCCATTCTCTTTGCTGTTGTATTTTAAAGTCATTACCATAGATCATGTTATGTCATGTATAAATTAAGTGGGAGTTTTTAACTTTTTCTATTGCACTAATCTTCTTTCTCTGTTGATCACTGAATACTGAATTTTTTACAGTGATAATAATTTTCTAATGATTGCTAATTTTCTAATGATGCAAGAAGATCATTAAAAGCTACATGACAGCCCTGGCTGGTGTGGTGTGGCTCAGTTTATTGGGTATCGTCCCAGGCACCAAAAGGTTGCTGGTTCAATTCCCAGTCAGGGCACATGCCCAGGTTGTAGGAGGCAGCCAGTTAATGCTCTGCTCTTGAATCAATATTTCTTTCTCTTTCTCTCTCTCTCTCACACTTCCTTTCTCTCTAAAAACAGAAAAATGAAAAATAAAAGCTATATGCCATCCATATAAGACATAGCAGTTCTGGAACCTGCAGCTGACCACAGTAACTGTATGTGCCTTTGGTATGCCTCTCTTTGGTGAGGAGGTAACTGTCTTTCCAACTGTAGGCAGTTTGGTCATTTTTGAAGGTACATATTCAAATGTGAAAATGATATGAACACCACATTTCTCTCCTTGGATTTCAATATGCTATATTTCCTTCATTAAAAAAATATCTTTCCAAGTCAAATATAAAACTCAACTGATTCAAACAGTAATAATGCTTTGTGCTTATTTAGTGTTTAAAATGCACTTTCACATGAGAAAACTGGTTCTGCTATTTTTAAAAATGAAATTGAGATAGGGTATATAGTGAAGCAGCTGCAACTGATAAAAGCTACAGGAACTGTCAATGGGGAGGACTCCCCACACATTGGATTTATGGCTTAGAAGGGCAGAGACAAGCTTGATTCAACATGGTGACTAATTATACCTTACTGTAACCCCTAGCCTCATTATATGCTCATTGTAATATATTAGCATGCTAAACCACACAGCCCTCGCAGCCATGACCAGAAACAGAAAGCCCATGAGACGACACAAAATGGCCATCAGAGCTCTCTGAGCAATCTCCATCCCTTTCCCAGGAAGATTCTGAATATTCCTCTCCCTTACTGAATATTCTACCTCCTCCACACTCAGTTGAATTAATCTCAATAAAGGAAATTCCATTAAAGGGAATAAGCCTATAGTCTGTTCTCTGTTTCACTGCTTTACCAGTAAACTCACTTTCACTTTAAACTCTATGCTGGCTTGTATTTGAATTCTTTCCTGTGCGAAGCCAAGAACTCACAGTGGGCTGTGGACCCTCAGGTCCCCAAACTACGGAATGCTTGTATCAAAATTAGGATTCTAAATAAGTCAAAGGCATGAAATCAAAATCCAAAACTCATCAGTCATTGTAGGCTCTGAGCAATATAAGGCAAACTATCTTTTACTATGTCAGGCTCAGGGGGAAAAAGTCTTGATTTGCATTACCTCTAAAAATTTAAATGCAAATGGAGGTGTTCGAGGAGGTGTGTGTGAAAGACTATAGCAAGAGTTGGGGGAAGGAGAGCAGAAACTGCTGAAAGTAACAACTGAAGTGGTACAGCATGTACCACTCAATGCATTGTCACTCTAATAGGCAAGCTGCTTTTGGCACTGAGCTTAAGAGGCTACATGTTGTCAGCCAGCATATTGAGGGTGCTAAGATCTCATACAGTTTAAAAATTCCATTTACTGGCTGCAGGGAAGCAGTGATTATTCCAAAAGATTCTTCTAGTTCGAACCTTCTAGGTTTCCTTGCTTCTTAGTCACACAGTACAACACTTGTCAGGGGTGCAAAAGTTTAAAATAGGTTACACTCCTCTTTGTAAAGAGGTTTAGTTCACACCTAGTAAACACCACTTACTCATTTTAAAACAGCCTAGTGGAGAAATGGCAGTAACATTGAGGAGATGTCTTAGGATATTTTAGGAAGATAAAAATGTGTTTTCCTTTAGAAACTTCTCTGAGATCATTTTTTTCTTGCTGAATATTAGTTTGGTATTAATTTTTTAAATGAATAAAATTTTACTAAAATATTTTACATAATTTGTTATCTATGTGAAGCAAATAAGTTTGTCATTGTGGTTATCTGTTTAGTCCTGACAGTAAAAATATGCCTCCATAGCATAGGGAGTGAAATAAAATGGTACTTTAGAGTTCTGTGCATAACTGTGAAAGACTGAATATACAAATGGACAATGACCAGACCATATACGACAACAGAACTCTGACCCACAACCTCTACAGCAATAGGTCCAGACAATCAGTACTTTATCAGAAACTGCCAGCTTCTCTGTTTTGTGTCCCTGCTTCCAACTTAGATCCAATCAGAGAAAGGCAAATATACATGCCAACCTAATCTCCGAAGAAGCCCACTTCTGGTCAACACATTTCTGACCTCCCCAGCCAACAACTTGCAACCAGGGCACATCTGAACCTTCCATTTTTTCCACTTTAAGGCTTTCCCACTCTTCCGTCTGCCTTGGAGTCTCTGCCAGACTCAAGTGAGCTCTAAATAATTAGTTTCCATTGGTTCTGGCATGGATGGTCTTTGCTTATTTCCAGTTTCTTAAATGTTTCACCAAGACAAACTGTCCTGTCTTGTGCTGCAGACACCAGTCTCTGACCAGATGTGGTACCCATAGAATCTCCTTGTCATTTATTTGCTGCTGGCAGCTTGTGGGGGCCACGTCATAGTAGTAAGTCAGTACTGGGTCTGAACTCCACTCTTTTTTCTGGTGCAATCCTTGACTATTTGTTCTCAGTTTGGTAACAGGATTTTGTTATTGATTCTCATTTGTTTGGCATCCTTGATGGAATAAGGTGTTCCTTTCATCCTGTTTTTGCTCTTTTGTGCTACTGTCTTGTGTTGTGCTGTTTAAATGTGTTGTTCATTATAAGGAGAATCACTGGGTGGGACTCAGGCATAGACCCTATAAGCCGTGTTCCAGCTGGGCTCACAAACTGCTGAGATTGTGGTTCTCAAGGAATCTGCCTCTACTTGGACAGACTGCTGTGAGTCACCAATAAAACTGGATGAAGATTCTTCACTTCTTGATATTTGTTTTTTGTCCTGACAGCTTGGCTCAGATCCAAAGAGAGTATGTATTCTCTCTGTTTTTCCACCTGCTGGGGATGGGATTAGGGGTGCAGATTTTCAGTCAGGTCTATGCTCAGACACAGCTGAGCATCAGGTAGGAGGCCTGAGACAGGAGCTACAAAAGCATCACATTACATTCCTACCTACCCTGGCCAGCTCGCATGGAGTCAGCTAAGTCTAAATCCTCTCCTCTGCTGTCAATACCCCTGTCTCTTCTATGGACGCTCATTATAATCCACATGTTATGCCTATCTTTCTAAATGGCATAACTTCACCAGGGATGATTTGGGTCTTCAGTGAACACTCTGGCAAACATTTGAATTGAATAAATTTATTCATTTGAGAGGCACCTTAGGAAAGAAACGGAATATGATTTCACAGGCCAAATGGGCAGCATCTTTTGATTGATATGCAGAGAACTCCAAAGAAAATTCTGACTCTAACTTTGTTTCAATAAAAGATTATTTGACAAAGCAAATGAGCCAGTTGACAAACTAAAGCAAGAACAAATTAGACTCATTTTCCTGGGGAATATTTCCCCTTCGTGTCCGTTAGGTGCCTTCCCACTCCACTTGTCTTTCCTCCCTTACCCCTCTGATCCCTCTCCTTCTGCATCTCCTCTTTAATCTCCCTCTCACCCAGACCCCCTGCCTTTCCCCAACAACTCTCCTAGTACCCCAAAATAGATACTCCAGGGTTACCTGACCTATATTAACTCATACACATGTTGATTGGAACTTTGGGTGTTAAATGCTGGATGGCAAATGCAGATTAGATCCACCAGGAAAGAAGCCTACAGGATTCTTTTTCCACGATAGACTTGAAAGTCAAAAGGGACCTAAAAAGTAAGGCAAAGTCTCCAAAGAAAACCAACTATAACTAAAATATTTTCAATAAAAATTAATTGTACCACAATTTTCTGTGCTAATAGAAAAAAAATAAAACTATAGAAGATTTTTGTAATAGAATAGTCAATGCCTTCCAACATTTGGAAGTTAAAGAAGGTGCCAATGTAATAGTAGCCCTTTCATCGAATTTTATTAACCAATGTCACCCCAATAAATTCAATTAAAAAATAAACTAAAAATATTTTTAAAATAAAAAAATAGAGTTAAACCTGAAATTGGAGACCTAAGTCAAAACCATAAATTAAGAAGTAGGACCTTTAGCCCTGCTGGTGTGGCTCAGTGGATGGAGCATCGTCCCATGGACTGAGAGGGCTCAGTTCAATTCCCAGTCAGGACACATGCTTGGGTTGCAGACTCGATCCCCGGTAGGGGGCACGCAGGAGGCAGTAATCGATGTTTCTCTCTGACATTGATGTTTCTATCTCTCTCTCCTTTCCTCTCTCTCTAAAAAAACCAATAAAAACATATTTAAAGAAAGAAAGAAATAGGACATTTATCTGGATTATACCACCTACTAGAACACTTTGAGAGCTTTAGAACAAAATTAGAACCCCAAATAAATGTATGGCCCTGCAAATCAAATAGCTATGTGAACCACTTTCCAACTGACCACCCTTGGGCAAGGTCATTTGTAGATATTATAAACAGAAGGGACACTGAGAGAAAGAATGTTCCACTTTACAAAAAGAAAACCAACAAACAGAAATATCCCACAATTCAGATCAATGAGGGTGCTCTGAGGAGGGAAAATGTACCCAATATGCTGCCTTACCCTTAGATACTCAAGGTGAATCAACTATAAATATAGATGACTCCTTTTATCAATTCCTGATACATACAAACTATACCCTTTCTACATTAAACACTGCTCCCTTTGATCAATCTTTTTTCTTCTTCTCACAGCAAATATACAACAGGTGGTAGGTATTTCAAATACTCTCATATTTCCCCTATTTTCCAGCCTTTGGACACTTAACTGAAAACATTTCTTCTTTCCACAGGATTCTACTCTTAGAAATGTAACGGGGGCTTATCTTATGAATGGAATTGTTATATTAAATGTACAACAGAGAAACTAGTTCTTCTGTTCCAAAGGAGTTCTACAGTCAAAATCAAATTGTATCTGCTCTAGACACACTGTTTCCCTCTGTTACATTTGATGCATTCTCCAGATTCAAATCTTGATACCATATTTGACACTCTCTGGGCTAAAATTCTACTGCCATAGGAAAAATAATTTGACCAGAGCCTATTAAAGTTCACATAGATCCTACTGTTACCTAAACTTCCCCAATATCCTTTTAAGCCAAAACAAAGAAAGGGCTCAAACCTGTCGTTGAAAGCTTTGTATGCAAGGTATATACCCTGTACTCGCACTGTAATATTTCTATCCTGACAGTATGAAAACCAAACAGATAAAGATCTCAGTTTTTTCCTAGACCTCAGGGCCATCAACAAAATTGTTACCCCTTACTTCTCAGCAGCACCTGACCCAAACGCCATCTTGTGATCAATTCTGCTTCAAGCCACTTGCTTCATTGTAAGGAACCTCTGCTCTGCCTTTTTTGGTATGCTTCTAGGCCAAAGCAGTTAATACCTTTTGCTAGTCTCTTCTAAACACAAGTGATGGTGGGTGTCTTCCTTACAGAATACTAAAAGTAATCTACACAAGAATTTTGATTCTTAAAACAATAAAAAACTTATAGCTTACTAACTAATCCACATATTTCAAAATTTGTAAAGTGACATCTGCAAAACATATATAAAAGAAAATCTGAATGAAAGAAAATATACCATGTTTATGGTCAGTATTGCTAAGTTAATCAGTTATCCCCAAATTGCTCTAAAGATTCAAAGTAATTTCCATCAATGTCTCAACATGCCTTATTCTAGGTGGAAATTGGCAAGCTGATTCTAAAATTTTTCAAAATTTAAAGTACCTAGAATAGCCATAACACATTGGAAAACTGTCACTACATGATTTCAATGCAATTATGATAACTAACACAAGATAGTGATTGCATAAAAATAACCATACAAACCAAAAAAGGAGGCTAGAGAAAGCGAGAGGAAATTTTTCAACCAAATTTTTAGGGTAAAGCAATTGGAAAAAGGGTTGACTTTTTAACAAAATATACTCAGAATAACTGGTTTTCTGAATGCCATTTATGAACATCAACCATTACCACTATATCATACATAAAAATTAACTCATGATGAATTATAACCTAATCATAATAGCTAAAACTATAAAATTTCTAGAAGAAAATATAAAATAAACCTTTGTGACCTTGAGTTACACAATGAGTTTTTAAAGAAAACACTGTAGATACTCAATATAAAAAAAAGAAAATCTGTCCCACCATGTGGCTCAGTTTGTTGGAGCATCATCTCCTACACCAAAAAGGTTGTGGGTTTGATTCCAGGTCAGGGCACATACTTAGGTTGTGGGTTAAATCTCCAGTCAGGTGTGTTTGGGAGGTAATTGGTTGATGTTTCTTTTTCACATCCATGTTTCTTTCTCTCTCTTTCTACTTCTTCCCCCCTCATTTCCCTTACTCTCTCTCTGAAATCATTAAAAATATGTCCTCTGGTGAGGAGAAAGAAAGAGAGATAGAGAGATAGAGATAGAGATAGAGAGAGAGAGAGAGAGAGAGAGAGAGAGAGAGAGAGAGAGAGAAAGAAAGAAAGAAAGAAAGAAAGAAAGAAAGAAAGAAAGAAAGAAAAAAAGAAAGAAGACAATCTGATAAATTTGGCTTAATCAAAATTAAAATCTTCTGCTTTTTAAGTGACATTATTATAGTGAAACTAGAAACCACATAATGAGGAAAAATATTTTCAGCGGATCTAGCTGACAAAGAACTTTGTCCAGAATATTTAAAGAACAGTTACAATTCAATCATAAAAATGTAAAAAAGATGATTAAAAGTGGGCAAAAAGCTTGAACAGACAAATCACAAGAGAAGATCTATGAATCTCTAATAAACAATAGGAAAGGTTCTCCTCATCATAGTTGTCAAGGAATTTCAAATTGATACCACAATGGCACACTGATTAGAAAAGCTTAAACTAAAAAGGCTGACCTCACCAAATGTTGGTAAAAATGTGGAGCAACTGGAACTCTGATTCATTGCTAACTGGAGTATAAATTGTTAAAAAACACTTTGGAGAAGAGTTTGGCAGCCTCCTATAAAGTTAAATTTAAACATACACTTACCATATAACTCAATAATCCCAATCCTAATTGTTTACTAAGAGAAATAAAAGCCTATTTCCACATAAACATTTTACAAAAGTCCCCATAATGTTAGAAAACAATGAGTTATTTGTGATATTTACAAGTAGAAAATTAACTTGATTAATATTAATTCCTGCACCTACCATCAAAGGCGATGTATTGAGAACCAATGGAAATTTTCTATTCAAGTGGCAAGTTATACCTTGTATAGGAGGGATGGAGAATGATTTCTTCTCTTTATTTATATACAAGAAAGGTTATAAAAGGAGGGAGAGAAAACTTTGGTGTTCAAAGACATGATGGAAAGGATCCTGAATTCTGACTTTAACCTGTTGGAAGTCAATAAACTCTCTCCAGGAGACACACAGCCCCATGTGTCTCAGGTTTTATGACCTACAAATGGCTTTTAAGAATATTATGTAGTTTTTGAAGACAAAAGGCTTACACACTCTCACATGAGCACATATCAAAATGTTAATTGGGATTATTTTCAATAACCTCTGCTTCTCTTCATTTTCTGTATATCAGCAACAGGAAATAGGAGCAGAGGTAAAACATAATACTGTTTGTAAGAGCAAATATTCTTAAGCTTCTGGATTGTAGTTTCTTCATCTATTTAAAAACTGATGAAGGAGAACTTGGTGACCTTGAATATACTTTAAGCCCTATTACTCCATGATTTTATTTTTACTTTTCTAAACTTATCTTTATTGTTGAATGTATTACAGATGTTCCTCATTTTTCTCCCATTGACCCCCTCCTCCCCATTCCTGCCCCCCACACTGTTGTCTCTGTCCATTGGTTATGCATATATACATATAAGTTCTTTGGTTTATCTCTTCCCACACCCCAACCCTCCTTCTCTTTGAGGTTTGTCAGTCTAACAACCAATTTGTACTTCTTAATCCCCAGCCCCCACCCATCTGGTAACCAACAAAAGTTCTCTGTATCTATGAGAATGTTTCTGTTCTGCTTGTTCATTTTGTTTGTAGATTCAATTGTTGATAGATATTTATTTATTTCCATTTTGTTTGTTCATATTTTTTTATCTTTTTCTTCAAGAAGACCCTTCAACATTTCATATAATAATGATTTGGTGGTGATGAACTCCTTTAGCTTTTCCATGTCTGGGAAACTCTTTATATGACCATCGATTCTAAATGACAGCTTTGCAGGATAGAGTAATCTTGGTTGTAGGTTCTTGCTTTTCATCACTCTGAATATTTCTTGCCACTCCCTTCTGGCCTGCAAAGTTTCTTTTGAGAAATCAGCTGACAGTCTGATGGGAACTCCCTTGTAGGTAACTAACTGCTTTTCTCTTGCTGCTTTTAAGATTCTCTCTTTGTCTTGAACCTTTTGCATTTTGATGATGATGTGTCTTGGTGTGGGCCTCTTGGGGTTCATCTTGTTTGGGACTCTCTGTGCTTCCTGGACTTGTATGTCTGTTTCCTTCACCAAGTTAGGGAAGTTTTCTGCCATTATTGTTTCAAGTAGGTTTTCGATTTGTTGTTCTCTCTCTTCTCCTTCTGGCACCCCCAAAATGCGAATGTTGGTACCCTTGAAGTTGTCCCAGAGGCTCCTTACACTATCCTCATTTATTTGGATTCTTTTTTCTTTTTGCTGTTCTGATTGGGTGTTTTTTGCTTCCTTATATTCCAAATCGATGGTTTGCTTCTTGGATTTACCTACTCTACTATTGAATCTGTGTAAACTATTTTTTATTTCAGTTAGTGCCTTGTTCATTTCTGACTGCTCCTTTTTTATGCTCTTGAGGCCCTTACTAAGATCACTGAGGTTCTCACTAAGTCCATTGAGCATCCTTATAAGCAGTATTTTGAACTCAGCATCTGTTAGGTTGCTTAACTCCATTTCACTTAGTTCTTTTCCTGGAGTTTTGTTCTGTTCTTTCATTTGGGACCTGTTTCTTTGTCTCCTCATTTTGGCTGCCTCCCTGTGTTTGTTTCTATGTATTACTTAGCGAGAGGTATAAGGGCTAGCTGAGACCAGATGATGCTTGTTTGAAAGAATTTAGGAAAAGCTGAAGCAGGATCCAAGACAGGCCAATGCTATGGTAAAGCAACTGGCATCAGCTTGGGTGGGCCTGGAAGTTGGGTGGGGTAGGGCCTCAGGGAGTCACCAGGGCAGGGCCAACAGTGTGAGCCAGGTTGCTGGAGTCCCAGATATGGTGGCACCTGCCGGCCCAGGGAAGGGCTCACCAAAGGAACAAAAGCCTCTGATAGCACATCTGTCCAGGAGAAAGCTGCCTCTCCAGCCCTCGCTCCAATGCCAAACAGCTCAGTTCTTCCCCATATGACTCTGTGCCTTTCAAGTTGCCTCCCGCACACTGGAACCTGGAGGGAGCAAGTCTGAGTAAGTCCGTGCGTGGGCCCTTTAAGAGGAGGTGCCGGGGGCTCCAGCCGCCTCAGCCTCAGTTCCCGCTGGTTTTTCCAGCCAGAAGTTATGGGGACTTCTCTTCCTGGCACTGGAACCCTGAGCTGGGCGCCTGGTGTGGGACAGGGACCCCTCAGTCCTCAGGGAGGACCTTCCCAGCGAGTTATCCTCCTAATTTTTATCCGCCACATGTGGGTGTGGGACCAGCCCGTGGCGCCTCCGCCCCTCCTACCAGTCTGGATGCGGCTTCTTCTTTAATTTCATAGTTGTAGGACTTCCATTCAGCTTGATTTCAGGCGGTTTTGAATGATGGTTGTTGTGTAGTTTAGTTGTAACTTTGATGTGGTTGTGGGAGGACGCGATACCGCGTTTACCTACGCCACCATCTTGACAGGAAGTCTTACTCCATGATTTTAAATTTGGTATGCAGGTGCCCTGTAGAAAGAATAGAAGATTATGAGAATTCTCTTTCCCACTGGATACCTTTCTCAGTGTCTGGAGCTAAGTTTCTGTAGGTCATATCTTCACAGTTCCCTTTTTAGCCAGCCTCCAGTTAGAATAGTCCAAAAGGAGGCAGCAGGACCAAGAGGTAGAAGTATTAGAGAGAGTTAATGGATTTTCCCCCAATTCTTACCATGTTTGGTGCTTCATATTTGCCAGTAACTGCCTCCTTCCAGCTCCATCAGGTAGCCCTCAGGCCCATTTCTAGTCCTTGCTGGGGAGGGTAATGGCTTCATCCTCCGGCTAGTTTCTATGTGCTTCATTATCCTGTCACCCTGAGGACACCTCTGAAAGCAGTCCTTTCATTACAGATTCTTTGTTGAAACATTTTGGGTTAATTATATTTCCTTATGGGGTTTTTGAGAAGCCAAAAATCTAAGTTATTACTTATATCAATGGATAAAACATCCAAACAGAAAATCAATAAGGAAACATTGACCTTAAATGACATATTACACCAGGTGACCATATGCAAGAAAGTGAAACTAGACCAGTACCTTACACCATACCCAAAAGACTTGAATGTAAGACCTGAAACCAGAAAACTCCTAATGAACTACTATATGATCCAGCAATTCTACTTCTGGGTATTTATTCAAAGAAAACAAAAACAATAATTCAAAAAGACATATGTACACCCATGTTCATTTTATACAATAGCCAAGATATGGAAACAACCTACGTACGTGTCCATCAATAAATTAATGGACAAAGAAGATGTGAATATATAATGAAATACTATTGGGAATATATTCTATCATAAAAAAGAATAAAATCTTGCCATTTGCCACAAATGTAGAAGGACCTTGAGGGCATTATGCTAAGTAAAATAAATCAGACAGACAAACACAAATGCTATAATATTTCACTTACAGGTGAAAATTAAAAACAAAAAACCCAAAACCCCACCCAGGTGGGCCAAAGAAATGCAAATTGAGGTTCATTAACAACCAGCATCTGCCCCCCCCTCAGGAGATCCTCTTACACTGAATACCTGAGGGAGTTTTTCATTCAACTGAGAACCCAAGGCTCTTCAAGTAACCAGAGACTAATAGCCTCCAGGCAAAAAGCTAGAGGATAACTGAACTGTTCCTGAGCTTGCAAATCTACCCAGGAAAGTAAGACTTGACAGTGTTGTTGAACGTGGGTCCTCCCATGCTCATCCAAACCCAGTAGAGAGAGCCACAAACAGCAGAATACCAACACCCAAGGGAAAATTTGGCAGGTTCCAAAACCCACTGAGATAGCCAAAATGGTGAAACAAAGAAACAAATCCCAAATGAAAGAACAAGAGACTTCTACTGAAGATGAGAGAAATGAAATGCAGGTAAGCAAGTTATCAGAGGTAGAGATCAGAGCCATGATCTTGAGGAAGCTTAGCAGCATGAGTAAGGACCTCAAAACCATGAGTACAGATATAGAAGCATTGAAAATCAAACAAGTAGAAATGAAGAATGACAAAGCAGAAATAAAGAACACAAGGACTAAACAGCAGAGTAGAGGAAGCTGAGGACCAGATCAGTGAATTAGAAGACAGGATAGAAAAAATCAACCAATCAGAAAACCAAAAGGAAAAAACAATGAAAAAACAGGAAGACAGCTTAAGAGAACTGTGGGACAACTGGAAACGTAACAACATTCACATCAAAGGAATTCCAGAAGAAGAAGAAAATGAGCAAGGGTTAGGGAATATAGTTGAAGAAATAGTGACAGAAAACTTCCCTAATTTGGTGAAAGAAGAAGGCATTCAAGTTCAAGAAGCACAGAGAGCCCCAAGGAAAAAGAACCCAAACAGGCCCACACCAAGACAAATAGTAATTAAAATGCCAAAAATTAAAGACAGAGAATCCTAAAGGCAGCAAGAGAAAAGCAACAGGTTACCTACAAAGGAACCCCTATAAGGCTGTCAGCTGACTTCTCAACAGAAACACTACAGGCCAGAAGGGAATGGCATTAAGTAATCAAGGTCATGAAAAACAAGGAACTGAATCCAAGACTACTCCATCCAGCAAGGCTATCATTCAAAATAGAAGGTCAAATAAAGAGCTTCTCAGACAAATAAAGGCTGAGGGGAGGGAATACATTAGCACCAAAGCAATACTGCAAGAAATGTTAAAAGGACTGCTGTAATCAGTAGAAAAATAGGAAGAAAAATAGAACCACACTAAACAAAAATGGCAATAAAGAAGTACATATCAATAATCACGTGAAATGTAAATAGATTGAATGCTCCGATAAAAAGACACAGAGTGGTTGATTGAATACCTGGAAACCAATGAAAATGAACACACAACAACACAAAATCTATGGGATGCAGAGAAAGCAGTTCTGAGAGGGAAGTTCATAGCACTACAGGCCCACCTCAAGAAACAAGAAAAATTTCTAATACACTATCTAACGTCACAACATAAAGAACTAGAAAGCAAACAAAAAGAAAACCCCAGAGCAAGTAGAAGGAAGGAAATAGTAAAGATCAGAGCAGAAATAAATGACATAGAGAGAAAAAAAAAAAAACAATTCAAAGGATCAATGAAACAAAGAGCTGGTTTTTCGAAAAGATAAACAAGATTGATGGACCCTTAGCTAGACTCACCAAGAAACAAAAAGAGAGAACCCAAATACACAAAATCAGAAATGAAAGAGGAGAAGTAACAACTGACACCACAGAAATACAAAGGATCGTTAACAAATACTATGAACAATTATATGGCAACAAGTTCTACAATCTAAGCAAAATGGACACATTTCTAGAAACACATAGGCTCCCAAAACTGGACCTGGAAGAGATAGAAAACTTGAACATACCAATAACAACTAAGGAAATTGAAGATGTAATCAAGACTCTCCCAGCAAACAAAAGCCCAGGCCCGGATGGCTTCATGGGGGAGTTTTACCAAACATGCAAATAAGAACTAACACCCATTCTCCTCAAACTATTTCAAAAAATTCAAGAAGAAGGAAGACTTCCAAACTCGTTTTATGAGGCCAGCATAATTCTAATTCCAAAACCAGATAAAGACACTACAAAGAAAGAAAACTACATTCCAATATCCCTGATGAACATAGATGCCAAAATCCTTAACAAAATACTAGCAAATTGGATTCAGAAATACATCAAAAAAGTTATTCACCATGACCAAGTGGGATTTATCCCAGGGATGCAAGGCTGGTACAATATTTGCAAATCAATAAATGTGATACACCACATAAACAAAATGAAAGGTAAAAACCACATGATCATATCAATAGACACTGAAAAAGCATTCGAGAAATTCCAGCACCCATTTCTGATAAAAATGTTCAGCAATGTGGGAATAGAGGGATCATATCTCAACATAAAAAAAGCCATATATGAAAGACCTACAACCAACATCATATTCAATGGGCAAAAACTAAAAGCATTTCTCTTAAGAACAGGAACAAGACAGGGATGCCCACTTTTACCACTCTTATTTAACATAGTACTGGAAGTCTTAGCCACAGCAATCAGACATGAAGAAAAAAATAAAAGGGATCCAAATTTGAAAGGAGGAAGTGAAACTGTCATTTGCAGATGACATGATATTATACATAGAAAACCCTAAAGACACCATCAAAAATCTACTAGACTTAATAAATGAATTTGGCAAAGTAGCAGGATACAAAATTAATGTCAAGAAATCGACGGCTTTCTTATACACCAATGATGAACTCACAGAAAGAGAAACTAAAAAAACAATCCCATTTACCATTGCGGCAAAAAAATTAAGATACCTGGAATAAGCTTAACCAAAGAAGTAAAGGACCAATTTGCAGAAAACTACAGGACATTGAAAAAAGAAATAGAGGAAGATATAAAAAAGTGGAAGCACATACCTTGTTCATGGATTGGAAGAATTAACATGATTAAAATGTCCATATTACCCAAAGCAATCTATAGATTCAATGCAATCCCCATCAAAATACCAATGACATAGTTTACAGAATTGGAACAAATACTTCAAAAGTTCATATGGAACCAAAAAAGACCCCGAATAGACACAGCAGTCTTGAAAAAGTAGGACAAAGTAGGTGGGATCACAATACCAGATATTAGGTTACACTACAAAGCTTCTGTAATCAAAACAGCCTAGTACTGGCACAAGAACAGGCATATAGACCAGTGGAACAGAACAGAGAATCCAGAAATTGACCCAAGACATTATGCTCAATTAATATTTGACAAAGGTGGCAAGAGCGTACAATGGAGTAAAGACAGCCTCTTTAATAAATGGAAAATTGGACAGCTACATGCAAAAAAATGAAACTAGACCATCAACTTACACTATACATAAGAATAAATTCAAAATGGATAAAAGACTTAAATGTGCCTCGTGAATCCATAAAAATCCTAGAAGAAAATGTAGGCAACAAAACTTCGGACATCATATGCAGCAGAATTTTCACTGATACATCACCTAAGGCAACAGAAATAAAGGAAAAAAATGAACACATGGGACTACATCGAACTAAACAGCTTCTGCACAGCAACAGAAACAACCATCAAAATGGAAAGGGAACCCACTAAGGAGAGCATAATTGCCAATGATACATCAGATAAGGGGTTAATTTCCAAAATATATAGAGTGCTCATACAACTCAACAAAAGGAAGACAAAGAACCCAATTAAAAAATGGGCAGAGGAACTAAAGAGACACCTCTCCAAACAGGACATACAAATGGCCAAGCGACCTATGAAGAAATGCTCATCACTAATCATCAGAGAGATGCAAATTATAACAACAATGAGGTATCCACTCACACCTGCTGAATGGCTGCCATCAACAAATCATCAAACATCAAGTGTTGGCAAGGGTGTGGAGAAAAGGGGACTGTAGTACACTGCTGGTGGGAATGCAGACTGGTGCAGCCACTATGGAAAACACTGTGGTGTTACCTCAAAAAATTAAAAGTTGAATTGCCATTTGACCCAGTGATTCTACTTCTAGGAATATACTCTAAGAAGCCTGAAATACCAGTCAGAAAGAATACATGTACCCCCATGTTCATAGCAGCACTATTTACAATAGCTAAGATCTGGAAACAGCCCAAGTGTCTATCAGTAGACGAATGGATAAAAAAGCGGTGGTACATATATACAATGGAGTACTATGCGGCTGTAAGAAAGAAAAATCTCTTATCCTTTGAGACAACATGGAGGGACCTGAAGAGTATTGTCCTAAGCGAAACACGTCAAGCAGAGAAAGACAAATATCACATAATCTCATTTATTTGCAAAATATAATGAACATAACAGTCTGAGGAACAGGGTAGACCCAGAGATGTGGAAGTAGGGTACAGACTGAGAACCCTCAGAAGAGGGGGGAGGGAAGGGAAGAGATAAACCACAGAACTTATATGCATGTATGCATAACCGATGGACATGGACAACAAAGCTGGGGACAGGGTGGGGGGATGGGGAGGAGGGTGTCAATGGGGAAAAAAGGAGAAACATCTGTAACAAAAATAAATTAATAAAAAAAGAAAGAAAAAATTTAAGAAATAAATAAATAAAAACAAAAAAACCCAAGCTCATTAAGACAGAGAACAGATTAGTGGTTGCCAGAGGTGGAGGGTAGGGCATAGCCAAAATGGGTGAAGGGGATCTAAAGGTACGAACTCGCAATTATAAAATAAATAAGTCCTGGGGATGTAATGTACAGCACGGTGACTATAGTTATTAATACTGTATTGCTTATTTGAAAGTTGCTAAGAAAGTAAATCTTTAAAATTCTCATCACAAGAAAAAAAGTTTATAACTATGTATGGTGATGAATATTAACTAGACTTATTGTGGTGATCATTTCACAATGTATACAAATATTGAATCAAACAACAAAATGTGATCAAAGCAGAGACCTGAAAGATACTTGTATGTTGGGGCTTGCCCTTTCTTGTCACTGAAAACCCTTATTCCACCAGGTAAAGATGCCTGGGACAGCTTTCTAGGGGATGAGAGACCACACGGGGAGAGGCTCCAGTCATCCTCTTCTTCCCTGCCATCTCCTGTGAGTCCCCAGACATGTGAGGGAGACCATCCTAGGCCATCCAGTACCAGTCAAGTTGATGAAGACAAGAAAGATCACCTACCAACCCCAGTACTGGGAGAAATAAATAATAAATTGGTGCTTTAAGAAAAAAAAAAATCCAAGTCATTTACATTTGCTTTTGGAATGTATTTTAAAATACATTTTCATATTAATTTGTCTAATATTTCAGAAATCCACACCAAAAGAATCCAAACAATAAAACTCTAATTCAGTAAAACCTAAAAGGAAAAATGTTCTATTTTATTGCCTGTTCAATATTCATTCCTACTCCTCAACCCAAACTCCCAGCAATCTATCTTTTCGACTAACACAAAGTGCCAGCAGAGATTTACTTTTGAGACTGATACTTACTTTGGTTGGCGGTAATAATTAATGTTTTGATTTAAAAGGCTTCTCACTAGACAGTTGACTGTATTATGGTGTAAACATAGATACAAAACATTGAATTTTGGCTACTTTAGGTATTACACTCCGCTGGACTGTGTTAACAGAAATGTGAAAGCAGTATTTGTTTTATGTTATTTACAATGGTCTATGAATTACATTAAAAGTTGGGAAACCTGATTTTGATTCTTGGATTAGAAAATAACTGTGTTATTAGGGCCAAAGTTTTAGCTTATTGGTGGCTTAGGTTCCTAATCTATAAAAGTTTGCACATTGATGCCTTATTGTTTTCAAAATAGTAAGAAACCTTTTGAGTTCTTAGGGGGAAAGTGAGCCCATTCTCCACTTGAAGTTTACAATGGTGAAAACACACTTTCCCAATGACTTTCCTCACATTGCCTTAAAAGTACTCCTGGTGGTTTTGAAGCCTGGAGAAAGCCACAGGTTTATTTTCACTGAAATAACGCTGTTCTTGGTGTGGTGTTCCCCCCCCCCCTCTCTTCTTTTATTACTTCTACAATAGGCTAAGTAGCCCTTGGAACATAGATCTAAAGTGATAAAAATAATTTCTCATTTCAGTCCAGATTAGTGCAAATACCTGTCCTTTTGATGAAAGGCCTACAGCAATTCATTATTTCTTCAACTGTTCATTGACTTACTTAACAAATCGCTTTTTTGAGCTAATGATGCTTTAGATCAAGGTGTTTTTGAGTAAACTAGAAAGAATTAGACATGACTGGTGACAAAGCACTTATAACCCAAGAAGTGATCAAATAAAAGTAACAAAGTTTGCTGAAACCCAATTCAGAGAATGTGGAAAGTTTCTCAGGGAAGTTACAAGCAAACATTTATAGATATTTAGAGAGAAAAAGAGTACAATCAAATGTATATCAAGGAAAGCTATGGCAGGGTTTGAGGCAGGCCTGGATGGGTGTGTAGGCTTGCAAGAGTCTCAAAGGAGGACATATTCCTTCCTTAGGATCATTTTCCTTGCTACAGCAGAACACAATATAGCAGAGGCTTTGGAAACTTCATGTACTGTATAAGTGTCAGTCATAATTATTATATATGTTTTCCAAAAATATGCCTCCATTAAAATAAGTATTTCAAAATATCTTCATGAAAAACTTATTATTTATAGAAATTATTAATAATGAGTAAATAGTTTTGGCATGGCTGCTCCAGTGGAAGGGGAAAATGATCACCCATCATCCTCAAGCTAGTCTGTACTCTTTACTCTGCAAGTGTCTACATCTGTGGTTCCCAAAGTGCACCAGGCACACTGGATGTTACAATGAACTCACAGAGTGCTGTGGGATATTTTACATTTTTGAGGGGAACACAGCAATGTCAACAACTGCTGGACCCCATGCAAACTACTCGTTCAAGGTAGTTCAGTTTCAATATGGGATCATACTATATGCCTTTTGATAACATTCATCTTTGCCAAACTGGATTATTGGTAATTGCTGTGACAGAAAGCTGATACTATACACAAATCAGTATGGAAGGTAAAGTGAGGGTGGTGGTATCTAATCTGATCTAAGGCCTGAGAAATTGTGTTGTGCCCAACAGGTGGCCCATATCCCATTAGTAATTGTAGTCATTTAGGAGTTTAAAATATTTTTTTCTTCCAATTTTTTCAAATGGCTACTAAGGCATCAGCACATAAACATTTATTAATTTATTGGACCTGACTGCTTAGTAAGTGGAATGGTTGGGTGTTTCTTTTTGTCTAGGGCAGCAGTTCTCAGCCTGTGGGTCGCGACCCCTTTGGGGGTCGAACGACCCTTTCACAGGGGTCACCTAAGACCATCGGAAAACACATAATTCACATATTTCCAATGGTCTTAGGAACAGAGACATCGCTTCTCTATCTGTCTCCAGGCGGGTCCGCCCACATGCCGATACGCCCACATACAACATGAGGAACTGTATTAAAGGGTCGCGGCATTAGAAAGGTTAAGAATCACTGGTCTAGGGGACCCAGAAAAATGATAGCACGTACTATAAATAGAGAGAGTTTGGGAACCTGTGGTCTATGCAACTAACAAGAGTTCACTCAAGAAGTAAAGCCTCTTAGGTTCACCTGAGAAAATGATCATGAAAACAATCAGTGGATGGTAAATCTAATGGTTTAAAGCACCCTTAACAACTTTTTGTTCTTTTTTGAAATCATAAACATATCTTGCCAAATTCTTCATTCTGTTTTCTAAAATAAATAAGGAACACCATGTCTTAATGTATATTGTCTTATGACACAAGCATTTTTCCTGAAAGGAAAAGTGAGAAAGAAGGATAAAAATATCTTCAAATTCATAAATAGTTCAGGTTTATATTTCCAGTCCTGGCACTAATGTTTTTTGAAGCCTTGGGAAAAAGTATATGGGGGCCTTCATTTCAGATATATAAATATTTAAAAGTTATAAATCAAGCCATCAAACTGTTAAATAAAATATGTTCTGTGCTCTTACCATGAAAAAATAATGCCTTCACAATGACCTGGAAGGCCATGTCCTAAATTCTAAGAGTCCATGAGGTCCTACTGGGGAATATGGCAGTGTTAGGAGAGTCAGCAATCAAGATTCTCTTTCCACCTTGGTGTTATGCTGCACATACTGTACTACTTGTGGTCTCCTGCAGGACAAGAGAGTTTACAGGCAGACATGGACACCCAGCTGACATATCACTCTTAGTTCATACCGCTGCAAATGGCCACTCCTGCCCAGTCCCTCAAACCTATGTATACACACCACTGCATCAAATCCCTTAAGATGATGGATCCTAGAGAGATACTGTGTAGGTCCTGGAAGTGAGTTTGGTGCTATCTGGGCAGGAAACACCAGGTTCCTGGTTATCCATGGTATAGTTTAGAAAGGAGGGAACAAAAACTGTTGGTGGAAACATCCTTGGCCCTACACGGGGAGGATTACACCTGGTGATGAGCCAGAGTGGGGTCTCCTAAGTCCAGAATTCAAGGCAGGCACCTCTTGTGTCAGGTCTAAAGATGATGTTAAAATTTGTGTATTTTCTGGCCCTTTTTAAAATTTAAAAAAAAAAGAAGAATTGTTCTCAGAAACAATCCCCTTCCTTCCTAATCACTTCCTGTAAAAAAAAAAAAAAAAAAAAAAAGTGAGTGCTCTTGGTTGCGTGGGTTTTCATTTTTAACATGCAGAAACTACAAAATAAACTTGGCAACAGGCAGCACTTTCCCTTATGTTCTTGTGATATTTCTGGCGCCACTTGGGCGGAGGATGTGTGCCAGATCAGCACTTTAGTCAGCATGCCTCATACACAGGGCAGCTCACCATGCCTACCTTCCCAGATTCTCTAAGCCTCCTACACAGTTCTGGATACAAGCAAAGATTAAAATCCAAGAAAACCCTTCGACCCCAGAGGGACAATGTGAGCTAAGGTATTTCCATCAAGGACTAAAAATTCCATTAGAACTGATTTGTGACCTTGAGCAATATGTTCTTTAATTTATGCATTTAGCCATTCATTAGGACATGTAGTGAGAACCTAATCTGAGCCTGCTACATGGCTAGGCATCATGTACCAAATGCCATCTAAAATCACTTCAAGAGTCTTCCTACAACTGTAAACTGACATTACTTATCCTGTTTTAAGATGACTTTCTACTAATTACCATGAGTATCATTAAGTTATTGCATAATGATACCATCTCATCATTTCTTTTATGGTTTAGAAATGTCCAAATAAATATTTTAGACTCCTTAGCCACAATTTCATTTTACATTACAAAGAGATGTCAAAAATAAATAAATTTCTTCCTACAGCTAATGCTCCAAGGTCACATCATTTATTATTCTCCTGGAAAAAAAAACAAAAAACCAATAGTTAAACATAATCTATTATACTATGGAATGCATATGTGTAATGAGGACTCTTTTGGTGTTTGTTTTGGATTTTGGTATAGTTTAAGAAAAACAGTTTAAAAAGTGAAGAGGTAATAGCCATATCTATTGCCTTTTAATTTATTTTCCAAAATGTTTGGAAAAAAGGAGGATGTTTCAAATAGAGACTAAGGAGGATGAGTCAAATAGTAAGACCTGGTCTTTGTTCCTCGACAATGCCAACACTGATTGGCTGACATAGACACCGAGTGTCTTTGTTAGGTATAAACTAAGGAAGTGATAGGCATCAGGCTATATTATCAGCTTACTATTCAGAACAATGTTGGGTTATAATGGCTTATTCTCCCATAAGGCGAAACATGCTGGGATAAGTCAACCTGACTTTCTACTCTATATGGCAATTTCGTTTCTCATCTTATGTTAATAGGTCGGGATGCTTATTTCTATTCCAGACTCTGTATGTTTTGATATAGTAAATCTGGCAAACTGAAAACAGAAACAAACCTGAATGTCCCAATTTTCAGACTCTAAACCATGATGACCAAGACTAGCAAATGTGAGCTTGGACCCTGACGAGTTTTTTTTTTTCTGCCCCTATCAAGAGAAGACTCACTAAAAGTCTCAGCAGAAGATTTGCACTGATATTTAAAGTAGGTGAGTTCTAGCCCACTTCCTGACTTCTCAGCCAGGTAATGTACACAGGCTGCCCCTATTGGGACCCTATGAGGATCCTACACAGATGCATCTCTCTGGAAGGACCTTCCTGAACATTCTGCGGACCTGCCTGCATGAGGCCTCTGATTCAAACTTCAGCATCACTATAGAGTTATCAAAAATTGTACTGACCTTTGACTTTTGTATTGTTATTTAGCATATTTTTTTTCAAATGCATTTCTCTTGACAGTACTATCTAGAATTTAAATCCCAAAACAGCATCGCAAATAAGCATACCACATTTATAAGTCCTATAGATGTTTCCTACATGATTCTGATCCAACAAAAGGGAGATAGATTGGGGGAAAAAACCTTCTCCAAGTCTCAACAACATGAATTACAGTGATAGAAAATTTGACAGAAGAATGCTAAATATCAGGAAGAAACATCACAGTATTAAAAAGCAAAAAGGCAAAGACCTAATTTGTACAGTAGTGTAACTAAATGAACATTGGCACCATTTATTCACCATTTATTATATATAGTCCTGAACGTCCTGCCTTGAGTTTATAGGTACTAGCCTTACCAGAATTTTGGAAGTTCTAAATTGTTCTTACTATGACAGTGGCAGTCTGCTGATGTGAAAACATGCAGAGAATCCAATATCATTTTCCTCCTGAAGTTGAAGTTGAGAGGGCAGTAGTGCCAACCTGGAACTAAAATCAGCAGTAGTGTCTGTGCATCTTTAAATACTTTGTGAGGTGACTTGATTTTACTCTAAAACTCAGGTGTTCCTACCACTCATAAAAGTGCACAGAGATACCCTTTTAGATTATATTTGGACCTTAAAACATGAGAAAATAGGGTGCCTGGGAAAAGGAAGAAAGAGGTACGGTGGATGATATGGTCCCACCCAGACTCCTTTCAGAATAAGAGCCCTCATTCCTCCAGCATCTGGCAGTGTTGACAGACACAGCACTCAGCTGAACTGTCTCCCTATAGGTCATGGCCCATCCCATGGGTAGCTAGCAAGGACTGGCCTATACAGGAGTATAAAGGCCCTCCTCCCTCATCTTAATGGAGGACCATCCCAGCTCCAGGTCTCCGCAGAGGATCAACTGAGGTCTTTGGAGCAACCACATCTCAGTGTATGCCCATACCTGCTTCCATGCTCCCCTATACATGTCAAGGGCAAGGGCAGTGCCCAGTAAACCTCCTGCATCCTAGAGAATTGACCATTTCTCTAGAGATAAGGGGTCCATGCCCAGGAGAGGACGTCTGTGCTCTATCATATCTTTTCAGAAAGTGATCTTAGTCTGCTCAGGCTGCTATAGCAACATACCATAGACTGGGTGATTAAACAACAGACATTTATTTCTCATCATTCTAGAGGCTGGAAGCCAGAGATCAGGGTGGCAGTCTGATCAGTTTCCGGTGAGAGCTCTCTTCCTGGCTTGCCAGACAGCCACCTTCTTACTCTGCCCTCATATAGCCTTTCCTAGGTGAGTGTATGTGGAGAGAGGAAGCAAGCTCTGTAATGTCCCTCCTTACAAGGGCATTAATTCCATCATAAGGGCCCCACTTTCATGACCTCATTTAAATCTAATTACCTTCCAAAGGCCCCATTTCCAAATAATGCAACATTGGGGGTGTAAGCTTCAACATATAAATTGGGGGGATGGGATAGGAACATTCAGTCCATAACAGATCCTGACTTCCTAGCTTTTCAGGTAGAGCTAATTTCCCTTCACTGAGGTTTAGAGTAGCAGTGGTTAAAAGCTACAGCTCTGGAGGTCCACCACATCGTGCGTGTGTGTGTGTGTGTGTGTGTGTGTGTGTGTGTGTGTGTGTGTGTAATCCTGATTCTGTCTTGTTTGAGTAACTTTGACAAGTTATTGAACAATCTGAGTCCAATTTACTTATCAGTAAAATGAAGATGTAATAATAGTACCTGCTACAAAAGATTGCTGTGAAGATGTAAAGCGGTAGGCACAGGGCCTGGGCATAGTAAAAAAAATCAATAAAAGTCTCCCTCATCACTCTTTCTCTAATGTGAACATTCTGAGGTAGAGACCCAGTGTTTAGATGGCTCTGTGTTTCCATTGCCCAGTTCTATGCCTGATACAGGGTGAGCACTCAGCAATTGTTTGTGAAATTGATTCAGAAAGACCTGGGGAAGCTTAGCAGGAGTGAAGGCTATGAAAGGAGTTGTGAATTTTGCTGAATGCCTAACTAAATAGGCAGTTCATTGTAATAGCTATTGCCTAGAAGTGACTGAAATATATATTTTTGCTTCTTGATTTTTATAAACTTACACTTCTTTTATTCATAATCCATTTACATTATAGGTTTGTTTGTCTGTTTCATTGGTATGCAAACCCTTTAAAATCTGGGCGCCCTAGAGAACAATGTTGTTCCAACATGGGAAAAGTACAGCAGACTCACTGTGTCTCCAACAACACAAATCAAGAAAGCTAATTAATTGGTTTCAATAATGTATTTTAGGTAATTAAATCACAAAGTTCCGTGAGTGCTTATTACAGCAGTCATAGCTCAAATGGTAACACCAGGATTTCAAAATGTGATTTGTCATGAGTCCCCTTCCCACATCCACCTCCACCCTCCACTATCTGTTCTACTTTCTGGTCTGAAACTCTCCAAGTTTCAATCTTACTGTCAGACGTTTCTCTGACTCATATTTCATCAAAGTTCAATGTCGTTTTATTATATCTGTTATAACCTCTTTGTCTCTGAAGTCTGGGCTATGGGTGCTCAGACCTCAGAGAGGTCTAAAAGTAGACCTCAGAGAGCTCAATGTCCACTTTGAATATTAAATAGGCAGCAAAATCAATGTAGGTATTCTTAACCTGACATTTGAGTATTTGTAATTTCTAAAGAAGACAAAAGTTATGTAAAATTCCCTCACTATTAACATTTTGATATGCATCCTTCTAGATAATATTAGATAAAGGTCATTGGTTTGTGAGCAGCAGCAACAATCCTTGCTTATGTAAACATAACACATGACTTAATAGACAGGTACTGGAATCATTCAGAGAATCAAAGGACATGCTGAGCAGCCAGGCTTCAGTAGGAGAAAGGAAAGAATATTGAATCTGTAGGGACCACTTTAAACCTGGCTCAGTTCCAACAACTACCAGGTTGTGGGTTGGCTTTCAGTTTCAGTTTCTGGGATGAAGAATTTGGTTTGGCTAGTGTGGACCAGATGCTTTTTCCTGGATGAATCAGCTCAGGCCGGAAGACAAGGTCACTGATAGTCTTAAAGAAGGGAAGTGACTACCAGGGTTCAGCCCACCAGTGTATCTAGTGGATCTAGTGCCCCTGCTAGGTGTTCTTAGAACCTGCCCACACTAAGAGCTGCAAGGTAAAGTGGGGGATGGGAAGCCCAGGGGCTGGTCCCAAATAAAAGAGGAAATGCTGGGAATACAAGGAAGACTATCCAGTATCCACACTTTGTTATATGCATATGTAATTCTATAGATGTATTTTCTGATAATTTTCTTAAAGCAAATACTTAAAAGTAGAGTTGCTAGGTCAAAGACGAAACATACATACATATATATATACATATACACATATACATATATATACATATACATATATACATATATACATGTGTGTGTGTGTGTGTGTATATATATATATATATATATATATATATAGTACATGCCCCTAGCGGAAACCAAACCCAGGATTCTCTGGTCCACAGGCTGACGCTCCAACTGCTGAACCAAACCAGCCAGGGCTGAAACATATTTTTAAGACTTTCACAAACCATTCATGTCAGATCCTGGCTTTCCTTTGACAAAAAATTGTCCAATGTTTTTGCTGTTACTGAGAAAGAAATGGAATCTTCTCATCCTTGACCATGATTCCCCACACAACCTGGTCACTGACACCTCTGTGACATCTTCCATTCCTCCCTCATTTCTTGACCTTCCTTGAGCCATGCCCTTTCCTCCCCAGAACTCTTACCCCTTTTTCTCCCTGGAACTTTCCTCACCCAGAATCCTACATGACAAGCTATTTACATCTCTGCTCAAATGTAGCTGCTCCAGAACAGCCTTCCTCGCCCACCCCACCTAAAATGGCAGCCTCCACACTCTATTCCCCTTTCCTTGCTTGTTGTTCTTATTAGTGCTCACCACTAATACCCCTGACATATGATATGCTCACGTTACATTTATTTTATGGACCCCTTTCTAGACTGAAATGATAATTGAACACATGTTGCCAAAGTTGCCTTCAAGAAAGCTATACCCCAATGGAATACAATGCTGCTGTAAGAAAGAAAGATCTCTTACCCTTTGAGACGACATGGAGGGACCTGGAAAGTATTATGCTAAGCGAAACAAGCCAATCAGAGAAAGACAAATACCACACGATCTCACTTATTTGTGGAATATAATGAGCAGAATAAGCTGATGAACAAAATAGAATCAGAGATGTGGAAATAGGGAACAGACTGACAAACCTCAGAGGGAAGGGGGATGAAGGGGGCAGGAAGAGCTAAACCAAAGAACTTATATGCATATGTACATAACCAATGGACACAGACAACAGTATGGTGAAGGTGGGGGGGCAGTGGGCAGAGGGGGTATCAAAGGGGGAAAAGGAGGGATATTTGTAATTTTAAAAAATTAATAAAAATTTTAAAAGCTATACCCATTTATACTTCGGCTGTGTAAATATATATATATATATATATATATATATATATATATATATATATATATATATATATAATCACCAAGATTTTAAATCTATGTCAGTCTTATAGGCAAAATACTTCTAATTGCTTTTGCTACAGCATTTCTGGCAGAAGTCATCTATTAATAGTTCTTGCCGAATGCTTCCAGCCACTGAGGGACAACTCCCACACCGGCCTGTGAACATTCCTATGAAATTCTGTTCCAAGTAAATTTGTCCTTTTGCCATGCTCACAGTCAGGATTCACACAGAGATGTGGCTGTTTCGTATAGTGAATTGGTTATATGGGTGTTAAGGAGAGCTGGGAAACAAGAAGTAGTAGGTGGGGTTTTAAGAACTTCAGAGCCCACAGAAGGAACTCCATGTTGCTGTTGCTCAGATCATAAGTTATATCAGCATTTCTGAGGGGGAGGGCTGAGGCTGGTTCTGGTAGTGCTAAAACCAAATGGCCATTAGAGCCAACTGCCACAAAAAGATTGATGCTGAGAGGAACAGGAAAAAACAGGAAGGAAGCCCATACTCCACTCCTTCCATCTTCCAATTTCCCTCTAGTGCCTTCTAGTGGCAGGACTTAACCCAATGTCAGCTAGCCAGGGTGTCTGGCTAGGCCTCAGCAACTCAGAGAAGAGCAGACAAGGTTGATTTTTGGTACTGAGAGATAACAGATAGAAAGTATCACACCCACTATTCTTTCTTCCTTACTTAAAATTTTTTCCAGAATAAATAACAATAATTTAGCCATATTCTTTCCCTTACCATTATGGAGCCATGCCAGATTATAAACCTTACTATATAAAATCAATCAAAGTGAGAGTGCATTCTGGCCTCAATTCACCAGTGTAAAGCACAGGGTCAATTTTAGACACACACACTATACCCCACATAAGACATATTAAGGTGCAGAAAACTGGTGCCGCAAGCATTTCACTGTGGATTCTCCTCCTTATAATAATATCACCTGTTTCCTTTTGCAGCTCAGCTAGTTTGAAAGCAATCACAGCCTGACTTGTAAACCCTAAAAAACAAACCTCCCTCTCTTAATCTCTGCTACCTCTACTGTTTTATTCTTCTGCGTGGTTTCTTTCTTTAAAAATAAACAAAGCAAAACACGGAGCATTGCTACGAGTACAAGAGGGAAGATATGATATTGTGTCAGCCAGGTGGCTGTCTCTGTAAAAGTCTGAGAATGGACACTGAAAGTTAAGCTTCTAGAAGTCTGATCTTGGAAATGATTCAACATTTGACATACAGTCAGTCATCTTCAGTTATATTTCCTTCAAGACCTTAGTTTGTCCATCCATCATTAAGGCAATTTTTTCCTATGAAAGTCATTTGAAAACCTGGGAGAAAGTAAAGTGAGCCCAAAGGGTTCTTTATCAGTGTGTGTTTAAAATATTCCAGCTGACAAGTAGTGGCAATAAAGCCTGCTTTAGTCACTCTGGTGCCTGTCAATTCCTTCTCCGTTTTTGGTGTGTAATCAAAAGAGCTTAATGACAAGTGATGGAAAGCATTCTTCCTGCATTAGCGCCATCTGTTTCTCTGGCATCCAGTACAGACAGCTGTGTCGCCAGCTTTAAGCTGTTTATTGGAGTGTCACATGGAGAAGTTACTGAGGGACTGACTGGATCTCTTGAAATTGGACATATCTATTTCTCTCTGAAATGTTTATTCAATATCTTATCATTCTTACAGGATGTTCAACAAGCATTTATTCAATGACTCTACTAACCCCTGACAACAGGGTAGTTTCACAATTATAAATGGGTATCTTGAGAAAAAAATTATACTGGTGTCAACTCTCAAGCAAGCTATAGATGGAACTAGAAAAGGGTCAGAAAAAGAAAAATGAAATGGTCAAATGGAAAGAAGGATCACCCTGTGAATACATACTGAGGAGCTCTGCCCACAGTATGCAACAATGGAGGCAGAGAAATATAATTTAAGTTTCTACTATTATGAAATTTGTAATAAAAGGAGGATACTGGATTTAAGGTGAGGAAAAAGAATACATAAAAAATAAAATGGAGTCTGTCTTTGCACAATGGTACTAAACCTAATATTTCCATTATCTAAAATATCAAAAAATATAGATGCTGAATTCTTTTTTTTTTTTTTTTATCCTCACCCAAGGACATTTTTGCACTTATCTTCAGATAGAGTGGGAGGGAGAGAGGGAAGAAGAGAGAGAGAGAAACATTGATGTGAGAGAGACACATCGACTGGCTGCCACCCACACAACCCCAACCAGGGCAGGGGACAAACTGCAACCAAGGTACGTGCCCTTAGTGGAAACCAAACCTGGGACTCTCTGGTCTGCGGGCTGACACTCTAACCATTGAACCAAACCGGCCAGGGCTAGATGCTGAATTCTAAATGACATATATATATATGTATATATTGATATATTATACATGAGTGTATATACACATACATATATGTAACATAATTATATATATAATTAGAGAAGAGAAATATAAGTTAGAGAAGAGAAACCAAAACTATTTAGGCAAACCTCTAATCTCAAAGGTCAACATCAAGAACATCAGAAAGTTCTTCCACCAAATGCCCTCAAGTTCACTGTAACAGGCAGAATATCAGACCAGATATAACACAGGTACAAAAGATTACTATTCTTGTTTGATTCAACACTTTGCTGAGCAAGGCCCTGTTGCCAAGTACTGCTGAAAATAGAGATTAAGTAAATAAGTAAGTTTCCAGTCCTCAAGAAATTTATAATCAATTAGAGATGACCAAATATAAAGACACACATATGTATTCTATATAAATACATACACATATACATATATTTACTATTAAATACTACTATAAAGAACGAATGCTACAAAAAAGGTTACAAACCAAGTCAAATGATTCAGAGAGTCATGATTATGGTTCAGAGAAGGTGGCTATCATCCCCAGTTGGATTAGAAAATGCTCCTTGGAAGAGGTATTGTCTGAGCTGCATTTTAATGGACTAGTTGAGCTTGATCATCACACTCAAATGAATGAGCATTTTATCCCAAAAGATCTATGAGTGAAGTACAAAGGCAGGAACCAGGAATTATGTCTGGGAATAGTAAAACGTCCAGATTGCCTAGAACTTGAAGTGCTTTGAGGGTGAGTAGTGGTCTCTGACATAAAATACCACTTTGAGCCCAGCTGGTGTGGCTCAGTGGATTGAGCATCATCCCATGCACCAAGAGGCTGCTGATTGGATTCCCAGCCAGGGCACATGCCTGAGTTGTGGGCTCCATCCCCAGTGGGAGGCGTGCAGGAGGCAGCCAATGTTTCTATCTCTCCCTCTCCCTTCCTTTCTCTCCCTCTCCCTTCCTTTCTCTCTAAAAAAATCAATAACTTTTTTTTAAATGCCACTTTAATGTCAGTTCAGAAAGGATTTTTGAATGGCATTTTAGAGTTTAAAACTTAAATCTTGCCCGGCCGGTACGGCTCAGTGGTTGAGCATCGACCCAGGCACCAAGAGGTCGCCGGTTCGATTCCTGGTCAGGGCACATGCCCAGGTTGTGGGCCTGATCCCCAGTGGGGGGCATGCAGGAGGCGGCCAATCTATGTTCTCTCTCATCGATGTCTCTATCTCTCTTTCCTTCTCCCTTTCTCTCTCTAAACTCAATAAAGAAAAAAAAATTTTTTTTTAACCTTAAATCTCTCAGAAAAGAGTGATGCAATCAGATTTGCAAGATAAATTGAGAGAGATTCTAGAGGCAGGAAGGCCAGTCTAGGGCCATGATGATAGTCTTCGATTAAAAACTGTTACTGCTGGAAGGGACTCAAGTATCCCTTTTAGTCCATCTGTTTATTTTACAAATTAAAAAACTAAAGCCTAGATGAGTACGGTGATTCATCAAAGTTCAGTGAACTAATAATGGTAAATCCAAATTAGGACCTAACTCATGGTTCTATTTCAAAAAAGGAGATAGCAAGGGCTTAGAATCTTAAAATGAGAAAACAAATGGAAGAAGCCCTGTGACAGTATCAGCAATTGGCCTTGCGCACTAATTGAGTATGGGGAATGACAGTGAGAAGTCCAAAGGGAATCAGACATTGTAAGGCCTCTCCCTGCATCCCTGCACACTCTGCTTCCCTAGGGGCCCTTGCCTCCACCACCAGACATGTTTGTGCTATCCTCTGGCTAGCCCCTGCCCCCTGCCTCAATCTACCTGTGCTCTGCCAATCTGCAATTCAAAGTTCCCTCTGGCTCCTACCTCCTGTACTAGTTTTCTATTGCAGTGTAATAAATTGCCACAAATTTAGTGCCTTAAAACAGCACTTACTTTTTTGGTTCACAGTTCTGTGGGCTTTAAGTCGGCATAGATTGACTGGGTTCCCTGCTCCAGGTATCATGAGGCCAGAATTCAGGTGTCAGCCTGGATGAGTTCTTATCTGAAAGCTCTGAGGAAAACTTCACTTCCAAGTTCATTCTTGCTGTTGACAGAATTCAGTCCCTTGAGGTTGTAGGACTGATTGCCTGTCAAGCAGGGGCCACTCAGCTCCTGGCGGTTACCTGAATCCTTGCCACATGCCCCTCCATCTTTAGGCCAGCAAAAGTGCCTCAAATTCTTCTCATGCATTGAACCTCTGACTTCCTCCACCTCTGACCTCTGGACCTTGATTGAAGGGGCTCCTGTGATTGGGTCAGTCTTACCCAGATGATTTCGTTAATTTAATGTTAACTGACTAATATAATCTTGAGAGTAAAATCCTGGCGATTATGCAGGGCGTGTGCACCAGGGAAGCAGGAAACCTTCTGGAGTATCTCAAAATTCTGCCCACCACACCCTTTCTACTTACAACAGTTCCTTTTCTCTCAGCCAGGTTTGGAAAATACAATTTAATACAATCCACATCAAAGTGTGAATACTACAGCTTCTCTCAATAACACGGTCTTCAAAGGCACCTCATTAACTTAAAATAATTTCCTGATGCAATTTCAGGCAGTGTTTTTGGAGGGATTTGAAAATAGGTACATTGGTAGATAGAGCTTATGTTAAAGCATGAGTAACAGTTGACCCCATCATTCACACCACCCCATACTTCAAGGGATGAGGGTTTTTACATCTGGGCAAAGAAAACTAACAGGATTACTCATCCTGGGTGAAAATTACCAAATCATACTATTTCTCCTCTTTTCTCCATTCTCAGAGGCTTAGCCTATGTCATCTCAGCATCCTTTACAGTAATTAGGGAGTTAGCAGAAATTTCTTTAAAAATGTAAACCAGTTACGATTCGATTCTCATACAACCAATCAGCCGGTTGCAACATTCAGCATGCTCTACATAGCAGGAGGACCATGATGTTGCCAGCTACTCTGTATTCAGCCGTCCTTCTCCCAGCAAACATGTCTATAATTAGTACTGGCACATTGTGCCTAATTAGTTATTTCTGTGGCATATGGGCATGAAATGTATGTGTTCCTTAGTCACCCTACTTTACTGTTAAATTGCCTGTAGAGATTTCTGGGGTAGGGGGGAGATGAATAATTAAGCTTATTTCTTTGTCTCTTGTTTTCCAATTCCCTTAGATTCTATTCAGGTGATATAATTATACTGTATCCATGGCAATGCTCATTATCCACATCTATAGGTGAAATCTTTGGGGGCTGCTGGTGAAACTATTTTTTTCTCTTAATCTTGCTTCAATCTGTGAACCATGAATGATGAAGCAGTTAAAAGTCACTGGTGCTAATATGGATTTACCCTTTAGTTAGTGTGTCATGCTAATGTTCACATTCAATTCCCAACTGCCTTTCCTTTTTTTTTTTGTTTGACAGAGAAATGCGTCTACCCTTTATCTACATCACAGTTTTGTTCTAATGAACTGCTCAGTTATAATGAATATCCAGACTGTGTAATGCTACTAAAACGGTTGTGATATTTTTAGGCAAGTTATAAATAAGAGTTTGAAATTTTAATAAATTCCACAAAACACGTCAAACCTGAATAACTTCAAAGTACTAAAGCATTTAATAAAAGTAACTGTTCTGCTATCTTACAGTATAATCTTACAGATTTAAACCTTGTGCCCCATTTTAACTACTTTGATTTCAGTGCTGCACCATTGATGAGCAAACAGCAAAAGATTTGAGTCAGAAGATGTGTTTGAACTTGAACCCAAGAATTTCCAACAATGGGGCTGTTACCAAGTTACTGATCTTGTGCCAGTTTCAGTTTTTTATTTGAAAAATTAGAACAATAATAACCTTAAGGGATTCTTGTGAAGACTGGAGATAACTGGCATGTAATAAGTGATCAATAAATGGTGTTGGCATTGTTGCTATTGGAATAATCATGATATGATGCTTTGTGGGAAGGCAGACTCTTAGGTCATGCCCCAGAATTTCTGAATCAGAATCTACAGTTTCACAAGATCCTCAGCTGATCTATGCACATATTAAAGTTTGAGAAGCATTGGTGCTGAGGACGGCAAACTGATTGAACTTGGACATTTCATTCTAGCCAATTTCATGTTTTATAGGCTATTTTGTAATACATGATTTGAAATTAGATCCTTTTAAAATTGTATGCATGTGTCCATAAAGTTTAATTGATAGAATCCCTCTTCTTTCCAGCCTGACAGAAAAATAAAATACAATAACATATCTAGACAAGCCTTAAAAATCCTATAATCCAAACTGTATTTATACAGATTATGGTACCCAGGCTCAGGCGATGAATGGATTAATGGCAAATCTGGCATCCCACTCTTCCTATTTTCTTGTGTGAAAGCACCATAAGCCTACCAGTTTAATTAGCTAATGTACTCATTATTTAACAATCATTCCCATCATGCCAACTCTAAAAAACGTAGTACACTATTTAATAGGAGGAAGGAGCAAGAAATTAGGGTATAAATATGAAGTAGACAAATTAATAGAACTCTTAAGAGCTTGGACTTAGGCGTCAGGGTCAAATCCTGGTTCTGCATCCAACAGGTACTTAACTCTATTCTTAACTCTCAGAGCCTCGGTTTCTTCATCTGTGAAATGGGGCTGATAAAACATGTTTTGTAAAGTTGTGAAGAAAATATGAGACCATATGTAAAGATTAGCATGGAGCACTGCACATAATCATAGCTCAATAAACAATGTCAGTATTATGTGTTTGCATTATTATTTGGTATGGTTGATGAACTTACTGATAAGTAGGGAAGAAAATACGAACATGGGTAACTTACTCAGTGTCCTAAATGGAGACAAACATTATATTGGTTATTTTAACAGGAAAAGTTTGCAAAAAAGAAAAAAAAATGTTAACTAGATAGGTAAAAACAGAAAAGGCCAGAAGAGAACACCAGAATGTCTCAGAATTAGTACCTGCAGAAAGCAAGACCAGGGCTGTGAGGAAGAGTGAAGAGGATGAATTATTAAGATTTAGAAGCTTGGAAGAGGAGGCCTGTGAAACCAGAAGTCAGACCTCTGAGACAAGAATGCTGCTTGGCTGGTGGCCATGATGAGACTGGTCTGCAAATCTGAGGAAAACTGCCAACTGAATTCACCTGCTGCACCGGGACAGCGCTCCCACTGCTGTGGCTACAGGAAATAGGAAGCTAAGAAGACACAGCAATCTCTTCTGCTTCAAGCCTTCATGTCTCCTGCTATCATTCTCTTAGACAACTAAAGGAGCAGCTGGCAACGCAGCACTGTGGCTCCCAGAGATGCTTGCAGTATCCCAGGGTACTGAGGGACGGATTGGGAGGTGAGAGGCAATAGCTTTCTAAGTGACACTACAGGTTGCTGTAACACAAAATCCAGCGGTAACAGCCATATGAGAGTTTCCATTCTGAGGAATCTGGAAGACCAGAGGAGGAAAATAATTACTTTTGACTGGGGACAAGGCAGTCCATGACCTATGCCCCAAAGAGGAGATAAGGATTTCCTCTCTCAACGTTCTTCCTTCTCTCTTTCCCTTCCCCAACTCTATTGTAATAAATATGATCAAGTGAGGAACTGGGAAATTGTACATTATTACTCCAGGCTTCCACAAACCTGGCAGATAAATGATCCCCTGAAGCAATAGGAAGAAGGAACCATGATATACCCAATCTTTACAAAGCAGTTCTTTCACATTTTTGTCTGGGGTTTGCCTCTGACTGCTTAGGTTTTTTGGAAGGTTCTTGTGATTATGTCTCTGAGCAGAATAATGGGGCTCCAGGTAGATCAACAGTAAGCATGAACTGCACAGAATGGATGGCACTGGCTGGGATGTGCAGTCACCCTTGGCTACAGCCTCCTACCACAGGGTGGA
The DNA here is from genome assembly GCA_030848825.1 of Tadarida brasiliensis. Classification (NCBI taxonomy): domain Eukaryota; kingdom Metazoa; phylum Chordata; class Mammalia; order Chiroptera; family Molossidae; genus Tadarida; species Tadarida brasiliensis. The sequence goes on along the minus strand of CM061261.1, from coordinate 65,206,110 downwards.
GAGTTCTTATTTTACATGTTGCTGAGTTGGGCTGTACGTCTGCAAATCAAATGCCAGAGGCTTAACTTTAAAAAGGTAACACCTCTTCTAATTCACAGATGGAACTAGGCATCATGATACCTTAAAAAAAAAAGAGAGAGGGAGAGAGAGAGAGAGAGAGGGAGAGAAAGAGAGAGAGACAGAGAGAGAAAGAGATCCTTCACAGAAGGGACTCTGAGAAAAAATCCATTGGGGTGTCAACAGGGACCAAGGAAAATTGGGGTGCAGCATCAAATGTCAGGAAAGGGTGGAAGTCATGATAAGTATGTTTGCATTTTCCCCATTCTAAGTTAAATGCCACCAATCTTCTGTGTTATGCATTTTATGTCTATCAAAACAAAAACTAAGAGGCAAATCATGTATTTATTTTCCAAATTAAAAAGGGCCTGTGGATTCTTGGTCCTTTGGATTTTTTTTTTTTAGGTTCTATTCACATTAAACAAGTGTATTAAGCTCCTCAGATATTTTTTTCTTTCTTTTTCTAGAATAGGTGCTATGCAGTACTCTTCTTAAGAAATCAAATAGACTTTATAAAAAAAAATACCAGATTCCAAGTTCCTTTGAACTGAGATCCCATTTATATCTCTTTGCTAAAAATATACCAGCAATATACATGACTAGTATATGATGCAGTATATCAGTTTACTAGAGCAGCCTTAAAAAAAATATCACAGATTCTGTGGCTTAAACAACAGAAATCTATTTTCTTACAGTTCTGGAGGCTGGAAGTCCAAGAGCAAGGTGCCAGCGGGGTTGGTTTCTGGGGAAGCCTCCCTCCTTGGTTTGGTGACAGCTGCCTTCTGGCTGTGTTCTCACATGGCCTTTTCTCTGTATGTGCCCATCCCTGGTGTTTCTTCCTCTCCATATAAAGACACCAGTCATATTGATTAGGGCCCACCTTAACTGCTTCATTTAAACTTAATTACCTCTTAAAGGCCATAGCTCCAAATATGGTTATATTCTGAGGTACTGGGAGTAGGAACTTCAACAGAAGAATTTGGAGGGACACAGTTCATCCCACAACATGTAGTGCTAAGTGTCAGTATGTTCACATACAAAGATATAAATTCCTACTAGTCTAAAGTACCAGATTTCTATATCATCCAGTACTTATAAAGTTAAAATGTTAGGGGAGATCAGAATTCATAGGTCCATTTTGCTGCCTATCAAAAAACATTCTTTACCAATTAGCTACTCACTATAAATAAGTACTGCAGTTTCCATAGCTATAGAAATGATCAGTACTTCAAAGGAACCTATATCTTCAAATGGACAAAACCAACTGAATACAAATTTATTTAATGCAATCTCCAAATGAAATAGCCATATTCATAATTATCAAAACAAAAATAGAGTGCTATGTCTTTTTCCTGAAGCAAATCATACTTAAAGAGATATCAGCTCCCATTAAACCCATATTAGTCCTGAGAAATTAGGGAAAAAAATAAAACGATTTCTTGATTGGGGTTATTTTCTTTAATTATTCTCAGTCATGAAGTTTTTATTTTTTTGAGTAAAATTCAGAATCAAGTCTTGTGGAAATGTAAAAGCTGGCAATATGGTAATAATATATGACCTTTAATGCACTTTGTATAGGGAGCAACCTGTAAAAATGGATATTTATAGCATTTTCATTTATGATCCCAATGGATTAGTCACATTTCTTTTTTATTAAAGTATATTTTTATTGATTTTTAGAGAGAGAGGGAGAAAGAGATAGAAACATCGATGTGAGAGACAACCATCGACTGGCCACCTCCTACATACACCCTACTGGGGATCAACCTGGGCATGTGCCCTGACCAGGAATTGAACCAGTGACCTCTTGGTGCATGGAACAACACTCAACCACTGAGCCACACTGGCCAGGCTAGTCACAGATTTCTTAATACAAGAATGAAAAATGAAATCCTCACATATATTTACCCTATCTCAAATGTTCTAGATATAAAATATTTAAGAAAAATGATTCTAGAGAAATATTTTTCTCAGTCAGTAGTTTCTTTCACTTTTCTTGATGAAGTCCCTTGATAAGCTATAATAAGCTCCAATGCTCAAATGCATTTGCAGTTGAGGTTTTGCATTGAAGTTAGCTATGTTCCCACAACAATGCCATAGGTGACAATAGTCATATGAGGTTCTTAAGGGGACATTTTAAAAATTGTATTATGTAATTTTTTGTACAGGAGACTTTCATGAAATTTGAGACTTCCATCACATTTTGAGTTACATAATTATTCCACTGACTACAGGTTTTAAAAAGAGTACCCTTGATCGCTGTGTAGCTGTGGTTTCACGCTGCTGCCTTGCTGCAGAGGTGGAGAGCTATGTACAGACTCTGTTCTTCCCACCTTGTGATTTAAAAATAAACCTCTAAAGAACTTGAACGTAAAAGCATTACCTCAACATTTCATTAATAATTTCAATGCAAAAAAAGCAAAAGAAATATGAAATCACCCACAAAGAAAGTGTTATGTTCTTGAGTTTCCATTATGTTTGTATACTGGTTCTTAATTTAGAAAGGAAAGATTTAGATTATTAAAGTGGTATTCACAAAAATAAATAATAAGTTAACTTTTGTTGAAAGTTTCTAGAATGTACCTATTTTCAAAAACAAAAGACCAGAAAAGATTCCTCAGCAATTTGTGTTCCTCTGCTTGATGTGATCTAAATGCATATATTGTAATTTTGCAACTAATGCTATAATGAAACTATTGTTCTGTATTTTTATTCATATTATAATAGAATATAAATATATATTAGTATATATTTTGTTAATGACATTTTTATTTGAGACATAAATCACATAAAAAGTAAATGGAATATGAATATAAATATAAAAAGTGAAGAAATGAATCAGAGCAATTTATCAGAAGAAGACTGGAGTTACTAAATAATGACAACAATCATTTATATGGAAATGCTCTCTCAATAAAAGTTGTTCCTCAAACTTCTTAACTTTTTCCAGGCTCAATTTCAGCACTCAAAGTATAAACTATGAGAAAAAATACTTTAGTAAAAGGTATTCAAAAATACTATTGAAATCAATAGAAACATAGTTAGAAAAAAAATACTATTGAAAATATTGTCACAATGAATATTTTATACCATGTGGATATTGCTTATACAAATCATCTATGCTTCTTGTTCACATGGTTATCCATCAGCATCAAAAGGAATGAAATTAAAAAACATGGTTTGGTTCATTTAAAACTAACTCAGCCTTGTCCTAGAGGCAAAGGAACGTAGGACATGCTGAGAACTTTAAGTGGAGTCTCAAGTCAAATGAAGGCAGAAAGAAGGCCACACAGCAAGTCTCAGTTTTATTTGGAGTCTATTTAACTGAATTAGGGTGAGAGGAGAGAAGCAAATCATTTCTTTTATTCCATATAAACTGAAAACAACCAAACCCACAGGTCAACACACATTAGCTGGCAGTCAGCTCTGGTTTGGGGTCCTTCAGAAAGAATCTCCGGGCTGCAGAACAACAGTGCAAAAAGCTAAGACCTGGGTACTACCAGTCCACATGCCTGACTGAGGCCTGGCCTTGGGAGTAGCCACTTCACAGGTGCTATATTCATGACAGCTTCCTACTATATGTGTTACTTATTAATAATAAATCAATAAGGAAGCACACAGCAATGATAAACTAAGCAATAGAAAGACACAGAAAGGAAACAAATGAACATCAGTTTGGACAAATATTTAACCTTAGAAAAATCTAAATTTTAACACAATTATATCTTTAGCATTTTGTTATGCTGACAAATATTTTTAATAATAATAAGGTCCCTGCAGTGTGGCACAGTTCGTTGGAGCACTGTCCCATACATGGAAGGATGGTGGGTTTGATTTCCTGTCAGGGCACATATTCAGGTTGCAGATTTGATCCTTGGTCAGGGCATGTTCAGGGGAGGGGTGGTCGGTCGATCAATGTTTCATTCTCATACCAATATTTCTCTCTCTCTTTCTCTCTATCCTTTTCTCTCTCTCTAAAATCAATAAAAGCATTCCTTCAGGTGAGGATTTAAAATAATAATTACCCAGTGATTCCAAAATGGCGGCGGAGTGAATGGAAGCTACACAGACCATCTCCCAGGACCAAACTGGAAATACAACTAAAATAAAGTCAAATCATCGGGAAAAAGCAACGGAAAACCAGCTCGCGAGGACCATACAACCAGGGACACTGAATTGATCCTGGTAGGACTGTGGAGGCGCGAGAGGGGGGCTGGGAGCCCACGGACAGCAGCGGCCTTAGCCTTGAGCAGCTCACTGCCCTCGGGTTAAAGCCCAAGCGGCTCCACAGCGCAAAGGGCCGGACAGAGCGCTAAAATAGCCGGAGCCACTCACCTGGGCTCTGACAGAGGGAGGGCGGACTGGACTGGAACTGTGTGGAGGCACTCGGGATTTGGAGGGCGCTCAGAGCTTTTGCTGAGTTTCAGCCACGCAGGACTGTGGCCTGGCCTTCTTACTCCATCCCAGGGCTCTGGGGAGAGGCGGCAGCCCCTCCCTCGGAGATTCAGCCACACCCAGTTGGGCCATTGAAATGCAAATCGAGGCTCATTAACTACCAGCATCTGCCCCACCCTCGGGAAATCCTCTCATGCTGAATACCTGAAGGAGGTTTTCATTCAACTGAGAACCCAAGGCTCTTCAAGTAACCACGACTAATAGCCTCTAGGCAAAAAGCTAGAGGATAACTTAACCTTTTCTGGGCTTGCAACTCTACCCAGGAAAGTAAGACTCGACAGTGGTGTATAACGTGGGTCCTCTCACGCTCATCCAAACCCAGTACAGGGAGCCACAAACAGCAGAACACCAACATCCACAGGGAAAATTTGGCAGGCTCCAAAAACCACTGAGATAGCCAAAATGGTAAAACAAAGAAACAGATGCCAAATGAAAGAACAAGAGACCTCCACTGAAGATGAGATAAATGAATGGAGTTAAGTAAGTTAACAGAGCTAGAATTCAGAGCCATGATCTTGAGGAAGCTCACCAGCATGTGTAAGGACATCAACACCATGAGCAAAGACATAGAAATATTGAAAATAAACCAATTGGAAATGAAGAATGACATAGCAGAAATGAAGAACACATTGGAAGGACTAAACAGCAGAGTAGAAGAAGCTGAGGACCAGATCAGTGAATTAGAAGACAGGGTAGAAAAAATCAACCAATCATAAAACCAAAAGAAAAAACAATGAAAAAAACAGGAAGACAGCTTAAGAGAACTGTGGGACAACTGGAAACGTAATAATATTTGCATCATAGGAATCGCCGAAGAAGAAGAAAATGAGAAAGGGTTAGAGAATATATTTGAAGAAATAGTGACAGAAAATTTCCCTAATTTGGTGAAGGAAGAAGGCATTCAAGTTCAAGAAGCACAGAGAGTCCCAAGTAAGAAGAACCCAAACAGGCCCACACCAAGACACATAGTAATTAAAATGCCAAAAATTAAAGACAAAGAGAGAATCCTAAAGGCAGCAAGAGCTAAGCAACAGGTTACCTACAAAGGAACCCCCATAAGGTTATTAGCTGACTTCTCAATAGAAACACTACAGGCCAGAAGGGAATGGCATGAAATAATCAAGGTCATGAAAAACAAGGATCTGAACCCAAGACTACTCTACCCAGCAAGGCTATCATTCAAAATAGAAGGTCAAATAAAGAGCTTCCCAGACAAAAAAAGGCTAAGGGAATACATTAGCACCAAACCAGCACTGCAAGAAATGTTAAAAGGACTGCTGTAATTAGTAGAAGAAATAGAAAGGAAAATAGAAACACACTAAACAAAAATGGCAATAAGTAAGTACATATTGGTAATCACCTTAAATGTAAATGGACTGAACGCCCCGATCAAAAGACACAGAGTAGTGGATTGGATAAGAAAGCATGACCCATATATATGTTGTTTACAAGAGACTCACCTCACAACAAAATACTCACATAGGCTGAAAGTGAAGGGATGGAAAAAAATATTCCAAGCAAACAGAAAGGAAAAAAAAGCTGGGGTAGCAATACTCTTTTCTGATAAAATAGATTTTAAAATGAAGGCCATAACTAGAGACAAAGAAGGCCACTACATAATATTGAAAGGATCTGTCCAACAGGAAGATATAACCTTGGTAAACATATATGCACCCAATACAGGAGCACCAAAATACATTAAAAATCTTCTGGAGGACTTCAAAGGAGAAATCGACAGCAATACAATCATAGCAGGGGACTTCAACACCCCACTGACATCACTGGATAGATCCTCTAGACAAAAAATTAACAAGGACACAGAGACTTTAAATGAAGCACTAGACCAAATCGATTTAATACATATTTACAGAGAATTACACCCCAAAACTACAGAATTCACATTCTTCTCAAGTGCACATGGGACATTCTCAAAGATAGACCACATGTTAGGACACAAACGAAGTCTCTCCAAGTTCAAGAAGATTGAAATCATATCAAGCATCTTCTCAGATCACAATGGCATGAAACTAGAAATCAATTGCAACAAGAACATGCAAAGACATTTGACTATATGGAGGCTAAATAGCATGTTATTAAACAATGAATGGGTTACCGAGGAGATCAAGGAAGAAATTAAAAACTTTCTGGAAACGAATGAAAATGAACACACAACAACACAAAATCTGTGGGATGCAACGAAAGCAGTTCTGAGAGGGAAGTTCATAGCACTACAGGCCTACCTCAAGAAACAAGAAAAATTTCTAATAGACTTTCTAACCTCACAACTTGAAGAACTAGAAAGCAAACAAAATGAAAACCCCAGAGCAAGTAGAAGGAAGGAAATAGTAAAGATCAGAGCAGAAATAAACGACATGGAGACCAAAAAAACAATTCAAAGGATCAATGAAACAAAGAGCTGGTTTTTTGAAAAGATAAACAAGATTGATGGACCCTTAGCTAGACTCACCAAGAAACAAAGAGAGAGAACCCAAATACACAAAATCAGAAATGAAAGAGGAGAAGTAACAACTGTCACCACAGAAATACAAAGGATCGTTAACAAATACTATGAACATTTATATGGCAACAAATTCGACAATCTAAGCAAAATGGACTAATTTCTGGAAACACATAGTCTCCCAAAACTGGACCGGGAAGAGATAGAAAACTTGAACAGACCAATAACAACCAAGGAAATTGAAGATGTAATCAAGACTCTCCCAGCAAACAAAAGTCCAGGCCCAGACGGCTTCACGGAGGGGTTTTATCGAACATTCAAAGAAGAACTAACACCCATTCTCCTCAAACTATTTCTAAAAATTCAAGAAGAAGGAAGACTTCCAAATTCATTTTATGAGGCCAGCCTAATTCTAATTCCAAAACCAGAAAAAGACACTACAAAGAAAGAAAACTACAGGCCAATATCCCTGATGAACATAGATGCCAAAATCTTAAACAAAATACTAGCAAATCGGATCCAGCAATACATCAAAAAAATTATTCACCATGACCAAGTGGGATTCATCCCAGGGATGCAAGGCTGGTTCAATATTCACAAATCAATAAATGTAATACACCACATAAACAAAATGAAAGATAAAAACCACATGAGCATATCAATAGACACTGAAAAAGCATTCGACAAAATTCAGCACCCATTTCTGATAAAAACGCTCAGCAATTTGGGAATAGAGGGATCATATCTCAACATTATAAAGGCCATATATGAAAGACCTACAGCCAACATCATACTCAATGGGCAAAAACTAAAAACATTTCCCTTAAGAACAGGAACAAGACAGGGATGCCCACTCTCGCCACTCTTATTTAACATAGTACTGGAAGTCTTAGCCACAGCAATCAGACGTGAAGAAAAAATAAAAGGAATCCAAATGGGAAAGGAAGAAGTGAAACTGTCATTATTCGCAGATGACATGATATTATATATAGAAAACCATAAAGACTCCATCAAAAATCTACTAGACCTAATAAATGAATTAGGCAAAGTAGCAGGATACAAAATTAACGTCAAAAAATCGACGGAATTCTTATACACCAAAGATGAACTCACAGAAAGAGAAACTAAAAAAACAATCCCATTTACCATCGCAGCAAATAAATTAAGATACCTAGGAATAAATTTAACCAAAGAAGTAAAGGATCTATTTGCAGAAAACTACAGGATATTGAAAAAAGAAATAGAGGAGGATATAAAAAAGTGGAAGCACATACCTTGTTCATGGATTGGAAAAATTAACATCATTAAAATGTCCATATTACCCAAAGCAATCTATAGATTCAATGCAATCCCCATCAAAATACCAGTGACATATTTCACAGAACTAGAACAAATACTCCAAAAGTTCATATGGAATCAAAAAAGACCCCGAATAGCCACAGCAATCTTGAAAAGGAAGGACAAAGTAGGTGGGATCACAATACCGGATGTCAGATTATACTACAGAGCTACTATAATCAAAACAGCCTGGTACTGGCACAAGAACAGGCATATAGACCAGTGGAACAGAACAGAGAATCCAGAAATTGACCCAAGACATTATGCTCAACTAATATTTGACAAAGGTGGCAAGAGCATACAATGGAGCAAAGACAGCCTCTTTAATAAATGGTGTTGGGAAAATTGGACAGCTATATGCAAAAAAATGAAACTAGACCATCAACTTACACCATACACAAGAATAAACTCAAAATTGGTAAAAGACTTAAATGTAACTCATGAATCCATAAAAATCCTAGAAGAAAATGTAGGCAACAAAATTTCGGACATCATACACAGCAGAATCTTCACTGATACATCACCAAAGACAAGAGAAACAAAGGGAAAAATGAACACATGGGACTACATCAAACTCAAAAGCTTCTGCACAGCAAAAGAAACAACCATCAAAACGGAAAGGGAACCCACTGTATGGGAGAGCATAATTGCCAATGATACATCAGATAAGGGGTTAATCTCCAAAATATATAGAGTGCTCATACAACTCAACAAAAGGAAGACAAAGAACCCAATTAAAAAATGGGCAGAGGAACTAAATAGACACCTCTCCAAACAGGACATACAAATGGCTAAGAGACATATGAAGAAATGCTCATCATCACTAATCATCAGAGAGATGCAAATTAAAACAACAATGAGGTATCACCTCACACCTGTCAGAATGGCCCCATCAACAAATCGTCAAACAACAAGTGTTGGCGAGGGTGTGGAGAAATGGGGACTCTAGTACACTGCTGGTGGGAATGCAGACTGGTGCAGCCACTGTGGAAAACACTATGGTGTTACCTCAAAAAATTAAAAATTGAATTGCCATTTGACCCAGTGATCCCACTTCTAGGAATATACCCTAAGAAGCCTGAAACACCAACCAGAAAGAATATATGTACTCCCATGTTCATAGCAGCACTATTCACAATAGCTAAGATCTGGAAACAGCCCAAGTGCCCATCAGTGGATGAATGGATAAAAAAGCAGTGGTACATATACACAATGGAGTACTATGCAGCTGTAAGAAAGAAAGATCTCTTATCCTTTGAGACGACATGGAGGGACCTTGAGAGTATTATCCTAAGCGAAACAAACCAAGCAGAGAAAGACAAATATCACATGATCTCACTCATTTGTGGAATATAATAAACATAACAGTCTGGGGAACAGAGTAGACCCAGAGATGTGAAAGTAGGGTACAGCCTGACAACCCTCAGAAGAGGGGGTGGGGGGAGGGAAGAGATAAACCACAGAACTTATACACATGTATGCATAACTGATGGACATGGACAACAAAGCTGGGGAAGGGGTAGAGGGATGGGGAGGAGGGTGTCAATGGGGAAAAAAGGAGAAACATCTGTAACAAAAATAAATTAATAAAAAAAAATAATAATAATAAAAGAAAAAATAATAAAAAATAAAATAATAATTGCCCAGCTGGTGTGGCTCAGTTGTTGAGTGTCAGCTCATGTACCATGAGGTTGCTGATTCGATTCCCGGTCAGGGCACATTCCCAGGTTGTGGGCCTGATCCCCAGTGAGGGGGCATGCAGGAGGCGGCCAATTGATGTTCTCTCCCATTGATGTTTCTATCTCTCTCTCTCTCTCCCTTCCTCTCTCTCTAAAATCAATAAAGAAAAAAATTGTTTAAATAATAAGCAATGTTAAAAAATTTTAAGCACACATTTTTCTCTCATATACTACTGATGTCCTAAGAGTACGTCCACCTTGGAATGCAATGTGGCAATATTTTCAAGGGACTTAATGATACTCACCATCACTGTGCCAGCAATTCTGCCTTGAAGATTGCAGAGTAAGGAAAAAAGTAAAGAATTATGCATACAGATGATCCTCATGGAATCATTCACAGTAGCAAAGAAATGGGAGCAACTTACATGTCCTATGGGAAGCCCATCTCTAACAAAAGTTGTGAGGCTCTGTTTTTGCTTAGGATGTAGAAATTCTAATTCATAACTTCCTTGAGTCTATCAGAGACTTGAATTTGCAAAGTAAACAAATAAATCAAATTCTAAAGCATAGCAAACCCCACCCAGGGTGTTGGGGCACATGATCAGGTTGACTTTTGAAAGCACAAGCAGAATTGATGGGTGGCTATCTTACAAGTAGGCAAAAAGAAAGTAGCTGAATCTTAAACTATTTTTAAAGGCCAAGTGTGGGCTAACATGACAGTTCAACACACCTGAGAGCCTGTGACAAGAAGTAGTCTTCGGCCCATGTTGGGTGCTTATGAAAACGGAAGTGGAGCAGAAGATAAAGAGAGCTCCTCTCAGTGGGGCACATGAAATCCTGCTCGATTCCCAGACCTCTCCCTCATAGGAAGCAAAAACCTGAAGCCACAGGAGAAGAGGTGGGAAATATTCCCATTCATGAGTCCCAGGCAAAGATCTACTACTTCTGAGGGAATGGTATAAGCAAAAACTCCTGCCTCTGGCGAAAGAGTAGGAAGCTTTCTCATTCCCAGGATCCTGCACCTGTACAAATCAGGATGGTTTTAGATTAAAGTACAGGGAACTCTCTCCCACCTAAGACTCTCACAGATACAAAGCAGAGTTTGGTTGCAGAGGGGTGGAGGAAACAAGAATACTGAGAAAGTTCCCACACACACACGTTTTGCTGCACAGGGCCTGCCTAAGACTGGAGCTGGACCAGAAAAACCAAGGATACTTCTGCCACGACCATGAGCTGAGCACTGAATAACAAGCCACTCCTGGAAGAAGGGCAGGAGTGTGGAGAGAGATCTCCCTGGGTGTGCAGGGACTACTGAAAGCTGAGGATGGAGCAGGAGCCTAAAAATATCTGCCCACATTCCAGATGGAGGAATTTGAATTCTGGGGTGCACTGAAGGTAACTATAACAACAGAAAAACCCAAATCCAGCTCACCTGATGGACAAAACAAAAAAGAAAAAAAAAGCTGTGCACATTTCCACTCCTGTTCTATACAAATTGCCTAGCTTTCAATAAAAAATTTTAAGACACACAGAAAAGAAAATTAAACCACTGACAATAGAAAAAGCAATAAATTATGGTCCCTATTATGCAGCATGACAAATGATATTTAGAATATAAAAATATTTTTATGACATGAGTGTTGTCTTAGGAAATAAGTTCAGATACATATCTCCTCATACTCACATAAATAAATAAATAGAATACATTCCTGGAAGCATTATACCAATAACGTGCTTGTACTCAGGGAGTGAGATTATCTTTTGTTAAACGTGTTTTTCTATTTTTGTAGTCCAGATTTAAGGCATTTTTGTCACAAATTTTATATAATAATAATAATAAGCTCTCTCCAATAAAACATGTATGGCTATAAAAGACATTTTCTTCATAATATCCTGTTGTCTAAAAGGAGCTTGGACTGCTTGACTATCAGGGAGCTACAAGTACCAGATTGCTCAGTAAAAAAAGAGACCACCTGCAACTGAAAGGCTGTGCAAAAAATATACCCCAACACATGACTCTTAATCTCTTAAGTAATAGTAGTGTTGGTGTAACAATCAACATTATCATTTAGCATTTATTGCATAATATGGACACTAAATAAATTAGCTCATTTAATATTCATAACTTCATGAAATAAAGAAAACTGACATTCAAACTCTGAATATATTTAAAACATCAGTAGCTATCAAACCCAATTAATATTAAGTAAATAATAATGACTGTAAAAATAGCTGTCATTTACTAATCACCTGCTATATTCTAGACTCTGTCATGTTTTAGATATGGTTTCAAAATAACTTCTTAACTGAGGCTCAGAGAGTTCAGTCAACTTGCCCAAGGTCATACAGCTAGTAAGAGAAGGTGCCCAGATTCAAACAGAGCTATCATGCTTCAATGTATGACTCTCAACCACTGTGCTTTATAGACATCACATTGAAGGCCTTGAATCAGAGCATTCTGCCAAGTTCCTGTTCATAACATAACCTGCAGTATATTATAAGATAATCCTGATTTGTGCAATTGCTTTGGATTCTGGTTTGCTGAATCTTCCTTGCTAGCTGGTTCTGCTTTATTCCTATACAGGCCAGGGCAGCCCCATGACTTGGCAGGGAGGGAGTTTCTCTAAGCTTCCAGATTACCAACCAATTTGTCCTGTGTGCACTAGCACTTTCAGAAGGAGCCCATGTGTCTGGTTCCTAATCAGCCTGTTTCCAGGCCTAGTGCACTATAGGCTTTAGCTTTTTCTGGACATGAAGGTAGTTATTCACTTTTTGTTGTTGTTGTAAGAATATTTAATATTATATCTACCCTTTTACCAAAATTTAAATTGTAAAATAGAGTATTATTAACTATAGGCACAACATTGTATTGAAAATCTTTAGAACTTAATACATCTTCCATGACGGAAACTATAACTATTGAATAGAAGTTCCCCATTTCCCCCTCCCTCCAGCTCCTGGATACTACTATTCCAATCTGCTATTTTTGATGCCTCATATGTGTTAGACAGGGTTCTCCAGAGAATCTCAATCAGTAGGAGATTTTATATATATAGATAGATAGATAGATAGATATAGATGATATAGATATATAGATATAGATATAGATATAGATATAGATATAGATATAGATATAGATATATAGATATATATATAGAGAGAGAGAGGGAGAGGGAGAGAGAGGGAGAGACTGAGAGACTAATTACAGGAATTTGGCTCATGCAGTTATCGAGGTTGAGAAGTACATAACTTGCCACCTGTAATCTGTAGGACCAGGCAAGCCAGTGATATAAACCAGTCTAATTTTAAAGGCCTGAGAACCAGGGGGCTGCTGGTGTAAGTCCTGGAGTCTAAAGGCTCGAGAACCAGGAGCTCCTATGTCCAGGGACAAGAAAAACGGCAATCCCAGTCAAGAAAAGAGTGAATTTACACTTCCTTCATATTTTTGTTTCATCTTAACCCTCAAAGGATTGGATGATGTCCCCCCACATTGGTGAGGGTAGATCTCTTTACTCAGCTTACTGAATCAGATGCTAATCTCTTCCAGAAACACCTGGAAATAATGTTTTACCAGATATTGGAGCATTCCTTAGCTCAATCAAGTTGACATATAAAATTAACCATTACATCATGTAAATGAAATCATGCAGTGTTTGTCTTTGTGACTGACTTATTTCACTTAGCATAATGTCGTCCAGTTTAACTCATGCTGCTGCATATTGTGGAATGCATATATACATTTTTCTTATCCATTTATCCATTAATGGACATTTAGGTTGTTTCTACATCGTGACTATTATACATAATGCTGCAGTAAACATGGAAGTGCAAATATCTCTTCAAGATTCTGCTTTCAACTCTTCTGGATAAAGATCCAAAAGTAGGATTGGTGGGTCATATGGTAGTTCTATTTTTAATATTTTGAGAGACTGCCATATTGTTTCCCATAGTAAATGTACCACTTTGCATTCTGAAGGTAACAGAGTCAGGAAAGGGACATGTTGGTGAGTCTTAATTATAGAGTAAGTCTTTCCTAAATTAGAATCAAAACATGACATGTTCATAATTTGTTTCATTTTAGGTTTAGTCAAGTGCCAATAAGTTGACCTTTCCTATGTGTCTTGCTGGAGAAGTGGGTTGGCACTTCCCGCCTCTTACAATTAATTCTCCCTAGATGGTGTGAAGAATGATCTCAAGCCTGTTGATCATGAAGAGGCCACTACTCTGAGTCTGTAAACCATGTCAGGAAATGAAGTCATCTGGTGAGAATCCATGAAGTAATTCCTGAAGTAAAATTGCTGTATTTTCCTGTATTTGAAATGATTTATTTTCTCTCTGGCACTTTATAAAAAGTTCCAAATTCTCCACACCTTCTTCAACTCTTACCATTTTTTTTTAATACTGGCTATCATACCAGATATAAGTTGATATATCATTATTGTTTTACTTTACATTTCCCTTATGATTAGTTAAGTTGGGAATTTTTTATATGTCTGTTGGTCATTTGTATGTCTTCTTTGGAAAAATGTTTATTCAAGAACATTGTCCATTATATATTTTTTTATCTTTATTAAAGAAAGTTTTGCCCAGCTGGCATGGCTCAGTGGATTGAGCATCTGCCCCATGGACTGAGAGATCCTGGTTTGATTCCCCATCAGGGCACATGCCTGGGTTGCAGGTTCAATACCCAATATGGGGTGTGCAGGAGGCAGCTGATTGATGTTTCTCTCTCACATTGATGTTTCTATCTCTCTCTTCCTTCCTCTCTCTCTAAAAAAATAAGTAACATTTTTTTTAAAAGAAAGTTTCATTGAGCCAAAAGTGAAAGCCAAAAAGAAGACAGGTGTTACAACATGAAGTCCAAACCACTAACAGCATTGCTAGGAAGAAAAGATACATTTCTGTAGTCCTGGAGTTTCTTTGCCCATTTTAAAATCAAGTTATTATTATTGATATTGAACTGTACAAGTTTTAAAATATATTTTGTATATTTAACCCCTTATCAGGTATATGGTTTATAAGTATTTTCCACCATTCCATAAGTTGCCTTTCACTCTATTTATTTTCTTTGCCATGCAGAAGATTTTAGTTTGATGTAGTCCCACTTGTTTATTTTTTCTTTTGTTGCCTGTGCTTTTGGTATCATATCCAAGATAGTGCCAACACCATTGTCAAGAAAGTATCTCCTTCACTTTTCTATCCACTTCTTAGTTTCCATAATAATGCCTCTCTTTTTCCTGTTGATATTCCTTTATTGTTAAAGGAGAACGTGGCAGTAAATATGTGTATTCAATCTGCCCTGCTCTGCTGAAAGTCCTGTTTGTTTTGAATTTCACATATATCTGGATTCACAGAAAGTCAAACTATTACACTTCAGTTGCATGATGTTTGTGATAATAATAATAAAAAGAGCTATTATTGTTGAGCTCTACCATGTGCTAGGTACTATGTTAACAACTTTGCATTCCATTATCTTATTTAAGTTCCAAAGCAACCCTAAGAGATTGGTACAGTTATTATCCCCATTTTACAGTTAAGGAAACTAAGGCTTAGAGGTTAGACATCTATCTAGTGTCATAAATCTTTTAACTGTGTGATTTTCCACTGGAACAAAGTGAGAATTGAAATCCAGTTTCTTTTATTCAGAGCCCACGCTTCACTCTCAATAATATAATGTCTTTTACCAATAATCTTAGTAAAAGGTTCTTTTCCTGGTAACCTATACTGCGTATTTGTCAACAGAGGTGATCTACAGCAAAATTGGAAGTCTATGAATTGTATCTAAAGTAAGAATAGTTTGCCCGTTATATAGTCCCACATTTTCAATGTAATCCTGAGGATGCAGTCAACATCCCTTCTTATCTAGAGTCCTCATACTTTATGGAAAGAACTAGAAAATTATTTATTCTGAGGCAAAATAACTTTTAACTTTCCCAAGGTATTATACTTTAACTAGAACTACCACATATCAAACTAAACAAATGGCGGTAGATAAATAACCAAATGGCCACAGTACTCCACTCCTCTCTTTACTCAGGTCTTTGCAATATGACATTGTAGCTCCTCCAACCATGAGACTCTTTTCCTACAGCTTAACTCCACTGGGCTCATCACTTACTTCTGCCCATAAACCATACAGGAAGTTATGGTGTGCCAGTTTCAGCCCTCACTGGCATTCTTTTTCTCACTTGGACCCTGGTTCTGCCTGGCTCACCTGCTGGAGGGTGAGAGCTCATGGAGAACAGAGTCAAATCACCCAGTTCTCCCAGCCAAGGCTCAGGCCTTCAAGCAAGCCTAGCCAAAAACAAAAGAGCAGCCTACAGAACCCACATCTGACTGCTGAAGCATGAGAGACCCCAGCTGATCCCACCCAACATTTGTGACTCACAGAACTGAGATAAATAAGTGGTTGTTGTTTTGAGTCATTACGTTTTGAAGTGGCTTATAATACAGCATTATTGTGGTAATAGTTAACTGATGCTAAGGTGAAAGTGGCATCTCTAGAATTTCAATTATGGCTGTCTATATGGCCCTGAATTGGAGGATCTTAGTCTCTAGATTAAGGTGGAAAAAAAGAGAAAAAAATCTTGAGACTAACCCACTACCCCTACTAGAGGATTTCTGAGCCTTTGCTTCTATTGTGCCAATACCAGTGTGGCTTGACATTCAGTCGGAGAAAGAAAGGACCCACTCTCTCTTCCTAATATCTGGAATCTAATGTTGAGGTCCCTCTTTTAACAAGCAATATAAAATATTTATATTCACTATATATTTTAAGATTTCCATTTAAAATAAATATAATGTTTGTCCATATTTCATCAAGGATATTTCAATAAATACTTTAATGTACACATTTATTTCCTTATTAAGTTTGACAACAGGAGAGAAAGCTGAAGACTACTTATGGCCGCAATTACTAATTTTCTTTCAATACCAATTGCCCTTTTTTTTTTTTTATCAGAGCCTCCTTATTTTACCAGGTACACGGCCACCCAAGATAGAAATCACCTCTCTTCATCTCCGTTGCAGCCAAGTCTGGCCTTATAGGATGTACAGGCCAGTGGGATGTGAGCAGAAGGAAGGTGTGCTACTTCTCTATGCTTCTCTCCCTCTTCCACTGCCTGGATTGAGGATGTGACACTGAACCATGTTGGTCTGTCCTGACCATGGTGACAATAAGTGCGGCCCAAATATGTGCAGCAACAGGATAGAAAGAATCCCGGTTCATGGATAGCCTTAGTGAGAGGAACCTGAGCACCAGCCCTAGGCTTTGTATCTCTAGGCCACAGGGTAAAAGTAAAATAAATATTTTACTTATTTGGAAGAAAGTCTACCTTGAGTTTCTATTTTCACAGATGAACATATAGCCTAATACATGTTCCTCACAAAAAAAATTTTACCAAATTATTAATATTTTCTTCATTTCTTACTGAGTCTCATTAATTTAAATAGTGCTTCTCTAAACTTTTGAAAAATGATGAGCAAAGATATCCTATGATTTATTTCTCAATGTCCCTTACACAAAAATACTTGTGTGATATTCTTCCTTAGATTTTGTTTCAGGAGAAAAATATTTTTTAATTACTTCATAGTTTTGTAAAAAATAAACAACTCTATGACATTAATTTTTACATGTACTACCAGAAAACTAAAGGCAATTATACTATCCAAGTATTATAATATGCTCTAGTCACTAAAATTCTTATTTCTTTCATTTTTACTTTATTTAAATCTATATTAAATGTTTTATTTTGTACTTTGATTTAATCAATAAGACATTACACTTTTAGAAATAGGTAGGGCCCTGGCCGGTTTGGCTCAGTGGTTGGAGCGTCGGCCTGTGGACCAGAGAGTCCTGGGTTCGGTTCCCACTAGGGGCACATACAAAAAAAAAAAAAATAGAAATAGGTAGGAAAACACATTTAGTAACTAAATGAATGAGTGCTAAATAGTGTACTACAGACTATAATATCTATAGAAACTTAGAGGAGTGGGAAATTAAATAATCAGCAAGATTATTATATATGGCCAGAGAACACCCTTACTAACTGATACTCTGTGGGGGAAAAGTTATCTCATTAGAATTCTAGGAAAATGTTATATTCTCTATTGATTTATTGAAGAATCAAAATATCCATTGATATAAAAAAGATTCTGAGGTCTGCAGATAAGATCCTATTTAATAAAATATTTTCTTAATTATCTGTAATACCTTATTAGTATCTCCCAGAAATCATGTTTCTGCGAGCACATTTTGGGAACAAGTTGAGATGAGAAAGTTTTCGTAAAGAAGGTCGAATTTGAGCCTGGATATTAAAGAATGTTTAAGGCTTACATGAGTGATAGAATCAGTAGAGGGTTGTCCAGGCAAGAGGAAATCATAAATATCCTTTGGGCATCTGCAGTAGACTTGGTATGCAGGGAGAACCATATAGTCCTAGTGCTTGGAGACTTTGATCTGCTGTGCAATAGAAACCTCAATGATAGGCAGTCTTGTAAGCCCTGAGGACACAATGATGAAAGGTGGGAACACAGAAGAAGCATGGTGCATACATGCAACAAGGATACAGCCAGCATGACTGATGCTGAAAGTTAGGGTCAGTAAAAAATGAGGTCCAAATTGTGGAGGGTCACTAATTCAAAGAGACAACATTGCCAGTGAAGACTATAGAAATTAAGACTTTGATCATGGAAAGAGAATTCTAGAAGAAAATTTTAACAAAATTTAGTATTTGCTTAAATAGTGGCATTTTCTTCCTATTACAAAGTCTGGAATTTCTGTTGGACAACTATATATTGCAAAATATACTGTATGCTATGGACTACATGTTTATGTCCCCCCCAGCTCCAAATGTTAAACCTACAATTCCAGATGTAATGGTATTAGAAATTGGGGCATTTGGGATATACTAAATGAGAGTAGAGCTCTCATGATGGGATTATGCCCTTATAAGAAGAGACATGAGAGAGTTAATTTTTTTTTCTGCATTCTGCCACATGAGGATGCAACAAGAAGATGCTGTCTGCAGACCCAGAAGAGGGCCTTCACCAAGAACCAAATCTGCCAGCACCTTGACCTTGGACTTCTCAGTCCCCAGAACTGTGAGAAATCAATATTTGTTATTTAAGCCACCCAGTCTAAGGCAATTTGTTACAGCTGCTCAAACTAAGACACTATGATTAAATTAAGTAAAATTCATACATTTAAGATGTAATATACACTAAATTATAATGGGATAGCTTGTTCAATAAAGGTGATTCACTCTAATGCATATCACAATTTAAAAATGACTGTGGGTTAATAGGAGTCATTAATTGCTTTATAAACTCATAATCTTCTCCAATGTAAAATTATAAATTTCCAGTGACATTTTTAATTGAATTAAAGCTGTTGAAATATGTATGAAGGAAAGCAGAGGCCTACTCCGGATGGAGATAAAGACACACATCACTGGTGAGGTCTTTGTCACTACTCTATATACCATTCTCTTTTCTAAGCAAGTCACAAAAAAAGGAAAGATGCCTTCCTGCAATCCAAGACACCTTAGTAGTCAGATCATATGTTAATCTTCATAAAGTTATGCTTCCCCTCCACACTTTTCCATCAAATTACACATACTGAAGCTTTGATAAATCAGCTGGCTTAAGAAATTAGACAAAAGGTGTTATTGGTTAGTCAAGCTGAATGTATATCATTTTGGACAGAGTAACATTTTCATTAGCCTGGAATATCTCCTGCTATTTGGATGAGAAATGCTGGAATTCTAGGCCTTTTGGAGAGGATACAATAGACCTCAGGGAGCAGTGCACTTTCATTATATCTAAAGGCCAATCAGGTGAGCAACTGCATCTTTGGACTTTTTGCACAGAAAGCTGCTCAGTCCTTCCTGTTCAGCAAACAACCAAAGAGAACACTGGCCTTTCCACCCCACCTTGTCTTTTCAATAAAGACAGATGACTATTGTTGGTTGATATCAACAGAATGGCTATCTCTATCAGTGGCCTTTAAGTTCCACTCCATGAGCCAGCCCAACAAAATTCAGTTCAACAAGTATGCACTGAATACCTGCTGGACATAAGACAATAAACTAAACATGGGGATACAAATATGGGAAGCCTAAAGACTCTCTTCAAGGTATCTGCGCAAATAAATGAGGCCTGCAGATCACTGTACCTTGTACATCTCTCACTGCGGTTCAGCATGTAGACCAAGAATATAAACCCATGAGTCAAACTGCCTTGGTTCCAATCTTGGAAAGTTGTTCTGCAGCTTCCTAGCTTTTACCAGATTTCTGTACTTAAGTTATCTTTTCCACAAAATATGGATAGAAAATATCTTATTCATAGGATGATTATGATAACTAAATGAGTTAGTACACATATGGCATTTAGAACTGTGTCTGGCATATAGAAGTGGCATATAAGTGTTTGCTAGTATTATTGTTGGTGTTGTTATTTACAATAGCCAGATAACTTATCTTTACAGCCAGTAATTTACATGTTTGCTATCTCCATCATTCTGTGAGTTCCTTAAGAACAGGGGTAGTGATGAACTGCTACCTAGCAAAATGTCTGGCACACAATAGTGCTCAATATGTGTTTATTGAAAGAAGAATGAGGAAATGAATTTACAGAGTGCTATGGGAGCTGAGAATAGGGACAGATATCTTAAAATAATCAGGATAAAATAAGTCTTTTTGTTGCAACTCAACTGGCCTAGACTTCATTTCCAGGTTTAATTTAGAGGGGAAGGAATAGAAGGTTAGAGGGAAAGTGGAAGACAGGATTAAGAGTTGGGTTCCTAATGCCTGGTAACATTTTTCAGTATTTTCTTAATGAATTAGTAAGTGTAGAAATTTAAAAAATCAGTGAATGAGTTTGAAAATGGAGATCAAAAGTATGTCTTCAGTGGCATTGTGGTCTCAGTGGAGTGACGGTGGGACTGTGGACCCTGGATGCGAACTGTGTCCAGATGAAAGTGCTCAGGCCCTGGAATCAGACACACCTGGGCCCAAAGCCCAGTTCTGCCATGTTTCAGCTCAGGCAGTTCAACTAACCTCAGTTTCTCATCAGAAATGGATTCTTGTGAGGGT
This sequence comes from Tadarida brasiliensis, assembly GCA_030848825.1. Taxonomy (NCBI): domain Eukaryota; kingdom Metazoa; phylum Chordata; class Mammalia; order Chiroptera; family Molossidae; genus Tadarida; species Tadarida brasiliensis. The sequence goes on along the minus strand of CM061261.1, from coordinate 65,185,030 downwards.
TCAGTGAAGTAACATGTTAACGTACCCAGCACAAGGCCTGGAAAGTAAAGAGGGCTCAACTAAAAAAAAAAAAAAAAAAAAAAAAAAAAAAGTATGTCTTCAATATCGCTTGGCAATACAGCAGACAAAAAATTCTAAAAACCCTATACAAAAAACAAACTTAAAATTCAACATAAATTATGAAAGATTTGCTTCTAAATGCATAATTGCATTTACAAGAAAGTCAGGAGTAACTTCGGAGATCACCTGAGCATTATCTTAATGACAAAAAAATGAAAGAAATTTGGATATAGGTGTCATGTTACATGGAATTTATAGAATGAAATATGCAGCATTAAAATAAATACAGTTCTCTATGCACTGATATGGGAAGTGTTCAATGATTTTTGTAAAACAAAATACAAAAATATGTACATTATGCAACCTTGTGTTGTAAAAGAAATACAATTAAGAATATGTATTACTACTTATTTTTTATGCATAAAGAAAATATGGAAGAATACATAACAGAATTATGATAAGGGTTATCTGCTTTACAGAGAAAGAAATCAGGAGTGATAGAAAAAGTAGCTGAGCACTGGATGGGAAGGTGGCTGCAGTCTAGGGTAGTTCTGTCCACTTGCTCCCAGCACCAGACCAGACTTGCAGCTAAACTGCAGAATATTGGTCTTGAAAAACTAGCTGAAAAATAGCTGATCTGAAATGCTCTGAGTGGGGAGAGCAGAGGAGCCGGAGAAGACACAGAGTGGGTGAGCCAACACCAGGAGCTGTGCAGCACAGCTGGGAAGCTGGAGGGCAGGTGTGGCAGCTCAGCGCCTGCCTCCTGGGAGCATGAGGTGTCAGCCCCAAGCAAGGACCCCAAACCAGAGCACCAGAGAAGGGAAGGGGAGCTTACCGTTGCATCCAGCAGTGGGAATCAGTGGTGATTTGGTCCAGCTGGGAGACTAGCTGGCACTATCCCAGGCAAATAGCGAGTGCTTGTTTGCAACACCAGCCTGGGAAGTGCACCCCGATTTGGTGTCTGCAAGAGGAGCCACGCAGCAGAACTCTGGACCAGTGGAAGGGTCTGAGAGGGTCACCCAGCGCGAATCTGAGGGGCGGATTATTCGCTGAAAGAACTTTCAGCAAAGAGCAGGACAGGGGCCAGTCACAGTGACCTGGGAAAAGAAGTGCAATCCTCCCCACCTTAAGCAAAGAGGAGGTGCCTCTTCCCCTACCTGTGGAACGACTTTGTGCTGGAAATCTGTGCCTTTATGGATTGGCCTCGTGGTGTGGGGAACTCAGACATCTGGCCTGGGTAGAAGACCTGCCCAGTGAGAGTCAGCCATGCTGAAAGATTAGAGAGCCAAGCCCGGCTGGGTTTTATTTTTATCCCCTCCTGCTTGGGGTGGTGACAAGGGGGTGCCAGTGACCCAGGCAGAGCTGAGGCATTGGAAGGAGAGGAAGTGCTCACCTGTCCCTCCTACAAGCTATGTGAACAACCCTCAATGCCAGTCTGTTCAAACCATCCTGACGGGGACTGGATAACCCCTCAGAGCCCAGTTCCGTGTGGAAAGGGAGAATAGCTCAGAACAAGGACATTCAAGGGATCCAGCAGATCCAGCCTCCAGGCTAGGGAGGCCCCACCCACCAGACTATTTGGGGATCTGTCCTGCAGGGCTTCAGTCAGGTTGCCCAAAGCCAGGTAGGGACAGTGATCCACACTGGCTTGCACCAGAGAACTGCCCAGGAGGCCTTGAGATCTACACAACAAGTGATCAGATCCAACAATATCAGAGCAAAATCCAGCAAACTCCACAAATAGCAGATCCAAAGATTTTTTTGTTTGGTTTGTTTTTTATTTCTCTTTCTTCTTTTTTTTTTTTTCATATTCTCTTATTGCTATCTTCCATTTTAGTCTATTTGTTTTTCATTCTCTTTACTTTAAATTTTTTTAATTTAATTTTTCTTTTTTCTTTTCCCATTTTCTTTTATTCTATATTTTATTATGTTCAGTATTATTACTTTTACAATTATTATTATTCCATTCATTATTTTCTATCTTTTATTTTTTATACTTATTCTATTTCTGGTTTCTTCTGTCTTTGTTTCAGATTCTCCTTTTTCATTTTTTTCTCTTCTAATTCTTTTGCTCTCATGTCTTCTAGTATTCCTTTTTGTGTGTGGTTTTTTGTTTGTTTGTTTTATAGTCTTTTTGTTGTGGTTGTTGTTTTTATTATTGTTGTTTTTCTTCATTTTTTTTTTTTGGTTTGGTTTGATTTTGTCTTGTTTTTTTCCATAAGTACTTGTATAACAGTTGGCACAACATAGTCGAGATTAAGACTCAAGGTCAACAAGCCTGAGGGCTGAGCCCACCCACAAATGGAACAACAGCAGTCAAAACCCAAATTCAACAGGAGAGCACCAATAACCCACACAGGGGTCATTCATAGAGCACCCAGCTCAGAAGATCAAGGAGACTACACCACTGGGTCCCACATAGGGAAGGACACCCCACATAAGAAGGATACTCCACATAGACTGGGAGGCATATCAGTCTTATTTGATACTCAGAAACAAACACAAAGAAACAGTAAAAATGGGCAAACAAAGAAAGAGGTCCCAAATGAAAAAACAGAAGGAATCTCCAGAAAAAGAGTTCATGAAACAGAGGCAAGCAATTTATCAGGTAGAGAGTTCAAAGTAATGGTTATAAAGATGCTCAAACAATGTAGTGAGAACTACAAGCAACTTAATGAGAACTACAATGAACTGGGTGGGAATTACATCACCATGAAAAAGGATATAAAAACTATGAATAAATACCAATTGTAAATGAACAAACACATAGCTGAAATAAAGAATACTCTGAAAGGAGTATTAGTATTAGTATCAGTAGATTAGAAGAAGCTGAGGACCAAATCAGTGAATTAAAAGAGAAGGTAAAAACAAAACAAAAACATTCAATTAGAGCAGCCAAAAAACAAAAACAAAAACAAAACATAAAACACATGAGGACAGTATAAGGGAATTGTGGGACAACATAAAATGTAGTAACATCTGAATCATAGGGGAACTAGAGGAAGAAGAAAGTGAGCAAGGGATAGACAATCTGTTTGGAGAAACATTGAAAGAAAACTTTGCTAACGTAGTGAAGAAAATAGTCACACAAGCACAGGAAGTACAGAGAGTCCCAATCAAAATTAACACAAAGAGAACTGGAGCAAGACACATCATAATTAAAATGGCAAACATTAAAGACAAAGTGATTTCACTTTGCCCTGGTTGGTTTGGCTCAGCGGTTAGAGCGTCGGCCTGCAGACCAAAGAGTCGCGGGTTTGATTCCAGCCAAGGGCACGTACCTTGGTTGTGGTTCGTCCCTGCCTGGGTTGGGGTCGTGTGGGAGGCAGCCAATCGATGTGTCTCTCTCACATTGATGTTTCTCTCTCCCCCCCGCCACACACACACTCTATCTGAAGATAAATGGAAGAATATCCTCAGGTGAGGATTAAAAAAAAAAAAAAGAAATCACTTGGCAATTTAGAAAATATTTTAGGCCCTGGCTGAGTATTGCAGTTGGTTGGAGTATCATCCTGGTACGCCAAGGTTGTGGGTTTGATCCTCAGTCAGATGTGATAAAAATAAAAATGAAAACTTACCATTTGCTACAATATGGATGGACCTAGAGGGAATTATGCTAAGTAAAATAATTCAGACAGAGAAAGACAAATACCATGTGATTTTACTTACATGTGGAATCTAACAAAGAAAATAAATGAAAAACTTAAGCAGAAACAGACTCATAGATACAGAGAATAAACTCAGGGTTTCCAGATGGAAGGGGTTGGAGGACTGAGTAAGAAAGGTAAGAGGATTAAGAAGTACAATTGATAGTTACAAAACTGTCACAGGAATGTAAATACAGCATAGGGAATATAGTCAATAACATTGTAATAACTATGTATGGTACCAGATGAGTACTAGAATTATCAAGAGATCACTTCATAAATTATATAATTGTCTAACCACCATGCTGTATACCTGAAACTAATATAATATTGAATGTCAACTAAAACATAGATAATAATAAAGAAATATTCCTTGTGAATATTAATATAAAAATACTCAACAAAATACCAGGAAATGGAATTCATCAACTTATTAACAATATTATGCACTACAATTAAGTGGGACTTATTTTGAAATACAAAGGGGCTTCAACAAACAAACAATAATCAATATATACTACACTAACAGAATGAGGGGAAAATACACTAGATTATATTAATTAATACAGCAAAAAAATTTAACAAAATTTAATACACTTGTTTGATTAAAGAAAAACACTCAATAAATTAAGAATAGAAGAAAACTTATATAAATAGAAAAAAAATGTAATGAAAGCCATCTATGAGAAACCTACAGCTAACATCATGCTCAATGTGAAAGACTGAAAATTTCTCTCGTAAGATCAGGAACAAGACAAGGATGCCTGTTTTTGCCACTTCTGTTCAACATATTATTGGAAATTCTAACAAAAGCAATTAGGGAAGAAAAAATAAACAAAAGACATTCAAAGTAAGCAATATATTTTTATTTTAGAATGTTTTTTATCTGTATTTGTATTTTATTTTAAAATAAGATTTTTAAAACCAACCTCAAATTATATTTCAGAATATAATTAAATATCTTGCAGAAAACCAGTACCCCCACAAAGAACAACTAAGAAAACTAGACAAAATGAAAACAAAAATAAAACAAATCAAAATGACTCTTGCTTATAGGCATTAGAGAATTTCAAATGAGGACTTCATGGGCCAATATCCTGTAGAGGAAGAAACCTCACAGAAAAGAGCTGATATTCTGCACTAATATTTTTTTTTCCAGAGCATTTGCCAATTCTTAGCATAAACTCTATCAGAGATTCCAGTCAGGGGCTACTGATAGGAAGCAGAGACATCAGCAGAAATTTTGGTAATCCCAATTAGCTAGATAAACATTAGAATTCAGGGCTGACATAGCAGCCACATAAGATATAGGACCCTAGTGGAAGAGATATGCAAGCAAATGAGCCTGCCATTCTGGAAGAACATAACATTACCTAGATGTTATCTAAAGGACCTAGATCCCGTACAATTTATTGCATACAATGCCCAGCATCCAGTCATAAATTATAAGAATATTTGGAAGCAAAGTGAAAAGTCAGACAACAAAAACACATATAGAATATCCAGTTACTTGAATTATCAGACATGAAGTGTTTAATAGCTATGATAACATAGTCAAAAATAGATTACAGCTTTAAAATTTCACCAGAGAACTGGAATTTGAAAAAAAAAAAAAAAAAACCAATCAAGTAGAAATTTTAGATTTGAAAAATTCAACAACTGAAATTAAGTAGTTGAGCTTACCATCAGATTGGACGGCACAAAAGACAATTAATGGATTGGTATGGAGTCAGTAAAGAACACCCAGGTTGAAGCTCAGAAAGCAAAACTCATAGAAAATACAGCAAAGAGTATGAAAGACATATAGAAATATCAAAAAGCTGTAATATACATGCAAATGGAATTCCAGAAGTGAAGCAGAGAGTAAACAGAACTGACACAATATTAGAAGAAATAATTGCCTAGAATTTTTCAAAACTGACTGCAGATATGATGCCATAGTAGTAAGAATCCCTACAGACCTCAAGCAAGATAGATATAAAGAAAATCACACCTAAAACCATCAGAGTAAAACTATTGAGAAAATTATAAAACTGTCAATGAGCCATATCAAAAACAAAAAGATCAGTAGATAAATGATAAGATACACTATTTTTATGGACAAGAAGACACCTATAACAATACCATAGACTTTCCAAAATAACCTATAAATTTAAAGGAATTTCAAACAAAACTCCAGTAGTATATATCATGCAATTTGACGAGCTGTTTCTAAGATGTATATGAAAAAATAAGAGTCAAGAAACATGAAGACACTCCTGAAAAAGAGTGAAATGAAATACTTGTCCTACAACAGATTGAGGCTTTTTATAACACAATGTGGTATAAGCTCAGAAATAGACAAATGACCCAACTGTACAGAAAAAAGTCTAAAATTAAACCCATGTATAAATTAAAACCTATTCTATTTCAGTGCTATCATGGTAGATCCTAGGAAAAGAGTAAAATTTTAAATGCTACTGGGCAATAGGTAGTCCATGTGGAAAAGAGAAAGAAAACGGGAATCTCTACACTAAATTTTACATAAAAACAAATTTCAGGTGGACTACATTCTGTAAAAAGTAGTACTAAAAGCATATAGAAAAAAAGTAAGACTCATCTATGTTGGGGTTAGTAAAGAATTTCTTAATTAAAATATAAAAAGCACAAATTCTAAAGGATTAGTCAAATTCACCTACATAATAATTTAAAAACTATTATTAAAACAGTATTTAAAAGATTCAAGGATAAGAGAAAAACTGGGAAGAGTATTTGCTCCACATTAACCAAAGAAGGATTATTCATAATGTACATATTTACGGCAATGAGAAAAATAAACAAAAGGTATAAATAAGCATTTTAAAGATACATAAGTGCCTACAAACAACAGCAAAAAGTACTTTCTCTTATGTATAATTATGGTAAAGCAGAATGAGATACCATTTTAAACCCACATGAATAAAACTGAAAAAAATTAAGTCTTATAATACCAGTTGTTGCATGAATGTATAGCAAAGAAGACACATGCACTGCTGTCAACTGGTAGAACCTCTCTGGAAGACAGTTTAGTAATAATTAGTAAAATTGAAGAAGCATGTTCCATAGAATCTAGCAATTCAACTTTTTGTTATATGCACTCTAGAATAGGTCTTGCATGTGTATACCAGGGGAAAAAATGCATGCAAATTTCATGGCAGCATTGTTTAAAACAGCAGGAATTTGGAGCATTAAAACGTATCTTATCTGTAAAATTACTATAAAAACTGTACCATGTATTCATACAATGAAATACTACTTTCCAGTGAATAAATTGGAGGTACATGTATCAACATCAATGAATATCACCAGCAGAAAATTAAGAGGGACAAAGTAATGCAAAAATACATACAATGTATTTACATAAAGTTTAAAATATCTATGACAAGTTAAATATAAAGAAAAACTATAAATACAATCAAAGAAAGGATAAACAAAAATTCAAGATAAATATAACCCATAGACAGAGACAACAGTGTGATGATGTCCAGAGGGAAGGGGTATCGGGGGTTGGGTGGAAGTGGGCAAAGAGGGGAGGGAAATGGGGATATCTAATAGTGTCAACAATAAAAATAAAGAAAAACAAATTTAAGGTAGTGGTTACTTCTGAATGGAAGGAAAGATATTCAAATAGTAAACAACAGGCTTCAAAGGTATAAGTATTGTTTTACTTCTTAATGTGGGCACTTGCACCAGGAAATGTGTATTATATTTTTACTCACACTTTCTATATTTGCTATACACTTTCTAGTGTATAAATGAGATATTTCTAATATATTTCTAAAACAAAAATGTGAAACAATGATAACACTCTATTGTATAAAATATGAAAAATTTCAAAAAATGTTTTAAATTCATGTATATATACCATTATTACTGTATGAAGAAAGTTCTACCAGGGTCAAACTATATAAATCAAACATGGGTGATTGTTGTAAACATTGTACGTTGCCTATACAACATCAATTCCTTCCTGCCTTATTTCTAATATAACCTCATTTTGTTTTGTTTTTTCATGTTTTATTTAATATCCAGATAGAATGAGGGACTCTGAATAAGCCCCAGCAATAGTTATTTAAACAAGAGACTATAGGTGACATTAATTGGTCAAATTAATTTCATCCAATCAGACTAAGGGAAGGACTTCTATTCCATGGTTGTGGAGAAGGTTTTCCTAATACACGTAAACAAGGAATCACATAGCATCAATTGCCACAAATAGCTATCTGATGATCAAAGAGGAACCAGGCATAGGTTAAGACAATTTAGTAAAGCTCAGCGGAGAGAAAAGACCTATATCCTTGAAGACAAAATTGAACCAGTTCAAACTTCAGATTACCATGTATGTATATGAAATAATAACCTTACAGCTTAAAGGCAACCTGAATAAAAGTTTCTGTATTTGCAACTGAAATTAAACTGACTGATAAATCCATTGAATAGGTGAAGATTAAGATAGGAATTATAAACAAGTAGGTATGGACAGACAAGGACAAATGGGTAGGACATTTGTTGGACAAATAATATTTTTGAGATGAACTGACCTTTTGTTACATTGATTCTGAAGGGCCAGCTCCCTTTTGCTCCACTTCAGTTATTAATCCCCAGTGTGTACCCTGTTTGGTAACGTAAATGTCAATACGGTCAATGTGGTAGCACACACTTTGTAGGAGTAGAAAGAGGCAGGAGAAAAGATGCTTTCTGCCTTTTCCCATTGCCATTTATCCTCATTTATTTCCTGTGATGGCCTTACTTGAAAATTACTCTGAAATCTCAGGTATCTAGATATGCAAATGAGAAAGTTGCCAACTTTAACTCCATATTTTTAAAAAGTAGATCAAGAACTACTACTTTGAGAGGTAGCCTGCATAGCAGTCAATAGACAAAGGTTTAAATTCTAGCTCAACTACCTATTAGACATGTGATGTCAATTGGTTGCTTAATCTTTCTCAATTTTTTCATTTGTAAAAAGGAGATATTATAATAAGATTTAAGTGAGTCAGTATATGTAAAGTACCTACAAATAGGAGGCTCCACAGTAAATGCTATTCCCCTTTCTCCTCCTCTCAGTTATGAAGGATGTCCTTGGCAAGTGTGCTTTGTAGCGTTACCATTTATAAACACAGCATCAATTTTGAAGGAAGTGAATATCACATCTCATATATATAGGAGATGGTTAGATTGACCCATTAGCACATGAAATTATTACTAAAACTATTACAGGTAATATGTGTTAACTAAATGAGTCATCACATTTGCATTCTTAAAGTTATTCGAATATCTAAGTCTCTGTTAAAATTCACAGTAATGTTATTTTTTCTAACTAGAAAATAAATTTAAAATTTTTCTTTCAACTCAGATTTGAATGATTCAGCATATTCAAATAGAATTCAAATAGAACATTCAAATACGTGTTCCTATAAAAAATTAAAACTCACAAATCCTTATGAGATATCAAAAAAACTTTTGAGTTCATACACCAAATAAGAATTCTTTTATTTTTATCACATCTACTGTGATCGTTAATGGGATGTGTCAACTTGGCTAGGGCTGTATTGCCCAGTAATTTGTTCTATTACCAGTCTGGATGTTTTTGTGAAGGCATTTTTTAGATGTGACTAACATTTAAGTCAGTAGGACTAAGTAAAGCAGATGATGCTCCCTAGTGTGAGTGGGTCTCTTCCACTCCGTTGAAGTCCTTGAGTAAACACTGAGGTTTCAGAAAGAAAGCAATTCTGTAAATAATGCTGCAATGAACATTGGTGTTCAGATCTCTCTTTGAGATAGTTATTTCATTTTCTTAGAATATATACCCAGAAGTGGAATGTGAAATCTGAAAAGAAAAACAAATTCATAGAAACAGAGAACAGAATGGCTGTTGCCAAGGATGAAGGTTAGGAGATGGGGGAAATGGGTGGAGGTGGTCAAAGGATACAAATTTCCAGTTATAAGATGCATAAGTTTTGGGAATGTGATGTACAACATGGTGACTATAATTAACACTGTATTGTATAATTGAAAGTTGCTAAGAGAGTAGATTTTTAAAAGTTCTCATCATAAACACATGCACACACACACAGATTGTAGCTCTATGAGGTGATGAATGTAATAACTAACCTTATTGTAGTAATCACATGTCAGTTATATCTCAATGAAGCTAGAAGGAAAAAAGGAGAAGCAAATCTGCTTCAAAACTGCAACATGGAAATCCCACCTGAGTGCCCGCCCAGCCTGCAGATTTTGGCCTGAAGACTGAAACATCAACTCTTACCTGAATTTCTAATCTGCCAGCCTGCTCTACATATTTTAGATTTACCAACCTCCACAATCATGTGAACCAGTTCTCCTTATATATATATCCTATTGCTTCTGTGTTTTTGGAGAAGCCTGACTAATTGACAATGAGAAAAAAATCTTGAAAGTTAAAGTTAGACTTGATTGAATAACTTTGAACCTTATTCTAAATTTATGCAATTAAATATCATTTTTATAGACAATATGGCAATTCTCACATTGACCCCACAGAATACTAATTATTTTAAATTCTGTATAATATAGTTTTGAATACTCAATACCAAAGAAAAGCCATCCATCCATCAAATTTACAACTTCACCTTTGTATCTTTCTTAAATATCTTTTATTGCATATGATTTCTGCCCTGATAAATACCAGTCTTTCTGTGACTAATAGTATCCCATTAGCACATGAGTACACTAGCAGCAGGATAGTGTTAACATATTTCAGATAAGTAATAGTCCTCAAATAATAATAATTTTGCCTACAATAATTTTAATAAAATCATTGCTAATCTATGAAACCATAATATTGGACCTTTATCAAGAAAAAATAAATTCTAATTTTATGGAGCATACATGTAAATGAGATTCATATTTCAGAGTGTCTGTTGGATGAAGAAGCTAAATAACCATCCCCCAAACCCCCAAAAATAAACCATTTGAAAATTCCTCATAAGAATTTACAATGGCTCATAGATTGACAAGATACATAGTGAGATTTTCGCCAAAAAAATTTGCTGCAAATTGTCAGATAAAATGAAATAACTTTTTACATTTGTAAATGCTAGGATACTTTAAAAGGAGTTAGAAATTATAAACCCCTTCTGAATAATGACATTTCCAGAGATATAAACTTTTATATGTGACCTCAACAATTTTTATATCATTCTAATGTAGATTTTATCCATTTAAAAATATCAAGAGAGAAAGTCTGACTTCAATTAACTTTATATAGTCATGTTAACAGCCTATATGGTGGTTTGTAGGGACATAATAATTCATTTATTGCTATTTTTAAATTAGAAATTTGGGCTGTTTGAGTAATTTAAGTGAAAATAGATACTGTCAATTGCCATATCAGTGACAAACTTCCAATATAACCCCTGTGGGTGTTTTTGAGTCTCTAAGCCTAGTTAGTGACCACATCTTTCAGAAATCTTTTCCCCTCCTTCACTGCTAATGTCTTTCTTTCTCAAATCAGCCACTTTTAATTTTTGTCTTAATTTTTATAGCTTTATTAGAATATCTTTGATAAAACTCTTTATACCTTGGGTGAATGATTCAAATAAATTCTGTCTAAATTATTTGCCTACATATTTTTCCTTGAAAATTCATCTTCCACCCTGTAGCAGAATTCATTGTTTTTCTCCAGTCTCAGATAGAACCATGTTATTTGTTTCCTGATCAAATTTCCTCAGTTTCCATTGCCTATGGGATGAATTTCTAATTTAGTGTGGCATACCAGGCTCTTCATTATCTTTCCCCTGCTTACTTTGCAAACATTTTGACATTGCACCTAAGATACTTTAATATCTATGACTATGGATGTATTCTTCCCCAAATATGACAGACTCTCTCATGCCTCTGTGCCTTTGCATCTCTATCTCCATCAAACTCTTCCTCATCCTCTCTGCTGACAAATACTATTCATATTTTGAAACCAAGCTTTTCTTGATGCCTGTCTCCTGAGCATTTTGTCAGTCTTCTGTGTGCTCATAACACTTCTATTTATGCCACTGTGATAGCATTTACCAAATTATACTGTAATTACTGTGTATATACTTCTCTTTGCAAAGAAACTGTACACCCCTAATGAACAGGAACCATGTCATCCCTTTTTGTGTCCCACCCACCAGCAATGACTGCAACAGTGCCAGCACATAGTAGGTCCTCAACACCTACTGTGTATAAATAAATGACTTTATCTGAAGTCAAAGGTTGCATCAGCAAAGGATTTTCACAAAGAGAATATAGTATATATTGTAGAGTTTTGCCCTGAACCATTGTCATAGTTCTGCTTGAACAGATCTATAAAGTTAAAAGAAAATAGAGGAAAGTACTTAGCTTTCATAAATATCTGAATTCTATGCTTCCTGAACTAGCTCATTTTCTAGTTGATGCAGTCTGCTTGTAGGATGTAAATAAAATTTATAAAATGGAATTTTGTGTTGCATAACTTGATAAGCTATGATCGCAACAGAAAAGTCTCATAAAGGCCTAAAATGTAATTTATAATATATATAATGGCTTCTAGAGCTATTAAGGATTTTTGGATACTTTTCCATGAATCTAAAATAATCATTACTGATAGCACACACAAAACATTTTTGTGAAATCACAATTTATTTATTTTCCATATAGTCAAATACCATCTATAATAAGCAATTTCAGAAAATTTAAGTTCAATCTGATATTGTTTTATATGTTCAATTCTGTGTTTATCTTTTTTTTTCTTTATTGATTTTAGAGAGAGAAGAAGGGAGAGCGAGAGATAGAAACATCAACGAGAGAGAACTCGACTGGCTGCCTCCCGCATGCCCCCCACTGGGGATCAGGCCCACAACCTGGGCATGTGCCCTGACCAGGAATCGAACCAGCGACCTCTTGGTGCATGGGTTGACATTCAACCACTGAGCCACACCAGCCGGGCTTGTATGTTTATGTTAATGAAGGCATTCCTCAAATAGGTGGGGAGAAAATACAAACAATATGCCAATTTGCTTTTATTAGTGTAGATATTTTCCAATAGAGTTTTCTTATTGCCTAATGTATATCTCTGTGACTCCTTAACTTGATATGCACAATAAACTTGATGTATGAAAGAAAAAGAAAAGGAAAATCCAATCCAAATAATTCTCAGCTCTGCCCCATACCAAGCTGTATGTCCCTGGGCAGATCATTTGACATCTCTGTGTCTGAGTTTTCTTTTTATGGCAAGAGATAAACGTACCCCCACTACATTATTTATAAAATTACTATAGTAATATAGTATTAGAATATAAGGAAATAATATATAAATATTCTTATAAAATGTAAAACTAATAAATGTAAATTAAATTACCCAGGCATTTCAGAATTTTAATTTAACTTATGGAATTCTTAGAAGTATGAAGAAATGACTTTTGATGAATGTTTCTTGGAGATGAGTGTTTCAAACTTGATTAATGTCCTGAGGGTTAGTTTACATTCTAAAAAGCCTGCAAGGAGGTTAAAAATTATGAGTCAATTAGAGATAATTTAGTTTTCTCCTACCAATGCCTACAAAGTCAAGGCTAAACAGTACTTCTTAAGGGAATAATTCCTCATTAATCACCATTAGTGCATATTTATAGGACCCTGCTACCTGTGAAAGTGATGCCACAGCTGGTATCCTTAGGGTGGTTTATTAATCTACGACACATTTGGCACAGGCAGGCGATTGTTTCTGATGATGTATTTATTTGAACAAAACAGGTTTGTGATAATCAGATGCTTGGTTTTCACAGGCAGTTCCCAAGTTTCCCTAGTGTTCCTATTGACTAAAGAGCTGTTGGGAAATCACAGACTCATGAAGGGAGTTCACTGTATTCTAATTTTGTATATATGTGTCTGGACACATTTTTAGGCAAAGGTCCTACAGCTGCCATCAGGTTCTCTAGGAAATACATGACTTCTATAACAATTGTACTCATTCAACAGAAGGGACCTCTATGTGTATTATGTGGAAGAATGCTTCCCATATATAATGATAGATGTTCTGAATACCAAGTCAACATGAGAAGCTCTACTCATTATATTTTCTCTTTTCTCAGAACAGATTCAATTTTAATTACTTTTGAATTCTTCATTTATCATTTTCCTTATTACTTTGAATATATTTTAAGTCAAAACTAGCCCGGCCAGTGTGGCTCAGTGGTTGAATGTCAACCCATGCACCAAGAGGTCGCTGGTTCGATTCCTGGTCAGGGCACATGCCCAGGTTGTGGGCCTGATTCCCAGTGAGGGGCATGCAGGAGGCAGCCAGTCGATGTTCTCTCTCATCGATGTTTCTATCTCTCTCTCCCTCTCCCTTCCTCTCTCTCTAAAATCAATAAAGAAAAAAAATTTTTTTAATGTCAAAACTACATTGTTTACAAAATCTGCAAAATAACTGAGTGATTCATGTCTAACATAAGTACTTCCATAGATGTTATTCCTGTCTATCAAAAAGTAATTTAGATTTCCCTTCTTATGAGATCACCAACTCTCCAGTCAGGGTCTTTGTCTAATCTTCAGGATGTTTTTCTAAAATCTCAATGTGACACTGTTTTTTATAGTATTCTGATAAATATTTTATAATTTTTTCTGATCGTACCTCAATTCTAAATAGTTAATACTATCACCATTTAAAAAATTCAACTCAACATTATTTTGTGTTGTTATCTTTATTTTAAAGTTATAATAAATAAATCTACAACGCTTAATAGATGGTCACTGCTCTAGAAATAGTATAATGATTTTTAAAAATTTCGTTTTAACTTACTTATCCAAATTGAGTCACTTGACTTCTGCCTTCCTATTAGGATAAAACCAATGATTACTGGTTAATTGTCTTGGATATATAAGACCAAAAATGCTTTTTAAAAACCACATTAATGGTTATTTGTAAATTACAGTCTGTGCCTGATTTCATTGTGGTAACTTTCATAGCGTTCATTAGTAATAGCTGCTATTTATGTGTGTGAAAATTGGATTCTAGCCCATTTGGTCTTTGTGATGTTTGAGAACATTTTAATGAATAGTAAGAAGAAAGTACTTAAGAGAGACCAGCAGATAAGAGTTGGAACATTTGATCTAGTCTACATTGACTAAATACAGGATTTACTTCAATTTGCAATCACATGAATGATGATTTGCAGCATTTAGAAGAATTTTGAATTCAGAAGCCTCTTTATGAAGACAGGGGTTGAGTTCAGGAACTACAACTCTCATGTGCTATACAGAACCCTGACATCATGACCCATATAATGCTATTCTAAGTGTTGCCGATCATAATGAAGATTAGACAACAGTATTTACTCAAGAAGTTAGTATTGTAAATGCTAATGTGATGGATATATTTTAGGGACAAGTTAATTCTTAATAAGAGGACTGTTGATTTTGAGAATTCCTGATTTAAAATTTGAGCAAGTTATGGGATACTCAGGTTAAAAGGAAGAGGTTTAAAATCAGGGCATATTTACAGTACTTTCTTTGATCATCCAGGTATAGAATTCTTATAAATTTGGTTGTTTGTTAGGACAGAACAATTTGGTGGTAGCTTACATTTGGCTTTATCTTAAATTTTGTATAATAATAAAGCTGGAATCCTTCACATTTCTATTATTTGGTATGGATAAATAGTGTTATAATGGGTATTTATCTAACTATTGAGATTAGACATGGGAGAGGGCAGTTAGAGAAATAAACCAGCATCTTTGGGGCTACTATCTAATAAATGTTGTAGATAATTATAGATCCTTTTCCAAATCACAAAGTAAGTGATATATTTGCACAAAGTCCCAAAGGAACGGAACAGTGTGTGTGTGCGTGTGTGTGTGTGTGTGTGTGTGTGTGTGTGTTTACTTGAGTCTTCTAGAGAAAATGTGTGTATTTTTTAATTAGAGGCATTTGCCAATCCACTTTACTCATCTTCTTTTCTTTTCTGATAAGATCCTTAATAGTTATCAAGGAATGTAGTGGAAGAGACAGAATAAAATTGTGTAAAATATTTCAATAGGCTGGTGGTGTTTAATCTCATATCCAGACTATTCTAGTGCTCCTCAAAACTTAACACACTTAAATGACATTGTCAACACTCCACACTGTAATGATTCAAACTTGGGTACTTGAAAAAGTGATGAGATCTTAACAAACAGAAGAAAATCGTTAAGAGACAACTCATTTATGATAGAAAAGATTAATGTTATTTAAAGTCTGTTAAGTTCAAAGCATAAGTTGGATATTTACCTAGAGGAAGATGTCCAATGGAACTTTTGAATGGGGGACAGAGTATATGACCAGACAGTTTATGCAAGTGAACAAGATCATACAAAAGAATTATTAACCTGTGGTCAGTGACTCCCCAAGGGTGTCCATCTACCCCTGAATTTATATATAAGATGTTATAGGAATCTATTTCTTTAAAAATTGCCCATAACTTTTTTTAAAAAATTATATATACATGCTTTTAATGGCTTTAATTAAAGTAGGACATAAATTTTAAAAAATGATTATTCCATACAAATAAGACAAATCAAAGTAAAAAACTTCTTTTGGATTCTAGAGGAAAGTTAAAGAATGTCAAATTAAGATTTAAAAACAACACAAGCAAACATGTTACTAATATTCTTATTCTAAGCACACTCCTAGTAGGAGCAATCACTGATGTTTACCTTTTGTATGTTTTTCTGAACTTCACGTCAGAGCCTGTGCGAAACCCTCCTTTCATCTCAGTGACAGCACTGCTGGTGTGCATTGCACCCCCTGGTTCAACACGTGGTGAATGTGAGATGTAGAGAAATTAGTAATTTGTTTGAAGTGTTGTAACCAATAACAGGATAGTTAAGATCCATGGTAAGTTCTGAAATCAAAGTTGTAGGGAACAGACTCCACTTAGATTCATCTGAAGGAAAGAGTTTATCACAAATTGCTGCACTGTGGTCGGAGTGCAAGCACTGCTCTCAAAAGCCACTGTAGACACACAAAAGCTTACAAGGCGGGGAGTAGAGGTGGAGATGAGGGTGAGGAAGAAGCAAAATAAGGTCCTTATGAATGTGTAGTCTGGAAGATGCTTAGAGAGCTGGTGGATGTAACACCTAGAATTTTCTCTGCCATCTTGACTGGAAGCCCCACAGCAACAGCCCTTTCTGTGTGGGATAGTCCCATCACACAGACAGAATACTGTGCCCTGCCAAGAGTGCATTCTCCCCCTGCATTCAGTCCATGTAGAACCTAAACACAGACCATGGTTGTTTGATGGCATCTGGCCATGATGGCTCTAGTGCATCTTCATAGTTGGCACCTGCCTGCCTTGGGCATCAAGGTGAGTGTCCTAGCCAGGGCACCCCTGGGTAATTCTGGGCATCCTCAATGGAGGCAGTGTGGCATAGACATTGGCCTCAAGCTGTCTTGGGCTTGAATCCTGGTTCTGACAAGATCAGGAATAGCATAGCAAGTCAGCCTCCCTGAGACTCAGTTTTTTTGTCTATAAAATGGGCATAATCAATCCTTGATTTAAAGATTTGAGATCATGTATGTAGAGTGAACTGTAGAGAGTTCTGCAGTCTGTTAATGCCAGTTGTCATCATTACTGTCATTATTAGTATAATGCCAATTTGCCTTTTGGATTCTTCTGTCTGTCTCTCCCCTAAACTTCAAGCTCATAAGGAAGCTGTGCTTTTTAGAGCTATGGTAATGTGGTTAATTTGCTTATAACCCAGTTCTTGCTTTCCTTTAAGGTTCAGGAAATATTTGATTCAATCTTATCTTTGTTATTGTCGTCCTCCAAGCTTGGCCAAGGGTTGGGGGCACTCTAGAAGATGGAAGAATAAAAAGATGCCTGAAGCTAGAGGGGGCAGGGAGTCTTCCCAGGAGGTGAAATGCAGCTGAACCTTGAAATGGGAGGAGAGGGTAATAGGTGTAAGGAATAAAATGAAAAGATAAGATGGAGTCACTATAGTCATGCTGCAAAATTATAAAATCAAGCAAGTTGAGGCCTGAAGAAGCAATTCTATTCTTATTTTATCTAGCCCGGAAACTTAAAGTTTTGAACTTTCTAGTGATTGTCAATACCTGGCTATACATCTAACCTCCAGATAACCCTCTGATTATCCCCTGAAGGACTAGAGAAAGAATGTTCATATACCCAGACCACCTGACATCCATTATCCAAACCACCAGTCATCTAGAGGACCATCTCCCACCAATCAGGGACTGATTCTTCTCAAAAATGTACTTATTACTTTATGAACCCTCAGCTTTTCTTTCTTCTTCGAAACTGTGGGTTGTGCCTAGCTATATTTCTGGTTTGCAAACCCTAGGACCCTTGAATAAATCTTTATCATTTTTTTTCCTAGCTGTGGTCTCATGATTTCATTCATGCTCGGTGCTTGGGACAGAGAGGTTAAGCTGATAAACTGAGAGGACTAGAATCCCAGAGAGCCGGTTCTGTTTCCAGTTCTGTTATTTACTGGCCATATGACTGGTTAAGTCACTTCCTCTCTTTGGGTTTCCTGCAGTTCTGCTTCCAACATTCAAAGATGGATGGTGGAGGTCTGGGAGCCTCCTGGAGCCAGTGAAAACTGTTTTATCTGAGCAGTTTTCAGCACAGTGTTCACAGCTTTCAGCAGATTCTCAACAGGGCTCTGACCTCCTGGCTTGCGGACTATCCCAGTGACTCAGCAGCACCCCTTCACCCTCACCCCACATGAGCTCCACTGACTCACCATATGCACTCTGAGCAGCTCCTGTTGGAGCTCCCCACAGAGCAGCCAATTGGCCTAGCCAGGCACAGTCCCCTCTGACTGCCCCTGCGGGTAGAGCTCTGAGGCCTGGCCACATCCTGGGAGCTGGCCAGCCTCCAGATAGACTGGCTGCTGAGAGTGCTCATCCCTAGCCTGGAGGGTGGCAGGGCCTCAAGGTTCCAAATGGGACCAGTAGTCAAGGAACCCGGAGGGAGCTGTGGGCCTGGTGGGCACTCTGGCCTCCCCGGAGGGGGCAAGGTAACATCAGGCCCCCTGAGGGACCTTCCCAGTCAGCCCATGTCTTTCAATGCAGTGTCCTCAGCTCCTAGTACAGTGTTTGGTATATACTAGGTGCTCAGTAAATGTATGGCTAAAACATTAACAAGACAGCTAACTTGAGAAGCAGGTACTTGGGACAGAGAGATTAAGCTAATAAATTGAGAGGACTGGAATTCCTGACAGCCAGTTCTGGTCTCGGTTCAGTTATTTACTGGCCATGTGACTGGTTAAGTTACTTCCCTCTTCGAGTTTACTAAAGCAGAGTAGAAAACAGAGAATGGTGGGGTGGCGAGGAGGGAGCCTCTGCATCTCCTAAAGCAGAAAAGGCTTCCCTCTGGAAGTATTATTTTAACTGGGTTTTGAAGGTTGAATAAAAGTTCACCAGGGAAAGAAGTAAAAAGGGGAATTTGAGGTAGGGAAGGGAGGTATTTACAGGGCACACAGATGAAGCTGCACAGCTTATTTAGGCAACAGTGGATGACATGGGCAGAGTAGCTGGAATCATGGGGTGGAGGGCAAAGCTGGGAGTTTGAGGGAACAGGGATCACAGAGCTGTGTTAGGGCCCAGGCCTTCTATTCGAAAAGACATGTCAGAGAAGTTCAGGACAACTGCGAGCAGGGACAGCAGTGTGCAGTGCCCCACCAGACCTCCCTTTCGCCACCAAGGAACTCACTCCTCTGCTGCCTGAGGACCCACAGTTGTGCGTGTGTCTGTGTGTCTTAGCCTGGCTGCCTTGACGAAATGCCACAGACTGGAAGGCTGAAACATCTGTCTTCCCACCGTTCTGGAGGTTTCTGCTGCTTTGGTTTCTGGTGAAGGCTCCATCCTGGCTTGCAGACAGCTGCCTTCTCAATAAATCTTCGTATGGCCTTTCCTGGGTGTGTGCAAGTCAGGAGTGGGCAGTGAGGAGAGAGCAAGCTCTCTGATGTCTCTTCTTATAAATAAACTAATTCTATAGAATCAGGGCCCCACCTGTGTGACCTCATTTAACCTTAATTATTTCCTTAGAAGCCCCATCTTCAAATACAGTCACACTGAGGGTTAGGACTTAAAAATATGAATTTGGGGGGTAGGGGTAACATAAACATTCAGTCTATAACAGCTCCTCTTCAGGAATTGCCCTGAGCCAAAGGGAGCCTCTGGCCCAAGGTTATACCCTTTCCCTGAGGAAGTATATGTTGAGGTATAAGGGCCATTCCGCTTGCCTCAACTGAGGACAATGCTGCAGAAAACTGCCCATAACTTTCAACAGATTCTCGAAAACAGTGTAATCCAAAAATTATTTTTAATTGTTGGGCCAGGAAAAGACAAATATATAAAGAGAGAACTTGAATAATGTGGATAGTAAAGAGAGAGTTGATAAAATAGTAATAAACCAGCATTCTATGAAAGCCAATGATGTGTCAGGCAATGTCTTGGAGAATTTCGTATAGAACACCTCTTTCAATCCTCTCAACAGTCCTGAGAGTTAGAGATCACTAACATGGTTTTAGATATGAGGTAAAGGAAGCTGAGAGATTAAAAGGATTTTTCCAAATCCAACAGTAACTAAGCAACAGGGCAATTCCTGTTCAGAGCACATGATTCCAAGTTTAGTGTTCAGTGTCACAGCTATTGAGAAGAACTAGAGAGAAACGTGATAGGAAAACAAAACAAAAATGTGAGAATACCAGGATACCCACTATCAAGTAGGAAACAGTAACAAAGACAATTTTGTGCAGCCTAAAGTAGATTTGGCAGGATGAATGTCCATGGAATGTTATGGCAAGAATCTTTAATGATGAAAGTATCTTTAAAGATGATTGCAAGTATCTTTAACGATGAAAGTCAGAGCAACCTCAGGAATACTTAAACTTATTAATAATCTTTAAAAATAATTTCCTTGACTATTAAAAACTGCCATTTGTGGAGGGTGTCTGCCGGGGGGAAAGGAGAAACATCTGTAACAAAAATAAATTAATAAAAAAACAACAGACAAAAAAAACTAGCATTTGTTTCTCTTGCCTTAGGTGTATCAGTGAAAATTCTGCTACATGGTATGTCTGAAATTTTGTTGCCTACATTTTCTTCTAGGATTTTTATGGATTCACAAGTCACATTTATAAGTATTTTATCCATTTTGAGTTTATTCTTGTGTATGGTGTGAGTTGGTCTAGTTTCTTTCTTTTTTTTTTTTTTTTTTTTTTTGCATATAGCTGTCCAACACCATTCATTAAAGAGTCTGTCTTTACTCCATTCTATGCTCTTGCCACCTTTGTCAAATATTAATTGAGCATAATGTCTTGGGTCAATTTTTGGGTTCTCTGTTCTGTTCCATTGGTCTATATGCCTGTTATTGTGCCAGTACCAGGCTGTTTTGATTACAATGGCTTTGTAGTATATCCTAAGAAGCCTGAAACACCAATCAGAAAGAATATACGTACCCCTATGTTCATAGCAGCACTGTTTACAATTGCTAAGATCTGGACACAGCCCAAGTGTCCATCAATAGATGAATAGATAAAAAAGCTGTGGTACATATATACAATGGAATACTATGCCACTATAAGAAAGATAGATCTCTTATCATTTGAGACAACAAGGAGGGACCTGGAGAGTACTTTGCTAAACGAAATAAGCCAATCAAAGAAAGAAAAATATCACACGATCTCACTTATTTATGAAATATAATGAACAAAATAGACCCAGAGACATAGAAGTAGGGTACAGACTGACAAATCTCAGAAGAGGGGAATGGGGGGAGGGAAGAGATAAACCAAAGAACTTATATGCATGTAACCAATGGACATAGACAACAATGCTGGCGGTGGGGCGGGATCGGGAGGAGGGTGTCAATGGGGGAAAAAGGAGAAACATCTGTAACAAAAATAAATTAAAATAAAAAAATAAAAAATTTCAATTGAGATATTATTAAAAACTTTTAATAATAGTTTTATTCATTCTTTCAGTCTACGTGGTGCCAAGTACTGCATCATACAATTTAAACAACTTCAATACATTTTTCATTATTGAGCACTGAAAATGTTGAGCACTGAACACTTTCAAGAAAAATACTACACAGTACATGCAATGAGCAATATTGAAATGCATTAAATATATTATTGTATCATCAATGCACTGAATTGGTATGACCTTGAAAATTAATTTAGAAATAACCTCCTATTTTAAAAAGCATCTGTATTGTGTTAAATGCATGTTAACTGAGAGAAAATACAATTTTATGAATGCAAATATGAAACAAAAATTATGTATTACTATTTATTGAATAATTACATAAATTATAATTATTCTTCCAAATAGATCAGGCTGCCACCACTTATATCTCTTGACTAATATCAGTATCTGTAAACTCAGGAAAGCCAGACATCATGTGCTTTACAAAGTAATATACTAGGAAGTACACACTACCACCAATGAAATATTTTGGCCTAAAAAATTAAACCTCACAACATCATTAGATGTAACTATCAATTTATAAGAAATATGGAGGATAGGGGAATAAATTAACACCACAAGGAAACAATTTGCCAGTCCTAGAGTATTGGACAAATAAGTTTCTCCAACAAACCAATGGCATTTTTTTAAATGGAAAAGAAAAAGAAAATGAGAAGGGTGATTGCTATGATATAAAAGAGATAAGAAACTTAAAACCCAATCCAATATAGGGAACTTTTTGCATCCTGCTTTGAGCATGTAGCATTTCTTGAATCTGAGGATTCAAGTTTTTTGGTAATTCTGAAAAAAATCATACCTTACATATTACCTCTCCCACAGTTTGTCTATTCTCTCCTTCTGGAATTCTTACCAGATTTATGTTGGAATTTGTCACTTTTTCCACTATGTCTATTAACTACTTTCATGGATTTTTTTATGTTTTAAACTGTGTGCGGCATTATCTCCAGTCGACCAATACTTGCTTCAGGTGTTTCTGATCTGCCAGTTAACCTACCTGTCGAAGGTTTTATTTGTATAACTATATTTTGTATTTATGGAAATTCTTTTGAGGTATTACTTTCTAATCTGCCATTTTTAGAGTGTCTGTTTATTCGTTTTAGGTTTTTAAATTCTCTTTTATGTTTTTAATCGTTTAACACATTTTCTAGCCTCTACCTGAACTTTCATGGGATTTAAGTACATTTGTCATTACATTGCTGACTCTGACTCATGGCCATTTCATGCTTTTGATAATTTAGGGCAATAAACTCATTTGCAGTGGCACCTAATTGATGGGAACTCTATATAAGGCCATAATATTGCAGGGAGGTTTTGCACTTGTTTCTGCCCAAAGACCCTGCATTGCTGTCTGGGGACTATCCTGACTGCTAATTTGTTCACTTACTGACTCCCAGATCTTGCAGTCATGTATTACCGCATAGGATCTTTCACTAAAAATTTCTAGGGGTCACTCTGCCCCCTCAGTCCAAGCCAAGACCACCAAGAATATTACTAATAATGGAAACATCTGTAATAGTTTCAACAATAAAAATAAAGTTATCCTTGGCTGGTGTGTCTCAGTTGGTCAGAGCGTCATCCCATACACTGAAAGGTAGTGGGTTCAATTCCCAGTTAGGGCACATACCCAGGTTACAGGTTCGACCCCCGGTTGGGGCATGTTCGGGAGGTAACAGATCAATGTTTCTCTCTCATATCAATATTTCTTTCTCTCTCCCTCTCCCTCACTCTCTCTCCCTTCTTCTCTCTAAAACCAATTTTAAAAAATAAATAAAGTTTTAAAAAATGAATATTACTATTCATCTTAACAGGTGAGCATATTTTTCTGCCAGTATGTAGCCATTTAATGTTTCTGTTTTGGGTTTGTTTGTTTACAATGATTGCAAATAAAACATTTTGCCCTCAGTAGGCCCAAGGCTTCAGCTCTTCTCTCTAAATGGGTTTCAAAATCAAGTTTTCCCTAAAAACCCACCTGCGACCACTGTAGTGTCAGCTTGTGTACTTATTTTTGGCTCCATCATTGTTTTTTACTCCTGAAGATTTCTCTTATTTCCTTGGGATCCCATTTATGCATTTAAAAGGTTGGTGAATGTTGTATTTTATGGTGCATTTCTAGGTGATTGAGGAAGGAGGGCTCCTATTTTATCTAGTTCACTATTTATCCAAAATTATAAAATTTGATTTACTGGTTTTCAAAACTTAAAATGAATAAATCAACAAAGACTTAATTATAGTTATCAAAAACAAAAGGTCAGTGGTATCAGTTTGACAATATTAAAGTAAAGTATAGTCTCCAGACTCTGGGAAATGGAGAAGGATATATTAGTTTTTTTAAAACTGTCATATTATATATATAAAAAAAATACTGTCACATTATGATGAGAATTAAAAGATATATAGTCTCTAGTTGATATAATAAGAAGCTGAGATTTCAATAGATTATTCATTTTAAATATATATATTCCCCCCAAAACTAAAAATAAATATATGCCTATTTAGAGGAGCTAAAAGAGAAAGTGTAGATTATTTGAGATAATTCTCAGAAATCACAGCCGAGTCAAAAGGTAATGCCTAAATTAGATACATTCAGAAATAGTACTAGAAGTATGTTTTCAGGATAAAATAAAATACTCCAGGAGTAAATGTGTGGGAACTAATGCTCAGAAAAGTGCATGTGTTTGGTGTGAGCAAAAGTTCTAGTGAAGGCAAAGAATTGTTGCTTTTTTCATTATAATCCTGTACTGGTTCTCAATTGTTGCTGTAATAAATTACTATAAACTCAGTGGCTTAAAACACCCATTTATGAGCTCACAGTTGAGCAGGTTGGAAGTCTGAGCATGCTGTGACTGTATGCTCTGCTCAGGGCCTCAATGGACTGAAATCAGGACTTTCACAAGGCCTGTGGCTCTCAACTGGACCTCAGGGCCCTCTTTCAAGGTCACTGTTTGTTGGCAGAATTCATTTCCTTTTGGTGTGGGACTGAGGCCCTTGCTACATATCAGCTAGGGCTGCATTCAGCTTCTAGAGGTCATCCCATTCTTCATCACATGGCCCTGCCATTTTCAAGCCCAGACGCTGAATCCTTTTTATGCTTTGAATCTTTCTGACTTCCTCTTCTGACACCAGGCAGAGAAAACTCCCTGCTTCTTTTTAAATTTTTGTTTTATTGTTATCAGACCACTGAATGTAAAACCTACCATCTTAACAAAATTTTAAATATACAATGCATTATTGTTGACTATAGGTACAATATTGTACAGCAGATATCTAGAGATTATTCATTTTTCTAGACTGAAACTTTACACCCATTGATTAGTAACTTCCCATTCTCCCCTCCCAACCCCAGCCCTGAGCAATCACCATTTCACTCTTTTATTCTATGAATTGGACTATTTTAGATACCTCATATATGTGGAAACATGAGGTATGTCTTTTTGTGCCTGCTTATTTCACTTAGCATAATGTCCTCCAGTTTCACCTGCATTGTTCCATATTGTAGAATTTCCTTCTCATTAAGGCTGAATAATATTCCATTCTATGTTTGCAACACATTTTCCTTGTGCATTTATTTGTCAATAGACATTTAAGTTATTTTCACATATTGGCTATTGTGAATAGTGTTTCATTGAACATAGGAACACTAATATTCAAGATCCTGATTTCAATTTTTCTGGATATATACCTAGTAATGGAATTGCTGGATCATATTGCAGTTCTATTTTTAGAGGAACCTCCATACTGTTTTCCGTAGTGGCTACACCATTTTGCATTTCCACCAATAGTGTGCCAGGATTCCAATTTCCCCACTTCTTCATCAACACTTGTCTTTTGTTTTTTCTATGATAGCCATCTTAACAGGTGTGAGGTGATACCTTACATGTCCCTGACAATTAGGAGAGTTTGGCATTTTTATATACCTGTTTATAATTTGTGTTTTCTTTGGAGATATGTCTATTTAAGTCTTTGGCCCATTTTTTAAACAGGTTATTAAGGCTTTTTTGTTGTTGTTTTTTGGGTTTTATTTTTGTTTTTGTTTTTGCTATTAAGTTGTAAGAGTTCTTTATATATGTTAGATATTAACCCTTTGTCAGATATTTGCAAATTATTTGTTTTTGTTTTTCTTCCTTGTGCTTTTGGTATCATATCCACTAAATCATTATAAAATCCCAATGGCATTTTTTACAAACATAGAAAAAACAATTCTATACCTCATATTGAACCACAAAATATCATAAATAGTCAAATCAGTCTCAAAGAAAAACAAAGCTGAAGGTATCATATTTCCTGAACTCAAATATGTTATAAAGTTACATTAAAAAAATAATATGGCACTGGCTTAAAGATCAACATATAGACCAATGGAACAGAATATAGAGACCAGAAATAAATCTCCACATATATGGATAACTGACTTGACAAGAGTGCCAAAAATATACAATGGGAAAAGCACAATCTCTTCAAAAAATGGTGCTGAGAAAACTAGATGTCTATATGCAAAAGAATAAAATTGGACCCGTATCTTAAAACATACATAAAAATCTACTCAAAGGGGATTAAATAATTAAATGTAAGGCATAAAATTTTTAAAATAAAACATTTGGGAAAAGCTCATGACATCAGTCTTGGCAATAAAAACCCTCTGCTATTATTTTATTTTATTTCCTTTCTATTGAATTTATTGGGATGACACTGGTTAACAAAATTATACAGGTTTTGGGTGCACAATTCTATAATGCATCATCTGTACACTGTATTGTGTGTTTACCACCCAAGACAAGTCTCCATCCATCACCATTTATCCCCCCTATACCTTCCTCTACTGGTTCCTCCTTCATCTCCCCATAATCATCACACTGTTGTCACTGTCCATGAGTTTTTTCTCTTTATTTTTATTTTTTTGCTTAATCCTTCCACCACCACTCACTTCCCAACAGCTGTCAGCCTGCTCTCTATCTAAGAGTCTGTCTCTATTTTGCTTGTAAGTTCATTTTGTTTATTAGATTCCACAAATGAGTGAAATCATATGGTACTTGTCTTTCTCTGACTGGCTTATTTCACTTAGCACAATGCTCTCCAAGTCCATCCATGCTGTTGCAAAGGGTAAAATGTCCTTCTCTCTTATGGCTGAGTAGTATTCCATTGTATAAATGTACCAGTTTTTCATTCATTCATCCACTGATGGACACTTGGGCTGCTTCCAAATCTTGGCTATTGTAAATAACTCTGGAATGAACATAGGGATGCATATATTCTTTCAAATTAGTGTTTCAGGTTTTTTTGGATAAATTCCCAGCAAAAACTACAAGTGTTTTTCTTAGGATCGGGTACAAGACAGGGATGTCCACTTTTACTACTCTTATTCAACATAGTACTGGAAGTCCTAGATACAGCAATAAGACAAGAAGAGATAAAAGGCATCAAAATTAGAAAGGAAGAACAAAAACTATTATTATTTGTATGTGACATGATACTATAGAGAGAGAATCCTAAAGATTCCACCAAAAACTACTAGAACTCATAAGTGAATTCAGTAAAGTAACAGGATACAAAATAAATATCCAGAAATCAGTTGCATTTTTATATACTAATGATAAACTTAATAATAAACTATCAGAAAGGAAAACTTAAACAAAAAAACTATCACAATTGCTTCAAAAAGAATAAAATACCTAGGAATAAATTTAACCAAGGATGTAAAAGACCTGTACTTGGAAAATTAAAAGACACTAAAGAAAGAAATTGAAGAATATACAAATAAGTGGAGGCACATACTGTGTTTGTGGATAGGAAGAATTAACATCATTAAAATATCCATACTACCCAAAGCAATCTATAGATTAAAAACCATTCCTATCAAGATACCAATGTCATATTTCACAGAACTAGAACAAATATTCCAAAAATTTATATGGAATCACACACACACACACACACACACACACACACACACACAAAGCAATAGTAACCTAGAGAAAGAAGAATAAAGTTAGATGAATCATGCTACCTGATATCAAACTATACTACAAGGCCATAGTAATCAAAACAGCATGGTACTGGCATAAAAACAGAAATATAGGTCAGTGGAACAGAACAGAGAACCCAGAAATAAACCCATGACTTTACAGTCAATTAATATTTGACAAAGTAGGCAAAAACATAAATGAGGTAAAGAAAGTCTATTCAATATATGGTGTTGGGAATATTGGACAGATAGATGCAAAAAAATAAAACTAGACCACCTTCCTATACATACTCAAGACTTAACTCAAAATGGATTAAAGACTTAAATGTTAGGCTCTGTTTTCCTAGAACAAAACATAGGCAGTACAATTTTTGACATTTCTCATAGCAGAATTTTTTCTGGATATATCTCCTTGGGTGAGGGAAACAAAAGAAAAAATAAGCAAATGGGACTACATCAAACTAAAAAGCTTTTGCACAGCACAGGAAACCATCAACAAAATGAAAAGACAACCCACTGAATGGGAGAACATATTTGCCAAAGATACATCTGATAAGAGGTTTATATCCAAAATTTATAAAGCACTTATACAACTCAACACCAATAAAACAAACAAACAAAAAAATTAAAAAATGGACAAAGGACCTAAATAGACACTTCTCCAAAGAGAATATACAGATGGCCAACAGACATATGAAAAATGGTCAATGTCACTAATCATTATAGAAATGCAAATTAAAATCACAATGAGATATTACCTCATACCTGTCAAAATGGCTATTATCAATAAATCAACGAACAAGTGTTGGCAAGGATGTGAAGGGAATGAAGATTGGTATAGCCATTGTGGAAAGTAATATGGAACAACCTCAAAAAGTTAAAAATGGAACTACCTTATGACCCAATGATTCTAAAAACCCTCTACATTTAAAGAGCTTATTTTATTAGTGTAGACTCACTAGGATAATTTCTGCCAATATAATAACATATTCATGGGAATAATACCAGAGTACAGATATCACAGAGGTCGAAGTTCTGTCTACCACCAATTCCTCTGGTATCATTCAGTTTGTTTATTACTTTAATAACAATAATTAATTATATTAATAATAGAGAGTCAATGGTAAAGTAAGAAAACAGAGTCAAGAAATTTTCAAAAGGACTGCAGGGAGAGTCAGTTACCCTAAGAATTACCTAAATACAACAAAATGGAGGATTTGACTCAGGAGCCTTAGCTACCCTGGTGTTTCTGAGGTTATTTGCTTACTTTCTCTGAATAAGAGTACTCTTTTCATGGCATGGGTCTACATATCTGGCTAGCAGGTAATGAAGTTAGTTTTTTATTAATAAATACATAAAGTTTAAAATTTTAACAGTGCAAATTAACAAATTAAGTGATAGAGAGAAAAAATAAAGAAATAGGAGGTTCTGATCAGAGGGTGAAATAACAAAGGGTAAGGGTTTTCATGGGAGAAGTTCATGGGGATAACAAGATTTAGATTGGATATGAAGATGGGCTTAGATAGGATGTCATGAGAGTAGGATGATACCATGGCCATGAAGTAAAGTTGAAGGTGTAATTCATTGGAGTTGAGAAAGTCAAGGATAGACCATTGATTCAAACACTGAAATTAAGAATGAACACATACTAGGAAGAAGGACCTAAATAGAATGGTACCATGGAAAAGAGGGAGTCCAAGAAGGAGATATGGAATGTGCATATGAGGAAGAGGAGGGCACTAGGAATTCTTAAGTGTTTTTGTTCACATTATCTCAATGCTATAAGGCAGGTAAGTTATCAATATATTATTTACAAGTTTGCAAATGAAAAAGTGATGTTTAGAGACTTCTAAGTAAATTTACTAAGATTACACACTTATTAAAGTGACAGATCTAGGACTGCACAAAACCCTCTGATTACAAATCCAGTAGAAAATCAGTACCAATTTTATTTAAACACTCTTTCATCCTGGATTAGAACATAGGTAGAGGAATGGAAGCTGAGAGTCCTTTCTAAAAACAAATAAACTATACTAAAAATAATGAGGCCCACACTGACATGTGTTTTTTCTTTTAACTGAAAGCTACCACATTAATGCTTCTCTAATGAGGTGCCATATAGCCATGCCTGAAATAACTTTGGGTAATGAGATGACTTTTATTAATCTACTTATGAAAGAGTCTGTTCATTAATTAGTTTGGACAGTATGAAAGCAAAACAATGACACTCCTGTTTCAGAGTGTCAGTCAGAATCTAATTAGAAATTAGAGGCTGAAAGGACTCAAATATTTCTACTTACATTGGTACTGGCTTAAAGGTATTCAGTATGATTATAAATCATTTCATGTTTGAGACAGCATGAGTGGGGGAAGCATGAGGTGGAGGGGTGGGGATAGGCGACAGATCAAACATCAAGGTCAGGGCCAGTTTTCAGTCTCATTGAAAGTCTCAAAATATAAAAGGATTATTAAGAAAGGAAAGTAACATCATCATCACTTCACCTTTCTTCTCTCTCTATGGTCTTTTCCCTCCCTAACCTCCCTTACACACACACACATGCATATACACATAAAACCACCACACACATGATCCTGAAGCTGTTTACAAAACTACGTGTATGTAATAACATGGTTGCTTATATTTTTATTGAGGCAGTCTTTTCTTCCTTCCAAACTCTAGACTGTGTTGGAAGGTCATTAAGAAGACAGATCACCCATGTGATATAGCTAGTCCCCGGCAATGGAAGGCTCCTCCTTCTATATCACCTGTGCTTGGAATGTGTGCTCCACTTGTCTTCCCTGATGAGAAGCTGCCCAAGAACACAACCTTGAGACAGAAATATGGCAATAAGGTCAAGTGGACTGGGTATGTGCCTAAACCCTGTTAAGGCTCCCTGTGTATGTGACTGTAAGTCCTCTATATAAACTTTTAAGATTTGGGTGCAGAAATCTACTACTCATCTTGAAGCTGCCCATGACAAGCCTCATAAGTAAGTTCCCTTGTTTGTTAAACCTTCCCCCTATTAACCAGGGGTGGTTTGGCTTTTTCTTCAATCTTTCCCTCACCTGAAAGTTCCTGGGAAGGTTGTGAAGGAACCAAATGACAAAACAGCCCATTTCAATCTCTCTCTCTCTTTTTTTTCTCCCACCATAAAAAAATATTTTTTAAAAATGCCCAAAACCACCTTTCAGTAAAATTTCCTATACACTCATTCTCTCCAAATTCTAGAAATAAAAGTTCTATTCTGCAGCAAAGGATAATTGTTGAGTGATTTTAGAGATTCAGTAAATCTGTTCAATGTTTAAGAGGAATATTTTGAGAAAAAAAGTCAGTATTATCATTACCTTCAAATAATTTCATATAACTTGAATGGTTCCTTTCATGTAAATACTGTATGTTATATAATATTTCTTTGCTTCTCAGCTCTATATGGGCTCACATTTGCCTCATACTATTGTTTTCTGAAGCAGCTCGATGGGGTCTGGTTCCCAGCTTTTCACCTTAAAATCACAAGACAATACATTAGCTTATAACCTATATATCCCCATTAGAGAATCTCTGTAAAGTGAAGTAGGTAGTATGTCTTAGGCAAGAAAATGAATTATTTTCTAACTTCTTACCACTTTCCAAGGAAATGTGACATACAAAATATCTAACTTTGCTCATGGTAAATGTTTATTGAATGAATGAAATAATTGGAAGTTTCATTATTGCCATGAAACAGAAATTTAATAACTTAAAGGAAACCCTAGTAATCCCTTCCCATCATTAGCCTAGACCAAGTTTCTTCTTTGCTCAGAAAGCTGGATGGCATCTCTTGCAAGTAGGGGTAGTAGAAGGAGAATGGCAGGTTATAAAAGGGAGAAGATTAATACTCTCCCAAAACATACATGAAAATATTCCCAGAGAAAGTGCCCTGAACAGAGTAAGATAAATGAGAGAATAAATGTGCGGCAAAATTAACTCAAAACAGAATGCTAAGTTAAAAAAAAAAAAAAAGTCTAGGGAAAACTTGAATTCCTATATATTGTTTTGAATTCAAAAAAAGAAAATGTGAGATGGATAGTTAGTCTGCAAAGCTTTGCCTTCTCAATTCTTTCTGCTCAAATTCTTAAACAAGTATCAACAATGCTTACTACTACTCATCATGGCATTACTGATGTGTAGTCATCTGCTTGTATCATTTTCATGGATTAAGAGAGTTACATTTGGAGGCAATATAGTATTTATTTAGTCCATCCTTTCTGTAAAGAAAAAACTTGAATCCTTGAGAGAGAAGTGACCAGATCAAAATGACAGTGAAGAGAAGCCTGGTCCCCCAATGTTATCTTTACCCTGGAGGATAAGATCAGATCCTGTCTTTGATCTCTAGGCTTGAGCCCTGTTCCTGCTGGGATATACTGGGATATAACTGTTGATCTAATCAGTCTTTGTCATGGAGTCTGAGCTCTTCAAAAGTAGGAACTGTCTATAGACTCTTTATTTCCAACTCACCTGCCTCGCATGGATAGGGTACACAATCATCATATTCATTTATACTCATCCCACATAAAATCCAATCATTCCACTTCTAAATTTAATACTTAAGAACTCAGGTCTACCTCTAAATTTTATGATTTATTAAAAAGATGAAAAATAAAGGGAGAATTGGAATATAAAAAGGTTATAAGAACCCATAAGCTTGCTAGAGCAAATTTAAACTGTTTAATTGACAGAAAAATGAAGTAACTTATCTTTGGTCAAAAACAAGAGTAATTATAAAAATATAGTCCAGAGGTTTTGTTATTATATCACAAATATTTATAAGTCTAAGTGAAGCAACATTTGTTCTACCTTGAGACATAATCTCCTCCCCAAGGCAGAATGAGCATGAATTAAAGCACAAACAGATAAGCAAACAAAAAGCAACCCCGAGAATGGCATTTTTGTATAAAACTTGCCATCTTCTGGTGCCGTTTAACCTATCAGGCCCTATTCTATGTGCTGAAATGCAAAGATAAATAATAGACAATTCCAGCTCACAATTAGTTTCAAGGCCAGCTTTGAAGATAAGAGATGCACACAAATACCTATGCAATGATGTAGAAAGTGATACAGTCATAGAATAGAGAAATCACAAGTAAATTACAAAAATGATATCGAAAAGATTCAGTACCTATGGATCAAAGGAAAAAAATATCATGATGCTTCTTTCACTGCTGCTGCCTGGAGAATATGTTTCTTCTCATTTAGTGAGAACTCCTCGGACCTATATTGCCTTATACCATCCACTCCTTCTGGAATTAGAATTTATGACATTTATATCTTGAATCTACACATGGCATAGGAGTAAAAACCAAATTTCCAAAATGAGTAGTAAACACTCCTTGCCATCTGATATTTTTAAAAGTACATTTCAATACCACTTTTTTGAAAATTATATTCGTTCTTACATACTAGATTGAGTACATTTCCACTAAGGAACTCAACATTTGCAACCCATTTGTGCAGTTTATGTTTTAATTTTGTCTTTCACTAACAAAGTAATGTTTGACTCTAATAGAAATTAGTGAAGCCCGGCCAGTGCGGCTCAGTGCATTGAGCTTCCTCCCATGGACTGAGATGTCCTGGTTTGATTCCTGATGACTGGCTCGATCCCCAGTAGGGGACATGCAGGAGGTGGCTGATCAATGTTTCTCTCTCATATCAATGTTTCTATTTCTCTCTCCCTTTCTGTCTCTCTAAAAAATCAATAAAACATATTTAAAAAAAAGAAATTAGTGAAACGCTCATGTGAGAAGAGCAACACTGGCAGAATAAATATGATCAATTTTAAAATATATCAATGAAGATTATTTAGCCTGAGGAATAGATGAAAACAGAATAAAAAAACAGCCTGGCAGGTGTGGCTCAGCTGGTTGAGTGTCATCCGGAGTACCAAGAGGTCGCTGGTTCGATTTTTGGTCAGGGCACATGCCTGGTTGCAGGCTCCATCCCCAGTAGGGGATGTGCAGGAGACTGCTGATTAATGGTTCTCTCTCATCAATGTTTCTCTATCTCTCCCTTTCTCTCTCTCCTTAAAATAAGTAAAAACATATTTTTTAAATGTTTAAACCATAAAATAAATAGACCCTGAGAGATCTATAGGACTCTATCAAGCATACCAACACCTGCATAATGATTGTTTCAATAGGAGAGGAGACAAAGAGGCAAAAATAATATTTGAAGAGTTAATGACCCTCAAATCCCCAAATTTGATGAAAAGCTTTAATTTACATATCCATGAAGCTCAATCAACTCCAAGTGGTATAAACCAAAAAAGATCTATACCATAAGTAAGTGTTGAAAGACAAAGAAAGAATATTGAAAGCAGTAAGAGAAGTAACTTGTCATGTATAAGGAATCCTTAAAATGATTAACTGATTTCACATCAGAAACCATGGAGGCCAGTGAGATGATACACTCAGTGCTGAAAGGAAAAGAGTATAAACCAAGAACTTTATATCAGAAAAACTATTCCTAAAACATCAAAGAGAATTTAAGACATTCCCAGATTTGGAAAAAGAAAATAACAAAATTGTCACCAGCAAGCCTATACTACAAAACATATAAAAGGGCATATTTCAGACTAAAATAAAAGGATGCTAACTAGTAACTCAAATCCACATGAAAATAAAATTAAAAAATCTGGGTAAGTATGATGATATAGATAAATCTAAAAGGCAGCATAAATGTATTTTTATTTGTACCTCTTTGCCCCTTCTATCTCATTTAAAAGACAACTGCATGAAATAACAATTACAAAACTGTGTTGATGGCTCATGCTATATAAAAAGGGAACTGTGTATAACAATAATGGTGCAAAAGAGAGGGAGGGAAAAAAACTATGTAAGAACAAAGTTTTGTATACTATTGAACTATATGTAAGAATCAAAACTATATTGTTATAGGGTAATATGTTCATTGAAATGCCCACGGCAACTATTGAGAATATGACTTAAAAATTTAGTAAGGAAACAACAAGGGAATTAAAATGGTTCAATATAAAAATATTTATTTTAAAGCAAGCAATTATGAAGAAAGAGGAACAAAAAATAAAACATAAAAAACAAATAGCAAATGGCAGACAAAAATTCTATCTTATCAGTAATTATTAAATGTATATGGATTAAACACTTCCCCAAATGGAAAGGATGTTAGACTAAACTTTTTAAAATTTTTTTTCTTTATTCATTTTATTTTGTGTTTTTAATTTTTTTTCCTTTATTGATTTTAGAGAGAGAGGAAGGAAGAGGAAGAGAAAGGTAGAAACATCAATGAGAGAGAACATCGATTGGGCCCACAACCTGGGCATGTGCCCTGACTGGGAATTGAACCAGTGACCTCCTGGTGCACAGGTCGACGCTCAACCATGGAGCCATACCAGCTGGGCTGTTAGACTGAACTTTTAAAAAATATATGCTATCTACAAGAGATACACTTTATTTTTTAAAATTATTTTTATTAATTTGTTTTTGTTACAGATGTTTCTCCTTTTCCTCCCATTGACACACTTTAGATCCAAAGGCACAAAAAGGTTGAAAGTAAAAATACATTCAAACAATAACCAAAGGAGAGCTATGCTAACATCAAACAAAACAATAAACTTTAAAACTAAATTGTTAACTGAGACAAAGAAGAATACTTAGAAATGAGAAGCGGGTCAATCCATGAAAAATAATGACAATCACAAACATACATATATCTTATATCAGAGCCCTAAAATCCATGAAATAAAATTTGACAGAATTGAAGAAGTAGACAATTTAAAAATAATAGTTGAAGACTTCAATAATGGATAAAACTAGCTAGCAAATCAGAGAGCAAAAAGATTTGAATGACATTATAAATCAACTAGATCACAAGATATCTGTAGAAAACAGCAGAATGCATTCTTCTCACATGAACATGGGACATTCTATAGGAGAGAACTCTTACAACTCAACAATAAAAAGACATATAACCCAATTTTAAAATGGCTAAAGGATTTTAATAGACCATTTTAAGTCAATAAGCATATAAAGTGATGCTCAACATCATCAGTCATTAGAGAAATGTAGATTGACCACAATGAGATACCGCTGAAAATCCACTATACACACACACACACACACACACACACACACATATATATATATAAACAAGTGTATGAGGATATAGATAAATTGGAATATTAATATATTAGTGATGGGAATGTAAAATACTGAAACAGCTCTGGAAAACCGTTCAGCACTCCCTCAAAAAGTTAAGAACAGAGTTACACATGACTCAAAATTTTCACTCCTAAGTATTTACCCAAAGGAAATAAAAACATATGTCCATACAAAAACTTGTGCATGAATGTTCATATTAGTATTATTCATAATAATAAAAAATGGAAACAACTCAAGTATCCATCAGTTGATGAATGGATAAATGAAATGGTATAGCCACACAATGGAATATTATTCAGCCATAAAAAGAAATGAAGTACAGATTGCTACAAAATGGATGAAGCTCAAAAACACTGTTAAGTGAAAGAAGCCAGATACAAATGTTCACATATTGTATGATCATTTATATGAAAAATCTAGATTAAGTAAATCCATAGAGAACAGAAAGCAACCAACAGACAGCAGATCAGTGGTTGTCACAGCTGGCTGGTGCATGGGGTGGGGGAATGAAGAGTGACTACTTAATGAAGTGATTATTTTATGAGAATTTTTAGGCATGATGAAGTGTTCTGGATTAGTTTGTATCAATGGTCATACAACTTTGTGAGTATACTAAAACCTTTGGATCATATACTTTAAAAGGAAATTTTATATTGTGTGGATTATATCTCAATTTAAAAGTACCTATAGTTCTGCTACTAACAAATACTACTAATAAAATTCTAGAAATTTGAAATTGCTATATGAATAAGAAACTACCATGCATATTGGGCACATAGTATGTGCCTGACATTTCACATATATTGTCTCTTTCAGCTATCATATCATCATTCCTGCATAAGTAGACTGGCATTTCAAGAGATAAAATAATTTGTCCAGAGTCATATTACTAATGTGTGAAGAGATTAATAAACTTAGGTTTCTCTATTGTATACCCCCAAACCTATGTGGCTGCTAAGATCATAGTGTCCCAATTTGGACCATAACAAATGGTTTGTTTACTTTAACAACTGTGAAAACTGAAGTAGAGTGGTAGATAGCAAGCAAATGCCAAGCCAAGAAAGAGATATCAGTCTTTTTGGCTTTACATCTCTATCAAAGTTCTTATAATCAGGCAGGTGATTAGGAAGGGAAGTGAAACAATGACTTGGAATAGGGAACAGAACAAGAATGTTCTCCACACATATTTGAAAATGATTTTGTAATTTGTCTACTTTATTTCAACTTCACCTGAATGACTCATTCTCATTAATAAAATCATCCCTTGACACCTAGAACTCCCAGATGTTTTACAACTGTCTTTTATTATTGCAGTATTCTGCTTTTGCAAATAAACACATTGATTTTGAACTTTTCCATCCAATGAACAAAATAAGTCTTGAAATTTTCAGAGAAAGGCAAGGCCTGACCAGTGAGTAAGTAAACAATCAGAAGTTATAGAGAGAAGGTAAAATTGATGGTTATAGATGCTAAAAGGAAACTGGATATCAACTATGTTTTATGTTTATACACTTGGCTGCCTCTGGATGGTGAACTGAGAAACGGGGCATAGGAGTGGGAAGAAGACCTGTTACTTCTTCATATCCATTAAATTTTAAAGCATGTGAATGCATTACCTACTCAATAAGTGGTCATTAAAATTAATTTTTTAATGGAAAAAAATAATAAAATGCTGCATTCTAGAAAAGGTATTAAAAGTCCTTTGAGAGTAGCTGCTTCTCTTCCAAGCCAAGCTGTGGTGTGTGTAATGAGAGGCGCAGGCAGTGCATTGCATGGAGAGTCACGCTGGCTCCAGACTGTGAAGGGCAAAGAGCTAAGATGGGGACTCAGTCAGATTGGGGGGAAAAATTCCCTGAATGACGACAGTAGAGCCCCTGAAAAGTCATGGAAAATATAGGGTGTGAAAAGCTGTTCTGCTGTTTATAAGAAGTATATCAAATCCTTGAGTGCTCAGAGCATGGATGCAGGTGGGAAGAAAGATATATAAACAAGTCTCCTAAGATTTTTCCTGGAAATAGTAGAAAGGCAGACTGAGAACTCTCTTCCTAGGGCCAATAAAATAGTAGCAAAAAAGTTTCAAAAGAAAAAAAGGTGTGATACTCTATAATTGATGAAACTACTGAAAGTTATCACTAGGCCCCTAAAACGTGGCTAAGGCTATGAAATCTGAAGGCAAAAAGCCCAGGTTAGAATCCCAGTGCTGACACATATTAGCTGAGCAACCTCAGCACAATTATTTAAGCTCTTAGTGTTTCCATTTCTTTATCTGTAAAATGGAAAATAGTTTTAAGTTGTCATGAGGTTAATTATCACACACTATATTTAATAAATAAGATTAATGGAGGGGTTAGCAGTGGCTCTAAACTTTTTTCAGCTACAAAAAATACTATGCATAAATGAAATTTTACTCAAAGACTCAATTTGTAAAATAGAAAGTAGAGTTTTTCTAGTTGAGTGAGTGCTGGAGAGGCAACTGGTTTACCACTAGGACTCTGAGGCACAATTTGAAAATCATGAGATTAGATTTCTAAAGCTCTTTGTACCACACAAACTTCTATACATCTATTTCCTTGGTTTTACATGTTGAATCATTCCCAGGCTACATTTAAACCCCAGTTATGCTTATATATGCATGGAAGATCTTTAAACAATGATTGAGAACAATTAAAGATTATTGCTGTTATGATTATAAGTCTTTTAAAAAATATATTGTTTAACCCTGGTTGGTTTGGCTCAGTGGCTAAAGCGTTGGCCCGCGGACTGAAGGGTTGCAGGTTTGATCCCTGACCCTGATCAGGGTCCTGTGGGAGGCAATTGATCAATTGATGCGTCTCTCTCATAGTGATGTTTCTCTCTCTCTCCTCCTTCTCCCTCCCTCCCTCCCTTCCATCCTCTCTAAAAAAAAAAAAAAAAAAAAAAAATCAATGGAAAAATATCCTTAAGTGAGGGTTAAGGATAATATATATATATATTTCAGTTACTAATCAACATTAAAAATTATATTTAATAGAAAATGCATGTAATAAAATACATGTAATAATAAAAGTGAGCTCTCGGTTCCACTTAGTTCACTCTATGCCCTTATCCCATGAAGTTCAGCTCAGGCCTCTGAGTCCCAGATGATAACTCCAAAAGAGATAGCTAAGGCCATAAAGCCTGAAGTGAAAACTGCCTGGGTTGGAATCTGAAGGAAACTAACTTTCAGTGTCATGTAGGCTACCATTTGTTAACCCCAATCACAATTGATGGCAATAGTCACAAAAGCCTAGAGGTCAAGTGCTACATCTACATTGGCAACATTCAAGGTGGCAAATTATGTGAGCTAAACAAATCCTCATATTTAACAACCAAAATATTTGTTTTCAATAGAAAAAAGAGCTTTGTTTAGTATTACTAGAGGTAATTTCATGTGTTTCTTTTTTATTATTAATAAATTTTATTTGGGTCTATAGAAGTTCACAAACATTTTATAAACATCCTGAATTATAATCCCTAGGAGAAGCCACTGAAAATGTTCTGGCAATTAAAATTATTTAAATGCTTTGGTATTTTCTTTGAAAAGAATTAACAAAGCTTTAAAGATATATGTATACATTTAACAATGTATATATGTTAGTGAGTGAGTGGCGGGGAGGGACAAAGAGAGAGAGAGGAAGGGAGAATGAGAATCAGAGCTCTCAAAATTCTGGTGCCTTAGAAAAATCTAGTACTCCAACTATAGACGAAAACTACATTTAATTTAATAAATGAGAAACAGCTGAAGATTAGATTTTTCTAGGCTTAGCTTTTTATCCAAATAATATATATTTGAACATATATGTCAAAAACTACTTAAGGAAATAAAAGAAAATGACTTCAAGCAGTTTTCACTATTTTTATTTGTTTCCCATGTGTTACCTTTTGGGTGAGAGAATTTGTTTGTTGTCACCAGTCTTGTCTTTAATTACTATCATATTTCATCTGTGAATATATGTACTGACCTAAAATAAGAAGGCCTTAACTTGTAGGACATTTCACAAAGTATCAGAAGTAGAGTTCCCGGTAATTCTATTAGGTGTCTGGATGTCCATCATGTGGGGGGAGGATCTCACTGTAGCAGCTGCTGCTCTTGACCTTGACATTCATGGACAAAAGTCCCAAAGGTGTTCTACTCATTAATTTTCTTTGCTACCAATGCAACCCATGGTTTTCATTATTAATAAAGCCATTAGTCATAGCACAGAAACAACTTGAAGAGATGGACATAAATTGTAGACCCTGAATTCTACAGACTCTACATGTTTGTGTGAGGAGAAAAGCACACTTATTTGTTCTAGTTCATAAATATTTCCTTTTAGCTATAATGATAAAAAAAATTGAAAGAGAAGTAATGAGTTATACTATAGCTGTATTCTAAAGAAGGTAATATGAGCAAGTAAATGCAATTTTTTTCTAAGGTTATAATGCCTCCAGAACTTTTCTTCTGTACTAGATAGCTTAATTACTATTTTAGCAAATAAATTTCAGTAAGATATTGATAGAGAACAAAAAAAATCAAAATTGTTCTGAGGAATAGATTCTGTGATTTATTTTTGGACAATAGGGTAAGTCTAAAGGGTAACTACAAATGTGAAGTCATTTGCTTCCAAAAACCACCCTAAGAAGTAGAAACTATGTTTGTTATCCAAATGTAATTTTGAGTAAGACTTGTTGCCCTCATTTTCAACCAAACTGCCCACAGCCTCCTAAATAGCTATTCAGAGATACCATTGCTAATTTACTAACTCGGGAATATAATTTCTCATTGTCTAACATCATGCTGATATTGTGGGGAAACAGAAGAGGGGAAAGTCCTGTCTATAACGAAATAATTTTAAAATCTCACCAGAAAATTCAGGGGCAAAACACAGCTGAGTTCCAATCTGATCTACTCAGAGTTCAGAAATATGTCCTAAATTAGGACCTCTTTTCAGTCAGGTGAGTTGTACATTGCTCCCAATAATTCTATTCCCTTATTCTTTTTTTCAGACATTTTTCCACCTACATTGTGCAAAATAACCTCTTAGCATTTTTCCATACTTATATAATCCTTTTGGAAAATTGTTAACTGTTATTCTCTACAGCCACAAGAGTAGCTGCTTGCTGAGAGGAAAAAAATGCTTAAAATTTACTAATGAGGAACTTAATATAGAAAATACCCATCCTCTCTAAATAATAATTTTTACATTTATTGAATGCTTCCTATATGCTAGGTTTCGTGCTCAGCAGTGAGGCTGTCATAATAAAGGCGGATTTCCCAAGAAAACGATGGGGTGGGGAAGATGACAAGGCAGAACGGTCCAGTAAGAATGTCAGGTGCAAAGCCATGGGACAACTATAAGCAGTTACATGTGTCTGGAGTGCAGGATGTTGTGGAAGAGGTGACATTAGATGAAGACAAAATATATACATATTTATGCTTATATATGCATGAAAGATATTTGAGAGGATCACAAGAAACTTAACACTGGTTTGCCTAGAGAAAGAACAGTGTTCACCCAGGGTGGACAAGAGTCTGAATTTGTGTCATTTAATATTTTACCCTATATTTTCAATTAAAAGCCAATAATTAAATTACTCAATAGATGTTTCATTAATATCATTTCTGCAATATCATAAACATTTTCTGGGGAAGAGAAAAAGGCATATGCTTGGCAAAAGGGAAACAGGTCAAAAATATTGAAATAATTCTGTGGGCAACAGGAAATAGAGTAACCAGGAATTTGTTCTATAATTACTCACATGTAGGGCTGAAGTAGTGTCCATTAATTTGCAGAAAATTTTCTCCATAATTGATTGCCAACCTTGGTATGACTGCCAGCAACCAAGTAGTCAAGGGGTGAACTCAAGGACAAAAAGGCACAGAAGTTGTGGGGACTAGAAAGAGAGGACATGTAATAATTCACCACAGTATTTTTATTGCTTAAGGAAGTGATTCCAACAGAGGAGTTATGAATTGAGTAAGCAAAGACTATAAATTGTAAAAATGCCAAAAAACAAATGTAATGGAAGTAAAGGAGGGAAAGAGCAAAAAGAAGAAAAATTTTGGTCAGCAAAAGCAACGAGGGTCAGTATTTCAGAGAAGAGCATGGGAGATGGTGGCTGAAGTGTTATTACCACCAAGGCGGGGGGGGGACTTTTTTCTCCCAAGGGCCATTTAGATATTTGTAACATCATTCTTGGGCCATACAAAATTATCAACTTAAAAATTAGCCTGCTATATTTGGTCAGGCTAATTTGGTGAGATGTGTGATGGTAGCTGGTATTGATTTGATGGGCCTTATATGGCCCATAGGCTAGATGTTCCCCACCTCTGCAAACTACAGTCAGTGGGAGCACTGGAGAGTCTCTCTCATTGTCCAAGGTGGTACAGGGGGAGGTTCTTACTCTAAGCTGCTAAACGACAAAGATTAATGGATAGGATCCCAGCACAAGGAAAGATAGAAAGACGAATGGACAGGACCCAAGTGTGTAAAAAGCTAGCAAGATAATTCGATTTTGAAAAGCCCTCCCCTCCTTATCCCTCTAAGAACTCCTGGTTTGAGCAGGAAGGGGAGACGGTCCTTGAGACAAGAGTCCACCGTTCTTCCAGGTCTCATGGCTCCTGAATAAACCTCTTTCCTTTTGAACCAGCACCTGCCTTTCCAGTTTGGCTTTCATTGTGGCAGGCAGCCAAACCTGTGTGGCTTTTTTATTGTTGGTGTTAAGAAGGTAAAACTTAGTAGAAGATAAATGTTAGAAAGTCAAGGAACTTTGAGTCTACAATGGCTATGACCGTTTGGACAGAAGAGTTGCCTAGAATGATGTTAGGATGTGGCATTTCTGGATCCTAACCATAAAGAGGTATTCTTTACATTATGCTGGAATAAATTCATCTGTGGCTGCACTAAACCTGATAAGGTTCACAGGCTTGGGTGAAGGCAGTGAAGGAGAAAATCAATCTTTTTAATGAAATATAGATGTGTGCGTAACTACTTGTGGAGGTCTCCAGGAAGACTTGCCAAAGAGGCAGATATTGAAGTAGAAATTCAACAGGCAGAAAAAAAAATTATGGGAAGATTATACCCTGAGAGAAGGATATAAACAGAGGCTGGGGTTTCTATTTCTGTCCAGTGAGTAACGTAGCTTGAAATTTGAGTTATTAAAATTGCTATTTCAGTGTTATGCAAGCCATTATTTAACTTGTCTTTTCATTTAGGCAAATTCCTTCCTTCCTTCAAGGTGTGCATACTAATGTAAATAAGTGAGTACTTATGAGATTTGTTAAATGTTTCAATTATTTTTATTTGTTTCTTTTGCACATGAAGAAAGACAGTAGCCCAGTCTAGTAATCTTGAGTAGAAATTCCTTAAAATGGCTGGAAATTATATAAGGAGTATATTGTAAATGTAACTCAAATGACTAAAAATTGAGTTAAGCTTGCTTTTTTGAAATTCAACATCCAAGAAATTTCTACAGTACTTAGGGGAAGAAATTGCTCATATATCTCTGGGGTGAGGCTTTAAAACCTACAATTTAAGAGAAACTAGTGTATATAGTTTGGGGGTCCTGATGTTGAGTTGGCAAGCCAAAACAACTAATAATACACACCTCCAACAACTCTCTAAATCAAGATACATTACAGAGATATTGGAGCTCCTACTCCAATATGGGAGATTATGAATTATCTGCTGAGAACATTTTTTAAAATTTGATAAGGTATATAATTCTTAGACATTCTATTCCACAAATAAAGCTTTAAATAAATATAGGAGTAAACATGTACAGTCATCCCTCGCCACTTCGCACTTCAACTATTGCAGCTTCACTCTACTGCAGTTTTTTCAAGCATAGTATTTCAAGCATAGAAAACACCACAATAGAGTGAAGCCGTGAAAGTCGAAGCGCGAAGTGGCGAGGGACAACTGTGTATAAATAAAGAATCTTACTTCGC
Source organism: Tadarida brasiliensis (assembly GCA_030848825.1). NCBI lineage: Eukaryota > Metazoa > Chordata > Mammalia > Chiroptera > Molossidae > Tadarida > Tadarida brasiliensis. The sequence goes on along the minus strand of CM061261.1, from coordinate 65,141,232 downwards.
GGAAATTCATTTATCGCGGTAGAGTCTGGAACTGATTAACCACAATAAACGAGGGCCGACTGTAATTATCAATCACAAATAAACACCCGTGTTACAAAATTGTCAGACATAGGTTTTGTTTTTGGTTCATCCTCCTGACCCTTAATTAGCATGTTAATAATAAAATAAATAAAATGAGTTTGCTTTGCCACTTACACAACACATATTGTTCTTCACTTTTGACAAGCAGCTAGTTACAACTCTCTTTACAATCACTAGTAATAATTCTCAGATATTTCATGCAGGTTTATTTTCTATAATTTCAGCTAAGTTAACCTTGGCTTCATGCTCTTTGTTTCCCCACTCCAAAACCAAGAATTTAATCCCCAGACAACTTCCAAGTCAGCACAAATGCAACAGAAGGGAAGAGTGAGAACATGAGGATCGAGTTCCTGCCTCACTGCACTTAGCATCTAACCAGAAGATAAGCATGAACTGTGCAGCCAGTAAGGATGAAACATAAGTGCTGTTACAAGCAATGTGCATGGGAACATGAAGAAAGGAGTACTGAGTCTGTGGATTAAGGATCAGAAAAGACTTCATGAAGGAGAGATTTTTTTTTTTTGAGTCAAACTTGAGAACAGATGTATTTTCAGCAAATGAAAAGGGAATAGAAAATAATATAGACTGTACGGACAGCTTGATTGAAGGAAAAAGGATAAAAAGTACAGGCAGCCTGGCCAGTATGGCTCAGTGGTTGAGCCACGACCCATGCACTGAGAGGTCGCTGGTTTGATTCCCAGTCAGGGCACACGTCCGAGTTGTGGATTCAATCCCCAGTAGGGGATATATAGGAGGCAGTCGATGGATGTTTTTTTCTCTCGTTGATGTTTCTATCTCTCCCTCTCCCTTCCTCTCTCTAAAAATCAACAAAAAAAAAATTTTTTTAAGTGCAGGCAACATTGAGAAAATAGTGATAATCCAATCTCAGTATAAGGTTGTATGTACCTAGAAGAAGATATATTCTTATATAGGGTGTCCCAAAAACTATACACAAAAATAGCATAATTATAAAGCCAGTGTTTATTAAAATGCATTTCATTTTCAATATGTAATAGAATCTACAGACACCCTGTATACATTTGTTGGGACATCCTGTATATACACATATACATACATATAATTATTGAAATTTAGCTGGATATTATATCAGAAAGAATATATGTACCCCTATGTTCATAGAAGCACTACTTACAATTGTTGGAAACAGCCCAGTGTTCATTGATCAATGAGTGGATGAAAAAGCTGTGGTACATATACACAATGGAATACTATGCAGCTGTAAGAAAGAGATATCTCTTATCTTTGAGACGACATGGAGGTCCTCGAGAGTATTATGCTGAATGAAATAAGCCAATCAGAGAAAAACAAATATCACATGATCTCACTTATTTGTGGAATATAATGAACAAAATAAGCTGATGAACAAAATAGACCCAGAGACATAGAAGTAGAGTACAGACTGACAAACCTCAGAAGAGGGGGTCGGAGGGGAGGGAAGAGATAAACCACAGAACTTATATGCATGTATGTGTAACCATGGACACAGACAACAATGTTGGGGAGTGGGATTGGGAGGAGGGTGTCAATGCGGTAAAAAGGAAAAACATCTGTAACAAAAAAAAATAATAAAAAAATAAAAAAGCTATGGTGTGTGTGTGTGTGTGTGTGTCTGTGTGTCTGTGTGTGTGTGTGTGTGTGTACAATGATATATTACTAGGCCATGAAAAAGAATGAAATCTTACTATTTGCAACAGCATAGATGGAACTTGAGGGTATGCTAAGGGAAATAAGTCAGTCAGAAAGACAAATACTATTTCATTTCACTTATATATGGAATCTAAAGAACAATATAAATGAACAAACAAAATGAAAACAAACTAGTAGATACAGAGAACAAACTGATGGTTGCCAGATGGAAGGGTGGTTGGTGGTGAGTGAAAAAGGTGAAGGAATTAAGAGATACAAATTTGCAGTTACAAAATAGTCATGGGGATGTTAAGTATAGCATAAAGAATATAGTCTATAATATTGGAATAACTATATATGGTACCATGTGGGTAATAGGCTTACAGGGGGATTATTTCATAAATTATATAAATGTCTAACCAGTATGTTGTCTACCTAAAACTAATATAATACTGAATGTCAACTGTGACTGAAAATTTTTTTAATTTAAATTAAGAAAAAAGGCACAGGCTTGTAAAACAAATATCTGATCAAATTCTATACAGAATATATAATGAACCCTACAATTCATTTAAGAGAAGATAGGCAATCCAATAAAATACTGGCAAAAGATTTGAATACTTCCCAAAAGAAGATATGCAAATTAAAAATAACTATAAGAAAAAAATGATCATCATCATTAATTATCAAAAAATTTCACATTAAAAGCTTCCTAATAGAAATGTGATGATACATTTGAAGAACAATGAGGAGACCAATGTGGCTGGAAAAGTACAGGTAGGAGTAGTAGGAGAATGTTTTAAAATGAAGATTTTATTATTGTTCAAAAATGACGAAGCCAATAGACCAGGAGATGACTGCTATTGAAAAGATAGTTTGTTACTCACAGTTCCCATGAGGAGGGGGCATGTTACACTATGCGGGGCCACACAGGGACCACCAGAGAAAATCATGAGGCAAAGTGAGAGAATAGTAAGACAGGGTAGGTAGGCCTAGGATTGGCTAGTTTGTATAATTTAATGGGTTTTGGGGTGTAGGTCCTGACTTATATGGGTCTGGTACATGACTCTGGGTTGATTAGGACATAAGAGTAGCCCACAGAGGGAGAGCCCAATAAGGTAGGTGGTTGGGGTGTGGGCTCTGGGTTGGCTAATTTGTATATGAAAGAGATGCCCACGGATGAGTCATTTGCTATCTTTAAGAACTGGCTAGACCTGAGAGGGGCATTCTCTCTCTGGTCATTAAGAATTCAGAATCTAGAACATCAAGAATACAGAAAAATTTCTAATTAATATAGAAAGCAGGTCAGAAAGATAAGGGGTGAGGCAAAGTGAAATGAGGAGCCATGGAAAGATTTTGAAGATCATTGTGATTGCTTTGTTGAGAATGGACTGTGGTGAACAAAAATAGAAACAAGGAGACATGTTATAGGATGTGACATGATTGAGCTTAATGGTTAGCAGTAGAAGTGGTTAGAATTGTCAAGTTTTTAAAAATATTTTGAAGGTAGGGTAAAAGTATTTTCTGAGAGAGATTAGATTTTGAATTTGAGATGAGTTGAGAATGAATCCAAGTGTTGTGATCTAAGCATAGGAAAGGATGGAGTTGTCAACTGAGATGAAGAAGGCTGCAAGTAACACAAGTCTGTATTTATTTGGATCCCCAAAAGCAGATCCAGAGACGAGTACAAGATGTTTACATAACAGATGATCCCAGGAAGCAGGAGTGAAGGAATAGAGTTAGACAGGTAATGGGGTTTGATTCCAGTGGGATTTCTGAGAAGCATACAGAATGACTCCCAGCACTTTCTGTTTGAAATATGGAAGCATTTATCCACTAGCACCCAGTCTTTTCTGCTTGAGGGTTGTTTCTAGGATTACTCACTTCTGGGATGCTCTGGAGCACAGAATAAACAAGTTCCTGTCACATTGGAAAAGGCACTGGGGTAAATGAAAAAAGACACGGCACCTGCATCAGATGGGTCTGTCAATGTAGAGTAAGTTTGAGCTCATGTAAAAATGTCTGTCACAGCTAAAGTTGACACCTCTCCTACACAATGTAGAGCAGCAGGTCACCTATGGACACGTTAAGTTTGAGATTAGACATTCAAGTGTCAAGGTCAGATAGATAGTCAGATATCAAGACTGGAGTTCAGGAGAGAAGTCTAGAATGGAGATACAAATTTAGGAATTGTCAACATATAGATGGTATATAGCCATGGAACTGGAAGAGATCAATCACCAAGTGAGTATAGAGAGAGATGAAAAAGAAAGATAGAAAGAGACAGAGACAGAGAGAGAATACAAAGACTGAACTTTGGGATACTCCAAAATTAAAACATTGGAGAGGAAAAAAAAATCTGTAAAGCAAGGTAAGTAGTGACCAGGGAAAAACAAACCTAGGGAGTGTAAGAACATGGTATCCTGCAGCCAAGTGAAGAAACAACTAAGAAGAACAAAAGAGATCAACTGTATCAAATGTTCTGATAGGTCAAGATGATGAGAGTAGGAATTGTCATAGTATGTCACTAATGAGCTCTATGAAACTACTGGAGCCTCCTAGTTTTTGTTGATGTTCCCCTGGAGTAATTAAAACATCAATACGTAGGCATTAACCTCCCTTCCCCAGTGTTTCTCAAACACTGCTGTGTCAACTTGTATATCTGCAAAACAAAATTACCAGCAAGCCATGACAAATTACAGAAAAAAACAAGGCAGCATTTCTTGTCAGTATTAGGGGGATAACTGTTTTTTCTCTGTATTTTTTATTAAAATATCTTTTTTCAATAAAATGATGATGTTCATTCCTAGAAAAATAATTTATGTGCATACCTATATTCATTCTCAGCATAAAATATATATGAAGATTGTACTATGAAAATCAAAATTCTGGGAGTGAATTTTTTAATCCTCATCTGAGGATATGGTTTTATAGCAAACATCAATCAGTTGTCTCCCATAGGTGTCCCAACCGGGGATTGAACCCACAATTTAGGTATGTACTCTGACCAGGAATCGAACTCAAAACCTTTTGGTGTATGGGACAATGCTCCAGCCAACAAAGCCACCTGGCCAGGTCTGGAGTGGATTTTTTAGCCTACAAATCCCAGTATCAGACAAAAGCAGTTTTATTTAGTCAGGGATTATACATGATAGCTGGGGAGAAAGCAAAAGAGTATCTGTATTGGTGAGGAGAATGGATTTAGAGGACAGAAATATTCTTCCAATACTTTCCCCTGACATTTTAATCACAGTAGAAGGGACATTTATATGATACAATTTATAGTTCACCTAAATTTTTAAAAATGATTTTTTCTAAGGTGCTAAGCTTGCTGAAGGGTTTACTGTTACAGAAGATTGCTCTGGAGACTCTGACACCTGCACCTGTTTTTACTTGCTGGAGGGCCTTTATTACCTCTCACTTCAGAACTACTTGTTAAGATTCTGTTCACTCTATTTTGTCTTTTTTTTTCTCAATTATCCTAAAAACTCAAGAATTTAGGAATCTTAATAAGCATTTCTATGATGACAGGTAATTTTCCTCTTCCTAAGGGTTACATTGCTGTCTTTTTTCTAACTGCTTAGGACAGATGCTTAGCTCAGCCTTTCTTTTTCACAGATATAAAATGTTGGGCTTTATATTTCCGTCTAAATTTCATATTTCAAATGTGATGATATGGAGCATATGCTTATTATTTACATATTAATATTTCTAATAATTTATTATGATATCTTTGACCTATGTTCTTACAGACTTTTAGAGACTGATTTTTATTTATATTTTAAAATATGTTTTTATTGATTTTTTTAGAGAGAGAGGAAGGGAGAGAGAGATAGAAACATCGATGTGAGAGAGATACATGGATCGGCTGCCTCCTGCACATCCCTACTGGGGATCGAGCCTGCAACCTGGGCATGTGCCCTTACCAGGAATTGAACCGGGACCTCTCAGTCCATGGGATGATGCTCAATCCAAAGAGCCACACCAGCCAGGCCTGATTTTTATTTTCATAACATAGTGCTAAGATAGTGGGAGTTTTAGAATATTAATTATTTGAAATATATGAAGGCTTGCTTTATTGCCTAATATTTGGTCAAGTTTCTGTGTGTGCCTCTAATGAATGTGCATTCTGCAGCTGCATGAATACAACACATATGTCCATTACATCACATTAATGCATCTGTTTGTAACAAATCTAAGTATTGCGGCTGATTTCTCTTTTAAACTGCTTTTTCTGTCAATTCCTGATCTAGATATTGTTTTTTCTTTTTAATTACATTTATTGAGTGACATTGGTTAATAAAATTATACAGGTTTCAAGTGTACAATTCGGTGATACATCATCTGTATATTGCACTGTATGCCCAACACCCCAAGTCAAATATTCTTCTGTCACCATATATTTGACCCCCTTTACTACATCCAACCCCCTTTCCTCTGGTAACCACTATACTGTTATCTGTGTCCATGAGGTTTTATTTGTTTGTTTTTTGTGTTTCTTCATTTGTTGCTTTCAGGTTTATATTCCACATATGAGTGAAATTGTATGGTTCTTGAATTTTTATGTCTGACATTTTATTTAGCCTGATATTCTCAAGATCCATTCATGTTGTTGCAAGTGGCAGTATTTCATGTTTTCTTGTGGCTGAGTAGTATTCCATTGTATATACCTACCACATCTTGTTTATCCAATCATCTAGAGAAGGACACTTTGGTTGTTTCCATGTCTTGGCCGCCACGAATAATGCTGCAATTAACATAGGAGTGACTATATCATTGTGAATAAATGTTTTCAAATTTTTCAGGTAGGTACCCAGAAGAGGGGTTGCTGAGTCCTATGGTAACTCTATTCTTAATTCTTAACCTCCATACGGTTTTCCATAGTGCCTGTACTAGTTTACATTCCCACTAGCAGTAAATAGTAAATAAGAGTTTCTTTTTCTCTACACCCTCCCCAATATCTTTTATTACTTGTTTTTTGGTTTTTTTGCATTTATCTTCAGATAGAGCGGGAGGGAGAGAGGGATAAACATCGACGTGAGAGAGACACATTGAGTGGCTGCCACCCACATGACCCCAACCGGGGCTGGGGACAAACTGCAACCGAGGTATGTGCCCTTAACGGGAACCGAACCCGGGACTCTCTGGTCCGCAGGCCGATGCTCTAACCGCTGAGCCAAACTGTCCAGGGCTTACTTGTCTTTTTGATAATAGCCATTCTAACAGGTGTGAAGTGCTATCTCATTGTAGTTTTGATTTGCATTTCCCTAATAGCTAGTGAACTTGAGCATCTTTTCATATATCTGATGGCTGTTTGTATGCCTTCTGGGAAGAGGTGTCTGTTTAGGTCCTCTGCCCATTTTTTTTTTTATTAATTTATTTTTGTTACAGATGTTTCTCCTTTTCCCCCCATTGTCACCCTCCTCCCCCTCCCTTCCTGCCCCGTCCCCAGTTTTGTTGTCCATGTCCATTGGTTATGAGTACATGCGTACAAGTTCTGTGGTTCATCGCTCCCCTCCCCCACCCCCTCTTCTGGCAATTGTCAGTCTGTACCCCACTTCCACATCTCTGGGACTACCCTGTTCCTCAGACTGTTATGTTTATTATATTCCAGAAATAAGTGAGATCATATGATATTTGTCTTTCTCTGCTTGGCTGGTTTCACTTAGGATAATAGTTTCCAGGTCCTCCCATGTTGTCTCAAAGAATAAGAGATCTTTCTTTCTTACAGCTGCATAGTACTCCATTGTGTATATGTACCACAGCTTTTTTATCCATTCGTCTACTGATGGACACTTGGGCTGTTTCCAGATCTTAGCAACTGTAAATAGTGCTGCTATGAACATAGGGGTATACATATTCTTTCTGTTTGGTGTTTCAGGCTTCTTAGGGTATATTCCTAGGAGTGGGATCACTGGGTCAAATGGTAATTCAATTTTTAATTTTCTGAGGTAACACCATAATGTTTTCCATAGTGGCTGCACCAGTCTGCATTCCCACCAGCAGTGTACTAGAGTCCCCTTTTCTCCACACCCTCGCCAACACTTGTTGTTTGATGCTTTGTTGATGGCAGCTATTCTGACAGGTGTGAGGTGATACCTCATTGTTGTTTTAATTTGCATCTCTCTGATGATTAGTGATGTTGAGCCTTTCTTCATATGTCTCTTGGCCATTTGTATGTCCTGTTTGGATAGGTGTCTATTTAGTTCCTCTGCCCATTTTTCAATTGGGTTTTTTGTCTTCTTTTTGTTGAGATGCATGAGCACTCTAAAATTCAAGAAGAAGGAAGTCTTCCAAACTCGTTTTATTAGGCCAGCATAATTCTAATTCCAAAACCAGAAAAAGACACTACAAAGAAAGAAAACTACAGGCCAATATCCCTGATGAACATAGATGCCAAAATCCTTAATAAAATACTAGCAAATTGGATCCAGCAATACATCAAAAAAATTATTCACTATGACCAAGTGGGATTCATCCCAGGGATGCAAGGCTGGTACAATATTCGCAAATCAATAAATGTGATACATCACATAAACAAAATGAAAGATAAAAACCATATGATCATATCAATAGACACTGAAAAAGCATTTGACAAAATCCAGCACCCATTTCCGATAAAAACGCTCAGAAATTTGAGAATAGAGGGATCATATCTCAACACTATAAAGACCATATATGAAAGACCAACAGCCAACATCATACTCAATGGACAAAAACTAAAAGCATTTCCCTTAACAACAGGAACAAGACAAGGATGCCCACTCTCACCATTTTTTAGTTGGATTGTTTGTGTGGTTGGTTGAGTTATATGAGTTCTTTACATATTTTGGATATCAACCCCTTCTCAGAGCTATTGTTTGCAAATATCAACTCCCATTCAGCTGGTTGCCTTTTTGTTTTGTTGTAAGTTTCTTTTGCTGTGCAGAAGTTTTTTAGTTTGATATAGTCCCAGTCATTTATTTTTGCTTTTACTTCCCTTGCCTTTGGGGTTAAATTCATAAAATTCTTTCTAAGACTAAGATCTATAAATTTAGTGCCTACATTTTCCATTTTCTTCTATATAACTTATTGTTTCAGATCTTATGTTTAGATCACTAGGCTACTGGATGACAAGACTAAGTAGCCGTCCTTTCAAGGTTAAAACTTGCTGTTCTTGTTCATGTGATAGTTTATGAACTATTTTTTTTCTTCTAACTTTTAAATATACACTCAGGATCTATAGTGTGCTATTATTGGAGCCCTAGATACAGAACAATGTAATTTAACATTCTAACTGAGGGAACTGTATAATATACAAATAAATAAAATAATTACAGATAGTAATAAGTGCTATGAAGGAAATAAAATAAGTGATATGCTAATGAATGACAGAGTAGGGATTGGTTAAGGAAGATCTACCTGAGATACTGACATTTGAGCTGAGATCCAAACACAGATTCAACTATGCAAAGATCTCAGGGAACTGTGGTATAGGCAGAAAGAAAAGGAAAAAGAGGAAGAACAAAATTGGCAAGGCCAAGGGATAGAAAAGAAGCCAATTGCATGAAGATCATGAGAATGGTAAAAGACACTAGAGATGTGTCTAGTGGTAAAAGACACTAGAGATGCTCACCTGCTCTGTGAGCAATGGAGCTTCTCCTGCTAGAGATGTAACCTCAGACCAGAACACTGAGAGCATGGGTTTTATTCTACGTGCTATGAGAAATCACTGGAATATTTTAAGCAGAAGAATATCATGATCAATTTTGCCCAAAGAAATTATCCTGGCTTTAAAATTTTTACTTTGAAAATGTACTCAAGAAGGCAAGAGTTAAAGAAGCCAACAGCACTCCATGTGGAATAAAATTGTGCTATGGGCTCTATGGGAAGCATCATCTAAGATCATGCTTTCCAAAGCCAATGCCACATTAGAGTCACCTGAGACTTTTATAGCTTTTAAAAACACAGATTTCTATATCTTACTCCTTAAAGTTTCTGATTCAAGGATCTGGGTTTGATGCTAAGAATCTGTATTTTAAAAATTTCCCTAGAGCCCAGCCGGTGTGGCTCAGTGGATTGAGCAACATCCCATGGACTCAGAGGTCCCCATTCAACTCCTGGTCAGGGTACATGCCTGGGTTGCAGGCTCAGTCTTCAGTAGGTGGCATGCAGGAGGCAGCCGATTGATGTTTCTCTCACATTGGTGTTTCTATCTCTCTCTCCCCCTTCCTCTCTCTCTAAAAAATCAATAAAGACATATTTAAAAAATAAAAATCTCCCTAGATGTTTCTGATGTTCATCTCCGCTTTGAAACTCCTGACCTAACCCAGTCAAATAGATATGGAAAAAAAAAAAAAAAAGGAAATGATTGTACATGAAATAAAATTTCCATATAAGAAAACTTTACAATGAATAGACATTTAAAAATAATGTTTTCTCACAAATACTCTTCACAAAATATTAACAAATAAGGACACAGACACTTCAATATTCCCTTTGTTCACCACCCTTCTGATCTCCTCTATCGCCTGCAGCCTCTATTAATACTAGTCAAAGTGTTTTCTGCCTGGTACACACAATTTGTATAGAACTGTACCAAGCAATTGAGGTTTATATTGGCCTCTAGTCTGAAGTTCAGTCCCAATGCTACTGTGTTTTCTAACAGATTTTCTTTGACATAATCTTTTAGGATGTCCATTTTAGCCATGGTTACTATAGCAGCTAATAACTTTCCTGCTCCTCTAATTAATTCTGAAGTCTAGCAATGGGATTTACCTAATGTGGCTTATCTGACCAATTGTACTAAATATTTCCTCCTCTTCTGTTAACCTCTGCAGTGTAGCTATGAACTCACTTCAACCTAACCTGCATTCACCCGCGTTGGTAGGCCCACGCACTGAGTAAATTGAAAAGATTAGGTCAGAGGTTATATCCCAAACAGATAACTTCACTTTGAAGTCTATTTTGACAGATATAAGTATTGAAACCCTTGCTTTTTTTGTTCTGTTTTGTTTCCATTTGCATGGACATTTTTTTTTCCATCCTTTCACTTTCATCCTGTATGTCTTTTGTTCTGAGGTGGGTCTCTTGCAAACAGCATATACATGAGTCATGCTTTCAAACTTGCTGTTTTGTCTGAGCCTGGGTCGCAACCCTCCTCTTCCCCTCAGGAGCTGAAGGCAACATTACTTTTAGCTGTCACAAAGGAGTAAGAACAGCCTGACTGTACACATCTCCCTTTTGTTCCCTTACTCTAATTCCCCAGCCTGGGTGTACTTTTCTTACTGAAATTTCAAAATTGATAACAGTCATATTTTTTTCTATCTTTTCCTATTAATACAGTTTCTTAGATGCTTTTCCTGTGGGTGGATCTGCTCTGTGAGCAATGGAGCTTCTCCTGCTCAGTCCAGCACTGATGACAGACAATCTCTCCATTTTGGGCATCCACCCACTTTCACACCGAAGTTGAAAGTTTGTGTGGGTCTACAGGAAGATTTTAATTTATCTGGACACTATGTGGCAGTGACTTTGACTCTGGAGGCTTTTTGAAATAATACTGGAGCTTGACATGAGGAGGGACATTTCATTTCTCTTGTTTTCCCATTTAGTGTACTAAACAGTTGGGTACCTGGCACAGTTCGAGTGAATGAGTAAGTGCTGCCTTCTTCAGACAGGTCCCAAGACCAGGAAGACCTTCCTAAAAATAGGAGATAGTGAAACTTCTTCCTCATAGAGCAGTGGTTTCCACCTGGGGGTACCACCTCCAAAAGGACGTTTTGGGAATTTGGAGAACTGGGGGAAAACTCGGGGTATTTTTTGTTATCACAAGAGTGGGAGAGCACTGCTGGCATTTAGCAGTAAATATGAGGAGAGGGACAAGTATTCTCTTTGACCTGCAATGTTAAGAACACTCTGGTACAATGAAAAATTGTTCTAAGTCCTGCATTATTTTTAAATGTCCCAAAGAACAATTAGTATAAGTGAAAAATCTGCTTATGAGTTTGAGTCTAGTGTCTAAGCCCATTTTACATTTACATGTAAAGATTCTGTATAGTTTTAATATGTTGAATTTAATATACTGAATTGTATAGGGATACAACTACAAAGTAAAATATGGGAGAGTTACTTTGATTTGTTGGAAAGTCTAGCAAGAGTTGTTCATTAGTTGATAAAATTATGTCACCATGAACTGTACTACTTGTGATATTTGAATTAACTCTATCAATACTGCCTTGAAACTGTCCACTCACAATGATTCTATGTATAGGAAGCATCATCTGACCACTAGAATGGTGGTGCCTATTCATTTGTATATTAAAATGCACATTTTATTGTAAATGTCTTTCCTTGGATTTTCCCTTTACATAACATCTGTGAATTTTATTTCAGGAGAGTATAGGGTAGCGTTACAAAACACTTACTATGAAAAGGACACCTTGTCTGAGAAGATCAGAAACCTCTTCCTAGGTGAAAGAATCTCTTCAAATAGACTTTATTTTTTTTTAATGTTTATTTATTTATAGACTTTATTTCATAACAGCATTCCTGAGGATAAGCCCAGTCTGCTACATACCAAACACTACTAGCAGAAAAGCCTATCTGTGACATAACTTTCTTATACTGAATATAATACTAACAACTGTCACTAATTGAACTGTGCTATATACCATTTAGATATTACATCTAATCCTAAACTCTCCAAGAGACATAGTACTTATTATTAACTCTATTTTATAGGCAAGGAAACTGATGCAGGACAAAGGTTAAGTAATTTGACCAAGGTCATACCATTTATAAGTGCTTTGATTCAAATCAATCAAATTCCAGTGTCAATGACTGCCAGAGACAGAGATGGACAAAATTAAAAACTGGAAAGGCAAAGAAGTTGTTAAGTAGCTAGGAATAGCCACGCTCAGTTTGGCTAAATGACTTGTGGGAAGGTGAAAGCAGAGAGCAAACAGAACACTCATTACAACCTATCACCATCTCCCCAGTACTTTATCCTAATATTAGGACCCCCACTCAAGCCCCAGGAAGTTCCTATACCTCTCAGACTCTGAGCACAGCACTTGAAAAGTGAATAGTCAGAAGATAGAAGAGCTCTATGTAAGAAATACACATTAAATATCAAAGACTCAATATAAAAAATGTAAAATATCTCAACAATTTTATGTGTATTATATTTGCCAAGATAATCTTTTATTTTTTATTTTTATTTTTTTTACTATTTTATTTTATTTCAGTTTTTTTACAGATCAAGTTAAATAAATCAGATCATTTCTTTTCCTGGGTCAGCTCAGCACTTTAAATTATTTTTATTTTATTTTTTTTCAATTTTTATTAATTTATTTTTGTTACACATGTTTCTCCTTTTTCCCCCCTAGACACTCCTCCCCATCCCGCTGCCCCACAACCCAGTATTGTTGTCTATGTCCATTGGTTATGCATACATGCATATAAGTTCTTTGGTTCATCTCATCCATCCCCCCTGCCCCCTCCTCTGAGGTCTGTCAGTCTGAACCATACTTCTTTCTATGTCTCTGGGTCTATTTCATTCATCAGCCCACCTTGTTCATTATATTCCACAAATAAGTGAGATCATGTGATATTTTTCTTACTATGACTGGCTTATTTTCTTTAGTATAATACCCTTGAGGTCCCTCCATGTCATCTCAAAGGACAAGAGATCTTTTTTTTTTACAGCTGCATAGTATTCCATTGTATATATGTACCACAGCTTTTTTATCCACTCATTTATTGATGGACACTTGGGCTGTTTCCAGATCTTAGCAATTGTAAATAGTGCTGCTATGAACATAGGGGTACATATATTCTTTCTGATTGGTGTTTCAGGCTTCTTAGGATATACTCCTAGAAGTGGGATCACAGGGTCAAATGGCAATTCAATTTTTAATTTTTTGAGGAAACACCATACTGTTTTCCATAGTCTATTTCTTTTTTCAATGTCTTATAGTTTTCTGCAAATAGGTTCCTTGCTTCTTTGGTGAAGTTTATTCCTAGGTATCTTAATTTTTTAGCCACAATGGTAAATAGGATTGTTTCTTAGTTTCTCTTTCAGTGAGTTCACTATTGGTGTATAAGAATGCTGTCGATTTCTTGATGTTAATTTTGTATCCTGTTACATTGCCAAATTTGTTTACTAAATCTAGCAGATTTTTGATGGAGTCTTTAATGTTTTCTATGTATAATATCATATCATCTGTGAATAATGACAGTTTCATTTCCTCCTTTCCAATTTGAATCCCTTTCATTTTTTCTTCATGTCTGATTGCTGTGGCTAAGACTTCCAGTACTATGTTAAATGAGAGTGGTGAAAGTGGGCATCCTTGTCTTGTTCCTGTTCTTAAGGGAAATGCTTTTTAGTTTTTGTCCATTGAGTATGATGTTGGCTGTAGGTCTTTCATATATGGCCTTTATTATGTCAAGATATAATCCCTCTATTCCCACATTACTGAGTGTTTTTATCAGAAATGGGTGCTGGATTTTCTCGAATGCTTTTTCAGTGTCTATTGATATGATCATGTGGTTTTTATCTTTCATTTTGTTTATGTGGTGTATCACATTTATTGATTTGCGAATATTGTACCATTTTTGCATTCCTGGGATGAATCCCACTTGGTCATGGTGAATAATTTTTTTGATGTATTGCTGGATCCGAATTGCTAGTATTTTGTAAAGGATTTTGGCATCTATGTTGATCAGAGATATTGGCCTGTAGTTTTCTTTCTTTGTAATGTCTTTATGTGGTTTTATAATTAGAATTATGCTGGCCTCATAAAACAAGTTTGGAAGTCTTCCTTCTTCTTGAATTTTTTGGAATAGTTTGAGGAGAATGTGTGTTAGTTCTTCTTTGAATGTTCGGTAAAACTCCCCCGTGAAGCTGTCTGGGCCTGGGCTTTTGTTTGCTGGGAGAGTCTTGATTACATCTTCAATTTCCTTAGTTGTTATTGGTCTATTCAAGTTTGCTATGTCTTCCCGGTTCAGTTTTGGGAGACTATGTGTTTCTAGAAATTTGTCCATTTCGCTTAGATTGTCGAATTTGTTGCCATATAATTGTTCATAGTATTTGTTAAGGATCCTTTGTATTTCTGTGGTGTCAGTTGTTACTTCTCCTCTTTCATTTCTGATTTTGGGTATTTGGGTTCTCTCTCTTTGTTTCTTGGTGAGTCTACCTAAGGGTCCAACAATCTTATTTATATTTTCAAAGAACCAGCTTTTTGTTTCATTGATCTTTTGAATTGTTTTTTGTTTGTTTTTTTTGTTTGTTTGTTTGTTTGTTTTGGTATCTATGTCGTCTATTTCTTCTCTGATCTTTACTATTTCTTCCCTTCTACTTGCTCTGGGGTATTTATTTCTAGTTCTTTAAGTTGTGAGGTTAGATAGTCAATTAGAAATTTTTCTTGTTTCTTGAGGTAGCCTGTAGTGCTATGAACTTCCCTCTCAGGACTGCTTTCACTGTGTCCCATAGATTTTGTGTTGTTGTGTGTTCATTTTCATTGGTTTCTAGGAAGTTTTTAACTTCTTCCTTGATCTCCTCGGTAACCTGTTCATTGTTTAATAACATGCTATTTAGCCTCCATGTGTTCAAATGTCTTTGCATGTTCTTGTTGCAATTGATTTCTAGTTTCATGCCATTGTGATCTGAGAAGATGCTTGATATGATTTCAATCTTCTTGAACTTGTAGAGACTTCGTTTGTGTCCTAACATGTGGCCTGTCTTTGAGAATGTCTCATATGCACTTGAGAAGAATGTGAATTCTGCAGTTTTGGGGTGTAATTCACTGTAGATATCTATTAAATCCATTTGGTCTAGTGCTTCATTTAGAGTCTCTGTTTCCTTGTTAATTTTTTGTCCAGAGGATCTATCCAGTGATGTCAGCGGGGTGTTGAAGTCCCCTGCTATGATTGTATTGCTGTTCATTTCTTCTTTGAGGTCCTCTGAAAGAATTTTAATATATTTTGGTGCTCCTATATTGGGTGGATATATGTTTAACCAAAGTTATATCTTCCTGTTGGATAGATCCTTTCAATATTATGTAGTGGCCTTCTTTGTCTCTAGTTATGGTCTTCATTTTGAAATCTAATTTATCAGATATGAGTATTGCTAACCTAGCTTTTTTTCCTTTCCATTTGCTTGAAAGATTTTTTTCCATCCCTTTACTTTCAACCTATGTGAACACTTTGTTGTGAGGTGGGTCTCTTGTAAACAACATATATATGAGTCTTGCTTTCTTATCCAATCAGCTAATCTGTGTCTTTTGATTGAAGCCTTCAATCTATTTATATTTGTTATTATTGATATGTACTTATTTACTGCATTTTTTGTTTATTGTGTTTATATTTTTCTTCTTGTTTCTTCTACTAAGTACAGCAGTCCTTTTAACATTTCTTGCAGCGATGGTTTGGTGCTAATATATTCCCTTAGCCTTTTTATGTCTGGGAAGCTCTTTATTTGACCTGTTTTGAATGATAGCCTTGCTGGGTAGGGTAGTCTTGGATTCAGATCCTTGTTTTTCATGATCTTGATTACTTAATGCCATTCCCTTCTGGCCTGTAGTGTTTCTGTTGAGAAGTCAGCTGACAGCCTTATGGGGGTTCCTTTGTAGGTAACCTGTAGCTTATCTCTTGCTGCCTTTAGGATTCTCTCTTTGTCTTTAATTTTTGGCATTTTAATGACTATGTGTCTTGGTGTGGGCCTGTTTGGGTTCTTCTTACTTGGGGCTCTCTGTGCTTCTTGAACTTGAATGCCTTCTTCCTTCACCAGGTTAGGGAAGTTTCCTGTCACTATTTCTTCAAATATATTCTCTAACCTTTGCTCATTTTCTTCTTCTTCTGGAACTCCTATGAGGTGAATGTTGTTATGTTTGGTATTGTCCCACAGTTCTCTTAAGCTATCTTCCTGTTTTTTAATTGTTTTTTCCTTTTGGTTTTCTGATTGGTTGATTTTTTCTACCCTGTCTTCTAATTCATTGATCCTGTCTTCAGCTTTCTCTACTCTGCTGGTTATTCCTTCCAATGTGTTCTTTATTTCTGCTATGTCATTCTTCATTTACACTTAGTTGGTTTTCAATGTTTCTATATCTTCACTCATGGTGTTGAGTTCCTTACTCATGCTGTTGTGCTTCCTCAAGATCATGGCTCTGAACTCTACCTCTGATAACTTGCTTAACTGCATTTCATTTATCTCATCTTCAGTAGAGTTCTCTTGTTCTTTCATTTGGGATTTGTTTCTTTGTTTCACCATTTTGGCTATCTCAGTGGGTTTTGGAGCCTGCCAAATTTTCCCTGTGGGTGTTGGTATTCTGCTGTTTGTGGCTCCCTCTACTGGGTTTGGATGAGTGTAGGAGGACCCACGTTAAACACCACTGTCAAGTCTTACTTTCCTGGGTAGATTTGCAAGCCCAGGAAAGGTTCAGTTATCCTCTGACTTTTTGCCTGGAGACTATTAGCCTTAGTTCTTTGATGATCCTGGGTTGTAGCCCTCAACTGAATGAAAAACTCCCTCAGGTGTCCAGGGTAAGAGGATTTCCAGAGGGTGGGGCAGATCCTGGTTGTTATTGAGCCTCAATTTGCATTTCTCTGGCCCAGCTGGGTAAGGTTAAATCTCTGAGGGAGGGGATGTTGCTTCTCCTCAGGGCTCCAGATAGGGGCTCCCTGAGCAAGATGGCTACTGTCCTATGAGGGCACAACTCAGCAAAAACTCTCAGCACCCTCCAAATACTGAGTGTCCCCACATAGTTCCAGTCCAGTCCACCCTCCCTTTCTCAGAGCCCAAGGTGAGTTGCTGTAGCTAATTTAGTGCTCTGTCCTGCCCCTCTGTGCTGTGGAGCCAGCTTGGTATTTTAACCCCAAGGGAGCTGCTCACAGCTGAAACAGCTGCTGTTCGTGGGCTCCCAGCCCACCCTCTTGGGCCTCCACAGACCTACCAGGCTTGATTCAGTGTCCTTTTTCCTGTCCCTGGTTATATGGGTACTCTCCAGCTGCTTTTCTGTTGCTTTCTCCCGACGATTTGTCTGTATTTTAGTTGTAATTGCAGTTTGGTTCTGGGAGATGGTTTGTGTAGCTTCCATTCACTCCACCACCATTTTGGAATCCCAAGATAATATTTTAAATGTTGAGTAAAAAATATATTACTGAAATTAATTTATCTATTTCTTAATGTGTTTCTAATAAGACTATTAAAAATTTTTTAATCCTACATATGTGCCACGCATATTTCTATTGCACAGAGTTCAGATGGATGGTTTCCCTGTAAATTACTATACTTTTCTTACACAACAGAAATCTGCAGAAGCATGGAGCCTTGTGCAACCACTTACTGGAGTAACCGTTCAGGCTACTAGAAGCAATAGGAGAAAACAGTGTAGGTATGCAAAAGGGAGAGTTAGTTGAATTTCCTACACATTTTCATTGTGCCATTCCGGTCACTCAGATCATGGGATCCACATGTTCATTCACTATTTAGTACTATTATTTTTATATCATATGCTTTACACAACTCCCAGCACAAGGGAACATTGGGCAAAATCTGTAACAGAATCTATGTTTGCATACATGGATAAAAAATAGTCAAAATATTAAATGTGTTATCAAAATATGATATTGTTTATATTTTCAAACAGGGAAGAAGAAAATAAGTGGCTGATAGTTCTACTGAAACTCAGATAATTAGTTTTAGCTCATCATAGATGCTTCTAATTAAGGAATGGGAGCAAAGCCTGTGACTCTTCAGATCAGTCCCCCCCATTATCAGACCTTCAACTTCTGTACTGTGATCCCATTAATGACAATTTAAAAAGCAACAACAGAGAGATTCCAAAATATCATTGGAGTGAATGGAAGCTACACAGACCATCTCCCAGGACCAAACTGGAATTACAACTAAAATAAAGACAAATCGTCAGGAAAAAGCAACAGAAAAGCAGCTTCCAAGGACCATACAACCAGGGAAACGGATTGATCCTGGTAGGATTGTGGAGGCATGAGAGGGGGGCTGGAAGCCCACGGACAGCAGCAGTCTTAGTCGTGAACAGCACCCTCGGGGTTAAAGCCCAAGCTGGCTCCTCAGCTCAGAGTGCTGAGATAGAGTGCTAAAATAGCCACAGCCACTGACCTTGGGCTCTGGCAGAGGGAGGGCAGACTTAACTGGAACTGAGTGGGGACACTCGGAATTTGGACGGCACTCAGAGCTTTTGCTGAATTGCGGCCACGCAGGATGGTGACCATCTTACTCCTTCCCAGGGCTCTGGGAGAGGTGGGAGTCCTTCCCTCGGAGATTCAGCCACACCCAGGTGCATTGAAATGCAAATTGAGGCTCATTAACTACCAGCATCTGGCCCACCCTCAGGAAATCCTCTCAAGCTGAACACTTGAGAGAGGATTTCACTCAACTGAGAACCCAAGGCTCTTCGAGTAACCACGACTAATAGCCTCTAGACTAATAGCCACTAGGCAAAAAGCTAGAGGATAACTTACCCTTTTTCTGGGCTTGCAAATCTACCCAAAAAATAAGACTCGACAGTGGTGTATCACATGGGTCCTCCCACGCTGACCCAAACCCAGTAGAAGGAGCCACAAACAGCAGAACACCAACGTCAACAGTGAAAATTTGGCAGGCTCTAAAACTCACTGAGATAGCCAAAATGGTAAAACAAAGAAACAGATCACAAATGAAAGAACAAGAGAACTCTACTGAAGATGAGATAAATGAAATGGAGTTGAACAAGTAAACAAAACTTGAATTCAGAGCCATGATCTTGAGGAAGCTCAACAGCATGAGTAAGGACATCAACACCATAAGCAAAGACATAGAAACATTAAAAATCAACCATTTGGAAATAAATAAGCACCAAGAAGAAATGAAGAATGACATAGCAGAAATGAAGAACACATTGGAAGGACTAAACAGCAGAGTAGAGAAAGCTGAAGAACGGATCAGTGAATTGGAAGACAGGGTAGAAAAAATCAACCAATCAGAAAACCAAAAGGAAAAAACAATGAAAAAACAGGAAGACACCTTAAGAGAACTGTGGGACAACTGGAAACGTAATAATATTCGCATCATAGGCGTCCCCAAAGAAGAAAAAAATGAGCAAGTATTAGAGAATATATTTGAAGAAATAGTGACAGAAAACTTCCCTAACCTGGTGAAGGAAGAAGGCATTCAAGTTCAAGAAGCACAGAGAGTCCCAAGTAAGAAGAACCCAAACAGGCCCACACCAAGACACATAGTCATTAAAATGCCAAAAATTAAAGACAAAGAGAGAATCCTAAAGGCAGCAAGAGATAAGCTACAGGTTACCTACAAAGGAACCCCCATAAGGCTGTCAGCTGACTTCTCAACAGAAACACTACAGGCCAGAAGGGAATGGCATGAAGTAATCAAGGTCATGAAAAACAAGGATCTGAACCCAAGACTACTCTACCCAGCAGAGTTATCATTCAAAATAGAAGGTCAAATAAAGAGCTTCCTAGACAAAAAAAAAAAAAAGGCTAAGGGAATACATTAGCACCAAAACAGCACTGCAAGAAAAGTTTAAAAGACTGCTGTAATTAGTAGAAGAAATAGGAAGGAAAATAGAACCACAGTAAACAAAAATGGCAATAAATAAGTAACTACAAATAATCACCTTAAATGTAAATGGATTCAATGCTCCGATAAAAAGACACAGAGTAGCGGATTGGATAAGAAACCATGACCCATATATATGTTGTTTATAAGAGACCCAACTCACAACAAAAGACTCACATAGGTTGAAAGTGAAGGGATGGAAAAAAATCTTCCAAGCAAACACAAAGGGAAATTCAGCTGGGGTAGCAACACTCATATCTGATAAAATAGATTTCAAAATAAGGCCATAACTGGAGACAAAGAAGGCCACTACATAATATTGAAAGGATCTATCCAACAGGAAGATATTACCTCGGTAAACATATATGCACCCAATATAGGAGCACCAAAATATATTAAAATCTTCTGGAGGACTTCAAAGGAGAAATCGACCACAATACAATCATAGCAGGGGACTTCAACACCCCGCTGACATCACTGGATAGATCCTCTAGACAAAAAATTAACAAGGAAACAGAGACTCTAAATGAAGCACTAGACCAAAGCGATTTAATAGATATTTATGGAGAATTACACCCCAAAACTACAGAATTCACATTCTTCTCAAGTGCACATGGGACATTCTCCAAGATAGACCACATGTTAGGACACAAACGAAGTCTCTACAAGTTCAAGAAGATTGAAATCATATCAAGCATCTTCTCAGATCACAATGGCATGAAACTAGAAATCAATTGCAACAAGAACATGCAAAGACATTGGAACACATGGAGGCTAAATAGCATGTTATTAAACAATGAATGAGTTACCAAGGAGATCAAGGAAGAAATTAAAAACTTTCTGGAAACCAATGAAAATGACCACACAACAACACAAAATCTATGGGATGCAGTGAAAGCAGTCCTGAGAGGGAAGTTCATAGCACTACAGGCCTACCTCAAGAAACAAGAAAAATTTCTAATTGACTATCTAACCTCACAACTTAAAGGACTAGGAAGCAAACAAAAAGAAAACCTCAGAGCAAGTAGAAGGAAGGAAATAGTAAAGATCAGAGCAGAAATAAAAGACATGGATACCAAAAAAACAATTCAAAGGATCAATGAAACAAAGAGTTGGTTTTTTGAAAAGATAAACAAGATTGATGGACACTTAGCTAGACTCACCAAGAAACAAAGAGAGAGAACCCAAATACCCAAAATCAGAAATGAAAGAGGAGAAGTAACAACTGACACCACAGAAATACAAAGGATCCTTAACAAATACTATGAACATGTATATGGCAACAAATTCGACAATCTAAGCGAAATGGACAAAATTCTAGAAACACATAGTCTCCCAAAACTGAACCAGGAAGAGATAGAAAACTTGAATGGACCAATAACAACTAAGGAAATTGAAGATGTAATCAAGACTCTCCCAGCAAACAAAAGCCCAGGCCCGAACAGCTTCACGGGGGAGTTTTAAAGAACATTCAAAGAAGAACAACACCCATTCTCCTCAAACTATTTCTAAAAATTCAAGAAGAAGGAAGACTTGCAAACTCGTTTTATGAGGCCAGCATAATCCTAATTCCAAAACCAGAGAAAGACACTACAAAGAAAGAAAACCACAGGCCAATATCCCTGATGAACATAGATGCCAAAAGCTAAACAAAATACTAGCAAATCGGATCCAGCAATACATCAAAAAAATTATTCACCGTGACCAAGTGGGATTCATCCCAGGAATGCAAAAATGGTACAATATTCGCAAATCAATAAATGTGATACACCACATAAACAAAATGAAAGATAAAAACCACATGATCATATCAATAGACACTGAAAAAGCATTCGACAAAGTCCAGCAGCCATTTCTGATAAAAACACTCAGCAATTTGGGAATAGAGGGATCATATCTTGATATAATAAAGGCCATATATGAAAGACCTACAGCCAACATCATACTCAATGGGCAAAAAATAAAACATTTCCCTTAAGAACAGGAACAAGACAGGGATGCCCACTTTCGCCACTCTTTATTTAACATAGTACTGGAAGTCTTAGCCAGAGCAATCAGACGTAAAGAAAAAATAAAAGGAATCCAAATTGGAAAGGAGGAAGTGAAACTGTCATTATTCATAGATGACATGATATTATACATAGAAAACACTAAAGACTCAATCAAAAATCTACTAGACTTCAAAAATGAATTTGGCAAAGTAGCAGGATACAAAATTAATGTCAAGAAATCGACGGCATTCTTATACACCAATGATGAACTCACGGAAAGAGAAACTAAAAAAACAATCCCATTAACCATAGCGGCAAAAAGATTAAGATACCTAGGAATAAACTTAACCAAAGAAGTAAAGAACCTATTTGCAGAAAACTACAGGACACTGAAAAAAGAAATAGAGGAAGATATAAAAAAGTGGAAGCACATACCTTGTTCATGGATTGGAAGAATTAACATCATTAAAATGTCCATATTACCCAAAGTTATCTATAGATTCAATGCAATCCCCATCAAAATACCAGTGACATATTTCACAGAACTAGAACAAATACTTCAGAAGTTCATATGGAACCAAAAAAGACCCCAAATAACCACAGCAATCTTGAAAAAGAAAGACAAAGTAGGTGGGATCACAATACCAGATATCAGCTTATACTACAAAGCTACTGTAATCAACACAGCCTGTAACTGGCACAAGAACAGGCATATAGACCAGTGGAACAGAACAGAGAATCCAGAAATTGACCCAAGACATTATGCTCAATTAATATTTGACAAAGGTAGCAAGAGCATACAATGGAGTAAAGACAGCCTCTTTAATAAATGGTGCTGGAAAAATTGGACAGCTACATGCAAAAAAATGAAACTAGACCATCAACTTACACCATACACAAGAATAAACTCAAAAAGACTTAAATGTGACTTGTGAATCCATAAAAATCCTAGAAGAAAACGTAGGCAACAAAATTTCGGACATCATACTCAGTAGAATCTTCACTGATACATCACCTAAGGCAACAGAAACAAAGGAAAAAATGAACACATGGGACTACATCAAACTCAAAAGCTTCTGCACAGCAAAAGAAACAACCATCAAAACGGAAAGGGAACCCACTGTATGGGAGAGCATAATTGCCAATGATACATCAGATAAGGGGTTAATCTCCAAAATATATAGAGTGCTCATACAACTCAACAAAAGGAAGACAAAGAACCCAATTAAAAAATGGGCAGAGGAACTAAATAGATACCACTCCAAAAAGGACATACAAATGGCTAAGAGACATATGAAGAAATGCTCAACATCACTAATCATCAGAGAGATGCAAATTAAAACAACAATGAGGTATCACCTCACACCTGTCAGAATGGCCACCATTAACAAATCATCAAACAACAAGTGTGGGTGAGATTGTGGAGAAAAGGGGACTCTAGTATACTGCTGGTGGGAATGCAGACTGGTGCAGCCACTGTGGAAAACACTATGGTGTTACCTCAAAACATTAAAAATTGAATTGCCATTTGACCCAGTGATCCCACTTCTAGGAATATACCCTAAGAAGCCTAAAACACCAATCAGAAAGAATACATGTACCCCCATGTTCATAGCAGCACTATTTACAATAGCTAAGATCTGGAAACAGCCCAAGTGTCCATCAGTGGATGAATGGATAAAAAAGCAGTGATACATATACACAATGGAGTACTATGCAGCTATAAGAAAGAAAGATCTCTTATCCTTGAGACGACATGGAGGGACCTCGAAAGTATTATCCTAAGCAAAACAAGCCAAGCAGAGAAAGACAAATATCACATGATCTCACTTATTTGTGGAATATAATGAACATAACAGTCTGAGGAACAGGGTAGACCCAGAGATGTGGAAGTAGGGTACAGACTGAGAACTCTCAGAAGGGGGGGTTGGGGCAGGGAAGATATAATCCACAGAACTTATTGCATGTGTGCGTAACTGATGAACATAGACAGCAAAGCTGGGGATGGGGTGGGGGGATGGGGAGGAGGGTGTCAATGGGGAAAAAGGATAAACATCTGTAACAAAAATAAATTAATATAAAAAAAAGCAACAACAACAGAAAAAACTGAGTTCAATGACTACACAGACCAATCGCAATGATTTTATCTCACATGTGTGAACTGAATAAAATGTCAAGTAAAAAAAAAAGCTTATAAAAAAGCATGTGCACCACTTTAATGTTTATTAATACACATTGTTTATTCATTATTTCTTATGCATCCTAAGTGTGAAATATTACACATTTTGTTCAAAGGAGGGAGGGAGAGAGAGAAGGAGGACACTTTAATTCTAGATGTCCAAAATTATTATTGTCTGTGATGATTCCCTCCCATCCCATTTCATAGCCCTTAGAGAACCTCAGCATACTTGTTTGATACACAAGACCTGGTCATGCCACAAAGCAAGGAAGAGCTTCTAATTATTACATGGATGACAGTGTGAAGCAACCATTACAACAATTTGGCTCAGGTGTCTAAACTCATTACTGGACACATGCCCATGAGGACCATTTGAGAGTCTTTTCAGCTGAGCCAGCCAAGTTGCAGAGGAACTGCAAACTCCTTGCCACATCGTTTTTCTGGAAGAAACTAAGCAAAATGCAGCCACATTTTGAAAACTGTTTAGCTTTCTACTCAAATATGATCTATTCTCAAAAATTGTTTCTAGACCCTAGCACAGAAGGGAGAGTCCATTTCTCTTTTCTCTGTTCCTTAACTAATAGCACTTAACTCTTTCTGCCTCTCACATAATTAGGTGTACACATGTCTGTCTTCCCCACCAGACTACAAACTCAGCTGTGGCAAGGAATAGTTCTTATTTATCTTTGCATCTTACCTAGCACATAGTGGGCATGCAGGAAGGTTTTGTACTTGGTTTTATGTCTCTTGACTTTTCTGAAGAAATGCAGGAAAGAGGTGGCACTGGCAGAAGAAGTACATCAAACTGAACAACTGGTGGAGCTGAGTTATAATCCAGGCTCCACCACTTACTGTCTCCTGGGTTCATCTCCATTCTCTGCAAATCAGGAGAGCTCAGCTCACTATCTCCAAGGTTCACTACACTTTCAACCCTTTGTGGTTCTGCTTATCTTTTCTTTGAAAGTCTGAAAGGTTTCCATTTTGTTTTCCTAAAAGGAGCAGATTATTATTATTATTTTTTAATCCTTACCCGAGGATATATTTCTATTGATTTTAGAGGGGCTGAGAGAGAGACATTGATGTGAAAGAGAAACATCAATTGGTTGCCTCCCGTATGCGCCCTGACCCAGGATCGAACCCACAACCTAGGTATGTGCCCTGACCAGGAACTGAGCCCACAACCTTTTGGTGTATGCAGTGCTCCAACCAGCCAGGGCAGGAGCAGATTCTTCTAATACGGATCTAAAATATAAAAACTGCTCAAAATTAAATTAGACCAACTTATTACATCATACACAAGAAGAATCTCAAAATAAGTTAAAGACTTAAATGTAAGACTCAAAACCATAAAAATCCTAGAAGAAAGCATAAGCAGTAAAACCTCAGACATTTCTCATAACAATATTTTTTGTGATATATCTCAAGCAATGGGGAAAAAAAGAAACAAGTGGGACTACATCAAACTAAAAAGTTTTTGCACAGCAAAGAAAACCATTAACAAAATGAAAAGACAACCCACTGAATGGGAGAATATATATGCCAAAGACACACCTAATAAAGGGCTAATATACAAAGTTTATAAAGAACTCACACAACTCAACACTAAAGAAATAATCCAATTAAATGGGCAAAGAACCTGAATACACACTTCTCCAAAGAGGACATACAGATAGATAGCCAATAGACATATGAAAAGATGCTCAATGCCACTAATCATTAGAGAAAGGCAAATTAAAACCACAACAAGCTATAACCTCACATCTGTGAGAATGGTTATCATCAATAAATCAACAAACAAGTTTTGATGAGGTTGTGGAGAAAAGGGAACCCTGGCACACTGTTGGTGGGAATGTAGATTGTTGCAGCCACTGTGGAAAACAGTAAGTGGAATTTTCTCAAAAAAAGTAAAAATGGAACTGCCTATGACTTAACAATTCCACTTCTGGGAATATATCCGAAGAAACCCAAAACACTGATTTGAAAGAATATATGCATCCCTATGTTCATTGAATCATTATTTACAATAGCCAAGATTTGGAAGCAGCCCAAGTACCCATCAGTAGGTGAGTGGATAAAAAAGGTGTGGTACATTTATAAAGTAAAATACTACTCACTCATAAAAAAGAAGGAAATCTTACATTTTGCGACAGCATGGAAGGACTTGGAGTGTATAATGCTAAGTGAAAATTAGCCAGTCAGAGAAACACAAATACCATATATTAATAATTTCACTTATATGTATAATCTAATGAACAAAATAAACTAACAAACAAAACTGAAAATACAGAGAACAGACTGACAGCTGTTAGAGAGGAAGAGGACTGGGGGGCTGGTTGAAAAAGGTGAGGAGATTAAGAGAAAATATTCATAGATATAGACAACAGTATGATGATTACCAAAGGAAAAGGGGATTGGAGGGAGGTAGAAGAGGGTAAAGAGGGGATAAGGGGTGATGGAAAGAGACTTGACTTAGGGTGGTGAACACATAATACCGTATACACATGATGTATTATAGAATTGTGCCTCTGAAACATGTATTATTTCATTTAACCAATGTCACCCCAATAAGTTCAATAAAAATGTAAATAAATAAATACAATGATCTTAAAAGACCCAGACTGAGGGGAAAGAAAAGAAAAGAAAGAAACTGGAGTGGCTATATTAGTATCATAAGAAGTAGACTTCAGGAGAAGAAATATGGTAAGGAATAAGAAGGACATTGCACAAAGAATAAGAAGGTATTACATAATGATAAAGAAGTCAATCCATCAAGAAGAAATAAACCTAAATTTGTATGCATCTATCAGAGATTCAAAATCATAAAGCAAAACCTGGGAGAAGTAAAAATGAAAATAAATCTACAATTAAAGTTGAAGAATCAATAGTCCTCTCAGTATACAATAGAACAAGTACACTGAAAAATAGGTAAGGATATGGATGACCTGAATAACATACTAACCAACATAACCTAATTGATATGTCTAGAATCTTCCACATAACATCAGAATGTAAATTCTTTTCAAATACACAGAACATTCACCAAGATAGACCGAATCCATGACCAAGTCTCAAGAAATTTAAAACAATTTGAAATCATACAGAGCATGTTTTCTGATCACCTGGAATCAAACTAGATATCAATAACAGACAAATATCTGAAAACTTCTCAAATAGTTAAAAATCATGCAAAACATTGCTAAATAACTATGTCAAAATGAAAGTCACAAAGAAAATTAGAAAGTACTTTGAACTGATTAAAAATGAAAACAACATCAAAATTTGTGAAATATACATATAACAGTGCTTATAAGAAAATGTATAGAGGTAAATGCGGTATCGTGTCCTCCCACAATCACATCAAAGTTACA
Source organism: Tadarida brasiliensis (assembly GCA_030848825.1). Taxonomy (NCBI): domain Eukaryota; kingdom Metazoa; phylum Chordata; class Mammalia; order Chiroptera; family Molossidae; genus Tadarida; species Tadarida brasiliensis. The sequence continues at coordinate 65,113,392 of CM061261.1, read as the reverse complement.
ACTAAACTACGGAACAACCATCATTCAAAACTGCCTGAAATCAAGCTAAATGGAGGTCTAACAACTACGAAATTAAAGAAGAAGCCGCATCCAGACTGGTAGGAGGGGCGGAGGTGGATGGGCTGGTCCCACACCCATGTGTGCCTGATAAAAATTAGGAGGATACCTCCACTAGGAAGGTCCTCCCTCAGGACTGAGGGGTCCCCGTCCCACACCAGGCATTCAGTTCAGGGTTCCAGTGCCAGGAAGAGAAGTCCCCATAACTTCTGGCTGGAAAAACCAGCGGGAACTGAGGCTAAGGCGGCTGGAGTCCCCGGCAGCTCCTCTTAAAGGGCCCACGCATGGACTTACTCGGACTTGCTCCCTCCAGGCTCCAGCGTGCGGGAGGGAGCCTGAAAGGCACCAGAGTCATATGGGGAAGAACTGAGCTGTTTGGCATTGGAGCAAGGGCTGGGGAGGCAGCTTTCTCCTAGACAGATGTGCTATCAGAGGCTTTTGTTCCTTTGGTGAGCCCTTCTCTGGGCTGGCAGACACCGCCATATCTGGGACTCCAGCAACCTGGCTTACACTATTTGCCCCACCCTGCTGATTCCCTGAGGCCCTGCCCCACCCAACTTTCAGGCCCACCCAAGCTGTTGCCAGTTGCTTTACCATAGGATTGGCCTGTCTTGGATCCTGCTTCAGCTTTTCCTAAATTCTTTCAAACAAGCATCATCTGGTCTCAGCTAGCCCTATACCTCTCGCTAAGTAATACATAGAAACAAACAGAGGGAGGCAGCCAAAATGAGGAGACAAAGAAACAGGTCCCAAATGAAAGAACAGAACAAAACTCCAGGAAAAGAACTAAGTGAAATGGAGTTAAACAACCTAACAGATGCTGAGTTCAAAACACTGTTTATAAGGATGCTCAATGGACTTAGTGAGAACCTCAGTGAACTTAGAGAGGGCCTCAAGAGCATAAAAAAGGACCAGTCAGAAATGAAGGAGGCACTAACTGAAATAAAGAATAATTTACACAGATTCAATAGTAGAGTAGGTAAAGCCAAGAAGCAAGCCATCGATTTGGAATATAAGGAAGCAAAAACACCTAAACAGAACAGCAAAAAGAAAAAATCCAAAAAAATGAGGATAGTGTAAGGAGCCTCTGGGACAATTCAAGCATGCCAATGTTCGCATCTCGGGGGTGCCAGAAGGAGAAGAGAGAGAACAAGAAATCGAAAACCTATTTGAAACAATAATGGCAGAAAACTTCCCTAACTTGGTGAATGAAACAGACATACAAGTCCAGGAAGCACAGAGAGTGCCAAACAAGGTGAACCCCAAGAGGCCCACACCAAAGACACATCATCATCAAAATGCAGAAGGTTCAAGACAAAGAGAGAATATTAAAAGCAGCAAGAGGAAAGCAGTAAGTTACCTACAAGGGAGTTCCCGTAAGACTGTCAGCTGATTTCTCAAAAGAAACTTTGCAAGCCAGAAGGGAGTGGCAAGAAATATTCAGAGTGATGAAAAGAAAGAACCTACAACCAAGATTACTCTATCCTGCAAAGCTGTCATTTAGAATCGATGGCCATATAAAGAGTTTCCCAGACAAGGAAAAGCTAAAGGAGTTCATCACCACCAAACCATTATTATATGAAATGTTGAAGGGTCTTCTTGAAGAAAAAGATAAAAAAATATGAACAAACAAAATGGCAATAAATACCTATCTATCAACAATTGAATCTACAAACAAAATGAACAAGCAGAACAGAAACATTCTCATAGATACAGAGAATTTTTGTTGGTTACCAGATGGGTGGGGGCTGGGGGGAGGGGTGAAAAAGGTGAAGGGATTAAGAAGTACAAATTGGTTGTTAGACTGACAAGCCTCAAAGGGGAGGGGGGTAGGGGGGGTGGTAAGAAATAAACCAAAGAACTTATATGTATATATGCATAACCAATGGACACAGACAACAGTGTGGGGAAAGGCAGGAGGGGGGTGGGAATGGGGAGGAGGGGGGCAATGGGGGGAAAATGAAGAATATCTGTAATACGTTCAACAATAAAGATAAGTTAAAATAAAATAAAATAAAATAAGAAAGGAAAGAAAAGAAAATGTATAGCAATAAGTGTTTAGATTACAGAAAAAGAAAGTCTTAAAACAATTATCTAAACATCTGCATTTAAAATATGGGGTTTGGGGAAGAACAAATCAAACCCAAAGCAATCAGAAGGAAAGAGTAATAAAGAGTAGAACAGAAGGCAATGGAATTTTTAATAAACAATAAAATAAAAAGAGAGAGAAAATTGAAGAATCCAAAATATGGGTCTTTTTAAGATCAATAAAATTGAAAATTTTACAACCAGACTGACCACAAGAAGGAAAAGAAGGCCCATATCAAAAATAAAGGAAAAACAAAGTTATAGTCCCTACAGGCATTAAAGAATGATAAAAACATTAAATGATTTCTTATTGTAAATACTCCTTTATGTCTGTCTCTTTTTTTTTTTTTCCTCAACACTTTTTGGGGAGGAATTAATGCATGGTGCTATGTATGGCAATAGTTAATTAATCTCATTGTGATATGTCACTGTACATATATACAATAATTTGTTTATTCTATAATAGATTGGCTTTCTTAAATTAATTAATTAATTTTTTTTACAGATATCCCTCCTTCCCCCCCCTTCACACCCTCCTCCCTGCTCTACCCCCAATCCGTGCCTTCACTGCATTGTTGTCTGTGTCCACTGGTTATGCATAAACGCATATAAGTTCTTTGGTTTACCTCTTCCCGTCCCCTCCACCCCTTTCCCCCTGAAGTTTGTCGGTCTGTTCCCTATTTCCATGTCTCTGGATCTATTTTGTTCATCAGCTTATTTTATTCATTATATTCCACAAATAAGTGAGATCATGTGGTACTTGTCTTTCTCTGACTGGCTTATTTCACTCAGCAAAATACTCTTCAGGTCCCTCCATGTCATCTCAAAAAGTAAGATAGATTGGTTTTTATTATCTTCATTTGGGAAATATTATGAATAGAGCTGCTATGAACATTCTTGTATATGTCTTTAGGTACACTTAACAAACTCTGTTATAATAGATATATAACTAGGAGTAGAATTCCTGAATTATTAGCTATGCATATGTTCAGTTGTAGTACATACTGCCAAATAATTTTTCACTGTGACAGTGAGTTTATACTTTAACCATTAATATACAAGAGTTGCATTTGCTCTGCATTACATGCAGGATTCAGGAATGCTTATCTTCATTGCAGTTGACAGTATTTATTCTCATGCAAAGCCCTTTCCTATTTCCAAAGACTGTTTACCTTTCTCAGGCATAAGTCAGGCACCTTCAATGTCCTGATGTGTGGACAGGAGAGAGGGTGGGATAAATATTAAGTTCAATGGTTCCTTTCAGTATCTTCTCATGTGCTTGAGATAAGGGAAACACACCCCCACTTCTTCCTTGTACAGGGGTGGAGCGCACAGCATAATATGGCTTTCTCTTTTTTTTTTAATTGTGGTAAAATATATATGACACAAAGCCATTTGAACTATATTTAAGTGTACAATTAGGTAAGATTAATTACATTCACTGTGTTATGCAACCATTATCACTATCCATTTCTAGAACTTTTTTATCATCTCAAACCGAAACTCCGCATTCATTCAACAATAATTCCCACTATCCCTTCCGCCCAGACCCTGGCAATCACCACTCTACTTTCTGTGTCTGAATTAATAGTGAGTTCTCTTAAACCTCCATCACTAAATCTTCTACCTATATTAAATTAGCCTACCTTTTCATGCCCTTACTACCAGTATAATACCAAAGAGTCATGAAACAAATTCTGGAATACATCCTCTGAGAAATTGCATCTTTATATATGCTGATGGCTTAGTCAAAATTTCTAACCATTACAAGAGCATGAAACCTTAGTGAATTACATTTTCCCTTTAATCTTCTTGTATCTCTGACTGTATTTTTGTACTGTCAGATTTTTTTTCACAGAAGCATTTCCATTAGTACTGCTTGCCATTATGTGGCTGATGTTTGAACATTCTGTTTCCCTTTGACAATTTAGGAAGCAGGATATTTCCTAATGTGGGAAATGTGAATTTAATATCTCTACTGTGAATCAATTGAACAGGGCTGAATTTAGCTGATATTGTGGGAGTTACTCAATAACTCAGCATTTCTATAAATGCATCATCTTGCTAAAGGATGTTCTTACATATTTGCACAGCACTTTTGGCCTCTCCAGTAAATTGAAGATAATGAGAACTGGTGGTAATATTAGAAATTGTCTCTTTGTGGTGATACATGGAGTAATTGCCCATAAATTGTGATCTCTTTATGAGCAAAAGAGATTCTTCAAGTCTCAAATGACACTCCAACCTGAATAAAGAGTGATTTTTTCCTCCCCATAAAGTGTAACATCTGCCTAATATGAAGAAGTATGTATAGATTTGTAACTAATCTTTTTTTAATGTGCTGTAATTTCACATTGCCAGCACTGAATATTTCCCCAAAAGCAGAGTTTAAATTGGAAAGGACTTCAAGAGACCTTTACCCTATTATCATTTCAGAAGAAACTGTTCAAGCTCCAGTAGGGAACCTTCTACCACATATATAACAGACAAGACCAGTTTTCAAAGAGTTCAAATGATCCCACAGAACAGCAAGTAACTTGACAAAAGAGCAAGTCATCATCACCTACAGTAGACAATTCAGTACAGCAGAGGGCTTCCCTGTCTAAAAATCTTCCTATATAAGCTCAGCAAACTTATCCTATTAAGGGTCAGATAGTAAATTATTTAGATTTTATGGGCCACATAGTCTCTGTCAGAACTACTTATTTTTGCCATTGCACTGCAAGAGCAGTCAGAGATAATATGTAAATAAATGGGCATTACTGTTTTACAATAAAATGTCTTTACAAAAACAGACAATGAGTATAATCTGCCCACTGACCATAGTTTTCCAACACCTGCTCTACATAGTCTTGAATTCTAAATTAGTTATCTATATATTTGCACTAAAAAGTGTCCCTTGCAAGAAGAAAGTGAGCAAGGATTAGAGAACCTGTTTGAAGAAATAGTGGCAGAAAACTTCCCTAACTTAGTGAAGGGAAAAGACACACAGGTTTAGGAAGCACAGAGAGTCCCAAGCAAGACTAACCCAAGGAGGCCCATGCCAAGACACTTCATAATTAAAATGCCAAAAATTAAAGACAAAGAGAGAATCTTAACAGCAGCAAGAGAAAAGCAACAGTTTATCTACAAAGGTACTCCCATAAGGCTGTCGGCTGATTTATCAACAGAAACACTACAGGCCAGAAGGGAATGGCATGAAATATTCGAGGTAATACAAAGCAAGGATCTGAAACCAAGACTATCCAGCAAGGCTATCATTCAAAATAGAAGGTGAAATAAAGATATTCCCAGACAACAGAAGGCTAAAGGAATTTATTACCACCAAATCAGCATTGCAAGAAATGTTAAAGGGACTACTGTAATAAGAAGAAACATATAGAGAGAAACATAGGAATAATGAATAAAAATGGCAATTAGTAAGTACCTATCAACAATAACCATAGAAAATGGCAGCAGAGTGAATGGAAGCTACACAGACCATCTCCCAGGACCAAACTGGAAATAAAACAAAAATAAAGACAAATCATCGGGAAAAAGCAACAGAAAAGCAGCTTGCGAGGACCATACAACCAGAGACACTGAATCAATCCTGGTAGGATTGCGGAGGTGCTAGAGGGGGGCTGGGAGCCCACAAACAGCAGCGGTCTTAGCCGTGAGCAGTGTGCAACGCCCTCGGGATTAAAGCCCAAGCCCGCTCCACAGTACAGAGCCAGGACAAGGAGCTAAAAGAGTCACAGCCACTCACCTTGGGCTCTGGCAGAGGGAGAGTGGACTGGACCTGTGTGGGAACACTCGGGATTTGGAGAGCGCTCAGAGCTTTTGCGGAGTTGCAGCCACGCAGCACTGTGGATTGGCCGTCTTACTCCAACTCAGGGCTCTGGGGAGAGGTGGCAGCCCCTCCCTCGGAGATTCAGAAACACCCAGGTGGGCAATAGAAATGCAAATTGAGGCTCATTAACTACCAGCATCTGCCCCACCCTCGGGAAATCCTCTCACACTGAACACCTGAGGGAGGTTTTCATTCACTGAGAACCCAAAGCTCTTCAAGTAACCATGACTAATAGCCTCTAGGCAAAAAGCTAGAGGATAAATAAACCTTTTCTGGGCTTGAAAATCTACCCAGGAAAGTAAGACCTCACAGTGATGTATTACGTGGGTCCTCCCACGCTCATCCAAACCCAGTACAGGAACCAACATCCACAAGGAAAATTTGGCAGGTTCCAAAACCCACTGAGATAGCCAAAATGGTAAAACAAAAAAACAGATGCCAAATGAAAGAACAAGAGACCTCCACCGAAGATGAGATAAATGAAATGGAGTTAAGCAAGATAACAGAACTAGAATTCAGAGCCATGATCTTGAAGAAACTCAACAGCATGTGTAAGGACATCAACACCATGAGCAAAGACATAGAAATATTGAAAATAAACCAATTGGAAATGAAGAATGACATAGCAGAAATGAAGAACACATTGGAAGGACTAAACAGCAGAGTAGAAGAAGGTGAGGACCGGATCAGTGAATTACAAGACAGGGTAAAAAAAATCAACCAATCAGAAAACCAAAAGGAAAAAACAATGAAAAAACAGGAAGACACCTTAAAAGAACTGTGGGACAACTGGAAACATAATAATATTCGCATCATAGGAGTCCCCAAAGAAGAAGAAAATGAGCAAGGGTTAGAGAATATATTTGAGGAAATAGTGACAGAAAATGTCCCTAATTTGGTGAAGAAAGAAGGCATTCAAGTTGAAGAAGCACAGAGAGTCCCAAGTAAGAAGAACCCAAACAGGCCCACACCAAGACACATAGTCATTAAAATGCCAAAAATTAAAGACAAAGAGAGAATCTAAAGGCAGCAAGAGATAAGCTACAGGTTACCTACAAAGGAACCCCCATAAGTTTATCAGCTGACTTCTCAATAGAAACACTACAAGTCAGAATGGAATGGCATGAAGTAATCAAGTTCATGAAAAATAAGGATCTGAATCCAAGACTACCCTACCCAGCAAGGCTATCATTCAAAATAGAAGGTCAAATAAAGAGCTTCCCAGAAAAAAAAAAAAGGCTAAGGGAATACATTAGCACCAAACCAGCACTGCAAGAAATGTTAAAAGGACTGCTGTAATTAGTAGAAGAAATAGGAAGGAAAGTAGAACCACACTGAACAAAAATGGGAATAAATAAGTACATATCAATAATCACCTTAAACGTAAATGGATTGAATGCTCTGATAAAAAGACACATAGTAGCGGATTGGATAAGAAAACATGACCCATACATATGTTGTTTACAAGAGACCGACCTCACAACAAAAGACTCACATAGATTGAAAGTGAAGGGATGGAAAAAAATCTTCCAAGCAAACAGAAAGGGAAAAAAAGCTGGGGTAGCAATACTCATATCTGATAAAATAGATTTCAAAAAAAGGCCATAACTAGAGACAAAGAAGGCCACTACATAATATTGAAAGTATCTATCCAACAAGAAGATATAACCTTGGTAAACATATATGCACCCAATATAGGAGCACCAAAATATATTAAAAATCTTCTGGAGAACTTCAAAACATAAATCGACAGCAATACAATCATAGCAGGGGACTCCAACACCCCGCTGACATCACTGGATAGATCCTCTAGACAAAAAATTAACAAGGAAACAGAGACTCTAAATGAAGCACTAGACAAAATTGATTTAATAGATATTTACAGAGAATTACACCCCAAAACTACAGAATTCACATTCTTCTCAAGAGCACATGGGACATTCTCCAAGATAGACCACATGTTAGGACACAAACGAAGTCTCTACAAGTTCAAGAAGATTGAAATCATATCAAGCATCTTCTCAGATCACAATGGCATGAAACTAGAAATCAATTGCAACAAGAACATGCAAAGACATTGGAACACATGGAGGCTAAATAGCATGTTATTAAACAATGAATGGGTTGCTGAGGAGATCAAGGAAGAAATTAAAAACTTCCTGGAAACCAATGAAAATGAACACACAACAACACAAAATCTATGGGATGCAGTGAAAGCAGTCCTGAGAGGGAAGTTCATAGTACTACAGGCCTACCTCAAGAAACAAGAGAAATTTCTAATCGACTTTCTAACCTCACAACTTAAAGAACTAGAAAGCAAACAAAAAGAAAACCCCAGAGCAAGTAGAAGGAAGGAAATAGTAAAGATCAGAGCAGAAATAAATGACATAGAGACCAGAAAAACAATTCAAAGATCAATGAAACAAAGACCTGGTTTTTTGAAAAGATAAACAAGATTGATGGACCCTTAGCTAGACTCACCAAGAAACAAAGAGAGAGAACCCAAATACACAAAATCAGAAACGAAAGAGGAGAAGTAACAACTGACACCACAGAAATACAAAGGATCGTTAACAAATACTATGAACATTTATATGGCAATAAATTCAACAATCTAAGCGAAACGGACAAAATTCTAGAAACACATAGTCTCCAAAACTGGACCGGGAAGAGATAGAAAACTTGAACAGACCAATAACAATGAAGGAAATTGAAGATGTAATCAAGACTCTCCAAGCAAACAAAGCCCAGGCCCGGACGGCTTCACAGGGGAGTTTTACCGAACATTCAAGAAGAACTAACACCCATTCTCCTCAAACTATTTCTAAAAATTCAAGAAGAAGGAAGCCTTCCAAACTCGTTTTATTAGGCCAGCCTAATTCTAATTCCAAAACCAGAAAAAGACACTACAAAGAAAGAAAACTACAGGCCAATATCCCTGATGAACATAGATTCCAAAATCCTTTACAAAATACTAGCAAATCGGATCCAGCAATACATCAAAAAAATTATTCATCATGACCTAGTGGGATTCATCCCACAGATGCAAGGCTGGTTCAATATTCGCAAATCAATAAATGTGATTCACCACATAAACAAAATGAAAGATAAAAACCACATGATCATATCAATAGACACTGAAAAAGCATTCGACAAAATCCAGCACCCATTTCTGATAAAAACGCTCAGCAATTTGGGAATAGAGGGATCATATCTTGATAAAATAAAGGCCATATATGAAAGACCTACAGCCAACATCATACTCAATGGACAAAAACTAAAAACATTTCCCTTAAGAACAGGAACAAGACAGGGATGCCCACTTCCACCACTCTCATTTAACATAGTACTGGAAGTTTTAGCCACAGCAATCAGACGTGAAGAAAAAATAAAAGTAATCCAAATTGGAAAGGAGGAAGTGAAACTGTCATTATTCGCAGATGACACGATATTTTACATAAAAAACCCTAAAGACTCCATCAAATATCTACTAGACCTAATAAATGAATTTGGCAAAGAAGCAGGATACAAAATAATGTCAAGAAATCGACGGCATTCTTATACAACAATGATGAACTCACAGAAAGAGAAACTAAAAAAAATCCCATTTACCATCACAGCAAAAAAATTAAGATACCTAGGAATAAACTTAACCAAAGAAGTAAAGGACCTATTTGCAGAAAACTACAGGACACTGAAAAAAGAAATAGAGGAAGATATAAACAAGTGGAAGCACATACCTTGTTCATGGATTGGAAGAATTAGCATCATTAAAATATCCATATTACCCAAAGCAATCTATAGATTCAATGCAATCCCCATCAAAATACCAGTGACGTATTTCACAGAACTAAAACAAATACTCCAAAAGTTCATATGGAACCAAAAAAAGACCCTGAATAGCCACAGCAATCTTGAAAAAGAAGGACAAAGTAGGTGGAATCACAATACCGGATATCAGGTTATACTACAAAGCTACTGTAATCAAAACAGCCTGGTACTGGCACAAGAACAGGCATATAGACCAGTGGAACAGAGCAGAGAATCCAGAAATTGACCCAAGACATTATGCTCAATAAATATTTTACAAAGGTGGCAAGAGCATACAATGGAGCAAAGACAGCCTCTTTAATAAATGGTGTTGGGAAAATTGGACAGCTACATGCAAAAAAATGAAACTAGACCATCAACTTACACCATATACAAGAATAAACTCAAAATGGGTAAAAGATGTAAATGTGAGTCGTGAATCCATAAAAATCCTAGAAGAAAATGTAGGCAACAAAATTTCGGACATCATACGCACCAGAATTTTCACTGATACATCACCTAAGGCAACAGAAACAAAGGAAAAAATGAACACATGGGACTACATCAAACTCAAAAGCTTCTGCACAGCCAAAGAAACAACCATCAAAACGGAAAGGGAACCCACTGTATGGGAGAGCATAATTGCCAATGATACATCAGATAAGGGGTTAATCTCCAAAATATATAGAGTGCTCATACAACTCAACAAAAGGAAGACAAAGAACCCAATTAAAAAATGGGCAGAGGAACTAAATAGACACCTCTCCAAACAGGACATACAAATGGCTAAGAGACATATGAAGAAATGCTCAACATCACTAATCATCAGAGAGATACAAATTAAAACAACGAGGGATCACCTCACACCTGTCAGAATGGCCGTCATCAACAAATCATCAAACAACAAGTGTTGGCGAGGGTGTGGAGAAAAGGGGACTCTAGTACACTGGTGGTGGGAATGCAGACTGGTGCAGCCACTGTGGAAAACACTATGGTGTTACCTCAAAACATTAAAAATTGAATTGCCATTTGACTCAGTGATCCCACTTCTAGGAATATACCCTAAGAAGCCTGAAACACCAATCAGAAAGAATACATGTACCCCCATGTTCATAGCAGCACTATTTACAATAGCTAAGATCTGGAAACAGCCCAAGTGTCCATCAGTGGATCAATGGATAAAAAACCTGTGGCACATATACACAATGGAGTACTTTGCAGCTGTAAGAAAGAAAGATCTCTTATCCTTTGAGACGACATGGAGGGACCTCGACAATATTATCCTAAGCGAAACAAGCCAAGCAGAGAAAGACAAATATCACATGATCTCACTCATTTGTGGAATATAATAAACATAACAGTCTGGGGAACAGGGTAGACCCAGAGATGTGAAAGTAGGGTACAGACAGACAACCCTCAGAAGAGGGTGGGGGAGGGAAGAGATAAACCACAGAACTTATACGCATGTATGCATAACTGATGGACATGGACAACAAAGCTGGGGTTGGGGTTGGGGGATGGGGAGGAGGGTGTCAATGGTGAAAAAGGAGAAACATCTGTAACAAAAATAAATTAATAAAAAAATAAAATAAAATAAATAAATAAATAATAAAACAATAACCATAAATGTAAAAGGATATATACTTCAATCAAAAGGCACAGGATAGCTGAATGGATAAGAAAACATGACCCATATACATGCTGTCTACAAGAGACACACCTCAGAACAAAAAAAATCACAAAGGATGAAAGTGAAATGATAGAAAAATAATGTTCCATGCAAATGGAAACAAACAAACAAAAAAGCTGGGATAGCAATATTCATATCTGATAAAATAGACTTCAAAATGAAGGCCATAATGAGAGACAAAGAAAGCCACTACATAATATTAAAGGGATCAATCCAACAAGAAGATATAACCCTGGTAAACATATACACTCAATCTAGGAGCACCAAAATATATTTAAGAACTTCTGGAGGACTTTAAGAGAGAGAAAGACAGCAATACAATCATAGTAGGGGACTTCAAAACCTACTGACATTACTGGATAGATCTTCTAGAAAAAAAAATTAACAAGAAATTCGAGACCCTAAATGATACACTAGACCACATTGGATTTAATTAATATTTACAGAGCATTTCATTTCCAAAACTATAGAATATACATTCTTCTGAAGTGCACATGGGACATTCTCAAAGATAAGCCACATATAAGGGCACAAACTAAGTCTCTATAAATTCAAGTAGATTGAAATCATATCAAGCATCTTCTCAGGTCAGAATGGCAGGAAACTGGAAATCAATTACAATAAAAACATTCAAACACATGGAGGCTAAATGGCATGTTATTAGAAAGTGAATGTGTTACCAATGAGATCAAGGAAGAAATCAAAAACTTCCTGGAAACAAGTGAAAATGAATACACAACAGCACAAAAATTAATGGGACACAGCAAAAGCCACCCAGAGAGGGAAGTGCATAGCATTATAGGCCTACGTCAAGGAACAAGAAAAATTCCTAATAAACTATTTAACCCTACAACTTATAGAAATATAAAGAGAATAAAAGAAAAACCCAGAGTAAGTAGAAGGGAGAAAATATTAAGGATAAAAGTGGAAATAATGACATAGAGACTAAAAAACATAAATAAAAAAGATCAATGAAAAGATAAACAAGATTGATGAACCTTTAGTTAGACTCACCAAGAAACAAATAGAGAGTACCCAAATGAATAAAATCAGAAACAAAAGAGGTGAAGTAACCACTGACACTGTAGAAATACAAAGGATTGTAAAATAATACGGTACCAACAAATTGGACAACCTAGGCAAAATGGATAAATTCCTTGAATCATACAATCATCCAAGTCTCAACCAGGAAGAGTCAGAAAACCTGAACAGACCAATAATAACCAAGGATATTGAAGATGTAATCAATAAACTCACAGATAAGAAAAGCTCTGGTCCGGATGGCTTCACAGGGGAGTTGTACCAAACATTCAAACAAGAACTAACACCCATTCTCCTCAAACTTTTCCAAAAAATGCAAGAACAAGGAAGACTTCCAAGCTCTTTTTATGAGGCTAGCATAATCCTAATCTCAAACCAGATAGACACTACAAAGAAAGAAAATTACAGGCCAATATCACTAGTGAACATAGATGTCAAAATACTAAACAAAATATTAGCAAGTCAGATCCAGCATTATATGAAAAAAATTATTCACCACAAACAAGTGGGATTTAACCCAGGGAAGCAAGGATGGTACAGTATTTTCAAATTAATAAGTGTGATACACCACATAAACAAAATGAAAGATAAAAATAATATGTTCATAGCAATAGATGCTGAAAAAGCATTCGAGAAAATCCATCACCTATTTCTGATAAAAACTCTCAGCATAGTAGGAATAGAAGGATTACACCTCAACATAACAAAGGCCATATATGACAAACCTACAGCCAAAATCATACTCAATGGGCAAAAACTAAAAGCATTTTCCTTAAGAACAGGAACAAGATAGGGATGTCCACCTTCAGCACTCTTATTCAACATAGTACTGGAAGTCTTAGCCACAGCAATCAGACAAGAAAAAAAAAATAAAAGCATCCAAATTGGAAAGGAGGAAGTAAAACACATTATTTGCAGATAACATAGAAAACCCTAAAGACTCTACCAAAAACCCACTAGATTTAATAAATGGATTTGGCAAACTAGTAGCATACAAAATTAACATCCAGAAATTGATAGCATTTTTATACCCCAATAATGGACACTCAGAAAGAGAATTTTTTTAAAATAGCATTTACAATTACAACAACAAAAAATTAAGATAGCTAGGAATTAACTTAATCAAAGAGGTAAAAGACCTGTTCTTAGAAAACTACAGGACATTGAAAAAAGAAACAGAGGAAGATATAAAAAAGTGGAAACATATACCATGTTCATGGATTGGAAAAATCAACATCAGTAAAATGTCCATAACCCAAAGTAATCTACAGATTCAATGCAATTCCTATGAAAGTACCTATGGCATAGTTCACAGATCTAGAACAAATACTCTGAAAGGTTATATGGGACCAAAAAAGACCCCAAATAGCCACAGCAATCTTGAAAAAGAAGAACAAAGCGGGAGAGACCACAATACCAGGTATCAAGTTATACTACAAAGCCATCATAATCAAAACAGCCTGGTACTGAAACAAGAACAGGCATATAGGTCAATGGAACAGAACAGAGAACCCAGAAAGCAACTCAAAACAGTATGCATAATTAATATTTGACAAAGGAGGCAAGAGCATACAATGGAGTAAAGACAGCCTCTTCAATAAATGGTGCTACATGCCAAAAAAATGAAACTAGACCACCAACTCACAACATACACAGGAATAAACTCAAAATGGATAAAAGATTTAAATGTAAGCTGTGAATCCATAAAAATCCTAGAAGAAAATGTAGGCAGAAAAATTTCAGACATCATACATAGTGGAATTTTCACTGATATGTTGCCTAGGGCAAGAAAAACAAAGGCAAAAATTAATAAATGGGACTGCATCAAACTAAAAAGCTTCCGCATGGCAAAACAAACCAACATCAAAATGAAAAGGGAACCCACTCTTTGGGAGAACATATTTGCCAACGACACAATGGATAAGGGGTTAATATCCAAAATATATAAAGTACTCATACAATTCAACAAAAGGAAGACAAAATCCAATTAAAGAATGGGCAGGAGACCTGAATAGATACTTCTCCAAACAGGACAAATGTCCAGGAGACATGAAAAAATGCTCAACATCTCTAATCATCAGAGAGATGCAAATTAAAATGACTATGAGATATCACCTCACACCTGCCAGAATGGCAGCCACCAACAAAATCCTCAAACATCAAGTGCTGGCAAGGATGTGGAGAAAAGGGGACTCTAGTACTCTGCTGGTGGGAATGCAGACTGGTGTAGCCACTATGGAAAACAATTTGGTGTTTCCTCAAAAAATAAAAAATGGAACTTCCATTTGATCTAGCGATCTCACTCCTAAGAAACCTTAAACACCAATCAGAAAGAGTATATATGTCCCTATGTTCATAGCAGTACTATTTACAATAGCTAAGACCTGGAAACAGCCCAAGTGTCCATCAGTAGATGAGTGGGTAGAAAAGCTGTGGTACATCTACACAATGGAATACTATGCAGCTGTAAGAAAGAAAGATCTCTTATCTTTTGAGATGACATGGAGGTAGGAAAGTATTATGCTATATGAAATAAACCAGTGAGAGAAAGACAAGTATCATAGCACGAGTATTATTTGTGGAGTATAATGAACAAAATAAGCTGATGAACGAAATAAATCCAGAGACATGGAAGTAGGGAACAGACTAACAATCCTCAGAGGGAAGGGGGATCGGGGACAGGAAGAGATAAACCAAAGAACTTATATGCATATATGCATAACCAATGGACACAGACAATAATGCAGTGAAGGCAGAAGAGTGGCGGGTGTGCGGGGGAAGGTGTCAATGGGGTAAAAAAGTAGGGACATCTGTAATTCTTTCAAGAATAAAGATTAAAATAAAATAAAATAAAATAAAATAAAATAAAATAAAATAAAAATTGCCCCTTGCATTATAAGTTAACCACGTCTCTAAGGAACCACACATTATCAAAAATTCTTTAATGTGTATAGCAGACCCTACGCCATATCCCTTCAGCCTGAGTTCTATATCTACTTCAACTACTGGCATTTGAAGCATTTTACTCTCTTCTCTGAATGAGGGTTTTCTCCAGAACTGTGATACCCAGATATGGGAATGTTAATCCCGCCAGAGCAACCTTAAACCATGGGAAGATCATAGTCAGTGGATAAATGAGAGTCTCTCTGTTTCCATAGAGATGATTCTGAGATATGTTTCCCATGGTTTCTCAGAGGATCCCAGTGGAATTAAGTTCCAGTTGCCTAAATCATAATCTGTTGATTACACGTGTTGGCATTTTTTCCGTCCCTATCTCATTGCCCTATCTCATCCGTCCCTATCTCCCTTGTGCTTCCCAAAATCAATCCCTAGATCAACTGCATACACTTAACATTCTTATCGTAAAGACAACTTTTGAGGCAACCCAAACTAAGACAAATGGATTCATATATTCTCTGGTGTTCCTCCATAGTACAAGAGACTAGAATACACAAAAATATTGGAAACCCTGTGAGTGACAGGGAGCAGAAATTTAATAGCAGGGTAGAAGGCACTGAAATGGATTGTGGGAAGATGAGGTGATATGAGCTGATAAAACAAGCTATTTAGAACAAAGATGTAGTTCAAATTCCCTAATTCATCACTTACTGTTTGACTATCGGACTTTGGGATTTTTTTTTTTTTTTTTTTAGTTTTCCCTTCTGTATGCTCATTATTGGTGTATAAGAATGCCATTGATTTCTGGATGTTAATTTTGTATCATGCTACTTTGCCAAATTCATTTATTAAATCTAGTAGATTTTTTATGGAGTCTTTAGGGTTTTCTATATACCATATCATGTCATCTGCGAATAATGACAGTTTTACTTCCTCCTTTCCAATTTGGATCCCTTTTGTTTTTTCTTCTTGTCTAGTTGCTGTGGCCAAGACTTTCAGTACTATGTTAAATAAGAGTTGTGAAAATGGGTATCCCTGTCTTATCTCTGCCCATTGAGTATGATGTTGGCTGTAGGTTTTTCATATATGGCCTTACTGTGTTGAGATATGATCCCTCTATTCCCACTTTGCTGAGCGTTTTTATCAGAAATGAGTGCTGGATTTTGTCAAATGCTTTTTCAGTGTCTATTGATATGATCATATGGTTTTTATCTTTCATTTTGTTTATGTGGTGCATCACATTTATTGATTTGCAAATACTGTACCAGCCTTGCATTCCTGGGATAAATCCCACTTGGTCATGGTGAATAATTTTTTAATATATTACTGGATCTGATTTGCTAATATTTTGTTCAGGATTTTGGCATCTATGATCATCAGGGATACTGGCCTATAGTTTTCTTTCTTTGCAGTGTCTTTATCTGGTTTTGGAATTAAGATTATGCTGGCCTCATAAAAAAAAAGCTTGAAAGTCTTCCTTCCTCTTGCATTTTTTGGAATAGTTGAGGAGAATGGATATTAGTTCTTTGAATATTTGATAAAACTTCCCTGTGAATCTGTCCAAACCAGGGCTTTTGTTTGTGGAAAATAAAATTTGAAAGGCACTGGCATTTATAGCAGCATCAAAAAACATACAAAGCCCTGGCTGGTTTGGCTCAGTGGTTAGAGCTTCGGCCCATGGACCAGAGAGTCCCGGGTTCCATTCCCGCTAAGGGCACGTACCTTGGTTGCAGTTTGTTCCTGGCCCGGTTGGGGTCGTGTGGGTGGCAACCACTCGATGTGTCTCTCTCACATCAATGTTTCTCTCTCTCTCTTCCTCCCTCTTTCCCTCCTGCTCTCTATCTCAGGATAAATGCAAAATTGTCCTCGGGTGAGGATTTAAAAACAAAACAAAAACATACAAATACTTACTGGTAAATTTATTAAAGGATATGCAAAATCTTTACATGGAAAACTGACAAAAATTCCGAAAAGAAAAATTTACTAAATGAAGATACACCATGCTCATAGACTTGTAAGACAGGATTTTGATAAAATGTTAATGTACAACAAGTATCAGAAAGCTATTTCTGTAAAAAGCCAAATAGTGGGAGAGATTCCAAAATGGCGGCGGAGTGAATGGAAGCTACACAGATCATTTCCCAGGACCAAACTGGAAATACAACTAAAATAAAATCAAATCGTCAGGAAAAAGCAACGGAAAAGCAGCTCGCGAGGACCATACAACCAGGGACACTAACTTGATCCTGGTAGGATTGCGGAGGCGCGAGAGGGGGGCTGGGAGCCCACAGACAGCAGCGGCCTTAGCCGTGAGCAGTGCCTGCCCTTGGGGTTAAAGCCCCAGCCGGCTCCACAGCGCAGAGCCGGGACAGAGCGCTAAAACAGCCACAGCCACTCACCTCGGACTCCGGCGGAGGGAGGGCGGACTGGACTGGAACTGTGTGGGGACACTCGGGATTTGGAGGGCGCTCAGAGCTTTTGCTGAGTTTCAGCCACGCAGGACTGTGGCCTGGTCGACTTACTCCATCCCAGGGCTCTGGGGAGAGGAGGCAGCCCCTCCCTCGGAGATTCAGCCACACCCAGTTGAGCCATTGAAATGCAAATCAAGGCTCATTAACTACCAGCATCTGCCCCACCCTCGGGAAATCCTCTCACACTGAACACCTGAGGGAGGTTTTCATTCAACTGAGAACCCAAGGCTCTTTAAGTAACCAGGACTAATAGCCTCTAGGCAAAAAGCTAGAGGATAACTGAACCTTTTCTGGGCTTGCAACTCTACCCAGAAAGGTAAGACTCGACAGTGGTGCATAACATGGGTCCTCTCATGCTCATCCAAACCCAGTACAGGGAGCCACAAACAGCAGAACACCAACATCCACAGGGAAAATTTGGCAGGCTCCAAAAACCACTGAGCTAGCCAAAATGGTAAAACAACGAAACAGATGCCAAACGAAAGAACAAGAGACCTCCAATGAAGATGAGATAAATGAAATGGAGTTAAGCAAGTTAACAGAGCTAGAATTCAGAGCCATGATCTTGAGGAAGCTCAACAGCATGTGTAAGGACATCAACACCATGAGCAAAGACATAGAAATATTGAAAATAAATCAATTGGAAATTAAGAATGACATAGCAGAAATGAAGAACACAATGGAAGGGCTAAAAAGCAGAGTAGAAGAAGCTGAGGACCGGATCAGTGAATTAGAAGACAGGGTAGAAAAAATCAACCAATCAGAAAACCGAAAGGAAAAAACAATGAAAAAACAGGAAGACAGCTTAAGAGAACTGTGGGACAACTGGAAACGTAATAATATTCGCATCATAGGAGTCGCCGAAGAAGAAGAAAATGAGAAAGGGTTAGAGAATATATTTGAAGAAATAGTGACAGAAAATGTCCCTAATTTGGTGAAGGAAGAAGGCTTTCTAGTTCAAGAAGCACAGAGAGTCCCAAGTAAGAAGAACCCAAACAGGCCCACACCAAGACACATAGTAATTAAAATGCCAAAAATTAAAGACAAAGAGAGAATCCTCAAGGCAGCAAGAGCTAAGCAACAGGTTACCTACAAAGGAACCCCCATAAGGTTATCAGCTGACTTCTCAATAGAAACACTTCAGGCCAGAAGGGAATGGCATGAAATAATCAAGGTCATGAAAAACAAGGATCTGAACCCAAGACTACTCTACCCAGCAAGGCTATCATTCAAAATAGAAGGTCAAATAAAGAGCTTCCCAGACAAAAAAGGCTAAGGGAATACATTAGCACCAAACCAGCACTGCAAGAAATCTTAAAAGGACTGCTGTAATTAGTAGAAGAAATAGAAAGGAAAATAGAAACACACTAAACAAAAATGGCAATAAGTAAGTACATATCGGTAATCACCTTAAATGTAAATGGACTGAACGCCCCGATCAAAAGACACAGAGTAGCAGATTGGATAAGAAAGCATGACCCATATATATGTTGTTTACAAGAGACCCACCTCACAACAAAAGACTCACATAGGCTGAAAGTGAAGGGATGGAAAAAAATCTTCCAAGCAAACAGAAAGGAAAAAAAAGCTGGGGTAGCAATACTCATATCTGATAAAATAGATTTTAAAATGAAGGCCATAACTAGAGACAAAGAAGGCCACTACATAATATTGAAAGGATCTATCCAACAGGAAGAGATAACCTTGGTAAACATATATGCACCCAATGCAGGAGCACCAAAATACATTAAAAATCTTCTGGAAAACTTCAAAGGAGAAATCGACAGCAATACAATCATAGCAGGGGACTTCAACACCCCGCTGACATCACTGGATAGATCCTCTAGACAAAAAATTAACAAGGAAACAGAGACTCTAAATGAAGCACTAGACCAAATGGATTTAATAGATATTTACAGAGAATTACACCCCAAAACTACAGAATTCACTTTCTTCTCAAGTGCACATGGGACATTCTCAAAGATAGACCACATGTTAGGACACAAACGAAGTCTCTACAAGTTCAAGAAGATTGAAATCATATCAAGCATCTTCTCAGATCACAATGGCATGAAACTAGAAATCAATTGCAACAAGAACATGCAAAGACATTTGAATACATGGAGGCTAAATAGCATGTTATTAAACAATGAATGGGTTACCAAGGAGATCAAGGAAGAAATTAAAAACTTTCTGGAAACGAACGAAAATGAACACACAACAACACAAAATCTGTGTGATGCAGCGAAAGCAGTTCTGAGAGGGAAGTTCATAGCACTACAGGCATACCTCAAGAAACAAGAAAAATTTCTAATAGACTATCTAACATCACAACTTAAAGAACTAGAAAGCAAACAAAAGGAAAACCCCAGAGCAAGTAGAAGGAAGGAAATAGTAAAGATCAGAGCAGAAATAAACGACATGGAGACCAAAAAAACAATTCAAAGATCAATGAAACAAAGACCTGGTTTTTTGAAAAGATAAACAAGATTGATGGACCCTTAGCTAGACTCACCAAGAAACAAAGAGAGAGAAACCAAATACACAAAATCAGAAATGAAAGAGGAGAAGTAACAACTGACACCACAGAAATACAAAGGATCGTTAACGAATACTATGAACATTTATATGGCAACAAATTCGACAATCTAAGCGAAATGGACAAATTTCTAGAAACATATAGTCTCCCAAAACTGGACCGGGAAGAGAGAGAAAACTTGAACAGACCAATAACAACCAAGGAAATTGAAGATGTAATCAAGACTCTCCCAGCAAACAAAAGTCCAGGCCCAGACGGCTTCACAGGGGAGTTTTACCGAACATTCAAAGAAGAACTAACACCCATTCTTCTCAAACTGTTTCTAAAAATTCAAGAAGAAGGAAGACTTCCAAACTCATTTTATGAGGCCAGCATAATTCTAATTCCAAAACCAGAAAAAGACACTACAAAGAAAGAAAACTACAGGCCAATATCCCTGATGAACATAGATGCCAAAATCCTGAACAAAATACTAGCAAATCGGATCCAGCAATACATCAAAAAAATTATTCACCATGACCAAGTGGGATTCATCCCAGGGATGCAAGGCCGGTTCAATATTCGCAAATCAATAAATGTGATACACCACATAAACAAAATGAAAGATAAAAACCACATGATCATATCAATAGACGCTGAAAAAGCATTCAACAAAATTCAACACCCATTTCTGATAAAAACGCTCAGCAATTTGGGAATAGAGGGATCATATCTCAACATTATAAAGGCCATATATGAAAGACCTACAGCCAACATCATAATCAATGGGCAAAAACTAAAAACATTTCCCTTAAGAACAGGAACAAGACAGGGATGCCCACTTTCGCCACTCTTATTTAACATAGTACTGGAAGTCTTAGCCACAGCAATCAGACGTGAAGAAAAAATAAAAGGGATCCAAATTGGAAAGGAGGAAGTGAAACTGTCATTATTCGCAGATGACATGATATTATACATAGAAAACCCTAAAGACACCATCAAAAATCTACTAGACCTAATAAATGAATTTGGCAAAGTAGCAGGATACAAAATAAACGTCAAGAAATCGACGGCATTCTTATACACCAATGATGAACTCACAGAAAGAGAAACTAAAAAAACAATCCCATTTACCATCGCGGCAAAAAAATTAAGATATCTAGGAATAAATTTAACCAAAGAAGTAAAGGACCTATTTGCAGAAAACTACAGGACATTGAAAAAAGAAATAGAGGAAGATATAAAAAAGTGGAAGCACATACCTTGTTCATGGATTGGAAGAATTAACATCATTAAAATGTCCATATTACCCAAAGCAATCTATAGATTCAATGCAATCCCAATCAAAATACCAGCGACATATTTCACAGAACTAGAACAAATACTCCAAAAGTTCATATGGAACCAAAAAAGACCCCGAATAGCCACAGCAATCTTGAAAAAGAAGGACAAAGTAGGTGGGATCACAATACCAGATATCAGATTATACTACAGAGCTACTATAATCAAAACAGCCTGGTATTGGCACAAGAACAGGCATATAGACCAGTGGAACAGAACAGAGAATCCAGAAATTGACCCAAGACATTATGCTCAACTAATATTTGACAAAGGTGGCAAGAGCATACAATGGAGCAAAGACAGCCTCTTTAATAAATGGTGTTGGGAAAATTGGACAGCTACATGCAAAAAAATGAAACTAGACCATCAACATACACCATACACAAGAATAAACTCAAAATGGGTAAAAGACTTAAATGTGACTCGTGAATCCATAAAAATCCTAGAAGAAAATGTAGGCAACAAAATTTCAGACATCATACGCAGCAGAATCTTCACTGATACATCACCTAAGGCAACAGAAATAAAGGAAAAAATGAACACATGGGACTACATCAAACTCAAAAACTTCTGCACAGCAAAAGAAACAACCATCAAAACGGAAAGGGAACCCACTGTATGGGAGAGCATAATTGCCAATGATACATCAGATAAGGGGTTAATCTCCAAAATATATAGAGTGCTCATACAACTCAACAAAAGGAAGACAAAGAACCCAATTAAAAAATGGGCAGAGGAACTAAATAGACACCTCTCCAAACAGGACATACAAATGGCTAAGAGACATATGAAGAAATGCTCAACATCACTAATCATCAGAGAGATGCAAATTAAAACAACAATGAGGTATCACCTCACACCTGTCAGAATGGCCGCCATCAACAAATCGTCAAACAACAAGTGTTGGCGAGGGTGTGGAGAAAAGGGGACTCTAGTACACTGCTGGTGGGAATGCAGACTGGTGCAGCCACTGTGGAAAACACTATGGTGTTACCTCAAAAAATTAAAAATTGAACTGCCATTTGACCCAGTGATCCCACTTCTAGGAATATACCCTAAGAAACCTGAAACACCAATCAGAAAGAATATATGTACTCCCATGTTCATAGCAGCACTATTCACAATAGCTAAGATCTGGAAACAGCCCAAGTGCCCATCAGTGGATGAATGGATAAAAAAGCTGTGGTACATATACACAATGGAGTACTATGCAGCTGTAAGAAAGAAAGATCTCTTATCCTTTGAGACGACATGGAGGGACCTCGAGAGTATTATCCTAAGCGAAACAAACCAAGCAGAGAAAGAAAAATATCACATGATCTCACTCATTTGTGGAATATAATAAACATAACAGTATGGGGAACAGGGTAGACCCAGAGATGTGAAAGTAGGGTACAGACTGACAACCCTCAGAAGAGGGGGTGGGGGGGGAGGGAAGAGATAAACCACAGAACTTATACGCATATATGCATAACTAATGGACATGGACAACAAAGCTGGGGACAGGGTGGGGGGATAGGGAGGAGGGTGTCAATGGGGAAAAAAGGAGAAACATCTGTAACAAAAATAAATTAAAAAAAAAAAAAAAAGCCAAATAGTGAATATTTTAGACTTTGGGGGCCATACAGTTTCTGCTTTATCTACTCAACACTGTCATTGCAGGGCAATTCAGCTATATACCATGTGTAAATCAACAAAGCTCGCTGTGTTTCAATAAAACTTATTTATAAAAACAGGTTGTGTGCCCTGGCCAGTTTGGCTCAGTGGTTAGGGCATATACCTCGGTTGCAGTTTGTCCCCGGCCCTGGTTGGTCGTGCAGGTGGCAGCCACTCGATGTGTCCCTTTCATGTCGATGTTTCTCTCTCTCTCTCTCTCTCTCTCTCTCTCTCTCTTCCTCTCTTTCCCTCCCACTCTATCTGAACAAAAATTGAAAAAATGTCCTCAGGTGAGGATAAAAAAAACAAAACAAAAAAAAACAGGTTGTGTGTTATATATGGCCTGCAGGCTATAGTTTGCCAAACTCTGATCTAGGGTATTAATTTTGTTAACATGTTAATTGAGAATTAATAAGGAACTTCTATAAATCAATAATAAAACATAAACAATCCTTTAATAAAATGAGCAAAGATTTTCACAGACACATCACTAAAGATACACACACATAAACACACACCCACACAAGGAAATAAATGACCTATACATGAAAAGTTTTTCAACACTTTATTTCAACACAAATCAATTATTTAAGTATGTTTTTTTCGTTTAGATTAGCTTTGTCCACAAAGAGAAGCACGGTTTCATTTAGAGATGTAGTCTCCTCTTGTCACAGCACTATTTTCAATGATACTGGGTGGGAGAGAGTGAGAAGCCCCTGGGTTGGTAAAGGTAGACATGGCCAAGACTGTGACAGCAGGTTCAGAATTCAAGGGACCACAAATGCTTTTTGCGAAATCCAGTCATCAATTCTGTTGATTCATCTGTGATTTAAAAAAAATAAATTTTGAAACTCTCACACAAACTGCAGCTGGGTTAGTTACTTCTGTACATTTCCTCCACATTATTTTTCATTCTTTGATTACTTTTTGTTTTGTGAGGGTTGGAAAGAAAATAAGAAAATCAGATTTTGCTCTTAAAACTAACTGGTCAAATTAAAACATCATGTGAATAGAAACAAAGTTTAATTCTGTAAATACATTTTAAAATTTGACTAGATTCAATCATTTCTCTTATATATGTGCCATAAATATTTAACAAGTATTTGTCATCTAATATGCAAAAGGCATCCTATGGTCTATGTGTAGAATCAACCATTAGAATTAAGTTTAGGGCAGCACAGGGAGAGGACTCAGGCAAATCTGAATTCAAATCCATTCTCTATCTCTTAACGATCTGTGTGACTCTGGATGAGGTACATCAACTCTGTTTCTTTCTCTCAGAAATGGGGATAGTATTACCTACTTCATGTGTCTTCAAGAAGGTAAATGAGATAGTGTACATGAAGCACCTGCCTAGTACCTGGACACAGCAGCCACCCAGACACGAGTTCCCTTTCCCATTTCCTTCACAGCTTAAATGCTCAGCTCTAAATAACTAGTAGATGGCCAAGAACACCACACAGCCAGTTTCAGACACATATTGGAACCCAAAGTACACTTGGTCTTTATCCTTTTGGGTTATAAAATTTAAAAAGTACCAATTGATTAGGAATTCTGTGTATAGAGCATAATCATCGTTCTATTCAGAATAGTGCCTTTGACTTGTAGAAGCATCAGTTTAAAAAAAGCTTTCTGGCTTATTTCACTTAGCATAATGCTCTCCAGGTTCATCTATACGGTTGCAAAGGGTAAGATTTCCTTCTTTTAACAGCCACGTAGTATTCCACTGTGTAAATGTACCAAAGCTTTTTTTTTTTTTTTATGTTGCTGCTTTTTTTTTATTTTTTATTTTTATTAATTTATTTTTGTTACAGATGTTTCTCCTTTTTTCCCCATTGACACCCTCCTCCCCATCACCCCACCCCGTCCCCAGCTTTGCTGTCCATGTCCATCAGTTACGCATACATGCATATAAGTTCTGTAGTTTATCTCTTCCTTCCCCCCAACGCCCTCTTCGGAGAGTTGTCAGTCTGTACCCTAGTTCCACATCTATGGGTCTACCCTGTTCCTCAGGCTGTTATGTTCATTATATTCCACAAATGAGTGAGATCATGTGATATTTGTCTTTCTCTGCTTGGCTTGTTTTGCTTAGGATAATATTGTCGAGGTCCCTCCATGTCGTCTCAAAGGATAAGAGATCTTTCTTTCTTACAGCTGCAAAGTACTCCATTGTGTATATGTGCCACAGGTTTTTTATCCATTGATCCACTGATGGACACTTGGGCTGTTTCCAGATCTTAGCTATTGTAAATAGTGCTGCTATGAACATGGGGGTACATGTATTCTTTCTGATTGGTGTTTCAGGCTTCTTAGGGTATATTCCTAGAAGTGGGATCACTGAGTCAAATGGCAATTCAATTTTTAATGTTTTGAGGTAACACCATAGTGTTTTCCACAGTGGCTGCACCAGTCTGCATTCCCACCACCAGTGTACTAGAGTCCCCTTTTCTCCACACCCTCGCCAACACTTGTTGTTTGACGATTTGTTGATGGCGGCCATTCTGACAGGTGTGAGGTGATACCTCATTGTTGTTTTAATTTGCATCTCTCTGATGATTAGTGATGTTGAGCATTTCTTCATATGTCTCTTAGCCATTTGTATGTCCTTTTTGGAGTGGTGTCCATTTAGTTTCTCTGCCCATTTTTTAATTGGGTTATTTGTCTTCCTTTGGTTGAGTTGTATGAGCACTCTATATATTTTGGAGATTAACCCCTTATCTGATGTATCATTGGCAATTATGCTCTCCCATACAGTGGGTTCCCTTTCCGTTTTGATGGTTGTTTCTTTTGCTGTGCAGAAGCTTTTGAGTTTGATGTAGTCCCATGTGTTCATTTTTTTCTTTGTTTCTGTTGCCTTAGGTGATGTATCAGTGAAGATTCTGCTGAGTATGATGTCCGAAATTTTGTTGCCTACATTTTCTTCTAGGATTTTTATGGATTCACGACTCACATTTACATCTTTTATCCATTTTGAGTTTATTCTTGTGTATGGTGTAAGTTGATGGTCTAGTTTCATTTTTTTGCATGTAGCTGTCCAATTTTCCCAACACCATTTATTAAAGAGGCTGTCTTTGCTCCATTGTATGCTCTTGCCACCTTTGTCAAATATTAATTGAGCATAATGTCTTGGGTCAATTTCCGGATTCTCTGTTCTGTTCCACTGGTCTATATGCCTGTTCTTGTGCCAGTACCAGGCTGTTTTGATTACAATAGCTTTGTAGTATAAGATGATATCCGATATTGTGATCCCACCTACTTTGTCCTTCTTTTTCAAGATTGCTGTGGCTATTCGGGGTCTTTTTTGGTTTCATATGAACTTTTGAAGTATTTGTTCTGGTTCTGTGAAATATGTCACTGGTATTTTGATGGGGATTGCATTGAATCCATAGATAGCTTTGGGTAATATGGACATTTTAATGATGTTAATTCTTCCAATCCATGAACAAGGTATGTGCTTCCACTTTTTTATATCTTCCTCTATTTCTTTTTTCAGTGTCCTGTAGTTTTCTGCAATAGGTCCTTCTTTGGTTAAGTTTATTCCTAGGTATCTTAATTTTTTTGCTGCAATGGTAAATGAGATTGTTTTTTTAGTTTCTCTTTTTTTGAGTTCATCATTGGTGTATAAGAATGTCGTCGATTTCTTGACATTAATTTTGTATCCTGCTACTTTGTCAAATTAATTTATTAGATTTAGTAGATTTTTGATGGAGTCTTTAGGGTTTTCTATGTATAATATGTCATCTGCGAATAATGACAGTTTCACTTCCTCCTTTCTAATTTGGATTCCTTTTATTTTTTCTTCACACCTGATTACTGTGGCTAAGACTTCCAGTACTATGTTAAATAAGAGTGGTGAAAGTGGGCATCCCTGTCTTGTTCCTGTTCTTAAGGGAAATGTTTTAGTTTTTGTCCATTGAGTATGATGTTGGCTGTAGGTCTTTCATATATGGCCTTTATTATATCAAGATATGATCCCTCTACTCCCAAATTGCTGAGCATTTTTATCAGAAATGGATGCTGGATTTTGTCAAATGCTTTTCAGCATCTATTGATATGATTATATGGTTTTTATCTTTCATTTTGTTTATGAGATGTATCACATTTATTGATTTGCTTATATTGTACCAGCATTGCATCCCTGGGATGAATCCCACTTGGTCATGGTGAATAATTTTTTGATGTATTGCTGGATCCGATTTGCTAGTATTTTGTGAAGGATTTTGGCATCTATGTTCATCAGGGATATTGGCCTGTAGTTTTTTTTTTTTTCTTTGTAGTGTCTTTTTCTGGTTTTGGAATTAGAATTAGGCTGGCCTAATAAAACGAGTTTGGAAGGCTTCCTTCTTCTTGAATTTTTTGAAATAGTTTGAGGAGAATAGGTGTTAGTTCTTCTTTAAATGTTCGGTAAAACTGCTCCGTGAAGCTGTCCGGTCCTGGGCTTTTGTTTGCTTGGAGAGTCTTAATTATATCTTCAATTTCCTTCATTGTTATTGGTCTGTTAAAGTTTTCTATCTCCTCCCGGTCCAGTTTTGGAGACTATGGGTTTCTAGAATTTTGTCCATTTCGCTTAGATTGTTGAATTTATTGCCATATAAATGTTCATAGTATTTGTTAATGATCCTTTGTATTTCTGTGGTGTCAGTTGTTACTTCTCCTCTTTCATTTCTGATTTTGTGTATTTGGTTTCTCTCTCTTTGTTTCTTGGTGAGTCTAGCTAAGGGTCCATCAACCTTGTTTATCTTTTCAAAAAACCAGGTCTTTGTTTCATTGATCCTTTGAATTGTTTTTCTGGTCTCTATGTCATTTATTTCTGCTCTGATCTTTACTATTTCCTTCCTTCTACTTGCTCTGGGGTTTTCTTTTTGTTTGCTTTCTAGTCCTTTAAGTTGTGAGGTTAGATAGTCATTTAGAAATGTTTCTTGTTTCTTGAGATAGGCCTGTAGTGCTATGAACTTCCCTCTCAGGACTCCTTTCGCTGTGTCCCATAGATTTTGTGTTGTTGTGTGTTCATTTCATTGGTTTCCAGGAAGTTTTTAATTTCTCCCTTGATCTCCTCGATAACCCATTCATTGTTTAATAACATGCTATTTAGCCTCCATGTATTCAAATGTCTTTGCATATTCTTGTTGCAATTGATTTCCAGTTTCATGCCATTGTGATCTGAGAAGATGCTTGATATGATTTCAATCTTCTTGAACTTGTAGAGACTTTGTTTGTGTCCTAACATGTGGTCTATCTTGGAGAATATCCCATGTGCCCTTGAGAAGAATGTGAATTCTGTAGTTTTGGGGTGTAATTCTCTGTAAATATCTATTAAATCGATTTGGTCTAATGCTTCATTTAGAGTCTCTGTTTCCTTGTTAATTTTTTGTCCAGAGGATCTATCCAGTGTCAGCGGGGTGTTGAAGTCCCCTGCTATGATTGTATTGCTGTCGATTTCTCTTTTGAAGTCCTCCAGAAGATTTTTAATATATTTTGGTGCTCCTATATTGGGTGCATATATGTTTACCAAGGTTATATCTTCCTGTTGGATAGATCCTTTCAATATTATGTAATGACCTTCTTTGTCTCTAGTTATGGCCTTCATTTTGGAATCTATTTTATCAGATATGAGTATTGCTACCCCAGCTTTTTCATCCTTTCTGTTTGCTTGGAAGATTTTTTTCCATCCCTTCACTTTCAACCTATGTGAGTCTTTTGTTGTGAGGTGGCTCTCTTGTAAACAACATATATATGGGTCATGGTTTCTTATCCAATCCGCTACTCTGTGTCTATTTATCGGAGCATTCAATCCATTTACATTTAAGGTGATTATTGATATGTACTTATTTATTGCCATTTTTGTTTAGTGTGGTTCTATTTTCCTTCCTATTTCTTCTACTAATTACAGCAGTCCTTTTAACATTTCTTGCAGTGCTAGTTTGGTGCTAATGTATTCCCTTAACCTTTTTTTGTCTAGGAAGCTCTTTATTTGACCTTCTGTTTTGAATGATAGCCTTGCTGGGTAGAGTAGTCTTGGATTCAGATCCTTGTTTTTCATGATCTTGATTACTTCATGCCATTCCATTCTGACTTGTAGTGTTTCTATTCAGAAGTCAGCTGATAAACTTATGGGGGTTCCTTTGTAGGTAACCTGTTGCTTATCTCTTGCTGCCTTTAGGATTCTCTTTGTCTTTAATTTTTGGCATTTTAATGACTATGTGTCTTGGTGTGGGCCTGTTTGGGTTCTTCTTACTTGGGACTCTCTGTGCTTCTTGAACTTGAATGCCTTCTTTCTTCACCAAATTAGGGAAGTTTTCTCTCATTATTTCTTCAAATATATTCTCTAACCCTTGCTCATTTTCTTCTTCTTCAGGGACTCCTATGATGCGAATATTGTTACATTTCCAGTTGTCCCACAGTTCTCTTAAGCTGTCTTCCTGTTTTTTTTTTCATTGTTTTTTTCCTTTTGGTTTTCTGATTGGTTGATTTTTTCTACTCTGTCTTGTAAATCACTGATCCGGTCTTCAGCTTCCTCTACTCTGCTGTTTAGTCCTTCCAATGTGTTCTTCATTTCTGCTATGTCATTCTTCATTTCTTCTTGGTGCTTATTCATTTCCAAATAGTTGATTGATTTTTCAACGTTTCTATGTCTTTGCTTATGGTGCTGATGTCCTTACTCATGCTGTTGAGCTTCCTCAATATCATGGCTCTGAATTCTAGTTCTGTTAACTTGCTTAACTCCATTTCATTTATCTCATCTTTGGTAGAGGTCTCTTGTTCTTTCATTTGGGATCTGTTTCTTTGTTTCACCATTTTGGCTATCTCAGTGAGTTTTGGAGCCTGCCAAATTTTCACTGTTGACGTTGGTGTTCTGCTGTTTGTGGCTCCTTCTACTGGGTTTGGATGAGCGTGTGAGGACCCACATTGAACACCATTGTCGAGTCTTATTTTCCTGGGTAGATTTGCAAGCCCAGAAAAGGTTAAGTTATCCTCTAGCACTTTGCCTAGTAGCCATTAGTCTAGAGGCTATTAGTCGTGGTTACTTGAAGAGCCTTGTGTTCTCAGTTGAATGAAAACCTTCCTCAAGTGTTCAGCTTGAGAGGATTTCCCGAGGGTGGGGCAGATGCTGGTAGTTAATGAGCCTCAATTTGCATTTCAATGGCCCACCTGGGTGTGGCTGAATCTCTGAAGGAGGGGCTGCCACCTCTCCCAAAGCCCTGGGAAGGAGTAAGATGGCCACCATCCTGCGTGGCCACAATTCAGCAAAAGCTCTGAGTGCCCTCCAAATCCCGAGTGTCCCCACACAGTTCCAGTCACGTCCGCCCTCTCTCTGCTGGAGCCCAAGGTGAGCGGCTGTGGCTATTTTATCACTCTATCTCAGCCCTCTGAGCTGTGGAGCCGGCTTGGGCTTTAACCCCAAGGGTGCTGCTCACAGCTATGACCGCTGCTGTCCATGGGCTCCCAGCCCCCCTCTTGTGCCTCCGCAATCCTACCAGGATCAATTCCGTGTCTCTGGTTGTATGGTCCTTCCAAGCTGCTTTTCTGTTGCTTTTTCCTGATGATTTGTCTTTATTTTAGTTGTAATTCTAGTTTGGTCCTGGGAGATGGTCTGTGTAGCTTCCATTCTTTCCGCCACCATTTTGGAACCTATGTTCCCAAAGCTTTTTATCCACTCATCTACTGATGGACATTTGGGCTGCTTCCATATCTTGGCTATTGTAAATAACATTGCAATGAACATACGGGTGCATATATTCTTTCAAATTAGTGTTTCAGTTTTCTTTGGATATATTCCCAGAAGTGGAATTGCTGGGTCATATGGCAGTTCCATTTTTAATCTTTTGACTAGTCAGAGAAAGAGAAGTAACTATATGACTTCATTCATATATGGAATCTAATGAACTAACAAGCGAAATAGAGACAGACCCATAGACAGAGAGCAAGCTGACAGCTGCCAGGGAGTGGGAAGAAGAGAGATCTGGAGGGATTGAGAAAAAAAGAAAAAGAGAAAAATACTCATGAACACTGACAACAGTGTAGGGATTGCAGTGGCAGGGGAGGTGAAGGACGGTATGGGGGGATAAATGCTAATGGAAACAGACTTAGGTGAATATTCAATACAGTGTATATATGATGGGTTGCGGAACTGTGCACCTGAAATCTGTATAATTTTGTTAACCAGTGTCAACCCAATAAATTCAATAAAAAAGGGGGGGAAAGCTTTCTGCCTTCCTAGATGTAAAGCCATCCTAGAACTTACCCTTTCAAAAAATATTTTTTCAATTTGTCTGCCCATATTCAAAGAGTGTTAATGTTTCATTACTATTATGAAGTTGGATAAGAAATTGTTGGAATACTGAATGTTTGCTCCTGTGTCCATGACTCAACACAGATTTCATCATGAACATCTGGATCCTGGGGGACTCAGAGGAAGCAAGTCCCTATTTATTTTCCTACCCTCTACACTCTAATGCATATCTGCACAAGCCTTCCTTAATTCACAAGCTAAGGGACAGGCCATACGCTGAATTACAAAAATTTATATTACACAATCAGTAGAGTGGCACCTTCCCCAAAGAATCCTTTGATGTTGTTTAAATATTCACAACAATTTTGTTGCTTCCACCTTCACACCATAGTTTAGTTATAATTTCCTTCCTTTAGAAAATTATAATGTCTTATTTCCTACCATGGCAAGATAGCATCTTTGTTGCTTCCTCCTCAAGCCTTGCCTTTATCTCTGTAGACTCCATTATCAATATAAGAAATACAAAGTCATGTGAACACAATCTCCTGCAGGTGGGTGTATCTCCAGAACCTCTCCCCACTAATGTCATCTGCTAAGAAAAAAATTCTATCTAATTTATGAGAATTGTCAAAAAGCATCTTGTTTCATGAAGAATTTGTTTTCCCATTCCATAAAAATATATTTTAAATTTTTAGAATAACTAAAGCAAAATTTTGACAAAGGACAGGTTCCAAAACTAAAGAGTGAGTATATCACTAAGGTAATGTATATATATAAGTAATCTGATAAAGATTCTCTTCTAAGAGTTTAGATTTAGACAGGAAAAATGGTCCATAAGGGGGAAAATATATTCTAATTGGAAAATAACTATTATTGAGTTTTATGAAACTCTTGGAACTTCATACAATAGTATGGCAAGTTGCTTAAAAGCAGAGGCCCTGTTCTGTCTCACTAGCTAGATGACTGGAGAACATTTGCTTCATTTCTCTAAGTCCTGGTTACCCTAACAACAAACTGAATTGTAATAACATTATTTACCTCATACAGTTACCATGAAGATTGAATGAGCTAATGCATATATCACTGCTTAAGTGACAAGGACAAAATGTGTTCTCACATCAGTTCTGTGCGTCCCCCACCCAGTCCTTTAAAAGAGAAAGGGGGTTATCTTTTTTTTCTTTTCTCTACTTCATTCACTTACCCCTGAAGGAATTCTTTCTTTGAGGACCCCATTCCCAGGCTTTTGAGATACAGATTTAGAATAATGGTGAGGGTGGGGATGGGAAACAGATAAACACTGCACAGACTTCAGAGAAGGCAAAAGGCAATTGTGTGACAGACACTGGTGCAGGTGTGGTAGTGGATATTTTAGGAGAGGAAATGGGCTTTGGAGATGTGTGAAGATTTGTGTTGATGTGGGTTATGGACTGAATGTCCTTTAATGATATTGGCATTTTCTTTGAATTACTTTGGGTTGCTGTTCAGTGGTTTTTTGAATGTGAATCTGTACAGACCCTGGACCACATAGGATTCCAATTTACATATAAATTACTACCATGGTGGTGACATTACTGGATATTGTATGGTCCTCTTTCTATATGCAAATGTGTGGGAGAGATGTAGTATTTAATTTTCTGTGGGAATGGGATACTGTTTTGAGGTAAGAGTACACTCGGAGAAGATAGCATGAAAAAAAATATTCTGGGGCCTAAATGGGAAATTGATGCTATCTCTCTGGGGAATTATAAATAAAATTTTAAGGGGCTAAGAAATATTTGTCACAATAACTTCTCTAAAGTCCTCAGATCAGAGAACAAAAGCTAGCCAGAAGCTACTAAAACATTTTGATATCTAGGAAAACATACTGGGTAGCAGAGACTAGGGAAAGCCAAGATCGGATTAAGCAATGATATGTAGCAATTAACAAGAAGAAACTTATGGCCTGACCAGAGTGGCTCAGTTGGTTAAGCACTGTCCTGTTAACTGAAAGGTTGCCAGCTTGATTCCCAGTCAGGGCACATACCTGGGTTGTGGGTTTGGTCCCAGGCTGGAGCACATATGGAAGGCAACCAATTAATGTTTCTCACATCAATGTTTCTCTCTCTCTCTCTCTCTCTCTCTCTCTCTCTCTCTCTCTCTCTCTCAGCATGTCCTTGGGTGAGGAGGAAGAGGGGGAGGAGGAGGAGGAGGAGAAGAAGGAGAGGAGGGGGGGGGGAACTATGATTTCCAGCTTCTACATATGTATAATAAAAAGTGAACAGATCACACTATATTTTAAGAAGCATTAGGTCCTATGGAGTTGCCTTTAAGATAAAAATGGTGAAGCAAAATCCACAGCACTGAATTGCCAGAGCACTGAGTCCTTCACTCCAGCTTCAAAGAGACATCCATTCATAACTTTAATTGGCCAAGGACAAAAAAGTATTAAAATTTTTAGAAAATAATCCTTTAGTTTAAAACATGTTATTCAATATTAAATTGCTAACCCTAAAGTGCTTGCAGACCTAGATGTTTTAAATATTGCTCTAAACCATATTTTCTGTTTAAAGTCTATACAACTGTATTTTATCCATTATTCACTCCTAATGTTTACATAATGCAATTTTATTGAAGAATAACATTTTATGGGAAAGGTTATTTTAAATAAATTAAGTATTCACCTCTAGAATTGGTGGGGTTTTTTCTGCCTCTAAGTGTGAGAATCTGTTCGCTCAGCCCTTAGCTGTACTTGCCCATTTATATTTATCTACCTTACTGACCCATGCAGCTTTAGGCTGTCCATTTGCCCTGTCTTCAGTCTCTCCACTTAAGAAAAGGAGAAAAAATATTTAAATGGAAATACTGAGATCCCGATTACTTGCCTCTTTTAAGTGACTGTTTCTGTACATGGAGCATCACACATGAATTCTAGCAACAAACCCATTGAAATAGATAGACAGAAAATAAATAAATTAATATGCTGAAGGTAAAATCATTAGCATAATGCCTGCACAGAGTCAGCAATCATACCCATTATCTAAAGAAAGATATAAGTTTAATTAATATATTAAAATGGAGAAGATTATAGTAATTAGTAAACCAAGAGCAGGATTGCTGAAGTGGGTGTGTGGGTGGGGTAGAGGGAAGTGGGGTGGGAGATAATAAAACAGCCCAAATATTAGCAAATCTGATCATGGGAAAATAAAATAACACCCAGATAAATATCATTAGAAATAAAATAAGACACAAGGGATTCAAAAGCTATTTAGAACTAGCATAGAATATATTAATTATATAAGTATCAGAACATTGTAAAACAAAAAATAGAAAATATATTATCAAATTTAACTTAAAAAGAAAATACATTAAATGTAGATTTTTCAAGTGAGGCTTGATTTTGTTCTAAACAGCAAATTTTCCCATTTTGTGGAACAACTCACTTCCACTGCGTTTATCATGTGGCTTTTTTTTCAAACATCAAATACTTTTACAGTGTGGGAATAGTTTTCAACTAATTTCTTCTGTTTAGTATATATAAAAGGTTGTGCCAACATTTTTCTAAAAAAGATTCCAGTCCCACATTGGTTTATTTGTAAGTTCATCCAAGCTTTCAGGAAAAGATAATTATTATACTACATAAACCACTGAAGGATATTTAAAATAATGTAATGCCAACACAAACAACAGCAGTAAGAGGAAGTACCTCAGTCAAGAAAGAGGATCTGGACAAATCACTTCAATCCATTTCTTGATCTCCTTGGATTTGCAATTTAAAAAGCATTATGCATTCAACAGCATTTTCTAAGTTCTGCCATTTAAAAAGTATTCACCTCAACCAAATAGAATTTAATATTTACTCAGACACCTGTTCATGACAGATACCACTGATACCACTTCTATCCAGCAATGAATTGCTCTGAAGCCTGCCTGGTCTTATGACTTGGTGGGTCTGACAGAACTCAGTTCTTGAAGGAAAGCTCTATATCTATAGTCACTTGTCCCAAGGTCAAGCTTTCCATATTTCTCTTAAAGATGGCCAAATATCACTTCTCACATTTACCAAATGTTGTGAAACTCTGATGCAAATAGCATGGACTGCTCCAGAACTTAGGGGTCTACATCAATAATCTCCTATTTGTCACTTTCTATAAACTGCATACAATGTTTTTTACCCACCACATATACCTCTATTGCCAAGTCATACGGCCCAAGCTGTAGCCCTGTTGGAGTTGCAGCTGAGGCCTTGTGCAGACCTTTTTTTTGCTCCAGACATTACTTAAAGCTGGATACTTTCCTTGTGGCATGGTAAATGAATCAAAGCCACATTTCCAAGTGTACAATATGCTGTCTACAAAATGGAAAAATAAATCCTACCAGTCTTTCTTGGTGGTGGGGGTGAAAACTGCAATAATGTGTCTTTTAGTCTGGAAAGAGATTTCCTGCTAAACCCCAGACCACTAAACCCATAAAAATGTAAGTGATGTATTGAACCCCTAAATCTTTGTTTGGTATTCCCTCACTCTATGGAAAACAAGTGCCCCAAAGTACTTAACATGTATTGTTAATCTGGTTGATTAACATGATGTCATCAATAAGTGTGATATTTTGCAAAACGTCCAGACTATCTGATCTAGGTCTCCTCAGACTATACTATGACAGACAGAGAATTAGCATAGCCCTGGGGCAAAATCACTAATGTTTACTGTTTCCTCTGCCATGTAAATGTAGACTGCTTGTAGTCCCATTTTTTGACAGAGATGGCAAAGAATGTATGTGCCAGATCAATGGCCACATGGCATATACCCAAGGCAGTGTTAATCTGCTCTGGAGAAAAATACCACTTTTGAAACCCACCATCCATTCAAAATATTTGTTGTGTTATATTGAGAAATACTCCTGGCTTTCCATTTATCTTGTCTCTGAGAACTCTTTATTCTATTAACTATCTTCATAGCTCTCAATATGTGAAAGCCCCTAGTAATCATCCCAAACATTTTGGTCATTATAATTGTGCCACCTTGCTTCTCATCATTAAGCACTGACACTTAGCCTCTATTACTCTGGGATCTAGCAAACACATCTCTATCAGAGATATCAGTTCTTGAATATCTCCTATGTCAGCCTTGGTCTGTGGAGGAAACCCACCAACGAAATTAGTAATCATGTTGGTATAATCTTACCAGCTCATTTCTTTTTGCTTTAGTGAATGGAATGTCTTCAGATCATTCTCATGGAAAACAACAAATCCGTGGATATTCTGGCATTATGTAGTATATCCATTCTAGAGTGACTATTTCTTTGGGACTTTTGATCCCTTCTTCTATATTTACCATGGCATATCTAGCTTTTCTCTTTTACATGGTGTGGGCAATTACTTGTTCCAAGCCTCTAAGAGCCAACCTAGAAGGTATAGCTCCACGTCCTGGGGTCCTTTCCAGAATGGCAAATACAGTGTCACTGGAGCGTGTACCCATATTGAAAAAATCTCTCTTATACAACTTATATTCTATTCCCCCTTAATCAAAATTCCTAAGGATCCAATCCCAAATATACTGTTCCAGCCCCTGCCAGCACATGTTGATTCCGGCAGTTGTTTTGGTAAAAAGTCCATTATTGCCCCTAGCAGGCCCAGCACTTCCCCAGCTGGATTATGTTGTAATTTACCCCAACTAATGGTCTGTTGACTGGGAGAAACAGATCTTAAAGGAACATGATTTGTCTTGCAAGGCAGAAGCCTGTGCATCATCTTTAAACAAAGCAGGAACACTAATACTTAATTAGAAGAAGCTCACAAAAACTTGAAGATTCAATGTTTCTGAGTGTTCCTTGTCATTTGTGATTTGGAGGGAAAGTGCAAGTAGATTACAAAGGGTTATGAGTAGTTGTTCAGGGCAAAACTCTGTATTGTCTTTAAGCAAGGTGGGAGAACTGGCCTTCAATTGGAAAAAGTGATAGCTCTTACTTCTGCAGGTCCAGATGATCCAGGAAATTCCAGATTTGTGAGTGCATTGACTCAAATGTCTAGATCCCAACTAAACTATTAATTGGGCCATAACATTGGAATAACAGACTTGCTAAGGTTAAAAATTCAAATTATCCTGGACTTCTACAACTCTTACAATTAAAACATTCATATATATATATATATACATATATATATATATGTATATATATACACACACACATATATATATACACACACATATACAATTAATATATAATTAATTAAGAAAAGAAAGAAATCTAAAATTAAATCACAAGCTAATGGAATTAATTATATGATCACCTTTCTTCTTCAGGCATGGGATATTTTGAAAATGAATACATGAATAAATAATTGAGTGAATGGTTATTTTTTATTTATCTGTCCCTATACAAAATTTAGCTGATCGTATATCCTACATTGCCTCAAAAAAGGGAATTCAAAAACAAAAAATCTTAGGGTTAATGTTAATCTAGCAAATCCAAATGTAAAAGGTGGTAGAATTTTTTCTTAATTTAAAAAAATTTTTCAATATCCTCTAGTATTCTAAACCATAAATATGAAATTAGAAAACCAATTGTTGGTTAATTTAGACACTTCAATCAATGCATGGAGAAAAACTGCCACATAATTATACTAAATATAGATGAAAATATTTTATACTAATCCATTCTTCTGCTCATGTGTCCTTTACCCTCTTTAGAACAGGCCCTGCCAACAGTTCGTGCCTTTCCCCCTCCTTTCTTTAACCTACAGATAAAAAGTATGTTCTTTTTGTGAGAACCATTTGATGTTCAGAGGACTCAGAAAGCCTTGTGAAATAACTTTGAAAACTCTTGAGG
This sequence comes from Tadarida brasiliensis, assembly GCA_030848825.1. NCBI lineage: Eukaryota > Metazoa > Chordata > Mammalia > Chiroptera > Molossidae > Tadarida > Tadarida brasiliensis. Next base: position 65,074,956 of record CM061261.1, on the reverse strand, counting down.
TCTTTCATGCCACTTTAGGCAGTTATTCCTATCAACAGGAATTTGAAATCTCTCCCCTCCAAATAATCATTTTCCTTAGTTCACAAGACCAACCTGCAAGTTTAAAATGGGTCAGGGATTTGAAAAATTCAAAGTCAAAATTCCTAATAGAAAGCAGCATGATCAAATAGTGAGACTCAAGATTCTAATCATTTTTGATGCCTAGATGGACCATGACCTTGGACAACTTAGTTAACTCTTTGACAACTTTATTTTATAAAACTAAGAGAAATAAATACTTGGATCTGCCAACTTTGCAGGAGAAATGAGATTGTCAGAAACAATGTTTGTCAGAAGTGAATGCACACCTCAAAAGATGGTCTAGAAATCCATAATTTCTAGAGTTTACCTTGCCAACCTAAGCACAATTCTTTGGTCTTATGTGGTCCCAAGGGAACGTAGCAACATTTGTGGAAGTAACTACTAAGACTTGAGTGGCATGCAGATCCAAGCTAATTACCAATAATTTTCATGAAAATTTTTCCGCTCAGAAACCTAGCATGAGCATGATGGAGAACAAGGAGACATTTAGGTTGATCAAAAAACATCATTAGGTCCCCTTCTCAGAACTATCTGCCCACTCTTTCCCTTACCAAATTCCATCAATTAATGTAAATTTGTGTAGAAAGCTCCTCTTGGGGTTACAAATGGTTATTAAACATAATAGTCATTTACTCCTTAATGATAAAAAACACACACTAAGTTAATTCAGGCTCAATAATTGGGAGTTTTTAATTACAGTGAAAAGAGGAAAGCAGTCATGGAAAAGGAATCGCTTAGGGAGGGGGGAGTAGGGCAGACTATATTCGGATTAAGAAGCTTGCAGCACGTTCCACCAGGTGGACACTGGGTGCCTGAGGGTGGAGAAGGGTATGAAAATAGAAGAGAAAAGGAGTGAAGTGGCCCGAGGTTGCCAGGTTAGTGCCCCAACCTATTTGTGGGTAATCTTACTGGAGGTTTATCTAATTAATATCTTGATTAGAGCAATTTGATCTTGCTTAGAAAATTACAGTGTTTTTATTGCCATTAATTTATTCCAGCCTCCCCTTCCAAAGCTATATTATCAGCCAGTTGCCTGCTGACATAAAAAGAAAAATGTAGTTTAGATTCCTGCTTTCAGGACCCATACTCTTTCTCACTCTATTCCATTAAGACTTCTACTCAAATGAGCAATTAGAAATTATTCTCCATAGGAGTTAGATCTCCAAGATTTACATAATTCATATCAGAATAAAGCTGCTTTACCTTGGGTCTTTATCAAATAAACAGGACTATTTAGAAACAAGAAGGAGTCATTATAAATCAGTTTTATACAGAAAAACAGAATGGCCATGATAGGGGATGAGAGAATATGAATGAGGTCGCAAGGTTAATGCCTGTATCAATTAGGGTATAGTCAGGAGACAGTAATGTGAGAAAAGTTTAACATAAAGAATTATTAGCATGAAATTGGAATAATGAAGAATTGGTTAATGAGATTTAAAGAGAATTATTAAGAACACAGGTATAGCAGATGTAAGGGGCAACCAATATTCTTAAGGCTGAAATAGGATACTCACCGAAGGGCCCTCCTCTCCAGGGCTGAAGTCCAACCTTATTGGAAAGGGCAAAACCATAGTTCTCTGGATGGTGAGGAAGTTGCCAAGGTGCCTCGTCAGTGGGACTTGCTGAAAATCTCCCCTCTAAGGCACCAAGGGAATCTGTTGGCCTCTGGACACTACTGGAATTGGGAGCTAGAGGCAGTCTTCCCAGTAGAAGCCCAGTGCAAGAAAAAGCCATGACTCTGCGGGACCCCAGAGCTAGAGAAAGCTGTTTCATTGCAAGAGTTTAGTACTGAAGAAAGTATATCCTAAAGGAGCCCAAGGTTAGAGAAAAGCACATTCTGCAGAAGTTCAGCACTGGAGAACCTGCACACTGGAGATACTGGCAGAGGCTGGCAGGTGAGTGCACAAACGATGTCAGTAAAAGCCCTCTCACAGGCATGGCATCAAGAGGTCTTGGGTGCATGATGTCCATAATGTCACCAGGTCAGAGTTAGGGCTGGGACTTTCAAAATGACTGTAAACTCTGGGCACATAGCTAGGGTAGTGCCCTGAATGCTCCCCACTCAACTCCTGCCCAGACACAAACATGCTGCTGATGAAGAAGAAAGCCATTGCTGCCTCTAAACTTCCAACCCACTTCCTCCTCAATGTCCCTTTGGCTCCCTCTACTGGCAAAGCTTATTATACTTGCTTCTAAGGAGAAAAGCTCCTTTATGGTGGAGAAGGTAATGAAGGGTGAATGTGCATCTCAGAGGCAATAAATTGATAATTGGCATAGTACATATTAAAGGATTATAAAACTCAATTAAATGTATATATAAATAATAACACCAATACCAATATATTTAGTCCTGAAATAACTTGGAAAGTCCTAATCAAGGAATAATCTGGAATAGGTAATAACTAACATTATTTGCAGTTTTATTAATTACAAAATCTGCATTACTCACCCGATTCACCAATTAAATTTAGCAAATGAAACGGCAAAATTAACACCCATTATTGGTCACAACCTCAAAAGCACTCTTCCTTATTTATTCAATCCTTATCCTCCAAAGACCTAAGCTTCAGAATTGCACATATATAGCTCTTCTGTTCCCAGCTTTCAATGAGTCACCATCACAATTGTTTATCTTATTTTCTACTACCAACAGTCCAGGAAATTATCACCGATAATTTGTATAATAACTTTCTGGTCATGTTTCTACCTTTTCATTTTTACTACTCTAATATATTGTATACTGATCATCACATGCTAATCTATCTAAACACTTTCGTTATATCACATTTGTTTCAAAAAGTAAATAACTATGTTCTGTTTGATTGAATTAAACTTTCCTAGACTTAGATAAAATGTTTGACATCCATTAACTCCAAATTCTGGAGGGGAAGAATAATGTTACTTAGTTCTCTCTCTGAGCCCCAGTCCGTGCATGGCATGGCCCCACGGTCAGTTAGAGCTCACACCATGGCATAGTGAAGACACTGATGCCCAAAGAGGTTAAAGCGACCTGCTCAAGTGTGTGCCTCGCTAGTGAAAACACGGTTATGAAGTCCAAATGTAGTAAATCCAACTGCAGTGCTATTGGTAATGATCTATGATTCCTTTCCTCTGGGGGTCTTTGTAGTTCCTTTAAGAATCTGGCAAATGCTCGGAACTATTCCAAAAAATGCACATTATCACATAAACACAAATATTTGCAACAATTTCAGGAGGTTCACAGACTTCCTAAAACTGACTATCAGGTGTTCCATGGAGTCAAGGGTAAAACTTCAAACTAATTCTTATTCTGTTTAACTTACACTCTTCCTTTTATTCTAATTTCATTCTCCTTCCTGAAAATTTTGCTCTATAATGTCCACTGACTTTAGTTATTTTATTTAAAATTTTAAATTATTAGCTAGCATGTTTTTCATGTCCATGTTCTCAGTTCTAAATGGCATTTATTTTTTGAAACAACTAATAGTCCCCCTAAGACAGCATGACACAGCTATTGTAATATGTACTAATTTATCTGTAAACATAGACTCCTGAAACTAGATTTTGACATAGTTGAACTGAATTAAATTTTAAAAGTTGGAGTGAAGCCTTTAAATCACACAAAAATGCTCTCAGATTTAATGAGTACGTTTGAACTCACAAATAAACTGATTGATAATGAAGCATCATGCCAATTTTTGTATATTATTAAACATGTAAATTAAAAGTATTCATATTATGCAGTAAGAACATAATAGCATCTGTCATCCTCTTCATGTAACAGGATGTTAAATGCAAGTTTCACCCAAAGACCTAAGGGACAACAGATACTGTCTTCCAAAGAAAGTGCTAGACCATATGCAAAATTCATAAGAGATGTCTGGAAACAGTTTATATACCTCGTACCCTGCTCACATTAATTGTATAAAAAAATTAAATGTTAGGTAGTGAATAATTTTTTATGGAGAGAAGGGATTTGGGGAGAGAGTTCACCCCAAGAGTGAAGAGAATGAAAGCATTTCCTTTTCACCTTAAATCATGAGAAAGGGGCTTTATGTGTCGCCTAAGTTAGAAGACATGGTTGACTGGTGTCTTTTTCCTTCCTGGAAGATCTAAGTGCAAGAGATAAATCTTGATGACAGGGTCAAAGAAAAATTACTGGATCTTGACTGCTCTGCATTAAATGAGTTTTTCAAAGCAAAGAAGGTGTAGGTGTTTAGGATGCTCATGGGAGAACCAGTGTTCAGTCTTGTCCATGAGGGCTGGCCCGCTCTGCTTTAAAATTCTGCCAAGGGCACTGAGTGCTTATGCCAGGTCATGCAACAGCCATCAAGAGAACTTCCTCGACCCTCTTTTCTCAATTTACTCCTTGCGTGCAACCCTGGTGGAGTAAGAACAGAAGTGGGGAAAGAGAAAAGAGGAGATGCTGACCAAGCCCCCCTGCACAACCAGAGACCTGACACATGCAATGGGTCCAGGCTGGGTGGAGAGAGAAGATGCCCCTTTAAATGGTGGGTACGGTTGTATGCAGTACATGGGATTGGACATTTCAGTCACTGAATAAAACCATTTACATTTGCTGGGAGAAACCGCAATGCCCAGCAAACACCCTTATATTTATTCTTGAGCAAAAGAGGAACAAGGGACAGTGGGAGCCAAAAATAAAGCTGTTTATGATTAAATCCCTCAGGAAGTGTTTGTTCAACGTTTATTAAATATTGTGAAACCAAAAGAAATAAAATTTCTTTTTGAAAAGGTATGGAGATTAAATTAAGATATAAAATTGGTTTCACGGTGCTCTAGAAACATGTAAACAGAAGTGAAGATAAGTCTCTGCCAGAAAGAGGAGAAAAATAAAAGCATGAATAGTGGAAAACAGACTGGTCAGTTTGTACTGACATCAGTGAGATATAATTATCTTGTCCTTACATGGTTTTAAACATATAAGCCTAATATGACATGCATAAACTCAGAAGAAAATTAAATATCATTATGATTATCACCAAGAAAAGCCTGCCAAAGCCCCAAAGTAGGCTGAGACCCCAAACCAAACCCTGTATTTAATGTCATGATAATAAAAGGAAAAAGCAATATGAACCTAATGGGTAGATGTTATTGCAAGGTAATCCTGAGGGAGGTATTAGGCAGAGTAAAAAGAAGAAGCACAAAAGTAAAATGTTGTTTGGGTTGGGTTTGTTTTGTACGTAAAAATATCAGAGCCAAGTTTGCAGCTTGTGCATCGAACCTGGCTTGTTTTTGTCATTGTTGTTTTGTTTTTTTCTTTCAATTTTATATTGTATTCATTTCAGATGTACAGTTTAGTAGTTAATCATCTACTTACGTAGTGTTCCCCTCAGTATTTTCAGTACCCCAACTGACATATAGTTATTGCACTATGACTGACTATATTTCCTATGCTTTACTTACTTCCCCATGACTATTTTGTAACTACCAATTTATTCTTCTAAGTCCCTTCACCTATTTCACCCAGTCCCCAAAACCTCCTCCCCTCTGACAACCACCAGTTTACCTTCTGTGTCTATGAATCTGTTTCTATTTTGTTCGTTCATTTATTTTGTTCTTTAGATTCTACATATAAATGAAATTATATGGTATTTGTCTTTCTCTGACTCATTTATTTCACTGAGCATAAAATCATCTAGGTCCTAATATTCCATTGTATTTATGTACCACCGCTTTTTTATCCACTCATCTACTGATGGGCACTGAGGCTGCTTCCAAATCTTGGCTATTGTAAATAACACTGCAATGAACCATAGGGGTGCATATATTCTTTCAAATCAGTGTTTAGGATTTCTTCAGATATATTTCCCAAATTGTAATTGCTGGGTCATAAGACAGTTCCATTTTCAATTTTTTGAGTACTCTCCATTCTGTGTTCCCACCAACAGCGCACAGATTCCCTTTTCCCCACATCCTTGCCAACACTTATCATTTGTGGATTTATTGATGATAGCCATTCTGACAGGTGTGAGATGATACTTCACTGTGGTTTTAATTTGCATTTCTCTTTTGAGTAGTGACATTGAGCATCTTTTCATATGAAAAGACTCTGATTTGTAAACTTGGTGATGTTCATGGTACAAATACTCCCACTATGGCTGATTTCAAGCTACCAATGTGAGATCACTGAGCACAAAAATGTTAAAACATGCCAGTATCTCACCCTGCATTTTCACCTTACAGACAATAGGAGTAAATTACCATAGATAGTAGTAAATGTAGTAAAATAATTAGGAAGTCATATATACTTTTAGTATATATTGCCTTTGTTTTTAATATTTAATTTTAAGTGTATTTAGTTTAATTTTAATTATGGCTGTGTTTAACAACCAGCATAGTTTCTGAATTTTGTATAATAGACCTTGGTGAAGCAGTCCAAGCCAGCTCCAGAATATCCCTGAGCTCAGATATCTTGTTTCTCTTGCTGACTCTGGGCAAAGCTAGTGGAAGTTTAAAAAAAACAAAAAACAAAAACATTTTTGGCAAAAATCCAAAGGCTTGACAATTCACTCTATAGGTTAGGCTATGTATGTTAGACTCTTACACATTGCTGGTGAGAGTGCAAAATGGTGTGACCTCTTATGAAGGGGGGGTTGGTAATACATAATATGATAATATATATATTTGCCCTGTGTCCCAGCATTACACTTTGAGGTATCTTCACTGAAAATACACCTCCACAAGAATGAAACATATGTCAAAATTATTCACTAAGGCATTAGTTATAATAGCAAAATATTGGAAACAACCCAAATTCCCATCAGTAGCAACTGGTTAAAATAATATGGGACAGTCACACAATGAAATACTATGTAGTCATAAAGAGAAGATCTTGTGCTGATTAAACTGATCCTTCAAGACAAATTATTGATTTTTCAAAGGAACATGCACAGTAGTGCATGAAAGCACACTTTATGTAAGAAAAGGGAAAGTGAGAGTATAAATATATATGTATGTATTTTTTTCCAAAGAGAAACGCTGAAAGGATAAATTAAAATTTATTTTTAGAGGCCATGGGTGAAGAGGGAATAGGGTGAAAAAAAATGGAAATGGAACCTCTCTGAGTAAACTTTTTTTTTAATTTTTTGTTTTTAATCCTCATCCGAGGACATTTTTCCATTTTTTGTTCAGATAGAATGGGAGGGAGAGAGAGGGAGAGAGAGAGAGAGAGAGAAACATCGACGTGATAAGGACACATCGAGTGGCTGCCTCCCGCACGACCCAACCAGGGCCGGGGACAAACTGCAACGGAGGCACATGCCCTTAGCGGGAACCAAACCCGGGTCTCTCTGACCGCAGGCCGACGCTCTAACCGCTGAGCCAAACCGGCCAGGGCTGAGTAAACTTTTTAAAAACATTTTTATTTTGAATCATGTAAATGTTTTTTATATTCCAAGTATCAACTTAAAGATTTTTCAAAGTAAATCTTGACACTCAGAACAAACTGGAACAAATGGACCTAACAGAGAATATCTTACAGGTGATTTTTGAACCCTATACTCTGACCTACATCCTTTATGGGATCTATTCTAAACTGCAAAGAAATCCTAACCTTTACTGAGTAGTTGTGCTGTTACAAGTCATATTACAATTGTCATTTTCCAATGTTTAAATGTATGTTGCAAAGTAAGGCAATTAAGAAAACCACTGAAGCCCTGGCTGGTTTGGCTCAGTGGTTGAAGTGTCGGCCTGTGGACCAAAGAGTCATGAGTTTGATTCCAGTCAAGGGCACGTACCTCGGGTGTGGTTCTGTCCTGGCCCTGGTCAGGGTCGTGTGGGAGGAAACCAGTCGATCTGTCTCTCTCACATCGATGTTTCTCTCTCTCTCTCTCCCCCTCTGTCTCTCGTTCTCTCCCCCTCCCACTCTATCTGAAGATAAATGGAAAAATATCCTCGAGTGAGGATTTAAAAAAAAGAAGAAAAAAAAAAAAGAAAGCCACTGAGCACACTGAATATTAAATTTGAATAGGAAATGTTGATATCAATATAAACTTGTGGCTTTACAAATATATTTCCTAGCTCAACATAAGACCTAAGAATTCAATGTCTCTGAACTGTATACTTAAAAATGGTTAAAATGGCAAATTTTGTGTTATGTAGAGTTTATCACAATTTTACTTTTTTAATATTTTTTTTTTTTTTTTTTTTTTTTTTTTTTTTTTTTTTTTTTTTTTACAAAAGAGGCTCAGAGTGTGGAAAGGCAGGATTGATTTTTGCTCAGTACGTGGTTGAGATCACAAGTCCCTCTGGACTCAGCAACCATGGACTGACAGTCATACTGGAACAATGTCTGGGTAAATAAGCTCTAGAACTGGAGGCCATCCGGGCGTACCCCACCTAGCTATATAGGGCTCTTCCCAGAAAAGGCTTTCCAGAAATGATCGCCAAGCACCACCAGCCTGTGCTTCCCATCCCATCCCACCCCGGCCCCTTCCCAGTGTTCAGTGACACCTAAACAATTGCTCATCTGCTAGTTTCCTTCTCCAATGGGGTTTGGAAAGACTGATTTACAGAGCCCTCTGTATTTAAACAACCAGCAGGGGTGGAGGGGAGGCTCAAAAACATGCCAGACTTATTCCCAATAAGAACATTTAGGGGCTTAGGCAATCCTTTCAACAATAAACAAGAAGTGTATGCTTTGCCTGCATAACATCTCTTCACTTCTGATGTTGGATGATGTTTGATTTGACAACTGTTTCACACAGTTAGCATCAAATTTGAATGTTTCTTTTAGCAGCCATGAACCACAAAAATCACTCCGCTTAACTTTTCCATTTTTAAGTTGAGTGTCTGTATGTGTGTGTCCCTGTGTGTGATCCTGCTACCAAACACCCACTAACACACATGTACTTGCTGTAAACTCAGATTAAGCAGGAACCAATGAACCATGAGAAGAATAATTTCAACCTTGAGCTGGGGAAAACAGCAGAGTCCAGGGATGAAATCGATTCTCACATAGCAATTTTAATTATTAGTTATACTTTGAATGCACATTACTTTAAAAGAAATAGGAAGCATTGGTATCTAGTGAAATAGAATTTGGAAAGCTGAGTAGTTTGGTCAAATTAATTTTTTAATCTCCCACTCTCAACATAATTCTTTTGTTTTCTATTTTTTTACCTCATGTGTCAAAGAACAATGAATTTCCCCAAAATAAAGTCACATAAAATATAAATCTCTCGTTTAAAAATTGTTAACCTGTTCTGAGACTTCTATGTAATTTTAAGGATAAAGCTATACTAAATATTAATTAAATATGGCTTTCTTTGACATAATTTTAGACAGCTGAAATAAAACTGACTGACAATGGATAATGAACATGCACAGCCAAGCAAATTTCATCAATCTCCTGTTTGAATCTGTGTCTTCACAGAAATTCTTGGTAATATATCTTCAGTCACAGTAATAAGCTGCTCAGAATGGTGACTTCCAGCATGTAAGAGGTTGGCTACATCCGGAAATTATTCCCTGCTCATTTGGTTTGCAGCATCTGACAATGCTAGTGACGGGCATGTCATGGGGTGTTAACCACAACCGTGAGACCTGCCACCAAGTTATGTGTTTCATCTTTTATAGTCTGTCAGTTCCTCCAGGTTGTGTAGGCAGTGGATTAGCTGAGCAGGCCCCAGACATGCGTGCTAGAATGGGACCAACTAACTTGAATTAAAGGTGACAAAATGTCTCCACCAACACCAATATCCCTCAAAACTGTTTCTTTGATCCACTAGTATATCTTCTTTGTTGGAGAAATGTTTATTTAAGTTCTTTGCCAAATTTTTAATTGGGTTGTTTGTCTTGTTGTTGAGTTGTAGGAGTTCTTTATACATTCTGGATATTAACCTTTATCAGATATATTAATTGCATCATAGGCAAATATTCCTTGCAAATATATAATTTCTCCCATTTTGTGTGTTTTTTCACTCTCTTAATAGTGTCCTGTGATGCAAAACTTTTTAATTTTGTTGGAGTTCAACATAGCTATTTTTAAATTTATTGCTGGTGTTTTGATGTCCTATCTAAGAAACTATTCCAAGCCAAATCAATTTTCCTCTTTGAGTTTTAAGTTGTAACTCTTATACTTAGGTCTTTAAACAATTTTGAGTTAATTTTTGCATATGGTGTAAAGTAAGGGGTCAACTTTATTCTTTTACATGTGGATATCCAGTTGTCCCAGCACTGTTTGTTGATTAAACTATTATTTTCCCCATTTGAATGGTGCTCTCGATGAAAATCAATTGACCATAGATGTATGGGTTTATTTCTTGGACTCTCAATTCTACGACACTACCACACCGGATTACTGTGGCTTTGTAGTGGGTATTTTTTCCAAAGAGAAACACTGAAAGAATAAATTACAAATTATTTTTATGGGCCTTGAATGAAGGGGAAATAGGATGAAAGAAATCAAAATGGAAATGGAACCACTTTTTTACAAGATATTTTTTTATTATTTGGGGTCTTTGCAATTTCTTAGGAATTGTTGGATCCACTTTTCCATTTCTAAAAATAAATAAATTTTTTTTAAAAGCCATTGGGATTTTAATAGTGTTTTCATTGAATCTGTAGACCACTTTGGGGATTATTGTCATCTTAATAATAATAACTTAATTAGATTTTCTGCAACACTATCACCCTTTTTAGATACTCTTTTATATATTCACTTTAGAGTTAATTCCACATAAGGATGCAATTTTGTATCTGTTCCTCAAGGTCTTTCTTTTTAAAAGATGTGTTGATTATTCATGACACAACTACAACTCAGAGGAATCAAATTATTCATGTAAGCATCTCCCATAACATGGAAATTTATTTTCTGAAAAAGAAAGTCACCCTGTAGTTCAAAAAGGAATGAATACCTTTAAAACCAAAGGATCTAGGTATAATGAAAACAAGGAATCCAAACTTTGAACCATTTAAGATGCTTACCAAAAATGTAATCTGACTTTCTTAACCTAGTAATAATGTTTAACCTTACTTTCTAAACTGATTTACTTTAATCATAAACCATCTCATGAGAAAGAAAGGTTCATTTTAGGGTTAATTCAGAAGTAGCAAAAGTTTTCTTGATTTGCTAAGTAAAATAGATAAATGTATACTAAACATCAGGAATAAGTATTTTCTTATATCACATAAAACTTTAGTTATTGCATTCTAATAACTAAAATAAAGCTTGCCTTTTTAAAAGATTAAATCATCTCTATACAGTACTTGCACTTGTTGTGGGAAGGGGAATTCACAGGGAAAAAAGGAAGAGAAGTCAGAGGGTTATTTTCCCTTTTCTAGTGTTAATTTATCCTCATATCTTTAAGTGAGTTGCACTATACTTAAAAGTTCAGTTAGGGGTGATGTCAGCAGAGTGGTGACGTGAGAGATCCCTTTGATCTCTCCCCTTGCAGTTTCAACAATTTGAACAGCTATAATTCAACAAAGAATTCCCTGCTCAACACACAAAACAGCCTGAGAGATCTGCACACTGAAACATGTAAAGGTGGGCAAGTGGAATGAAAGGGAGAGAAGCTTATACAAGCCAGGGATGCAGCCTGGAAGCCAGGAACTCATGGTGGGGTCTCTTGGAGAGGGGAGGAATCCTGTGGTGGCTGACATTCCCTTCAGCTGGGAGGGGACTCGGTGGGCACTCCTGCAGGAGTGAACAGTGCAAACTGCAGCTGAGTCAAGAGATGTGGGCAAAGACACAAAGCACAGAAGTGCAGCCACTTTTGTTGGGTGGTCAGCATTTCAGACAGAGAAACAAAGCCACAGAGCCTGGCTGGTGTGGCTCAGTGGATGAGCGTCGACCCATAAGAGATTGCCAGTTCAATTCCTGGTTGGGGCACACGCCCAGGTTGTGGGCCCAATCCCCAGTGGGGGGCATACAGGAGGAGGTCAATCGATGTTCTCTCTCATTGATGTTTCTATCTCTCTCTGCCTCTCCCTTCCTCTCTCTCAAAATCAATAAAGAAAAAATAAATAAATAAAAAGCCACAGAACCTGGCCGTCTCCCCTTAGCCTCCCAGAGCAAGCCTCCCTGTGCCCTTGGAGCCCGTTTGAGGAGCACATTATCTGTGAGCCCAAGAACTAGCACTACAGAATCTCATTTCTCCCTGAGTGAATGGTGTACTACGTAACTGGTCCCCAGGTTCAGGAATAGGGGGACCCTGTGGAGGACTGAGGTCACAATTACCAGGAGGAAAAAACAACAAAGAAGCTGGTGGTTTCCTCCAGCCCCTCTCAACCTGAACACATCACAGCTACACTAACAGCAGCCAGAGATGTCAGGGTGACACTGGGATTTCACAGAGTTAAAAGAACTTTTTATTCAGTGCCACTAACTGAAAAAGAGTAGAAAGACCTCTTTATATTAATCTGCTAGAGAAATGCCATTCACACATTGATGCCTAGACAGAGAAGGAATCCATCAAATGCCATGAATAACCAAGATAGCATGCCCGACTGGAAAGAAAATGAGCATAAAAATAATGAAAGAGCTCTATGAGAACTATCTGACTCTATCAGAAAGAGCAATATAAGAATAGTAGGCACACCAGAAGAAGAGAGGGATAAAGGAATGGAGAGCTTACTCAAACAAATACTTGATGACAACTTTCCAAACCTATGGAAAGAACTATATCCTCAAATCCAAGAAGTAAACAGAAAATCTAGTTACGTCAATTCAAAGAGGCCTCTCCAAGGCACATTATATTAAAACTGTTAAAAATTAAAGACAAGGAAAGAATTCTCAAGGCAGCCAGGAAAGGCAAATACTAACCTAAAAAGGAAAGTCTATTAGGTTATCATAGGAGTTCTCAACAAAAACTCTACAAGCCAGTAGAGAGTGGAACCAATTATTCAAACTACTGAAAGAGAGAAATTGCCAGCCAAGAATAATATATCCAGCAAATTTATCCTTTAAATATGAAGGAGAAATAAAGACTTTTCCAGATATACAGAAGCTGAGGGAATTTATCACCAGAGACCTCCATTGCAGGAAATACTCAAGGAGGGGTATTCTAACTGAAACAAAGAACAAAAGATCACAGAACTATGAGTAAGATCACCAACAAACTTACATCATAAACAGGGATAATTTGTGACAACAAAAATGTAAAAGAGGAGGGGGTAAAGGTCTGAACTAGAAAAGGAGAATGGAGATCAGACACATTCAAAGGAAAAGGATTACTCTATTTACGAAACTTTGTTTCTCATAAACCTAATGGTACACACACACACACATACACTACCTGAGATACATAACTTAAAAAAATAGGAAACAGAGGAAAGAGGTATGGAATACCATCAAACAAAACAACAGACAAAAACACAAAGGAAAAGAACCAATGGAGGCACAGAGCTCCCAGAAAACAAAACATAAAATGGCTATAGGAAAACCTCATACATCAATAATTACTCTAAATGTAAATGGACTGAATTCACCAATAAAGAGGCACAGAGTAGCAGATTGGATAAAAAAACAAAAACAAAAACAAAACCAATTATATGCTGCCTTCAAGAGACATACCTAAGCTGCAAAGACAAAGGTGGATTCAAAGTGAAAGGGTGGAAAATAATTCTCCAAGCAAATAACATCCACAGAAAAGCAGGTATGGCCATATGTATATCTGACAAAATAGATTTCAAGACAACAAAAGTAACAAGAGACAAAAATGGACATTTTATAATGATAAAGAGGACACTACATCAAGAAGACATACCATTTGCACCCTGGCTGGATAATTCAGTTGGTTAGAGCATCATCCTATACACCAAAACTGTTGTGGGTTTGATTCCAGGTCAGGACACATACGTAGGTTGCTGGTTAGATCCCCAGTCCAGGTGTATAAAGGGGGGCAACCATTCCATGTTTCTCTCTCACATCAGGGTTTCTCTCCCCCCACCCCCTCTCTATAAAAATCAATAAAAACATATCCTCGGGTAAGCGTTTTTTTAAAAAAAGAAGACATAACACTCTTAATATATATGCACCCAATTAGAGAGTACTGAAATATACAAAGCAACTACTAACTGAATTAAAGGGAGAACAGATAAGAACACAATCATATTTGGGATACTAAACAGTCCATTGACAGCTCTAGACAGATCATCCAGACAGTAAATCAATAAATAAATATTGACATTAAATGACACATTAGCCCAAATGAACATAATTGGCATTTATAGAGCCTTTCATCCCAGAACATCAGATTTTACATTCTTCTCCAGAGTACATGAAACATTCTCAAGGATAGATCATATGTTGGGTCACAAAACTAACCTCAACAAATTCAAGAAGATTGAAATCATACTAAGCATATTCTCTGACCACATACTTTAAAAATATAAATCAACTGCAAAAATGAAGTAAAAGAAACACACAAATATGTGGAAATTAAACAACATACTATTAAAAATTACTAGGTCAAACAAGAAGTAAAAGGTAAGGTCAAAAGATATATATAGGCAAATGAGAAAGACAATATGACATAGCAAAACTTCTGGGGTGCAGTGAAAGCAATAAAAAGAGGAAAGTCTATATTATTGCAGACCTATCTCAAGAAACAAGAGAAATCCCAAGTAAACAACCTAACAGTACATCTTAAAAAACTAGAAAAACAAAAACAAAAGCAACTCAAAGTCAGCAGAAGAAAAGAAATAATAAAAAGTAGAGCAGAATTTAATGAAATAGAGAACAGAAAGACTAGTCAAAAAATTAATACATGCCCAGCTGGTTGAACATTGACCCATGCACTAAGAGGTCTCTTGTTTGATTCCCAGTTAGGGCACATGCCCAGATTTTGGCCCCAATCCCCAGTGAGGAGCATGCAGGAGGCAGCCAATCAATGTTCTCTCTCATTGATGTTTCTATCTCTCCCTCTCCCTTCTTCTCTCTCTAAAAATCAATAAAAAAATTTTTTAATTAATACAACAAAGAGCTGTTCTTTGAAAAGATTAATAAAATTGACAAACCCCTGGCTAGATTCACTAAGGCAAAAAAGACAAAAGACTCATATGAACAAAATCAGAAATGAAAGAGAAGTTACCACAAAATCACAGATATACAAAGGATCATACTAGAATACTATGAAAGACTATATGCCACCAAATTCATTAACCTAGAAAAAATGGATAGATTCCTAGAAATAGATAACCTTCCTAGACTGAATCATGAAGAAATGGAAAATCTAAATAGACTGATCAACAGTGAAGAAATTGAAACAACCACCAAAAACCTCCCCAAAAATAAAAGTCCAGGACCCGAAGGCTTCACAATCAGAGAAGATTTGATACCTATCTTTCTCAAACTTTTCCAAAAAATTGAAGAAGAGGCAATAATTCCTAACACATTTTATGAGGCCAATATAACCCTGATACCAAAATCTGGCAAGGATAACAGTAGAAAAAAAACCTACAGACCAATATCTCTGATGAATATGTATACAAAAATCCTAAACAAAATACTAGCAAATCAACTACATTAAAAAATAAAAATAATACATCATGATCAAGTGGGGTTCATTCAAGGTGCACAAGGATAGTTCAACATATGCAAGTTGATCAATGTAATACACCATAGTAACAAAACAAAGGATAAAGATCATATGATCTTATCAATAGATGCAGAAAAAGCCTTTGATAAGATACAACATCCATTTATGATTAAAGAACTTAATAAAATGGGTATAGAAGGAAAGTACCCCAACGTAATAAAGTCCATATATGACAAATCCTCAGCCAATATCATACTCAATGGTAAAAAACTGAAAGCTGTTTTTCTAACATCAGGAACAAGACAAAGACGCCCACTTTCACCACTTTTATTTAACATAGTTCTGGAAGTCCTAGAAGAACAATCAGTCAAGAGAAAGAAATAAAAGGCATCCAAATTGGGAAGGAAGAAGCAAGTGTCGCTTTTTGTAGATTATATGATCCTGTATATAGAAAACCCTAAAGATTCCACCAAAAAACTGTTAGAAACAATAAACAAATACAATAAATTTTTAGGATACAAAATCAATATACAAAAATCCACTGCTTTCTTGTATACTAACAATAAAACTTCAGAAAATGAAATTTTTAAGAAATCCTTCTGCAATTGCAACCAAAAGAATAAAACACCTAAGAATAAACTGAACAAAGAATATGAAGGACCTATATATTGAAAACTACAAAGCATTATTAAAAGAGATTGAAAAAGACACAATGAAATAGAAAATATTCCATGTTCATGGATTGGAAAAATCAAGATAGTTAAAATGACCATATTACCCAAAGCAATATACAGATTTAATGCAATCCCCATCAAAATCACAATTTTATTTTCTTAAAAAATAGAACCAAAAAATTGTCATATTTGTATGGAGCCACAAAAGATCCTGAATAGCCAAAACAATCCTGAGAAAAAAAGAACAAACTGGAGTTATCATACTATCTGACTTCAAATTATACTACAAATCTACGACAATCAAAACAGCATGGTTTTGGCAGAATAACAGACACATAGACCAATGGGACAAAATTGAGAGCCAAGAAATAAAATCACAGCCCTATGGGCAAATAATTTTTGACAAAGGAGCCAAAAACACACAATGGAGAAAAGAAAGGCTCTTCAATGAATGGTGCTGGGAGAATTGGGAAGGCACATGCAAAAGAATGTACCTAGATTTTAGTTTGTCCTCTTGTACAAAAATTAATTTAAAATGGATCAAAGACCTAAATATAAAGTCTGAAACAATAAAGTACATAGAAGAAAACATAGACTAAACTTATGGACCTGGGCTGTAGAGAACATTTTAAGAATTTGACCCCAAAGGCAAGGGAAGTCAAGACAAAAATAAATTAATCTGACTATATCAAATTAAAAAGGCCCTGCACAGCAAAATAAACTGGCAAAAAAACAAAAAAGGCAACCAACCAAATGGGAGATATTTGCAAACAACAGCTCTGACAAGGGGTTAATATTTCTAAATATATAAAGAACTCATACAACTCAATCAACCAAACAAAAAAAAAAACAATCCAATTTAAAAATGAGCAGAGGACCTGAACAGATATTTCTCCTAAGAAGATATACAAATGGCCAACAGATACAAGAGATTCTCATTTTCACTAGCTATTAGGGAAACGCAAATCAAAACTACAATGAGATACCACCTCACAGCTGTTAGAATGAATGGCTGTTATCAATAAGACAGGTAAAAAAAAGTGTTGGAGAAGTTGTGGAGAAAAAGGAGCCCTCATTCACTGCTGGTGAGAATATAAACTGGTACAGCCACTATGGAGAACAGCATGGCTGTTCCTCAAAAAATTAAGAACAAAGTTATCATATGACCCAGTAATCCCTCTTCTGGGTATCTACCTAAAAAACTCGAAAACATTTATTTGCAAAGATATATAAACCCCTATGTTTATTGCAGCATTATTTACAGTGGCCAAGACATAGAGACAACAAAAGTGTCCTTTGATAGAGAACCGGATAAAGAAGACGTGGTACATATATACTATGGAATACTACTCGTCCATAAAGAAAGATGAAATACTGCCATTTGTGACAACATGGATAAATCTTGAGTATTATACTAAGCAAAAGAAGTCAGAAAAAGCTAAGAACCATATAATTTCCCTCATATGTGGGATAGAAAGCTGAAATTAATAGACATAGATAGACAACAGTATGGTGGTTACCAGAGGGAAAGGGGGTAGTAAAGGGTAAAGGGGGCCAAAAATATGGTGATGGAAGATGATTTAATTTTGGTTGGTGGGCATACAATGTAACACACATATCATGTATCATAGAAATGTACCTTTGAAACTTATATGACCCTATTAACTAATGATGCCCTAATACACTTAATTTTTTTTTTTAAGAGTTCAGTTAGGAAATCACACAGACATGGATTCAAAGTGGTAACTTGGAAGCTCAAGTCATCTTGGAGGTTACTCAGTCTTGCTGAGTTTCAGTTTACTCATCTAGAAATTCAACTCAGGGGAGCTGGTCTTGACTTTAGAAGGTATAGACCCATATATCCTAAAGTCTTGCTACCTGAAATATAGTAGCTAATGGGTACATAGCACTGGCAGCAGCTGGGAGCTTCTTAGAAATGCAGAATCTCAGGCCCATCCCAAACATTCTGAATATCAGAATCTTCATTTTAATAAGACCCTCTGGTGATTTTCACGCACATTAAAATTTCAGAGGTACTCTCCTAATGGCTCCCAAGAAGATTGCATCTTAGGGGTTTAATATGTGTATGTGTGTCCTCTCTCTCTGTCCCTCTCCCTCTTCCTTTCTCTATTTCACTGAAATTAAAATTTTTAACCTGAAGGTCTTTATCAATAAGGGGAAAGTAGAGGGAGAAGGGCAAAGAGAGAGATTTCTGGAAGAAAATTTAATCACTATGTGGGAGGCTGCCTGGACACAAATGCAAAAATGTCCTGAGGTTATCTGCAGCTGACGTGTAGCTGGCATGCCTCTGGCTCACATATACACTGAGTAGAAGCTGGCAAGGTCAAGAGCTCTTCGCAGGCTGCTGATGATCATGCAGTGCTGGAAGATGTACAGTTAGGACTCCGAGTGCTTTCAAATCATACCTGAAAAGGAAAATCAAGGAAGTGTCTTTGTAATGACTTCAATCAAAATTATCAGCAGGTGCCATCAGTGCCCTTTAGGACAAGTACATTCTCACTGTACGAAGACATACAGAACCTGGGAAGAATCCAAACAAACTCAGGCGATAGCCTTTGATGAGCATGAATTGAAGCTGATCAACAAAAATCAAGTCATTTATGGTAATTGTAACAACCCATCTTCATTTTGAGTTCTTCAGTTTGTTCTTAATAATCAGAATTTACATGATTATAAAAGACAGCACAGTCGGCTAAGCTTTCATAATCTCTATTTCTTGTCACTTCCACCACTCACTACTTGCAAAACTGAAGAAGTCACAATATCTGTGTACTTGACATAGCTAAGGCAGCTCAGTATAGTCGTGAAAAGCATCAGCTTTGGAGTTAGAGAAACCTGGGTTTGAGACCCGGTTCTGCTACTTAATAGTGTGTGACCTGTAGTAAGTTTCTTTAAAAGACCTGCAAGTAGTAGTTTCTAGCACTACCATCTCCAATAGTTATTGGATTGAGAAGAGTTAAACCAAAGGGACTATGGAAAGGTAATGCCTCTGCAGATCATGTCATCTTCCCCTGGTATTTTTCAAGAACATCTTAAAAGGAGAATGTCCACACAAAGAGGAATTATGTCAATCCCACAGCAGCGGTAAAACCCACTTGTGCAGAGTCGATCACCCTAAGAGGTAATATGAACTAAAGCAATAAAGTAACTGCAAGAAGGAACACTGGATGTCTTAGTCAGTTTGGGCGGCTACAACAAAAATAGCATAGATGGGGTGGATTAAACAACAGAAATTTGAGTTCTAGTTCAACACAGTGAAATAGGAAATCCTGCCCACCGCCTCCCATGGACACTGAATCTACAGCTACATATGGAAAAACTTCCTCTTTAAAAAACAAACTAGCTGGGTGACTCCTACTCATTGGGAAAATGAGGAAAAACCCACAAAGAAACAGATAGGAGAGGCTGAGACACAACATTGCCATAAACCACACCCCCATCACAGCAACCCATAATTGGGAATGAACCCCAAACGTGAAGTTTTTCCCTGAGGATCAAAATCTTTAAACTCCATATCAGACACTCAACCTCTAAGATTTGCACTAGAGAGACCAGCCCCCAAAACATGTAGCTTTAAAAATCAACAGGGCTGCCTGACCAGTGTGGCTCAGTGGATTGAGTTGTCCCATGGATTGAGAGGTCCCGGTTCAATTCCTGGTCAGGGCACATGCCTGGGTTTTAGGCTCTGATCCCCAGTAGGGGGCATACAGGAGGCAGCTGATTTATGTTTCTCTCTCTCTAAAAAGTCAATAAAAAAATAAAAAAGAAAGAAAAGAAAATCAACTGGGCTCACATCTGAGGCTGCAGCTAACTGAGAAACGGTTCTTAAAGGGCTTGCACATTGATTCACTTGCCTCAGGGACCAGTGCAGGGACAGCTATTGAGAGGCACCCAGACTTTATGTGGAAGAGGTTTTTTGTTTTTTTGTTTTTTATCTTAAAGTGTAAACCTAAGGGCAGGCATCTAATTGGTCACACATCTAGAGGCTGCTGGGGCCTCTCCAGGGAGGGAAGCTAGCAGGCACCATCTTCACACTGTATACCTTATTCCAGCTCACTGGTATCTCCCACAAAGAAGCTTTACTCTCCTCTAGAATCCCAGTTTTTACAGCTTTTGCAAAATCTAGAAGTTGCCTGGCTCTGGTGGACTGAGGGGCTTATACTTGGGAATCTCACAGGACTGTAATCAATGGAGAAAGAGTTCTTAAATGACTACCATTCCTAGGGCACAGCAAAAGGCAACAGTCGGAGGAGCCCAGTCTTTCTGTGAAAGAGGTCTATTAGCTTAAAACTTCATAGCTGAGGCCTGAGGGGCAGCTTCTAACTAAATACACATCCAAGGGCCAACTGTAATCCTTTCCAGAAACCTCACAGGATGCAAGCTACCTTCACACCCCCTTATAGCTTCAGAGTGCCAGTATCACCTAGAAGGGAGCTTTTACACTTTGTCTGGACCCTGTTATTTCTTTACATTTGATGCCCCTCCCCCCCATTTTTGCATTTGTTGCCCCTCAGATACCCCTTGATCACCTGACTCTGGTGGCCTGGAGGCTATGTTCCTGAGTCCCATGGGACTGTAACAAAAGTGATGAAAAGCAAGGACGTACAACCAAGATTACTATATCCCGCAAAGCTATCATTTAGAACCGATGGACATATACAGAGTTTCCCAGACAAGAAAAAGCTGAAGGAGTTCATCACCACCAAACCAGTATTATATGAAATGTTGAAGGGTCTTCTTGAAGAAAAAGATAAAAAATATGAATAAAATGGCAATAAATACATATCTATCAACAATTGAACCCACAAACCAAATGAACAAGCAGAACAGAAACAGACTCATAGATACAAAGAACTTTTTGTTGATTGCCAAATGGGAGGGGATTTGGAGGTATGGATGAAAAAGGTGAAGGGATTAAGAAGTACAAATTGGTTGTTAGACTTATGAACATCAAAGGGCAGGGGAAGGGAGGGGGGCAGGAAGAGATAAAACAAAGAACTTCTATGCATATATGCATAACCAATGGACAGAGACAATAGTGTGGGGAAGGCAAGAGAGGGGTGAGAGCAGGGAGGAGGGGGTGGATGGGGGGACATCTGTAATACACTCAATAATAAAGATAAGTTTAAAAAAGGAAAATAATAATAATAATAAAATGAAAAATAAATATATTCCCAAAAGAGAACAAGATAAAACCTCAGATAAATGTCTTAATGAAATAGTTATGTATTTGAAAGAGTTCAAAATAATCATCAAAAGATGCTCACATTAAAGTGATCATACACCATGCCTCAAGTGGGTTTATTCCATGGATGCAAAGATGGCTCAGCATGAGTGAATTAACGTGATACACCACATTAACAAAATGAAGGAGAAAAATCATGTGTTCATATCAATAGGTACAAAAATAGAATTTGACAAAATTCAACATCTATTTATGATAAAAGTTCTCAACGAAGTGGTATAGAGGGAACATACCTCAACATAATGAAGACCACATATCACAAGCCCACAACTAACATCAAACTCAATGGGGAAAAGCTTTTCCTCTAAGATCAGGAACAAGACAAGGATGCCCACTCACCACTAAAAGGTCTGAGCCGGCAGGAGATCACATCCACAAGGTGAGGCTAGTGTAGAGCAAAATGGCTTTATTGCATATGCCTGGGTGCAGGCATGTGGACTCCTTAAAAGAGCTCTGCATTGAAATCTCTTTATTCTCTTGCTTTTTTAGGCCCAAACTACAGAAACAAAAAAACTACATTAAAAAAAAAACCCACATTCTCTTGGCACCACTTAATTGGTGCCGGGGCTGATACGAACTGTTACGGAGGCGAGGGAAGAATTTGTTTCAGGGTATGAGATGAGCTTGTTACAAAGATTAGGGCAGTCATTAATCTCTTTCTTTTTTATGGTCCCTCCAAGTCTCCCAAGGCCACGATTAACCCCTTATCTTCATGGTTCATCTGAGTGTCAGTCCCAGGGTTTTTAGAAAACTGCTCGGGTGTTTACGTGCAGGAATAACTGGTCAGAATGGATTTTAATTTATTTAAAACATTATTAACCCTTTCATTCCCACCTTATAATGATGAAAAAAAAAGGGGGGGACGAAGTTTCTCTTTGTTTGCTTCCTGCAGGTATGGGGTTGTCATGGACTCCTAAAGAGCTGATCCCTTGCAACCCCCATTCTACAGCAGATGTTCCACAGCTCCATGCTGGGGTGTCTTCTAGTTGGGGGCTAACCCCTCCATATGTGACCCAGACATCAGGGACCTTTGTGACCCTGATGGTCCCCCTTAAGCGGTCACATAGATCAAGGTTGAAGACAGGTTTTTCAATTCCCTTGGTAGTGACATTTCTTAAGACCTCCCCCGATACTCCAATTCTAAGTTCCCAGTTCCACTGGGGCCCAGGTCTATAAGGATTCCCCTGAACAGTCATAGACAAAGTAAAGAATGAGAGTGGTTGGTGGGGAGAGAAGGAGTAAAGGTTAAAGTAGCATGAAGTTTAGAAAGATATGATTTGATATATATAGTTCAAAGTCCTGTTGTTTTATTGCATAACTTTATGTCCATTTATATCAATCATTAAGAAATGAATTCATTTTTTTCTGAATGAAATATATTTTGTTTTTCAAATATAATTCCTGTCTGATTTTCACTCAGAAATTAGAGGTTGAATGGTTCCCACTTTGATGGCAAACTTCCTGCTTCCATCAATTTGGGCAGAAAACAAGAACAAATAATTCTGGCCTAGAGCTAATGGCTCCAGGCTTCATAGAAAATTTAAAGTGTAAGAAAACTTTGAAATCGTTGCCTAATGAAATGTTTGAAAGTAATGGAATAAACTACTTTGAACTTATTCAAATATTTTTCCCAAACCCACTAATTTTTTTTTCTTTATTGATATTAGAGGGAGGAAGGGAGAGGAAGAGAGAGATAGAAACATCGATGAGAGAGAACATCAATTGTCCGCCTCCTGCATGCCCCTCACTGGGGATCTGGCCCACAACCTGGGCATATGGCCTGACCGGGAATCGAACTGGCGACCTCTTGGTGCATGGGTCGATGCTCAACCACTGAACCATACTGGCTGGGCCCAAACCCAGTAATTTTTATTAGAATTTATATTCATAAATATAATTCAACAGAAATACTTGCTTATATATACTGAGATATGTGTACACTCTGATACTTTTTTTCTTTGCTTGGGATGCTCTTTGTCAAGTATTCACATGGCTTGCCCTCTCACTTTATCTAGTTCTCTGTTCAAATGTTACTTTGTCAGAGAAACCCTGTCTAAAACATAACCACCACTCTCTATTCTCTACTACTTTGTTTTCAATCATGTCATTAGCCCTACCTAAAATTATAGTATGTATTTCCTGTGTATTTATGTTGTCCTCTACTTAAATGAAAGCTCTGTGAGATCAGCAATTTTATCCTTTGTTCATTCTGTATCCTCCATTTTCAAAAAGAGCATATAACACATACTAAGTGTTGGACAAATAAGTTCTTTTCATGTTTAAACTCATTATCCCTCCCAAGACTTGACATTCTTCTATATTTTCTTCTAGTGGGAAGAGATCTTAGAGGTCATCCAACAAGAAAACTGAAGACTGAAACAATCGCATGACTTCTTCAAGGTCACGGACTTAATTAATGACCAGGCCAAGCCTAAAACATATGTCTTGATTCCTAAATACAATTATACCACACTGACTTTCACTTTATGTTTATGTGACAATATTTATACTTGAATGAATATAGTAGAGCAGTTAAAAGCACAGGCTCTGACATCAGACTGCCTATTTTCAGATTCCAGGTCTGATGCTTATCCGCTATGAGAACTTGGATAAATCACAATGTCTTTATGGCTGTCTTCTCATCTATACAATGAGGGTAATAAAAACCACTTCATGGAATTACTATGAGCATGTATAGTGCTTAGAACAGTACTTGGAACACAGTAATATCTCAGTAAATGTTTCCTCACATATTATCTCTATTATTCTCCCATTGCCTGGCACTGATTTTCTTTTACAGCATACAAAGTTCTAAAATGAGTTTGTGTAAAATATTCTTGAAAATATTTTCTCTTCCAGCCAAAGTTCCAGAATCTTTTATTCTCTGAAAAAGAAAGTTGCCTCTAGTCCTTAGCTATGTCTACCATTAAAGCTACACAGTATCGCCCAGCCAGTGTGGCTCAGTGGTTGAATGTCGACCCATGCACCAAGAGGTCACCAGTTTGATTCTGAATCAGGGCACATGCCCACGCTGTGGGCCAGATCCCCAGGAGGGCCATGCAATTGATGTTCTCTCTCATCAATGTTTCTATCTCTCTCTCACTCTCTCTTCTTCTCTCTCTAAAATCAATAAAGAAAAAAAAATTTTTTTAAGCTACACAGTGTCAATGACATATACTGAAAGCATTGAATTTCAAGATAAATTATGATAAGCAAGAATCTTTCGGGGTTTTTTTGTTGACCAATATTTCTGCTGTTAACCTATTTTTTGAAATACAAGAGGATTTAGGTTCATTTCCTATAAGTTTCTTGCTCCCTAGAGAAACATAAATCTATTGCTGACTTTTAGCACAAAGAACTATTGTGGTGTTTTTTGTTTTTTGGTTTTTTTTTTTTCAGCAAAGAAAACAATGAACAGGCTCATTGTACCTTTATAGTTTTGTCTTTAGATCTAATGTATACTTTAGGCTGGTCATCAGTTCTATAATGAATGGTTACTGTAGGTAAAAGGCAGGTAAAAATTTAACTGAGTTCTCAAATTTGCCTATGTTTTGCTGATAATTTATTTATCTACAAGAACTTCATGGTTCCAACAATCAAGACATTAATAGGATTCCCCTACTAACAGTGACCAACATTAGCTTTCTACTGGGTGCCAGAGTAGGCTCAATACACATTTGTTACAACAAAAGCTTCTAGGGTGGGGGAGGAAAAGCAACAACATGAGGACAAAGGAAAATTGATAAAATAGGTCAGAGCTTGAAGAAGCAACCCATATGTGGGTGAGATTTCCCTGTCTCTCCTCCCAGCTTTGAACAGAGGGTGACTCAGCAGTCATGGGCACAGCAGAAGCAGCAGCAAAACTTTTAGCCCATCTTGTGGTCTGGAGAACAAAGAAGACATGACCCTATGGTGAAAAGAGTATAAGGAAATTTATTTTCTCTTGCCACTTTGTGTCAAGGTTGACTCCAGTTACACTAAACTGCAAAGCAATAGTGTGGGCAGCCTAAAATCAGAAGAACCTGACTTCCTGGCCAGGGAACTGAAATAAGAGACCACTGGGAGCCAAAGAAATTAGGTGATCTGGAGAAGCACAGCCCCAAAGTCCATGCACAAAGTGGCAAAAGTCCTAAACTAGCTCCTGAGATGCACATGTAGGGAAAAGACCCAAAGTGGCATAGCAAAGACTTTGAGAATAAAACTACAATATAAACCACAAAAATTCCACTCCTGGGTGTATATCTGAATGAGTTGAGATCACTATGTTAAAAAGATATTTGATCCATGTTCATTGTGGCACTATGGCACTATTCACAATATCCAAGAAACTGAAACTACCTAAATGTCTGTCAGTAGATGAATGGGTAAAGGAAATGTGATATATATATATGTGTAAATATCATTCATTATAAAAAGAAGGATATTCTGTTATTTACAGCAAACAGATACACCTGGAAAGCATTATACTAAATGAAATAAGTCAGACAAAGAAAGACAAATATTGCATGGTACCACTTTATAAGTGGAGTCTAAAAGTATGTTTTAAGCCAATTTCATAGAAACAGAATGTAATGGTGGTTTCCAGGGGCTGGAGTGAGGGGGAGTGTGGTAATGGAGGTCAAAGGGCACAACTTTCCCATTATAAGAAGAATGTTCTGAAGAACTAATGTACAGCATGATGACTATAGTAAATATAAATTGTATACTTAAAAGTTGCTGAGAATGTGCAGGGGCTCAGCTTGAAAGGTACCAGAGACATACAAGGAGGAACTGAATTGTTTGGCATCAGGGTAAGACTGGGAGGGGTAGCTGTCTCCCAGGGGGCTGGCAGAGGCCATTGTACCTTTGATGGGCCCTTTACCAACAGAGCCAGCAAAAGAGCACAATATCTGAGACTCAATCACCATGGTGATTTCTTGAGACCCTGCCCTACCCAGGAGATGCAGAGAATCCCAAACAAGATGAACCCAAAGAAGCTTACACCAAGACACATCATAATTAAAACAGAAGGTTAAAGACAAAGAGAGAATCTTAAAAGCAGCAAGAGAAAAGCAGTTAGTTACCTACAAGGGAGCTCCCATAAGACTGTCAGCTGATTTCTCAAAAGAAACTTTCAGGCCAGAGGGGAGTGGAAATATTCAAAGTGATAAAAAGCAAGAATCTACAACCAAGATTACTCTATCCTGCAAAGCTATTGTTTAGAATTGATGGACATATAAAGAGATTCCAAGACAAGAAAAAGCT
Source organism: Tadarida brasiliensis (assembly GCA_030848825.1). NCBI lineage: Eukaryota > Metazoa > Chordata > Mammalia > Chiroptera > Molossidae > Tadarida > Tadarida brasiliensis. Next base: position 65,048,203 of record CM061261.1, on the reverse strand, counting down.
AAAGGCAATAAATGCATATCTGTCAACAATTGAATCTACAAACAAAATACGTAAACAAGCAGAAGAGAAACAGACTCACAGATAAAACTACCTGGTCATGATGTATTATCATTTTTGTATATTGCTGAATTAGATCTGCTTACTAATTGATATATTTGCATATATTTTCATGAGGCATGCTCTGCAGATTTCTTTTCATTTTTCCCTCGTAATGTCTTTATCTGGGTTTCTATTTTCCCTCACAATGTCTTTATCTGAGTTTCATATTTAATTTAAGGATTAAATTTCTTAAATAGTCAAGTAATTGTTTTTGCTTGAGCTTTGGTAGTTTGCATCTTTCAGTGAGTCAGTCCCTTTAATCTAACATATCAAATTTATGGGCATGGAATTATTTATAAAATTTCCCATTATTCTTTTAATATTTGTTTTATATTTAGTGCTGTTCCTTTTTCCACTTCTGATATTGGTAATTTGTGTCCTCTGTTTTTCTTGAAAAGTCTCACTATAGATTTATCAGTAATATTAAATACAAAGAACTTTTTGTTGGCTGCCAGATAGAAGGGGGTTTTAGAGGTATGGGTGAAAAAGGTGAAGGGATTAAGAAGTATAAATTGGTTGTCACATAATAGTTATGGGGATGTAAAATATAGCATAGAGGATATAGTCAATAATATTCTAGTAACTAGGCATGGTGCTGGATGGGTGTGGGATTTTCTGGGATGATCACTTATTAAGTTATGTAATGTCTGGTCACTGGGGTATACACCTGAAACTAACATAATGATGCATGTCAACTGTAATTGAAAATATAAATTTTTTTAAATTGCTGAGAGTATATCTTAAGCACTATCACCAGAGACACACACAAAAAAATAGTTAACTATGTGAAGTGATATATGTGTTAATTATCTTGATCTTGGTATTCAATCCACAATATATCTGTTTATAAACTCAACACACTGTACACTTTAAAAATAAACAATTATATATGTCAATCGTTTCTCAATAAAGTTTAAAAAATAAATTTAAGTAATAAATAAACAAGTAAATCACCACCCAAGTCCAGGCTACCCCCTTATTAGACCAAGTATTCACAGCAATGATTTAGAAAATTAAACTGACATTGGAATTACCACCCACAGAAAGGGAGACAGAACATGTAGTCTGACTCCAACTGGTGTGATTGCCTGCTAAAACAACAACAAAATTCAAATTTTTTTCAGAGGATTTTAATAGGACTCAGAGTTTTAGAACATAATATTGAAAATGTCCTAGATACAATACAAAATCACTCAACATACAAAGACCCAAAGAAACATGACAGATTCACAAGTGAAAAGACAAATTAGCTGATGGTAATCCTAAATAGCCCAGATGTTAGAATTACCAGGCAAGGCATTAAAGCAAAACTACCTTAAATGGGAGATATTCTCACAGAAAAAAAATAGGAACTAGAAAAAGGAACCAAATGGAAATTTTTAAACTAAAAAAATTCAGTACTTGAAATGAAAACTTTGTTAAATGTGCTCAGTAGAAGAAAGGAGATGGCAGAAAAATCACTGAACTTAAAAAGTTAATAGAAATTCTTCAGCCAGAAGAATGGAATGAAAAATGATTAAGAAAAAAATGAACACAACTTCATGGATTGATAATATACTATCAAAATGTATAGCTTTCATGTCATTGGAGTCCCAGACCAAAAAAAAAAAAAAAAGATGTGATTGTCACAGAAAAAAATATTTGAAATATGTGTTATGCATGTTCAGACTCCCACCTTACCCCAGAAATTATTTATTTGCTTACATAAATGCATGCAAATACATATAGATGTACAAAAAATAGTAATTATATATATAATATATATACAGGGTGGGGCAAGTATAGATTTGTATTTCTTCATATGGAAAATAATGCAATAATTAATAAATAATAATACAAGAATAAACTATGTTTTGCATACTCACAACTCTAAACCTACTTTTGCCTTACCCTGTATATATAAAATCAGGAAAAGGGGAAATAAGAACTATAAAGATAAATCCAGGAGAGAAGTCTATAAACTAAATGTATTTCCTGAGTTTCTGTGTACTTTCTAGACATGCTCCACCAATTTGGATTGGGCTTTCCTAGTAGCCAAGCAGATAGTGAAAAGAGGATCAGGCATGCCAAGTCACAGTGGTCATGCAGTGCAAATAAACCAGCTGTCTAGGAGCAACTACTATTCTTGAAATCAACACCAAAAAGAAGTTTCTCCCATCAGTTCTCATAAACAGAAGACTACACAACATTTTCTATATCTTTTCTCTGGTGAAACAGCAGTGAATTTCAAAAGACTGGTTCTCCTAACATCCTTTTGATGAGTTCAGTATCACCTTAAGACATGAGCAAGAAGGGTCTTGCCCAGGACCTCTGGTATGAACGGAATGTTTGTGTCCCTTCCAAATTCACATGTTGAAGCCATAGCCCACAATACAATAGGTTTTGGAGATGGAGCCATTGGGAGGTAACTGAGGATTAGATAAGGTCATGAGAGTGGGGCTCTGGACTAATGGGAGTAGTGCCCCTATAAGAAGAAACACAGCTGGTCTTCTCTCTTTCCACAGTTGCTTGCACACAAAGAAGTCTTGTGAGTTCATAGCAAGAAGGCAAACACATTCAAGCCAGGAAGAGAGCTCTCACCAGAAACCAACCCTGCTGGCACACTAATCTTGGACTTTGAGCCTCCAGAACTGTGAGAAAATAAATTTCTGTTCTTTAAGCCACTCAGTCTATAGTATTTTGCTATGGCAGCCTGAACTATCTAAAACAGCCCTACAGTTTTCTCCAACTGTGCACTTCCTGTAGCATAGAGCCTCAGGAAAGAGGTCAATATCCAGTAAGAACCTCTACTACCCTTCTGGGTCACACTTCAGGTATACAGGATGCCAGAGATACCTGCCTTGTAGATGCTATGATTCACCACCCACATCAGCTTTGGAACTGAAGACTGATTTCCCCACCTGCTGTGGTCCTGCCAGCACACAGACTTTAGGTCTCAACCTCTTTTGAAATTACTTCCAATGGAAAAAAAAATCATCTCACCCAAGGTTATGCCCCTTCCTGGAGCAGCCCACCTCCAGGAACTTATCAGTATAGGAGTATAAGGTTCAGCCTCCTTCCTCCAACTTCAGACAACTCCAAAAGGCCATCCCTAGCTCCAGAGCTTCCCTTGGGATCAACTGAGACCTCAACTGAAACTTCTCTGCAGCCCACCTTTTCCCTGTGCCCAATGTTGCTTATTCCCCTTCATTTCCCCAGGTGGTGATCCCCAAAGCAGTCCCCTGTAAACCTCATGCATACTCATCTCCATCTCAGGGTCATCTCCTGGAGGACCCAACCTGTGACACCTGCCCAAACAGCTTCAGGTACTGAGCTGTGGTGAGGATACACATTCCCAGGCACATCCTGAGCTGTGGTGAGGATACACAATCCCAGGTGTTTAGATGGTACTTGGTTGTGCCTATAATGTTTGAGTCCATCCTCACACAAGACCCTGTGCAGGTGAGAGATAGAGCTGAGGTGGAACAGAATGGTCCAGGCAGCAGGACAGGCCTCCTCCAGTGCCCCACAGAACCCCATGGAGTCCATCCAACATTCCAAATTAGAACCTGGCTGTCCAGTTGTTTTGAAGGTCTATTTGTCAAGGCAGGCAGAGCTTATGTAAATATTAATATTTTATTTTAAAGGCTGTTAGTTCAGTTTATAACAGTAAATATTCAGACATCTGGCATGTGGGTCTCACAATGGTTGGGGAAGAGCTAACTGTGTTAGATTTAATTCTATATCATTATTTCCTACACCTGCCTGAGCTCTGGCATGTTGAATTAAGCATTCTAAGGATCCTTTTGGCCCCTACATTAGGAATGTTTCCCTTGAGGATATGATGGCAGTCAGTTCTCTAAGAAAAATGCTTAGGGTTTATGCTACCAGCAGGGTTACTAGTGACATGTCACCAACTTGGTCTGAAGTTTACAGTTTACTATCCCTTCCAGTGATAACAAATAAGGCCCACCTTGAACAAATATCTTAGTAGGTTTAATAAATAACAATTTTCCCCAAGGGTTAGAAGTGGCTTAGGGTCAGCTTATTCCCTACAACTTTGATTTTAGGTTATAATGAAAACCAACTTCAGAGTACGTATCCCAAGACTTACTAAACAAACATTTATAAGCAAATAGGTTTATAACATGCTTTGTAAGCTCAATGAATATTATTTAGGTGACCCTACCATACAGGTTCACTCGAGGCAAGAGCCACACATTCTACAGAAAATGCTCTGTTGGCATCACTTTCAGGATCAGGCCACCTGATTCCTCCCAGCATCTGGACTCAGGTCCGTGTAAGAGAGACGCTTGGATGAAGCCTCTCTATAGCCTTGCATCCAGTTAATGCAAGGGGTTAGGAGAATTCATAAAAACTTAACAAAGCCGCATGATCTAGGACAGCAAGGGGCGCCTATTTCTAACATCCATTATGCTAATTAGCAAGTCACTTCAATGATGAACATTTATTTCTAGCATTATTGCTCTATTGAAAAAAGCCTCTAGTGTTGACGGAGATAAAAGAGCTTCAGCAAGTGTAGTCTTCACCTGTGGAACACGGCCTTTCCAATAAAACACTGACCTACTGGAGTGGTCAGTTAAAACTGACCAAGCACTCATTTATGTTACACTGTCTCTGCTGAAGCTTTCTGAAATAAATTACACCCTCCAATGTCATTTTTGTGCCACATGAGTCACATATTCTATGGCATTTCCAGTCACCTGCAGCTGAATATCCATGTTTGAATGTGTTCCTGGCGTTGTCTTGTGGCAAATCTTTATCATTGCTCTATTTGTGATATTCAGTAAACCGACACTTAAAATATGACTTTGCATATAATACACATATAATTGGTACCTAAAAATTATAATAATATACAAAAAACAAGTGTGAAACATTTGAAGACCTGGAATTCTCAACTCCAATAAACCACTGTAAGTCTAGAGTTTCATTTAGAACATGATATCAGTATTCTGTGTTCTGACTAACTTTTTCCTGTATAGAAGGTGACATTTTACAGAATAATATGTATCTTTTAGATTGGGACTGTCCATCAATGTCACCACCATACATTATGGCAAATGAGTATTATATTTACTTTTTTTTTTTTTCAACACAGGCACAGGACACAAAGTCAGGTCAGAAACATAAATAGCACCAAGGGAACTGAAATTAATAGACATTCATGAGACTCAGTTTAAAAGCATTATGCTCATCCTGGCCAGTTTGGCTCAGCGGTTAGAGCATCAGCCCGCAGACCAGAGAGTCCCAGGTTCGGTTCCCACTAAGGGCACGTACTTCAGTTGCAGTTTGTCCCAAGCCCCGGTTGGGGTTGTGTGGGTGGCAACCACTCAATGTGTCTCTCTCACATCAATGTTTCTCTCTCTCTCTTCCTCCCTTTCTCCCTCCTGCTCTATCTGAAGATAAATGCAAAAAAATATCCTCTGGTGAGGATAATAAATAAATAAATAAATAAATAAATAAATAAATAAATAAATAAAAGCATTATGCTCAATAGTTCATTTGATGAATCCTATGCATATCCCCAGCCAGTTCTTCCAAACTAAGCACCCCAAAAGTAGAAAATATGATGGAGTTTTTATCAATAGTTTGGCAAACTGAAAATTATTGCTGGAAAGCACTACTTTGGACAGCAGGCACCTAATAGCAAAATTAAGTGCTAGCTTTCAGCTCTTTAAGTCTGTATTTAGCATTTCTGGTTATCAATAGTCCATACAACTTCTAGGCCAGAGCATCTACATGTGTTCAAGTGAGGGCAATTAGATTGTATGTACTAATTTTAATATAACTGCTAAATGACTGTCTCTGAGTACGTAGTCTATTAAACAGAAGTAATGTCCCAAAAGCCAAGCCACAAAAATTATTTACTTCCTTGAGTAAAATACCAGGGAGAAAAGTACAGATTTAAAAATTGATCCCATTACTCAATTACTAGGAATTTCACCTCAGCACATTCAAGCAATATCCATTGACCCCAGCTCTGTCTGCAGCTGCTGCACTTAGCTCAGCATCGGCTGGGCGGTCTGTTGTGCCCACATCGCACTGTCTCATGCTGGCTGCACAGTCAGAAGAAAGTGGCTGCAGCACATCCATGCCCACAGATGTTACCTTCTTGTTCACCTTGACACTGTTCTGCTAACACCTATCTCACAGTGGCTGTCAGAGATTATGACCTTCTTCTGATAGAGTCAGACAGATTAAAAGTCACAGTGACAATAACATATATGTTTCAACATTATTTCTCTGATGATTAATTTTTGTGTCACTTTGGCTGAGCCATGCGGCCCAGATATTTGGTCAAATATTATTCTGGGTGTTTCTGTAAAAATTTTAGAATAAGATGAAGATTTATGTCAGTGAACTTTAAGTGAAGCAGGTTGCCCTCCATAATGTGGATGGACCTCGTCCAATCCGTTGAAGGTCTGGATGAAACAAAGAATGATCTCCCCCAGTAAGAAGAAATTCTGCTGGCAGACAGGCTTTACTCTGAACTGCAACATCAGCTCTTTCTAGATTTCCCACCTACTGGCTAGCCCTACAAATTCTGGACTTGTATATCCTCTGCAATGTGTGAGCCAATTTCCTTAAAATAAATAAATATATTGCCCTGGCTGGTGTGGCTCAGTGTAGAGCGTCAGCCTACTCACCAAAGGGATGTGGGTTCGATTCCAGGTCGAGAGCATATACCTTGGTTGCAGGTTAGATATCCGGCCCCAGTCAGGGCATGTGCGGGAGGCAACCAATCAATGTGTCTCTCTCACATCGATGTTTCTCTCCCCCTGCCAACCACCACCACCTACATTCCACTTTCTCTAAAAATCAATGGAAAAAATATCCTCAGGTGAGGATTAACCAAAATATATATAATTTTGGTTATTTATATATATATTCTGGTTCGTTACTCTAGAAACTCTTGATTAATACAATATCCTAGCCCTTGACCCTTACTCCCAGAGTTCTCTTGATGGGGTCAGCACAGCTGCTCCCTTAGAATTCAATGTGATTTCAGATACAAAACACCCACGATCTCTAGAATGTCTCAACAAGGGTGTGGTAAGAAGGATCATCTTCTCTGGGTCCACCTACTCCACCTGCTAAAAGAAATCTATACGTGCCATGAATTGGATCATTCTGAGGATAATGCCTTGGCTTCTCTGCATGCAACCATAGGTATCATTTTCCCTCAGAAAATCAAGAAAAGTTTATACTCAGATGTCGATCTTATCAGGGATATAATGGATGTCTTCCATTTTTGAAATCTTGTTGGTCACATTATGTCATAGCACAAAAAAATATGAATACAAATTTTTTTTTAATCATTCATCTGAGAACAATGAAAAAAGTCAGTAACAATACACTAAGCCTTTTGAAGACTAGACATACCCTGGGTGCTGGCTTTGGGCCACAAGGCATGAAACTGACTGGTCTACCAGAACTCTGAGCAAGACAGGGAAGCCACTGGTCCTGGTTGTACCACATGGTGTGAATGACGACAACAGGGAGTTCTGGAAACCCTGTGGCTTCACTACAAGTCAGCTTGGGCACAAGAGATTTTTCCAGGTGCTATTTTTGAAACACAAAGGGGTAATTTTGATGAGAGATCCAATTTTTTAATTTTTAAAAAAAATAAGTTTGAAATCATAAAACTTAGGAGAGAAGTGCAACCTTATGTTATCAACGTACCTGCCAGAAGCCAATGCCAATGTCTTCACTTGTTACTTATACAACATTTTAAATTTAGCAAATATTTTTATACAAATTATTTCCCTCTGTCCTTGCCAAAATCCTGTGATGCCAAGCAGGTAAATAATATCCTCATTTTAGTCTATCTGGGTGACACTATAGAGCTATCCACCCTGCCCTACCCTGCTCGGTTACAGACATCCCAGAGGGAAGTGCAGGGCTCTCTTCGACTGATCAAAAACTAGGTTTTCAGCTAAGCTTTTCTAGTTATTTCTATTTTGTTGGCTTTAAAACAGTCTCATTATGATATATCAGAATGGAGGTGAAGTGAAGGATCCCTTATGGTAAGAAGGAAAAGCTTGTGAATGTCATCCATGGCATTAAATAGGAAGCAAAATATGAAAAGTCTTGAGAAGAGAAAGGTCAGAATAAATTGCAGCCCACGGCTCAGTGGAAAGTGGGCTGGTATGAATACACCTATGCTAATGTAGTAGCCAGGATGTGGCAGGAATGCTAAGTCCTAACGAGAGAAAACCTCAAGGGGAAGCATAGTGACAATGAGAATGAGCAGAGACTTAGAATCATGAGAGGAGAGCTCAATTTCTAAAGAAAAAAGATTTTCTATTGATAGAAACACCAGTCTTTATCCTAATTTTAAAGCCTCAATATGTTCAACAATGGGCATTTCAAACTCCCGCCCAAGTATATAGCTCAAAATTAGGGGCTACAGTACGATGAAGTGAACAAGGAAGTACATGAAAATGTATCCCCCAAGGGATACAGAGTAGAAATGCATTGTTGTATAGTTTCATCTTTGAGGAGGGTCAAGGAACCCAAATCATATCATTTCTATTTCCTTCTTTATTTTTTTTTCTGCTAAGCATATTAAAATTTGCAAATTTGTGTATTTACAAATATGACTTAAAAAATATTTTGGATTTTTAGCACAATACTCCATGCTGAACTGACACTAACGGCCAATAATATGCTTCTTTATTTTCACATTATAGTCTCCAATTTTGTGCTAATTGGGGACAAAAGACAAAACAATCAATTCTTATAAATACATTGTGAGGAATATTTATTTTTCTTCAGATGTATTTTAACAACTGCATTGGCTGTGTCCAAAAGTCCTCTTTGAATAAAAAATGAACCTGGCCCGGCCAGTGTGGCTCAGTGGTTGATCATCGACCCATGCACCAAGAGGTCACCGGCTCGATTTCCGGTCAGGGCACATGCCCAAATTGCGGGCCAAATCCCCAGTGAGGGGCATGCAGGAGGCGGCCAGTTGATGTTCCCTCTCATCGATGTTTCTATCTCTCTGTTCCTCTCCTTTCCTCTCTCTCTAAAATCAATAAAGAAAAAAAAATTTTTTTAAATGAACTTGCAACATATTAGCTATATTCCATGTTGGTGTTCATCAGTTAAATAGTGAGTTGTGGAAATAGTTTGTGATAGAACAAAGGCGTGAGTGGCATCCCTGTGCTCCTGAACAATCAACGACAAACACAGACAGGCAAGGCTTCCCTGCTTTTGTGGGGTCCAGTCTTTAGATTCTCAACTGGATTGTGAAGGGGACCAAACCAAACTACTGAGCATTTGCCAAGATTGAGTATTAAAACCACTTTTATAGACAGAGTAAGAAATCATGTTTACTGATTTAAATAAGTAATACATAAATAATACATTTGATTAATTAATTAATATTTTTAAATATCCTAGTCCACATGTGGAAATACCTGTGTTCTTGTTCTTTATATCCATTGTCAAATAAGAGTCCTCTTTTTGGACCATGTAAATCAAGGTAAGACGGATATCAAACCCAGGTTGCCATCACAGCCAACTCTTCCACCAGTAAATGTGCACCCTTGGGTAAGACAGGACATTTGTAAGGACTTGTGCTACACTGGATTATCTCGAAGATGCCTTGGAGACTTACCATCATACAGATTCTAAAAGGATTTATAAAACTGTGTCCTGATGGCATTTTGTAACTCTAGAGTTACCTGTAGCTAACCCACCTCCCCTCTAATTAATATCGGTAATCACGTACAAGTGCGAAACATGATGGGTGTGCTTCTAGTTAGAAAAGATATTAACATGGCTTCATGCTGTTGATATGCAGATTCATTCCAGGGAGATAGTCTCCTCTCTCTTTTAACTTCAGTGAAGCTAAATTTAAAAATTCTGAAGAGACTGGATCGAAAAACCATAATCAATATTGGGATCCCTGGGTCTGTGGATTTCCTGGTTTTCTGTGTGTCTAAAGATATCAGCCCTGGCTGGTTTGGCTCAGCAGTTAGAGCATCGGCCCGCGGACTGGAGAGTCCCGGGTTTGGTTCCCGCTAAGGGCACGTACCTCAGTTGCAGTTTGTCCCCAGCCCCGGTTGGGGTCATGTGGGTGGCGACCACTTGATGTGTCTCTGTCACATCAATGTTTCTCTCTCCCTCTTCCTCCCACTCTATCTAAAGATAAATGCAAAAATGTCCTCGGGTGAGGATAAAAAAAAAAAAAGATATCAAAGGTTTCTTCTATTGCAAAATAAGAGAAATTGGTAAAAATAAATAAATAACAGTTATGATTTAAAACCAGATTAAAATAGTCCCTATGAAAGGTGGTAGTAGATGGTTTCACGGGCCTGAGGGGCTGCAGGGGCGGGTGTGCCATGTTCTGTGTTGGGACAGGAGACTTCTATGTTTGTGTCAGGGATAAGTAGATAGGTGTGTAGGATCTCTGAGGAATTCTAAGGATGCAAACACCTCTATACTACATTGAACCTCAGAAGAAAGCCAAAGCCATCCACACATTCCTGAAGTTTTAGTTATAATGTAAAACATTTGGGATGAGATAGTTATATCCATGACTCATAGAAAATGGTAGAAAAAGTTAAGAATAAAATATGTAAATATGTCCACGTATTAGCATTTTTAACTTGTGCTTTAAATTTATGTAATCTAATTATAGATATGTGTGTATATATACACACACATGCATATGTATTTTAATAGTTCTGCTACAAATTGTATAAAAATACTCTGTAAGCTTCTTTTCTGTTACACATAAGCCACTAATCCCTGTAACATTTCCCTTCCTTTCAAACATCTCCATGTGAACCCTTCATTCTGTACCTCCAAAGTATTTCATAGTCTCACAACCACTCTACTGCCTCAGATCACTCTCCTTAAAATTAGTTTGTAGTTAGCCTCAAATTGATCTTTCCAAAACACCTGCATATATAATTTTCTTATTTAAAACTTTATAATGACGACCTCATTTCTACTCAGTCCACCGAGCTTGGCTGAGCCCCGAGGATTCCCCGGCTCTGGCAGACCTCCAGCTCTGCGGGCTCACCTCCCTGCCCCTTTCCGCGCCGCCCTGCTCCAGCCCATCAGGACTGCCCTCCCTGAACTGGCTATGAACTCGGTTCATTGTTTCTCCTGTTCCCTGTCTTCCTTCAAGATCCATGACTTAGACTCCATCTTAGCAACCATCTGTCCTGGAAACACTGAGGGACAGACAGGAGTTCAGGATTAGCATGATCAACTTCAGACCCAGCTTCCCTGGCTGCTCCTCTCCTCTTTCCTGTCTCTTCCAGACTCTGCTGCCTGGTGTATCTCCGAGCCTTTCACCTTTTTACCCAGCATTCTGGCTCCTCTGACCTTCCTCCTGTCCCTGTGGCTTGTCTTCCTTGCCTCAATTCTATATATCTACATACCTCCAGACATTTTACTTAAATGTGATACCTCCTTCCTCCCCTTCCCATAACTGCCTCCCAACTATTTCACTTTCTGATCCTACTGCCTACTCCTAAGAAGGGCTATTGTGAAATCCCAGTCTCCCAACCCACTGACCTCTAGAGACCAGAGACCTCACCAGTTGATGAAGCCTGGAGACTGATAGTCACGGGTGGCTAAGGCTCTTCCTGGTCGTGCCTGCCCTCTTGTGGACATAGAGAGTAACTACACCGGGGCTGGGCTCACCTAAAGACCAAAAAACTCTGTTCCTTTCATGGAAAACAAGGTAACTTAAATGCTGCAGTAAGCACAATACCTTTACTGATTGTTCCAGTCAAATAGGAGTTCTGATTCTGTTCAAATACCGTTCCTGGAGTAGGCATTGTGGTTCCAGTCTCATTAACCTTCGATATAAAACCCTGTATCCTGGAGAGTATTTAGAACCACATTTTTTTCATAACCACTTAATAAATGTTCTAGAAAATTTCAAATATAGCTGTTTAAACCATGGACCTATAATTTACTTGGAAGAAACTTATCTCAATTCCAAGTTGAATACCATAACTCTTTGCCTACCAGTAGATTAGAACTCAAAAGGCTATTTTTAGATTCAACATTTGATGAGATTTTTAAGCTTGCAGTCTCTAGATATATTTCTACTAAACAAGAGTGTGAATCAGTCCTCTAAAGTTTTAAAACATGGCACATTCTCATTTTCCTTTCCTTTCCTTATGTTCTATGGGCCACTTTTTCTTGTTTTCTTCAGCTGTATTTGCTGCACTTGCCCTCATCCTGATAGTTCTCTGTTTGCTTCCCTGCTCTCCTCACCTCCCACCCATATCACATCTCTCTTCCCACTCTGTGGCCAGGAGAGTGATCTATGCAGATGGAATCCTCTGGGATCCCTGCCCTCTGACTGCCTGTTGGGTTGTACCCTTGAGGGGGGACAAATGTCACATAAGCTTGCTAGGGCTGCTGTGACAAAACACCACAGAGTAGGTGGTTTAAACAACAGAAATTTTATTTCTCATAATCTGGAGGCTCAAAGTCCAAGATCAATATGCTGGTAGGGTTAGTTCCTTCTGAGACGTCTCTCCTTGGCCTGCAGATGGCCACCTTCTCCCTGTGCCCTCACGTGGTCTTCCCTCTGTATGGCTCTGTCCTAAGCCCCTCTTCTTGTAAAGCCAGCAGTCATACTGGATTAGGGTCCACCTTAATGACCTCATTTTAACTTAATTACTGCTTTAAAGGCTCTATCTCCAAGTTCAGCCACATTCTCAAGTGTTGGGGGTTAGGGCTTCAACATATAAATTTGTTGGCAGGGCAGGGGGCAGCATTTCAGCCCATAACAAGGAGTGAAGGTGTCAGCAATATATGCTGTCTCCCTTCCCGTTACTCCCCTCAGCTCTGGCAGGGTTTGGCCCTTCTCCCGTGGCAGCAGCTTTCCCAGCACGGCAACACTCTTTCCCCTGGCCCCTTTGGGCCGAGAAGCAGTAAGTGCTTAGAGCCATTGTTAGTCTCTGGCCTCCAACCTTGACTGATATACCCACTTACCACTCACTTTGATGCATAATAGAAGTGCCTTAAATGAGCAAAGTCATCCTTGGTTTCCAAGTTTGTGGCAAAAACATCAATAGTTCTTTTAGTATGCTTAAAATTCAGAAGTAAGCTCCTAGCCTTGTCTTGAATGAACAGGGGCAAATAAGCATCCAACATTAATAATGATACTCTGAGTCAGCCACGTTTGCAAAAGCATTTTGTTTTACCATATACATTCCTCAGTTCCTGCTACTTACTAATGATTGCATAAGCACACACTTTTCATCTTTTACATGATCTGCTCTTTGTCCTTTAGAGTCCTCATTGGTGTCAACTGATTTTCCCACATGCATGGGCAGTCAGCAGTGGAGTTACCATGAACCTGATAACTCTTTAGGGCCCCTCATTTGCCCACTCCTTCATCTCTCAGACGATCTATGTTTTTATAAAATATGCAAAACTAACATGTTAGCACAGTTTGTGAAGACTGCTGTATCTTTCCCCTCCTCCACAGCTCACTCCCTCTCACACAGGGTAACAGTGAAGTGGCCATGAGAAGGTTCTGTCTCTGGTTAAGGAGAAGGTAAGTTGGACACACATTTGGTAGGACTTAGTGGGGTAAATTCAAGTGTCTCACAATTATTTGTGAGTGTAGTTAAGTTACTGCTGGCTGGCTCAGTTTTAGAACGGCTTCTAGTAATACTCCCACCACCCACTTTCATATCTAATATTTTATGTTCTAATTTTATATATTTTTAAAGAGAATATCATATTTCTTTTAAACTTCAAGCCCCATAAAAACTGGATCCACTCCTGGGGATAAAAACCATTCATTTCTGAACCATCTTCATGTTTTTGAACAATCATTTCTTCTTTAGTTTCCATCTTAATTGTAAGCATCATTTGTACCAGGAATCCAACATTGACATTGCAGTGAGACTGCTGGATATAAGGAGATAATATATATGTAAAATGCCTCAAAACTGAGCACAAATGAAGTAAGCGATCATACATTTCTGAGCAATGCAGTGGCCAAGAAAAGCCAGAAGTGACCATTTGTTACCACTGGTTGGTGTCTGGCAGTGCTGATGGGTTCATATTAGGAAAATTTCTTGAGATAATAACTAGGATCTTCTTTTCTGCATTTTTTCATATTTTCTGAGCTCCAACTACCTGTGAATGAGTAGCATTCATGGCCATAGAGGAGAGCTAAGCCAGCATAGAACAGAATAGTCAGCTTCTGAATGGAACATTCAACTCTGTGGGAGGAGCAATAGACTAAAAGAACAAAGCAATATTAGAAAGACCTAGGCATTTGGGAAAGAAATGTGTTTGGAATTCTACAAACTTGCTTTTGTTTCTATCAAGAATAAAACATGGATGATCTAGCAATTCCATTTTTGGGTATTTTTCTGAAGGAAACAAAAACACTACCTCCAAAACATATCTGCCCTCCCATGTTAATAGCAGCATTATTTACAAATAGCCAAGACATAGAAACAACCTAAATATCCATCAATAAATGAATAGATAAAGAAAATGTAATACACACACAAATGGAATATTATTCAGCCATTAACATTAAGGCAGTCCTGCCATTTGCAACAATATGAATGGACCTTGAAGGCATTGTGCTAAGTGAAATAAGGCAGACCAAAGACAAATACTGTAGGATATCAATTATGTGTGGAATCAAAAAAGTAATAGTAACCAAACTCATAGATAGAGAACAGATTGGCAGTTGCCAGAGACAGCAGGTGGGGGTGTTGGGGGTGGGGGGGTAAAATGGGTGACCCAGGTCAATAGGTACAAGCTTCCAGTTATAAAATCAGCCATAGGATGTAATGTACAGCATGATGACTATAGTTAATAACACTGAATTGTATATTTGAAAGTTGCTAAGAGAGTAGATCTTAAAAGTTCTCACCACAAGAAAAAATATTAGTACCTATGTCAGGTGATGGAATGAATAAGAACAAAACGTGGAGAACTGAAGAGAAAGAGTTGTGTACTAGTCTCTGTTCTTGGATGGGAGAGAAAACAACCCAGAAAGAACAGCTTCCCACCTCCCACAAGCTTGCCTAGGTGCAGGAGAGAACAAGGCAGATTAGATGTGAGTGTTGAGCCCTCTCTTTGGGGGTTCCCCCCAGAGTTTTGAGATTCTGAAGTCATAAAAGGCCCTGGAATTCTGGAGTGTGGTGGTCTCCAGAAGAACCTCCTAGCAACAAGAATGGTGGGATTGAAATGTCAGCAGGGTGGTTCTAGACAGAGAAAAGGCTTAGGATAGTTCCCACCTTCAATCCCTCCCATGCTCATCTTGGCTCCCTTGGTGCATGAGTGAATTCTGAAAAGTTCCCACATCCCCACGAAGGTGAGAAATGAGTTCTAGCCAAGGGTTTCTGTGAAACTGGGTGAGAGGACCTGTGGTGAAGGCCATGAGTGGAAACCCAAGGCCTAGACTGCCAAGCTGACGAGGAGGCGGGGGGGCTCCCCCAGAATCACAGCCAACTGGATGTTCTCATAGCTCCCACCACAAACCATGTACCCCTTCCTGACCACAGGGTGGTGTGTAAGCCCCACAGAATTATGCTGTTCCCAGAAAAGACAAAAGAAAAAAAGGAAGCGTGAAGGGTAGTACAATAAATTTGACTGTGTACCCAAAAGAGACAAATTCTAAATTTAAGAAATGGATAACTTACCTGAAATTGCAAAGTGCAGTTTTCCCTAAGTGGAAATAAGGCTTCAAGAACACAGTTTAGTTACAAAAAAAGTAAATCTCCATTTATGTTCACCCAAGCCTGAGATTGCAAAAACTCATACCCATTAAAAGCTCTGGCTACTTCTGTCAACATGTAAACCTTACAAGTTCCTAAGAAGAGCACCCTCTGTCCCCAGGAATTAAGAAAGTCTCAGCCATGCCCGACCTCACTAAAAAGTGATGACAAATGTCTCACTAAGTGGCCTATATGGAGGCTGTGTGGTCTCCGTGAGTGGTTCAGTGGAATGAGGGAGATTTGGTGGCGCAATGTATGTGTGAAGGAAGGAGAAAGGTTAGGTGAGCACTGAGGGCTAAATGTGGTCACTTTCCAGCTACATATATTTTCCCAACAAAAGGACAGTTTGCAGAGGGGTATGCAAACAAGCTGGGCTGAGAAACAGTCATGGTTCCGGAAAAGTATATAACTCAGAGTCATGATTTAAAAGAGAAGTGGTGAGTTTGTGCTTGTGATCAGAAGGATAAGGTCACTGATTTTAAATGTCCCGAAATTGGGCATGGCAAAGATTACACTGGCATTTATGGAAAGGACTCATTGGTTTCATCATGAAAGGACAAAGGAGCTTCTTTATGAATTCAGTTACTTTTCCTGTAAGAAAAAGGAGACGGGAGGATTAGAAAAATGGAGAAGAAGAGGAAGGCTGGGACTCGCTGGTAGAAGTTGTACTGCAAAGGGTGGAGATAAATTCATAGCTTGTATACTTTCAGTAAAGAAAGGACACAAAGCTCTAAAAATGCTAAGGATTTATTATGCCTATTCCAGAAGTCAAATCAGTTCAAAGCTACGGTTTCTGAAGTGTCAAGCGCACCACTTACAGAAATCACAGGCTGCCAGTGAGGGCCACTGCGCTGTGCACACACTGTCATTATCTCAGCCACCTTTCAAAGGGCTTCAGGGCCTCTGGGAAAAGGAGCTCAGTATCCTTTGTTTTAAGTGGTTTTCCTAGTGGCTGTTTTCCTGTAACTTCTCTCTAGGAGATTTAGGGAGTTAAACAAGCTCTTGCTTCTTTTACAGAGAATATTTACTTCAAGGACATATTTTCTTCTGCATAAAGTCTACTTATAAAGGGGTTGAAATGGATGATGATTTTCATAAAATTTCATTCTAAAATAGCTTCCTATAGAGTAAACCTAATATGTGACAAAATAAAAAAAAAAACACATCTTCCCGAGTAAAGAGAATTTCTCCTTTTCACCTAATTCTGAAAATATTCTTAACTTATATGTGGTTAATTCTTTCCTTTCTAAAGCTAAGGCTAGGAGGACTGTGAGCAGGTAGTCCTCTGGTCCATGAACAGCATTCCATTTTTCTCCTTCACTTCCTCCATAGATAAATTCCATAAGCCAAGAAACAGTTATTCAGTGACTATTAAATTATATATATAATATATCTATCTATATAGGTATAGAGATAGATTGATAGATAGATGGTTGATAGATATATAGAGAGACAGAGAGACTGAATATATATTGACTGCTTATTTTATATTTATATATATACACACATAAATACAATAAATGTATGTGTACATGCATATGTAATATGTGTATGTGTGTATGTGTTTCTACTATGTGAAAGAAACTCTGTTACCCTTTTATAGATAAGTTCCCTTGATGTAGGAATTTATAAGCTAGTGGAGATATGAAAGTCATATAACAATCACTAAGCTAATTCTAGCAGTATTTGTGAGAAGGTTAATGGTGAATTGTTCAATTCACCATAAGGCCATAGAGTCACATGATCTTATTAGTGTTAAAAAAACAACAACAACAACAAAAACTAATCATGGGGAAGACAGATTTCAGGAAAGCAACAATTTTTAAAAAGCTGAAAGACCATTATCAAGACTATTAGTTTCCTATTGCTGCTATAACAAACAATTACATACTTAGGGACTTAAGGCAACACAAGTGTATTATCTAACAGTTCTGGAGGTCAGAAGTTCTAATAGCAAGGTTTTAGCAAGGCTGAATTCCTTCTGGAGGTTTTGCAGAAGAAGTCAGTTCCTTGCGTATTGCAGCTTCTAGAATCCACCTACATTCTATATCTTTTTGGAGAACTGCCTGTTCAAGTCCTTTTGCCCATTTATTAATTAGGTTATTTGAGTTTTTTTGTCATTGAGTTTTTAGGACTTCTTTTATATATTCAGGATATTAACTCCTTATAAAATATATGATTTACAAATATTCTCACCCTTTCCATAGGTTGATTTTTCATTCTGCTGATTGTTTCCTTTGAAGCACAGAAATTTTTAAGTTTGATGTAGTCCCATTTGTCTATTTTTGCTTTTGTTTCCTGTGCTTTTAGTGTCACAAGCAATAATTCATTGCCAAATCCAGTGTCATGAAGCTTTTCCTTTACATTTTCTTCTAAGAGTTTTACAGTTTTAAGGTCTTATGTTTAGTTCTTCACATTTGGAGTCTTTTTATTTTTTTAAATCTGATATAAGGTAAGGGTCCAATTTTATTATTTTGCATGTGGATATCCACTTTCCCAATATCATTTAAGAGATTGTTTCTTTCCTACTGTGTGGTCTTGGGACCCTCATCAAAAATCATTTGACCATACACAAAAGATTTATTTCTGGACTCTCTATTGATTTTCATTGGTTTAAATGTTTCTCTTAGTTTTGTTTTGATTAGCTTTGTAATATGTTTTGAAATCAGAGAGTATAAGGCCTCCAGATTTATTCTTTTTCAACATTGCTTTGGCTATCCAGGCCCCTTGAGATTCATATGTATTTTAGAATTATTTTTGTATTTCTTCAAAAAAATGCCATGGGGATTTTACATTGAATCTCTAGATAGCTTTGGGTAGTATGGACATTGTAACAATACCATCCAATCCATAAGCATGAGATGTCATTCCATTTATTTGTGTCTTCTTTAATTTCTTTCAGCAATGTTTTGTAGTTTTTCAGTGTACAAGTCTTTTGCCTCCTTGGTTAAGTTTATTTCTAACTATTTAATTACTTTTGTTGTTATTATAAATGGGATTGTTTTCTTAATTTTCTTTTTAGTCCATTCATTGTTAGTGTATAAAAACACAATTGATTTGTGGGTGTTGATTTTGTATCCTGCAACTTTACAGAATTTGTCTATTAGTTCTAACACGTTGTTTTTAAATGTATTCTTTAAGGTTTTTTACATATAGATCTTGTTATCTGTAACTAGAGATCATTTTACTTTTTTCTTTCTAATTTGGATGTGTTTTATTTCTTTTTCTTGCCTAATTGCTAGGTTAGGGCTTCCAGTATTCTGTTGAATAGAAGTGGTGAGAATGGGCATCCTTACTTTGTTTCTGATTTTAGAGAAAAAACTTTCAATCTCTTCACCAATGACAAAAGCTATGGACTTTTCATATATGCTCTTCATTATGTTGAGATAGTTTCCTTTGCTTCCTAGTTTGTTGAATGTTTTTATCATGAAACGGTGTTGAATTTTATCAAGTACTTTTTCTGCATCTGTTGAGATGGTCATGTGGTGTTTGTTCTTCATACTGTTGATGTGGTGTGTTATATCGATTGATTTTCATATGTTGAATCATCCTTGCATTTCAGGAATAAATCCCACTTAGTCATTTTGTATACCTTTTCATGTGCTGTTAAATTCCGTTTGCCTATTTTTTGAGGATTGTTGCATTAATATTCATCAAGGATATTAATCTATAGTTTTCTTTCTTTTTTTGTTTGTTTTTTTGTAATATCTTTATCTGCTTTAAATTCCACCATCTTGCTGATCTCACTTGCCAAATTTCTCCTTTTGGATTAGTACTCACCCAAATGATTTCATTTTAATTTGATTACCTCTATAAAAACTTAACCTTATTCAGAAAAAAGTCACATTCTGAGGTACTTGGGGTTAGGACTTTCAAAGTATGAATTTGAAAGAAGGACACAAGTCAAACCAAAACAGATGGAGAGAAAAGAAAGATTTGAAAATTATTATATCCTATAGAGGTGGTATTGCATAATGGTCAACACTGACACTAAGTAGGTGCAAATTTTATCTCCCTAAATTACTTGTTCTCTGACCTTGGAAAAGTTATTTGTCTCTCTGTGCTCAATTTCCTTATCTGTAAAATGGGTCTGATGTATATAATGGATACCTATTATATAGCTAACACTTAATAAAGTGTTTTACTTATTATTATTACTATTTTAAATATCTCTTGGGGATTAAATGTTTAAATATATTAGTATTTGCTTAGATTTGCATAAATAAACTCTGGAAATAAATATAGAAGACTCAGAGAAGTGGTTACTAGTGGAGGTGAAGAATGAGAATAGGTTGAAAGCAAGAATTGTCTGATTATCTTTATATGTGTACACACACACATACACACACACACAGAACCATATTACGATGTCAATTTTTAAAGTTCTCTGTATATATCTGATAGAGATTGAAATCCCATCTCTGTATATACCAAAGAATGTCCACAGCTTTAAAAGGAGGGAGGATTCTTTTTTAAAAATTTAAACTCTATACCACTGCATAAATGTGGGATTAAATTTGTCCAAAAAAGAAAAATTAGAATAAACTATTCTTGGCAAATTCCAACTTATAAGTGGAGTTCAAAACTTTCTCTTCCCCTTTCTAATCCCCCCTTTCCCTTCCTCTTTTCCTCCCTCTGTCTTCTTTTCCTCTCTTACTGTCCTCAAAGAATGTGTCAGGATCAAGAAGACTTATCATAAATGAAGCTGGAGATTTAGAATAATGCTATATGTCCCTCTTTAAATCACTTATTTCTCTTTTCCCTTAATTAGATATAGTAAGAAGGCCCTGGGACCTATTGGGGGTGGGCAGCCTGCACAATAATGGCTCCCATTATGGGTACTGCTGTAAATACTAATCCTCACAACAGCCTTGTGAGGTAGGTATGTGATGTCGAAACCAAGCACAGAGAGTTCAAGATTTCAACACCGCTTAGTGGCTAAACCAGGATTTGAACCAACCTGGCTCCAGAGTCCTAATCAACTACTCTTTGTTGCCTCTGCTGGGCTCTAGGCATTGGATATGGGGCACTTTTGCCCCTTTTTGGCTATTCTTCCACCATCAGAGGTCTAAAAATCTGTGGCTTGGTATTAGGAAGAGTATCTTGGAGGTCCATGGTTATTTTCCAGTGAGGACCTTGGGTTAACCTCTCACCTGGGTGTCTTCCGTCTCCAAGTGGTTCCTCCTGCATCATCAGAAGATGGCATTAGGTATAGAGAAGATGTTTTGTATACTAAAAACTAATGTTGCTTGGACATTCTCTCTGCCCATCTCCTTCAGGGACCTATGGTCCAGGCTTAAGAGCTCTTAGCCTAGTCCAACATTATCTCTTCACCTTTACCATTGATCTGCACAAGGATGTCACCCAGGTGACATATCAGACCTACTTAAGAAAATCAGTTCAAGACACCAAGTAAAGAAACAGTGGCTGTCATCTAATTCTTTGCCAGAATATTTGCATGCTCTTCTCCCTGCAGGTTTGGATTTTTACACTGAGATGTTTGGAAATCCCCAAAGAGTGTGGCTCTGGGTCTTTTCCCTCTTTGTAGGACACAGTGTCACAATTCTAACCATATCACCTAGGCACTTAACATTTCTACACATGCTGGAATTTTAAACTGCCAGCACATGAGAGGTTTGCCTGAGGACAAAATTGAAGGAATCAATAGGCCTGGGAGCAGCCACCATGGAACCATGATTTGTAGATGGTAAGATAATTCTGAGGCATGTGTTCTGTTTCTCAGAGTCCCCCAGCAGAATGGAGCTCCATTTGCCCACAGTAGAAACTTGTTTGATTATAAACCCCTTGCCAGTTTCCTTCTCCTGCCTGTCAAAATTCTCCACTCCACTAATGCCATTTCCTGAGATCACCTCCCAAATAAATGACTTGCAATCAAATCCCTGTCTCAGGGTCTGCTTCTGGGAAGCACAAACTAAGATACCATTTCTTTCTCAAGTAGACTCAATATAACTGTTAACCAGCCAGAGCACCTGCCTTATTCACCTCCAAGTAATGGATGTAGTGCACCTAGCCTATGTCTAATATGTAGCAGGTACAATAAATATTGTTGAGTCAGAATCATCCAGGTATACTACATTCCCCTACAAACCTGAATTTTACAGGCATTCATTGTAGAGCGAAACAGTTTTCATTTTCAGGCATTTACAATAACTATAAAAAGCAACTCAATGTTTTTCTGGGTTTTTTTTTTTTTCTTGAAAAAAAAAAAGTCTTGGCATACTCCATGGTGCCTTGACAAGTAGAAAAGGGGCCAGAAACATTAAATCATTTGCCTGGTTTGTTTTTCAACCAAGGGACAACAAGGAAACTCATTACATATCAAGCTCAGATGGTTAAATAGATTTTCCATATTTGACCTCTCCAGGCTACATTTGCACAAGCTCACAAAATGCAGAGGAAACAAAACAAGTTGCCAGGCTATGCCTGGTTGGATTTGTTATGCTAGCGTGGCTGAGTGAGCTTCACCAAGACTCATCAAGTTAACTGACTTGACATCTTAGCATTTAAAGCAAAATAATTCACAAGAATTTCAGTTCAGACAATAGTACACACGACGTAGTTACTCTGAAGGGTTGAGACTATAAGAAATTCAGCAAAGCACAGCTTTAGAGCTTTGAAGAGAGACAGTAGAATAAAGCAATCAAATCAAGACCAACCTGGTATTTTCTCAAAGGGGAAAGAGGAAATGGGAAATAGTGTTACTTTTTTATACTACATTATTTGATTTCAGCTGATCATTAATCAAACCATTCTATATTTGTACAGTTCTGTAAATTTTCAAGGCACTCCTGAGTCCATTATCACCTTTACTCTGACATCTTGTCCTCTGCTGGGCATGTCTCAATCATGTCTGCAAATTATATGCACTGTGTCACTTAATCTTCCCAATAACTCCATGAGGTATATCCTAATGGACTTCTTGTTTTACACGTGAAGAAACTGAGGTTCAGCCAGTTTAATAATATGCTCAAGATCTGTAGCTAGTAAACTGTAGAGCTGCCGTTTAAACCCAACTCGTCTGGCCAAGTGCCTACCTTTACCATAAATGCACCACT
This sequence comes from Tadarida brasiliensis, assembly GCA_030848825.1. Classification (NCBI taxonomy): domain Eukaryota; kingdom Metazoa; phylum Chordata; class Mammalia; order Chiroptera; family Molossidae; genus Tadarida; species Tadarida brasiliensis. The sequence continues at coordinate 65,025,294 of CM061261.1, read as the reverse complement.
AACTAGGCAGATACCAGGGCCACCTTCTAGCTGTGTCACTTTAACTTCTTGTGGTCTGATTTTCCATCTATAAACTGGAAAAGCTGCGTGTGATTTGTTCTAATGTTGTTCCAGCTCTAAAATTCTATGATGTCACCTAACTGGGGAGGGGATGCAGGAAGCAGAAGGCAGGAATCCTAGAGGTTCATTTTGTAATTTCAGAGTGTGGTCTCCAGGTGACAGCATTGTATTTCATTTTGACATTGTTCTCAAGGGACATATTTTGCCACCAAGTAACTCTGCATATGTGCCTATTATGAAAATAAATATCTTTCTCCTAGAGGCATTCTGCTTATCACAGAATTTTACAAAATGCAGACGGTATTAAGCTTGGGGCAAAGCAGTACAACCTCACCGCAGCTCTTCCAATTATTTTTAAATAATTTGGTCTTTCAAATTAAAAAGAGAACACTTGAAAATCATTGTTCTGGGAAAAAGTCAGAACTTCTTTGATTTCTCTACACTTATTTTACCATGTAAAATTGATTTCATCTGAATTTACATGTGTCAGGTTAAGAATAGAAATATTTTTACTGCTTTGGAACTTTGAGGCCTTAGTCCGGCTTTGCAGTTGGTTGGAGTCAAACAAGGGATTTATAAACAATATGCATTTACATCATTTTTATATTAATGAATGGTCCTTTCAGAAACATACTACTTTTCTAATAAAAATGGTTGGCTTATAATTTCAAACTGAGGAACTTTCGCAGCCTTATGCAGACAAAACTGTGAAAACACTTTTTACTTAACCTAGATTCTCAAATCACTGTCCCAAAAGATCCAAGACTTTCTACCCAGTATAAAACATTTTTGAATATAGAGAAAAGACCATTTCTTTTACTCAAATACCAGATTTATTCTTTTTATGTTTCTAATTAATTCCAGATCCCTAAAGCCTCGAGATGTGGGCAATTTCCACATCATAACTAAGGATTTCAGGGACCCTCTCGCTTGTATGTCATCCTGGAGCACAGAGGGTGTAGGTGGCTATGGTCCCTGCAGCACATACCTGACTCTTGCTAAGGTCACAGGACTACCCACGCACGTGACTCAGGAGAAACTGGACCCAAGATTAATGCTGCATAAAAATTCGCACTATGGCCCTGGCCGGTTTGGCTCAGTGGTTAGAGCATCAACCACAGACCGAAGGGTCACAGGTTCAATTCCAGTCAAGGGCACATACCTGGGTTGCAGTTTCAATCCATGGCCCTGGTTGGGGTTGTGCGGGAGGCAACCAATCAATGTGTCTCAATCACGTCAATGTTTCTCTCTCTCTCTCCCTCCCTCTCTTCTACATTCCACTCTGTCTAAAATTTAATGCAAAAATATCCTCGGGTGAGGATTAAAAAATAAAAAATTCCCAGGCTCTGAAGTGCAGAATTTCTGTAATTAAAAAGAAAATAAAACCTTAAAAGACATTTTCTCTCACTGCAAAATATTAAGGGACCACACACTGGAGATAAGGAACATCCATGTAATGACATAATAAATATCATGAAACAGGAAGATACATTTTTACTCCACTTATAAAGAGCCATGTAGAAAAGCGTTATTTCACAAAATCTCAAATTTCATTTCAATAAGGGATCCCAAAGAAGAAAGAACATAACACTCACACACACAAACACACACACACACACATACTAGACAAAATTTAGAGAAGTTATTTAAAGACAAAATGGTTATTAAAAATACAAATGATAGCAGCCCATTATTTTCAGCAGCTCCCATTTGAACTCTAATATACACATGGCACACTAGAAAAAATTTGTGTTCATTTTTCACTAGGAGAGGAGGATGCCTGCCTTTTGCATTTTAAAATTCTACCCAAGCTAAAAAAAAAAAAAATTCCATCTATAGGATTGAGAAGAGCAGGAGGCGAATGAGATCTCAATTTTCCATGACTTCCACAGACCTCTTTGATCCTGTCTTTGGCTTGACTTGACCTACAGGATATATTTTCATGGCCTTTAGCACATCTGTGTTTACCTTATTTTTACTTCTTCTCCTGGATTAAAATAACATAGTTGTTATGTAATTATCTCATTGTCCAGTTTTCAAATAGTTATTGTCATTCTCTTCTCCTCTCCTTTTTGGAGAAAACATCATGTACCGCACCTTGACATGATAGCTATTTCAAGCCAACACATTAATTTGGTTATGACAATTATAACCAAAGAGGGTACACTGAATCTATAAAACAGATAATCCAGCACATAAAACAAGTCCTAGAGAATTGCTCGCAACCTAGATGGGCACCACCTAGGATAAAATTTTTGTAATGCTTAACTGAATGAACTTCATAGGTTAGGATTGCTAATTCAGAATTCCTGATAAATCAAACTTCATAGAGATTTCATTCATTCATTCATTCATTCATGTTGAGTTTTCATTCAACATCTAGTGCTATCTGGCACTCTGCTGGGGATAAAGAACAAGCTTGTGAGCAAACCCAGTGCCCACTCATATGGGGGTTAGAGGCTGCAGTTAGTATATGAAGGAAACAGCCAGGATGCTATGTGCACCTCAGCTCATGGAAGAGAGATGGGAACATGATGCATATTTAGGAATTCAAATTGGCAGGACTGAGCAAATGGACATGAGGCTGAGAAGAATGTGTCAAGAACAAACTCTAAGCTTTTAGTTTAAGTTTACCTGATTAAATTAATAGTATAAAACATACTATAAAAGATGGTGACTCAAGTCACCATGATTTTTAAGATAATTTTTTAGTTTATTTATAAACATAGAATCATAGTAGAAGGTTTACCCATAATGCCAGGGAACTGACTGCTTCCAGGTTAATGATATTTCTGAAGTTTAGAAATCCTAACTTGAAAATAATATAATATTTTAGAAAAACTTTAACCCATAAGACAATGATACCAAAAAAATGGGATATAAAGTGTAGTAAGAATTAAGTAAATTTTACAAAGTCTTTTGTTTAGTACAAATCAATTGAAGAATGTATTGGGTACTTATAATCAACTCATATCAATTAAAAATATTTAGTCTTATCTACAAATGAACAAAAATTGTATAATATCCAAATATTTAATAATTAGAAATACAATGAATCTATGTAACATGATTTTTGCATACACACACACAAATTAAAATTAGTATTACATATTTATTTCCTTCTAAAATGGTAAAGAAAACTATAAAATATGTAAGAAAATTTTGTTTTTCTGGGAATCTTTACTGGCCTGTGGGTAGAAGGGTGGCAAAAACCACTCACCATCAGAAGTGATTTTTGAAAATATCTGTCAATATGCTCTGCTTGTTCTTGCTGCATCTTCCTTTCCAAATTGTGCTTGTTTGTACACCTGAAATATCTCTTGCTCTGGAGTAAACGACCTTTGTTTCATGTAATTTATGAGATTTTTAAATATTGAACAACATATGACAGAGTCATTTTTCATGTGTCTGTTACAAATTCCATCACACAATCTGGATCATGTAACTTGGACCACTGGGGCATCCTCAACCCCCATTTCCACAGCCTGGCATATTACATTATTGTCAAGCCCTAAAGCAGACTGTCCTTCTGTAATTGTAACAGTGTAATTACAAAATGAATGAAAATTCTTTCAGAAGTATCCCAGTGTTCGAAAGCCTCCAGGGTTTATCCTCCCAAATAAACAAACTTCTGTACAACAACACGTGAGCTCAGCACTGAGAAATGGACTCTGTCCTTGAGGAGCTCACAGCTGAAAAATTTAAAACTAATGCACACAGAACAGTGGTAAGCATTCGACATGTGATCCATGAAGCAGCAGGGACTTTAAGTTATGTGAGAGTTTAGGGGAACAGCAAAACTGTATGGGTACTTCAGTAAAGTCTAGTTGTAATTTTTTTAAAGCCAGAAAAATTCATCAAAAATAAAATAGGAGCAAAAAATCTAGTCCTAGTTCTCCTACCCAAGATCTAAAGAAATCCAAGCCACTAAAGAATTATTTAAAGAGTCTATTAAAAAGAAGTGGGTTGGGGATTTCTGCTCAAGATGGCAGAGTAGGGAAACTACTGTGCTTTCCCAAAATCTCCCACAACTACATCAAAACTTCAACTAAACTATAGAATGACCACTGTTTAGAACCACCTGAAGATTAGCTGAACAGAAGTCCTATAACTAGGGTCCTATAACTAAAGATACACAAAAGAAGCCACATCAAGGTTGGTAGGAGAGCAGAGATTGTGAACAAACTGGCTGCACACCTACATGTGCCAGTTAAAAATCAGGAGGGATATCTCAGCTACTGAGGTCCCCCTGAGGTGCAAGGGGTCCCAGCCCTATACCAGGCTCCCCAGCCCAGGGTTCCAGAGTTGGGAAGAGAAGTCCCCATAATTTCTGGCTATGAAAACCAGCAGGAATTGTGGCTGAAGGGATTGTGGCTGATTTGATAGTGATTGAGTGAGACAGAGGGCTTCTGGAGGCCCAGGTGTTTCTCCTAAAGGGCCCACGCATGGACTTAGTCACTGAGAGACACTCTTGCTCTAACCTCCAGTCCTGGGACAGCAACTTGAAAGTCACTAGGAACATTCAGGGAGGAACTGAATTGTCTGGCTTTGGGGGGACACCTGGAGGGGCAGCTTTCTCCCAGGCAGAAGTGCTGGAAGAAGCCATTGTTTCTTTGTTGAGCCCTACCCCCACCCAGCCTGCCAAAGTGTACCATATCTGAGTTTCCATCAACCTGGCAAACCCTACCTCACCAAACCTTTGGGTCCACTCAAATCACTTTCCAGTGATTTTCCATAAAACAGCCTGTCTTGGCTCATGCTATGGACTTTCCTAAAATCTCTCAAAGGTTTACAAACCCCAAACAAAGCAGCATCTGGCCTTGGCATGCCCCTTACCTCTTATTAAGTGGCCTTAAGCCTGGCACTAGTGGCAGCCAGTCTCATTTCACAGGTTAGCCCCTCCCAGGTACCTCCAACCTCAGCACAAGTGGCAACATCTTCAGATCACCTTGTAACTCATAACAGGTAACTCTGGGCAGGGCACAGTCAGTGGCTAATTTTGGCCTGCACCAAAGCCCCTCCCAAGAGGCCCAAGAACCAACACACCCAGTGGCTAGCTTCAGAAAACACCAGAGCACCTCCACAAACAACATACTCAAAGAACAGACTAGACAGACACCAGAACCCTGGCTAAAACAAATCTTATTCCATGGGGTCATCCTCTGCACAACAACTATTCCACTGTAGTCATGTCCAGTCCTCACAGCCAATCAGCCTGAGGGTCAATTCCACCCAGTGATATGCCAACAGCAATCGAGGCTCAACTACAACAGGAGGTCCCACACAACATACACAAAGAATATATCTGGAGCACCTGGCGCAGGTGAGCAGGGAGACTGTGCAGTGGGGCCCCACAGGACACATACTACATAAAGCTATTCTAACCAAGACCGGGAGACATAGCAACAAACATTGAAATGAACACAGGAGGCAGCCAAAATAAGCAGACAAAAAACATGTCCCAAATGAAAAGACAGAACAAACTCCAGAAAAAGAACTAAACAAAATGGAGACAAGCAATCTACTAGATGCAGAGCTCAAAGCAGTGGTTATAGGGATGCTCAATGAACTTGGGCAAAAGGTAGATAAAGTCAGTGAGAAATTTAACAAAGATATAGAAAATGTAAGAAAGGGAGATCGAAAACAAAAAAGAACCAGCAGAAATGAAGATTATAATAACTGAAATGAATACATTAGAGGGAATAAAAAGTAGAATAGATGGAGCAGGGGATCGAATCAGCAATTTGGAAAACAAGAGAGCAGAAAACACCCAGTTGAAACAGCAGAAGAAGAAAAAAGAATTTAGAAAAACAGAATGATTTAAGGAGCCTCTGAAACATCAAGCACAACAATATTCGCATCATAGAAGTACCAGAAGGAGAAGAGATGAAGGAATTTAAAACCTATGAGAAAAAAAATGAGAGTAAACTTCCCTAACCTGATGAAGGAAATAGACACACAAGCCCAGAAAGTGCAGAGAGTCCCAAACAAGATGAACTCAAAGAGGCACACACCAAGATACATCATAATTAAAATGCCAAAGGTTAAAAACACAGAAAGAATCTTAAAAGCAGCAGTAGAAAAGCAGTTAGCTACTTACATGGGAGCTCCCATGAGACTGTTAGCTGATTTCTCAACAGAAACTGCAGGCTAGAAGAAAATGCAAAAAATATTCCAAGTGATGAAAAGCAAGGACCCTACAACCAAAATTACTCTACCCAGCAAAGCTATCATTTAGAATCAAAGGACATATAAAGAGCTTCCCAGACAAGAAAAAGCTAAAAGAGTTCATCACCACCAAACTAGTATTACATGAAATGTTAAAGAGTCTTCTCTAAGAAGAAAAAGAAGAAAAATTATTTAAAATATAAATAATACAATGGCAATAACTACATACTTATCAATAATTACTTTAAATGTAAATGGATTAAATTATCCAATCAAAACTCATAGGTAGCTGTTTTCACAGTAGGTTTGCCACGAGAACACAGGTGTAGTGAAAACCACCACGAAATTAAACCCAAAATGGGAAAGAAAAAGATATCAGCATTGTCGTCACTGGATACGTAGATTCCAGCAAGTCTACCACTGCTGGCCATCTGATCTACAAATGTGGTGGGATCAACAAAAAGAACCATTGAAAAATTTGAGAAGGAGGCTGCTGAGATGGGGAAGGGCTCCTTTAAGAGTGCCTGGGTCTTGGATAAACTGAAAGCTGAGCATGAACATGGTATTACTATTGGTATCTCCCTGTGGAAATTTGAGACCAGAAAGTATTATGTGGCCATCACTAATGCCCCAGGACACAGAGACTTCATCAAAAATATGATTACAGCCCGGCCAATGTGGCTCTCAGTTGGTTGAGCATCATCCCATACACCAAGAGGTCACTGGTTCGATTCCTTGTCAGGGGCACATGCCCAAGTTGCAGGCTCTATCCCCTGTGTGGGGCATACAGGAGACAGCTGATTGATGTTTCTCTTTCATCAATGTTTCTCTCTCTTTCTCTCTCTCCCCCCCCTTCCTCTCTCTCTAAAAATCAATAAAAATATAAAATAAAATAAAACACTATTACAGGCACATCTCACTCAGGCTGACTGTGCTGTCCTAATTGCTGCTGGTGGTGAATTTGAAGCAGGTATCTCCAAGAACGGACAGACCCCTAAGCATGCCCTTCTGGCTTACACACTGAGTGTGAGACAACTGATTGGTGGTGTTAACAAGATGGATTCCTCTGAGCTATCCCATAGCCAGAAGAGATGAGGGGAAATTATTAAAGAAGTCAGCACCTACATTAAGAAAACCCTGATGCAGTAGCATTTGTGCCAATTTCTGGTTGGAATGGTGACAACATGCTGGAGCCAAGTGCTAACAGGCTTTGGTTCAAGGGATGGAAAGTCACCCATAAAGATGGCAATGCCATGGAACCACGCTGCTTGAAGCTCTGGGTTGCATCCTGCCACCAACTTGTCGACTGGCAAGCCCCTGCGTCTGCCCCTCCAGGATGTCTATAAAATTGGTGGCATTGGTACTGTCCCTGTGGGCCTAGTGGAGACTGGTGTGAACCTGGCATGGTGGTCACTTTGCTCCAGTCAACATTGCAACTGAAATATATTCTATCGAAATGCACCATGAAGCTTTGAGTGAAGCTCTTCCTGGGGACAATTTGGGCTTCAATGTCAAGAATGTGCTTGTTAAAGATGTTCGATGTGGTGGTAATGTGGCTGGTGACAGCAAAAATGACCCACCAATGGAAGCAGCTGGCTTCACAACTCAGGTGATTATCCTGAACCATCCAGGCCAAATAAGCACTGGATATGCACCTGTGCTGGATTGGCACACAGCTCACATTGCTTGCAAATTTGCTGAGCTGAAGGAGAAGACTGATCATCATTCTGGAGAAAAGCTGGAAGATGACCCAAAGTTTTTTAAATCTGTCATCGTCGATATGGTTCCTGGCAAGCCCATGTGTGTTGAGAGCTTCTGTGACTATCCTCCTGTGGGCCGCTTTGCTGTTCGTGACATGAGACAGACAGTTGCTGTGGGTATCATCAGAGCAGTGGACAAGAAGGCAGCTGGAACTGGCAAAGTCACCCAGTCTTCCCAGTAAGATCAGAAGGCTGAATGAATATTATCCCCAATACCTGCAACCCCAGTCTTAATCAGTGTTGGAAGAACAGTCTCAGAACTGTTTGTCTCAATTGGCCATTTAAGTTTAATAGTAAAAGACTGGTTAATGATTACAATGCATTGTAAAGCCTTCAGAAAGAAAGGAGGATATTTTGTTGACCATTTGGGTTTGTGTGTATGACAGTTTTTAAGTTATTAGTTTTTAAAATCAGTACTTTTTAATGGAAACAACTTGACCAAAAATCTGTCACAGAATTTTGAGACCCATTAAAGCAAAGTTTAATAATAAGAAAAAAAAAAAAGATATAGGGTGGCTGAATGGATAAGAAAACAAGACCCATACAAATGCTGCGTATAGGAGAGCTACTTCAGATCCAAAGACACAGACTGAAAATAAAGGGATGGAAAAAAGATAGTTTATGAAAATGGAAATGGAAAAAAGAAAAGCTGGGGTAGCAATATTTAAATCAGACAAAATAGACTTTAAAACAAAGGCTATAACAGGAGACAAAAAGGGACCTAGTCATTCTACTTCTGGGTGTTTATCTGAAATAACCCAAAACAATAAATCAAAAAGATATATGCATCCCTATGTTAACTGAAGTATTATTTATAATAGCCAAGATATGGAAACAGCATAAGTTCCATCGAAAGACTAATAAATAAAGAAGAGGTTGTACACATATATAATGGAATATTGCTTAGCCATAAAAAATAATGAAATCTTGCATTTGTGACATCGATGGACCTAGAGGGTATATTGTACTGAGTGAAATAAGTCAGACAGAAAAAGACAAATACCATGTAATTTCACTTACATATGGAATCTATAAAAACAAACAAAACAGAAACAAACTCATAGATACAGAGAACATTTTGATGGTTGTCAGATGGGAGGAGGGTTGGGAATGGGTGAAAAAGGGGAAGGGATTAAGATGTGCAAATTGCCAGTTATAAAAACAGTCATGGGAATGGAAAGTACATCATAGGGAATAGAGTCAATAATGTTGTAATAACTATGTATGGTGTCAGAAGGGTACTAGACTTACTGGGGTGATCACTCAGTAAGTTATATAAATGTCTAATCACTGTGTTGTACACCTGAAACTAATATAATATTGTATGTAACTGTAACTGAAAAATTAAAAAATTATTTTAAAAAGAAGTGGGGTGATTATAATATGTTAATGTAGGTTCATCCATTGTAACAAATGTACCACTCTGGTGAGCCTATGCATGTGTGAAAGAGGGGTACCTGGGAAATCTCTGTACCTTCCTCTTAATTTTGCTATGAACCTAAAAGTGCTCTAAAAAATAAAATTTGTTAATTTATTTGTTTGTTTGTTTATTAAAGTACGTTCCTTTAAATAGCGTTGCTCTCCAGGCCCTCGTCCCTCCAACAGCTTGAAGTGTTCTCTGCTGCCATGTAACTCTCTGGCTGGAGGCGATGCCCTGGCCCATCTTCTGCTCCATTTCCCTGGACAGCACAGTGATGACTCTGTGTGTTCTACTTACAGAAACTGAACCTGCACTCCCCAGTCTCGCCCTGTGTTTTTCTCCTGATGAACAGTGGGTGGATTTGTGAGGGAAGCATTGTCTTTCATTAGCATTCTGTGCAAACGTGCTTGCAGCTAGGCCAACACAGGCAGCTCCATTGTTCCAAGAGGCCCACACTGTGAATGAGCGGGAGTTGTCTAAGAGGACTCCGCCAGCTCAAGAGCCAGCCCTCTGCTAGCCAGCACCTTGGCAGGTCTGGCAATATTACCCATGCCAATGGGTGTGCGTGGGGACTTGTTTGCACTCCTGGCTACCAGAGAAGACAGTCCTTTGGTCCAAAGAGTATATCATGTTTTGAAAATGAAATCACATCACCAGCTGTGACTGTTTTATCAATTTACCCCATTACATTACACACTGCTTAGCATAAATGATGGAGAAGCAATTCACTTTGGCCTCTGTCCCAAAATAAATAGGACATTCAGCATCACATTTATAAACACTTGGATTGAGTGAGAAGAAAAATGCCCTGCTAGTGAAGAGACAATGTTGAAATTTTCAATTCCAATCTGAGAAAGAATTACTAGCCACAAGTTAGAAGACCAGAAGTTTACTGAGATGGCCATTCAGCCATTTCTGTTCAGGTCACAGCTGAGAGGACCCTTACTTAGCAGCAAAAGTGCAAAAGCATAAACTGTGGACAGAAGAAAGGACAAGAGTTAACTAATCATTCATGCAGCCCATCGAACTTTGCTTGCTGTGAGGTTCTGTTTCTTACAGGTTTCCATAGCAGTCCAGAACCTTAGGGTCCCAGACAAGGGGGAGCATATGCTTTTGGAGATCACAGAGCTTGGCAGAAACCCACAAGATCAGCAAACAGATCCCTAGACCCTCGATGCTTGCTGCTCTACCTCCTACATAATGGGGTAGGGAAGGAATGTAGAATATTTCCTCAAGGAGTGGAAAATCCTTGATTTACCAGAGGTCCAGAATTTATCTCTGTCTAAAGGAGTTCTTTTGAGGGGAAATAAGAAAAAAGAACGCAGAAACAGTTTTACTTCTCCAAAGAACCATCCTTCCTGGTGCTGGTCTGCCCTGAGGCAGTACCCTGATGGTATTCTTACACAGATATCACTAGCCAGATATAAAACTCACTTTGTCATGTCAAGCAGGCAGACCAAGGAAGGGACATTCAGCCATAACAGTCTTCAGTTAGCAAAGGGTCCTAGAAAAGTACCTGTCATTGTGGGACCTGTGGCTGCTTGACAATAACTATTTTATTCACTCAAATGACTGAATGAACAACATATGTGTGTGTAAGACCCTGTGTCACACCTTGAGGGATGTATAGATAGGCAGTGTACCATCAACTAGCATTTAGAAAGCATATATGCCAGCACTAAACCAGACAAGGACTGAGCCATGAACCTATCCCCAGTGAGGAAATCTTTAGATAAAGACACAAGCAGCAAAGTTAGAATATAACATGTTCCTTGAAATGACAGGACATGTAGGACATAACAGGAGCATAAAGAAGGGGATCTAGCCAAGGGGTGGTCATGGATAGCGTTTTGGAAGAAGTGGCCTGACCACAGAAGGAAGTGGACTTTGGAAGTGTTCAGACTATGATGCCAACCCTGGCGCTGTCACTTCCAGGTACCCTAAGCATGTCACCTAACCTTCCTAAGCCTTGGTTTTCTATGTAAACTGAGGCTAGTAATATCTACCTTTCAATTATTATAAGGAATACATGTTGAGCAATGAATTCATATAGAGAGTACTTATTATTCAAAGGGTTTAGCAAGATAATGTCTAGGGCAGAGAAATACATACAATTTAAATTTAAAATATATGAAATTCAACAGTGAGATCTAGCAAGCTAAGACTTGAAATTATACAATTGACTTTGAAAATAGAAAGTCTTTGGATGCTGTCATGAGGGCTGGTTTAGTCCAGTGTTGCTTCTAGAAGCCGGATACAGGGGATTCAGGTGCATGAGGATGGAGGCCTCGGAAACAAGGAGTTCTGCAATGTTAACAGGGGGAGAGGGGATGTGGGGTTAGGGAAATGTGTCTTTTAGACTGGTGAAAATTTTGAGCATTCTTAGGGTCTATGAGGAAGAAACCAGAGAGAAAGAGAGAGAACAAAGAAGGAATAATTGATAGAGCAAACTTCTGGAGTGATACTTTGGAATTGGATCTTGTATCCTAGTGAAGCATTTAGCGTCAGTCAGAATGGAGAAACCTGGTCCTCCAAGAACAGAGGAAAGCAGATAACAACTGGTGAACATATATTTGTATATGTTGTATTGCAGTAGGAAGAGGGAATCAAAGAAGGCCATGCCTGATGGTCTCCATGTTTTCCAAGAAGTTGGATGGAAGTTCATCTGAGAGCATGGGCTTGGAGTAGAGAAGGGTGCTTGAGAATGATACAAATATGGAAGAGTAGCTGCTAGAGATGGAAGGGGAAGATGACCAAAGACAACTATAAGATTTTGGAGGTGGGGGCTAGGTGGAGGTGGGCAAAGGGGGGGAAATAGGGGTGGAAAGAGACTTTGCTTGTGGTGACGGATGCATGATGCAGTGTGCAGATGATGTTTTATTGAGTTGTACATTTGGAACCTGTATGGTTTTGCAAACCAATGTCACCCCAATAAATTCAATTAAAAAATAATAAATTAAGCCCTGGCCGGTTTGGCTCAGCAGTTAGAGCATCGGCCTGCGGACCAGAGAGTCCCGGGTTCTGTTTCCACTAAGGGCAGGTACTTCATTTGCGGTTTGTCCCCGGCCCCGGTTGGGGTCGTGTGGGTGGCAACCAGTCGATGTGTCTCTCTCACATCGATGTTTCTCTCTCTCTCTTCCTCCCTCTCTCCCTCCTGCTCTATCTGAAGATAAGTGCAAAAATGTCCTTGGGTGAGGATAAAAAATAATAATAATAAATTTAAAATAATAAAAATAAAATGGTAGTGAAGTTCCCTGCTGCATTTGAATGCATGAATACAGAGCTGAACCAATCTGCATGGTCGTAGATTTCTAGTCAATAGTGCTCAGCTGTCTGGATTTTGGGGTGTGAAAAAGAAAGTGAATTCAGAGTTTAAATTTTATTAGGAAGATGGGGGAGAAAGTATGTAAAGAATTAGAGTATTGGTGAAAGCGTTGTTTAGATGATTCATTGTATGGTCCAGGCTGGGTAAGGAAAAGGGGCTCATAGATGTGAAGACAATATTGACATGGAGACCGAGGTGCTGAAATGAGGAAGTGATCTCATACCTAAAAAGAAGGCAAATGCAAGAAGAGTGTATGTGGCAAATAAAAATGTTCACCAACAACTCGGCAATAACTGCATGAGTTTAGAGAAGAGAAGATAATTGTGCGTGAGAATTCTCTGGGAACACTTCCTACTGGGGTCAGATTTTAAAAGCAGATTTAGATTTGAGAAAGAGGAGAGGGCGTGGGATAGTCTGGTGGCCACAGGGGGCTCAAGCAGAGGGTGGCAAAAGAGAAAGAAGGAGACCTCAAATGAAACTTAGTTTCCCAGGTTCTCAGAGAAATTCATTAAGAAATTTAGACTTTGTCAGTCTATTTTCTACTTCCACGTGTCTGGATCTATTTTGTTCATCCGCTTACTTTGTTCATGATATTCCACACTAAGTGAGATCATGTGGTACTTGTCTTTCTCTGACTGGCTTATGATGCTTAGCATAATGCTCTCCAGGTCCCTCCATGTCATCTGAAAGGGTAAGAGATCTTTCTTTCTTACAACTGCATAGTGTTCCATTGTGTAAATACCACAGCTTTTATTCCACAGGCCATGACAAGTTACTGACGTTTTTGAAAAGAGAAGTGGCCAAATAGCGCTTTGGTAAATGTGAAAAGTGGGTTAAAAGGGGACCCAGCTACAGAAAGGAGACCCAGCTACAGAAAGGAGAGCAGGTGCGATCCGTACGCATGTGATGCAATAAGGACTGGAACCAGAGGTGGCAGTGGCGGACGAACACCTCAGACGAGAGAAACCTAGAAAGGAGCAGTAGCGCTTGCTAAGAAAGTAGTTTGCAGGAAAGGGCCAAGCCGAGTATGTCTCGGGTTTCACATCCGCTTCTCCAGATAAACACACATGAACTTATCAAAATCAAGCACAAAAAGGGATTCTGTTTTATAGTGAGAAAATGGAGGAAAGTCATCTGAAAATAGATAATTATTTTCAACCTATTTGGCAGAAAGAAGCACTAAACATCTACCACCACAAAAGAAAAGTGAAATATTGGCTTAAAAGAGAAAACTCAAGATATTTGTAATAACTGCCTATGAAATGAAATGGGGATTACACCAAGCACCTTGATTCTATTTTACTATTTACTGCTTTTAATTCTAGCAAAGCAATATTATCATTTCTTGAGAGCCCAAAATGATTAAGTAACTTGTAATAAATGCCAAGGTGAGAAGTAAAATTCAGGGCTGCCTCCAAAAGTCTAAGGTCCTATCCATATACAACACAAACAAAAAGCTGACTTTGACAATCAACTACTAGGAGTTGATAAAAGAAATAAAAAATAAATCTTGATGATAGTAGCTAACAACCAATATTATACATAATACTATTTTATCTATGAAAAAGTATAAAGCTATGGACCAAGTGCTATAATATATTTTATGCTTTTTAATCTTCATTAATATCGTTCAGCACACAGAGAAAATATCATTGCTCCTATAAAGAAGGTAGCCTGGCCGGTGTGGCTCAGTGGATTGAGCGTTGTCCCATGGACTGAGAGGTCCCAGTTCAATTCCCCATCAGGGCACATGCCTGGGTTGTGGGCTCAATCCTGGGTAGAGGGCGTGCAGGAGGCAGCCAATCGATGTTTCTCTCTCTCTAAAAAAAATCAATAAAAACATTTTTATAAAGGTAATTTTTATCAGAAATGGAACCTATTGCATTGGAAATAGGAAAGGTAGTTAGTGGAAATAGAATTAAGTTGGTAAATGTTTTTTTCAAAAATTATATAGGTCAGTGAGATCTCATAGAGAAACAGAAGCAATGGGGAGAGGAGAACCCCAGAATAGTTTGCAGTCTTGTGATGATAAGATTGAGGCGAGTCTAGAACAAGTGAATTCTGAACAATGGAGTTGAGTTCTTTGCAGGGAGTAACAACTAAGTTCACACCACTCTGGTTACTCCAGAATGAGCCCCTTCACTAATGATCATTATAAGAACCAACGGCTAATGTAAATGAGGTAAAGACATGTAAAGCAAAGCAACGTGTTGTGTGTGCTAGCTCCACTCGGGGGAACATTTCTGGGAGGAGCTTGGGAGGTGGCTATACCATACACATGGCATGACGTCGTGTGTGGAAAAATTAGTAATATACATAATATACCAGAAAGCTTAAGCTAGGCCTCAAAGCTCAGTAACTTTTGGTCTCAACACTCAGGAACAGCATATATAATATATGCTGTTCTTAGTCTTCATATGTGTATATAATCTGAGCTGAGCTATCTTTAGTCATGGTCAGGGCAAATAATAAGTTTAATTTCTTGTCAGTGATGCTATGATTCAGAAAAAGAACCATAGAAAGAAATGTTCCCATAACCATAGATCAGGAAACTGAGGCATAATATTTGATGATGTACCTATGATTATATAGTTAGAAGACCTAGTTTTAGAGTCCTCATGATTGATAGTCCTGTGATTTTCCTCTTTTTAACTATGGAAGAAAGCTTGAAACCATTTTGTAGTGGTCGAAAGGGCATTCAGTTCATTAATTTCTACCACTAGGAAGAAAAGAGCCACTTTCGAGGCTGCTTCAGATAGCATTAACCTGGAAGCAGTAATGAGCTCACCCAGAGTATGTGCCCCTTAAATACCTTATGCTCATTTTTATCTCTTCTGGAACTGACTTAGGGTTTGGATGAGAACAATAGGTGAGATTCTAGCAGACAGTGTTCCAAAGCACTGAGTCAAAATAGTAAGATCATGGGACTTCATCAAGAGCATAATGGAAAGCATAAAACCTCTAATGGAGTAAAGGAGTCATTGCATTGAATAGTCAAGGGGTAAGAAATAATTGAACCTGCCGTCAGAGTTGCTGCACTTAAGTGGTTAGGAAAACAATCAAAGCTAAAAATAGGCTAAAGAGAAGCAACTGAAGACCCAGGATTAGGGATTCAACTCTTCCATTTCCTAAATTGATTTAGAGTGTAACTCTTTTTTAAAAAATGGTATTGATGAAGCCATATCCGGAGGATGCCTTTTCTATCTTAAACATTGAATGTTGTTGTAGACTACAAATGGCATTGTTTATAAAGAATTGTTTCTACTAGACATCTCTTCCTGGCTGCCTGTTATGGAATCCAAATGGAATGTATATTAAAACCAAGACATATGAAATTATCTGTTCACGTGAGAAAATGTTAGGTGATTCTAAAAGTGTCTGGACACTGTTAAGACTTTTGCTTCTTCCTACTACTGAGATCTCTCATCTTACCAAGTAGGAAGCTTCTTCCAGAAGCTCACAATCTAGTGGGTGATACTGCAAGTGATGCAGTGATGATACAGTCAGTGTTTCTGAGGCAAATTCACTTAGAGTTTCCCAGGGGGAATTTTGGAATGCTCCCTACAGGAAAACTGTTCTAGGAAATATTTGCATTTTTATATCACAAAATGTTTTTCTGTATCAGTTTGAATTCTTTTGGGTGCCAGTTACTGGCAGTGACGTAAATGGTGGTGTTTTATTTTATATAAGAATTTCAGAAGCAAGAGTTCCCACCGTTGGTGAGTTCAGCAGCTTAATGATGTTAGGACTCTACCTGGGTTTCTCTGCTATTCTCTTGCTTTCTCCTCATACTCACAGAATGACTGTCGCAGCTCCAAGCAGTCACATCCTCACAGGATATCCAAAGGCAATAATGAATAAAGATTTCTTTTTTTTTTTAATCCTCACCCGAGGACATCTTTTCATTTTTTATTCAGATAGAGTGGGAGGGAGAGAGAGGAAGAGAGAGAGAGAGAAACACCGACGTGAAAGGGACACATCGAGTGGCTGCCACCCGCACGACCCACCAGGGACAAACTGCAACCGAGGTACATGCCCTTAGCGGGAACCGAACCCTGGTCTCTCTGGACTGCAGGCTGACGCTCTAACCGCTGAGCCAAACCGGCCAGGGCTGAATAAAGATTTCTTCTCCTTTGCTTCAATTTCTGATAGGAGGAAAAGCCTTCCCAGAAATCCCATCTGTCTTTCCATTAGTTTTCATTGACCAGAACTGGATCCCCTGCCACCACTAAACCAACAACAGGCAAAGAATGGGATGGAAAATACTTCTTTAAACCAATCACTTTACCCCAGAAGATAAGCCTATCTTACCTGAGCCCATTACTGGTTAAACATGTAAACAAACTGAGATTCTATCATCAAGGAAATTAAGAGGAATGATTGTTGAGTAGGCAGTTAACAAGGTCTGCTCTTCACCCATAGATGTTTCCCGTTTCCTTAAAGGTCTATTTTAAAATTTGCATTTAACATTTATTAAGAAAGTACTATCTCAGACACTGTTCTGAATAAAGCAAATACATTTGGATCCTGGCCTCAAAAACAAAGAAAGAAACATGTACACAAAATAGGACAAGATAGTGAACAAAAAATGAAGAAGCAAAAAACAGCAAAATATGGGATGAATACAGAACTGCCCAGATTCCAGGTCCCAAAATTAGCTTTGGTGTTCTGTCACAGGAGGACTTATTTTAAGTCCCATCATAAGGGTGTGGTTCCTACTTGGATTTGTATGTCTCTGGATCATAGTCTAAACAAAAATCTAGAAGTGTAGAAATGGCTTAGGTGAAAGCATTTCACTTCTCTGTTAATTATTGTATTTTATTCCCCCCAAAGGATTTTATGCTTATTCAAGGATAGAGGGTGACATTGAAAATGAGATGTTGTCAGGAAGTACAGCCCCTCAGTTCCTCACGGTGGACCCTGGAGGCCCCAACCTTGCTGCCTGGGTTTTTCTGCCACAGCACCTCTTCACGCCGTGGGAGCCACCACTAAGAATGCCTTGCGGGGTGAATTTTTCTCCCCCTATCCAGTGAATCCATAATCCCATTTGCAAGAATGTACTGGGAAAGAACACTGAGGCGCGTAGGCACCTGGTATGCCATTTACTGAATGAGCAAACGTGGGTTGAATAGCAGCGTTGTACTAGGCACTACGCTAGCAATGGGGAAATAATAACAAGTGAGACATGGCTCCTATGCTTCCAGTCTAGTGGGGAGTATACAATGTAACTGTGAAGTAACGCATTTATAGTTCTCAATACAGACATTCCAAATGTATTTGTTTATTCACACATTATTAATATATGTGGATATATTCTTTTGAACCATTACAATACTATACATCACAGAGACTATGAACTACAGATTTTCTTATGTGCTAGATAATCAACCACCATTTCTTTGTTAAAAATGAAGTTTCAGAAACTACTTACTACTTATCTTGAAAACACAATCCACTGGCAATGGAAACTATGACTAGAGCCCTTAATCCCCTAACTTAAATGTGTCCTGTGTGTGTACTCCTATGTAAAAGTACTTCTTCAGTAATATGTTTGAGTATTCTTTCTCTCCCTGGACGACACAAGTTATTTGAGGAAGTTGATAGAAATGTGTGTTTGAGATTGCTAATTTCATGAGAGTCTGGGTATTGACTGACAGAATAGTAAGAACAAAGTCTGAATGAAGCAAATAAACATTTGTTTGAGAGAGCTCTCCAGTAGCAGTCTAGTTAGGAAGGAATACTAGAATGGCATCGTGATGGTTTCCTTTGTGTCCGCTTCGCTAGGCTACGGTGTTCAATTGTTTCAATTGTTTGTTCAAACACCAGTCTAGATATTGCTGTGAAGGCATTTTGTAGAAGTGATCTCCATCTACATCAATGGACGTTAGACTGTCCTCAATAATGCAGGTGGCCCTCATCCAATCATTTAAGGCCTTAAGAGCAAAAACTGCTATTTCCATGAGAAGCAATTCTACCTTAAGATTGTAATGTAACATAAAAATCCTGCCTTAGTTGCCAACCTGCCAGCCTGCCCTACAGATTTCAGACTTGCCGGCCTCCATAATCATGTAAGCAAATTCCTTAAAAATAAATATCTCTCCCTTTCTCCCCCACTCTCTCCCTCCCCCTGTTCACTCTGTTTCTCTGGAGAACCCTGACTGACACAGGGCAGGGATTTATTCAATAAAAAGGAAAGTGCCTAGAAGGGATTTAAAAACATGTAATTGCATAAGACTAAGAAATTGAGGGGGAAAAACACACAAAAAATGCCTTTCATAGAATTGACCTGAACAGGGAATAATTAGGAGCATCAGCAGAGGGTTTTCCTTGCAGAACATAAGAGAGCACTTCATTCACCGATTGACGGGGCTCTAAGAATAGTTTGGGGGCCCAAAAATGACAGAAATGAGGTCTAGGATTCAGCACTGGACAGCTCATTTAAAAGCTGGTATCTATACAAACAGATCCCGCATTTTAGTCCTTGGCAAGGTAGCTTCAGGATTGAACTGTATACTACAAAAGAACCACTGAAACAGATGGCAGCTGCAGTGCCCAGCAGAAGCAGTAATGCCTGGTGCAAACAGGGGCGGTCTCCTTGTGGTGGTTGAGGACTTGTGGATGAGGACTTGGATATCATCTGGGGACTCTCAGAAATCCCTGAAGTGACTTTGCAGGAAGAATGGAGTCCTGCATGAGCTTTTCTCTGCTGAGTGTTATAAACCAATAAAACACTTTTCACACAGCTTTTTTAACTAAACAAAAATCAATTGAAACATTTGGAGGGAAATAGCTGCTGCAGTGGATTATAAGCTTCAGCACTGTGTTTTATCCATCATATAATTCCCGTGTGCTTACTGTTCGAAACATCAATATCCACAGCAGCTACACCTGAGCTAGTGGCACACAGACTGGCATATAATGAGGTTTGCTGTCTTGCAGGGTATTAATAAAGAAAGACACAAGTAAAAATTATATTTTTTATTGCACCCAGAAATCCAACTCCTGAGAATTTGTTTCTTGCTTTAAAACTTAAACAACTTCAAAATCTTCTTAGGTTTAAACACAAACAACCATTCAGGGCCCCAAAAGAAGTCTTTTTTCTAAGTGATGACTCACTCTGTCTTCTGTGACTAATTGAGCGCAAATTTCACAAACCAGAGCACATTTACACTTTTAAGTGTGCGCTGAAGAATGATATTTTTTTGCAAACCACTTTACCTATCAAAGCAATAAGAGCTTCAGTAAAGAGTATATTTTAGAGTCATTATTTTAAGTATTCTCCATCCCTTACCCAAATTGGGTCATTAAAACCCAGATAAAAATTCCAGAAATGTTTTAAAATATCCTTCAACCACATTGCTACTGACATGTACACACAAGCTAATACCGACATCTATAATGTGCAAGAGCCCTCTCTTTTCTTTCCTTCTCCCCTTCCTCCCATCCTTCAGTCTTTCCTTTATCTCCCCATGCCCTCAGCACACACCTTTCTTACCTCAACTCTTAAACTCCACTCCTGTCCTTGAACATCACCAAAATAGAAATCTATATCAGCAGATGGTCCGTGACTAAGTGCAGAGAAAAATATCACCCAGACTATCTACCCACTAAAATAGGTGGAGTTCCCAAGGTTGGGAAGGGGGAGCAGGTGACATTCCACCTCCGGTTTTTGGAACATCGCCTCCCCTGGTGTTCTCTGGGTAGGAGTTGCAGAGGAATGCCCAAGATGTCATGCAGAAGGAAGTTGTGCCTTGCTGAAAACAGCGTGAACATCTGCGAGCCATAAATCTTTGAGGAACAGTTGACATTTTGGATCCTCTAGTGGCAGGTACCCAGCAAGAATTACATAAATTCATTCAATTGTTTAATCTGCACCAACAATATGTCAGTCATTCTGTCAAATGCTAGGTAAAACCAATAATGAAATAGATATAGAGGTCCCAGCCCTGAATAAACGTATGGCCTAATCACGGCAAAAAGCTCTAGACACATCTAGAAAATGTGGATCAGTTTACGCTAAATATTTTTCTTTATTTTCTCATGTCCTACATACCCATTAAATGATAAACATAATATAAAGTGTTAAAATGAGAAGTGAAAACTAAAGGGATCAGACTGATGCTTCCCAACCTTTTTGTCTGGATTCAGTTACCTTATGTATTTTTAGGCTTAAAGTGCTTGCAACAATGCAGAACTTTTTGCTTTTCTTCCCTGAAAGTAGACCCTTGGTCTTTCAGAGACAACGTAGATTAATGAAGGGAGCTGGAGACCAGGGCATATTTATTGGTGACACTCTATCCCTGTTTGCCAATAATTGTGCCCGGAACCTGTGGTCGAAGCAGCCGGCTACCATCAACTGCATTTGCATAGTCCATCGTGTGAAATAGTGTGTTCTTGTGTTCAGACACCCATTCTTCTGCAAACTCCTTTCCTTACCACATGTGGAACTTGTCGAAAGAAACTAGTATTTCTAGACTTCTTTTTCTTCCTCATGGGCTTCAAAATTGTAGAATCTTATCAGGAAGAGTTTTCCAAACTGCTCTTGAACCTAAAAAAACCTATGGTTCTACTAAAAGGCTCCCTGAGCTCCTGGACTGGTAAATTTCTAAAAATTAGCTTTGGCGTTGACTTCCCTTTGGGACCTCATTCAAGCTCTGGTTCAAGGTGATACCATCAAGGTGAGTGAGTTCATTCAGGATAGAACAAACTATGCTGTGATGAACAGCACCCTCAAAATCTCAGTGTTAACTGAGAAAGATATATTTCTCATACATGTAAAGTCATTAGCTTCAAAGACTACACCACTCTTGTGATTTTGTTCTCTTGATAGAAGAACTTTGTTTTCTCTGCTCAGGAGGAGAGATTGGAGGATTGAGCAGGGATTTACAACTTCTACCCACATTTCAATGGTCAAAACATGTCATATGGCTCCACCTAACCACAAATTAGCCAGGAGATGTAATCTACCACATGCCGGGACCGAAAATGACAATGTGAGTCAAGGGTCTATAAAAGGCATAAAGGATGGGGGAATGGCTGGAACCTGAAGAATCATTTTCTTTCCATTGTTCCCTTTGTGACATATCACCCAGACCTGTTCTAGGCCCTTAAAGTCAAGACATTCTCTGCCTTTGCAAAAATGTACCTACTCATTCCAGCCCTCCTGCCTCCATCCACAAACAACTGGTGTTTGCTGGGATTGAGTTTAGAATGAGGGTAATCTGTATCACAAAAATCTCTGCATTGACAGAAGGTGGGTAATAAGGCAGGATGGCAGAGTTTAAGAATCAGAGAATTAAAAATGGTGATGTAGGTATGTATTTATTAACACAGGAAGGTGTTTGCTACATATTTATAAATTAAAAAGTGAGTATTGATACATATGGTATTCTATATGTATGTACATATGACTAGATAGATAGATAGATTAGATTTAGATAGATTTTCTATGTAAATAGAAAAAAGTCTGGAAGAGTATTCCAAAATGTGAACAATGATTATTTCTGGTGGTAAAATGCTATGTGATTTTTCTTTTACACTTTGCTTATGTGTATTTTCTAATTATATAAAAACATAAGGTGTGTGTATAAAAGTTAATCACAGGTAACATAGGAAGCCCCCTCCGTCAGCATGGTCAGCACAGGGGGGAACCCCGGAGTCACGGCATGGGTCGGAGGCAGACATTCGGACGTGGCCTTGCTGCAGTGAGAGTCGAGATCAGTGTTGTGCTGAGCCATTGGAGGCAAAAGGGCAAATCAGTAACACTGATCCTGCCTTTAAATTTTGATTTTGTTCATCAAGGAGTTTTTCAGTAATTTTTATTTTGAAACTATTTCACTAAAACATTATTTATTTTGATGGCTGAGTGTATCGGTACCTCCCTCTCCTCATCCTAGTCCTGCCCTGGACCTCATGTGGGCCAGGGAGGGAAGTGGAACTGATCAAGAAACCAGAGAGACCCTGAGAAATGACCCTGCCAATAACCTCAAGGCCGATTGCAATGACGATAATATGATACATAGAAAAGGAAACATTGGAAAACTCCAACTTGGAGGGTGAGTGAGGCAGTTTTGAAGCCTGGAACGTATATGCTCATGGAGTGTTAAACAACAGAGTAGGACTATAACAGCCTTTCCATGTCAAGATGTGGAAGGGAGAACTACCCTCAGATGAATTAGGTGGTGATAAAAGCATCTGAATGTACAAATAGATGATCCTGGCAAAGTTGGCAATAGTTGTTAAATAAAAAGAAAACATAAAGAAATGTCATATATGATACAGGATAGGCTTAACTTTTTTATTGTTTTTAATTTGTATTAAATTTATTGGGGTCACACTGGTTAATAAAATTATATATTTCAAGTGTACAATTCTATAGTACATTATCTGTATATCATATTGTGTGTTTACCACCCCAAATCAAGTCTCCTTCCATCACCATATATTAGACCCTCTTTACCCTTTACTACCTCCCCCTTAACATTTTTAAATGTATACATTTTAAAACTGGAAGGATATACCCAAAAATGTGAATAGTGATTATCTCTGAGTGTGTCATTGTAAATTTTTTTTTCTTCTGTACATAACTAGTTATTGGTCTTTCTACCTAGAACACATCCCTTTTCCACTCTTTTTAGTAACACAGCCACTCTATCTTATGGGTAACCCTCCTTACACCATTGTAATCAGATAGTCATTAATAACAGAAAAGGAGCAAAGGGAAGGCCAGACATTATAGGCATGTCATTTGGGCAGCTTCACCAGAAAGCTGCGACTTCACAGTACCCAGGGAATTACTGACCCATTCCCTGCAGGTCACTGGGGGGAGGTGTCCAACAAAGGGGAGATAAATGCACGTGCAGTAAAGTTGAGGTGATCTGGAAAGGTGCCTGTCAGTCACAACTGAGAACAGAGATCACTGGCCGGAATGGGTGTGGCCACTGCAAACCTGAAAAAATTTGGGAATACATACTCTCCTAAACAAAGAAATTATCTCTCTTGTTGCATGTGACTCTTGGTTCATAGGGCTCTCTTGTCCTGCTTCCTTGCATTCACCTGTATGGCCCACAGCCACGCAGACCCCACACACAATGGACTGATAGACTGCGGAAGGAAACACAACCTAAGCCAGCCTGGTGCTGGACTGGAGTATGCAGACATGGAACGGAAGCTCTGGACACTGGCTCTGATTTTAGCTCTGTTAAAGGCAAAATGGGACGAGAGAACTGGGACCTTGGAAAGTCAGGGATGTAATTCCATGGAAGAAAAGCTTTCTACAATACCTCATCCTCCTGTGGGGGCCTCTGGAAATTCTTATTCCAGTTGTACCACAACAACCCCACTTCCACCACTAATATTTCTAGGAGCTTTAGGTAGCATGATCTTCTTACCCCTGAGTGCAAAGGAAGGCATGTGACCAAGGTCCCGGGGGAGGGTGCACATCCCTGAACTAGCCACAGTCGTCAGTTCAGGGATGTGCACAGGCTCTGACTTGGCCCATCAGCACCTTTCCTGAAGCCATTGGGAAAGAGGCCCTCTTCTTCCTGGGATCTCCATCAGCTGGTGAAGCCATTGTTCACCTAGAGCTGACAACTCGACCTTTCTTATTGCTGTGGTTTTGCCACCTCATCAAGACAGCTTTCTGACATGAAACCAAGACATAGGGAAGCAAAAACAAAGTAGGGAGAGAGAAAAAAAGGAAGAGAGAAACATTCTCTCAAGAAATATTCTTTCTAGAGGAAACATTACCATTAGAGCCAACATCACCATTAGATCTGGATTTTTCTAAAACTTCATCAGCCTCTTGACTTCCTATTTATATGAGCAATACATTTCTCCTTGTGTTCATACCTTGGGTTTCTTTTACCTAATAACAAAATGTTTCTGACAACTGCATCTTTTTTGTACTTTTTTCACTTACCAAATTTTTATTATAAATATCTAGTGTTTTATTAATCAGCTATTAATAGCTTATTTTAATATAATTACATAGGTAAATCTAAAATTCTGATTAGAGTTTAATGACTATTAAATTATTCTAACTAGTCTACTACATCTTTCTCTTCTAGTATATAGCATCCTGTTAGTATGTCTTTTATAACTGGCTCAAACACAAAAAAGGAATAAACCAGATTTTCCCGATCAGACAGGGGATAGTCACATAACATTGACTGAAAGTGAGAGAGCCCCAGTACATGATTCAGAGTCTAAGGGGCTGCTTGATTCATCCTAGTCCCCCAGTCCTTTAAAAAGGCAGGATGTATCAGGTATCATAGATGCCATCCCCAGAGCTTATCTAAAAGGATTATTAGAGAGCCAAAAATAATGTCTGAGTCTCAACATTGACAAATCAAATAAGGAAAGAAAACAGACTAAATTTGTTTAAAGATTTGTCCTCTTACTAACATTTCAAGTCTGTTTTCTAAATCATAAGAGACAAGGCTGAAAAAAACTTGCAAGCAAATAAAAGTCTACAAGGATGTTTGGAAAATATGATATAGCCATAAAGTGAGCAGGTCCATACTGCATAAATCCCAAGGTAACAAGGGAACGAGGAAGTGTATCTACCAAAGCCTTGTAATTTATTGCACATAGTTACATTGAATGTAATAAGGTAAGTTGCAAAGAAAAGAGATCTAATTTCCTCTGAAAGAAAGATTATCCAATAAATCTTCAGTGAAAGAGGAAAAATCTTCAACATCCTTAAAATGGTCATGTCTTGAGTAATTGACCAACTAAATTAAAAAGCTATCACTGGAGAACAAATTTACAACTCTTCTACCTTAAGAATCAGTTGATCTGCTTCAAAATCAATTTGGTAATATGCATTAAGATCTTTAAAACTATGTATACCATTTGACCTAGTAATTCCATTCATAGGACTTTATCCTCAGGAAATAAGTTGAATTAGAATAGAATAAAAATTTGAGCACAAAGACACTCATTTCCCTGAACAATGGAATTTAATCTAGCTGTCCCAACAAGAGAGGCAAACAAGCTAGTTGGGAAATCAGTACACCCATCAATGTCAAACTTAATCAAACTGGATCATTGGTCAGCTCCCAATGATTTGTCCTGTGGATGAAAAAGGGACCACATACTAAACCTGACAAGCTCAGGGGAAGCCTGCATAGTGGACCTTACAAACTCAGAGACTGAAAATAACCATACAAGATGGTTTGAATATAAAAACTCCTAATTAAAAGTGAATCAAGGTGGGCAGTCACATTTTAGGCCTGTAGCTTCCTTGACAAAGGTCAATCTTTACCTTAAGTAAACCTGTTTAGTGTCTTTTGAATCTAAGATAATATACCCTTGGAATGTCACAGTAATCTCCTTTTTCCAGACCCCTCAGGGTATAACCCATCACACCAGAGCACAAGACCACAGAACCCCTCATTGTTATTTTGTTCCCCAAATACCATCTCTACATGCTGTAAATGTTACTTGTTAACAACTATCCTATACCCACTGATGTAAAAGTATGTGTCTCTTATTTTACTCTTTATCCAGTCTCAGAGATTTTCCCAGCTTTACCTTCTCCCACCTCCCTAATCTACTACCAATGAATTTCATGTAACCCTCCTTACATTTCCTTCTTTGATTTCAATGTATAAAATAAGCTGTAAAATTGCCATTCTCCAAAGCATTTTCTCTATCCATTGAGATTTTGCTTCCTGGCAATAGTCATCAGTTTGGTTCAAATAAACTCATAAAAATTCTCTACAAGTTTGGACATTTCTTATCTCGATAGCCCTTTTGTAAAGGAGGCTCAACACCATCATTCTAATCATCTGATAGCCCAAGAAATTAACCACTTCTAGCAATCAAAAGGGGTTTAATGTAGCGTGTGCCTTCTTATTGTGAAGGAACTTTTCTTCTCCATACACACACACACACACACACACACACACACACACCCTGGGGAGGAGTGTAGTACTTAACAAATGAAGACAAAACAATTGAACTTGGATTCGACCATGCCCCACAAACCATCAACACATGGATAATTCACAAGCATGGTTTCTGGAAGTTCATGTTCATGATTTAATAGAAACTAAAATAAAGTTTTATTTATTTATGCTGGGTATTACGACTGAATTGAGACTCCTCAAATGTAAGATGCTATAGCACTTTCAAACCAGGTTTTTTGGTTCCTTTGGTTGGTTGACTGGTTAGCTTCCATTTGTTTATTTTGGGGGTTTGGGGTTCTTGTATATTTTTTTTTTTGCTTTGTTTTGTTTTTTAGTTTGAACTCACAAGGCAAGCGGGAAGGGAAAATTAATATTTCAGAGGTTTTCTTTTTAAAAAAAAAAGTAGACAAAACAGAAAGGTACTTACCTGGTTAAACCAGCCTGGTGGTGCTGCTACAGGGTAGTCACAGAGGAGAAGAAAAGTAGAAAGAATGTAAGTAATTCTCACTGAAAAGTTTAGGCAGAAATTAAGCCTAAAAGCCTATGCTGAAGAATTTCCATTTCTAACGATGGCCTCATGCTGCTTTTCAACAGCTAAAGTGACACCTTGTGTTAAGCAAGAGAAGTGAGCCAGTCCTCATGTTTTAGACTCACCTGGACATTTCTTCACTTGCTTCATATCCCCTGTCAGTTAAAATGAACCCTTTGGCTCCTTTCATCTTAGAAACTGTAACAGGAATTGTAGGTAGAGTTGTTCAAGTCACCAGCACTGGCATTAAGAATCATGGATAAACTTAACTCTTTCTTAATCAGGCAATGCACACTGGACACTTGATGCAAATTTAGGTTAATAGTAGATAAAGATCATCAACATAAAGGTTAAGAAATTTCCTTAAATAGAAGATTGATTAAGTAAATTATAACATACCCTTTCAACAAAACTCAGTGTAACACAAAAGTTAAAATGTTTAATGATGTAGGGAAAACATTTATTATATCTGCTAAGTGGGGCGGTGAGCTACAAAATAGCATACAGAGAATGTCCCAATTTTGTAAAAAAGAAAAAAGTAATGTGTATATCTGTACAAAAACCCCAGAAGTTAACAGTAACATTGTTTGCTTTTGAGCAATAGGATTAAGGGTGACTTTTCTCTCTTTTTTGGTAAATATGTATTGCTATTGCAATAAAAATACAATTCATATTTTTCTTTAACAAAGGCAAAAATCTAAGGAGGAAACTGAGAGTGGTTAACTTGTCATAAATTAGATAAATAAAAGTATGACTGATATTTTCTAAAGTCAGGAGGGAAATTATACATAAAATCAGGTAAGAAAAAATATTGATAAATACAAATTTATAAAATGTTGCTTTATTTCCTACTCATATATTCATCATCTCACTACAACGGGATCTATTCAAACATTGCCCATCTCTCCTCTGTGCAGTAAATTCTGGAACCAAGTTGCCAACTCAAATCTTAGGGGTTAGGAGCATATTGAAAATGAGTGAATCATATCCCAGTAGGAAGTTATGAAGGCTGTGGGCTCTGAGAAAGGCATGCTCATCAGAAGACATGCAAAATCAAATGCTTAACATCCTCCACCCTCTTGTCCAAATACATTGAAGGTACTTGTCTCAGGCATTAGACTGAGACCTCCTTAAAGTAAGTATTATGTTTAATTCATTATAGCCCAGGTGCTTAGCACCACACATTACAGTTCAGAACACGGTTGCAGAGTGAATATTTTGTCAAACATTTCTTCTGCTGTACTTCTGTTTAGATATTGTGGACAGCCAATGTCAACTGCTCACCTGGCCACTTTGATCAGTACAGCCAGGACCTGGCCAAGGTTCCGGAATCTGGAGGCAACAGACTCGGACCCAGATTCCAGCACTGCCACTTTCTAGGGTCTTCAACAAATTTCCTAACCTTGTTGGGCCTTAGCTTTCAAAACTGTACAGTGAGGATAATGATAATATTTAACTTGGCTGTGCTGAGCATTAAATGAAATTATACATTGAAAATACTTGGAATGGCAGAAGCTTGGGAAATATTATGCACTAGCTCGTGTCTATGCTAGGAGTCAGTGATGTGCCTTGCATCATGCTTCATACTAAGTAGGTCTCAAACAATTCCTGGTTGAAATTCAGGTCTGTACCCTACACCTCTGACCCTTCCCGCTTTTCTACCAGCTGCTTTCTCAGGTTTACCAGGCTGTTCATTTCCATGTCTCATCATTTCACACAGAACAGAACCTCCATGTTAACAAACTTCGAAGTTTTCTTTTTTTTTTTTTATCCTCACCCGAGGACATTTTTGCATTTATCTTCAGATAGAGTGGAAGGGAGAGAGGGAGGAAGAGAGAGAGAGAAGCATCGATGTGAGAGAGACACATCGAGTGGTTGCCACCCACCGAAGTTTTCTGAAAGAAAAGTTTTCTTGATGGTTGACCATCACTCAGTAATTAGCATAGTAACAGTTCCACTACTCAGGGGCAACATTCTGGACTTGTTGCTATACATAATGTGCCTACCCAAAGCTGCCTGGCTTTGAATGGTATTCCCTCCAGGCTTCAGGCTTTATGGCTTCTCACTAATAAATGTCATTTAATGCTGGCCCCTCCAAATTCTCTCCCGTTATATTGCCAACCCGTGGACTCTCTCAGCTCTGGTGTGTCTGTAGGGAAGCTTTGTCCTAAGAATTTTACAGGTAATCCAGGTATAAACCTACTACTATTTATACAAAGGATATTTCTGTTTTTATCCCAGGTGATATGTGGCATTATATTAATTTTCCTTTTTGTTGGGGAGTGAGGACACTAGCATGTTAAAAGAATCAGAAATCCAAATATATGAATTAATTTTTCAGAGTAAAGTCTAGAAATACTAAAGGATTAAATTCAAATTATAGTACATCAAGAGCAAAAATATTTAAATATTTACTTTTTTTAATCTAAATTGCCAAAAGCCAATATACAAGTATTATATATTGGATTAAGTTAGACACCATTAATGTTTTATAGAATTGATAACAAAGAGAAATAAAATGAATATTTTACTTTTTTCCTTTAAGGAAAATAACTGGAAAAGCAAAACAAAGGTTCAAGGGGAAGGAAGGTTCAAGAAACCAAGATATAGAAAGTAATTGTATCAGAGTAACCTGTTGCTTCCAAATTTTTTACATATCTAAACCAGAAAATCATATCATGAGACTTAAATATGTGTTTACAGAACCATAGTATCAACAATCTTTAAGAAACCAAAACAAGCAGAGTCCATAAAAATATTATTTTGACAGAATAAAAATGTAAAGGTCTGTGGGTCAAAAATACAATAAGCAAATTGAAGAGAAAATGAAATTTTCTAACCCAGAAAAAAATAAACCCCATCATCAGGAAAATAGGCAATTCAAAAAAGAAATATGCAAAAGCAAAGAAGTATATAAAAATTCAATTTTATTAGTATTCAAATTAATATAATATTAAACAAAATGGATACTGTTTCCTGTTTACATACTGGGAGTAATGGAAAAAAGATAATACTTGGTATTGTTAAAGTTGCAAGGAGAGATAATATTCCCAACTATTGCTACTGGAAATATAATGTGCTATAAAACTGTGGAATGCAAGCTGATAATATATAATAAAAGACTTGAAAAATTGAAAAAGAAAAAAAAAGAAACCAAAACAAATGAAAAGGATATCAGGATTAAAATTGGCAAATATTTCCAATTTCAAAAGGTAGTCTTTATAGATTGATGAACTTGATATCAATAACCAGCAACATTTTAGAAAAGTTTATTAAAGAGATAGTTTGTGAACAGTTTTTAAAAAGCAATCATTCGTTAGCAAGCCTATGTTCATCCCTTAAAAATAGGCCATGACAACCACAGTTTCTATTCTTTTTGGTAAGAATACGAGCTATCTGTAATAGATTGGGAATCAAAATCCTTGAGTTTGTGTGGCTGTGGGCAAGTCACTTGATCTGGGACTAAATATGCCAAAGTATTTTCTCTACAAGTCAGTAATAGCTGTTTGGCTGGAAAGGTTCCATGGTGAAATAAACTACAGAAACAGTTAAACAAAGATCAATAGGTTTCATTGCAGAACTTCTCAGTCTTCAGTAAGTCCGTGTTCGTTGTCAGTTTCTGAGTGTGAGCTCTGGTGTGCAGTGTTCCTCCACTTGATTGCACCGAGAGCGGGGTCTTTGTTTTGTTTTGTTCTATTTTGTTTTCAGAGTATCTTACAGACTAATCTTCTGCAGAATGAGAAATACTATTTTGAAAATCCCCTCCAGTTCTAGTATTTTATGACCATACCATGGTTAATTATAAACTATTAAAGTCGATATAATTACTATAGCTACAAGTAAATCCCATAGTTTAGAAATGTGTCCAATTTTTACCAAATAACACAAAAACAATTAAAACCAAAATACATCATAGTTTTGATCTCTGCAATTTGCACATTAAGTTAAAGTGATTTAAAACCAATTTCAGCTGTGGCCGGTTTGGCTCAGTGGTTAGCCCGTCGGCCCACAGACCAGAGAGTTGCAGGTTCGATTCCCAGTCAAGGGCATATACCTGGGTTGTAGGTTTGATCCCTGGCCCCGGTCAGGGTCGTGCATGGAGGCAACCAATCAATGTGTCTCTCTCACATCAATCAATCTCTCTCTCTCTCTCTCTCTCTCTCTCTCTTTCCCTCCCTTTCTCCCACTCTATCTAAAAAGCAATGGAAAAATAAATTAAAGAAAAACAATTTCAGACTAAATTTTAAGGCAAATTGAGATTCAGTTAAGCTTATTTTCCTATTAGCTTTTGTTCCAGGAGTTATTGAAGTATATCTTCTGGTGGGCCATAAATCATTCAATTTGAATTGCATGTTAATTCACTTATAAAAAGAAGCCAGAGGACAAGGGGTGGGGAGTGGAGAGAGAGAGAGATCAGCTCCTTTATAATTCAGTTAGGTAATCCTGTGTCCTTAATTAGATGAGAGAACCCGTTTAACTTTATCCCACACTTGAAAGGAACTCTGAGATATGTTCCAGATACAGCATAAAGGGAATAAGCTTTAGCAGATAGGATCATTCTGTACCTAAAAACATCCTCTAATCACATTTAAATTACTAATATGCATGTTAAGTCTTATTAACAAAATACTTTATAGTATTGATCAAGATCTTCTAAGGCCAATTAACATAATTTCTACATGTACAGTATATAGATTCTGCATATACCAGTCTCTCTATTTAAAAAACAAGGGGACACGCCCTGGCTGGTTGGGCTTAGTGGTTAGAGTGTCAGTCCTCGGACCAAAGAGTCACAGGTTCGATTCCCGTCAAGGGCATGTACCTCGGTTGTGGTTCGGTCACCGGCCCTGATCAGGGTCATGTAGGGGGCAACCAAGCAATGTGTGTTTCTAACATTGATGTTTCTCTCTCTCTCTCTCTCCCATCCTCCCACTCTCCCTCCCACTCTATCTGAAGATAAATGGAAAAATATCCTTGGGTGAGAATTTTTTAAAAAGGGACTCCTCTCCCCACATCCTACTCAAGGGCCCTTGACTCTGACAAAGACTTCCAGGGAAATCTGCAGCTCCCGGAGCCTCGGGTTCCCCGTCCAGTCAGCTCTGAGAGAAGACTTTACCCTGAGTAACTCCCAACTTCTGCGTCTCTGTTTACATAGCATTTCAAAAAAACACTTCTTTGCCAAATATTTTATAATCACCTTGGTGTAAATCTAATCCTGACAATTGTCTGGCAAAAAGACAGGGAGGAGGTTGTCACCCTCCACGTTTCCAAGTGAGGATACTCAGCTGCTCAGTAAAGACTGAAGATCTTGTTTTCTGACCAGCCCACGGTGCTTCTGCTCTGCCACCCGGCTCCACACAGGCTGTGTCACGGCGTGCAGACAGCAGGGTACTCTCCTTTGATTCTGTCTCACCATGTACTTCCAGTGCCTTTGGCAAGTTACTTAACCTCTGTTCTAATTATTGTCACATGAACGCTTAGATGAGAAGAGCAGAAAGCTGAAGACTAAGGGATAAACTAGAAACAAGAGGAGTACCCCATGGTAGGGAGATGGAATATATCTCGGTAGACCAAAGCAGTTTAAAATAATAATAATACATCAGAAAATTAAGCTTGTTAAGACTTTCCTAATAGTGCTCATCCTCTGTTTTCCAAAACCTCCATTCAGCTCTTCAAACCGATTTCTTGGCAGCAGAATTTTCATGCCACTTAGTGTAAAGAGTAAGTTGTTTAAAGTACTGTCTTGAGTTCTCACTTAGATAGAGAGAAAAATTCAAGGGATCCAAGAGCTTGGAAAAGTATTCTGTGGAAATGGTAAGTGGTTTTTAGGACTTGGGTGTGCAGACATAGATTTCCTGAAGGATCTAAACAGACTCATCTTAATTCAACCTGTGGTTGGTTTCTAGCCCGAGGGGGTCTTATTATAAATCACAGTTGAGACTCTCTCTCCTGAGCAGTTGTCGCCTTCTGCTCAGAAGTCATGTTCTCCTCTTTGGTTTGGTCATGTTTTCAGTACACTTGAGGGGCGATGTTTAATGATAGTGGAATAGATGGGGATAGGTATGAGTAATACAGAAAAGGTTGACATTAATGTAAATGATACGAAAAAGTAGAATCATTGTAAAATCTGAGGATCTCCTTAACTCTATGTAGCTGCTAAAGAATTGGAGTAAAATCACTCCCAACTGTAATAATACATAAAAGTGATTATTTTCTTTACAATAGACAGAAACATTGACAGTTTGTCTGAGACTTCTCTGATTCATTGAATATCCCTTTGACCTAAGTAATACCCTTCACAAGATAATGTAAATCTTTGTCCTTATATACCTCTTAGTATCTGCCAAAGATCATTATAATTAGAGATAATACTCCCTCATTTATCACATCACTTGTGCAAAATAGACAAAGGCTAGACTGAGCAGTGACCACCTTAAGCTGTGACCCATCCCTAAAATACAGCACAGCTCAGAGTACACATTGGAAAGTCTAAAAGTACAATTCAGTTCCACATTTACTGAGAACAACCCTATTCAAGGTGCTATACTATATCATATGAATACAATAATGATTAAGAGGTGCCCCCTGTCCTAGAAGGGTTTATAATCTAGCAGGGGAGATGTCAGTAGACAATTACAAGAATATGTGGTAGATACTAAGGCAGCCTGGGAGCTTCGGGCAAAAGAAAAATGTGCTTAGACCAATCTCATTGGTTGAATGAATGAATGTGTAGAGGTATGAGAAAAACTTTCAGGAAAATAAGATGTTTGAGCTGATTCTTAAAAGCAAACAAAAAATTCCAAGATATAAGAAGTAGGGCAAAGTATTCTAGACAGACAGACTCCATGATCACAGACACAAAAGTGTGAAATCAAAACTGCAAGTATTTTGGAACATCTAGGGCATAAAGTGTTAGGTAGAAAGTGGCAGGAGATGAAGCTGAACAGGAAGAGGAAGGCCACAATTTGCAAAGTATTTTTGATATATGAAAAATGTATTTCTGAAATTTGAAAAAAATACAATAATTTACAAAGCTTATTTAAACAATAAATTCTCTTTCCTTTTTCTCCATTGTCTCTTGTTCATGAAGATTTCCACTGAAATATGATTTTATCTATGGAATCATTCCTGCCCTCTTTCACCATTTTGTATCTATCTTAAACCTGTTGGTTTCTACTTTATATTATATGTATTTGCATAAATATTTTACCTCCGTTCCCTTTCCTACACCTTAAAACCATCTTGCATTTAGGATTTTGACATAGGGCCTAGTGTCCAAGTTTCTCAACTAAATGAATTTGTGTGAAACTTTGAGCTTTTCTAACTAAGTATATTCATTCACACTTTTTCCTGAACTCCTCTGACGTAAGGTTAATAGCACA
The DNA here is from genome assembly GCA_030848825.1 of Tadarida brasiliensis. Taxonomy (NCBI): domain Eukaryota; kingdom Metazoa; phylum Chordata; class Mammalia; order Chiroptera; family Molossidae; genus Tadarida; species Tadarida brasiliensis. Next base: position 64,990,737 of record CM061261.1, on the reverse strand, counting down.
CTTTTCCCACTAGAGGGAGTGCGAGGCATTTCCTTTCACTCCACTGTTAAAGAATTCTTGTGGGTCAAGGACAAAAGGAAATCCTCATAGATATATAACTAGATCATTAACCATGGGATGTAGTTTTTAAGAGACTGTATGTAGCTTTTATGAATAGTATAAATAGAATTGTATTGAAGAAATATTTTATGTACTTGGAATTCTTTTCTGCATGGACCAACCTTTTGATGGTTCTCACCTTCTCATGCACATAAGGAAAGACCTTGACAATGTTTACCCCTACCCTTGAAAGCCAAGAAAGAATGAAGAGGGCTCGCAGGGGTGGGGAACGTCCAGCCCATGGTCTGTATAAGGCCTGCAAAATCAATACCAGTTAACATCACATGCCTCACCGAATTAGCCTGACCAAATACAGCAGGCTAATTTTTTTTTTGGTTAATCCTCACCTGAGGATATTTTTTATTTCTTTAAATAGAGTAGAAGGGAAGGAGAGAGAGAGAGAGACAGAGAGACAGAGAGACAGAGAGACAGAGAGACAGAGAAACATTGATGCGAAAAAGACATCGCTTGGTTGCCTCCCACATGACGCCAGCTGGGGCCGGGGAGCAAATCTACTACTCAGGTCTGTGCCCTCGACCAGGAGTCGAACAAGAGACCCTTTGGTCTGCAGGCCACATTCCAACTACTGCACCAAACCAGCCAGGGCTAGCTGGCTAATTTTTAACTTGATAATTTGGTAAGGCCCACGAATCATGTTATTAATATCTAAATGGTCCTTGGCAGAAAAAAGGTTTCTCACCCCTGAAAGGGAAAAAAAAAAACACCAAGCAGGTATACAGAGGATACTTAGGCCTTCTACTGGTCTAGGTAAAAATGTTTGTCCTGTCTGTTTCACCAGATTAAGAAACCACATCGTGATCTTGGCACTGATGTCTAGCAAGTATTGAGAATGTATTTGCCTCAAGAACTTTCCATTCATTTAGTTCTTGGGACCCCCACCCCACAAGACTGAATTTAAAGACACCAGCATTTGGCCCAATCACACACCAACATGACGAATTATAAGTGGAACTGGTACAATGAACCTCTTTCTCAGAAATAATAAAAACAAGCATCAGAAAGATAAACTCATTTGCTTAAGGCCACAAATCTAATTAGTTTTGAACAAACAGCAGCAGAGTGCTTTATAATAGTTTGATAACTATATTATTTCAACATAAACTCTAATTTCCAATAAACTTTTAATTTAATAAAAATTAAAATAAGTTGAAACAATCCCCAAAAGAAAAACTATTTTACAAAGATGATAGAATTCTTGCTGTGTGTGGTTTTTGCTATGTTTTGTTTTTCTAAAATAATAGCAAGACTCTGAGTTTATCACTCGATTCAAAGGAAAGAATTCTCTTTGGAAGTATGGCTGGCAAGTTTTCAGGAAATCAAGAGGTCATAGGTCTTAGGACCACATTTAATTGTCCTGATGTCACAGAGATCCAGTCTCTGAAAAAGAGTGAAAATAAAATACCTACTTTTATGCAAATTATTTCTGTTTAATACCTATGTGAATTGTTGTTAGCAAATAGGACTACCTTTCATTTAGAATCAGGGCAAAAAGAAAATAATGAATTTTATCTTGAATGTACATGTTTGGACTTAGGACATTAATACACCCTAACACACACAAATACACGTGTTCATGTGGACATGCATATACATGAATATTTCCACATTGAGCATAAAACTTACTCCTTTCCTGATTCATTTTAGCCTTCTGTCTGTTTTCTTCTCTTTCTCACCTCTTCTCCTTTCATAGTTAGGTTCAAAATTGTTAAGAGATGGTGATGAGACAGAAGCTTGGAGGAGGCAGAGAAGAGAATTTTGTAGTGGGGTACAAGAGGATAAGCAGAAAGTTGGACAAAAATGACAAGAGACTAAAAGAGTTGCTAGCAAATAGCACTGGACCCCTTTATTACCCACCTCAAGCATAATTTTAAGTGACCATAGTCCTACCAAAATTTCCTCACTGCAACCACTATCTATCAGAAAGCACATCACAGAGTAAGTAGTTACTCAATATTACCTCCAATGTTATGATTCTAAAAGAATTGAAAGTAAAAATCGAGTTTTTATTCTTATATTTGATCCAAATATCATAAATGTGATCTATAATTGGTATGATGTCACTAATACCAATGTGTCTGGATTAATAATTCATAGAATCAGAGGATTTCTGCTTCTTGGAAGGATATAGCCCAATTCTCTCACTGCAGCAACTGGAAAAAAGAGTGGAAACAACTGAACTTTTAAAAAAAGAAAACAACAATCCAACTTAAAAAGGGGCAGAGGAGGACCTGAACAGACATTTCTCTAAAGAAGACATACAATTACCAATAAACATATGAAAAGATTTTCAACATCCCTAATTATCAGGGAAATACAAATCAAAACCACAACGAGGTATCATGTTACACCTGCCAGAGTGGCTATTATCAAAAAGTCAGCAAGTGTTGGTGAGGATGTAGAAAAAAGGGAACCCTCATGCACTCACTGTTGGTGAGATTGTAAATCGGTGCAGTCGCTATGGAAAACAGCATGGAGGACCCTCAAAAAATTAAAACTAGAACTACAATAGGGCCTATCAATTTCACTTTTGCATACTTATCCAAAGCAAACAAAAATACCAATTCAAAAAGATATATGCACCCCCATGTTCATTGCAGCATTGTTTATGATGTGGAGGCAACCTAGGTGTCTACCAATAGATGAATGGATAAAGAAAATATGATTTTATGTATGTATATGTATATACATACACATATGTACACACACACACAATGGAATATTACTCAGCCATAAAAAGGAATAAAAGCTTGCTAATTACAACATGAATGGACCTAAGTGAAATAAAAAAGACAAATACCATATTATTTCACTTATATTTGGAATCTAAAAATAAAACAAAACAGAAACAAACTCAAAGTACAGAGAATAAACTGTTGGTTACCAGATGGGACAGGAATGGGTAAAAAAGGTGAAGGGGAATAAGAGGTATAACCCCCCAGTTATATAAGAAGAAAGTCACAGGGATGTAACTAATGTACAGCAAAGGAACATAGGCAATATTATCGTCATAACTTTGTACAGTGACAGATGGTTACTAAACTTTTTGTGGTGATCACACCATAAGGAATATAAATATAAAATCACTATGTTTTACACCTGAAACTAATATAATACTGTATATCAATTATACTTTAATAAAAAATAAATTAAAAACACAAACAAAAGAAAGAGTGGATAAATTACAAAAAGCATACTTTAAATAAAGCAGAGTGACATGATTGCAATGGGAATATATTAACTGGAATTCCAGATTAAGGGAAGTCTTTCCAGGGTGAGCGGCCCGTTTTCTTTTGAGAGGAAGGAGAGGGGATCTTGGCTAATTTGGGGTGAGGATTGGAGGAAAATGAAATCAGCAAGGATTCTGGCAATCAGATGGACTGACTAGACATTCGAAGTACACAAAATGAGGCCAGTTTTCTCCCAAGAGGACTCATGCTGAATTCTGACACTACAAAAAGGAGGTTAGGGAGCCAAGGAATTTGAAAGACAGAGTGAAATGTCCCATAACTTCATAATGCTTAGGAAACAAAGGCCCTTTAGAAGGCTGGGGTCTGCCCAAGACATATGATACCATTGGCATCCTCATATATTACCTGTAGAAGGATAAATCAGTACTACCACATTGGAAACCTCCTTGGCAGAATCCTGTCAAGTAAATATGTGTACACTGTGACCCAGTAATTCCACTCCTGGGCATTTACCCAAGGGAGATGGTATATACCTAGAAGCATGTACAGGAATATTTGCAGCAGTGTTATTTGTATCAGCCAAAATTGAGGGAAAACACTAGCCATATTAATAAATAAGTAGTGACATATGTACAATATAATACACAGCAAATAAAAGAACAGGTTCTCACTATTTGCACCAACATGAGTAAATCTCACAGACAACATGTTGAGGGGGGAAAAAGACCAAAAAAGAATGTACCACATGTTTCCATTTATATAGAGTTCAAAAATAAGCAAAACAAATCTATGATTATATAAGTCAGAATGGTGATTTGTTTGGGGAGGTATCAACTGGCAGGGGCATAAGAAACATGCTGGACACGTTCTGTATCAGTCTGGTGGCGCTTACTCGGCTACATACATGCACAAGCATCCATCAAGCTGTACATTTCTGTGAAATCTCAATAAAAATACAGAACACAGAGAATCATCTAATTTTAGAACTAGATAGAAGCTTAGTGATCACTTTGACCAATTTCTGTTTTACAAATGAGGAAAACAAGGCTCAGAAAGATGAAGAAGCTTGTTAATGTCATGCACGCAGTTTATTCATTTGTCCAACAAGTAATGATTGGGTGCTTGCTCTCTGCTGAGAACATGGTACTTTACAGGTCAAACAAGACAGACACATTACCTGCTTTCATAAGCCTACAGTTTAAGATGTTAAACAAATAATCTAAAAATTAAATATATAATTCCAACGTGTGAAAAATGTGAAGGGCCGGCAGGGGGTGTTTTTATCGGTTGCACCTGGAGCTGAAACTTAGCTCATCTGGCTGACAGAGTAGTGCTCTTTTGACTCCAAAATAGCGTCTTTTTCCATTAACTTTGAACTTTTTAAAAACTAGAAGTAAATCATTGCCCTTCATGAATTTATTTCCCCAGTTTTCAAACAGCAACCTTCCTTTGTAAAGAAAGCATAAGCAAAACTATAAATAAATTTAAAATGATGACTCGCTCCCAAGACTTTTCCCAAAAAATTAATTTCAGCAAGGAAGGTACTGCTAATATTATTGGACTTCAAATTTGTTTTCTGTTTGTTAAATATTCGTTCTTTAGATTCATAAATTGTATGACCTGACGATCATTGCTCAACCACTTTCCATTAACAGAGCAGTCTCTGATGCCTGTTTATTTCATATTTATGTGGATCCAGTGGTTATAAATCAGCCAACTTAGAAAACAGAACTGAGATAAGTCAATCTCAAAAACAAGCAACATATCCGTTATAAAATGAAAACACACATCTGATTTTTAACCAACTCACGGTCTATTACTTTGGGGATTTGTTTTGAAAAGCTGTGGCTACTGCTCAGTATCTGTCTGGGGCCCACCGTCTCTGCAGAATGGCTGGTCCAGTTTTCCTGTAAAAAAATCACGTCATTAGTAACTTCGGATTTCTATGATCAGAAACAACTGTAATACTACTGTCTTAAGTTTGGTTCGCTGAGAAGTAGATCCTGAGACAAAGATTTGAGTGAAAATAGTTCATTCGGGAGCTCACCCTAGGAAGCACCAGTAGGAAGAAGGCGAAGTGAGAGAGAGAAAGGAAGGGACATGCACACCTGGGACTCATCAGGCTGGCTACCCGAGGAGACTGTGGACCCAGACCAGAGCAGTCCACCTGAGAGGCAAGGAGGCCGGGGTACTTAAGCTCCAGCTCATTCATCATCTTTAGAGAGTTGTGCCTGGGGCCTCAGCTGTCCGGAGCTTCCAGCCTGCCTTTTAGGTGCACTGAGCACACAGCTATCACTAGAAAAAGCCCACAGGCCTAAGTGACAGGTATTTGCAGTAAGAAGCCATCTGTGCATAGGAAAATAGCAAATAGGGTCTACAATTCTTAGACACAGGCCAGGCATGTGGGGAAAGCACTGGTTAATTAATTAAGTAAAATCAACTAGGATCACTTGCTTTAAAAATTGAAAAGCGCTGTGGCTGGTTTGGCTCAGAGGTTAGAGCCTCGGCTGGGCCCAAAGAGTCACGGGTTCTATTCCAGTCTAGGGCACGTGCCTCAGTTGTGGTTGGTCGGTTCCCCCACCCCCATTCCGCCTTTGTTGCCGGGGTCCTGTGGGAGGCAGCCAATCGATGTGTCTCTCTCACACTGATGTTTTTCTCCCCTTCTCTCTCTCTCCCCCTCACACTCTATCTGAAGATAAATGGAAGAATAGCCTCCAGTGAGGACTCAAAAAGAAAAATTGAAAAGCATTGCCCTGGCCAGTTTGGCTCAGCGGTGGAACATCGGCCTGTGGACCTGTGGGTTGCGGTTTCAATTCTGGTCTTTGGCAGGAGGGAACAAATTGATGTGGCTCTCTCACATTGATGTTTCTCTCTCTCTCTCTCCTCCCCCCACCTTCCATTCTCACTAAAAATCAATGGAAAAATATCCTCGGGTGAGGATTAACAGAAAAAAAAATTTGAAAAGCACTATAGGAATAAAGCTTTTTTCCCTTCACTTATCACTATGGACCATCTGTGGGCTAAATCTAATGATCAAAAGAATCACTTTTCTCAATGAAAGATCACCTTGGGTCTTCATGTGGTGCAAAAGTCTTCCTGGTCAACTTTATCAGAAGAATAAGTGAACAGTAGTCATGTATGGTATCAGGGATTATATATAAAAACTATATATAGATTATATATATGCCACTTACTTTATTTTTAATTTAATGATAGAAAAAAAAAGGAAACTAAAGGAATGGCTAACCTTTATTAAAAGACATTATTTTCTAATATACTCCCCTAAGGTTAAGAAAAGGAACTATCTTTGGGATTTTTAACTATGTCATTCAACTTAAGATCATATCATTTCTTTTTTCCTCTAACAGATTAAGTCATTTGCATAATGTCATTTTCCTTGCCCCACCTCCTGATTTTTGTTAGTTACATATATATATATTTTGTTTGTTTGTTTTTATCCTCACCCGAGGACATTTTTACATTTATCTTCAGATACAGTGGGAGGGACAGAGAGAGGAAGAGAGAGAGAGAAACATCAATGTGAGAGAGATACCTCGACTGGTTGCCACTCACACGACCCCAGCCAGGGCCAGGGCCAAACTGCAACCGAGGTACGTGCCCCTAGCGGGAACCAAACCCAGGACTCTCTGGTCCACAGGCTGACACTCTAACCACTGAGCCAAACTGGCCAGGGCATGTTAGTTATATTTTTATCTTGTTAAGATATAACAATTTACATTCTTTAGCCTAATTTTCACACTTACATAATATTCACTTCCTCTTTAAGTGAAGTCACTGCTCCTCACCAGTCATTTTGTTGCAGTTTTCACATTCATACATTCTTTATTTTGATTTATGTTTAAATGAGCTGAAGTTCATGGTCAAGCAGTTTTTTCAAGAAAGGCTGTTGAGTACTGCTAACACTTAAGAATTTTTTTTAATGCTTGCCTTTATTCTTGAGTGACATCTTGGCTGGGAATAATACTCTTACTCCTGCACACTCCCTACTGGGGATCGAGCCCACATCCCGGGCATGTGCCCTGACCAGGAATCCAACCAGGACCTGAGGTCCATGGGGCGACACTCAATCCACTGAGCTACACCGGCCAGGCTCTTTTTTTATTTCTGTAAGATGAGCCTATCACTTCTGAGAGAAATCCCTTTCCTGTTTTACCTATTTCTTCCCAAAAGCCATTTCCATTACCCTAGCCTGAAGACAAGTGATAAAGTCACCCACTCATTTGTCTCTCCCCACACCCGGGCCAGGAATCAGTGAACTTATCTCTGTGGCTTCCAAGGAGAAGGAGAAAGAAGTGGACTGCCACACTCTGTGGCAATCTTCTACTTTGTTCCCTCTGGAGTTTCCTGTTTCTTCCCTTAGCACTCACTTTTTTCCGGTAATGGATGGAGTCTTTTCTATTGATAATTATTTTTGTTGGTTCTTTACTGCTTTTGTTACCTCTGTTACACACACAGGTATTCTGTCAGGCAGTTCTATTCTTTCAGCTTGATATAGATATTCCTAGAATGTATATTCTTAAGCTCCTTTGATAATTCAATACTCATAAAGTTCAAGATCGGTGACTCATGGATTCTTGTCCCCGACAGCACTCATTCACCACCTAGGATATACAGGATGTGACAAAAGTAGGTTTATAGTTGTGAGTACATGACACAGAGTTTATTCTTTATTATTATTTATGAATTATTGTATTACTTGTCATATGAACAACTGTAAACCTACTTTTGCCACTTATTCTCTCTGTGACTCAGTGTGACTTCATCTGCAACAATAAGATCTTCCTGGCTGCACCTATTGTGAGGTAGTAGCAATGGGACAAATGAGGTTATGTGTAGCAACATATTTGAGAAAACTTCTTCACCCTCAAGATAGAGCCCGGCCGGTGTGTCTCAGTGGTCGAACATCAACCCATGCACCAAGAGGTCACCGGTTCAATTCCCGATCAGGACACATGCCCAGATTGTGGGCTAAATCCCCAGTGGGAAGCATGCAGGAGGTGGCCAATCAATGTTCTCTCTCATCAATGTTTCTATCTCTCTCTCCCTCTCCCTTCCTCTCTCTCTAAAATCAATAAAGAAAAAAAAAATTTTTTAAAGAGAGATATTATCATAGCTTCCACTTTATCCATACCGGAACTGAACTATGTGCTAAATATTTATTCTTTACTGTTGGGTAATATAATGGCAAAACTAGTTACCAGAGTTTTCAGAGATTTCATTTTCTACTCTATTTTACTAGAATAGCTATTACAGTGAGTAACTTAAAAATTCCTTCTTTTTTGTGTTGTTTTTGCATAGAGACCTAAACCTTGAAAATACGCCAAATAGTATAAATTCAATGATTATTTTTAAGTGGTTGATTGATTGATTTGTGACCTGAAATCCTACCACAAGGGAAGACTGAGTAGCTGATTAAAATTGAAAAAAAGAAGAAGAACATGAAGCCCAGAAAGCATTAAGTTGTTTTGTACCTATTTACAATACTGTTCACACTGGATAGATTATTACAGAAAAAGCAAAGTCACATAAAGGGATTTCTTTCCTCAGTTCTACCCCAGATGCATGGAAAGTGAAAAGTGGACAGCTGAACACAGAGTGGGAGGCCATGTGTTTTACCAAGTATATCAGGAAGATAAAATGATAACGGACATTAAGTAAATATTCCCACTAATTCCTAAGACCAAAAGCTGTGTGCTGGTTTATGATAATAACCAGGAGAAGCCCACCTTAATCCTATGTCAAAGGACACTCTGTTGGCCCCTTTGAACCTAATAACTTTATCTTTATACTGAGATACAAGTAAAACTTTAATGGGTGTATTTATTTTTATGACTGAGCTTCTTAGGATTCTGCCATCATAGCACCTACCTACTGAGTTCAGAGTCTGCTTAACTTTCTTCTTCCAAGAACTTGCCCATATCTGTGTTTCTTGCTGTATAGACTTTCCATCTCAGAAAGACCATAAAGGACACTCAACTTTGCAGATCCACTTATCTTTACTTTCTGAGATCAAAAGACCACTTCTTAGCTAATGTTCTTTTCTGTTCAAGCCTCAGGAACCATCATCCCTCAGCTTTCCTTAGACAGTGAAGGTTCATTCAAGAAGCACTTTCCCAGGTTATGATGTCTAGGAATTTGGAAAACAGTCTTGGGACACCTCGTGGTGCCATATGAATGTAAGATCCACATATAGAAAGAAACACAACTATAGGACATAAAACACTTTTTCTTAAAATGACAACATATTTGAAAGTAGGATATATTTTATTTACAAATAACATTTAAATACAGAGGTTAATCAGATGTTTCCAAAGATCCCCAATATATTAGCACAAACACAAAAGAGAGGAAAGATAGCATGTTTATATGTTTCTGCCGTATGATAGCAAGATCCAAGGTTGGTTATATCCAGAAGGCTTAGTAGACATAGTGCCAGATTACTTGCAAACTACAAGCATTGCATTTATATTTTATGAATTAATACTCCTAAATAACTTTCCTCAATACCCTCATTCCTACTATCTACATACACTGTGCAATTATATCACATCAATCATATGCCTTCAGTTCAACTTAAACTCATTTTTTGATTGTCATGAGTTCTGTTAAAAAAAATTATGAATAAACAATATTTAAATTTTAAGCCCTCTACTTTCTCCCACAGCCATTCTCCCTGTGAATTTATTCCATCTGTGCATTGTGTGAGATAGTCTCGCAGAGCTGATAACAGCTTGTTTTCATTCACATACTATTATCAATAGTATCCATTCTGGGAAATGTAACATTGGAGTTTAACAAATATATCTTAATATCAGTCATACTTTATATGCAAATACTTGGCTTTTTAAAAAAAAAAACTATCAAATATAGCCATTGATACTCTGAAACCAACAGGTGTTTTTCACAGGTCAAATTCTTCCTCTTTCCCCAGTAACACCAACTCAATAACTGTTGTGAAGCTCAGGAAATGGGATTCTAAAAACTCCAGGAAGATCTGCTTTATCCACCTGGGAATGAAGCAGAAGTCATGCTGTTGCAATAGAGAGCGTCATTCGTACACACTCATCTCTCTCTGCGACTACATTCACAACACTGTCGCTTTATTGTTCCCACTGAATGTTCACACTTCGGAGAGTTTAATGGTTTTCCCGTGTTAAGTGTTACTCATTCATGATATGTATGATTTTCATAATCTCAAGAAAATGATTCTAATTTGTGGTTGGGAAAAGAAAAGTTCTTATTAGCAAGGTACTAGTGCAAATGCAGTGTGATGACGGCACAGCATTTACAGGCTGCAGAGATCTTTACAAGGACACTGAACCCCAGAATCAGACCCTAGTGTGTCTCTCAGATGGAATCTACAATTCTAATTGCTATGTATGGGGCTGCGAAAGAACTGAGTCATTGACAACTTATGCATGTAGATGTACTTGTCTTATTTTAATTTTGAGATGCAAAAAGAAATCCATAATATTTCCAAAGGATTTCTGCACAGAAAGTAAACACCAACTATCAAACAACTGAAATGAAAAGACCAAGTTCTTAAAAAGCTAACCTCCTCCTTTTTCAAAGGTAATATAAATATATGTCTTGATAAGATCCTGATTCAGTCTTAGAATTTGCCTTTGCTTAATTTGACCTTCAATTCTATATTTGAAGGTGACTGAAACTCCATCCTTTCCTCTTCTCAGCAAGTCTTTTAAAACTGAAATGAACACAGTACTATACTCAGTATTACAGCAAAAAGGACTATTGGTTAAATTCACAGAAAGAATGCGTAAGAGGCAGAAGTTAATAAGACAGAATTATGCTTTTAAAAAGAACTTTAAAAATGAATTATGTTGCAAAACTACTTTTGCAATTACAGTGTCATGTTTGGCTCCACAGTGTTTTGGAGGCACTGCATTAATATAAACAAAATCATCTAATGCACTTTTTCAAAACAGTGCTTCTCAGCCAGGGCTAGTATGAATTCATTCTACTGCTAGGTGCCAATGACACTTTGGTTTGCTTCACTGGCAACATTTTGGCGACGCATCCTATAGTAAGAGGAAGGCTGGAAGACAAGCATATGACAAGAGTCAAATCCATTGTGTTACTTCTTTTCATGCTTCTTGGTTAATTCCCCCACGCCCAGCTGGAAGCTGCCCGGGTTGTCACTGCCTCTCTCCTCCCTCTGCCGACTCTCCTGGGAGACCTGTCGCACAGCCCGCAGGATGGCATTCTGCACAATCTGTTTGCTGGCGTTTTGCAGCTTCACCTCTTCAGGCTCATTTCCAGGTTTCTCACCTAGACAAAAATATGCAAGGGCAGTGAAAACAACAAAATTTCAGGAACTGTGACAGGAAGGGGCAGGTAGGAAAAGTGAAAGGGAAGGTGAGACTATAAGAATATACTAGGGTGGCCCAGTTAATTGTGAGGAATTCTCTGTAGCACATACGGCTCTTGCCTCCCTTTCTCCCTTTCCAATAGAATCTGCATTTGTTTGCCCCCGTAATGTTCCCAACGTATATTCTCACCATCCCAGAATCCTCTGCTGCTAGCAGTGGTAACAAGACATAGTCTTGGCCAATGAAGGCCTCTGGGAAAGTTTTTGGAAAGTGACAGGCTCATATCCCCTTTGGCCTTTGGCACCTTCCCTGGAATGCAGACATAATGCTTTTAGGTGCTTAGCCATCTGACAATCAGCATGGAGATGAAAGCCAACATTCTGGGCAGAGTTGGGGAGAAAATGGGAGTCCAGTTTTGAAAGCATCATTGAGTATCTGCACCAGCCCTGGACCAGGTACTTTTGGACTTGATTATGTGTGAGGTACATAAATTCCTTTCTGTTTAGTGCACTATTAGTCAGGTTTTATGTTGCTAGCACCCAAACATATGCCTAATAGATATGAGCTCACTGGGGCTGAAGAAAAATAGCTTATTACTGAATTCATATTAAACTCAATCCTGTTCCTATAATAGTATCCCAAGGAATGAAGCCATTCATTCATTAGAATCTGTCCTCTGTTATCTAGAACAGTGGTGGGCAACCTTTTTCTGTAGAGGACCAGGTAGGAAATATGGGGGGCTGTGGGCCATATCACCTCTATAAAAACCACTCAGCTCAGCTGTTGTATCATGAAATCAGTTATAGACAATACATCAATGCATGCGTATGGCTTTGTTCCAATAACCCTTTATTTACAAAAAAAGAAAAAGAAAAGAAAAGAAAGAAAGAAAGAAAGAAAAAACATGTTGCGGGCCAGATTTGGCCCCTGGGCCATAGTTGCCACCCTTGATGTGGAATGGTGGGAATTTTCTCATTAAAAGGCAAAGCAATCAACCCAACACTGATTCTTCCCCTTCTTCCTTCGTTAAAAACCTTGATTTTATCTGGCCAGCTACATAACTAGGCATAGGTAAGTTCTAACCAATGGGTGGAAGCTCTTTAGTGAAAATTCTACAAAAGGTCTTTGAAAGGAAATAGGCAGATAAAGGCCCTCTCCTAGGTAAAGGTAACGCTCCCATTCTGCCGCCAGCAGCTCTGACACGTGGCTGTCATGACATGGGCTCTTGCTAACCATAAGAGAACCTTTAGAATGGAAACCATTCTCATGGATTTGGAAGAAAAAAGTTAGAAGGAGCCTGAGATTCCAATGACCATATTAGACCATATTAGTCCTTGGCTGCTCACCTCTAGGCCTCTTTCGTGTTAGAAAAAAATAATATAGTTTATCTAAGGCAGTGTTATTTTGGATTTTCTTTTATTGTGCATCAAACTTATTACTAACTCATACACAGCAGAATGATCATGAATCTAACATTTGACTAAAGTGCAATCGTGAAAATTTTAAATTCCACCTGCTTATATTTATAGTGACAAATAAAATGGGCATCCTTCCTTGTTCAAAATCATCTTTTCAAATGTTTCCTCTATTTAAATATTCTGCTACCATGAAAATGTATTTTAAATGGGCGAAGGGTGGTTTTCATCAGGATTGATTCATGAACAACAGAATTTATACATCCGTAAGAACAACATCGCATAGGAGAATATTGAGTCATTCTGGAAGACCAGACAGCTCTCATCCCTTTAGACATATAATTGTCATTTACTCATCATTTGTGTCACTAGCACATCTCCTGAGGGATTTACAATCTAATAAATAAGGCAAGATGAATCTATTCAAATCTAGAGAACAATACTCATTCTCCTCCCTGCCCCCAAAAAGCAGGATAAAATCAGCAATCTACAACAAACCAAGCAGAGAAGGAGTCCAGAGCTATAATGTATAACAGACTGAAACTTTAAAGCAACAGAGAAGAATACTTTAAATATCCTCTGTAGAAAAAGAGTGAACAGTAAAATTAAGAGACACAAGGGCACAGCAATTAACAATGTATTTTAAAGTACTTCAGAGCAGAGTTCAAGTTTTGTCTGACACTCATAGCTGTGTGATCTTGAGCAAGTCAGCTTGCCTCTCTAAGCTTGTTTGCACATCTGTAAAATGGGCAAGTAGTACCTATTTGAGCATGGTTGCTAGAGAACTAAGTGACATAACAGCTATTCAGCACTTAGTGTAGTTCCTGAGCACTTAGTGTCCACATTGTGTATTGGTTGAGGTATAAACTAGGCTGTTATAACAGAGAAGCTCAAAACTAGAGCAGCTGACTCAAGGGATAGATATTTATTGCTTTCTCACATAACAGCTCAGAGGTACCCCAGTGTGTAGGTGGCTGTGCTCCACCAGGTTATCTAAGGACTCGACTTCCTTTCATCTTCCTGCTCTGCCATTCCCAACTCTATTGCCCTCAACTGCATGAGTGGAGCTGGTTAACTAATATGCCATTTGGGGCTAGAAGGTAGTCAAAGAGGAAATGGAGAGAAAGCAATTTCCTTCTACAGAATTGTCATAGAAGTTGCAAACATCACTCTGCTCGCTTTCTGTTGGGGAAAACTGAATCATGTGATGGTCACATCTAGCCACAAGGGAGACTAGGAAATATAGTCTCAAGCTGGGCAAACATATGCCCTACTAAAACTTGGGGATGTTCTAATGCTAAAACAAAGAAGCAATTAAGGATTTTTAAATTGATTTTTTAGTGAGAGATAGGGAGAAAGAGAGAGAGCAAGAGAGAGAGAAACATCCAGGTGAGAGAGAAACATCAATCGGTTGCCTCCTGTGCACACCCCAACCAGGGATTAAACCACACCCTGAGTATGTGCCCCGACCAGGAATCGAACCTGGCACCTTTTGGTGTATAGGATGACACTCCAACCAACTGAGCCGCACCAGTCAGGCAGTAATTAAGGTGTTTTGTTTTGTTTTTAATTACTTTCATGCAAGGGCCAAGGCTCAATTGAAAAGGGAGAGTATATACTTGTAGCAGGTCAAATCTGATCCTCAGAGCGCTCTGTGTACCACTGGACAGCATAAGTGTGTGGACCAAGTCCAAAATGTTCATGTTTGCTCTTGGAAAGAGTATGTTTGCCAAACCACATATGTTTTAACTCTAAAAGCCCCTGTGGTACAGCTATTTTTCTGTCTTTGGATGAAGGAAGGAAGAAGGGATATGAGCAAGCTGTCTTTAAAAATAAAGACAGAAAAGAAAATCTCTAAATTTAGCTGTGGCCTAATATTTGAGTTAAATTGTCATGTCCTTATTCATCCATTATGAAGATAAATTGATTAAAAAGTCAAAGGCATTCTGTGCCAAGCTGTGTCAGGAGGATCTCTTTGGTGACTTGCAAGGTTGGTTTAACCCTCACTATTCTCATTGCTGCTTTACTTTGGGTCATGACTATCAATCTGCAGTGGAGGGTATGGGACAGAAAGAGTGGCAACTAGTTGGAACAAAGAAAGGGAGTAGTGAAGGTGATGGTGAGCCACCCAGAGCACTTAGACAATAAAGGCAAAAAAAAAAAAAAAGTTATATACAGAAGCACAAAAGATCCTGAATAGCCAAAGCACTCCTGAGAAAGCAGGAGGCATCACACTTGCTGATTTCAAGCTATATTATAAAGTTACAGGAATCTAAACAGTATGGTACTGGCACATAAAAACAGACACATAAACCAAAGGAACAGAATCAAGAGCCCAGAAATAAACCAAAAACATATACAATCAACTAATATTTGACAAGGGAGTCAAGAATATTCCATGGAGGAAAGATTGTCTCTTCAATAAATGATGCTGGGAAAATTGGATATGTACATGTTAAAGAATGAAACTGAACCCATATTTGACATCACTAACAAAAATCAACTCCAAATAGATTAAAGACTTAATATAAATCCATAAAACTCCTTTAAAACATAGGAAAAAAGCTCCCTACCATAGGTCTTGGCAACAATTTTTTGGATATGACATGTAAAGCACAAACAACCAAATAAAACTAAAAAGCTTCTGCACAGCAAAAGGAATTAATAACAAAATAAAAAGGAAACCTACAGAATGGGTGAATATATTTGAAAATCATATATCTGAAAGGTTTAATATCCAAAATATATAAAGAACTTATAAAACCCAATAACAGAAAAACAAATAATCCAATTAAAAGGGGCAAAGGAACTTCAAAGAGGATATACAGATGGCCAACAGGCACATGAAAAGGTGCTCAACATCATTAATTATTAAGGAAATGCAAATCAAAACCATGACATACCACCTCATGCCTATTAGAATTGGTCACCAAAGAGATAAGAGATAAATGCTGGCAAAGATGTGCAGAAAGGGGAACCCTAGTGCACTAGTGGTGGGATCATAAATTGGTACAGCCACTATGGAAAACAGCGTGGTGGTTCCTTCAAATATTACAATTAGAAATACCATATGATTTGGCAATTCCATTCTGAGTATTTATCTGAAGGAAACAAAATAAGTATCTTGAATAGATATCTATATCCCCATGTTCATTGAAGCATTATTTACAACAGCCAAGACATGGAAACCACCTAACTGTCCATCAATAGATGAATGAATTTTTTTTAAATATGGTAAATAATATACAATGGAATGCTATTCAGCCATAAAAGGAAGGAAATCCTATCATTTTTGATAACATGAATGTACCTTGAGAACATTATGCTAAGTGAAATAAGTCAGACAGAAAAAGACAAACACTGTATGATCTCACTTAAATGTGAAATCTAAACAAACAAACACAACCTCATAGGAAAAGAGATAAGATTTGTGGTTACTAGACGTGGGTGATACAGAATGGGGGAACTGGATAAAGGTGGTCAAAAGATACAAACTTCCAGTTATAAGATAAATACATACGGGGGATTTAAAATACAATATGATGACTATAGTTAACATTGCTGTATGGCATATTTAAAAGTTTCTAAGAGAGTAAATCACAAAAGTTCTCATCACAAGAAAAAATTGTATTTATTTTTTCTTGAATCTATATGAGATGACAGATATTAACTAAATTTGTGATGATCATGTCCCAATATATGCAAGTCAATCATTATGCTGTACACCTTAAACTTTCGCATTGATGTACATCAATTAAATCTCAATAAAACTGAAAGAAAAATGTTATGCAAACCACAGAAACTTACTGTGTGTTAGGCACTTTGGCAGGCAAAGAAAATACTCTTTTTGGGGGGGGAGAGGAGGTTACTATGGGGATACATGTGTCATAACCATATAACATAGAAGTATCTGACTGAGTTTTGAATTATAATTCAGTAATTGGAATAATCCGATATAACTCTAGTAATTGGATTATCTATGTTATTCTCTGCCATCAGAGATTTTCAACTCTCCATCAGCCTCTGGCATCTAACAACTCTCCCTTCTGAAAGTCTCCCCAACTTCTTGGCATTTACTTACTCTTGCTTCTGCTTATTCATTATCCTGCCTTTTCTCTGAGGGTATTTCAACTAAGTTCTTCTCGCAACTGCCTTGACTCTTGCCAAATCTTCAGCTGAAATTCCTGAGAGAGAACCTGAAAGACTCAGCACACCACGGTTATCCCTGAAAAACAGCGTGGGTCAGTGTGGCCCAGTTAGCTGCGGCCTGAGGGGTTGGATCAAGAGGTCAGAACACAACTACTTAGGAGGAGGAAGTCACCCAGGCCCCTGCCTTGGGAAGGCACTGAGGCCAGACCAGGAATTTTCACGACTGGCTTCCTCCACTGTAATAACTGACCAGTGCTCCTATAGCATTCACTTGAAAGGAAAGGGTATTTGAGAGTATCCCGGTACAGACCTTTAATATAAGTAAAGTGTGCGAAAGCGCATTACAGCCAGCAGAAGGCAGAGCCAGACACAAAAATCCTGCATTTTGCCATTTACTTATATGTACTGCATTCATTTGAAATTAATAAATCATCTACATGCTGTAGGTGGCCAATTGCCTAGTTTTAAATGATGCAAATGTCCTCCAGCCTAATTAGCATTTACAAGATCATTTTGGTATTTCACAAAAGAAGATAAATTGATTTAATTAGCTTTCAATTCTAAATGTCCAATATAAATACAATGAACTCAAGAATGTGATGTAACTAAATTTGCATTCTGAGTCTTTCCACTTCAAATCATTATTCTCCTTCTGTCTCCCAACACCACACACACTCAGACATCCCTGTGGCCATACTTGTGTGTGACACCCAGCCCACCCCATGGGGGCCAGCCTTGCGCAGACTCCCCTGCACTCTATGTTCTCCTCCCTCCCCTCATAGCCCTGTTCTGCATGCCATTTCACCCACCCCAGGGGAAGGTGTCTGAGGAACTCAATTGCAATGCAGTTAATAATTGGTCTTAATTCCTTATTTATATCCATTAAAATCGTGCTTCTATTGATCATAGGGAGATCTTCCTGATAAAAAATTACATTGTTTTCTCCCCTAAGAACCTAAGTGCCACTTGCTTCTATTACATTAACCCCATTACATCCCAGTGAGGTGGGCTTTGGAAAAGGCCAGTGTTCCCACTGTGAGACAGAATCCGATTAGTGACATTCCCTCGATCACACAGGGAATGTGGCAGAGGTTTTGTCGTAAACATTGTCTCTATCACTGTCTTCCTCACTGGCTCACTAAAGATGCAAATGACAGAAGTCCCCATCAGGGCAGGATAGGGCTCAGCCACCACTCCTGCCCACACTCTCCAGTACGCAGTGCTGCTGAGGGTGACCATGGAGCATATTTTTATCTTCCCTGCTGATTGCTTGAGACTGTAAAGACAGTCTTATCATTCACCAATGACTATCCTGTAAAACACAGAGAACAAGAACTAACTCTGCTCCCTTAATTAATGAAATGATAGTCTATTTTCCAGCTCTATAACTACAGGAATTTTTCATGAAGAACCAGACATTAGATCTCATTCATCTACACGGATAGCTAACAAAGCCATCTCGTTGCCCTGCTTTGCCACTGAGCAAGCTAAAGTTATGTGACTTCCCAGAGACAGAAAGTCACAGCCTCTGAGTTTCCAGCTTGCTTCTGAACCAACCAAACCATGCTGCATCGCCGTTCCCATAACCAAACAGAAGCAGCAGTTTAGAGTTTCCAAAAGGTAGATGTGAGCCACGGAAGGCAAGACAGGTGTTGGCAGGTATCGGGCACGTCTGAGTTATATTTGAGTGATGCCCCACTATTACCACCACCGCCTCTATCAAATCGCGAGGCCCGTCACTTCCGAATGTGGCAGCTACTCTCATAAACTCTACAGAATCTTCATTAAAACGTCCTATAGAGCAAGGTAAGATGAACCAGAAAGATATTTACCGAGCATCTGTATGCAGGGTATGGAGGAGAGGTTACATAGGTCACCAGGCCAAAGTGCTTCATTCATTCATGCACTTGTTCATAAAAGATTTACAGAGCACTTACTACACAACAAACATTAGGCTGGGTATTAAAGGTTAAAATGTTGAGCAAACAGTCGTGATGGATCCTGCCTTATTAGAGTTTACAACCTAATGGAAGAGTCTGGTGTTAATCAAATAACCACACAGGTTTATAATTTTGAACTGTGATACGTGCCATGAAGGGAGCACAGGGAGCACATTTCAAGAAGAACTGATCTATTATGGGCGTCAGGGAAGGAAGTCTGGTGGTTAATGCCTTTCTAACTTACAGGTTAACAAGGCATTAATCAATAAAAGGAAGGTGATGGGAGCAGGAAGGGAAGAACACATCAGGCAGAAAGATCAACCCAATCTATGCCACACAGAGTAACTGGAGAGTCTGGGGAGAGTTATGTAACTAAGGTGGGACCATGTAGGATTTGGAGAAGGCCTTGAAAGACAGATGAAATTTGGAAACGCCAATGGGAAAAGAAAGGGAATTCTTTCTCTGGCCTCAGGAGGCAGGACAGACACATGCTGCATGCACTCACAGTGTTCTAGAAAGCTTTCACCTTGTTGAACTGTTGCCTTATTCAAGAACACAGCTTAATAATCAAAATAAGCCAGTCAGAGAAAGACAGGTATTACATGATCTCACTTATATGTGGAATATAATGAACTAAATAAGCAGATGAACAAAATAGATCCAGAGACATGGAAGTAGGGAACTGACTGACAAAACTCAGAGGGAAGGGGGTTGGGGTGGGAAGAGATAAACCAAAGAACTTATATACATATATGCATAACCAATGGACACAGACAACAGTACAGTGGAGGCAGGATGGGGGGGGTGGTAAGGGGGCGAGGAGGAGGGTGTCAAAGGAGTAAAAAAGAGGGACATCTGAAATAAAACAATTAAATATTTTTTAAAATAATAAAATAAAATACATCAAAATTTTTTTAAAAGAACACAGCTTAATTTATTCTATATAACTGCACTGCAATGCATTATGTTTAGGAAATCTGTAAGGAATGGTCCCAATAAAACTTGAAAAGGAAAAGACAGTTTTTTAATCTAGAAAACAAATTTGAATATTTTGCCACGAAGAGCAAAGGTAATTTTGAAAAAGAACACCAAATAGGGAGGACCTAGTTCAGCAGCTTTCAATATCAGGTGTGAAGCTTAGTACAGTCATGCCCCACTTAACGGTGAGGATAGGGTCTGAGAAAAGCATCATTAGGTAATCATTGTGCAAACACTGTAGACTTACACAAGCCTAGATGGCAGAGCCCACCACACACCTAGACTACATGTCATTTCCTGTTGCTACAAGCTTGTCTGCACGTTCCTGTACAAACCCACAGGAGGCTGAATTGAGCACAGGAGAAACCAATGCAATCAGGGGACGCAGTGAACACTGTGAGGCTGCTGCAGAGTAGCTTAGCGCAGTGTTTTACAGCAAACACTTTTAATAAGAAGAGAGAGTACACTCAAAGAACAATCAAAAAATGCAGTATAGCAAATACATAAACCAGTAATAGTCATTTATTTTTATCATCAAGTATTCTGTACTGTACATAATTGTATGTGCTATACTTTTTAAAAATATGCTTTGATTGATTTTTTTTTTAGAGAGATAGAAACATTGATGTGAGAGCAAAACATCGATCAGCTGCCTCCTGTATGCCCCCTACTGAGGACCGAGCCTGCAACCCAGGCATGTGCCCTGACCGGGAATTGAACCAGGACCTCTCAGTCCATGGGATGGTGCTCAATCCACTGAGCCACACCAGCTGGGCTGTGCTATACTTTTATACTACTGGTAATACAGTAGGTTTGTTTACACCAGTCTCACCACAAACATGTGAGTAATCGGTTGCACTGTTATGATGGCTACAGTGTCACTAAGTCATAGGAATTTTTCAGCTCCATTATAATCTTACAGGACCACCACTGTATATGTGGTCCATCATTGATGTAACATCATCATGTAGCACATGACTGTAATTAATTAAGTGTAATGTTGACATAAGGATAGAATAATTGACTAATAAAATAAAACAGAGAGTCCACAAACAGCCTTACACACATGTGGTCACCTGATTTATGAACAGGACAGTGCAGTGCAGTGAGGGAAGGGTAGTATTCTCAAGCAATGGGGTTGGGCCAAGTAGTTTTCATACACACACACACACACACACATACACACACACACACACACACACACACACACACACACACACAAAGAAACTTTGACGACCTCAAACTATGCATAAAAAATAGTTCCAGGTGACTTTCATATCAATATTTGAAAAGTAAAACAATCTGGAGCACAGAGAAACTTTAGGGCAGTGAAAATACTCCATATAATACTATAACAGTGAATACAAGTCATTATACATTTGCCCAAAACCAGAGAATGTACACCACCAAGAGTGAGCCCCAGGGTATAAACTGTGGACTTGGGTGATAGTGTGCGTCAGTGTAGGTTCATTGATTGTAACAAACGCACTGCTCTGGTGGGGGATGCTGATGACTAGGGAGGCTGTAGGGGGTGTACACGGGAAATCTCTGTACCTTCCCTTAGATTTTGCTGTGACCCTAAAACTGCTGTAAAAAGAAAATAGTCTTTAAACGGCTATCAAGCTTTTAGAAGAAAATATTTAAAAATATCTTTATGACCTGGGAGCAGGCAAAGATTTCTTAAACAGGACACAAAAGTAACAACCATCAAGTAAAAATTTGATGAATCAGGCTACATTGAACTGCATGGGTTTGTCATGGAAACACCACACACGTGCACACACACAGAAAAAGGCTTTTCAGTTGAGGTGGGAAAAAATGCTATCTTGGAAATGCTTTAAGTATTTAATTTTCTGAACACTTAGATAACACCTCAGTCAAGATGGTTATGAGTTCAGAGAGACCCAAAAGGATGTTCTGAAGACCACACAGGTTTCTGCAAAATTGAGCTACAGGCTTTTCTGCTGTCATCCCGAGGACTCCGAAAATCACACTCCTCCCAGTTCCTGGCTTCTTGCTCTCAGTAGAAGCTCCAGAATTTCCATGAAGGGAGGATTAGAAACAGCAATCAGAGAAAAGGGAAAACCAAGAATTTGTCCTGAAACTAGGGTGTACATGACTTTACACAGGACTGCTAAAATGAACCATTTTCCATATGAAACAAAGGATGAGGCTAACCAGCCTCTGTGACAGCCATTGCCCGCCTTCTCACCTTCAACCAGCTCACTTCAGAGTGGCCCACCCTCCCCTCCCAGAGCCACCAAACAAACCTGGTTGGCCCAAACTGTGGGCTCCTGCCTTCCTGCCTCGGGGATATGCCAGAAAGGGAGAGTCTGGAAATCTGGAAGTCAGGTATATAGGTGACAGAAAATATAGGCACCATTGGAGCCTGTGTATTAAAGCAACAATACTAGACGTGAATACAACACAGAACAAACCTTGGAACCCTGGGATCACATACTCTTCCCACCCTCAAAGCCAGGTCTTCACCCCCAGACCCTACCTCCACCCTCAGAGGCTCTGTGGCCAGTCCGCCACCTCCCCAGCTGTGCCACGGCCGGTTCTGCAGCCTCTGCTGCCCCTTGGTGGCCACTCCTAGTGTTGCTACAGACTCAGGGACAGGACATCCTTTGGCAGAAAGCAGGCTGCCCTGATTCCAGGGTGGGTAGTGTGTGTGTGTGTGTGTGTGTGTGTGTGTGTGTGTGTGTGGTGTGTGTGGTGTGTGTGTGTGTGCGCGCTCACAAATGTGTGGGTGTATGAGTGTGTGTGGATATGTCAGTGTGTAAATGTGTGTGTTAGTATAGGGGAAATCCTTGGAAGCCTCATGAGACAAGGATGTGGTTTTATCTTATCAAAACACTTGGAACACCTAGCACATCATGATACTTTCTGACCACAAAAACTCACACTGGCCATTTATAGATATGCCCTCCCAAGAGTTCTGAAGCAGCTGGAAATATAGTCCAGAGGTTTCCTGTCTCGATTCAGATGAAAATTACTTGACCTAAATATTTAAGATCTCTTAAATATTTAACAAGATATTCCAAGTTCCTCGGCAAAACTAGCCACATGCTCTCCTTTCCTGCCCACTGTGGAAAGGGAGGGAGGGAAGGATAAAGGAGGGAGGGAGAAAGGAATTGATATTAGCTTTTAGAGTGATTTTAAATAAATGCTTAAAGAACAAAAATCTTCTCGTACTGTCCTCCCTTAAACGAACATCATAATCTTCACAATCGTCATTTTTCTGCTAAAGAAGGTATCAAATCCCAGCTGTGACAAGTCATCATTTAACTAAACAGTACTTCCAAGTTAAGTCATCCCTGGAGGATGTGAGTACATAGCAAGAATCTCAGGAGGAGATTATGCTCTGACATAAAGTAAAACCTTTCTATTCTCCTTGAAGGAGCAGCCCCCACCTTTTAAAATAACTCCTTTGTAATGTCGAAATATTTTACCTATTTCCTCATGACACAGTGACAAAAAGAGGCTATGAATTCAGTAGTGCTTTTAGATAAATTTAAATGGTATTAATAATGACAGCCTCCATATACATTTGAAAATTGCAGGAGTTAGGGAAGACTGTATATTCCAAGCACAGGAGTGTGATGAAACGTGGCATCCCCGTCCCTTGAAACAGCTCCATGGCTCCCAGGGTCCTTCATGCTCCCACACAGGCTGGAGATGCAGAAGTAATAAAAATCAGGCAGGTGTCTTAAACTAATTACTAATGATGGAACACAGGTAGCGGCCAGGCTTGGTGTGGAACAAGAAGCTTTCCATGAGCTGTCCTCAGATCCTACCCTCTATTCCTAGTCATGCATGAAACATTTATCAGATGCCTAAATGTGCCAGGTTCGCACAAGAGAGGCCAAATCAAATTTTTACCTTCAGGAAGGATATGATGCCTAAGATTTCTCACAGTTTTAAGTACCATAAAATATTTTAAGACTTTAAAGGTTAGCAGAGATAAAGAATCAATTCTCTCCATTTTTCAAGTGGAAAAATGGAGGCCCAAATATTGCATAGAAGCACTCACTTGGGGTCCTACTGTGTAAGTCCAGAGCTGGGATTAGAACTGTATGCTCTGGAGCCCTTCCCATGACACCCTGCTGTTGCAAAGTCTTCAGGAAGGCAAGGGGTTGGCAGCTAGCAGTAGGGCCCAAAGATGATTTATTTCTCTGCACAAAATGGGAAACTCATAAACACATGCCCTCACTCGCTTCCTAATTTTTGTTTTTTTTTTTTTCACATCAAATCACCATATTGTTATTACATCTTCTCCTTGTCCTTCCACTTGCTCCCCTGATGGCAGCCAGAGTGACCTTTTTAAATGGAAATCCAATGTGTCACTTGATGACTCAAAACCTTCCTTGGCTTCCTATTGCAGTTGGGACAAAAGTTCAACCTCTCACCAGGGCCTTTGGGACCCTGCTGACTAGGCATCGGTCTCATGTCCCACCTCACACCCTCTCTCCTTCTCTCACTTCACTTTGTATTCAATTCATCACGGATAAGATCTAGCTTTAAATGTATGAATGACCTGATAGCACTTACTATGTTCTTAGTCTGTTTGGGCTACTATATAGGTTGAGTGGCTTATATAATACATCAAATATTTATTTCTCACAGTTCTGGAGGCTGGAAGTCCAATGTCAAGGTGCTGACAGGTTCAGTGTCTGGGGAGGGCCCAAATCCTGGGTCACAGATGACTGTCTTCTCATCATGCCTTCACATGGTCAAAGCATTGAGAGATTTCGCTGGGGTCCTTTATATAAGGGCATTAACCCCATTCATGAGGGCTCCACCCTCATAAACTACTCACCTTCCAAAAGCCCCACCTCATAATACCATCGCCTTGGGGGTTAGGATTTCAATGTATGAATTTGAGGACAAAAACATTCAATCCATAGCACTGTAGGACCTCAGGCAAGCCAGTTTCCTCACCTATAAAATGGGCACAATAATAGCACCTCCTTCATAATATTGTTATAAAGATAAAATAAGTGAATGTGTATAAAGTGCTTAGGACTGTGGCTGAAGTACGCAGTACCTAGAGGTCTGTTAAATAAATAAAATTAAAAGAGTTTGGGTCTGCATTGATTCCAAGCAGCTATCTTCGTCTAACATTCAAAGCTTTTGTGTGGGACATTCAACCACTTTTAGCTTCCTGACATTAGTATGAGAGCAAAAGCCTTACATATGTGACGCCTCTTTGAAAGTCTCTCATCAAGAGGGCATGAATGCGCAGCTGTCAGAAATGAACCTAACACGCCCCATGTGCTAATCTCAGCACGGCCTGGGCTTACTGTGCACCTTTCCTCACTAGGCATCAGCTCCGAGGCACTCAGTCTGCTCACCAGGACCTACCACCGCACTGGCTCCCAGGGGAAACTCGGGATTTGTTCAGCAAATGATTGCTGCACTGTTTTCCAGTTTCCACTTTTCAATCCATTCTGTCTTTCTTCCCCTCTCTCCACTCCCATTAATTCCCGGCACTCGGCCTCCTTTGCTACGTTTTGCTGGTACTGGAGCTCAAGCACAGGCGGAAACAGCTGAGGAAATGCTCTGGCACTAGCTCAGATCCTCCGTGTAAAACAGTGCAGAAAGCACGCTGGAGCACGAATATCAGGAAGGCTGCTCCGATTTCTAAGCCACATATAACTAGGCCAATTACCATTTTTGAAGTTTTACGCTCAGTTTGTATCTCTCATTTCCTATCTTCCTGGTTTTCTCCATTTTCTCCTTTTGTGTCCCTATCAGCCTCTCTGATGGTCAGTTCTTAGCTGTCTCCATTCAGGTTCAAATACTTTTCAGAACAAGGTGGTGTGAAAACAAGCCCCCTTCACCCAGTGGTTCTCAGCCTGTGGGTCGCAACCCCCTTGGGGGTCGAACGACCCTTTCACAGGGGTCACCTCAGACATAACAGTAGCAAAATTACAGTTATAAAATAGCAACAAAAATAATTTTATGGTTGAGGGTCACCACAACATGAGGAACTGTATTAAAGGGTCATGGCATTAAGAAGGTTGAGAACCACTGGACCATCTTAGACCCAGTGATGTTCCCAGGTGATTTTGTTCCATTGGCCATAAAAATGCTCCCAATGTGTTTATAAACTCCCTAAACTCACAAACATGGGCATATAATGAATCAGGTCCCACAGATTCTCAGAGGCCATCAGCCTGTGCTGAGAAGGCCCCTGACCTAGAGGCCCTGCGTGCGAATCTCTGGGCCTTTCGAGTTCACCTGCACAAGCCTCGGCTTCCTCACATAACACACATGAAAGCATTTGATTAGTTTTTTCAAGCAGACGAATGAGAAAACCAGTCCCTGTTGTTTCATCTACAAATTGGACAGAGAAATACAAAATTCCATCTTCAACCATGAGTTTCCTCGGGCAGAATTCTAATATGTAAGACTTTTCTTTCATTATACCTTTTTTATATAACCATGAAAATCTTGGCTCCCTTTGCTGTGTTGGGGTTAATTAGCAAAGGAGAACAGGTGGCTGGAAATAGAAAAGGAAGTGAAGAACAAGATCAGATGTTTTATGTGGGTTTTTTTTCTTTCAGTGATATTTCAGAAGAAAAAAGAAGCTGAAAGAAAATAAACTCAGACTTTAGAAGTGTTTGTTAGAGTCACGCGACAAGAGGGTAATTTCACGTGTCTCACCCTGTGTCTCAGGGAGCTTTGGCTGTCAGCATCAAAACTCCAAGTATATGAGCATTTGCCCTAAGAATCAGATATGGAAAAAGAAATAGAGAGGGAAGGAGAGATGGAGGCAGGGAGGAAAAGAGAAACAATATCTCTGAGGATGCAAGTTAAAATTAAATTATAGGCATCTCATTAACAGTATAGATAGTGCCTTACAAATTTTCTAGCAAGCAAACTATAGTAAATGTAAATTAATTATACAAGATACATTATAACCAGTTAAAGATGCAAAAGTTTACACTGATATACTCTTAAATGGCAGGTGGATTCTCATGTCCTGATCCCCTGTATCAGGATCCACAGCAATCTAGGTAACTCCCCTGCTCTGATTGCTCTCTGCCCTTGCCCTGGAGGGTTGGGCCTGCCAGAGAAGATAAATGATACATAGAGTCATTCAAACATCTATTGAGTATTGATTATGTCCAGACAAAGTGCTAGGCATTAGGGATATTGAGATCACTCACATTTCCTGGTCTTCACGATGTTCACGGAAGACACGGGATATAATATGGTTCTATGAGCAATCCTCTTGACCCCCTGGTCTACTTTAACTCATCTTTCGAATAACAATAGTAAAGCCTTCTATGGTATATATCATAGGATAAATATGTGGATAAAAATGTATAAGAAATATTCAAAGGCTGTGAAATGTTGAATGTGATATACACATTACGTATATATATAATTCCATGAATTAAAAATTCTCATTTCACACATTTCTCTTTAGAAAGATCTAACATCAGCACTACTAACTACTAGCAGTGTACTGGGAGAGGGCTGGCCCATCACGGCACAGGTGGTAGAAAGCAGAGAACAAAGGGAAAAGTGATAAAGAGGATGGTCTGTTACAGGAAAGGTCAGATCTTAGTGACAGACCTCAGGCAAGTCCCTGAGCATCTAGTTGGTTTGTGGTTCTCAAAATCTGGCATCATAAGAACCACACCACCTAGGATCTATAGTTACAATGAAGAGTGTACCGGATGTGGCTCAGGAATGTACATATTTAGCTGTGACTGCAGATAATTCTGATGCATGTTTCAGAGGGGCCACCCTGCTATTTAAAACTCACCTTCAGTCTATATCCACAGAGCATGAGGAAATTCAGTGGCTGAGTGACCATTTTACAATTTATTTAATTAATGGGACAATCAAGCAAATGATTCAAGCCACAAAGTGCAAGGTGTGCCTTCTCCATTTACTGAATTAGCTAATTGCCAAATCGGTACTGTACTTTGGGAAACACTAATCAGCCATTAATCTGCAGCAAGGCTTTAACCATTCATTTTAAAACTCTGTTACTTCATCTACCCCTCTCCGGGTCTCAAACCAGGGTTATGGAGATTAGTATCATTTCCAGGGTTTTCTTCTTTTATTATAGTTAAATCTGTGGAAGGACTCAGGTTCATGGACAATATAAGAAACAACCTTTTATTGAAGGGATATGGAACTGCTTCTTATACTTTTTAGATAATGGAAAGTTGGATATAAATCAAGTGGAAAATATTCAAATTCTACTTTGTTGTGAGGCCAAAGGCATGAATGGCCAGAAATACCCTCAAATTAGAAGTTCTTATATGTGGAAATTTTTCCTTTCACATATATGCTTTTAATTCTTTATACGTTAAAGTCATACTGTCTTCTCGGCAGCCTTCAAACTATATTTTTCAATACTTGATTGGAGTTAATAGGTGTGAATTAAAGTGAATTCCAGGAAGAAAATTAGAAAATACATTTCTAAGTCTTACATTAACAGGTAGAACATTTGCAATGATGAAAAATGCTGGCAGATAATGTTATCAGTATGTGTGTTCAAAGACTGAACAATATGATCCATCTGGTACACTTATGTGAGTCACACAATGTACTGGGCAGTTTACTTTAAAAATCCAATAGTACGACAATTATCCCTTTTTAGAAAACTGGGGGGCTATAATTCTATCAGATGAACAGAAAATATCATCACACATTTGAAAATATACGATAGGCAAACATTGTACCTGTATTTGGAAAATACTCTCTGTGTGCAGAAAATCTAGAGCAAGGTGAACAAAAAGAAGAGTGAAAATAAAATGCATCATATTTGAATTTAAAATGCATATGGAAATAATTCGATATAAAATAATTTACCCCAGGGGGAGCAATAAATTAATTCATAGCAAGATGATAAAGGATGAAAAATATACTGTGTTAGCATCCCCACTAGTATTATAGAGTTCATTTGCTTTAACAGCTTAGAGAATTCAGTGATGTAGAGGAATAAGCAATTCACTGCTTATGATTTGAAGTAGGGTTAACACAATTTACAGCCAGCAGTGGATTGCAGATATATGACAATTTTGTATTTATTTTATCAAATGAATTTTTCATTCACTGAAAAAATAATACCTCTGGAAAAAGCAAGTAAAAATGTGTATCCAACTTTTTAATCTCTAATTCAATAAACTGAACTGTTTTGCACAGTGATAAAAAGCTCAAGGTCATACAATCTGGGATGAGCCAGAAGGCCCCATTCCCTGCCAGGAATCCAGATAGCAACTCTCAGTCAAGAAAGCTTTCTTCAGTGTATCCCCCAGTAGTCCCAGGGAAAGGGTGGTTGAAGGTAAGCGCAGTAACAAAACGTCATCACAACAATTGAAAACAATTACAGCGCCTGCCGTACAAGGACTAATGCATAGAACATTAGTGTCACCCTTTATATAAAGGACAGCTCATAACATTCACGTCACCCATATATAACATACAACTTGGTGCAATATGCGTTCCCAGTGGTGATGGGTAAGGGAAATTGCCACATCATTCGTCTTTTTGGATGGATATTAAAAAGTTGAAGTAGCCCTGGCCGGTTTGGCTCAGCGGTTAGAGCGTCAGCCTGCGGTCCAGAGAGACCCGGGTTCGGTTCCCGCTAAGGGCATGTACCTCAGTTGCAGTTTGTCCCCGGCCCTGGTTGGTCGTGCGGGTGGCAGCCACTCGATGTGTCCCTTTCACGTCGATGTTTCTCTCTCTCTCTCTCTCCCTCCCACTCTATCTGAACAAAAAAAAAAAGAAAAAATGTCCTCGGGTGAGGATTTAAAAAAAAAAAAGTTGGAGTAAAAAACAGTAACTTTTATTCCATTATGTCTAAAGATAACAAAATGATTTGAATCAATTTTCACCTATCTAGCCCATCAGTTGAATACTTTTCAATTCATCTTATTTCTGGCTGTGTACAACTGGTGTCTCTCTTATGTTTACTCCAATCTGCCAGCCAAATAGGTTGTAGAGCATGGAAACTAACTGAGGAAATATGGATCAGTACAAGTGCCCTTTAGAAAAGAAAGCTGAACCCAGCAAAATATTCAAAGATTCCATTGAAATGTTTCAACCTGTGTGTTCTGCTTATCAAGGGAGATGTCTTCGAGGCTTTAACTTGTGACTGTAAAAGCAGATGAAAGGGGCCATCAGTTGCTGGTTCTAGTCCACGCTCAGTTCAGAACTGCAGATGCCAGGGCCTGCTTGGCAGATACCTGCCAACACTCCAAGGGTGGTCGGAAATGATGAGTGAGGTGCAAAAACTAAGTGCAGCCATGACAAAGCCCTGCACTTCCTGTGCTCTGTCTCCACTCTGTAACTGTAATGAACTTAAACCCCTTAAATAAGCATGAGAATAACACCTCTGGGATCATACCCAGTTTTCAAACAAAGGAGAAATGAGACTTTGAAGACACTTGGAATGCTAAGTGTTCTGATCTGAGCACTTGTGCTACCTTCACATTGTCCTTAAATCAGGTAAAAGGGGGCTTTACCTACACATACAGTGGCCTAAGTGGAATCCCTCAAAGATAAGCTAAGAATAGACACAAACTGGTCTCTCTAAGCAAAAGAAAGGTGTAACACAGGAAAAACAGACATGGGCCTCATGTCCCACCACTCCTCTTTCTAAGGCAAGCACTGCCAGCCCTTTATGGCACTTCTCAAAAGTGAGCTTGGCCCACCCTCAGGAGCCTTCTCCACACAGTGCTCCAAGTGGCCTTGCCAGTCGTCCTCACAGAAAGTGGTTTGCAGTTCCTAGATGGCGAACCCACACTGGGCTTAGAAAACGTTCGGGACGTGCAGCCAGCTTCACCCTAACCTACTAAGTAACTTTGACAATTCACTTGACTTGTCTGGCTTCAAGCTTCCTTTTCTAAAAAGAAAAAGTCCTCTAATATCCAGTGTTCTAAAACATGCTTACAATTATTGTGATAAGCTATTATTTTCATAGCTTTTAAATAATCTGATTTTGCAAATGAAGTAAAACAGAGACAGTACCCACAAAGCAGCTATTAGTGAGAAGATTCCCTGAACTAAATAACAAATTACCTGTCATGTGGTCATCTATGTGTAAGCCCCCCTCTAATGCATCACTGTATTACTGATTATTGGTAGGAATTAAAATGCTCACATCTTATCACAATATATTTGGATTTTGCTGTTTCTCCACATGAATTGCTAGAGTTTTTATTTTTCTGAGTTAATACATTTGATTCTTCAGGCACTAGTGAGTTGCCCCATTTTCCCCTCTTGCTTTGCCAGAGGAGGCATAGAAAACGTCTTTGCTGTGCTCGTTCTCCCTTTCTTCCCTCACATCAAGCACATAGAATCACTGTTCAGTGCTACTTCATGGAACAAGGCACCATTTTGTGTCCCAAAATCTAATTCTCAAGACCAGCACAGTATTTCCCCATATTTCATGAAATAAGAACCATTTTCAAACCACCTCCCGAGATAAACATGCAAAAAAGAAAAAAGCTGTTGATAAAAATCAATTCCAGATAGAAGAGTCTACGCAACATGGATAGAAAGAGGGTCAGAACCTGATTTCATTCTTGGCTCCTATTTCATCAATGCTCAAGATGTCATTTGAAATTGTTTTCTCACAAGTTGACAAAGCACATCTTAAGGTTGCAAGAATGTTAATCACAGTAGGCATCTTGAGGAGTTCTAAACCAGAGTTCACAAAAACATGTGAGCATCTGTTTCCTTTGAACAGTTATAGGCACTTCTTTTAAATATGCTTTTGCTCCTGAAGTCACATCTTCCATAATGTTTTTCACCCTCTGCAAAACACAGTGATTGGTTTGGGGGACAGGAGCTGGCAATTTGCTCCACTAACATACATAGATGTGCTAAGTATTAAAGATGGTCCCCCTTTGCTATTATATTTAAAAAGAAAAAGAATTAAATGATACAGAAAGAACACTGAATGTAATTTTCATTCCTGCATACTAACACGTTTTTAAAATTATATAATAATTAAGGCAGTGTGATCCTAGCACAAAAACAGACAGATGGGTAAATGGAACAGGTTAGAAAGGCTGGTACCTTGCATTTGATAAAGATAATAGTTCAAATGTGCAGAAAAAGGTACTGAGAAAATTAGATGTCTTTTAAAATTTGTTAATCTCTAACTCCAGATGGAGAAAAAAAATGGTGAATGTTTTTTAAAATAAAGAATATGTACTAGATACACTGGAATAAATGTATATGGCTGGAGAGAGAAATGGCACTGAGGCTGAAGGATAAAAGAACAAAAAATAATAATAAAATAATAAACAGAGACTCTGCATGGACCAGTGATGATGATTTGCCATGAACTGAGGAACGTTATTAGTTTAATTCAGCACATTTGAGTCCAAAAAGAAAGAAACAAGGAAGAGAGGAAGGAAGGAAGGATCAAAAATATATATGTGATCTTGGGGAGAAAAAGCCCATCACATAGCACCAAGTGTCACAAAAGTCCACAAAGAAGACTGATAAAATTTACTACACTACAATAAAATCTTCAGTATATCAAGTTAAACACAAATAATTTTAAAAAGGCAATAAACTAGGAAAAATATATATGTGAAAAGGGGTTATCTTAATATGTAAATAGGTCTTTCAAATTGATAAGAACCCAAATATAAACGTGAGTTAATTATAATGAACAATTTACAGAAGAATCATAATGATCAACTAAGCACGAGCATTAACCTGTGCACTTTCCAATGAATAAAAATACAAAAAAGAATAAATCCACAACCATGAAAAGAAAAGAAAAACAAAGTGCACCAATGAAGAGAGATCTCTACAAATTTCTGGAAGAAAGCAAGCAAATAATGGGCCTGTCTGTCAAGATGGCAGCATAGGTAAACACAGTACTTTCCTCCTCCCACAACCACATCAATATTACAACTAGCACCAGCAGTGTGGTACAGTGGTTGAGCATCAACCCATGCACCAAGAGGTCACCGGCTGTATTCTTGGTCAGGGCACATGCCAGGTTGTAGGCCCAATCCCCAGTGGGAGGCATGCAGGAGGTGGTCAATAGATGTTCTCTCTCATCGATGTTTCTCCCTCTCTCCCTCTCCCTTCCTCTCTTTCTAAAATCAGTAAAGAATTTTTTTTAATTGCAACTAAACTACAGAACAACCATCATTCAGAACCATCTGAAATCAATCTGAATGGAAGACCTACAACTATGAAATTAAAGAGGAGGCCACATCAAGCCCGGCCAGTGTGGCTCAGTGGTTAAGCATCGACCCATGCACCAAGAGGTTGCTGGTTCGATTCCCAGTCAGGGCACATGCCCAGGTTGTGGGCTAAATCCCCAGTGAGGGGCATGCAGGAGGTGGTCAATCGATGTTCTCTCTCATCGATGTTTCTATCTCTCTCTCCCTCTCCCTTCCTCTCTCTCTAAAACCAATAAAGAAAAAAATTTTTTTTTAAAAAAGAGGAGGCCACATCAAGATTGGCAGGAGGGGTGGAAGTGCAGATGGGCTGGTCACACACCCACATATGGTGCATAAAAATCAGGAGGAATATCTCAGCTGTGAAGGCCCTCCACGAGGAGCAAGGGGGTCCCATACCAGACCCACCACCAGCTCAGGGTTCCAGTGACAGGAAGAGAAGTTCCCATAACTTCTGATTATAAAAACCAGCAAGATTTGAGGCTAAGGGAGGCTGAGGCTAAGGGAGGCTGAGGCTTCTAGAGTCCCAGGCAGTTCCTCTTAAAGGACCTGTACACTGACTTACTCAGACTTGCTCCCTCTAGGCTCCAGCGCAGGGGAGACAGCTTGAAAGGCACCAGATACATACAAGGAAGAACTGTGTTGCTTGGCATTGGGGCAAGAGCTGGAGGGGCAGCTTTCTCCCAGACAGATGTGCTGGTCGAAGCCATTGTTCCTTTGGTGAACCCTTCCCCGACGGGGCCAGCAGAAGGGCACCATACCTGTGACTCCATCAACTTGGCTCACACTGTTTGCCCCACCTGGTGATTCTCTGAGGCCCTGCCCTACCCAACTTTTGGGCCCACCCAAGCTGTTTCCAGTGGCTTTGCCATAGGAATGGCCTGTCTTGGCTCATTCTTCAAAATTCCTAAAATCTCTCAAATAAGCAGCATCTGGCCTCAGCGAGCCCCATACCTCTCACTAAATGGCCCCAGGCCCAGTATTAGCAGCAGCCAGCCTTGGCTCACAGCTTGGCTTTGCCTGGGCACCTCTAAGCCCAGCCCAAGAAGCAGCAATCTGCAGATCACTTTATAGCTAACTGGTGGCCCCAGGTAGAACACATGCAGTGGCTGACCTTGGCCTGTGCCTCCTGGGAGGCCCCAGAACCAGCACACCCAGTGGATAGCTTCAGACCACATCAAAGAACCATGATCCAACCACCTCAACAAGTGACACACTCAAAGGGTAGACTCAGTGGGTACCAGAGCCCTGTTGAAGTCTTACTCTGTATGGCCCCTGCACTGCTGTTCCTCCAAGGTAGTCAGAGGTCGGTGGTCAGCAGTTACAGCCAGTCCTTGCAGCTGATCAATCTTAGTAAATCCCTCCCATTGACATGTCAACAGCAATCAAAACTCAATTACAACAGAAGGGTGTACAGTCCACATGGAGGGTGCACCTCAAGTGCCCAGCTGGGGTGATCAGGGAGGCTGTGCCACTGAACCCTACAGGACACTTATTACAATAGACCACCCTACCAAGCCTAGGAGACATAGCAACTTTACCTAATACATAGAAACAAACACAGGGAGGCAACCAAAATGAGGAGACAAAGAAACATGTCCCAAATGAAAGAACAGAACAAAAATCAAGGAAAAGAACTAAATGAAATGGAGATAAGCAATCAATCAGGTGCAGAGTTCAAAACACTAGCTGTAAGGATACTCAAGGAACTTAGTGAGGACCTCAAGAGCATAATAAAGGACCAGTCAGAAATGAAGAATGCACTAACTGAAATAAAGAATAATTTACAAGGTATCAAGAGTAGAGTAGGTGAAGCTGAGAATCAAACCATCAATTTGGAATATAAGGAGCAAAAAACACCCAATCAGAATAGCAAAAAGAAAAAAGAATTTTAAAAAAAGTGATGATAGTGTGAAGAGCTCTGGGACAACTTCAAGTGTACCAACATTCACATCATGAGGGTGCCAGAAAGCACAAGAAATTGAAAACCTATTTGAAAAAATAATGACAGAAACTTCCCTAACTTGGTGAAGGAAACAGACATACAAGTCCAGGCAGCACAGAGTTCCAAACAAGATGAACCCCACACCAAGACACATCATCATCAAAATGCAAAAGGTTAAAGACAAAGAGAGACTCTTAAAAGCAGCAGAGAAAGGCAGTTAGTTACCTACAAGGGAGCTCCCATAAGACTGTCAGCTGATTTCTCAAAAGAAATTTTGCAGGCCAGAAAGGAGTGGCAAGAAATATTCAAAATGATGAAAAGTAAGAACCTACAACCAAGATTACTCTATCCTGCAAAGCTATCATTTAGAATTGATGGACATATAAAGAGCTTCCCAGACAAGAAAAAGCTAAAGTTTATCACCACCAAAACAGTATTATATTAAATGTTGAAGGATCTTCTTGAAGAAGATAAAAAATATGAACAATAAAATGGCAATAAATAAATATCTATCAACAACTGAATCTACAAACCAAATGAATGAACAGAACAGAAACAGACCCACAGATACAGAGAACATTTTTGATGGTTGCCAAATGGGAGGGGGTTTGGAGGATGGGTGAAAAAGGTGAAGGGATTAAGAAGTACAAATTTGTTGTTAGACTGATGAACCTCAGAGGGAAGGGGTGTGTGCCAGAGACATAAACCAAAGAATGTATATGCATATATGCATAACCAATGGACACAGACAATAGTGTTGGGAAGGCAGGAAGTGGGTGAGAGTGTGGAGGAGGGCGTCAATGGGGGAAAAAAGGGGGGCATCTGTAATACTTTCAACAATAAAGATACATTTTTTTTAAAAAAGCACATAAGATTGAGTAGACATAGAAAATAGTCAGAAAAAGCCACAGCCTAGAACATACTATAAGAGGACTTTCAAGAAAGTGGGACTAGTCAGCCCAAGAGAACAGAGAGACTATAGGATCAGCATCTGTCATAATATGAAGGCAGAGTAAGGAACAGACTTCAACACAGACAGAACGTTCAAAGGCAATAGTAATATGCATTCATCCTCATTTTTCAAAATAAAAACTATCCTCATCCAGAATAAAAAAAAAAAATGATAGTATGCCTTTCTCCCCAGGCAAAAGTAAGCCAATAATAGTAATAAAATGATGGCTATTCTCTCCCTCATGTCCACATAATGGCTGCAATAGATCCAGACATTCATTCTCATAAAACAGAACATGGTCTCCTTTTTCCCTGTGACTGTTTCTAAGAGCTAGGAATGTTTTTACTAAATGCTTTCCTCCCTTCCCATCCCCCTCTACACACAAGTCAACCATCAGGCTTCCTCTCTTATCTCTTTGGTCATATGGCCACTCCTGAACTAATAACTGGCAATAGAAATAAAACCATCATTACAGCCTAGACCAGTCAGTAATTACCTGAGTCCCGTAGGCAAAAGTAGATAGCAAGATAAAATCAGGACTCTTTTACGCAATGTTGTTCACTTTGCAGAAATACCAAGTAACAGCATCCCATTAAGAGTTTATAATAATTGAGTTTGCAACACAAGTGATGTTTTACAGGACAGATTTTCATAAGCCATTGCCAAACAGTGGTAATAATATCCACATAACAGTGTTTTGAGTTTTATGACACTGTCCTGGCTCTGCCTTAAATATTTTATTTTTCACAAGGCAAAGGTTTTTTCTATAGTGTAATTGACACAAGAATACACGCCATGTTTATTTTCCCATGTGGTCTTCTTTTATACTTTTACCCCACCTGAAGTGCTGTCTGTCAATCTTTGTAATAAATGACTGCTGCCATGGCTGCTGTTGCTGCTACTGTTTCCAGCTGACCTTTATTGAACACTTGCTAGGTTCCTGGCACAGCAAGAACATTTCATGAATTGTCTCATTTATTCCTCTAAACAGATAGGACCACACTCACAGCTGACTGCAGAGGACACCATCATTTCCTTCCCGTGCTCTCCAATCCAATCTGAACCTGACTTGCCCTACAATGTGGTTAATGCCAGAATTTTGTCACGTTTGCTTTTTCTTAAACTCTATTACCAAAAATGGGTAACAATGTGTGTTCTTATGTGTCATTTACATCTTGATGGGACTGAGCAGTCTGTAAGCAGGGTTGGATAAAGTAGAGGGAGAAAGCTAACTTGAAAAAAATTATTTAGCTGAGCAGAAAGAAGCAATAAATAAAAACATAGCCCACCTCCTTATTTTGCCCTTGCCCTAATGCAGCCTTTCTTAACAACCAAAATAGCCAAAGCTGCCACCATCGATTGAGCACTTACATTATCTACTACCCACCAAAATGTGGGTATTTTTTTCCCTGTTTTGCAGATGAGAAAAACTGGAGCTCAGAAAGGTTAAATATAGTTTAAGTATATTTTCAAAGGTAACACAGCCAGTTAAGTTGCTGATCACAGTTCAAATCCAAGCTGCCCAATTCCAAAATCCATGTCTCCATATTTCTATATTTTACATTGTTTAAAAAGCTACTTTATCTTGCAACCTATTACCAAGTTTTTGTATCTTTGTCTTAGTGTGAATACTTCCTCATGGTTTTTGCCTCCAAATCTAGACTCCCTAGAAATGGGGTATTTGGATGACATAGATAACAAAGAGGTGCTCTTCTCTTCTCATGATGTAATTTTTTCTTAAGTGAGGGCGGATAACTACATAAAAGACTTAAAGGAGGGGTATTACTCAGGGTTACCCAGAGAAACAGAACCAGTAAGTTGGAGGTATAGATAGAAAGAGATGGAGATGGAGATGGAGTTAGATGGAGATAGATGAAGAGAGATGGAGATAGATGGAGATAGAGATGGAGGAAGAAGGAGATGGAGGGAGAAGGAGACGGAGAGGGAGGAGGGCAGGGATAAGGATTTTAAGGAATTAGCTCTCATGATTGTAGGGACTGACAAGTCTGAAATCTGCAGAGCAGGCAGCAGGCTGGAGATTCAGGGAAGAGCTGAAGTTGCAGCCTTGAGTCCAAAGGCAGTCAAGAGAAAGAAATCCTCCTTCTTCAGGGAACCTTGGTCTTTTCTTTTAAGGCCTTCTACTGATTAGATGATACCCACTCATATTATGGAGGGTTATTTGCTGTACTCAAAGTCTACTGATTTAAATGTTAATCACATCTTAAAAAATACTTTCCCAGCAACATCTGGACTTGTGTTTGACCAAAATCTGGTCACCATTGCCTGGAGAAGTTGACAGAGAATTAATCATCACAGGAGGGTTGGGTGAAATTCACAGCAAGGACAGTAAAAATATAAAGCTTCATAATAAACTACATACATAATTCTCTAGGAAATAAAAGAAGACACTATCATTAAAACCTGTTGAATTGGTCATATATACCATTATAGTCAATGCCTAGCAATTACAGTTACTCTTCACCAGCAGTCTGTCAGTCCTGTACTGGCCCAAAATTCTATTAACTGTAACCATTTGAAATTTTACATTGAGTACAATTATATTTATATATAAGACTGGCACACATTCTGTATTACTAATTCACACATTTGGGATATTAAAAATAGTCTAATTTTTAATAAAAATTGTACTTATTATGCATTATGTGGTAAATATATGGAACTAGCAATATGGGCAGAATTTAATCTGATCCAATTAATTACAAAGGCAAAAAACAACTTTACAAATGAACACAAATATACTACAAGTTAGAGAAAAGACCTATTTCCTTTTATAATCAGGTCTACATTCAAATAAGGTTCCAAGGATCTCTGGAGACAAAGCATTCATTACTTGACTTAATTAACTATTTAGAGCTCTAGTTCCATGATCGCCAGCTCTGTAAGTTTCCATACTCCAGAATCTGACCTTAAGTAACAAGTCCTCACAATTTTGCCCTCCTGGCCCGTTATTTCACTAGATGGCTGAGAAAGTTAAACTCTGGGCTTCAATTTCCTTATGTTTAAATTAGAGGTTGAACTAACAGCTGTAGAATTCTGAGTCTGCAAATCAAAGAATCTGTACAGTCCCCTAGCATATTATACATGTTCAGTAATAACAATAACACACTCACATTTAAACATTTTATGTATGAATTGACTCATTTGATCCTCACAAAAACCATGTTAAGTAGAAGCTTATATTTCCAAAAACAGCCACAGCAATATCTCTTGTCCCATGTCTTCAGAACCATGCATCACTCATCAAGAGATGGAGTCTATTTTCCTTTCCCTTGAAGTTGTGTGAGCATCTGTGACTGCCTAAATTAACAGAATATGGTAGAAGGGACATGACATGACTTCCAAGAATAGGCATACAGATTCCACCTGGATTTTTCTCCCTTAAGATAATCATCTTAGAACCCAGCCACCATGCTGTAAGGAGACGCAAGCCACATGGAGAGGCTACATATATGTGTTCCAAATGACAGCACCCAGTAAAGATCTTATCTGTCAGCTAGAAGCAACCGTCAGTTATGAAAGTGAATGTGCTTGCGCTTCGGATGATTTCAGCCCCCAGCATTCAAGTAATTCCTGCTGATGCCAAGTGAAACAAAGACAAACTAACCCTACCAAGCAGCCCCACTTCAAATTGAAGAATCATGAAAATATATGGAGTCATGTTGTTAAGTCACTAAGTTTTGTGGTGGTTTATTATGTAGTAATAGATAACTACAACAAGGTCAGTAGTATTAGTATTTTATCCTCATTTTACACATGAGGAAACTGAGGCAAAGAGAGACTATGTAAACTGCCCAATGTCACACAGATTGTAAGCAGAATTGGAACCCAGGCAATCTAACTACAGGGGCTGAGCCCTTAGTTATACACTATGCTATACTTCCCTTTAATAAGTAATTTATTGAAAGAATGATTAGTCCTTAATTCATAGTCCTACTTATTCCTTGTGATTTCACAGTGCAGCTTATCTAACCAAAGTATTGAATATATTGTATATTTTATATAATTTGTATATAATTACATGTATTTTACCCCAAGAGATGATGCTATCAAAGGCTAAGATGATTGATAACAACATTTTACAAAAAACAAAACCTTATATCAGAAACAAGTTTTTCCTTTTTTAAAAATATGTTTTTATTGATTTGTTAGAGAGTGAGGAAAGGAGAGAGACATAGAAACATCAATGTGAGAGACAGACGTCGATTGGCTGCCTCCCGCCCAAAACCAGGCATGTACCCTGACTA
The DNA here is from genome assembly GCA_030848825.1 of Tadarida brasiliensis. Taxonomy (NCBI): domain Eukaryota; kingdom Metazoa; phylum Chordata; class Mammalia; order Chiroptera; family Molossidae; genus Tadarida; species Tadarida brasiliensis. The sequence continues at coordinate 64,950,253 of CM061261.1, read as the reverse complement.
GGAATTAAACTGGGACCTCTCACTCCATGGGATGACGCTCAATCCACTGAGCCACACTGGCTGAGCCAGAAAAGAGTTTTTCTTAGCCTCTTCTACTTATACTTGCCAAGAATATAAGAAGTTGAAATTTTACTGCTGGGAGAAGCAATTTCTAAGGGGCCTGGCTCAATTTATTTATACCATATCTATAAAACTCCCTCTGAGGAATATATTAAGACTATAAAGATCAGAGTCCTGCTGATGAAAAAAAGAGTTATGATGGAAGAAAATGGGGATGGTATTTAAATTACACACTTTCCGTTTTAAAGTTTACAGCACAATTAGATATTTTAAAGCAAGATAAATGATTTGGTTAAAAGTCTTATTTAAACATTGAGCTATAATGCATGAGAAATGTTTCAATTCACAAGTGGTTAAAAATTATTTAATGATTACAATCCTGTAAATTGATATTATGTGCAAAATAAAGAGCTTAATAAACCATTCTAATTATTACTAATCATGATAGTGCTCAGAACCTTTCTCAGGAGAAAACTTGCTTTTACTGACCATAACACTGATGCATAACATATGTGAATTTTCTCGGGACTAAATGAACACAATTGCTGAAAGCCTTTTGTAGAATTAAACAAAAAAATCAAATTTGGGGCATTGTAGGTGGTTCTTCTGTGTTTATTGTATTATATTTTGTAGTTTTCCCAATGTCTTTATAGATTTGGTTTTCCAAATCATTGATTCAAGAGAATGACATTTTTCCCATGTCCAAAAAGAAAAACAGCCATCAGTGACATGAAAGCCCAACAAAAGCAGCTGGTAACTCTACTGTGAGCCAAATCAGAAAGGAAGGGTTGGCTTCTGTTATATTCTAGTTGGAATAAAATTATGTATTTTTCTTTGGAGGAGAAAACAGTCCAGACAACTGGCAGGTGTTGTTTTTCTAGCCTCTGTACCCAATCATGCTAAACCCCCTAAGGACAGGGGTCATGCTGGTTTAGCATGGTCTGATGCATAATGTTTGCTTAATAAATATATAATTAATATGAACCAAGCTCTGTTATAGATGCTGGGAATTCAGAGATAAGTTCAAAGAATCATCTTGAACTCTAGGAACACAGAATCATGGTGGGGTTGGTGATCACTAAACACTTGACCACATGGATGGTGGTAAGCAGCAACAGCAAGTGCTATGAGAGCACCTGTCCTGTCTGGTTCTTTTTTGGTAGGATCCCACCCCCCTACCACCATCTGCTGTGCATGGTTAGAGACTCATAAATGAAATTCCAGTCAGAAAAGGGTGTTTGGGGATTAATTCTGCACTGAGATCTTAACTCACTCACCTTCGGCCCTCTTCCTGGCACGTGAAGACCAAAATCCAAGAAAGATGCTCTGAGTACGTGCCCAGAGCTCTCCCCTGCATTCATTTCACACCTGCTTTTCACTCTCTGCCCTAGGCTTCCTGGATGCCAAGCCAGATTTTCTCCCCTAAACTTTTTTTTTTAATACTTTCAGAAGCATAGAAAAGTTGCCATAGTGCTGGGGACCCTGATGTTGGAGATAATCCAGCCTTGCTAGGACATCCCTGGAAACTATCACAGAAGGAGGTCCAAGTTCTTGAGGGCTACCTGTCCTAATGTCCTGCCCCGTGGGAGTGGGAGCACCCATGAGATAAGCAAAACTGCTCACTCAGATGAAGCTCTGAGGGGCCTGACCATTGCAGAGTAAAAGTGCCTCAGAGAGTGAGAAGCAGTTGTCTCAGGTGGAGTGACCATGGCATTGTGGAACACAGAATAGGCCCCACCATGGGGAAAACGCTTCAGAAAAGGAGAGAACTGGCCTTGAGTACAGGCCTCAGATGCTCTTCAGAGACAGAATACTAACCTTTCCAGCAGTGCCTTTGATGTGGGGGGTCTGTGCTGGGTACTGTGGATGTTCAGCAACATCCCCTATAGCAACTACATGTCAGCAGCCAGCTTCACAGGCATGCGACTGGTGCAGTCACACGTAGCCCCACATTCAGAAGAGCCCTGTGCTTGGTTTTTTGGGTTTTGTTTATTGGTTTTTAGTTTTTCATTTGTTTTTCTTTTTCTCTCTGCTTTTGCTATCTTGAAATTCTTAATAATTGTATCCTTCAACTTGAGTTTTGTAACTGAAGTTCAATGGGATGATGGAACACACACTATAGGAGAGATGCATGTAGTATGTCATTCTCTGCCACCCCATTTGCATATACATATAGGTATACACAGAATTCCAATGGATTCATGATGTGTGTGAATTCAGTGGGGATCAAAGCCTCAAAACGAGTACAAGGTAAGTGTGTTAGGTCTACATCTAAGTGAGGGATTGGGGGAGGCCGTACTTTCTATTAAAATCATAACTTACTTAGAACACATAAAGAAGGCAATCATATACTAAGAAATATGAACAATCAAGGGACCCTATCATATTCTTTCTTGCTCTTGTCACTTCTCTGTATTACTTATGCTAAAAACAATGACGTGAAAGGAAAGAGAAAGATAAGGTAATCCTTAATTCCTCTACTTTCAGTCCTTCCTGCCTCATCAATAAGCCAAAGGTAGAGCAGGTTGGTAGAAAACATGCATATCAAGAAATGAAATAAAAATAGTTCAGTACAGCCCAGCCAGTGTGGCTCAGTGGTTGAGCTTTGACCCGTGCCAAGAGGTTGCCAGTTGGATACCTGATCAGGGCACAAGCTCAGGTTATGGGTCAAATCCCAAGTGGGGAGCATGCAGGAGGTGGCCAATCAATGTTCTCTCTCATAGGTGTTTCTATCTCGCTCTCCCTCTCCCTTCCTCTCTCTCTAAAATCAATAAAGAAAAAAAATTTTTTTAAACAGTTCAGTACATTTTGTGCAGCATTTCCAATCTCCCAGTAAGAAATATATATACATGTACAATGTATAAAATTTGAATTGTGTATTTCATTGATTTGAAATACAAGTTATATTTGCATTTAAAACTAGTATTACACCCTGGCCGGTGTGGCTCAGTTGGTTGAGCATAGTCCCATGCACCGAAAGTAGAGTGTTCAGGAGGCAACTGATCAATGTTTCTCTCTCTCTCTCTCCCTCTTCCTTTCTCTCTCTCTAAAATCAATAAAAACATGTTTTTAAAAAACTAGTATTGCATCATATTAGGATGAATAGTAAAATTCATGCTAATAATTAATTTTTTTTCTGGACTTATGTAAACATTAACTAGCAAATTAAAACCACTATGACAAGGTGAGGAGGAGAGGGGAAGGACAAAGAGAGAAGGAGAAGAATAGGACAGGGAGAGGGAGAGAGAAAGGAAGGGAGAGAAAGACACCAAAGAAAAAAGGAAATAGTTTTGTATTTTAGTACCTTTAATGACATTTTGTCCTGATTTTAAACAAGGGCGCCACATTTTCATTTTCACTGTGCCCTGCCAATTATGTAACTGGCCCTGCCAGCAGCCCCTCTCAGTCAAGACAAGTACAGATGTCTCCACACCTTGCCAAATGTTTCCCTGGAAATGGGACAGGGGGACAAAATCACCCCTGGTTGAGAACTACTGCCATAGACAGTATGTGTTTCGTAAAGACTGGCTGTGCTATGAAAACCTAGTGCTTTAACTTCTTTAGACTGTAAGGTCCAAGTGCTGTGATAAGATGCTAAAACTTAAGATTCTTTCCCAAATGTTTAGTGCCTCACAGGTTTCTCCATTTTAGAACATTGTAAAATTAGAGAAGGGTGAGACATATCTCTTTCTTTTGTATAAAGAGAAAGGGGCAATTATGAAAGTGGTGGCTAGATAGTGGAAACTGCAGACCACAGGAGGTTTCTCGAGCAAATCAACTCTGAGAACAAACAGTTGACCCTTGAACAAGTTGGGGTTAGTGGCACCAATCCCCACAGTTGAAAATCCATGTAAAACTTTTGACTCCCCCAAAATTTAACTACTAATAGCCTACTGTTGACCAGAAACCTAACCAATAGCATAAACAGTTGATTAACACATATTTTGTATGCTATATGTGTTATATACTGTATTATTACAATAAAGTAAGCTAGAGAAATTATCACGAAAATCATAAGGAAGAGAAAATACATTTACAGCACTTTATTGTACTTATCAACATTGTAAGTTTATGTCATCTGTTTATAAAATGAATCATGTCAGTACCTACATCAATATTGTCTTATATGATAGAAAACACTGTATATCTTATATATTACTAACACTAGACATCAAAAATGAGAAGATTTTAAAAATTCAAATTTATTTACATTTATAATAATTCATGCACTGATAATAAAGAAGCAGCAATATGATTGCTTTATGGTTGCCTAGTGTAATCAATAGGATTGCTTCATAGTAGTAAAGAAATCTCCAAAAAGTTTTCCAATACATTTATTGAAAAAAAATCTGCATATAAGTGGACCTGCGCAGTTCAAACCCATGTTGCTCAAGGGTCAACTGTATATTTAAAATAGCAACATAGAAACCAATTTTCTTAAAACTCTCCCTGTACCTACATATCCCTTGGAAAGTCCTCATGGACTTCCAACTCAGTTCCAGAGACCAACTGTGGTTTCAGGGTGTGTAGGTCTTGAGGAGGCAACAAAACACAGCAATTCCCAAAGACCAGCACCAATTGGAATCAGGACCTCAGTTCAGTGGCAGCTGAGGGTTCACAAAAAGGTGGAAAACACTTAATGATATTAGGAGACTTTTTTCTTATGGATCCATGTAAGGTGAGCCTCTAATTAATACAAATTATAACTCATTTTTATAATGTATAATCTAGTAAACATATTTTATAGTAATTTCTCTATAAATCATTATCACAACCATATATGATAAGAAAGATTATTACTGTTCTACAATGAGGTAAACTGAGGTTCAGAAGGACTAAGTAACTTTCCCCAAATCACATAGCAGGTACGGAAAATCCTTGTTTAAAAGCCAAGTTTCTGACTTCAAGCCAAGTAATGTTTTCTAATGCCATGCTGCCTTTATACTTAATATATTAACTTGGAATTATGTTTTTTAAAGACCAAATTATTTGCCCTGGCCGGTTTGGCTCAGCAGTTAGAGCGTCGGCCTCCGGTCCAGAGAGACCCGGGTTCGGTTCCCGCTAAGGGCATGTACCTCGGTTGCAGTTTGTCCCCGGCCCTGGTTGGTCGTGCGGGTGGCAGCCACTCGATGTGTCCCTTTCACGTCGATGTTTCTCTCTCTCTCTCTTCCTCTCTCTCCCTCCCACTCTATCTGAACAAAAAATGAAAAAAATGTCCTCGGGTAAGGATAAAAAAAAAAATAAAGACCAAATTATTTTAAAAACCAAATGTATGTAATCACCTTTTATGGTATTTAGCAAAACATTTAGGCAATTCAATCCCAGGATTCCCAAAACAAAGTGTGACACAGCATATGAAATAGCATTAAATATTTATTTTCAGATTAATGCAATAGTCTGAAATGTATATAATACTCTTTTTTAAATATTTTTTCTTTATTGATTTTAGAGAGAAAGGGAGGGAGACGGAGAGAAAGATAGAAATATTGATGAGAGAGAACATCGATCGGCCGCCTCCCTGCATGCCCCCACTGGGGATTTGGTCCACAACCTGGGCATGTGCCCTGACCTGGAATCGAACTGCCGACTTCTTGGTGCATGGGTTGATGCTCAACCACTGAGCCACACTGGCCAGGTTATAATACTCTTTAAATAATAAATACACTGTTCTTATTTTACCATATATAAACTGCTTCTAAGTTAAATTATATAACAAAAATGTAAGTCTTAAGCCTTAGGGAAAACTGATTTGATAATATACTTACCTTGATTCTTTTGTTCTGTGTTTGAAAGTTGCAATAATATGCTCTTCTGAAATGTGGAACAAAGAAACGTGTCCCTATTTCTCCATTTGACCCAAATCATTCTAGGAACACTTAGAATGTCATTGGAGAGGACACAGAGTCAACATTTCCAGGAGGAATCCCAGGGACACGTCATGGATTCTGCCTTAATTTTCCTCAACTGTGACTCTATCTAAGAGTCATGTCTGCAGGCAAATGACCAGGCAAGAGAGATATTATCCCCATCGTCCTCAGTGCAAATCACAGGTTGATGTTCCTCTAGAGACCGTGTACTCCTGCCTTCCGCCCTGAATTGGAGAAATGTGCTAACTGGGCTTTGACCCCTATCCTAACCACAGTACGACTCATCTGCCTGCAGATATACAAACCCCTTTGCTAATTGATATGTGTAATCCTGGTTGAATGACTACTATGCTCATTTAGTAATTGATATCTAACAACAAACAAGTGAGACAATACTACTCCCAGTTTCTAAAGAGTGACAATCCTACAGTCCTGCCAATGACCAGGAGAGGACTCTTCCTTGAACCAGAGCACGGACAGGGTAGAAAGGCCCCCTGTGGGCAGCAGAGTTAGAATCTTCTCTTGGTTTTTACTTTAATGGAATGACTATGAAGTGAAAAAAAGATGACCATTTGTTCACTTAATCATTTGTTTATCCAAGCACTTGTATATGCCCTGTTCTGAGAAGACACAGACGCAGCAGCAGTGTGAAGAAACAGGCAAACCGCCTGCCTGTTGTGCATACCCTTTGAAGTTAGATCAGTGGTTCTCAGTCCAAATGCACAATCAACCACCTGGAGAGCTTTAACAAACACTTATGCTTAGGACACACCACTAGAGATTTTTATTTTACCAGTCTGGGTTGAACTGGGAACAGTAATATGTTTTAGAAGCTTCCCAGGTGATTTTAATGTGTAACCAGCACTGAGAACCCCTGAACTACAACATGGGTATTAATGGAGTGAACTGGAACAGGAACCAAGAAGTAAAAATCTATGCACATATCAAAATCTTAACCTTTTTAATTATTGTATGCTAATTTCTGTTGAGTTCTCCCTTGGTGTTTAATAAAAGTCCACCTTACCTATATTTGGAGAAATAGGAAAAGACACATCTACCTATGCTCCAGGCAACTCCTTAAAGGGAGTATAGCATGCCATGTCCTGTCCTGGTGGCAGTTATGGTCATTAAAGGGAGATAATCAAGTAGAAGATAAACTTCAGGAACCAGAGTCAGGCCCAGATCAAATACATCTGTTCCCCTTAAAGAGTCTCCTTTCAGGTCTTTAATATGGTCCTGCCTTAAGGGCATTTTTATTGGCATTTAAAGGTAATAGAGATAATTTTTTATTAAATTTATTGGGGTAACATTGGTTAATAAAACTACGTAGGCTTCAAGTATACAATTCTATAATACATCATCTGTATATTGCATTGTATGTTTACCATCCAAAGTCAAATCTCCTTCCATCACAATATATTTGACCCCCTTTACCCTTTACTACCTCTCCCCTCCCCCCTTTCCCTCTGGTAACCACCGTACTGTCATCTGGGTCTATGAGGTTTTGTTTGTTTGACCTGTTTGTTCATTTGTTGCTTTCAGTTTTCTATCCCACATATAAGTGAAATCATATGGTTCTTGACTTTCTCTGACTGACTTATTTTGTTTAGCATAATATTCTCAAGATATATCCATGTTGTTACAAATGGCAGTTATTTCATCTTTTCTTATGGTTGAGTAGTATTCCATTGCATATGTACCACATTTTCTTTATCCAATCATCTAGAGAAGGACACTTCAATTGTTTCCATGTCTTGGTCATGACGAATAATGCTGCAATGAATATAGCAGTGAATGTATCTTTGAGAATAAATGTTTTAATTTTTTTTTTTTCAGGAAGATACCCAGAAGAGGGTTTGCTGAGTCATATGGTAACTCTATTCTTAAGTTTTGAGGAACCTCCATACTGTTTTCCACTGTGGCTGTACCAATACAGATTTAATGCAATCTCCATCAAAATCCCAAATGCATTTTTAAGAAAATAGAACAAAAAATTATCAGATTTGTATGGAACCACAAAAGACCCCAAAGTCACAAAGCAATCCTCAGGAAAAAAACAAAGCTGGAGGCATCACATTCCCTGACTTCAAATTATACTATAAAGTGACAATAATCAAAATAGCATGGTATTGGCAGAAAAACAGACATACAGATGAATGAAACAGAATTGAGGGCCCAGAAATAAACCCACATGTATATGGACAAATAATTTTTGTCAAAGGAGCCAAAAACATACAATGGAGAAAAGGAGGCTTCTTCCATAAATGGAGCTTGGAAAACTTTAAAGCCACATACAAAATAATGAAATTAGACTGCTGTTTGTCAGTATATACAAAATTAATTCAAAATGAATCAAATACCTAAATATAAGAAGTGAAACAATAAATTACATAGGAGAAAACATAGGTACTAAACTTATGGAAGTTGGTCTTAGAGACAATTTTATTAATTTGATCTCAAAGCAAGGAAAATGAAAGCAAAAATAAATAAATGGGACTATATCAAACTAAAAAGCTTCTGCACAGCAAAAGAAACCATCAACAAAACAAGAATACAACCAACCGAATGGGAGAAGATATTTGCAAACAACACCTCCAATAAGGGGTTAATATCTAAAACATATGAAGAACTCATACAACTCAACAACAACAACAACAAATCCAATTTAAAAATGGGTAGAGGACCTGTACAGATACTTCTCCCAAGAAGACATACAAATGGCCAACGGATATATGAAAAAAATGCTCGACTTGACTAGCTACTAGGGAAACGCAAATCAACACCACAATGAGATACCACCTCACTCCTGTTAGAGATCATTTCTTTATAGAGTGCACCTAAAAGGACAAGACAAAAGAGACTCTTTCTCCCTTGGTAGTCCCTGCCTCCCCATCCCACACTCCAAAACTCACAAACAAAATCCTTTTGCATGGTCCATGGCACTACAGGGTGGTTGGTAGAAGAGGGTTTCTCTACTGGAGTAAAGCTTTAACCATTCCCAGGGCAGGAATCAGACCCAGGCAAGACAGTCACTTCCTCCCCAACAGTACTGACCTATCCCTCCTCTTCATCCTCCTTTGCTCTCTTTCCTTCAATAACAGAACCCTAACCTTTAGTGTACTTCTTTATAGTAAGGCTTAGTGCCCACCACCTAGCAGAGCACTTGGCTCAGAGAAGATAGGCAATAAATGTGTTGAGTAAATAAATGAATAAATGAATGAAAATATACAAAGTGTTTATACCCCATCTCCATTTACCTATTTATGGCCTTCCCTGATATCCCCAGATCCACTCCCACCAAGGCTACTATAATCTCTTTCCCCAGGCCAAACTGCACAGAACCTTCACTAAGAGATCTGCTCTGACCTTAGGTGTTAGGTGGAGAAGTGGTCATACACATTCTTTTCATTGAGTTCCAGTCTAATGGTCAACAGCTCCACCCAACTAACATTGCCCTGTAAGCACAAGAGTAGCAAGATAAATGAAGCTTTAAAGGTTGTCCTTCTTGACATTAGTTATTTTTAGAACAAAACAACTATTATTTATTGACTTATACAGCAGGCCTGATGATGTGGTAAAATAATCTATTCTGAAGCATGAGTCAGATTGCAATTAAAGCTATAGGAAACTTCATTCTAAATTCCCTGGTTAGGGGTGATCAAAATCTCATCTATGGCACTGCAATAAACATATAATTTCATTTTTTATTCCCACAAAAATGTAAATTTCAAATGGAAAGAAGAAATAAGTACATAAAAATGTTAGAAATAAATTCCATGGAGATGAAAATTAACAACTTCCGTTATACAACACAAGATATGGATCCCATGGAGACCTCCCGTCTAAATACCAAACAGACCCATCATATGTGGTTTATGAGAGGTGTTCAGAGCAGAGATGTTACATTCATTATTTGAGTATATCTCTTGAGTACCAGAAGCACTATTTCTCTCATTTTAAAGAATAAAAAACACTTTTTAAAGGAATGAGAGAAAGTATTTTATTTTTGCCTACTAGTTTCAGCACATAGATCATTTGTGACTATTTGGAACAAAAAACAGCATTTTAGCCACAAGTTAAAGAAAAATAATTTTGCTTGGCATTTACTTTTATAAAGTTGTCCCTTGCTTTAAAAAATATGTATGTGGCATACGTAACACACTATGTCTTCTACAAATGTAGTTCCCTTGCCTTTTCTTACATTTATCTTCTCTGTCCAATAAATGTCTGTAACTGAGAACTAAGATAATAAACCTCTAAGATGCTGAGGATGACTAGAAAATGATTGGGAAAGAGGCAGTGAAAGCCAATTAACTAATTCAAAATCACATAGCAAGTGAGAAAAACTTTTGAAGAAAAACTGAACCCCTCTCCTAATCTCTATTTAGTGGCTGTGTGGTTGTTTTGCCAACAAAAGTTGCTTTAAAAGAAGAAGAAAACAGCCCTGGCTGGTTTGGCTCAGCGGTTAGATCGTCGGCCTGCGATCCAGAGAGACCTGGGTTCGGTTCCCGCTAGGGGCATGTACTTTGGTTGCAGTTTGTCCCCGGCCCTGGTTGGTCGTGCGGGTGGCAGCCACTCGATGTGTCCCTTTCACGTCGATGTTTCTCTCTCTCTCTCTTCCTCTCTCTCCCTCCCACTCTATCTGGACAAAAAATGAAAAAATGTCCTCAGGTGAGGATAAAAAAAAAGAAGAAGAAGAAGAAGAAGAAGAAAACAGCTTTCTTCCTAAGAAGGTTCACATAGGACCAAAGATAATGTTCCAAGAATATCTAAGAATGTGTGTGTGGCTACGAAATAAGATCACAAAATTGGGACTTATGTCTCCAAAGGAAAAAACGGCACCGAGATTGTGAAACAATATCCCAAATCCCAAAATACAAATTTAACTTAAATAAATAATTAAATATTAAAAACATAATGCATTATACCCTTACCAGAAAATCATTCTGCTTTTACATTTAGACAGGATCAGAATTATTCAGATCAGCAAGATGCCCATCTGCTTTCAAGCGTGCAGCTGCTAGCCTTTAAACAGCAACTTTCCATGATTCATAATTTATTCATTGCAGGATGCACTCAGACATCTGCTTTATCATAAATTCAGTTTGTCATAGCATTTTGCTTTAAAGTTTCATAACTTCTACCTAGGTAACATACAAGGGTGAACAAAAGTAGGTTTACAGTTGTGAGTAAGCAAGAGTTTATTCTTGTATTATTATTTATTAATTATTGTATTATTCTCCATACAAACAACTGTAAACTTACTTTTGCCCACCCCAGTAACTCAGTCTTCTTCCACAGAAAGAATCAACTGTACAGCTCCCCAAGACTGATAGTCCAATCTTGAAATCATATTCGTGCATATGTACATTAAAAACACATTATTAGTCATTCCCTTGTAAAACAGTAACATCAAAAATAGCTACCATTTAGCCTACTGTGGGCCAGGTATTTCATCTTTATCTTTATTACCACTCTAGAAAACAGATATTATGATCTTCATTTTACACATGAGTAATTCAGCTAGACTGGATGACTTACTCAATTCCACTAAGTGAAGATACGGCCGAGGTGAGCTGTATGATCACAGGCCTATCTATCCCCAGACCCATGCTTCTGCAGCAACCAACTTTGCCTAATATTTGAATTGTTATGGAATAACTGAAATACTATCATCAATTGTATAGAGGAGAGAATATACTTAGTCCAAGACCATTTATTCTCAACTCTAGAAATATCTTACATATGGCTCTTAGTTCATATCACTGCTTTGATATTATAAAGCACTCTGTAAATTTGTTGGCTCTTGTTATTCTCCTGGTCAACTTTTGGCAATCCTAGCTGTCCATTCTGTCAGTCTCCATCACTAAGAGCAGCAGCCTGGAGAAGGTGAAGAATCCAGGAAGCGTGAAAGGACAGAGTCCATTTCTGTGTAGTTGAGAGAATCCTTTATATAGTCGAACTTGGAAGAAGGGGTGATTAATATACAGATTTCCTCCAAAGAAGATAAATTTTATCTTTTCCTTTATCTCTAATTCTAGTTTTCAAATTGTTTGTTGCTTGCTATTTATTTAAAAACTATGTTGTATATAGAAAATAAGTGGATCTAATGTCAAATCTTAGTTCTGCAACCTAAAATTGTCAGGCATTCTGAACCTTACTTTTATTATCCGTAAAAATGAGAATCATGGCATATTTTGCTCTATGTCTTTATTTTTGAATGATATATAGGAGACAATTGAATAATAAGAAAAGATGACAGCAATACATTGTGCAAACAATTATGTCAAAAAATAATATACATGTTGGGATAATATTTTAGTTTTAAAAATGGTAATAATATTCTTGGAGACAAGGTCTGAAAAGTTGCATATAAAATATTAACAGTGGTTACTGCTGGATAATATTGTGATTTTTTATTATTTACGCTTATTAAAATTTCTAAAACTATAGCAACAAAAATTTTCAAATGATGAAATATTTAATTTTAAATGACAATGGGGAATTTTTAAATGCAGTAATTATAGGAGAAAGAAATCTAGGAAGTCAGTAACTAAATTAAATCACCTTTATTTATTTATTTTTTTATCCTCACCCGAGGACATTTTTCCATTTTTTGTTCTGATAGAGTGGGAGGGAGAGAGAGAGAGAGAAACATCGACATGAAAGGGACACATCGAGTGGCTGCCACCCGCACGACCCAACCAGGGCCAGGGACAAACTGCAACCAAGGTACATGCCCTTAGCGTGAACCGAACCCAGGTCTCTCTGGACCACAGGCCGACACTCCAACCACTGAGCCAAACCAGCCAAGGCTTAAATCACCTTTAAATCTATGTCTTTGGGCCCGGCCAGTGTGGCTCAGTGGTTGAGCATTGACCCATGCACCAAGAGGTTGAAGGTTCAATTCCCAATCAGGGCACATGCCCAGGTTGTGGGCCAAATCCTCAGAGGGGGGCATGCAGGAGGCAGCAAATCGATGTTCTCTCTCATCGATGTTTCTAGCTCTCTCTCCCTTTCCCTTCCTCTCTCTCTAAAATCAATAAAGAAAAAAAATTTTTTTAAACAACTCTATGTATTTGATTTAAAAGCAAGAACCAACAATATACTGTCTATAAGAAACCCACATTTAATATAATAATAGAGGTAATTTAAAAGAAAAAGGTGAAAAGATATGCAGTCTATTCTCATAATTAACAGTTGTTATTTTCTAATAAGTAGCTATAAAATTAAATTAGCAAATATGAAGACATTGCTTCTAAGGAAAATACAAGTTTAAGTTCTTGCAAAACCCTGGTCACAACATTTTTGTCAACTGAAAAATACATAACCTTGTTTTATGTGTGTTTCTGTTTAAAGACACTTTAGTTAATACATGTTATTGATTCACTAACATTGACCTTACAGCTGGCAGCACTATAAACTCATGCCTGAATGGCACTTACCTAACAATTTCCTCCATAAGGCACAGCATAACCTTCTTGCACTCAGGAACACTAGACAACACCTTCACTACACTTAAGGGCCATATTAAACAGTGAATACACCAACAAAAAGCAAAAACGTGTGAAAAACCAAATACACTATGAAAAGTACACTTATTTGTAATACCTGGACTGAAACAAGAAGAAAAAGCATTGCCTTGTACAACTTCAGCTGGGAACATGCATGTCTGGCAACTCAAAACTTTTGCCATTCTGTGCATGCTCTTGAATGACAGAGAAAGTACTGCAAGTGTTTATTTTGACTTATCTATTTTACAAATATATTTTAGTGAATTGACAATTCATAAATAATGACAATCAACTTATCATGTAAATACTAATCAAAAGAAAGCTGGAGCAAGAAAAATTACTAGAGATAAATAGGGATATTAATTAATGATAAAAGGGTCAATTCACCAAGAAGACATAATTTTAAATGTATATGCACCTAATAAGGGAGCTACAAAATACATGAAGCAAAAAGTAATAAACCAAAATGAAAACTCTACAGTTTTTGCTAGAGGCTTCATTACTCCTCTTTTAGCAATCAATAGACCAAATGGGCTGAATATGAGCTAGGATATAGAAGAAAGAAACAACACTATCAGCCAACTGTATCAAAATGACATTTATATAGCACTCCACTTAAAAAACAGAACAAAAACAGAATACATACTCTTTCTAGTGCACATGGAAGATTTATCAAGATAGACCATATTTTGAAAACAGTATGGCAGTTTCTCAAAAAATTAAAAATGGGCCTGCCTTATGACCCAGCAATTCCACTTCTGGAATTTATCTGAAGAAACTCAAAACACTAATTCAAAAGAGTACATGTACCCCTATATTTATTGAAGTATTATTTACAATAGCCAAAATATGGAAGTTACCAAGTACTCACCAAAAGACAATCAGGTAAAAAACTATGGTACATATATACACAATGGAATATTACTCATCCATAAAAAAGAATAAAATCTTAACATTTGAGACAGCATGAATAGACCTAGAGTGCATTATGCTAAGTGAAATGCATCAGACAGAGAGAGACCAGTAACATATGATTTCACTTATATGTGTAATCTAAGGAACAAAATAAACAAAGTCAAAACAAACTCATAGACACAGACAGCAAGCAGTCTGGTGGTTGCCAGAGGGGATTAGGGTTGAGTGACTGGGTAAAAGAGATGAAGGTATCAAGAAGTACAAATTGGTAGTTATAAAATAGTCACAGGAATGTAAAGTACAGTACAAGGAATATAGTCAATAATATTGTAATAACTATGTATCAGAGGGGAAGGTAATTGAAATATTGTGGGGATCACTCTGTAAAGTATATGATTATCTAACCACTATGTTGTACACCCGAAACAAATACAAAATATTGACTGTAAACTATAATTGAAAAATAAAATTAAAAAAAATAGATTATACTCTGTCTCATAAACATACTTTACCAAATTTAAAAAGTTGAAATCATAGAAAGTTTATTCTCTGGAGAGAGAAAAATGGCAGTGGAGTGAAAGGAAGCTACACAGACCATCTCCCAGGATCAAACTTGAATTACAACTAAAATAAAGACAAATCATTGGGAAAACCCAACTGAAAAGCAGCTGGAGAGAACCCTTATAACCAGGGATGGAAAGAGGACAACAAATTGAGCCCGGTAGGAACTGTGGAGGCATGAGAGGGCGGGCTGGGAGCCCACAGACAGCAGCTGAGGGCTGTTTTGCTGTGAACAGTCAGTTTCCTGAAGGGCCAGAGCACTAAATCAGCTATAGCCACTCACCTTGGGCTCCTGCAGAGGGAGGGCAGACTGGACTGGAACTGTGTGAAGAGAGTCCAGGGCTCCTGGCTCAGGAAAGAGCTGAAAAGGACACTGGAAGTTTTATGCTGAATTATTCCCTCATAGGATAGTAGCCATATTACTCAAAGAGCCCCTTCCCAGAGCCCCAGGGAGAAGCAACAGTCCCTCCCTCGGGAATTTAACACCACCAGGCCAGGCCAGAGAAATGCAAACTGAGGCTCATTAACAGCTAGAGACTGCCAGCAAGCAATTGCCCAACCCACTGGAAATCCTCTTACCCTGTGGAAAGGTTTGTTGGCTATACCCAAAAGGGACCTTTGATGCATTCGTTTCCTGAGAGAATCTCTAGGTGAACACTCAGATAGTCACTGAGCTGTGAGGCTTTGGAACGAGGGCCAGTATTGCCCCACTCTGACAGGCTCAGCAGGTACTACCCCCCATGGGAGACTCTTGATCTGTCCATCCAAGTCCCAGTGGCCCCACACTGCTGGGCCCAGATGTGCAGGGCCAAAGGAGTATTGTTCAGAGCTGGGATCTTTGGAGCACATCTCCCTCAAAGGCTCTTGTCTGGGACTCAGACCTCAGGGAACCTTGAACCTTTTATTGGTCTTCCCCCAGCTCAGAACTGGAGGAAGCTAACCCTTATTCACAACTTGGCCCCTCCCTTGCAAAACCAGGCACAATAGACACAGCCACAAATAGTGAACAGCATAGTAACTCCAAGCAGGTAGCCCAGTGGCAGTTATACACAAAGTCTGACATTGAGCTGCACCAAAACCTCACCCAGGTGGACCCAGAACCAACACAACTAGTGATAGGCTTCAGACCATACCAGAGTTCAACATAACTAGCCACAAAAGTGGCACACTCAAAGGGGGAATCCAGCTGGCACCATACCCTACTGGGAACAACTCTGTCTCAGGGAGAAACCCCTGCACAGAAATTCATACACTGCGATTGAGGTTTATCCTTACAGTCAGCCAGCCTGAGGGTTAACTCCATCCATGAACAGGCCAACAGCATTCAAAACTCAACTACAACAGAATGGCACACATAACCCCCACAAAAAACATTCCTGGAGCAACTAGCTCAGGTGATATAAAATATTGTGCTACTAAGCCCGACAAGGCACCTACATCATGAAGAAATCATAACAAGTTTGGGAATTGTCGGAGCCCGGCAGCATCACAGGGGTTAAGGAAAGGGTTGAGCACTGTGAGTGTGGTGCCTTGACCTGGTTTCTAGCCTCATATCTGCCGGAGGTTCTGACTGTTCCCTGATGTTTCGGGCTCAATGGCCTTGTATGATAGTGTTGTCTCAAGGAGGATGCTTGCCTGGTGGGAAAGTCCTTGAAGGAGTTGCAGTCCGAGAACAATAAAGATGATTATACTGTTCCTTCATGTGAATGTGCACGTAGCCCACAGTATTTAAGTTGTGTTGACTGTTAATAAAATCGCCATTTGCCAGCAGAGCTCTTGGTCCTCTCCTTATTTAAGTCCCTCGCTTCACCTTGCCCACGCCTTTGACGACGCTGGACGCGTCAGGGAATCATAGTAGATCTACCTAATATACAGAGAAAAAAACAAAAAGGCAGACAAAATGCGGAGACAAGGAAATATACTCCAAATGAAAGAACATGAGAAATATCCAAAAAAAGAATTAAATGACATAGAAGCAACCAAGACACCAGATGCAGAGTTTAAAGAAATGGTTATAAGGATGCTCAAGGACCTTAGAGAAAAAATGGATGATCTGAGTGAGAATTTAAACAAAGAGATAGTAAAAATTAAAAAGGACATAGAAACCATAAAAAAAAAAAGTCAGAAATTAAGACTACAATATCTGAAATAAAGAATACACTAGAAGGAATCAACAGCAGGTTAGATGAAACAGAGGACTGAAGCAGTGATTTAGAAGAAAAAATAACAGAGCAACAAAAAGAAAAAACTATCTTTAAAAAATGCAGAAAGTCTACGGGACCTGTAGGACAACATCAAGCATGACAACATCTGCACCATAGAGGTACCAGAAGGAGGAGAGAGAGAGTAAGGGATCAAGACCCTGTTTGAAAAAATAATGGCTGAACATTTCTCTATCCTGGTGAAGGAAAAAGACACAAGTTCAGAAAGCACAGAGTCCCAAACAAGATAAACCCAAGGAGGCCCACACCAAGACACATCATAATTACAATGGCAAAGATTAAAGATAAACAAAAATCTTAAAAGCAGAAAGAGGAAGACAGTTATCTACACGGGAACTCCCATAAGACTGTCAGCTGATTTCTCAAAAGAAACACTCAGGCAAGAAGGGATTAGCATGAACTATTCAAAGTGATGAGAAGCAAGGACATACAAAGACTACTCTATACAACAAAGCTCATTTAAAAGTGAAGATGATGCCCTGGCCGGTTTGGCTCAGCGGTTAGAGCGTCGGCCTGCGGACCAGAGAGTCCCAGGTTCGGTTCCCGCTAAGGGCATATAACTCAGTTGCAGTTTGTCCCTGGCCCGGTTGGGGTTGTGTGGATGGCAGCCACTCGATGTGTCTCTCTCACATCAATGTTTCTCTGTCTCTTCTTCCCTCTCTCTCTCACACTCTGTCTGAAGATAAATGCAAAAATGTCCTCGGGTGAAGATAAAAAAAAGTAAAAAAAATAAAAATAAATAAAAGTGAAGGTGAAATAAAAAGCTTCTCAAACAAAAAAAGAAAGAAAAAAAAAAGCTATAGGAGATTGTTACCACCAAACCAGTATTGCAAGAAATGTAAAAGGGCCTTCTTTAAAAAGAAAAGAGAGAGAGAGAGGAACATAGGTATAAACAATAAAATGGCAATAAATAAGTACCTATCAATAGTAACTTTAAATGTAAAGGGATTAAATGTTCCAATCAAAAGACATAGGGTAGCTGAATCGATAAGAAAATATGACCCATATACATCCTGTCTTCAAGAGACCCACCTCAGAATGAAAGATACATGCAGACTAAAAGTGAAGGGAAAGAAAAATATATTCCATGCATATAAAAAAAAAAAAATCCTTGGGGTCATGGTACTTATATCAGACAAAGTAGACTTCAAAACAAAGGCCATAACAAGAGATAAAGAAGGACATTACATAATACTAAAGGGATCGATCCAACAAGAGGATATAACCCTTGTAAACATATATGCACCCAACATATGAGTAGCTAAATATATAAAGAAAATCTTGGTGGACATAAAGGGAGAGATTGACAGTAATAAAGTCATAGCAGGGGATTTTAACACCCCACTTACATCAATGGATAGATCTTCCACACAAAAAAATCAACAAAGCAAGAGCAACCTCAAATGACACACTAGATCAGATGGATTTAATTGATATTTACAGAACATTTCATCCCAAAGCCGCAGAATACACATTCTTTTCAAGTACACATGGAACATTCTCTAGGATAAGTCTCATGTTAGGACACAAAACAAGACCTAATAAATTCAAAAAGATGGAAATCACATCAAGAATCTTCACTGATCACAATGGTATGAAACTAGACATCCATTACAATAAAAAAAAATTAAATACACTCAAAGACATGGAGGCTAAATAACATGTTACTAAACAATGAACGAGTTAACAATGAGAGCAAGGAAGAAATCAGAGTTACTTGAGACAAATAAAAATGAACACACAACAACCCAAAATCTATGGCACACAGCAATAGCAGCCTAAGAGGGAAATTCATAGCATTAAAGGCCTACCTCAAGAAGAAAAAAAACATCTCAAATAAACAATCATACCCTATACCTAAAAGAACTAGAAAAAGAACAACAAACAAAGCCCACAGTAAGTAGAAGGAGAGAAATAATAAAGATTAGAGTGGAAATAAATGACACAGAGACTAAAAAACAATACAAAAGATCAATGAAACCAAGAGCTGCTTTTTTGAAAAGATAAACAAGATGGACAAAACTTTAACTTGACTCATAAAGAAAAAAAAAGACAGGACCCAAATAAAAAGAAAATCAGAAATGAAAGGGGAGAAGTAACAAATGACACGATAGCAATACAAAGAATTTTAAGAAAATATTATGCCAACAAGTAGTACAACCTGGGCGAAATGGATAAACTCCTAGAAACACATAATCTTCCAAAAAAGAATCAGGAAGAATCAGAAAAGCTGAATAAACCAATTACAACTAATAAAATTGAAGCAGTAATAAAAATAAAAATAAAAACTCCCAACAAAGTCCTAGACAAGATGGTCTCATAGGCAAATTTTACCAAATATTCAGAAAAGAATTAACACATATCCTTCTCAAACTATTCCAAAAAAATTCCAGAAAAAGAAAGACTCCCAAGCTCATTTTACCAGGCCAGCATTATAATAATTCCAAAACCAGATACAGACACTACAAAGAAAGAAAACTATAGGCCACTATCACTGATGAACATAAATGCTAAATTTTTCAACAAAATATTAGCAAATTGGATCCATCAATACATTTAAAAAATCATACACCATAACCAAGTGGGATTTATTCCAGGGATGCAAGGTTGGTACAGTATCCATAAATAAATAAACTTGATACATAACAAAAACAAAATGAAAGCTAAAAACCACATGATCATATCAATAGATGCAGAAAAAGCATGTGATAAAATCCAGCACCCATTTATGAAAAAACTCTCAAAAAGTGGGAATAGAGAGATTATACCTCAACATAATAAAGGCCATATATGACAACCCATAGCCAACATCGTACTCAATGGGCAAAAACTACAAGCAGTCCTCTGAAGATCAGAAACAAGACAAGGATATCTGCTTTCACAATCCTTTTCAACATAGTACTCAAAGTTCTAGCCACAGCAATCAGAAAAGAAGAAGAAATAAAAGGCATCCAAATTGGAAAGAAAAAATAAATAAAATTCTCATTATTTTCAGATGACATGATACTGTATATAAAAATCCTTAAAGTCTCCACCAAAAAAAACTACTAGAACAGATAAATGAATTTAGTAAAGTAGCAGAATACAAAATTAAGAAATCAGTGGCACTTTTATATACCAATAATGAACTATCAGAAAGGGAAATTAAGAAAAAAATCCCATTTACAATTGCATCAAAAAATTAAATGCTTAGGAATAAATTTAACCAAGGATATAAAAGACCTGTACTTGGAAAATTATAGAATACTGAAAAAGAAATTGAGGAAGATACAAATAAGTGAAAGCATATAACATGTTTATGGATTGGAAGAATTAACATCATTCAAATGTCCATACTACCCAAAGAAATCTATAGATTCAATGTAAGTCTTATTAAAATAGCAATGGCATATCTCACAGAACTAGAACAAATATTCCAAAAAGTTATATGGGACCACAAAAGACCCTGAATAGCATCAGCAATCTTGAGAAAGAAGAACAAATTTAGAGGTATCAAGGTACCTGATATCAAACTATACTACAAGGCTATAGTAATCAAAACAGCATGGTACTGGCATATAGATAACTAGAACAGAATAGAGAGCCCAGAAATAAATCCCCACCTTTATGGTCAATACATATTTGACAAAGGGGGCAAGAATACACAATGGGGTAAAGACGACAGTCTATTCAATAAATGGTGTTGAAAAAATTGTACAGATACATGACAAAAAAAATAAAACTAGACCACCTCCTTACACCATACAGAAGAATAAACTCTAAATGGATTAAAAACTTAAGTGTAAGTCACAAAACCATAAAAATCCTAGAAAAAATCATAGGCAGTAAAATCTCAGACATTTCTTGTAGCAAAATTTTTTCAGATGTATCTCCTTAGGCAAGGGAAACAAAACAAAAAATAAACAAATGGACTACATCAAACTAAAAAGCTTTTGCTCAGCAAAGGAAATTATCAATAAAATAAAAAACAGAACATTGAATGGGAGAACATTTTCACCAATGATACAACTGATAAGGTGTTAATTTCCAAAATTTACAAAGAACTTATAAAACTCAAAACACACACACACACACACACACACACAATCCAATTAAAAGTGGGCAAAGGACCTGAATAACCATTTCTCTAAAGAGGACATACAGATGGCCAATAAACATACAAAAAAAAAAATGCTCAATGTCACTAAGAATCAGAGAAATGCAAATTAAAACCACAATTAGATATCACCTCATGCCTATCAGGATAGCTATCATCAATAAATGAACAAACAGTGTTGGTGAGAATGTGGAGAAAAGGAAATCCTCCTGCATTGTTGGTGGGAATGCAGAGTGGTGCAGCCACTGTGGAAAGCAGTAAGGTGTTTCCTCAAAAAATTAAAAATGGAACTGCCTTTTGACCCAGCAATCACACTTCTAGGAATATATCTGAAGAAACCCGAAACACTAATTTGAAAGAATATATGCATGTTTATGTTCATTGCAGTGTTAGTTACAATAGCCAAGATTTGGAGGCAGCCCATGTGTCCATCAGTAGATGAGCGGATAAAAAAAGCTGTGATACATTTACACAATGGAATACTACTCAGCTGTAGAAAAAGAAGGAAGTCTTATCTTTTGTGACAGCATGAGGGTCCTGGAGAGTATTTTGCTAAGTGAAATAAGCCATTCAGAGGAAGACAAATACCATATGATTTCACTTATATGTGGAATCTAATGAACAAAATAAGCTAACAAAATAGAAACAGACTTATAGATACATAGAACAGACTGACAGTTATCAGAGAGAGGGGAGGGTGGTTGGGGCACTGGATGAAAGGTAAAGAAATTAAGGAAAAAAAAACAGACACAGACATCAGTGTGGTGATTGCCAGGAGAAGAGGACGGGGGGAGGTGGAAGAGGGCAAAGTGGGGATAAATGGTGGCAGAAAGACTTGACTTTGGGTGGTAAGCACACAATACAGTATGCAGATGCTATAGAGTTGCACACTTGACAACTGTATGGTTTTATTAATCAATGTCACCCCCAATAAATTCAATTAGAAAAAGAAAATAATTAAACTAGAAATTAATAACAAAGATATGTAGAGAATCCCCCCAAATAACTGGAAACTAAACAACATACTTCTAAATAATTCTTGGGAAAAGAGTAAGTATCAAGGGAAATTATAAAATATTTTGTACTGAATAACAATGAAAATACAACATTAAAATTTGTAATATATGCTAAAGCAATGCTTAGATGGGAATTTATTGCATTAAATGTTATATTAGAAAAAAGAAATATCTAAAATAAATAATCTAAATTTAGTCTTAAGTCTAGAATAAGAAAAGCAAAATAAAGTTAAAGAAAGATATTATAAAGAGCAGAAATCAATGATATTGAAAACAAGAAAAACAATAAAGAAAATCAATGAAACAAAAAATATTTTTTCTTGAAAATATAAAATAAAATTAACAAACTTGTAGCCAAACTGACAAAGAAAAATAAGTAAAAACCACAAATTACCAGTATCAGGAATAAAAGGGAGATATCAGTATAGACCCCACACATATTAAACAGATAATAAAAGAATATTACAAATTTATTTACATAAATTTAATAAATTAAATTAAATTGACTAACTCCTTAAAAAAAAAAACCCATCCACGATAAACAAAATTATCCTTTTAAATCATTAAACCAAAATGGTCAATTAAACAAATTTAATTCATGTTTAAAGAGTTCTATACAAAGAAAATTCTAGGCCCAGATGGTTTCACTGATGAATTCTACCAAACATTTAAGGAAAAAATTAAATCATTCTACTCCATCTCTTCCAGAAAATGGAAGCAGAAGGAACACTTACCATCTCATTTGTGAGGACAGCATTACACTGATACCAAAACCAGACAAAGATGGCACATGAAAAACAAACTACAGACCAATATCTTTCATGGACATTGACCAAAAAAATTTCTACAAATTGAATCCTTTGGTACACAAAAAGAATCTCATAACCAAGTGAGTGTTATCTCAGGAATATAAGGCTGGTTTAACATTTAAAAATCAATCAATGTAACTCATCATATTAACCATCTAAAGAAGAAAACCAACATGATCATATCATGACAAGGTGAAAAAATATTTTACAATATTCAACACGTATGATGATAAAAAATTAAAAAAAAATTTAAAAACAAGCCACAAACTAGCACTAGAAAGGATCTTCTTCAACCCAATAAAAAGCATCAACAAAAAATCCTACAGCTAACATACCTAATGGTGAAAGACTGCATGCTTTCCTCGTAAGACTAGAAACAAAATAAGAATGTCCACTCTTACTATTTCTATTAAAGATTAAACTAAAAGCCCTAGCCAATTCAAATAAGCAGAAAAATGGAAAAGAAGGAAAATGGTCCTTATTTGCAGACAATATGATTGCCTACATAAGCACTCCTAAGAAATCTACAAAATAGCTACTACAACTACTGCGAAAATTAAGCAAGATCATAGAAAACAAAGTCAACATGTAAAAATCAATCATATTTCTATACTAGCAATGAATTTTTGCAAATTAAATTGTTTTTAATGCCATTTGTAGTAGCTCCTCCCAGTAGAAATACTAAGGTATAAATCTATAAAAAATATGCAAGACCTATATGCTAAAAACTACAAAATACTGAAGGAAGAGATTAAAGAAGACCTAAACAAAGAGATATATTATTCATAGATTGGAGATTCAACATAGTTAAGATATTAATTTCCCACAAACTGATTAATAGATTTCACAGAATTCCAATCAAAATCTCAGAAGGAGCCCTGGCCAGTTTGGCTCAGTGGTTAGAGTGTCGGCCTACGGACTGAAGGGTCACAGGTTCAATTCCCAGTCAAGGGCACATACCTGGGTTGCAGGTTCGATCCCTGGCCCCAGTCAGGGTCATGCAGGAGGCAACCAATCTATGTGTCTCTCTCACATCCATGTCGGGAGGATTTTATGTAGATATAGGGAAGCTGATTCTGAAATTTATATGAAAAGGCAAAGGAACTAAAATAGCCAAAACAATTTTTAAAAAGAAAAACAAAGTTGAAGGATTCCCACTATTTGACTTTAAGACTTACTCTAAAGCTATCATAATCAAGACATGTGGTGTTAGAGAAAGGATAAGCATGTAGATGAATAAAATAGAATTAAAAATTCAAAAATAGACCCACACAAATATAGCCAATTAATTTTTTAACAAGTTGCAAAGGTTACTAAGAGGAGAAATAATGTCTTTTCAACAAATAGTATTAAAACAATTGGACATTCATATGCACAAAAATTAAACTTGACCTATAATTCACACCACATCCAAAAATTAATTTATTATGCACTGAATGTTTATGTCCCACCAAAATTATTATGTTGAAACTCTAATCTCCAATGCGATGGTATTAGAAGTTGAGGCCTTTAAGAGATAATTACATTTAGACGAAGTCACGAGGGTGAACATCTAATCCCATGATTAGATCTAAATGTAAAATTATGAACTTTTAGAAGAAAACATGGGAGAAAATCTCTCTGACCTTAAGTTACACAAAGCGTTCTTAGATATAACATTAAAAGCAAAATCTATAGAAGAAAAAAATTGATAAATTCAGTTGCATTAAAATTAAAAACTTTTGCTCTGAAAAAGGTAGTGTTAAAAAAGCAAAATGTCTTTTTACATTTTTTTTTTCTCATTAAACTTTGTTTGAATGGATCTCAAAATTCTGTGACAGATTTTTGGTCAAATTTTTTTATTAAAAAAAATACTGAGTTTAGAAAGAAATAAAAAAGGACAAAATGTCAAGCCACAAACTGTAAGAAAATATTGTAAAATCACATATCCAACAACAGATTTGTACCTAGAATATATAAAGAACTCTCAAAACTCAACAATAAGAAAATAAATATCCCACCCCTCTCAGAAAAAAAATGGGCAAAAGCTTTGCAAAAACACTTTGCCAAAGATATGCATATGGAAAATAAGCTCCTAAAATAAAATTATCAAAACCATTAGTCATTAGGGAAATGCAAATAAATTTACAATGAATACCATTACACATCTATCCAAAGGACAAGAATGCAGAGCAACTGGAACTTTCATACATTGCTGGTGATAGTGCAAAATGATATAATCCTTCTGAAGAACAGTGAAGCATATACTTACTATAAATCCAGTATTCCCAAACCTAGATATTTAACATAGACTAATGAAAACCTATGTTCACACATACATACACAGGAATGTTTATCACAGCTTTAGTCATAATCTCAAAAATTGAAAGTAACCTAAAAGTCTATACCCGGGTATATCCATACAATGGAATACTACTCAGCAAGAAAAGGAATGAATTCTTGATAAATGCAACAACATAGATGAATCTCAATGACATTATATTGAGTGAAATAAGCTAGTCTCAAAAGGTTACATACTGTAAAAGACAAATATACAGGAATGGAAAACAGATCAGTGGTAACCAGGAGTTAGAGGTGGGGGAAACAGTTTGACTATAAAGAGATAGGTGGAGGTGATTTTTTTGATAGAATGGAACTGTTCTGTAATCATTACACAACTCTATACATGTGTTAAAATTCATAGAATTGTACACCAAAAATGTTAATTTAACTGTATGTAAATTTTTTTAATAATAAATTAAGAAAAGTAAAAAAAAAAAACTTCTATGTCAAAGAAGACAACTTATTGGGCAGGAAGATTGTAAACCTTAGAGTTAAGACAGTCTGCTATAATAATTTATTGATCAATTTGTCAGGAATTGGTTTATATAAATAAATAAAAGCTATAACTACCTTGTAATAAATAAGATTTTCTTAAATATCTTTGATAGCTCTCTATAGAACTACTGTTGCTAAATGTTTTTTAATTTAATCTTTGAAGTCAAGGCACTGGCTGTCTAATTGTTTACAATAACACCATTCTTATTCTCCATAAAAATCCTTGTTATAATACCTTGCCTAATTCCTGTGCAAGAGAAGAAAGACCTTTTTATTGACAATACATCATATTTGAAGGCAATCTAAACAAGTCAAAATATATTAGATCCATCCACAGAGAGGTGCATTAATCCTTGAAGTATATACTCATCAATTAGGTGAAGTGGGGAATGATCGAGGGGTAAGGAAACTTCTGTCCACACTCTCCACTACACACTCTATTCTTTATTAGCTCTTTCTCAAGGGAGGGAGATGTGCTAATCTGATTGTTCAGAGTCTGGAATTCTTTGGGTAAAACATGGCACTGAAAACATTTGAATTTGTTAGTATACCCTTTCTCTTCCTCCAATAAGTCAAGAATTACCCTGATAAGCTTTGTATATTTTTTCACTTCCAACACCAATGTTCAATGGTTTTTCTTCTTTCTTTCAATTTGACTTTTCCACAGATTACTCAAAATGCCTTGATATTCCCCCACAAAACCCACAGCACAGAATAGGAAGCCCAGATATCTTCTCCCACAACTTTTTGTTCCTCCCAAATAGAAGCTTTTGTACAGCCACATACTAAGTAACCTGGGTCAGTTTAGTGTTATGCACAGGAGCCAAAATATTTTTCCATATTGGTTGTGTCACCTGCTTTCCTTTGGCTGTGGTGGTATGTTTCTAAATCTTCTCATATTGCTCCAGGAATAAAGATTCCATCTTCAGTTTGGGGGCGAAGGAAGGAGATGGAATAGATAAGAGACTTAGGAAAAGGAAGCAAGGGGCCTCATCTTAGCCTTTTTGCCTCAGCCATGTTCCCCAGCTTAGTTTATTTAACCAGAATTTAGGAATATATCATACTTATAAAGAAATTAATATATTTATATTTCACTGTTATTAATTTGGTATCATTCCTCTAGAGGAAAGAAGAAATGAGTGATAGGCTTCCAGTTAGTGAATACGTAAATGATCAGTATTCATGACCCTTCACTGTTAAAATTTTTTTAAATTGGTGTACACAAAGTTAAAAACCCTTCTAAATTACAAAGTCTATGAATGGTGTAAGAAAGGGGGAAAGTGTCATATTGAATTGTCTGCTCTCTGTAAACTGAGAAACCACCCAAAGACCCTACCCAATTTAAGATCTGTAGCTTACAATGTGTAAACTAACTGAAACAAGAGAATGCAAGAATATGTTATATCATATGATAAGAGTGAATCCTAGCCAGTTATATAAAGTCCCATTCCATTCCTTCCTCATTCCATTGTACACCTGGACTGAAACTTGCTCCATGAATCTCTGACACTTTTCACTTTTGCCTTTAATGTAAGTAAGGGAAAAGGCAGCAATCCACGAGGACTGCCAATCCACGAGGCAAGGCCAGAACTAGACCTCAGGGTTCTTATTTCCCTTTGCTAAAATTCAAAAAGCTACATTGGGTTTTGAAGGGCACAGTATCCACTGACCCAATTTTATAAACAGCTCATTATTAATTTATTGTTTTATTCACCTTGGATTATCAAACACATTTTATGAACTTTGGAGTGATCACTACACACTCATCTGTTCCCTCCCCTACTGAGCATCAGGCTGGCTTGAAGAAAGAGATGGGGGGTATTTCCCTTGACTAGTACAAAACAACTGGATCCCCAGATTATAGAGATTTAGAAGAACAACAATTCTAGAAATTAGGTTGTAATGCTGAAAGCTGGCAGAGTTCAAAAAACAATTCTTGTTCTGATTTTCTTTCAGGATAATATCACTGTATGAGTTCGAAGACATATGATCAGTAGATGAGAAGATAAGCTGACATATTTTTAACACCCTCTTCCTATTGCCCCCAAATGCTTATGATTTTTCAAGAGAAACTCGACAATGAAGAAATATCTCAAAAAGTATTTCATGTATCTTATCCAGGTCAATTTATGCCATCTCTTACAGTTATGAATAACTTCTACTTTCCCCATAGGAAAAAAAAAAAAAAACTTAGAAGAAAAATGGAAAAGTAAAACCATATCCAAATAGTGGGCTGCTTAAGCCAAATCATTAACTCCAGAAACTCTCCACTGCTCATTACACAATCTTTCACCCACAATAATGCTTTTAGAAAATTCGGAATTAACATCACCCAACAACCCTAACTCTAGACAACACCAGCCCATCCCCCACCTTGGAAGGAATGCGGCTCCCCTTGGCCTCATTTGACCTTGAACCAAAAAGCAGCTATCCCTGGGACTGGTGAGGCATTTTTTTTTCCCCGGTAAGATAGGCTCTGAGGTATGGGAAAAAGAGAATCTGAGGTCAGAAAATTCCAGCTGAGGCTAGCAAGACTATCTGGAATCAGCCTCCCTGGGAGTAGTAAAATAGGGATGATATTGTTTACTTCAGAGGATAATTTAAATACCACATGAGTTAAGGGCATGAATGTGCTTTATGAAGTGTTAAGTAGTTTATATACACAACAAAGAACTGCTGTTTTCCAACTTCACAGGACCCGTGTTGATTGAATGTCCTTCACTATGCAGAACAATTTCTTCCCTTGAATTACTTGGGATGGGGAGGTGGGCAGAAAGACTCATGGGCTTTCCTTTAAGGCATTCATTCTTCTGAGTCACAGCCAGTGGTGAGTGTCAAAACTGACAGAAACTCATTCCTGCCTCCCCAGCTAGCATTCTAATTTTGTAGGGGAGGGGGTGCAACTTCCTCTGCTCAAGTTTTCCTAATTGAATTTTTTTAAGAACAGACTCAATTCTTTCCTTTTAAGAAGACGTTTCCTCCCCAGCTATCTGAGGTCCATGGCCACAGCAAATGCAAACCAACCTTTCCAATTAAACCATAACACAGTTAAAGAGTTCTAGGCCCCTCTACTCTTTCCCTGACTCCCCTTTTTTCCACAGTAGTCTTTAATGAAGCGGGGGTTGGAATTTAACAGATGGGAGAAAAAAGACTTTGTATCTACCCCTGAAGAGGGCTTCCTACGTGGCCAAGCTTTCCCAGCTGTTCCCTAACTCCCCCTGGCCTCATCTGAAACACACATCCACCTCTTCGTACACATACGCACACGCTGGTAAGCCAGTCAAACGCAGACAAATCTGACTTCCCCAACTTGTAGCCTCAGATAGCAGCAAAGAGATCAAAGTCTTTCACCGCCAGCTCAAAAAAGACACTGCAACCACCAGCGACACCGCAGTAGCAGCCTCTGTGCTGCAGCCTTCGTCCGGCCAGAGTTTCAGATCTAATTCCTTAAGGAGTATCGCTCTTCTGCTTTGTCCCACTCCCCTGGGCTTCACCCACTTCTCTCCTCAAGAGGTCAGGAGGAACCGGGTCACTTTGCCACTTCTGTAGAGGGGGAAGTGGCAGTGAAGGAGATTCCCACCGAAGTAGACCGAAGCCCAGTACTCTTTGCCCCATGTCTCCACCCTCCTGCCCATGTAGGCGCCTGTGCGGCTGGCAAAGGTGCCAGTTCTCAAGGTGCCTGAGCTCGGATGGGATGTGGTGGAGCTAAGCGGGAAGAGCAGCGGCGGGACGGTGGCTGGAGATTGTTAGAGGACAAACGGGGCAGGACTGGGGAAAAGGACGAACACTTCGCACAGGGGCACTCTCCCACCCTTCGCTCACAGACTGTAACTCCGAAACGCGCAGATGGGCCGTAAGGTAAAGGCCTTCCCTCCCTACTCTCCCCCTTCTCTTCCCCGCTCCCCGCCTGGACACCTGGTGAAAAAGCAAGGTGCAGGTGTACCTGGAGCGAACACCATGATTTCTTCCAGCCGCTACGTCCCTAGATAAAGAAAGACAGACAGACGGAGTGTAGGAGGAAGGCCAGGACTTGGAGGGGTCCGGTGCAGGTGCGCGCGCAGGGCGCTGGCCGGCTGCGGGCCAGTGGTCAGCACCTCGGACAGCTCCCCGCCGCGGGATCCCGGGGCCGCAGCTCCTGCCGCTGCGGCGCGCTCAGCCTCCACAATGCACTGCTCCGCCGGCGGCCACCGCGGCGGCGGGAGGAGGAGACCGAATCCCTGTTCAGTTCATCCCTCATTCCTATGCCAGCTCAGCGTACATAGCTGTTTAGAGAGCAAAGCACTTCCACCGCTTCCACGGGAGAAGGAAGGACCGGAGAAGAGAGGAAAAGGTAATTGCCGGGCTTCCCGGCAGGGGTACAGCTAATTGCTGCTAATTACCTGCTGTCGCTAGCCCCAGTGGATATTGGACTGACATTTAGAATGGGTTTGTCCTTTCTTTCTTTCTTTCTTTTTAACACAAAACGCTTTACTCTGGAGGCTGAGTTCTCCGAGTTGGGCTGGCCCTGAACAGAGGGGTGGGACCTCCAAGTTAATCAGTCTCTGTAGTCCAGGACTCCTCTCTCGCCCCAGAGTCCCAGTCTTGTGCTAACGTCAGAAAGACAGCAGGAGGAAGGACAGGGTAACTACGGAGGCATCAGAAGGGCGTCGCTATCAGGTCCCATTCCCAGGCAGCCAAGCCAGCTATAAAACTCCAAAGCTTGGAGGCCCTCAAGGTCATCACTTTAGAGAAAGCAGGGCCAACAGCAGAGAGGAAAGAGACCTCTGTGATGCTGGTCTCTTCCACCAACAAGCTCACACACCCTACCAAAGGATGAGCCAAGAGTCCCTTTCAAGTATGAGAATAGCCTTGAAACCCACCAAGAAACGTTACTGCTTCCCCTTCCTTTACCCAACTGAATACTGTGCCTCCTCCCACCCCTCATGTATACACCCAGTTCTACTCTAAGATACTGGGACGAGCCCCACACTCACTTCAGGTTTCTAATCCATTGCTCATTTTAAAGCACTATCTAGTTTTCCCAAGAAATGCTTGTGTGATATTGACAGCCAAACTAGACGTTACTCAGCTTGAAACAAGTCCATCTGGGTTACAACTACCCAGCTAAAGTGACACAGGACCCTCCAACCTCAAAGCAGATGTGGCTTTGGGTTTAATTCTCTATTTTTGCAGTTGAATGGAGTTTTTCAAGAACAAAGGGTAATCAGGGTCATCTCCAGTGTTTTCTGGGGTTTCTTCACTTGCACTTCTCCCTGGAAAATATAGCTATACGTACTTAAAATATAATGTTTCTTAATAATTTGGTGGCCATAAAGTCTACACTCTTTTAGAAAATATAAAGCATTCAAATAGCCTTATTTTCACTGGTTTTGTTCAAAGCCATCTGATAGATTGAAAATACAAATAGTTTTACAGCTCTTGAACTATGGTTTGCATGGAGGCATATGGACAGCCTCAACATAACACAATCAGTACTGCTCTCAGCTCCTGGCTCAACACAGGCTTGATCAGATGGGACCTGCCTCAGCATCAACAAGATGCAAGTCAGCTGATTGGCACAATGAAGTGTAGGCATAACAGAATGCAGTCTGCTCATTTCCCCAAATTACACCAAAAGCCAGGGACCAATGATGCTTCACTCTGTCTTATTTGCTTTATCACCATAAGTGTGAAACACTATTTGAAACAATTTTGAATGAATGAAAGACCTCTTTCCTTTACCACACACTCAATAGGGCTTTCCTTTACAATGTTTATTTTATAATGGGCTTTATTCTCCTAGTGCATAAACAATCACTCATGATTAAGTTCAAGAAAAAGCAATAGAGTATAGAGAAACAAAAAATACTTGGAAACCAGTCAGACTCAAGTATAACTTCTTCACCACGTATTAGTTGTGTGGTCTTGAATAAATTACTTCACTGTCTCGTCTGCAATATAAGGATGAATGTATCTCCAAGGTTTTTTGTTGGGATTAAATGTGATAATGGATTAATTGAGAGAGAGCACAACCTCAATTAAACTTAATCCAGGAAATTACTGACACCCTGGGAATGGATGAAACCCTATAGGAATATGTTAGAGCTGTACTTCTCAAACATTAATGTGTATGTGACTCCCATGGAGAATTTGTTAAAGTGAAGATTATGATTCAGTAGAGCAGGGTGGGGCCTGATATTCTGCATTTCTAACAAGCTCCCAGGTGATGTCCATGCTGCAGGTGCTGCTGGTCCACAGACTGTCTTTTGAGTAGCAAGGTATTAGATGTAACACCATTTAAAAACAAATAAATTACTTACATCTCCACCAACCTCAGAACGCATCTTTCTAATTTTTATGTAAGGAAGGAACCCAGCCCTGGTTGGTGTTGCTCAGTGGTTAGAGCATCAGCCCATGCACCAAAAGGTTGCTGGTTCAATTCCCGGTCAGGTGTGTGCAGAGGGCAACCATTCTCTCTCTCTCTCTCTCCCCCCACCCTCCCTCCCTCCCTCTCTTCCACTCTCTCTAAAAATCCATGAAAAAGTTAGCCTCAGGTAAGGATTAACAAAAAAAAGGAAGGAACTCAGATTCCCATAGACTTCCAAGCTAGACAGAGGCCTAGATAATAGTAGAACAAAAAAATGCCTGAATGCCTAAAAATGGTCCCAGAGTATTAGTCTACGTGGCAACAGGAAGTAATATGATCCATTAAAAAATAATTTAACAGGTCAAGAACAAAAGAAAAAACCCCTGTCAGGTCCATCCTCACCTCTTCTCTGACTTTCTTCCATCATTGTTTTCTCCCTTCATCTCTTCATTTTCCCTACCCAACACATCACTGCTACCCAGCCAAAGGACAATATACTCCTAATTCAGTTTTTTCTTATT
Source organism: Tadarida brasiliensis (assembly GCA_030848825.1). Classification (NCBI taxonomy): domain Eukaryota; kingdom Metazoa; phylum Chordata; class Mammalia; order Chiroptera; family Molossidae; genus Tadarida; species Tadarida brasiliensis. The sequence goes on along the minus strand of CM061261.1, from coordinate 64,917,509 downwards.
TATATTTTAGTAAGAGCAATATATTTTATTCCCAATAAAACTGTCATGTTAATGATTTTTTATTTAGTTATTTCATCAGTACATTCTATATTCAATATTATCTCTAATTTTTACTACTACTGGAGTTATTAATAAATTTTTATATCTTAATGTAAATAATCAGTTTAATAACAGAATGCCTCATAGGAAAATAAAAATTCCCTTTATTCTACCATATAATCCAGATTCTTTGATACATCATCTATCCAGTCTTATCCCACAACTGAGGCTTAAGTTCCCTATATAGTCTCACTCTGTCTCTGTTTAATTACCTCCACTCAAGGCAACTCACTCTCTACTCAAAGAATCCATTGCATTTTGATATAGCCATCCATCAGAGATGCCACCACCACTACCATCTACCTCATTCTAGCACCCTCATTTCTAGTCAATGATAGAAATAGTGATAGGAAGCAAGATAGTAAACAAGTTGAACTAGGTGCCCCAACTTTCCTACTCTTGTGCTGAACTTATCAAACTGGGCACTCCTACCCCTATAGATACTTGAACAGGTGTTGGATGAACTGGAAAACACAGGGGGAAGAAAAAGTCACCTGATAGACCCAGCTATTTTATTTGGAGACTTGGGGAATATATTATATAAAAATGAACATATACTAATATAAAATAGTGATTCATGTGACATATAAACATTAAATTGGAGGCTTCAAAGAAATTGCCATAGGCAGATTAGGACTATAATTCAGATTTCCCTTAATCCCTATCCATTCTCATTAACATTCATTTATTCTGCTTTGTCTTTAACATTTTAACAAATAGAAAAGATTGAAAACCCATTCTGAAATATTCCCCCTTTTCCATTATTTGCAACTCACCTTGTCTCCAGCCATATACCCTGATTCTTTCTACTCTATACTCTTTAAATGCATTATTCATCCAAATAAAATTTTAATTCACTGAGAAATATACAGGAATTCTCCATATCATCTTTGCAACTTTCCTGTAAATCTAATATTATTTACTCTTTATATACTTCAAATCATTAAACTATAAACTACATAAAGATAGGGATTTTGGCCCTGGCCGGTTTGGCTCAGCGGTTAGAGCGTCAGCCTGCGGTCCACAGAGACCCGGGTTCGGTTCCCGCTAAGGGCATGTACTTCGGTTGCAGTTTGTCCCCGGCCCTGGTTGGTCGTGCAGGTGGCAGCCACTCAATGTGTCCCTTTCACATCGATGTTTCTCTCTCTCTCTTCCTCTCTCTCCCTCCCACTCTATCTGAAAAAAAATGAAAAAAATGTCCTCAGGTGAGGATTAAAAAAAAAAAAAAAAAAAAGATAGGGATTTTGGCTTGTTTTGATTACTACTACTTCCCCAGGCCCCACCTTAAGCAGTGCCTGACTCAGGTATTCAATATTTTTGGTTAAAATAAAATTTTAAATAATTCTTAATGTCTCTGAGAAGAGATTAAAAAGAGCATCTTCTTTTTTTTTACAGGTTCATCTTTGCAAATTGTTCTCCTATGAAATATGGTTGTTTTATTTATTTTTTTCAATTACAGTTGACATATAATATTAGTTTCAGGTATACAACATAGAGATTAGACATTTATATACCTTATGAAGTAACCATCCCAATAAATCTTGTGCTTATCTGACACTATACATACTTATTACAATATTGTTGACTATATTTCCTATGCTGTACTTTACATCGCCATGACTATTTTTATAACTGACAATTTGTACTTCTTAATTCCTTTCACCTTTTCATCCATCTCTGCAAACCCCTCTTATCTAGTGACCATCAATTTGTTCTCTGTACATATGAGTTTCTGTTTAGTTTGTTAACTTATTTTGCTTTCAAATTCCGCATATAAGTGAAATCATATGGCATTTGTCTATGTGTCTAACTTATTTCTCTAGATTCTAGACCAATCCACATTGTAACAAGGCAAGATTTTATTCCTTTTTGTAGCTGAGTAATATTCCATTGTATATATTTACCACTTCTTCTTTATCCATTCATTTATCAATGGACATTTAGGTTGCTTCCATATAATGGCTAATGTAAATAATTCTGCAATAAACATAAGGGTGCAGATATATGTTCAAATTTGTGTTTTGAGATTTCTTTGAATAAATACCCAGAAGTAGAATTGCTGGGTTCTATGGTAGTTCTATTTTTTATTTTTTTGAAGACCCTCCATACTATTTTCCATAGTGGCTGCACCAATTTACAATCCCACCTACAGTGGAACGAGGGTTTCCTTTTCTTCACAACCTTGCCAACACTTGTTGTTTCTTAATTTGTTGATAACAGCCATAAAAAGAAGCATTTTCATTATGAAGCATTTAACCATAATCTTTTCCAAATGTCTTTGGCTTGTAGGCTTCAAATGATTACAGAAATAAAGTGCTGGGAGAAAAAAAAAAAACTATTTTCTTCTCCTAACAATTGCAGAAGTCATTGAATTGGGCCTGTGGAAGGGCATAGAAATAAATTAAGTAAAACTAAACAGAGAAATGAAAGAATGCAGTATAAAGAGACATGAAAATAGAAAAACTGAATGAGAAAGAAGACATTGAAAAACTAATCTTTGTGCTACCCAATTTGTAAAAACGCAAAGAGAGTGAGGTAAAAATACATATTGAGAGGGAAATCACAAATTTTTAAAAAATGAAGATAGATGATAGAATAAAGGGAAAGGGAGGGAAAAAATAATGATTGTACTACATTAGAAAAAGAAATGGAATTGTTAAAGAATTTTTGCAGGCTTAAAGAGTAGAGGACAATGTCTCTGTGGGTTTGCATTTTATGGAGCAGTTTATGAGTTCTGCAAGATGCTTTAAAGGACTATACCATAGCCATATTTTCTGAAAGGGAACATCAGCAAAACTTCCTTATTGGAAAATGCACATTAGAACAGTTAACATTTTATAGTATGTTTATGCAAAATGAATATTTTCCTTAAAAAAAAAATCTTAGTTTGAAGACCGTTTTTTTTTCCTACGAAAGAGCTATGTACCCATGTTGATTTGTGTAAAAACAGTTCTCCCATATCAACAAATAAAATGTTGATTCTACCAGATGGAAGGAGAGGGAGAATCACTTAAGGATGACATTTAAATTAAAACCAACCTGGTTAGGATTTTTGTTTGTTGGTTTGATTTTAATCCTCAACAGAGGATATATTTATTGATTTTAGAGAGAGGGAGAGAGAGAGAGAGAAACATGGACATGAGAGAGAAGCATGGATCAGTTGCCTCTCCGTACGCACCCCCACAGGAGATCTGATCAAACCCTCAACCTAGGTGTGTGCCCTGACTGGGAATCAAACCCCCAACCTTTTGGTGTATGGGACAGTGCACCAACCAACTGAGCCACCTGGCCAGGGCCAACCTGGTTAGTTTTTAAAGAGAAGCATAAAATATTCTACTCAAAATTCAACTTATCTTCAAAATTATGAATAGACAATATAAAAATTTAATTAATAAATTCTGAATACATAAATGTATCTCTGTTTATATATGTACAGACTCCACACTAAGTCATTTCAGAAGAAAAAAATCAATGACAAAAAATATACTGGAAAGAGGGGAGGTAACGAGAGAAATAAAAAGAGAAAGGAAAGGAATAAGGGAAAAGGAAAAAAGTGGCAGGAAATAGAAGCTCTCTGGAATGAGCATATATAAAGGGAAAAAGATATAAAAGACAAAAAGTAACATATTGAGAGACTCAAAAATATTTATAAACAAAAAGAGAAAGAAAAAAAAGAATGACATGCTTTTTTAAAAAGTGTAATGACAGCCCAGCTGGTGAGGCTCACTGGTTGAGTGCACCAAGAGGTTGCCAGTTTGATTTCCAGTCAGGGCACATGCCCAGGTTGTGGGCCTGATCCCCAGTGGGGGGCATGCAGGAGGCAGCCAATCAATGTTCTCTCTCATCAATGTTTCTATCTCTCTCTCCCTCTCCTTTCCTCTCTCTCTAAAAATCAATAAAGAAAAAAATATTTAAAAAATAAAAAGTATCATGACAAATAGGAGATCCTCAATACAGTCCAAACTGAGAAATTGGGTGTTCTTCTCATTCCCTGCTCACTTTAAACTGTATGTTTGAGAATAAATTTAATCATTACCTTTGGAAATACCTGTTAATTTTTTTTGAACAATTGTTCAGAGCTCTTCATCTCTATTGAAAGGCTCAATTCAGAATTAGGAGAGTCACAGTACACTACATAGGGATTTTGGTATCAGAGAAGAATTATTCTTCAGGCCATAAGAGCTAAACTCATAGCAATACTTACTTGTTAGTTACTTCTTAATCGATTTAGAAAATGAGCTTGTAACATAAGAGAGATTCTTTGCAACCTTAGAGTCGGCAAAGATTTTTTAGATAAGACACAAAAAACATGGATCAACAAAAAAACTGATAAATAAGACTTCATCAAAATTAAAATTTTTTTACTATTTGGCCCTGACTAGCATGGCTCAGTGGGTTGGGCATCATCCCCTGCACTGAAAGGTTACTGGTTGAATTCCAGGTCAGGGCACATGCCCCAGTTGTGGGATTGATCCCTGGTAGGGGGCATGCAAGAGGCAGTCAATCAATGTTTCTCTCTCTTTCTCTCCCTCTCCCTTCCTCCCTCACCCCCCCCCCAACACTTGCTATCTGAAAAACACTGCTAAGAAAATGAAAATGCAAGCTACAGACTAGGAGAAAACATTCATAAATATGTATATCTGATATATATATATATATATATATATATATATATATATATATATATATATATATATATCTTGCAACTCAGTAAGACAACAACCCAACTAAAACTTGCCAAAATGTTGAAACAAATATGCCATAAGAGGAAACAAACACTCCACTAGTGGTCTATAAGCACACAAGGACTTCTCAACATTGTTAGTCATCAGAGAAGTATAAATTTAAACCACAGTGAGGTATCATTACATACCTAGTAGAATGGGGATAATTAATAGGATTGACAATGCCTAGTGTTGATGAGATATGGAACAACTAGAACTCTCATACTTTGCTGGTGGGAATGTAAAATGTTACAACCATTTTGGAAAACAGTTTGATAGTTTCTTATAATATTAAACATACACTTACCCTAAGACACAGCCATTTCATTCCTAGGTAGTTACCCAAGAGAAATTAAAACTATGTCCACACAAAGACTTATATATGAACATTGACTATAGCTTTATTCATCATAGCCAAGAAGTGAAAACTACTCTGAAGTGAATCAACATCGTATGGCTAATCAAAGTGTGGCATATAGAAGCAACGCATAGATAAATCTCAAAAACCTATTGATCATAAGAAGCCAGATACACAGACTTCGGGTCAAGATGGCGGCATAGGTAAACGTAGTACTCACCTCCCACAACCACATCAAAATTACAACTAAACTACACAACAACTATTATTCAAAATCACCTGAAACTGAGCTGAATGGAAGTCTTACAACTATGATATTAAAGAAGAAGCCACATCGAGACTGGTAGGAGAGGCGGAGGCGTGGACAGGCTGGTCCCACACCCACATGTGGTGGATAAAAATCAGGAGGATACCTTGGCTGTGAAGGTCCTCCCTGAGGAATGAGGGGTCCCTGTCTCACACCAGGCTCCCCAATTCAGGGTTCCAGTGCCAGGAAAGAAGTCCTCATAACTTCTGGCTATAAAAACCAGTGGGAATTAAGGCTGAGGGAGGCTGAGGCTGCTAGAACCCCAGGCAGTTCCTCTTAAAGGGCCTGCCCATGGACTTACTCGGACTCACACCCTCCAGGATCCAGCATCAGGGAGGCAGCTTGAAAGGCACCAGAGACATACAGGGAAGAACTGAGCTATTTGGCATTGGGGCAAGAGCTACAGGGCAGCTTTCTCCCAGACAGACATGCTCGCAGAGGCCATTGTTCCTTTGGTGAGCCCTTTTCCAACATAGCTGGCAGACAGCCGCCATCTCTGACTTCAGAAACCTGACTCATACTATTTGCTGTGCCCTGGTGATTCCTTGAGGCCCTGCCCCACCCAACTTTCAGGCCTACCCAAGCTGTTTCCAGTGGTTTTATCATAGGAATGGCCTGTGTTGGCTCCTGTATCAGATTTTCCTAAATTCTCTCAAATAAGCAGCATCTGGCCTCAGCAAGCCCCATACCTCTAAGTGGCCCCAGGCCCTGCACTAGGAGCAGCCAGCCTTGGTTCACAACTGGGCTTTGCCTGGGTACCTCCAAGCCCAGCATAAGAAGCAGCCATCTGCAGATCACTTTGTAGCTTATGCCTGAAGGCCCTAGGTAGAACATGGGCAGTGGCTGACCTTGCCAAAGAGCCACACCCAGGAGACAGCTTCAATCCACAGCAAAGCACCACCACCCAACCACCTCCACAAGCAACACACTCAAGGAGTGGACTCAGTGGGTACCAGAGCCCTGCTGAAGTAAGTACTGTTCTGTGTGGTGGGCCCCTGCACAGCTGATCTTCCAAGGTAGTCAGTGAGCACAGCCAGTCTTTGCAGCTGATCAGCCTGAGTAAATCCCTCCCATTGATGTGCCAACAGCAATCAAGACTCAATTACAACAGAAAGGTATACAGTCCACATGAGGGGTGCACGTTGAGGGCACAGCTGGGGTGATGAGGGAGGCTGTGCCACTGGACCCTACAGGACACCTACTACAATAGGCAACCCTAGGAAGCCTAGGAGACATAGCAACTTTACCTGACACATAGAAACAAACACAGGGAGGCAGCCAAAAATGAAGAGACAAAGAAACATATCCCAAATGAAAGAATAAAACAAAACTCCAGGAACAGAACTAAACGAAATGGAGATAAGCAATCTAACAGATGCAGAGTTCAAAACACTGCTTATAAGGATGCTCAAGGAACTTAGTGAGGGCCTCAAGAGCATAAAAAAGGACCAATCAGAAATGAAGAATGCACAGTCAGAAATGAAGGCAGCACTAACTGAAATAAAGAATATTTTACAGGGAATCAATAGTAGAGTAGGTAAAGCCAAGAAGTAAACCATTGATTTGGAATATAAGGAAGCAAAAAACACCCAATTAGAACAGCAAAAAGAAAAAAGAATAAAAAAAAAAAATGAAGATAGTGTAAGGAGCCTCTGGGACAACTTTAAGCATACCAACATTCACATCATAGGGGTGCCAGAAGGAGAGGAGAGAGAGCAAGAAATTGAAAACCTATTTGAAAAAATAATGACAGAAAACTTCCCTAACTTATTGAAGGAAACAGACATACAAGTCCAGGAAGCACAGAGTCCCAAACAAGATGAACCCGAAGAAACCCACACCAAGACACATCATCATCAAAATGCAAAACACAAAGAGAGAATCTTAAAAGCAGCAAGAGAAAAGCAGTTAGTTACCTACAAGGGAGCTCCTATAAGACTATCAGCTGATTTCTCAAAAGAAACTTTGCAGGCCAGAAGGGAATGACAAGAAATATTCAAAGTGATGAACAGCAAGAACCTACACCCAAGATTACTCTAACCGGCAAAGCTATCATTTAGCATAGATGGACATATCAAGAGTTTCCCAGATAAGAAAAAGCTGAAGGTGTTCATCACCACCAAACCAGTATCATATGAAATATTGAAGGGTCTTCTTGAAGAAAAAGATCAAAAATATGAACAATAAAATGGCAACAAATACATATCTATCAACAATTGAATCTACAAACAAAATGAACAAGCAGAACAGAAACAGACTCATAGATACAGAGAACTTTTTGTTGGTTGCCAGGTGGGAGGGGGTTGGGGGAATGGGTGAAAAAGGTGAAGGGATTAAGAAGTACAAATTGGTTGTTAAACTCACAAACCTCAAAGGAAAGGGAGGAGCAGGGGGCAGGAAAAGATAAACCACAGAACTTATATGCATAACCAATGGACAAAGACAGTGTGGAGAAGACAGGAGGGAGGCGGGAGCAGAGAGGAGGGGATTAATAGGGGAAAAAGGAAGGACATCTGTAAAGATAAGTTTTCAACAATAAAGATAAGTTTTTTTTTAAAAAAAAAAAAAGACAGATACAATAGAGTACATACTATATGATTTCATTTTTATTAAATTCTAGAAAAGGCTAAAGAAGCTGTAGTGACAGAAAGCACATCAGTGGTTGTTGGGAGCTTGGGGATATGGGGAGGTGGATTGGGACTGACTGAAAAGGGACACAAGTGAACTTTTGGGGATGATGGAATTTTTCTATATCTTTACTGTTAGTGGTGGTTATATGGCTGTATACATGTGTCAAAACTCATTGAACTATATACTTATAATGAATGCATTTTACTGTATGTAATACCGCTATAAAGTTAATGTAAAAATCAGTTTGTAACAATCTAATATTTCTAATACATAGAATATTCTAAAAATGGAATATTTTGAGAACTAGAAATATTTTTAAATATTTAAATCTAAAATAATTTTACATTTTCTATTCAGTGTTTCTGAATTGTTGTTCTTAGCCAATATTTAATTATTGAAGAATGCGTAAATAGATATACAATGTTGTAATTTATTTTAAAAATACACATTACTCTTTGCCTCACTAATTTATTCAATAAGCATTTATTGATCAGGGGCTCAATACTAAGAGCAGTAATAGATACTGAAGATTCAGAGTCATATGACACAGATATGCTCTCAACTAGCTTAGAATCTGGTAAGATAAAGAGTCAGGAAAAGGATTGGGAAGAAAAAGAGAGAGAAACCCATCTGAGGGACTGCAAATATTTATCCACAGAGGTGTCAGATGGTGTGGTCACATAAAATATAGATGTTTTAAAATATCTAAAGTCCAAGATGGAGCCACTCCTGCTAAGCCCCCACATCAGCAAATCAAAATTTACCTAAGTTCTATACTCAGCTCTCCCAGGAAAGGAAGGCCTAAGTCAACCAATCAGTGCTTGCCTGCCCAGCACAAGTTACCAGACCCAGCTTCAAGACTTCCCTTTGCTTCATATAAGGAAAGTAAATCTGCTTTAAACAATCGGCAAATGCCCAGTATAACTTCCTTGCTCCTGATCACTTTGTTCTATAAAATTCTCTTGCTTAGTAAAGCTCTTCAGAGCTTCTTTCTATCTGTTAAATTGGATGCTGCCCTATTCATGAATCACTGAATAAAGCCAGTGACATCTTTCCAAAATTTATGATTGTTGGATTTTTCCTTTAACAGACGAGAATGCCACTAAACCAATGGTATCCAAGGGGAGGAGGGAAAGAAAAAAGCCATGAGAAACTCTCTGAAGAGGAAGAAAATTAGAGGTCATGCTGGACTAGAAGTTGTGTGGTTGAAAGACTAGTACCACAAGCACAAAGAAGTTAAGAAAGCTGGCAGGACTGCAGGCAGGATTTCTGAGTCTGAGGTTTCAGCTGTGGAGCCCTTCTGGATGACAAGGTCTTGAGAGTGCCCCTGTAAGTGACTGCTAAGCAGTCAGCAGAGAGGAGGTGAAAGAAGGCTGAGAGTGGAGTGTCAGAGCTGTTGAAGTCATCCTGGACGGTGGGTAGCCAAAGTGATGAAGATAATGAAGCATACAGCTTGGCCTCTATGGGGGAGGGGAGCCAGTGGGTGGATAGTTAAAAATACTGAGATGTTGCTAGATAAATCTAAAGAGAAAATAGCTTAAACGTCTTTCAATAAGCTAATAATGCTCAAGAGACATGACATGATAACATTTAGAAATTGATGGTTTTCAGAGTTAGTAATTGATTTTAACACCACTTTACGTAACAATAATAGACATTAGTCTGAATCTTTACATTTGAATTTTAAAATAAGTGCTTGAAATGCAAAGCAAAGAATAAAGTCTTAAAAGCTAAGGCTTTTAATTAATTAAAAGAGCAGAGGGATAGAAGTTTTTTGAGTCCTAGCCTCAAGGTTAAATTGGTAAGAGTTGGGGAGAAAAGCCTGAAAAACATAGCCAGGTTTTCCACCCCAAAGGAAATATTTTGCATTTGTTTCATTTTGTTTGAAAACTCATTCTGGTCTTAGGGGTAAGATTTTTTTTTTTTTTTTAATTAGGATAGAGCATGTACGCATAACTGATTGACATGGAAAAAAATAATAAATAAAATAAAATAAAATAAAAATAAATAAATAAATAAAAACCACCTGTGTAGAAAAAAAAAAAAATTGGGATAGATAAGAAACAATTGATTTATTAGGGCCTCCAAAAAAGGGCCAATGGCTATGCCTATAAGGCCTCCCCTTGTTATTGGTTTAAGTGGGGTCTCCACCAGTGGAAGTGGGGGATCCCTTTCTCCACTGGGTGCTGAGGGTTGGGTTCTTATGATATCCTGAGAAAAAGACATTTCTAAGACTCCCTTGGGAGAATGAGTAATTTTTATTTGGGTGGTGTTGAATTCCTGGGTTTCAAAAGTCCCATTTCCTTTAAGCCAGTCCTGCAAGAGGTGCAGCTGGAGATTCAGCAGAGCTAAAAGCAAAGCCAGTGTCCAACGTTTCCGTTCTGTGTTGGAATGGGGTCGGCACAGCATCGGGCTAGATTCAGTCCACCAGTCCATTGTGTGGGGTCCACAGGGCTGTGGGTCACATGGGCGAGTGCAGAGCATGAGAGCCCTGCAAGCCAGGAGTCAGGCTCAAGCAGCAAGAGAGAGAGAACCCCTTTGTTTAGGAGCTTAAATATCAAATCTTCCTGAGCTTGTAGTGGCCACACCCATTCTGGCCAATAACCTGTTCCCAGGTGACTGATAGGCAAGTACATTCCCTATTTCATTCAGAATTTACTGGGCACACATCTATTCTTCCATTTGCTCCTTTCCAGTAATTAATAAATGGGTTAAATCATAACAGAGTCACCCTGAGCTTGTCATGTTTATTATGTGGTACCTTTTTCATCCACAGAATCAAAGGAGGAAACATAAGGAGGGTTAAATGAAATCCATTGGTGGTAGATTAGGGAGTCATGAGAAAGCAAAGCAGGGAAATCTCTGAGATTGAATAAAAAGCAAAACAAAGAGACACATACTTCTTTTACAATTGATGGGTACAGAATAGTTAACATTTACAGCAGGTACAGATGGTGTGTGGGTATCAAGATAGCAATGTTGTCTTGAGCTCTGGTGTCGGTGGCAGTGCCTTTGAGGGGTCTAGAAAAGAAAATTACTCTGAAATTTCAAAGGTATGTTATCTTAGATGCACAATGACAACAGACAATTTCAAAGGTAAAAATTGACCTTTGTCAAGGAAGCAACAGGCCTAGGACATGACTACTCACCATGACCCACTTTTAGTTAGGACATTTACATGCAATCCACCCTGAGTGGTTACTTTCAATCTCTGAGTTTGTAAGGCCCACCATGCAGGCCTACCCTGAGTTTGTCAGGTTTTGTATGTGAACCCATTTTCATCCTCAATAGAGAATATATGAAATGGAGTTATTTTAACCAAGCTGCTAAAATTACTAACATTATAAAGGTTGAGACATGAGGAAAGACTCCATTCTTATTCTAACTAGCCTGGGAACTTAAACTTTTGTGAACTTTTCAGTATGTATGTCAGTGTCTGGATATACATCTAAGAACTCCCTGAAAGACTCATGTATACATCCACCTGACGTCCATCATTCAGATTATCCATTACCCACTGGACATGACCAGACCTCTTGGCATCCATCATCCTGACTGCCTGACATCTGACTGATAACCATCTTGGACCAATCCTAGGGCTAAGGATGCAGGACCCGTAAGTCTCAAGAATGTACTTTTTACTATTTTACTATAAGAACTTTTAACTTTTCTTTCTTCTTTGGAACACTTCTGGGGTTTTTGTCTAGCTGTGTTCCCAGTTTGCAAACTCTAAGACACTTGAAAAAAGATCAATTTCTAGCAAAGCCTCCAGACTCTTTTTGAGTTCATTCAATACTTCCAAAGGTATACATAGTGCAGAAAGACCCCTAGCCCCATGAAAATTTCCAGGCTGACCAGAGGGATAAAATACCAAGAGCAAAATGAATTGTCTGGGCAGATGAACTTCAGGGCCACCTCCTAGGTCCTTTCCAACCCAGAGAACTCTCACATACATAGGAGGGCTTGGACATGTAGCCAGGATAGGTCTTGAGGTCAGAATGAGGGAGGCTCCAGAGGAACCAGAGGCCAAGATGAGATATGGTCATCTAAGATGATGGATCGGAGATCAACTCCCACAAGCACAGAACAAAGTCACATCTCATTAATGACCAGGGCACAGCTAATATCTGCATATTGGATACCCACCCCCTTGAGTTCAGATACCACAACCTCATGGGAAAGGTGCAAAGTGGAAATCCTATATTAGCTTGTATTTAAATTCCTGAATTTTACTGAGATTTCTGAAATGATTGAATAATCAATCATTTTGACTGAGTCTGCCTAGAAGTTACTAAGTTTTTTGCTAGCAGACAAAATGATTAAAAGATTAGCATTAGTTATAAAAAACAAAAACAAAAATCTGTTTTTTCCCCCATCTTAGGGTGTGGCTGTGAATCTCTACCAACCTCAATGACACTTCTGAGTGCCTGTTTAGTACATTCACGCAGCAGTGCTGGCTACCCGAAATGCTTTTTCTTCTATTCTGCACAGCCGCCTCTCTCACCCAAGTCTAAGTTTAAATCTTATTCCTCAGAGAGATTTTTTTCTAACTAACCTTAGTATTTCCAACCCTTAACCACTATACACACACACACCATTTATTCTCTACCAGGATCCCAGATTCATTTCCTTTGTATCACTTTATTCCCATAAGGGTAGAAACTGTGCCTGTTTCATTATCACAATATTCATAGTGCCTACCAGCCATTCAATAAACACATATTGAATGACTATCCCAAGCTTTATGCTAAATTCTTTATCTAAATTTATCTTACTTAATCCTGAGGTAGATGCTATTATTGTTCTCATTCGAAAGACAAGGAAATGAGGCATAGAGAGATTAGGTAGATTTGCAAAGGTCATGTTATCAGTGGAAGTGGAGTTCTTGAGGTACTGTGAGGAAAAAAATTTCCTGAGGTCCCCCTGGGAGGATGGGGTTTCATGAAAAGCTTTATTGATGATGTAAAATTAAGTGGGTTCCCCTCCAAGGTCCCATCTCTGTCCATCTTGCCATGGAAGAAGTCTAATCTTGTCTTCAGCAGGGCCAGAATTAAGACCACTGCCCAGAATATCTGTCCATATCAAAGTACAGTACAGTCCAGCATCTGGCTATCTTAGTTGTGTTCCCAGCTACAGTCCATTGCACATGGGGTCTGCCCCAACATAGGCCATGCAGCTGCTTAAGGTCCCATGGCTATGAAGAGAAAACAAGTGAGCACCATGTGAGTGAGGGTCGTGGAGCAAGAGAGAGCAAGAGAGAGAGAGTGAGAGAACTCTTTGTTGGGAGATTTTAACTTTCCAAGATTTCACATGCTTCTGATGGGGTCCACCCCCTAGCCAATCTTTTGTTCCCCAGGCTAGACTGACAGGTAAGCACTATCCCTATGTCACTCCAACTTCACTGCCCATGTACCCATCTCCCTCCTCGTTCAATCCCTCCCCCCAGTGATCTGCTCCCCTGGTGGTTTCTGGGGAGCATGAAGCTGTAGCTTCCTGGTGAAGCTGCCCAGATGACCATGCTCATAATGTCTGGCCTCCCCTTTCCTCTCTTCCAATTATTAATATTAATAAACTAGCTGATTACAATGATAACAGTCACACAGCCAGTAAATGGTAGAGCCAGAATTTAACCTCAAGTAGGAAGGGAAAAAAAAACTAAATATGACCACAGTTCTTGCTCTCTTAACTCTCATATAATTTTTTTTCTTTTTACAAACACAGAAGGCAACAACTGGGCCTCACCATCCCTGTGGTGCAAGGAGGACAATGACCAATGAACCCACCCAAAGGCCAGAACACCAGGATGTAGGTCAAAAACAGTTTCTACTTCTTGGATGATGGAATTATTCAGTCTAAGGATATAGAGCAGTGGTTCCCAACCTTCTTAATGCCGTGACTCTTTAATACAGTTCCTCATGTTGTGGTGACCTCCAACCATAAAATTATTTTCGTTGCTACTTCATAACTGTAATTTGGCTATTGTTATGTCTTAGGCGACCCCTGTGAAAGGGTCGTTTGACCCCCAAAGGGGTCGCGACCCACAGGTTGAGAACCGCTGATGTAGAGGAGTTTAGTGACAACAGAGCTGAGTTTCAGATGTCACCTGGGATCTACTTGGGGACAGACTACATAGAATGAGAATAAGGTGGGACTATGTTTGATTTGGGGATATTTTGGCATATCTTTAAGAACAAACCATTGAATAATTTTCAATTATCTTACTGCACTAGCCACCCTTATCCCAGTCTCAAACCTTACAACTTCCTGATCCTGAGGTTCATGAATGAGTGACAGGTGGGCTAAAGTAGGGTATTTTAGACACACTTTATTCAAAACTTTTGTCATCTTTCCTCCAGTTTTAACATTCTCCTATAGTCACTCTCTCTCTCAATTGGTGGCAGCATCTCTCACTTCACAAATTTACCAGCTCCTTTCCATTTCTATCACTTCTGCCCTAATCAAACTCTCGTTATCTCTCACATGAACTATTGCAACAGTATCTGTAACTGGTCTCCTGTTTTCATATTCATCTGCTTATTTATATTCATCTGCTTTATGTTCATCTCTTTCAAAACCACTCAACTTAGTCTTCAGAATGGGAAAGCAGTCACGGTGTATAAATAAATGGGTATGGCTTTGTTTCAATAAATAGGTGGTGAACTAGATTAACCCCTGATTTATCACATAGTTTACCTGAGTTACCTGAGAGAATGCAACACTAAACATGTAACTATGTCACTCCTCTCCAGTGAAAAAACTAAAATTTTTGATAATGTGACATTGTCTATAAGGTAAAAGATCAAAAAAGCTTCTAAATTGTCTGATGCATTTGATCTGGCCTTTGTCTACTGTCTAACTTTATATTTTACCACTCCCTGCCTTGTACTTCATGTTCTTGCAAAATTAAACTATTTCCCTGACACAAATGTTGTTCCCTGATGTTCCTAGTCTGATATCTTCGTTTTTCCTCCTGCCTGCAATGACCTACTCACATTTCCTCTTCACTTGGCTAATTCCTACTTATTCTTCCAGAAAAGACCCAGGCCTCCTTCTGGGAGCTGTCCATAATCCACACAGGATTAGGGACCCTTCCCTGTCTCCCAAGAATCCCTGTGTTTATCTCCATCATTGTTAGTACTGCACTGGATTGTAATTATCTACTTGTTTCCCTCAGTAACTATGAGAACCTCAACAGAATGCCCAGCATTTTCTTAGCATGTAGTAGAAACTATACATATTTTTAAATGTGTATTAAATAAATGAACGTTTGAATGAATGCAATGAACTAGTTTGATTTTAAAAAGAGTTTATATGTGAAACAGAGCTTGTTGAATACTAGCATTGTCTCTGCCACACACATATTTTGTTATACTTATATATGTGTGTATGCATGAATGTATGTATACTATTAGAAATTACACATGTATATATTTAAATTTTTATTATGGAAAATGTCAAACATATAAAGAAGTAGAAAGGATTATATAATAAATTCCACTCCCCCATGTATCCCTCACCCAGATGTACATTCACTTATGGCAAATCTTGTGTCATCTATACCTGCACCCATACACCCAACACTCCCACCTCCAGATATATATATATATTTTTTTTATCCTCACCCAAGGACATTTTTGCATTTGCCTTCAGATAGAGCAGGAGGGAAAGAGGGAGGAAGGGAGAGAGAGAAACATCGATGTGAGAGAGACACATCGAGTGGTCACCACCCACACGACCCCAAGCAGGGCCGGGGATGAACTGCAACTGAGGTATGTGCCCTTAGCGGGAACCAAACCTGGGACTCTCTGGTCCACGGGCCGACGCTCTATCTGCTGAGCCAAACTGGCCAGGGCCCACCTCCAGATATTTTAAAGCCCACCTCAGATATATAATTTCACTTGAAATTATTTCAGCATGTATCTCTAAAAATTAAGGATGTAGCCCTGGCCGATTTGGCTCAGCAGTTAGAGCGTCAGCCCGTGGTCCAGAGAGATCCAGGTTCGGTTCCCACTAAGGGCTGCAGTTTGTCCTCAACCCTGGTTAGGGTCTTGCGGGAGGCAGCCACTCGATGTGTCCCTTTCATGTCGATGTTTCTCTCTCTCTCTCTCTCCCCCTCTCTCTCCCTCCCACTCTATCTGAACAAAAATAGAAAAATGTCCTCGGGTGAGGATAAAAAAATAAAAAAATAAATAAAAATTAAGGATGTAAACATAATCACATGTTTATCATGTCTTTAAAAAATAACTCTTAGCCATATCTAAATGTGATCAAAAGTAGTATCTTTATCCTCTCCTCAATAGTAATATGTCCTTAAAACGCTTTAACTCTGATCCCACTCTTCTCAATGTATATATTAGTACCTAATATTTTAGTTGTAGCCCCTTTCCCCTAAAATTATACTTTATTGTTTCATAGAATCAATATTTGTTTATCAACATATATAGAAATAGCTAGCTCACTTTAAAAATCCCTTTAAACTGTATAATTTTGTTTACCAGTGTTATCCCAATAAATTCAATAAAAAGAAAGATAATAAGCCCGGCCAGGGTGACTCAGTGGTTGAGCATCGACCCATGCACCAAGAGGTTGCCGATTCCATTTCCAGTCAGGGCACATGCCCAGTCCCCAGTGTGGGGCATGCAGGAGGCAGCCAATCAATGTTTCTCTCTCTCTCCTCTCCCTTCTTCTCTCTCTCAAATCAACAAAGAAAGAATATTTTTAAAAAAGAAAGATAATAAAATTTAAAAAATAAAAATTCCTTTAGTGTGAGATCTTTTCATAATAAACTCGTAGATTATGTTTATCTAAAAATGTCTTTATTTTGCCCTTGTTCTTGAAGGATAGCTTTACTGGATAGGTTTCTAGGTTGAGTTGTTATTTTTCCTCAGTACATCAACTACTTCTCTGTCTTCGTTTTGGACAGAGGTGGATTAGACTGGGGAAAGAGCCCTGTAAACCATATTGACAGACTGCGTTTCCCATCTACACCGTCTCTGGCAGCAGAGGTAAGAGAGCTTCTGCTCTCCACTCAGAATGGGCTCAGTCTAAGCCTGAAGTTCAGGTAAAATCTTAGCTCTCTCAATAACCACTAGAATCTTACCTAATTTAGATAAAACTGGTTAAATTAAGCACTTGAACACCCAGGCTTTTAAAACAGAAGTCTATGTCCAGGGACACTATGGTCAAAAGAGGCTATTGTGCAACTCTTTCCTTCCCCCCAGAGTCCTGGGTTGTAGGGACAACGTTTTCTCTCCAGAAAAAGTCTGGTTTGGCTGGGCCCTTAATGCAGGAAACAGTATACACTGTGGAACAAGTTGGCAGATCAGTCATAGGAGCCTGGCACTTTGACGAGCAAGGTCCGGCCCAGGAGCAGTCTCTGGGACTACTGGGGAGCCAGCATTTGCAACAACTCCACCTTCTAGTTCTTGCTTCTTTATTTCATAAGTAGCTGAAAACTTCCAATTTGTCAGCTCTTCACACATGTAATGTGCAGAGATGGAGGATGGCCCAAGATAGGTCAGTTCCTAAACTCTTTGACACATCTACCTCTGAAATTTTCTTGTTTTGCAAATGTGTCTAAGAAATCCTTACTATGTACATTTCCCTGACACAAGGTATCTGGCACCTTTGCTATGATTGTTCAATACCTTTTGATGCTTACTGCACTGCTATGACATAGAACAAACTAAGACATAAGTACACAAGTAGATTGGAGTTTATGCTTAAAGGCAAGGTATTGTATGATCTCATCTGTAGCTTGCCTTTATTTTTAGAAGTGGCATTGGCATAATCCATTACTGAGGACAAAGCTTTTCTGTGAGCTGATGTCCATCAGACACATGGGATTCAGAAGGATGCACAGAATAGTTCTTTAGTTCGGGTTCAGGTTGCCATTGCCAGCCATACAGCATCTACCTTGAATGGTGTGAAAGGAATGGCTTCTCCACCCCATTACCTTTGAAAGCTTGCATCCTCAATTTATGTGGTTACTCCTCTCCTGGACAACAACATCCTCTTTGCTTACTCTCAGCTTCACCGGGTTATCAGTCATTTAGTTTCATCTTCTTTCCCCTTAGATGTCACTGAAGAGACTTAGGCTCCCCATGAGTGCAGAGAATGAAAGACGCCTTCATCAGGGAGGCCTGAAGACCAAGCATCTTCACTACTAGGCCTCTTTACACAAGTAAGAATGTCTTCTTAGCATAAAACCCATGTACAAAAGAAGTAGTTAATAAAACACACCAATTTGAGATAAAAAATAATATAAAAGCAAAGGATACCTAGAGGGTAAGCAGTGCTTTTTCTATTCCAGATATATTTTTTTGAGTACCTATTGTGTGCCAAGCACTGATCAGTAAACAAAATAAAGATCTCTGCCCTCATGGACCTCACATTCTAGCAAGAAAGCTTACATCCTGATATATCAATGCTAATAATGATTAAGTGGTGGTAAGGAAAAATACTGAATCCTGTAATTGCTTATTATAAGACATCTGGCCTAATTCTGGGGTAGAGAGAGAAATGGGACAACAAGGACTCCCCTGAAGAACTGACATTTGATCTGAGATCGAAGGACAAGAATTAACTACATAAAATATTTATCCTCTCATCTCTGGCTTTTTTTAAAATATGTTTTTATTAATTTTTTAGAGAGGGAGATAGAAACATCAACGTGAGAGAAAAACTTCCATCAGCAGCCTCCTGCACGTCCCCTGCTGGGGACCAAGCCTGCAACCCAGACATGAGCCCTGACTGGGAATCAAACTGGGACCACTCAGTTGATGCTCAATCCACTGACCCACACTGGCCAGGCTCATCTCTGGCTCTTTAAATGATGGAGTATTATAATATATAAACATATAACATAAAATAAGCACAGTGAGTGCTTAACAAAAGGAATTAAAACAGTAGTCATAGTAACTAATAGAATATAAGCCTACTTGTTCTTCAGATCCCCTTTGTAGACACCAAGACCACACTGCTCCCACCTGCCAGGGACTAGGTTATGGCTGCTCTGGGAACACTGGCTACATCAGGGTCAGGCCCTTAATCAAGTACTGCCCCATTCTTTGTCTCATACTGCTCAGGTCTGAATCCTGTCTCCATGGCAAGATCTTAAGTTTCTAGAAACTTTGTATGGACCTTCTTTCATGTCCTTCAGAGCTGTAGTTCTGGACCCATTTTAGGAATTATGGAAATACTTGTTCACTTTTAAACTAGTATGATTTATTCCAAAGATTAGGTTTTAATCTGAACATTTAAATGCCAAACCAAAGAAAGAAAAAATTAGTATTATCCTCTAAAATTATTTTTCTAAATAAATTTATATTCTATCCACTTTCTGTGGGAGATTTTGTGCTTAATGAAAGCAATATTCATGGCTTATCCCGTCTTTATGATAATACCCTTATTTCCATTTTGGATGTGCATTTGTTTATCATTTTATCACATCATAAAGATGCATATTGAAAATACAATTTGAGTTCATATGGCAAACTAGAAAAAGCCCATGAGGGAAAAGAAGAAAGAAAAGTTAGGGGTAAGACAGATGTGGTTTTGAATATCTAGCTGTGAGAATCTGGGCATATTCCTGAGTCTTTATTTTCTAAATGCTAAAATGAAAAAATTAGGGTGTGGAAGAATATTAAGTGATATAACAAATGATAAAGTACAATGCTTGCTCAATGAACAGCAATTAGAAGAAGCAGTAGCAGTAGCCATACAGAGGTAGTTGCTTTTCTTATTAAATAGCAAAAGTTATGACCTGGCTTAAATCCAAAAATCTATGCAACAGTTTTCAACAGAATGAGTTGAAAATAAATTAATGTGAAATCCCCTTAAAATGGTGTGGGAAAAAAATGTTTAAGATTATTCATTAAATATTCATCTGACTCATCTTTGCTGAATACTTATATGCAAAGTACAGAGTTAATTGCTGTGTGAGATATAAAAATAAGGTATGATTCTTGTCCTTAAGAAGGTTCCATTCTAATAAAAGAGAGAGACATACATATAAACCACTATATTGCAAGGCAGAATATGATTAAATGCTATGTCATAGTGTAAAGAAAGACTACAGAATTCAAACAGACAGATTACTTCCAACTTTACAGAAATGAGTATTTATATAAGTTAAAATTAGACAATCACAGGCAAAAAATGTGTAGAGGTTAACTTTAATAGACAAATACCCATAGATAAATGGGCCTCTGTCCATGCAAAAGTATTCATTTGATACTGGTCCTGAGATTTGAGATTTTAAATGAACAGCAGCCTCAACACATAAGGAATATCTAAACATCATCAATATTTATTTTTGAACAACTTAATTTCACTGACCACTGGATTTGTGTGTAAGCTGTACACATGCATATACATTTATAGCGTGTATCATATTATCAAGGCTGCCCTGCCATGCTGGTCAGAGAACAGCAATTGCTTAGAGCTCACATTTATACCAACACAATCTTCACCTTCAATAAACCTTGGAAAGGATGGTGTCCATTCCCATAAATCTCGCTCAGATGGTACTATGTCACATTGGTCAGAACCTCTGAATATCCTCTACTTCTCTGAATCTCTGGAGTCAGACCATAAACATCATAGGTTCTCATTTCCCTCACAACTCTTGAGAAAACAAATTCTCATCACAAACAGTAGCTTACTATAGCTACAAAATATCCTGGCTCCCAATCAAGGAGATTCTCTATTTACCAAAACTACTATTGAGGTAAAATAACTAAAAACAATATTTACAAAAAAATTTTTTCTTTATTGCTTTTTAGAGAGAGAGGGAGAGGGAGAGACAGATAGAAACATAAATGAGTACATCAATTGGCCACCTCCTGCATGCCCCCACTGGGGATTGGGCCCACAACCTGAGCATGTACCCTGACCAAGAATCGAACCAGCAACCTCTTGGTGCATGGGTCGACGCTCAACCAATGAGTCACACTGATTGGGCAAAAATAATATTAATGATAATTATTATTTTGTAAGAGAGACAAGATGCTATCTTTGAAATAGGACTTTACTTCTTATCTCTTCTCTAGGTCCAAGTTCACCGAAATAGCGACATGCTTCAATTTAACTAAATTTTAAACCATGAGTTATTACTGAAAGTGAGTCTACTATGCTTTTGAGAATTTCCACATAGAGACTCTGAGCCCAGGACTGAACTATCCCTGCCCTCCTTCTTTTATACAACCCCCAAAATTGATTCATTACAATTGCATTTGTTGAGTATCTCTGTATTAAGCCACAGAAATACTGTTCTGTTCCATTGATCTATATGCTTGTTTTTGTGCCAGTACCAGGTTCTTTTTGATTACAGTGACTTGGTAGTACAACCTCATATTCGGAATGTAAGCCCTCCAACTTCTTTTTCAAGATTGCTGTGGCTATTTGGGGTCTTTTTTGGTTCCATATAAAGTTTTGGAATATTTGTTCTATATATGTGAAATATGCCATTGCTATTTTAATAGGGATTGCATTGAATCTATAGATTGCTTTGGGTAGCTTTGTGTTATATGGACATTTTAATGATGTTGATTTTTCAAATCCATGAACATAGTATATACTTCCACTTTTTTATATATTACTCGATTTCTTTTTTTTTTTTTTTTATCCTCACCCGAGGACATTTTTTGCATTTATCTTCAGACAGAGTGGAAGGGAAAGAGGGAGGAAGACAGAGAGAGAAACAGTGACGTGAGAGAGACACATAGAGTGGTTGCCACCCACACGACCCCATCCGGGGCTGGAAACAAACTGCAACCGAGGTACGTGCCCTTACGGGAACCAAACCCGGGACTCTCTGGTCCGCAGGCCGATGCTCTAACCGCTGAGCCAAACCACCCAGGGCTACTCTATTTCTTTTTTCAATGTCCTGTAGTTTTCTGAGAACAGGTCTTTTACCTCCTTGGTTAAGTTTATATCTAGGTATCTTAATTTTTTTGTTGCAGTGGTAAATGAGATTTTTTTTTTTTTAGTTTCTCTTTCTGTGTGTTCATTATTGGTGTATAAAAATACCAATTATTTATGCATGCTAATTTTATATTCTGCTATTTTGTGGAATTCATTTATTAAATCTAGTAGGTTTTGGTGGAGTCCTTAGGGTTTTCTTTGTACAATATCATGTCATCTGCAAATAATGACAGTTTCACTTCTTCTTTTCCAATTTCAATGCCTTTTATGTTTTCTTCTTGTCTGATTGGTGTGGCTAAGTCTTCCAGTACTATGTTGAATAAGCATGGCAAAAGCAGACATCCCTGTCTTGTTCCTGTTTTTAAGGGAAATGCTTTTAGTTTTTGCCCATTGAGTATGATAATGGCTGTAGGTTTTTCATATATAGCCTTTATTATGTTGAGGCATGATCCTTTGGTTACCACTTTGCTGAGAGTTTTTATCAAAAATGGGTGCTGAATTTTGTCAAATGCTTTTTCAGCATCTATTGATATGAGCATATGATATTTATCCTTCATTTTGTTTATGTGGTGTATCATATTTATTGATTTGCAAATATTGTACCAGCCTTGCATCCTTGGGATGAATCCCACTTGGTCATGGTGAATAATTCTTTTTGCTGAATCCGATTTGCTAATATTTTGTTGAGGATTTTAGCATCTATGTTCATCAGGGATATTGACCTGTAATTTCTTTCTTTGTAGTCTGTTTTTCTGGTTCAGGAATCAGTATTACGCTGGCCTCATAAAAAGAGCTTGGGCTCTGGCCGGTTTGGCTCAGTAGTAAGAGTGTCAGTCTGCGGATCATAGAGTCCTGGGTTCAGTTCCCGCTAAGGGCACGTACCTTGGTTGCAGTTCGTGCCCTACCCCGGTTGGGGTTGTGTGGGTGGCAACCAGTCGATGTGTCTCTCTCACATCTATGTTTCTCTCTGTCTCTTCTTCCCTCTCTCCCTCCGGCTCTATCTGAAGATAAATACCAAAAAAAAAAAAAATGTCCTCTGGTGAGGATTAAAAAAAAAAGAAAAAAAAAGCTTGGAAGTCTTCCTTCCTCTTGAATTTTTTGGAATAGTTTGAGAAGAATAAGTGCTAGTTCTTTGAATGTTTGGTAAATATCCCCTGTGAAGCCATTGGACCAGGGCTTTTGTTTGCTGGGAGTTTATTGATTACTTCTTCTATTTCCTAAGTTGTTATTGGTCTGTTCAGGTTTTCTGACTCTTTCTGGTTGAATTTTGGAAGACTATATGATTCTAAGAATTTGTCCATTTCACTTACATTGTCCAAGAAGAGTCATGTTCATCAGGCCCCCTCAAAAGCCTATCTCAAAACAAGAATTCAGACTTAGATGATGTGTAAAAATACTTTCAACTCCAAAATGAAGTCCATGAATTACATCCCTGCTTGTTAGTTGGAAGCAGCCAAGATGGAGATAGAATGTCACAGACTCATAGATTTTTTAGTATAGAAAAATAAGATCATTTCTTCACACCTTTTTGATGAGAAAACTAAAACCCAGAGAGAGAACCTAACTAGTGGCAGAATTAGAATTATGACTCAAGTCTCTGGACTCCCACCCAGTCCAGTAAGAACTTTATCTCTGAGGAAAAGCTTAGTCTCACTCAATCTCACTAATTCCTGAAGAACAAACAACAAAACAGACTAAGTCCCTTTCAAAGTGTTTTTCTCCAAACTATCTCTACCATTTCCCTACATGCATATTGACTTATTATATAGCAAAAAAAGAAGTGGATATTTGACTACTCAACATAATGCCACTCTTAAATATTTTTCCCTTGGTGATCTTTGCTTGTTCAAAACAAACAAAAAAAAAAAAACAAAAAAAACCTATTATCTCTTGCAATTACCGCAGTAACTGAAGAGATGTCCACTGATGATTCATGATCACCAACTCTAAAAGATCCCTTGCCCTGGCTGGTGTGGCTCAGTTGGTTGAGCATTGTCCCATGCACCAAGAAGTCAAGGTTCAATTCCTGGCCAGGGCACATGCCCAGGTTTCAGGCTGGATCCCCAGTAGGGGGCATGCAGGAGGCAGCTGATCAATGTTTCTCTCTCTCTCTAAAAATCGACAAAATAATATTTTTAAAAGATATCCTTAACATTGTTCAGACACCTCCCTCACTCTCAGATAGTCTTTCCCCCTTCTTAGAGAAACGAAAGACCTCAGATAGCAATGTCCTCTCTCTCCCATGTCCAACTCTATAGCCCTAGTTCTTTATGTGCCCACAGTCTCCTTCATCCTTTCAATATTAGTAAAGAGGTATTCCTCAACCTACTTAATGTCAATCCTTTCATCTGGCCTCAGATTCAATCCCCTGCCACCTTCTCAGATAAAATGCCACCATTAATGATCTCTTCCCTCTCTTATGCATTCTGCTCATCCCTCTCATCTGGATCCTTTTCATCAACATTTAAACAAGCTCAAATCTCTTCCAAACAAAAACAGAAAACAATATCCCTCAATGACACACCCACTTCCACCTGTAACCAGATTTGCATGCATGCAAAGGAGTGACTATAATTATGGAATGAATATAAATTTAATAAAGTAGTCAATAAGTGGTCATGATTGGATAGAAATTGAATAACACAGTCCTCACAAAAGGAGTGAGAAGCAGTGAAATGGTGAGAAGTCAATGGATTATAGGTGCTGGTAGAAAAGCAACACTGGAGTGGGGGGTATTAGAGAGAGGGACCTAGAAACAAAAGAACTGGTGGTAAGAGGGTCATTGGAATTGACATTAAGGAGGGTTACAGTTATTGGTAATGGCAGGTTCACCACATCCAAGATGAAACTATGATCTTCTCCCAATGTTCCCTGTTTTAGCATATGAAACCACCAAGCTTTTCCTTCACTGCATGCTATACATCACTACATTTTGTCCATTTGACCCTTTAGAAAACTTCCAATGCTGTTTGCTTCTCTCTTCTCACTTGCTACTCTGATAATCCAAGCTACCACCATCCCTTGCTTGTACAGTTGCAATAGCCTTTTAACTGGTCTCCCACATCTGCTCTCACCCCAACTATAGTCAGAGTAATCTTTCCAAAACAAATAATCATGTCCCCCATTAATTAAAACTTCAATGGCTTTCTATTGCTCTTAGAATAAAGACAAAAATTTGTAACATGGCCCACTGTCTACTCCTTGCCGCTTTCCCCAAGCCTGTCTTACATTACTCTCGCTCTCACTCTCTATGCTCTAAACACATTGAGATTTTTAATCTTCAACTATACCATACTTCCTCTGACAACAGAGACTTTGCCTATAGTCTTGTGAAAATCACCCATCTCTTCCCTTCTACCTCGTTAATACCTTCATGTACTTTACATCTCAACTTAAGTCCCCTTTCTCCAAGGACCACTTCTCTGACTCCACAGCATAAATTGGGGTCCCTTTTCATGTTTTCTCAATGTTAATTTTTGTTTAGTATGCTGTCCCAGTTTTCTATAGTCATGAATCATGAGCTCCAGAATAGAAATAACTGTGTCTGTTTTTATTCATTGTTGTGGCCCTAGCGCCTAGGACAATCCTGATAGATAATTGCCAATCAGTTTTTTTCATAAATAATGGTGTTATCTGCATGTGTATGTCTAATGCTTTCTTTTTCCAGAACCATTTGCTATGTCTTAAGCCAACCATCCTCACTAATTTTGTCCCATGTGTTCTGAGACCCATTTTACTCAATTCAGTAATAATTTATTTATTATATACCATACACCAGACATAGGGGATTCAGAAATCATAAGCATAATCTTCATTTTTAATTTGAATATAATCCAATATGGTAAACATATATGTACACACAAAACTACAATCAATTTATCCAGTGCTTACTGAGAGCTTATCAAGTACCAAAAATTTTAGGCCTATAACTATAGCAGTGAACAAGCCCTTGTGGAGCTTATAATCTACTGAAAATGTACTATACATTATTCTGGAGGTATGTAGCACCACAGAGGAAGAAGTAACTAATTCTTCTTCTAGGAAGTAGGGACCATAGAGAAAGACATCACAGAAAAAGTAATGAGTAGAGGTTCACCAGGCAGAGGATGAGACATGGAACCAGAATAATATCTTGCCAGAGTTTTCATTTTATCCTGAGGCTACTGAAGCATGTTTAAGGGTTAAAGAGACATCATTAATAAGGTATAACAGAAAGACAACATTGGCCACATGAAGGATGAATTATAGTGATCACAATCAAGAGTGTTGTTTTGGAAACTATTCCAAAGTCTGAGGAAGAAATTATCAAGGTCCAGAATAGGATAGTGGCAGTCATAATAGGAAAAAAGAGATGGATCTGAGTGATAGAATATACTTATTTGCCTTAAAATGGCTAAAAAAAAGAATAAAATCAAAGATGAGAGGTTGTTAACTTGAATGTGAAGATGAGTTATGGAACATACTGCTATATTCCCATCTAACCTATTCCTTCCTAGTTCTGAACACACAGACAAATAATACATCCCATTCTCCTTTGCAGTTAGTTGTGGCAATGTGACTAATTTTGGGTGAAAGGAATGTGAGTGGAGATGATGAACACCACTTCCACCACTTGATCTGAAAAAAATCAATAAAATTTTCTTCCATTCTCTTCCCCTATCAGCTGGATGACAGTGCACAGGGTGATGAAAAAAGAGACTCTGTTAGCCTGGGTCCCTAAAAGGAAAGCCCACATCCCCTTCACATTGATTGGACTTTACAAGAAAGAAACATCTACTGTGTTAAGCCACTAAGATTTTGTGATTTACCCAGAAGCTAGGATTAACTTAACTAATACAGTGGTGATGCCACTAGCCAAGACAGAGATTCAGAAGCAGAAGCTGATACGGGCATAAAGATAAAAACTTCAATTTAGGCTATATTTAGTTTGAGATTCTTTTGACATATCCAAGCAGCTGAAAATAGTAGTCCTGAAATCAGAAGGGAGCTAGAGGCAAAGATTTGGAAGTTTGGGGAATACAAGTGACTAAAGCCTTGGTCTTGATTGAAATAACATAGGAAGGGGGTACAGAGGAAAAAAATGATGAAGTTCTCGGATGAAAAATATCAGTATTTATTGGAATGCAGAAAAAGAGGGATCAGAAGGTAAGAGAACACATTCTCAAAATTTTTCATGATTGATATTTTTTTACAATAAACCAAAATAGTTGGTCTTAGAATTGTCTTTTAAAGGACCACTTAACTTGTTACATTGATAGTCATATAAATCACATTACTGCCTCTGCTATTAAAACCTTGAATTCAATGAACTCCTATTGCTTTGCTTCACACAATGAAAGTTCCAAAGTTCAATAAAACCATCCCTCCCATCTAATGCCTAAATACATTTAAATATTGTACAAGGATTTGAAACCAAAAAGTGGCCTCTGATGAGTTCTCTGACACAACATACTTACCTGTATCATCAACCTTTTAATGTTTGATCCCTTCCAAAATGCTTTCATATGCATTATTCATTTGATGCCCCCTAACAAACTGGTAAGGTTGGTTAATATAGTTGGGGCTCCAGACATCTGACAACTTATCAAAAGGGACCATTACCTTAGTATGGGGCCATTGTCAAAATAAAGCCCATTCTAGGAGTCAAGAGAACTGTCTCCAAGGATATCTGCAAGAAAAATATATCCATTTTAAAATGCTATTTCAATCCCATAGGTTGTCCATTCATCAAGCCCCTGTAGTTTATGAGTCTCACAAGTCTTTTTACTGTGCTATCAAGGAGCATCTTACTTCCTGACACATAGTTTGAATCAATGTAAATGATCTCCCAAAGAGAGTGAGCAAGAGATAAAGGGTGCATCCTGGACAACAAGAACAACCATTTATTTGATAGGCACACTGTCCTTTGTCATAATTACTTTTAGCAATTGCGAATACATTCTGATTAATTCCTCACAGATAGAGGCATCGTTATGCATTTACTTGCCTAAAGAAGTAGCTATTTTGAAATATTCCTGATTTAACTTGTTTTCTAAATGAATTTTGAGTCAAATGAAAAACAACATTCAATGAGTTCTCATAAATGCCAGCTTCTGTTTAGGCCATCTCTTGTAATATCTTCAACTATTATTCTAAAATGATCAAATTTCTACATAGCTGATTTTACATGTTAACTTGGCAAGACTATGGTAATTAGTTCTTTGGTCAAACACTAGTTTACATGTTGCTATGAAGGTATTTTTTGGATGTGATTAATATTTACAATCAGGTGACTTAAAGGTGATCACATTACCCTATATGATGTGGGAATGCCTCATTCAATCAGGTGTAGGCCTTAAGAGCAAAGACCAAAGTTTCCCAAACATCAAATTTTGCCTACAGAACAGAAATTCTGCCTGAGTTTCAGGCTTCAGATTCAGAATCGCAGTATCAACTCTTACCTGAATCTTCAGCCCACCAGTTTGCCCTATAGATTTCAGACTTGCCAATCCCTACAATGGCAAAAATCACCTCCCTTTAATAATTGTAATACATTTAACATTCTCTACTACAACCTTGTCCTTGTCCAAAGCAGGCATGTACTTCCATTCAATGTATGTTCTCCTAAGCTTTTTAAAATATTGATAAGTTGGTAAAACCACAAAATATGAAAAGGGGGGAAAAATAAGCATGGTTCTTGTTCTCATTTGTTATAAGGAATTTTTTTTTGTAGAATAGACTTGAAAGATAATTTCCTGTAGGAATATTTCAATAAACATACCCTTGATTGAAGACTTAGAAATTAATAAAATAATGTATTAGTCAGGATTCTCTAGAGAAACAGAACTACCCTTATGACTTCATTTAACCTCCATAAATGCTTTCTTTTCAAATCAGTCACATTGAGGGGTAGGGCTTCAACATATAAATTTTAGGGGGATGCAATTCAGACCATTAAAAAAAAAGTAAGAAACTAAGAAAGAAAGAAAACTAAATGCAAAGGTGACAGAAGGAGATAATAAAAATTAGAACAGAGATAAATGAAAAAGAGAATAGAAAAACAATAGAATCAATGGAACCAATTGCTTGTTATTAGGAAAAAAAACGGACAAACTTTAGCTACACTGAGAAAGAAAAAAAGAAGATACAAATAACTAAAATCAGAAATAAAAATGGTGACCTTACAACCAACTTCACAGAAATAAAAATAAAAGAATGCTATGATCCCTGGCCGGTTTAGCTCAGCGGTTAGAGCATCAGCCCACGGACCAAAGAGTCACGGGTTCAGTTCCGATCAAGGGCACATACCTTGGTTGTGGTTCTGTCCCCAGCCCTGGTCAGGGTCGTGCAGGAGGCAACCAGTAGATATGTCTCTCCCACATCAATGTTTCTCTCTTTCTCTCTCTCTCTCTCTCTCCCTCCCTCCCTTTCTCCCTCTCACTCTATCTGAAGACAAATGGAAAAAATATCCTTGGGTGAGGATTAGAAAAAAAAGAATTCTATGAATAATTGTCCACCAATAAATTAGATGAAATGGAAAAATTCCTAGAAACACTTAAATTACCAAAACTGACTCAAGAAGGAACAGAAAATCTGAACAAACTTATAACAAGTAAAGACATCAAATCAGTGGTTTTTTAAAAAGCAAACAAACCAAAAAAACAAAAGACTTCAAACACATTAAAATTCAGGACTTCACTAGTAAATTCTACCAAACATTTAAAGAAGAATTAACACCAATCCTTCTCAAACTCTTCTTTTTAAAAAAAAATATTTTTCCTTTTTATTAAAAAAATTATTATAAAATCTATGCCATAGTAAAAAAAAAAAAAAATCAAACAGTAGAAGGAGATGTACGTTAGAAAGTAATTTCCTCATCCATATTTTATGGGTATCTTTCCACATCAGCACATTCAGACTTACTTAGTTCTTTTAAGACTAGATAATCAATTTAACCAATTGCCTATAGGTGGACATTCTGATTGATCCCAGTATTTTATATACAGCATCTTTACATACTGGCACATTGAATGGGAGTGGGTGAGTTCTAGGAAACACTTCCCCTAACAGTTTACAATTTTCATTGACTGGAATAGATTCCAGTGATTGGAAAGGCCTTTCAAAAGCAGTATGTCTAGGCTAGCAGGTGGACTCAATAGCTTAGGATCTCGTTGCTCCTAAAAGAACAAGGTCATTTCTGTGGCAGTTCTGAAACAATCACATACTAACGCGCTCTCAGATGAGTAACTACAAATCACAGCAAATAGTAGAAGAGTAGCTTACACATAAAATTGTCACTGTCTCTTCACATCAAGGCAATAATTGAAGTCGCTCAGCAAACAGCAAAATAAGAAAAAAAATAAGTGTTTCAGAACAAGATGTTAATATTAATTTGCTATCAATAAACTGGCCCAAAATAAACCAAGAGACCATGGCAAGGTATAGCTGTGTAAATGGTGAAATCTGGTATTTACTGTTTAAATTCAGCAGCTGAAAGAATCCCTTTGTAAAGAAGATGAAAAAGAAGTTTACATGCATTACTGCCAGACTGCATTACTCTGTGGAAAAATAAAACCTACCAGTTAGAATTTGAGTATTATTGTTACCTTTTCCTTCACGTCCGCTTCATAGTGTTTAACTAACGCTCTCATTTTCTGGGCACATTCTCCTCCATATAACAGGGAGAACAGTGAACCTTTGGTGAAAGTAGGCTAAATGATAAGTGGCCTTCTTTTCTGAGGCAGTTATTTATATTCTGAAATAGCGTAAGAACTGAAAGAAGAATCTCCTTTGCCATATGGCCGTCATAAAGGGAAAGGCATGATGAATCCACCAAGTAGTCCTTCTGTCATGGCTGGATTTTCAGACAAATTCAACAGCAGTTTCAGAATTTGAAGCTTGGTGCTTCCATTTCCTGCAAGCAACACTTGGAACAGGTCTGTAATGTAACTGTTAAGCACGTGCTGGTGGTCATTGGTAACTGTCATGTTTGTTAACAATCTCAGTCTGGTCAGCTGCATGGGGGAGTTCAGATAGACCAGAGAAGACAGCCTCACAGACTTGATTGACATATACCTTTATCTTGATTTGATTTTCAACATTCCCACTCAGGTTACTCAGTGCATTTAAAGTCTTCTCTTTGATACTGTGGTTGGGATTGCTGATTTTGCTTCCAACAATTGGAATACTACCCAATTCACGAATAATGACTTGGTTAGTTGAAAAGTCTGTATTGCTACCCAGAATGACCAAAGCTCTTTCAATAATTATAGGATCCTCAGTTGACTCAAGAAGATAAAGGAGTTTCTGAAGTTGTTCAGCATTTAGGACAATCATCATATGAACCATTGGTTAAGTCTTCTGCAGATCAGGAGGGACACAGCTGAATCCCCTGGCCACCTCACTGCTGGCCCAGCATCAGCCTATAAATCCAATAGCAGGCACCAGGCCCCCAAGGACCAGGCCCACAGCCACAGGAGCTGGAGCTGAACTTCTGGAAGGGAAATCAAACTCTTAAAAATAATACAGCAGGGAGCATTTCCTAATTCATTCTATGAGGCTGATTTTACCCAAATACCAAAGACACTTCAAGAAAAAGAAACTACAGACCAATGTATCTTATGAATATAGATGTAAAAATCCTCAGCAAAATACTACCAAATTGAATCCAACAGCATATTGAAAGGATTATACAGCCTTTGGGTCCGAGCTGACCCTGAGGTGGGTGGTGTCATCTGGGCAGCACTATGGAGACATCCTCCCAGGACAGCTCCCCTCCCTGGGACATTCCCCTCTTGCCTGGAGTACCCTCACCTCATAGGCCTCTCTGTTCTGATATGGTGGGCTGAGGTGAGAACAGGCCTTGGGAGGGTGATTACAGTGAAAGAGCTGCATTCACGATCAAGGAGTCGAAATGTTGGCCAAAGGTCTGTGGCTTGAGACTAATTGAATCTGTACATGATAATGCCTTTGGGATGACTGAAACACTAAGGGACTTTAAAAAATTAAAAGATCTTCTTAGTCCAACTCAGATTTTTGGCTTCATCACAGAGACATTTTTCTATAGCTGTGAATTTACTGAACAGATTCCTGTCCAAAATGAAGGTATAACCTAAGGTATACCCCTTAGGTGCATTGGACTAAGCTCTCCTACCTGGCTATAAAATCAATAAAAGAGGAAAGTAATGTCCCATTGGCAATTGACTTTATCTGAACAAGCCAGTATAGGTACAGAGTTTCAGACCTGATGAGAATGGAAAAGATTGTGTTGGAGAAGTTGTGTTAGAAAGTCAAAGCTACTACTATCTTTCAATTTCTGCAAATCTATACACTCATTCAAGAGAACTTACCATTTGAAAGGAGGAATAGCCTTAATTTTGAAAGATGAAAAGCTCAACTGAAGACATGCCACTGCAGAATCCTATTTTTTTTTTAAAGCAAAGCCTTCTGTGCTGGCATTGTCATTGTACTGGAGATCTAAGCACAGAAGTATGTAGAGCTAACAGAAGGCATAGAATGTCTTCTAAAATATTCCACAATCAATGGCAGAGATTTGACCTTCTGGCAAAAGCTCGTATCCAAGTGTTTAACTGAATATGCATCAAATAAGTGTGCCAAACCAACTGTTCAGAAGTTGAAATGGACTGTTTTTGGGCAAACTACATGGCATTTGAAGCATAGTTACTACAGAATAACCCACCTTCCAACAATTCCTGAAATGTTTCCTTAATTGGATTATTACAGCAACAAAAACACTTCTCTGAAATCATTCTCCACAATCCTGAAGTATGGACTCCATAATGTTATAGTGAATTTAACCTGTGAATCCTCAAAACATCACAACTATATTAGCATTGATGTTCTCAAATTTGGGAAAATGGCCTAATTAACATTACCCTGCAGTGGAATTATGCTTTAATTTGAATTCATCTTGACATACAAACAAAGCCAAAAACATAATGTGAAATGTTAATGACAAGTCTGGGAAGGTAAACTGTGAATCCTCATTTCTAACATTGATCCAATGTTCTATATTGTGTCAGTATATTTAGGTGGTATTAAAAATGGTAACCTACTTAATTTAAATTTAAATTTTAAATTATGAGGCTTACATTTCACAAATGCAGTTTTTTAAAATCCTCACCCGACATGTTTTTATTAATTTTAGAGAGACAGGAAGAGAGAGAGAGAGAGAAACATTGATGTGAGAGAGAAATATCAATCAGCTCCCTCCCATATGTGCCCCTACCGAGGGTTGAACCTGCACCCTAGGTATGTACCCTGACCAGGCAGGGAATCGAACCCACAACTTTTGGTGTATGGGACAATGCTCCAACCAACTAGCCCAGGGCCACAAATGCACTTTTAAGACATAATACAGGTCACTATTTTAGGCAGTGGAAATGGTTTCTTAGTAGCACTCAAAATGCAAGTATTAGATTATCCACAGATGTGAACTTTATTACTACATGGGAATTACATTTAAAATTGAGGGAATTTTATATAAAGCAAAACTACAAACCTAGTAATTCTGGCATATTAATTTATCTTTAATATTTTTTCTGAAAAACAGGTTATGTTTGTGTCCAGAACAAAAAGTTTTTATACAAAATCTACCTCTATAATATAGTCCCATCAAGAAAATTAGTTTTATTGTATTAGTGAAACAAAGTAAATTAACATCACTCTGAAAACTTGCTGATTTAACACTCCAGAATTTTTTACTAAGGACTGTTTTTACAAAACTGCCATTGCTTCTAATTTAGGATTTTGTTTGAAGAGAATATACTTTCACTAATTTCTCCTACTATGCCAACAGAAAGTCTTAAGTAAATACTCATCTTCATAATGATGAAGTTGCTGAGGTAGTGTTCAGGATTATCAATTAAGTCAGTGAACATAAGGATATCTACAGTGTTAAAAGTGTTATAAATTGTTACTCAGCGCAATTTGTAGCCTGAGTCCATCCAGGATGATTATACCCAATTTTTACATCATGTTATGGATAAATGTGCACTGGCAAATAAACCAAAGAACCACAGTATATCTTACACTTTTGTAAACAATGTTTTGTAGATAACTTTATAGTTTTCCCAAAAGGTTGATATACTTCAATATGTTGATTATATCCGTATTAATTTTGAGTTGACAGAGGTAACCTAACCAACTACCATCATGTTTTAGTACTAAGACATTTGAATAAAGTTATTGAAATGCAAAAAGTAAATAAATAAAAATAAAAAGATTATACATCATGACCAAGTAAGATTTCTCCCAGGAATTCACAAGTGATTCAATATATAAAAATCTGTTATAACCACATGAATAGAATGAAAAGGGGGGAAAAAACCACATGATCATCTCAGTTGAGGCAGAAAAAGAATTTGACAAAAATCAAACATTTTTTCATGATTAAAAATATCAGATAGCCCGGGCCTCTTTGGCTCAGCGGTTAGAGTGTCAGCCTGCGGACCAGAGATCCCGGGGTGGGTTCCCGCTAAGGGCACGTACCTCGGTTGCAGTTTGTCCCTGCCCGGGTTGGGGCCGTATGGGCGGCAACCACTCGATGTCTCTCTCTCTCTCTTCCCCTCTCTCTCCCTCCCACTTTATCTGAAGAATAAAAAATTTAAAAATATATATATATATCAAAATATATAAGAATAAAAGAAAACTTCCTACAGCTGATAAGGATATATATGAAAAACAGCTATCGATATATGTTATAGTGTAAGACTAAAATTTTCACACCAAAATCAAGAACAAGAAAAGGATGCTTACTTTTGCTATTTATTCTATTGTAATGAAAGTACTAGCCAGAGAAATTAGGTAAATAAAAAAACAAACAAACAAATAAATGGCATACAAATGATAAAGAAGTAACAAACAGCCCTGGCTGGTTTGGCTCAGCGGTAGAGCATTGGCCTGCAGACCAGTAAGTCGTGGGTTCAATTCTGGTCAAGGGCACATACCTCGGCTGCAGTTTGTCCAGGCCCTGGTAGGGGTGCGGGAGGCAACCAGTTGATGTGCCCCTCTCACGTTCATGTTTCTCTCTTTCTCTCCCTCTTTCTCCCTCCCTCTTTGTCTAAAGATAAAGTGCTGGCAAGAATATGGAGAAAAGGGAACCCTAGCGCACAGTTGGTGGGAATGCCGAAGGGTACAGCCACTATAGAAAACAGTATGGAGTTACCTTTAAAAAATTAAAAATAGAACTGCTTTTTTTATTATGGTTGACACCATTATAGATGTCCCCTGTGTTTTCCCCCTTTGCCTCCCTTCTACCTAGAACCCACCCTTCTCTCCCTCTGGCCATTAAAACACTGTTTTCTGTGTCCATGGGCTATGCAAAATGTTCTATGGCTAATCCCTCCACCTTCTTTCATAAAGTACTCTGCACTCACCTCCCCTCTGACATTGTCAGTCTGTTCCATGTATCCATGCCTCTGGTTCTATTTTGTTCATCAGTTTATTTTGTTCTCCTCAATCTATTCCAAAAAGTTCAAGAAGAAAGAAGACTTCTAAAGTCATTTTATGAGGCCAGCATAATTCTAATTCGAAAACCAGATAAAGACACTACAAAGAAAGAAAATTACATGCCAATATCCCTGATAAACATAGATGCCAAAATCCTTAACAAAATATTAGCAAATTGGATCCAGCAATACATTAAAAAAATTATTCACCACAACCAAGTGGGATTCATCCCAGGGATGCAAGGCTGGTACAATACTCGCAAATCAATAAATGTGATATACCACATAAACAAAATGAAAGATAAAAACCATAAGATCATATCAATAGATGCTGAAAAAGCATTCGACAAAACCCAGCACCCATTTCTGATAAAAACGCTCAGCAATGTGGGAATAAAGGGATCATATCTCAACATAATACAGGCCATATATGAAAGAACTACAGCCAACATCATACTCAATGGGCAAAAACTAAAAGCATTTCCCTTAACAACAGGAATAAAACAGGGATGCCCACTTTCGCCACTCTTATTTAACATAGTACTGAAGTCTTAGCCATAGCAATTAGACATGAAGAAAAAATAAAAGGGATCCAAATTGGAAAGGAGGAAGTGAAACTGTCATTATATGCAGATGACATGATATTGTACATAGAAAACCCTAAAGACTCCATCAAAACTCTACTAGATTTAAAAAACAAATTTGGCAAAGTAGCAGGATACAAAATTAACATCAAGAAATCGATAGCATTCTTATACACCAATAATGAACTCACAGAAAGAGAAACTAAAAAAAATCTCATTTACCATTGTGACAAAAAAATTAAGATACCTAGGAATAAACTTAACCAAAGAAGTAAAGGGCCTATTTTCACAAAACTGCATGACATTGCAAAAAGAAATAGAGGAAGACGTAAAAAAGTGGAAGCATATACCTTATTCATTAAAATGTCCATACTACCCAAAGCAATCTATAGATTCAATGCAATCCCCATTAAAATACCAACGACATATTTCACAGAACTAGAACAAATACTTCAAAAGTTTATATGGAACCAGAAAGACACTGAATAGCCACAGCAATCTTGAAAAAGAAGGATAAAGTAGGAGGGATCACAATGCCAGATATCAGGTTATACTACAAAGCCATTGTAATCAAAACAGCGTGGTACTGGCACAAGAACAGGCATATAGATCAATGGACAGAACAGAGAACCCAGAAATTGACCCAAGACATTATGCTCAATTAATATTTCACAAAGGTGGCAAGACCATACAATGGAGTCAAGACAGCCTCTTTAATAAATGGTGTTGGGGAAATTGGACAGCTACATGCAAAAAAAATGAAGCTAGACCACCAACTTACACCATACACAAGAATAAACTCAAAATGGATAAAAGACTTAAATGTGACTTATGAAACCATAAGAATCCTAGAAGAAAATGTAGGCAACAAAATTTCAGACATCACCTGCAGCAGAATTTTCACTGATATGATGCCTATGGCAAGAGAAACAAAGGAAAAAATTAATACATGGAACTACATGAAACTAAAAGTCTTCTGCACAGCAAAAGAAACAAGAATCAGAATGGAAAGGGAACCCACTATATGGGAGAGCATAACTGCCAACGATACATCAGATAAGGGGTTAATTTCCCAAATATATAGAGTACTCATACAACTTAACAAAAGGAAGACAAAGAACCCAATTAAAAAATGGGCAGAGGACCTAAGTAGACACCTCTCCAAAAAGGACATACAAATGGCCAAGAGACATATGAAAAAATGCTCAAAGTCACTCATCATCAGAGAGATACAAATTAAAACAACAATGAAGTGTCACCTCACACCTGCCAGAATGGCTGCCATCAACCAATCATCAAACAACAAGTGCTGGCGAGGGTGTGGAGAAAAGGGGTGTCAGTGCAGACTGGCGCACCCACTATAGAAAACAATATGGTGTTTCCTCAAAAAATTAAATATTGAAATGCCATTTGACCCAGTGATTCCACTTCTAGGAATAAATCCTAGGAAGCCTGAAACACCAATCAGAAAGAATATATGTACCCCTATGTTCACAGCAACACTATTTACAATTGCTAAGATCTGGAAACAGCCCAAGTGTCCATCAATAGATGAGTGGATAAAAAAGCTGTGGTACATATACACAATGGAACACTATGCATCTGTAAGAAAGAAGATCTTTTATCCTTTGAGATGACATGGAGGGACCTGGAGAGTATTATGCTAAGCAAAATAAGCCAGTCAGAGAAAGACAAGTATTACATGATCTCACTTACATGTGGAATCTAATGAACAAAATATACTGATGAACAAAATAGGTTCAGAGACATGGAAGGATAGAACAGACTGATGAATCTCAGAGGGAAGCAGTGGGGGTGGTGAAGTGATTAACCAAGGAACTTATGTGCATATATGCATATGCCATGGACACAGTCAATAGTGAGGTGAAGGCAGGGGAGCTGGGTGGAGGGGGGTCAATTGTGGGGAAAAGGGAGGACGTCTGTAATACTTTCAAAAATAAAGTTAATTTTTTTAAAAGAGATCCTTGAAATAATACTCCTTATGTAGATGATTAGCTTCCAAGAGGATTCTTCAAGTGTTACATTCCTGATGTTTTAGAATTTATCCTCAGAAGGATTTTACAAAAAGGTAATAATGCTAATTTCACTTTTTGAGCCCTTACTGTGTATCAAGCATTATGTTAAAAGGTTATATATATTCCCTTCTTTAAATATAAGTATAACCATCACTACATTTTGTTTAAAGAAGAAAAACTGAGGTATGTAAAGGCTAAATTGCTCTAAGTCACACAGGAGACAAATGACCTCCTATGAACATTTAGCTATTAACTGTTCTTCAGTTTAGCAACATTTAATCAAATGAAAGAGACATTTATTGAAACAGAGTTTGTTGAGTGCCTGTTAAATTTTGTGTTTTTCCATGTGGTACAGGTAACATTGATGATACAAAAGATTTTTTGAAGCATATGTGGATAAACATTTTTAATTGGTATGTGACTTAAAATAAATATAAATTAGGCATCAAAATGATAATGTCACAGTATTACTTAGGATAAGACTAAAGTAAACAAGTTTTTAAAAATAAAGTATATCTAAACAAAAACATTTAAAATAATGGCTGACATTTGAGCACTTAGTATTTGCTACACACTGTTCTAAAGAATGGCTCTAACATATTAATGCATTTATTCACTTACTTAATCAATTATTAATACAGTACTTGCATGTCAAAATTATGAAGTTACCATTTATACGACTCAAGTGTGGAAAATACTGGTATAATGGAAAGATATAGCTTTTGGAGTCAGACAGAGTTGAATTTAATTCTGGGCTCTACTATTTATTAACTAACATGGACCAGGAAACTAAAGGTTGTTCCCTGTTATAACTTCTATATCCAAAGAAATCATATTATCAAAATGGCCAGATTTATTTTTTAAATAATTAAACTTATGGAAATAAAAAATAGAATTGTCAAAATTAGGAATTCAATGGATAGGTTAAACAGCAGATTTAAAGCAACTTTAGAGAAAATTAGTAAAATGAGATAGCTCAAAGAATTTACCCAACAGTAGCAGAGAGAAACAAAAATCTGGTATCTATGAGATAAGAAAAAGAGAGGCTATAATAAGAAGGTCTAGCACACAACTACTGAGTCCTAGCTGCAGAAAATGAAAAGAATGAAAGAGAAGCAGTATTTGAAAATATAATGGCTGGAAATTGTTTTAATTTTCAAAGACATGAATCTGCAGATACAGGAAGCAAAAAATTTGTTAAGTAAGCTAAATAGAAAGAAATTATTTCCTAAATACTTTATGGTGAAACCTCAGCCTCAAAGAAAAAAATCTTAAAAGGAGCCAGAGGGGTAAGGCAGACTGATAGGAGCTCAACAGGCTGATTCTAAAAGTATGTAGAAGGGCAAAGACCCAAGAAAGCCAAGACACTCCTGAGGAGACCAATAAGACTGAATAGGACCTATCCTACCCAAAATAAAAACGTATTATGAAGTTCTGTAAAGTAAGACAGCTTGGTATTTGTGCAAGTATTGTCAAAGAGATAAATGAAACAGAATAGAAAGCCCAGGATCACACACATAGGAACTTGACCTATTAGAAAGATGGCATAGCAAACCAGTGAGGAAAAGAGAGACCATTTAATAAATATTGTTGAAACAAGTGATCAGTCATTAAGAAAATAAATAATTGGATATCTCACAAAATTCAGTTCCAAATGGAGGAAAGTCTGAAATTGAAAAAGCAAACTTTTAAAAGTTAGAAAAAAACTAAAGAACAATATTTTTCTGACCTTTGGATAGAGAGAGGTTTTTAAAGACATTTAAAAATGTTAAACACAAAAGAGGATGGATAAATTAAAATAATAACTGCTGGTCATCAAAAGACACACAGGGAGATGCCAGGCCCAGAGGTCAGTAACCACCACCAGGCCCCTGTGTGGCTGCAACAGCTTTCGCAGAGGCCAGGCAGAGAGGCCAAAGTCCCTCTGAATGCTGGTTGGGGCTCTATAGAGTAGAACGAGGGTTGGTCCCTGGCCAGGCTGGGTAGGAGGCTCACTGGCGGGCTTGCCCCAAAGGGGTAGATGCGGCAGCAGTGGCAATGGACACCTCACAGGAAGAGAGCTTCGCTCTGTCTTTCTCCTGCCCCTGATGCAGAATGTGATGCTGTGGTTCGATATTTAGAGGATATTATCATAGATGACAAGTTCCAGTTATTACAGAGAAATATCATGGACAAGTACTACCAGGAGTTTGAAGACACAAAAGAGAATAAACTCACCTACACACCTATCTTTAATGAATACATTTCTTTGGTAGTAAAATATATTGAAGACACGCTGCTGGAGTGGATTCCTGGATTTAACATGGCAGCCTTCACAACAACTTTACAGCACCATAAAGATGAAGTGGCTGGTGACATATTCAACATGCTGCTCACATTTACCAATTTTCTGGCTTTTCAGGAAATGTTTCTGAACTACAGAGCAAGAAAAGAAGTCCAGAGACTAGAATTAAGCAGTGGTATAGTGGTGACTTCATTGTGCAAATCATCCTCTATGCCTGCTTCCCAGAACAACCTATGGCACTAGGTCCCACCTACAGGCAATGAAAGTGTTCTGGACATCAGCAGCCCAGTGTACTGGGGGAGGCTTCAGCTAATGATGTAAGAACATCTTGAAGAGACAGGCTCTGTTCTGCAACTCTTCATTAATGTCAAGTATTGATGGGTAAAAAAAAAACCCAAAAAACTATCTGACCCTCCTGGGACCATTTCTTCAGAAAAACCCTGTGTTTAGTAATGCTAGTTCTCCTCCCTAAGTGGGCATCTCTCTCAGGGACTTGAGTCAGGCTCCTCTGGAACAAGTTCACATCCAGCATTCCACCAGGGTGGCCTTCCCCAGTGTACATGTTGTTTTGTCAGCACAAACGTTTCAGTCCTTCAGCCTCAGTGGGGTTTTTACTTTTTGGTAGCATTTATCTAGGGTGTTACTTAAGCTAGCTTCCTGCCTTCAAATTTCTGGAGCTCCTATTGTCACAGCAAGTCTTGGCTGTAGGAATCAACTGAGAGAGATGTCCTTTACCTTTAAAGCCACATGTTAGATTCCAAAATGGCGGCGGAGTGAATGGAAGCTACACAGATCATCTCCCAGGACCAAACTGGAAATACAACTAAAATGAAGTCAAACCGTCGGGAAAAAGCAACGGAAAAACAGCTCGCGAGGACCATACAACCAGGGACACTGACTCGATCCTGGTAGGATTGCGGAGGCGCGAGAGGGTGGCTGGGAGCCCACGGACAGCATCGGCCTCGGCCATGAGCAGTGCTCCACCCTCGGGGTTAAAGCCCGAGCCGGCTCCACAGCGCAGAGCCGGGACAGAGCGCTAAAGCCCGAGCCGGCTCCACAGCGCAGAGCCGGGACAGAGCACTAAAACAGCCACAGCCACTCACCTCAGACTCCGGCAGAGGGAGGGCGGACTGGACTGGAACTGTGTGGGGACACTCGGGATTTGGAGGGCGCTCAGAGCTTTTGCTG
This sequence comes from Tadarida brasiliensis, assembly GCA_030848825.1. Taxonomy (NCBI): domain Eukaryota; kingdom Metazoa; phylum Chordata; class Mammalia; order Chiroptera; family Molossidae; genus Tadarida; species Tadarida brasiliensis. The sequence continues at coordinate 64,875,924 of CM061261.1, read as the reverse complement.
AGTTTCGGCCACGCAGGACTGTGGCCTGGTAGACTTACTCCATCCCAGGGTTCTGGGGAGAGGCAGCAGTCCCTCCCTCGGAGATTCAGCCACACCCAGTTGGGCCACTGAAATGCAAATCAAGGCTCATTACCTACCAGCATCTGCCCCACCCTCGGGAAATCCTCTCACGCTGAACACCTGAGGGAGGTTTTCATTCAACTGAGAACCCAAGGCTCTTTAAGTAACCAGGACTAATAGCCTCTAGGCAAAAAGCTAGAGGATAACTGAACCTTTTCTGGGCTTGCAACTCTAGCCAGGAAAGTAAGACTCGACAGTGGTGTATAACATGGGTCCTCTCACGCTCATCCAAACCCAGTACAGGGAGCCACAAACAGCAGAACACCAACATCCACAGGGAAAATTTGGCAGGCTCCAAAAACCACTGAGATAACCAAAATGGTAAAACAACGAAACAGATGCCAAACGAAAGAACAAGAGACCTCCAATGAAGATGAGATAAATGAAATGGAGTTAAGCAAGTTAACAGAGCTAGAATTCAGAGCCATGATCTTGAGGAAGCTCAACAGCATGTGTAAGGACATCAACACCATGAGCAAAGACATAGAAATATTGAAAATAAATCAATTGGAAATGAAGAATGACATGGCAGAAATGAAGAACACATTGGAAGGACTAAAAAGCAGAGTAGAAGAAGCTGAGGACCGGATCAGTGAATTAGAAGACAGGGTAGAAAAAATCAACCAATCAGAAAACCGAAAGGAAAAAACAATGAAAAAACAGGAAGACAGCTTAAGAGAACTGTGGGACAACTGGAAACGTAATAATATTCGCATCATAGGAGTCGCCGAAGAAGAAGAAAATGAGAAAGGGTTAGAGAATATATTTGAAGAAATAGTGACAGAAAATTTCCCTAATTTGGTGAAGGAAGAAGGCTTTCAAGTTCAAGAAGCACAGAGAGTCCCAAGTAAGAAAAACCCAAACAGGCCCACACCAAGACACATAGTAATAAAAATGCCAAAAATTAAAGACAAAGAGAGAATCCTCAAGGCAGCAAGAGCTAAGCAACAGGTTAGCTACAAAGGAACCCCCATAAGGTTATCAGCTGACTTCTCAATAGAAACACTACAGGCCAGAAGGGAATGGCATGAAATAATCAAGGTCATGAAAAACAAGGATCTGAACCCAAGACTACTCTACCCAGCAAGGCTATCATTCAAAATAGAAGGTCAAATAAAGAGCTTCCCAGACAAAAAAAGGCTAAGGGAATACATTAGCACCAAACCAGCACTGCAAGAAATGTTAAAAGGACTGCTGTAATTAGTAGAAGAAATAGAAAGGAAAATAGAAACACACTAAACAAAAATGGCAATAAGTAAGTACATATCGGTAATCACCTTAAATGTAAATGGACTGAACGCCCCGATCAAAAGACACAGAGTAGTGGATTGGATAAGAAAGCATGACCCATATATATGTTGTTTACAAGAGACCCACCTCACAACAAAAGACTCACATAGGCTGAAAGTGAAGGGATGGAAAAAAATCTTCCAAGCAAACAGAAAGGAAAAAAAAGCTGGGGTAGCAATACTCATATCTGATAAAATAGATTTTAAAATGAAGGCCATAACTAGAGACAAAGAAGGCCACTACATAATACTGAAAGGATCTATTCAACAGGAAGAGATAACCTTGGTAAACATATATGCACCCAATACAGGAGCACCAAAATACATTAAAAATCTTCTGGAAAACTTCAAAGGAGAAATCGACAGCAATACAATCATAGCAGGGGACTTCAACACCCCGCTGACATCACTAGATAGATCCTCTAGACAAAAAATTAACAAGGAAACAGAGACTCTAAATGAAGCACTAGACAAAATCGATTTAATAGATATTTACAGAGAATTACACCCCAAAACTACAGAATTCACATTCTTCTCAAGTGCACATGGGACATTCTCAAAGACAGACCACATGTTAGGACACAAATGAAGTCTCTACAAATTCAAGAAGATTGAAATCATATCAAGCATCTTCTCAGATCACAATGGCATGAAACTAGAAATCAATTGCAACAAGAACATGCAAAGACATTTGAATACATGGAGGCTAAATAGCATGTTATTAAACAATGAATGGGTTACCAAGGAGATCAAGGAAGAAATTAAAAACTTTCTGGAAACGAATGAAAATGAACACACAACAACACAAAATCTGTGGGATGCAGTGAAAGCAGTTCTGAGAGGGAAGTTCATAGCACTACAGGCCTACCTCAAGAAACAAGAAAAATTTCTAATAGACTATCTAACCTCACAACTTAAAGAACTAGAAAGCAAACAAAAGGAAAACCCCAGAGCAAGTAGAAGGAAGGAAATAGTAAAGATCAGAGCAGAAATAAACGACATGGAGACCAAAAAAAAATTTCAAACGATCAATGAAACAAAGAGCTGGTTTTTTGAAAAGATAAACAAGATTGATGGACCCTTAGCTAGACTCACCAAGAAACAAAGAGAGAGAACCCAAATACACAAAATCAGAAACGAAAGAGGAGAAGTAACAACTGACACCACAGAAATACAAAGGATCGTTAACGAATACTATGAACATTTATATGGCAACAAATTCGACAATCTAAGCGAAATGGACAAATTTCTAGAAACATATAGTCTCCCAAAACTGGACCGGGAAGAGATAGAAAACTTGAACAGACCAATAACAACCAAGGAAATTGAAGATGTAATCAAGACTCTCCCAGCAAACAAAAGTCCAGGCCCAGACGGCTTCACAGGGGAGTTTTACCGAACATTCAAAGAAGAACTAACACCCATTCTTCTCAAACTGTTTCTAAAAATTCAAGAAGAAGGAAGACTTCCAAACTCATTTTATGAGACCAGCATAATTCTAATTCCAAAACCAGAAAAAGGCCCTACAAAGAAAGAAAACTACAGGCCAATATCCCTGATGAACATAGATGCCAAAATCCTGAACAAAATACTGGCAAATCGGATCCAGCAATACATCAAAAAAATTATTCACCATGACCAAGTGGGATTCATCCCAGGGATGCAAGGCTGGTTCAATATTCGCAAATCAATAAATGTGATACACCACATAAACAAAATGAAAGATAAAAACCACATGATCATATCAATAGACGCTGAAAAAGCATTCGACAAAATTCAACACCCATTTCTGATAAAAACGCTCAGCAATTTGGGAATAGAGGGATCATATCTCAACATTATAAAGGCCATATATGAAAGACCTACAGCCAACATCATACTCAATGGACAAAAACTAAAAACATTTCCCTTAAGAACAGGAACAAGACAGGGATGCCCACTTTCGCCACTCTTATTTAACATAGTACTGGAAGTCTTAGCCACAGCAATCAGACGTGAAGAAAAAATAAAAGGGATCCAAATTGGAAAGGAGGAAGTGAAACTGTCATTATTCGCAGATGACATGATATTATACATAGAAAACCCTAAAGACTCCATCAAAAATCTACTAGACCTAATAAATGAATTTGGCAAAGTAGCAGGATACAAAATAAACGTCAAGAAATCGACGGCATTCTTATACACCAATGATGAACTCACAGAAAGAGAAACTAAAAAAAAATCCCATTTACCATTGCAGCAAAAAAATTAAGATACCTAGGAATATATTTAACCAAAGAAGTAAAGGATCTATTTGCAGAAAACTACAGGACATTGAAAAAAGAAATAGAGGAAGATATAAAAAAGTGGAAGCACATACCTTGTTCATGGATTGGAAGAATTAACATCATTAAAATGTCCATATTACCCAAAGCAATCTATAGATTCAATGCAATCCCAATCAAAATACCAGCGACATATTTCACAGAACTAGAACAAATACTCCAAAAGTTCATATGGAACCAAAAAAGACCCCGAATAGCCACAGCAATCTTGAAAAAGAAGGACAAAGTAGGTGGGATCACAATACCAGATATCAGATTATACTACAGAGCTACTATAATCAAAACAGCCTGGTATTGGCACAGGAACAGGCATATAGACCAGTGGAACAGAACAGAGAATCCAGAAATTGACCCAAGACATTATGCTCAACTAATATTTGACAAAGGTGGCAAGAGCATACAATGGAGCAAAGACAGCCTCTTTAATAAATGGTGTTGGGAAAATTGGACAGCTACATGCAAAAAAATGAAACTAGACCATCAACTTACACCATACACAAGAATAAACTCAAAATGGGTAAAAGACTTAAATGTGACTCGTGAATCCATAAAAATCCTAGAAGAAAATGTAGGCAACAAAATTTCGGACATCATACGCAGCAGAATCTTCACTGATACATCACCTAAGGCAACAGAAACAAAGGGAAAAATGAACACATGGGACTACATCAAACTCAAAAGCTTCTGCACAGCAAAAGAAACAACCATCAAAACGGAAAGAGAACCCACTGTATGGGAGACCATAATTGCCAATGATACATCAGATAAGGGGTTAATCTCCAAAATATATAGAGTGCTCATACAACTCAACAAAAGGAAGACAAAGAACCCAATTAAAAAATGGGCAGAGGAACTAAATAGACACCTCTCCAAACAGGACATACAAATGGCTAAGAGACATATGAAGAAATGCTCAACATCACTAATCATCAGAGAGATGCAAATTAAAACAACAATGAGGTATCACCTCACACCTGTCAGAATGGCCGCCATCAACAAATTGTCAAACAACAAGTGTTGGCGAGGGTGTGGAGAAAAGGGGACTCTAGTACACTGCTGGTGGGAATGCAGACTGGTGCAGCCACTGTGGAAAACACTATGGTGTTACCTCAAAAAATTAAAAATTGAACTGCCATTTGACCCAGTGATCCCACTTCTAGGAATATACCCTAAGAAACCTGAAACACCAATCAGAAAGAATATATGTACTCCCATGTTCATAGCAGCACTATTTACAATAGCTAAGATCTGGAAACAGCCCAAGTGCCCATCAGTGGATGAATGGATAAAAAAGCTGTGGTACATATACACAATGGAGTACTATGCAGCTGTAAGAAAGAAAGATCTCTTATCCTTTGAGACGACATGGAGGGACCTCGAGAGTATTATCCTAAGCGAAACAAACCAAGCAGAGAAAGAAAAATATCACATGATCTCACTCATTTGTGGAATATAATAAACATAACAGTATGGGGAACAGGGTAGACCCAGAGATGTGAAAGTAGGGTACAGACTGACAACCCCCAGAAGAGGGGGTGGGGGGGAGGGAAGAGATAAACCACAGAACTTATACGCATGTATGCATAACTGATGGACATGGGCAACAAAGCTGGGGAAGGGGTAGAGGGATGGGGAGGAGGGTGTCAATGGGGAAAAAAGGAGAAACATCTGTAACAAAAATAAATTAATAAAAAAATAATAATAAAAAAAAAAAAAAGCCATATGTTAAAGTCAATTCCTAGTCTTACATTTGCAGTCCATGTATCACTATGTCTTCTGCTGGTCCTGATGTAGTCCCACTGTCTCTAGAACTCTCTTTTAAGCATTTTGAAAAAATATTTCTATAGATGAATACTCAGGCTAATTTAATCTTGGAACTTCCACTATTACCCACTTAAGATCAAAGTATTATATGCTGTGTGCTTTTTAGTTGTTAGTGCTATGGAAGCAAAAATGCTTTCTATATTGGCACTCCTACTTTACTGGGCACCAGTGAATGTGTGCTTACACTGGAAGTAGACTAAAAGTATTCTTGCCTCCTTTTCTTACAGCATGTTAAGTGTTTGTGCAGGTTTGTTTAAACTTTTTCTGTATAAATCAGTTTGTTAGATTTTCTTTTGGGGTAGAGAGTCTGCAATTCCTTCTTTTTGTCAATACAGTGTTCTACTGGTCTAGCTCAGCAGGAACAGGAGATAGCAAACAGCTTTACTGCTCATCTGTCTGCTTTGATTTAGTACATTGGCTTAACACAGGTTTGAAAGAACAGTGCTGACCAGAAAGCATGGCTGTCACATCTCTAGAAAGAAAAAACATAATTCAATTCCCAATGTGTACCTTAGATTTTTTCCTAAGTAAAAATAAGACTCCATATTGACTTTTCACTTAGCTGTTCTGGTTTTAAAAGATGAACTATGTGTTTTCTGTATTGATGTGGTGCTTATTAAATACTTTTGTACGATGAGTAAAAAAAAGACACAAGTGAGAAGGCAAACTGCAAAGCTGCAACATTGAGTAACATATATTCAGTTCATATAATAAACAAAAAATCATGTCCAAGGTATATAAATAACTTTTACAAAGTGAATTTTAAAATGACCTCCCAAAAATGGGTAAAATACATGAATAAGCATGGCACAGAGTAAGACATCTAAACGGTCAAAAAACATATGAAAAGATGCTCAAACACATTAGTAATCATGAAAATGTAAGTTAAAAGAACCAATTAGATATAATTTTATTCCCACTAGATTAGCATATTTAAAAGGTCTGATAATACCAAGTGTTAGTAAAAATAGAAACAAAAATAAATAAAATAGAAAAAATAATTTTTTAAAGCAAGAAAACAAAATACCAAGAAAGTATATATTGATATAACCATTTTAGAAAACAATGTAGCACCATCTTGTAAAATTTATCATTCACATGCCATCTATTCCACTCCTAAATATAAGCCCTAAAGTAATTTTTTTTTATCCTCACCCGAGGACATTATTTTTCCATTTTTGTTCAGATACAGTGGGAGGGAGAGAGAGGAACAGAGAGAGAGAAAGAGAGAAACATCAATGTGAAAGGGACACATCAAGTAGCTGCCTCCCTCATGACCCCCACCAGGGCCGGGGACGAATCGCAACCGAGATACGTGCCCTTGACCGGAATCAAACTCGCGACTCATTGGTCTGCGGGCCGACACTCTAACCACTGAGCCAAACCAGCCAGAGCCCTAAAGTAATTCTTAACATGTGAACCAAGAGACATGTGTAAAAATAAACATATAATCACTTGCAATAGCAAATATCTAGAGACAGTATAAAATGTCCATTAGCAGAAAAATGAGCACAAACTATGGTATATTCACACAGTGGTACATTATCAATAAAAAGAAATGAAGTAGAGGTTGTGTAAATGACACAATTTAAAGAAATTTTAGAAATATAATCTTGAATTAATGAAGCAAGTTGCAGAAATCCAAAGCAGTCTGATACTAGTTTTATAAAACTCAAATAAGCAATGCTAAGCTAATAGGTATATATGTATAGACAGATATAAAACTATATTTTTTAATAAGTTGGATAATAATTAACAGAAATTTCAGAATACTTGTTCACTTAAGGAAAATGGGATAAGGGAATACCACACAGTAAATTCAACATTCTAGGAGTTAATCTGGGTCATAAATTCAGAAGTATTTATTTTATTATTAAGCTTCATAACTTAAATATATACATTTTTATTTATTGAGCATCTATCATATGTCTGGCAATTTTTAATGTATTTTTTAATATATGGCATGTGCAAAAGAATATGTGTGTCTATTATGAGTTAATGACAGGCACATCCTCAGTGTTTTGAGCATGACTTCCCAGTCTTGTATTTAAGTTCATAAATTTTATATTGAATACTGAGGACAAAGTAAGAGTTCATTTTGGCTCTGAAACTTTAAATAACATTTTAATACTATCTGTAGGTCCAGAGAAATTTCATAAATTATACTGACTCAGTAAATGGCTTTCCTTTTCCAGATGAATTGAATATGATGACGTGTTATCTTTTTCCTTAGCAAAAATAACAACAATAATAATAACTTCTCCCTAAAAATGACTAGAACACTACATATTCTTCAGATTAAGCCTGAGATCTGAAATGCAGTTTCCTTTAAGCTTCTTTTTTTTTTTTTTTTAAATATTTTTATTGATTTTTTTAGAGAGGAAGGGAGAGAAACATCAATGTGAGAAATATCAATCAGCTGCCTCCCGCATGCCCCCCACTGGGGATCAAGCCCGCAACCCAGGCATGTGCCCTGACCAAGAATCGAACCCAGACCTCTCAGTCCATGGGACAAGTTCAATCCACAGAGCCACACCAGCCGGGCTATCCTTTCTGGTTTCTGAAATTCCCTTTAGATAATTAATATGCTAAAAATTGAAAGCATTTGTTTTATATTTCCTTAATTTTCTCTTTAATTTTAATAATTTTATTGTTTTCCTTAATAAAATCAATAGTCACTTCAAAAAGTTTTCCACAAAAAAGACATATAAAGAAAAAATTTTACCACCCAAACATAACTACTTTTTGTTATATGATATTTTTTTTCTTTCTTGAGGTACATATATTTTAAATAATTGATATCAAAGTTTTGTACTTTGGTTTAAAAGTATTTTGATACAATTTATAACCTGCAGTTGTATTAGGAAAGATATTACTTTATTAATACAAAGTAGTCTCCAACATTAAAAACTAAATAAAAGTAATCAATTAAAAGCCACAATAAAAAACTGCCATATCCCTGTAAATAACATATGGAAGATTCTGACATAAGGTATTAGTTTTCATCTCTAAAAAGTCAAAAATTGTATTCTTTAAAGTAAATATTACTACTCACCAAGATATGTTATTTTAGTTTCTTAGCCCTTGAACTACATAGCAATATCCCCTCCTGAAATTTGCTACCCACAGATTCACTTCAGGTGGTTCTTGTATGGAAGGGTCCATGGGGTCAATATTTGAGTGCCTCCACTTTGGAGATAGTGGCACAAAGACCTGGAGTCCCAGAGCCTGACAATGGTTCTTGCTAGAGCTTGCCCATTCAGTAAGGCAACATACAGATAGTGATTACTTAACAAATTGCTGTTTGCACCACAAAAGACCTGAATAGCCTCAGCAATCTTGAGAATGAAGAATTTGGAGGTATCATATTACCTGATATTAAATTATACTACAAGGCCATAGTAATCAAAACAGCATGGTATTGGCACAGGAACAGATATATAGATCAGTGGAACAGAACAGAGAGCACAGAAATAAACTTACTGCTTTGTGGTCAATTAATAGTTGACAAAGGAGGCCAGAACATACAATGGGGTAAAGACAGTTTCTTCAATAAATGGTGTTGGGGCCCTGGCCAGGTGGCTCAGTTGGTTGGAGCATCATCCCATACACCAAAAAGTTGCAGGTTCGATTCCTGGTCAGGACACACACCTAGGTTGCAGGTTCAATCCCCAGTTGGGGTGTGTATAGGAGGCAACAGATCAATGTTTCTTTACCACATCTATGTTTCTCTCTCTCTTTCTCCCTTCCTTTCTCTCTAAAAGTCAATAAAAACATAGCCTCAGGCCCAGCCCTTGTGGCTCAGTGGTTGAGCCAAGAGGTCGCTGGTTCGATTTCCAGTCAGGGCACATGCCCAGGTTGTGGGCCCAATCCCCAGTAGGAGTCATGCAGGAGGCGGCCAATCGATGATCTCTCTCATCGAAGTTTCTCTCTCTCTCTCCTTCTCCCTTCCTTTCTCTCTAAAATCAATAAAGGAAAAAAAAAATTGAAGAAAAAAACATATCCCCAGGTGAGGAATAAATAAATAAATGGTGTTGGGAAAATTGAACAGACGTGCAAAAAATGAAACTAGATAACCAACACACACCATGCACAAGAATAAGCTTAAAATGGATTCAAAACTTAAATATAAGTCATGAAACCATAAAAATCCTAGAAGAAAACATAGGCAGCAAAATTTCAAACATTTCTCACAGCAATATTTTTGCCAAATTGTCTCCTTAGGCAAGAAAAACAAAGGGAAAAATAAACAAATGAGACTACATCAAATTAAAAGGCTTTTGCACAGCAAAAGAAACCATCACCAAAATGAAAAGAGAACCCACTGAACGGGAGAACGTATTTGCCAATGATACATATGATAAGAGGTCAATTTCCAAAATATATAAAGAACTTATACAATTCAACAGCAAGAAGACAACCCAACTAAGAAATGGGCAAGGACCTGAATAGACACTTCTCCAAAGAGGACATACAGATGGCCAATAGACATATGAAAAAATGCTCACTGTCACTAATCATTAGAGAGATGCAAATTAAAACCACAATGAGATATCACCGCATGCCTGTCAGAATGGCTATCATTAATAAATCAACAAGCAACAAGTGCTGGAGAGGATGTGGGAAAAAGGGAACCCTCATGGACTGTTGGTGGGAATGGAGACTGGTACAGCCACTGTGGAAAACAGTATGGAGTATTCTCAAAAAATTAAAAATGGAACTTTCTTTTGACCCAACAATCCCACTTCTGGGAATATATCCTAAGAAACCCAAAACACCAATTTGAAAGAATAGATGCACCCCTATGTTCATTGCAGTTCTGTTTATAATAGCCAAGATCTAAAAACAGCTCAAGTACCCATCAGTAGATGAGTGGATAAAAAAGCTGCAGTTGCCCTGACCAGTTTGGCTCAGCAGTTACAGCATCAGCCTATGAACCAAAGGGTTAAAGGTTCAATCCCTGGCCTTGGTCTGGGTCATGCAGGAGGCAACCAATTGATGTGTCTCTCTTACATTAATGTCTCTCTCTCTCTCTCTCTCTCTCTCTCTCTCTCTCTCTCTCTCTCTCTCTCTCTCTTTCCCTCCCTCCCTCCCTCCTTCTCTGTCTAAAAATCAATGGAAAAATATCCTCAAGTGAGGATTAACTAAAAAATAAAAGCTGTGGTACATTTACACAATGAGATACTATTTGGCCATAAAAAATAAGGAAATCTTACCTTTTGCAACAGCATGGATGGACCTGGAGAGTATTAAGCTAAGTCAGAGAAAGACAAATACCAAATGATCTCACTTATGTGTGGAATCTAATGAACAAAATAAACTGATGAACAAAATAGAAACAGAGGCATGGATACATGAAACAGACTGATAGCTGTCAAAGGGGAGGGGGAGTTGAGGAACTGGTTGAGAGCAGGTGAAGGAGCCCAGCTGGTGTGGCTCAGTTGGTTGAGCTTGATTCCATTCACCAAGAGGTCCTTGGTTCAAATCCCAGTAAGGGCACATGCCCTGGTTGCAGGCTCAGTCCCCAGTAGGGGGCATGCAGGATGCAGCCAATCAATGTTTGATCAATGTTTTTCTCTCACTGATGTTTCTATCTCTCTTTCTAAAATTAATAAAAACATATTTTAAAGAAAAAAAAGAAAGAAAGGTGAAGGGACTAAGCATATATACAATGTGTGATAACCAGAGGGAGAGGCGGGCAGGGGTAGGTGGAGGTGGGCAAAGGGTAGTGAAATGGGGATGGAAAAAGACTTTTGCTTTGAGGCACGGGTCCACGATGCAGTGGGTAGATAATGTCCTGTTGAATTGTACAGTTGAATCCTGTATGGTTTTGTGAACCAATGTCACCCCAATAAATTCAATTAAAAAACTGCTGTTTGCAGACACACACACACAGTTGAAGTCTTCTTTAGCATATCACACTGAAGGAAAAAAATAAGAGGCTGGTTACTTAGGAAGGAGGTCGGAGCAGAGCCTTACTACAGCCAGCCTCTGTAAATAAACGGTGGCTGAACCGAACCAGATGTTAATCTGTTCCTTTCATTAATATAAACATAAACGGCATTAACGTAGACATGGCCCTTTCCTATCAACATTCTGACCACCACCTGAAGTTTTAAGTTCATCTTCTAAGACCTGGCACTTGAAGAAGCATTCTCCCACTGTTTCCACTGATTTTGCAGCCCGAGTAAGTTATATACTCTCTGAGCTGACTTTTGTCCTCCAAACAAACAAAAACATGGGCTTATGGGGCGGGGGGGGGGGGGGGGGGGGGGGGCGGTGATAAGAGGTGTAGATAAGATTCCACAAGGTGCCTAACCTAGCATACTGTCAGGTTGGAAGCCCCGCAGAAGAGTCAGTTCTGGATGCACGGAGGGCTTTATGAAAGTTGCCTCCTCGTAGCTGTGAGGCCTTGGACATAACATGTGAAGAGTCAAGAATATGGAACACTACCAGCAGGACTAGCTGGGACCTTGGAGGGGAGCGGGACTAACCTCAGCCTCACAATGAAGCGCAGCTGCCAAGGCCGCGGCTTTCCCTTTAAGCACCTGCCGGCCTAGCCCGCGGAGGAGGCCCGCCCCGCCGACGAGGAACGCCCCGCCGAGCAGGCCCGCCCCGCCGACGAGGAACGCCCCGCCGAGCAGGCCCGCCCCGCCGACGAGGAACGCCCCGCCGAGCAGGCCCGCCCCGCCGACGAGGAACGCCCCGCCGAGCAGGCCCGCCCCGCCCACGAGGAACGCCCCGCCGACGAGGAACGCCCCGCCGAGCAGGCCCGCCCCGCCCACGAGGAACGCCCCGCCGAGCAGGCCCGCCCCGCCCACGAGGAACGCCCCGCCGAGCAGGCCCGCCCCGCCCACGAGGAACGCCCCGCCCACGAGGAGCTCCGCCGACGAGGAACGCCCCGCCGAGCAGGCCCGCCCCGCCCACGAGGAACGCCCCGCCGAGCAGGCCCGCCCCACGGAGGGCCGGAAGTCAATGAGCGCTGCCACGAAGTCAGATTCCTCCGCCGATCGCGGCGCTTGGTTCTGCGGCGTCGCGCGCGTCTACCCAAGATTGCTTCCTCTCCCTCCCACCCGCTTCAGGCCTGCTGGCTGTCGCTTCTCCGGCCAATAGTCCCGGCGCCCCTGCCCGCGGCATTCGGCCTAGGCCCGGCCTGGTCTGCAGCCGCACCGCGCCGCCGCCGGGACCCGCCCCTGTCCCGACACGCACTTCCGCCGACGCCCGGGCAGGAACGGAGCCGGAGGGGAGCGAGGCGCGCGGCGGGCGGGGATGGACGCGCTGGCGGTCATGATGCAGGACCTCCTGACCCAGAACCATGCCCTGCGCCGGGAGAACAACGAGCTCATGGACCAGGTACGGCGACTTCTCTGCGAGAAGGCCAACCTGCTAGCCCAGGTGCGTCCGCCGGTTTGCCCCGTGGCTTTTCCCGAAACGTTTAAAGGCGACTCCGCCCGGCTTCCCGAATTTTTGATCCAAGCGGCCTCTTACATGAGGTTCTTCGAGGCCAGATTCTCCAACGACACCTTAAAGGTGGCATTCTTAATCAGCCGCCTCTCTGGGGCGGCAGAGGAGTGGGTAGTCCCCTACATCGAGAGGGAGAGCCCCATTCTAGCTCATTACGAGGGCTTCGTGGACGCGTTGAAGCGGGCCTTTGGCAGGAATGGGTAGAAAACCACTGGGCCTAGACCGCTCGTGCCGGGAGTGACAGCCGCGAGCCTCTGCGCTCCCCACCAGCCCGGCCGGCCTTGGTTTTGATTCACCAAGAACTCTCCAGCTCCCAGCTACTGGGCCCCGAGCCTTGCTAGAAAGCTTGGCCGCTGCCTGTTCTTGCCACCGCGCTACCTTTGCACTCTGCTCAGCAACATAGCCACTGGCTGGGAACCTGTTAGAAATTAAATGGGCAACCCAGGATCACCACCCCGCCACCTGCCAACCCTGAAGACTGACTGTTGCTGACCGCCTTTCAGGGCCAACCTAGGAAGTGCTTGAGTTTGCCACAATCCTTCGTGAACGCTGATGGGGATCGCTCAGGCCTGGAGAGTTTCCATGGTTAGTGTTCCTGGCAGCCAGATTTTGACATTTCTACCCCAAGAACCAATGTTCCACATCATTTGTGTTCTGAAAACAAGAGTCTCAAAAATAGTGCCTTTTAGAGAAATCCAGGCACTGGACACCACATGGAAAAAAGTATTTACTTTTAAAGTTTAAATAGATATAAATTTATCTTACATTATTATATGCCTAGTACTGTACTTGGTAACACCAAAACGAAATATATGTCCTCAGAAACACAGTTGTTATAAGAAAATATTCTAGGTGCGTATTCCGATATCTGATAAAATGCTTTTGTGTATAAAGAATGGCAAATTTGATTTTTTTAATGGCCTTTTTTTACCTTTTGCCCCATAATTTAAACACATGAAGCTTGCAAAGGAGACAGAAAACCCACTTGAACAATTTTTATGTTTGCTGCTAAATCAGGCGAAGATGTTTTTTAAAATGTATATAAGTAGTGACCAAAAAAATTGGGAATGGTGTATTCTTTGAACTGTATGCACTTGGCTTTATTCCTATTAAATGACTTAGCTTCCTCATTTTTTGTAAATTACTGTGCAGTTTTTCTTCTGTAATTAAAAGCATTACTTGATCATTAAAACTAGTTTCAAAATTCTGTGATTCTCAGTATAACAAAGAAAGGAAGGGAGAAGGAGCATCTGAGCCTTTCTATTAAACAAAGCGATTTTGATTCTTTAAACCCTCTAAGGAGGAAAATCTGTAACTGCCTTTCCTTAAAATCCCCTAGATTTTTTTATTCTGGTAGTCAGTATAGTCTCACTGAAGTGTCTTCTTGAATTCTTAGACATCTTCATATTCAGAAAAACTCATCACTGCCATCTTCATGGACAATTTATATACCTAAGGACCATAGGAATAACCTCTAATTATAGTTTTTGCAAGATGTGATTAATGACAAGTTATAGCAATTATATTTTATCATTGCTGGTTAGCATTACAAGAATACATAAGGAGATTGGGCCCCTCAACATGACCTCTTATATATCACACTTTTGGAGCACATAGTACCAACTAAATAAGCTGAATCTTGAACCTACTGGCTGATAATTTCAAAGCAGTGTTTTTCCCATAGTAAAAAAAAAAAAAAAGTACAGGATAAAGCACCAAAAATTTTTTTTCATTAAACCTCACAAGAGCACATATTTGACAGGATGCAAAAACTTTCTAGTGAAAGATCAGTATCACATTTAATAGAATAAAAAAAAAATGTGATTGTAAAGTCTAAATATCTCTTAATTTTCTGTAGCTATCTCTTGTTGTTGAGAATCACTTAGTTCTCCACCAAAAGAAAAAAATGAGAGAAGAAAGTACACGAGGATTGCTTATGGACAATTACACAGAAAGGAGCCAGGAGAGAAGGTCACTGGTCAGTGACTTCCACATCAGATTTTTCCACATCTGAAATCGGGTCATAACAGGTTATGATCAGTTTATTGTTATCTTTAGTCTTCTGAATGATCTCCGAGCAATACTTCCTCATCTGGTCCTTTGTTAGAATCACTTAGATGGCAAACAGGTTACTAGAACTTTCCTATGGACCTGAGCAATTTCCTCATCTGCTAGATTGAGATTTCTGTGTGGGCCTGCAATGCTTTGTCCTTCGTTTGAATTCTAATTCAGCAATTCTTTTTTCTCGGGATCGACTTTAATCACTTTCTGCTTCTCAGATCCCTTGAAAAGGTCAGAGAAAGATGTGTTCATGGAGTTCATATCTAATAAGTTGGTATTTTTCTTTCAGACTTAGATTTCAGCTTTGGCAAGCTCCTTTTTCTGAGCCTCCTCCATTACCTGGGGTCTAGTCCCTAAAAGGTCATCCATAATTTTCCCCATCTTCAGATACTTCAGGTGGAGCTCTTCCTATTTGTTTTTCAATTCCAGGTTCTCCATTTGCATGGTTTTAACCACCATGTCCAGGTTCTGGCTAAACTGCAGATGGGACCAATGGACAGAGGCAGGCCTACAGCCCAAGGACACATTGGGGACAGTCTGTCACAGGAATATCCAGAGCTCCTAAGAAATCAAGTGCCACCAGCCTTGCTTTAGGTAGACATCCTCAAGAAGGCTCGGCATTTATGAATGCTGTTTGTCTCAATGGCCACAGAAACTAATTTATTCAAGCTGTCTTTTAGTAGTGGGTCAAATCTGAGGTATAAAAAACTTTTCTCAAAGCAGACTCTTTAAATGAGGACATTCCAAACTGCCCCAAATAATCCATCTTGGCGTCAGCACCTAGAATTTAAACTGGAGCTCTGAAGCTTTTCTGTTTGAGGTCCATGACAGGCTCTGACCCGTACCAAGAAAGGGGAGCAGGGTTCACTTCCTGGACTGCTTGTGTGAACTGATGCACCCAAAGAATCCATTGTTCCTCACACTACTCTCAGAGTCTACCCTAGGAATGTCTTTTTATCCTCAAGTGATTCCAATTTAAATCCAAAATTGAGGGGCACTGATAAAGGACAGATTAGTAGAGAGGCAGGTGAACTTAAGCGATACATGTGGTTCAGCTGGTGTGGCCCAGCAGTTGAGTGTTGACCCATGTACCAAGAGGTCACGGGTTCCATTCCCGGTCAGGACACATGCCCAGTTGTGGGCCCGATCCCCAGTGGGGGGCGTGCAGGAGGTAGCCAATCAATGTTCTCTCTCATCAATGTTTCCCTCTCACTTCCTCTCTCTCTAAAATCAATAAAGGAAAAACAAATTTATTTTTTTTAAAAAAGAAGGGGTGAGTGTGAGCCAGGTTGCTGGAGTCCCAGATATGGCGGCATCTGTCGGCCCAGGGAAGGGCTCACCAAAGAAACAAAAGCCTCTGATAGCACGTCTGTCCAGGAGAAAGCTGCCTCTCCAGCCCTCGCTCCAATGCCAAACAGCTCAGTTCTTCCCCATATGACTCTGGTGCCTTTCAGGCTGCCTCCTGCACTCTGGAGCCTAGAGGGTGGGAGTCCAGGTAAGTCTATGCGCGGGCCCTTTAAGAGGAGCTGCCGGGGGCTCCAGCCGCCTCAGCCTCAGTTCCCACTGGTTTTTCCAGCCAGAAGTGATGGGGACTTCTCTTCCTGGCACTGGAATCCTGAGCTGGGCACCTGGTGTGGGACGGGGACCCCTCAGTCCTCAGGGAGGACCTTCCCAGCCGAGGTATCCTCCTAATTTTTATCTGCCACACGCGGGTGTGCGACCAGCCCATTGCGCCTCCGCCCCTCCTACCAATCTGGATGAGGCTTCTTTAATTTCGTAGTTGTAGGACTTCCATTCAGCTTGATTTCAGGCAGTTTTGAATGATGGTTGTTGTGTAGTTTAGTTGTAACTTTGATGTGGTTGTGGGAGGACGCGATACCGCATTTACGGTAGTCTAGAAACCACAATTTATCCATTCTCTCGTGAATGGGCATTTGGGTTTCCAGTTTGGGGTTAATATGAAGAGTGCTGCTATGAACAACTTCGCTTTTTTCTTTTTTTTTTTTAATTCTCACCCAAGCATATTTTTCCATTGATTTTCAGATAGAGTGGGAAGGAGGGGGAGAGAGAAAAACATCAATGTGAGAGAGACACACTGACTGATTGCCTCCCACACAACCCGACCAGGGCCGGGAATCGAACTGCAACTGAGGTATGTGCCCTTGACCAGAATCGAACCTGCGACTCTTTGGTCCTCGGGCCATTGCTCTAACCACTGAGCAAACTGGCCAGGGCCAACTTTGCTTTTTTTAAGAATGTAGTTTAACTTAATATGAGAAAGGAGGTAGTTCTCTGAATACAGAATATTGTATTAGCTTTATTAGTATGTCTTAACTGTCTCCTAAGTTTTATTCAAAATGTAAATCTCTAACATTCTATAATATTAAAAGAGAATATAAACTGAGTATAAAGATAAAAAATAACATAGTTTAGGTTCCTTATATTACCTACTAAATACAAAGGGGAAAAGATACCTTGTTAGTGGAGAAATCTGGTAGATACCACCTGAATCAAGTGATCCAAGTGAGCATCACCATCCTCAAAAAAATTAAAACTAGAACTCCCAGATGACCCAGCAATTCCACTTCTGTCTGTCCAAAGAAAACAAAAACACTAATTCAAAAAGATATTTGCACCCCAATGTTCACTGCAGCTTTATTTACAACAGCCAAGATGTGGGAGCAACCTAAGTGTCTAACGTTAGATGAATGGAGAAAGATGTGAGATTTACGTACGTGCGCGCACACACACGCACACACACGAGTATTACTCAGCCATAAAAAAACAATGAAATCTTGCTATTTGTGAGAGCACTGATGGACGTAGCGGACATTATGCTAAGTAAAATAAGTCAGACTGAGAAGGACAAATACTGTATGGTTTCATTTGTATGTGAAATCTAAAAAAATAAAGCAAAGAAACAAAACAAAACAGACTCATAGATAAATAGAAAAAAAATTAAAAAAGGAAGGGGTACATGTGAAAAATAACTGCACGCTTGTCTGGTTTCTCTTGAGTTTGGCTTGTATGGCTTTATTTGATGGGCATTTTGTGATTTGCTAGAAAATCAGGCAACTTTTCATATATTTAAAATCAGGGAATGCACTCACTGGAGCCAAATAAGCATAATTTGTTATAATTCTTTTGCTTTTATTTCCCTCTCTGATGCAAGTTGATCTGACTGCCTTATCTAAACGAAGATTCATCTAATATCTTTATTTTGGATATCTTAATTTCTTGCCAGTTAATTGAAGGTAATTACCTAGCAGAGAAGGTAACTACCTATGTAATGCAAACTGCAGATAACTATTAATTTAAGTAAAATAAAATTCTCATCTTCCCTAGATCCTTTCAAATGACCTGCTGTCAACAGTTCTCTACAGTGATTCTGCAGCTTTAGGAGCATCAGCATCACCTGAGGGGCTTCTTAAAAACAGATTTGCCCTGGTCCGGTAACTCAGTTGGTCTGAGCGTTGTTCCATATACCAACAAGGTTGTGGGTTTGATTCCAGGTCAGGTTGCATATGAGAGTCTACCAATCGATATTTCTCACATTGATGTTTCTCTCTTCTTTCTTCTCTCTAAAATCAGTAAACATATCCTCAGATAAGGATTATAAAAAAAAAAACACAGATTGCCAAGCACTATCTTCAGAGTTTCTGATTGACCAGGTATGGGTTGGGATCTAAGAACTTGCATTTCTAAATAAAGTTCCTAGGTGATGCTAATGCTGTTGGTGTAAAGGTAAAACAAATTATAAATTAGAAAAATATTTCATTCTCCCTGGTGCAAAGAAAAGAGAAAGCACTTATTTTAGGAAACATCATTATAGGTTCTTTCTCTGCCTCTTGAAATGTATGCAACCCTTTTTAAAGGCCTCTTGCCTATTTTACAATCCAGGAATTTCTCTTAGAAGTGGGAACTTTGAGCCATCACTTTGAAATGTAATCATCAAGGAAAATAGCACCCCTATCTCCTGGTTTCCTAGGAGTATAGAGCCTAACTTCAGCAGGTTCCTGGCTCCAAATTGCAAACATACCTTTTGTCATACAGATATGAGGAATGTATTTTTCCTTTGTATGAAGGCAATTAGTCCTTCTTGAGAATTAGTAGAGAAGTAGTTACTTATCTTGAGAACATGGATATAATGGGTTTCATCAGCCTGGCTCCATAAGTGAGATTCCTTTCTGTCTTGGCTCTCTTTTGTGCTTTTCCTGTGATCTGCATCACAATCTGGTTTAATGTTTATTCCATAATAGAACTGTTTTCTTTCTCTCATCCATCTTTGTGGAGAAGTTTGTTTTAGGTTGATAAGAAATTTTATTGTTAATTATATTTCTCCAGCATGAATCAGGGCCACATTATGAGAATTACTACA
Source organism: Tadarida brasiliensis (assembly GCA_030848825.1). Taxonomy (NCBI): domain Eukaryota; kingdom Metazoa; phylum Chordata; class Mammalia; order Chiroptera; family Molossidae; genus Tadarida; species Tadarida brasiliensis. The sequence continues at coordinate 64,856,464 of CM061261.1, read as the reverse complement.
CAACATGAACCTGAATGTAGAACTTTAAATTTCTCCCTAGAACTTTACCTTGTTGGTTTCACCCTGTTCTGATAACCTGTTGAAATCTTTCTGATTCTTTGAATTCTTGAATTTTGATTCTACCATCCTCCCTACTTTATAGCATCTACAAAATTGATAAACTTGTTTTATGTTTTCCAAATCATTAGTAAATTCTGAAAAGAGGCAGCAAGGGTCCCTGTAACATGTGATGATTACTACATTATTAGTCATCAGACAACTCTATATCATGTAATGTGCTATATTAGGGACACAACTATGAACAAGACAATCCTGACTCAAGTAGCATACAACTGGAAAGAAATGGTCCATTATAATGCAGGACTGCAGTATGGCAGTAGGAAGTGTGCCTTCATTAGCATAGAGGAAGAATGCTCCTAATCTCAGCCTTGGAGGGTGTTATGGACTAAATGTTTGTGTCCCTCTAAAATTATTGTTGAGTCCTGGCTGGTTTGGCTCAGCGGTTAGACCCTCGGCCCGCGGACTGGAGAGTCCCGGGTTCACTTCCCGCTAAGGGCACGTACCTCAGTTGCAGTTTGTCCCTGGACCCAGTTGGGGTTGTGTGGGTGGCAACCACTCAATGTGTCTCTCTCACATTGATGTTTCTCTCTCTCTCTTCCTCCCTATCTCCCTCCGGCTCAAAAAACAAATAAATAAAAATAAAAAAATAAAATTCATGTTGAAATCCTAACCCCCCAAGTGCTGGTATTAGGAGGTGGGGCATTGGGAAGGTAATTAAGGCATGAGGGTTGAGCCCTCTTAAATAGTATTAAAGCTCTTAGACACAAAAATATACTTCTCTCTCCTCTCCTCCATGTGAGGGTATGAGAAGACAGCCATCTGTAAACCAGGAAGCAGGCCCTAATCAGACCCAGGATCTGCAGGCACCTTGATCTTGGACCTCCCAACCTCTAGAGCTGTCAGAAATAAACATTTATTCTTTAAGCCACCCAGTCTGTGGTATTTGTTATAGCAGCCCAAGCTAACTATGACAGGAAGTCAGAAATGGCTTCCTAAGAGAGTTGCCAAAACTGATCTTCTAAGGATGAGTAGAATGAGGGGAAGGGGAAGAAAAATATTGGGCTAGGCAAAGGACCAGTATTTGCAAAGCCTAGAGAAAGATCAAGAACATACATACACAGAACACATCCACTCCTTCCCCAAGGGAGACAACTTCAAAATCTTTCCGAGTTTCTGGTTGTATAAATTAGATGGATTTGCAGGTATTTGAAACTGTCCTAAACATAGCAATCTGGCCTCTGCCTACCCTCCAAGAGCATCTCTAACCAACCTCCAACTTTGTTGAACTACCCGCAATTCCCTAAATGTATCATATTCTCATACCTTGGATCATTAGCTCTGTTGGAAGACAACTGCCATATAGTGAGAACATTTAAGCAGTCCTATGTGAGGGGGTGTGGGGGGTGTGCTCACAGATATTTGGATAGCCAAAAGGATATGGCATGGCCAATATTCATTATCCCTTTCTTCCTTAGCAAGACAACTCCTGATGTTTAGCTGGATATATGACCACCTGCAAATAAAGACTACATTCACCAGATTACCTTACATATCATATGCTCCCATGTTATGTCCTATGTTTGCATTTAAGTAAATACTGGCCATTGAGATATAGGAATGTGGTATGGTAATTTCCAGCAAACCTTGAATGATTGATGACACACTTTTCTCCTTTCTTCTGTCCTGCTTCCTGGATTTCAGTTATGATAACTGGAATCCTAGTAGATAATTCAGATCATGAGGACAAGGATCATAAACTGGCAATGGTAGAGGCTAGGTCTGTGAGGATGAAGGCGCCACCTTACCAGCCTTGGGCTACCTGCTTCTAGGCAGTACCAAATGAGCTAAGCAAAGAATTTACTCCTTTACTAGGAGAGGGAGTTCTCACTTTCTGCTGAGAAGTATTTGATAATTGATATGAGTTAGTGACTGCTGCCACTTTTTTCTCTTCCCCTTTTCCAAATGGATATTTTTATTGTGATATCTTTGGCTATCCAATTCTACATATATCTTTTAATTTATATACTGTCATACCATAAGAAGCAACATATCACCTGAAGGGACTGCAGAGACCCTGAATTTGGAGGCTTCTAATAGACTTGGGAAGTACATGGGACTTTGTACTTTGTTTCCTCTGGATTTGAGGCAGCTGAGGCCTGGATTGCAACAATCCAAATGAAAAAGGAAAGGGATTTGGTCTAAGGTGGAAACAACAGAAGTGAAGATGGGAGATTTAAGGTATGTTTTGGACATAGAAATGACAGACCTTACAGATAAATAAGATGTAGGAAGTGTTTCTTCCTCTTTCCCATTCAGAAATATTGGAGGTTCCATTTCCATTTTTCTACATTCCCTTTCTTGTTCCTTCTCAAGTGAGGAGGAGAGGATAAAATGATTGGTCGGGACTCACTAGTCTTTAAACATCCTTTTCCCTATGGATAAGATCTGGAGACACATTTTCTGTGCTCAGGCAGAGCTGGTGCTCTGGTGCTTATTGTTACTCTGTAGTATGGCATTATGCCAATAGACTCCTAACTGTATCTGTTCTAACTCCCCTCAATTCCATTGTCCACACTCGTCATGGTTATTTTTGTTTGTTTAATTTCCCCAAGTAGTTCATTTGCTTTACCTAAAAAAACTAGAAATGTGTCTTTGGCCTACCACAATGGGGATGTATTAGTAAGGAGCATTTCCAGTCAAATCTGTTTTTCACTTTGATGCAAGATGGCATTGCCATTATTATGATATAATATCGTATACATTTCACATTTCATTCTCACTGGATTTCATTGTTTGAAGCCACCCCTTTGTCAAGTAACCATAAATATCTGCATCGAAAAAATAAAGCCACATACAATCTCACAATCTCCAGTTGTAAAAATAAAAATAAAAAATAGGTTGATAGAGATAGTTCCACTTTTAAAAGCCTTATTAAAAGTGAAACAAACAAACAAAATTATTACATGCCCTGACCAGGTTGCTCAGTTGGTTGAGCATCGTCCCATGCACTACTAAAAGGTGGCTGGTTCAATTCCCAGTCAGGGCACATGCCTGGGTTGTGGGCTCGATCCCCGGTAGGGGGCATGCAGGAGACAGCCAATCGATGTTCTGCTCTTACAGTGATGTTTCTCTTTCTCTCTTCCCTCTCCCTTCCTCTCACTCTAAAAAAAATAATAAAAATATTTTTTAATCATTACAAGTTATGAAAAATGCATTGACTGACCTTTGAAGTTCAAGCAAGCTCAAAAAGAACAGGATAATTAAAGAAGACAAGCAAAAAGTCCAAGAAAATATATGAAGCTTGACTAATGATCATGTTTAAAATAAATAATGTATCTTCATGAGTTATTGATCCTCTTATAATTCATGAATGCTGTGAAAAACATACCAAGGAGTGACTTGTAAAAGGTCATCAAAAGCAAGTAAGACACAATCAGCTCATTGCTTATCTTATAACTGATTAAAAGTTCTAGAAGAAAGGAGAAAAACAAATGTGGGGGGACAATAGAAATGAGGCTGTACTCAGTTGAATAATGTCTCCTCAAAACTCATGTCCACCCTGAAACTCAGAATGTGACCTTATATAGAAATAGGATCTTTGCAGATTTACATAGTTAAATTAAAATGAGGTCATACTGGATTAGGGTGTGCCTTAAGTACAATATGACTGGTGTCCTTATGAGAGGAGGGGTGGATGCAGAGAAACAGAAAGACACACGGGGAAGAAAGGCATGTGACAACACAAGCAGAGAATGAGTGATGCAGCTGCAAGCCAAAGGATGCTAAGGATTGCTGGCAACCGCCAGAAGCTAGTAGAGAGGCATGGAACAGATTCTTCCCTAGAACCTCAGAGGTTGCATGGCCTTACTGACACCTTAATTTCAGACCTTAGGCTACCAGAACCGCAGGAGAATATATTAATATATTTCTGTTTTTTGTTTTAATTGAGGTTTTATTTAATTGATTTTTTTTTTTTTTGAGAGAGAGAGAAAGGAAAGGAGAGGGAGAGAGAGAGAAACATCAATGTGAGAGTGAGACATCAATAGGCTGCCTCCTGCACACCCCCCACCATGGATGGAGCCTGAAAACTGGGCATTTGCCCTGACCAGGAATCAAACTGGCAACCTCTTGATTCATGGAAGGATGTCCAACCACCTGAGCCACACCGGCCAGGGCAATGTTTCTGTTCATTTAAGTCAACCAGTTTGTGGTACTTTGTATGGCAGCCCTTGTAAACTAAAAGTTTTTAAAAAATTAACTTAGTATTTAATTTTAGAAAGTAAATAATGCTATAAAAAAAAGAACATGAGCCCTGGCCAGGTTGCTTTGTTGATTGGAGCATCATCCCGTGCACCAAAAAGGTTGTGGGTTCGTTCTTAGTCAGGGCATATACCTAGATTTCAGGTTTGATCCCCAGTCAGGGAGCTTACAGGAGGCAACTGATTTTCTGATGGTGTTTTTCACATGGATGTTCCTCTCTCTTTCTCCCTTCCTTTCTCTATTAAAAAAAATCAATAATAAAAAAAAAAGAACACGGAAAGATCATACTAATCAGGATCATGATTCCTAATTCAAATACTGAATTCAATGTTTATATTTGCCCAAATCTGTGAGCTACATAGCTTTTAAGCCATAAGTATCCCTATATTTGAATATGATTCAAGATATATTCAATTATCTATAAGAAGCCTAAGAGAGCTATGAGGTGGTGTTGATAAAAAGGACAATATTATAAATTATAGGCCTCAACTAAGTTCACTTTTTGGAAAACAAATAATAATAACCAAGGGACTAAGTGTAGTAACAGAAGATATAAAGTACATTAGGCTACTGTTAAGATTCAAAGGGAAGGTACTCATTATAATGGCTATGAAACATCAAAAAGATGCTTGAGCCCTGGCCGGTTTGGCTCAGCGGTTGGAGCATCGGCCTGCGGTCCAGGGAGGCCCGGGTTCGGTTCCCGCTAAGGGCACGGTACCTTGGTTGCAGTTTGTCCCCGGCCCCTGGTTGGGTCGTGCGTGAGGCAGCCACTCGATGTGTCCCTTTCACATCGATGTTTCTCTCTCTCTCTCTCTCTTCCTCTCCCTCCCACTCTGTCTGAACAAAAGATGGAAAAGTGTCCTTGGGTAAGGATTAAAAAATAAATAAAATAAAAAATAAAAAATAAATAAAAAGATGTTTGAAATCATTGGGTATGCCTCCTTTAAATGAAGGAACTTAGTAGGACTATAAACAATATTTGAAATTGGGTGAGGCTGAGTTAAAAGAAGGTGGGTGGAGATAAACGTATTTAAACACACCTCTCTTTTAGACATCCATTGTAACAGGCTCTGGACAACATGAGCAAATGTTTCATCACTCTCTGAGTTTTCCTGATATGCTCTCTATATATGTCTTCCTTGTGGAACTATGGCACTCAAGAGTAGTAAACTATCATGAGGTTAGAATTAATCTTGATTGTAGAATCAATTATTATTAACTAACAATAGTACAAAGGGGCTTGAGACTACTAATAGCACCAAAGAATGTAGATCGGTACCAAGATATGAAAAGTGAAAACTGTGCAACAATTTTGAAATACATTATTTAGGAGTATAGGAATTATTATTATTATTATTATTTGCTTCAAATTAATCATTCTTTGCTTTATAACACACTTCTGCAATTACTCTCATTTAATGTAACTAAAACTTAGAAATTTATTACTTTAAATTACAATCTGTTAATGTTCAATTATCAATTAATTTAAAAGTCTTATTTTTAATGTAAAAATTAACACTGTTCATATCCCTAATACATGACTGATTAAAATTGGTAAACAGATGTTTGGAAAGCTGCCTTATTGTTGAATTAAATTATAATTAAGTGCACCCATCTGCAATTGCACAATCTTGTCATTTTTAAATGTTCATATTTTCATAATGCCATTTAAAATATTCCAGTGTATATCACCATTGCATATTAAAGTATGTAGAGCAACAGGAAATTATTGTGAGTTTTTATCTAGGCTCCACTCACTGTAAATTGGCTTTTAAAAAGCAAATGGAGCCCAGCTGGTGTGACTCAGTAGTTGAACGTCGGCCCATGCACCAAGAGGTCACCAGTTCAATTCCCGATCAGGGCACATGCCCAGGTTGTGGGCCAAATCCTCAGTTGGGGGCATGCAAGAGGCGGCCAATCAATGTTCTCTCTCATCAATGTTTCCAACTCTCTCCCTCTCCCTTCCTCTCTCTCTAAACAATAAAGGACAAAAAAATTTAAAAAAAACTCTCCTTCCTCTCTCTCTAAAAATCAATAAAGAAAAAAAATTTTTTTAAAGCAAATGGACACCCAGTGCTCAGATCTTGACATCTTATACTACTCTCCAATAAACAGAACCAGGGATCCTTGGAGAAATGGCTAATTCTAGGGATAGAGCAGAGAATATAAAGATGACCCTGGAGCTCTGGCCAGTTTGCTCAGTGGTTAGAGCATTGGCCCTGCAGATTGAAGGGTCACGGGTTTGATTCCCTGTACCTGGGTTGCAGGTTCCAACCCCGCCCCTGGTCAGGGCATGCGTGAGGCAACTAATTGGTGTGTCTCACATTGATGTTTCTCTCTCTCTCTCTCCCTCTCTCTCTCTCTCCCCCTCCCTCCTTCCTTCTCCCTCCCTTCCAGTCTCTCTAAAAATCAGTGGGAAAAAATCCTTGAGTGAGGATTAACAACAACAAAAATGATGACCCTGGAGCATCTTATAGTACCAGAAAGTAAGAAGTGCTCAAAAAAACTCAGAGATTGAGCCTGTCAAAGCAACATCAGGAAAAACAAACAAAAACCCTCAAAGAGTCCTTTATTGTATTATAACCCACAGTATGAATTATCCAGCAGCCCCATTGATTGCCCCAGCTTACCTGGAGAGAGTTTCCAGTGGCAGAGCAGAGAGGGACAACCAAACAAAGCATGGCTATCTCTCTGAGTTCAGAATTGGTGGAAGCCAAGGCATTTGGAATTCACAGGGCAGAGTAACAGAGGAGAGAGCTGCGCAGAGAACAAGCTCCGGACATCTGCAGAAGGATCCCCTCAGGTGCTTAGCTGAGTCTTAATCCACACATGTGAATGAAAAAACTATGGAGGGTAGAAGGAAAAACACCAAAAAGATGCAAGCAGAAAAGTTCTCAGATCTCACTGAGTGCTATGGATAGTTTGTATTCCCACCAGCCAGAATGGAAAGATTGGGGCACCTAGGAGAATCCACAGGGGATTGCCTCCTAGAGGGGCCACATTAGCCTTAGAATAAGGCTACCCTGGACTCACCTAACAAAGCTTTAAATCAAATTACAGCATCAAACTGTTTTCAACTACATAAACTGCATCCCAAAACAAAGCCCAAAACAGTTTAAGAAATACAAAAGTCAAGCATCCAACAAGGTAAAATTCACAATGTCTTGAATCTGATTTTAAAAAGGAAAAAGTTACTAGTCATACCAAGAAGCAGGAAATACGACTAATAACAAAGAGAAATATAAAAGGAAACCTAGAAATGACACAGATGATAGAATTAGCAAACAAGGGTGTTTAAAACGACTATTTTAAATAGTCTCCAGATGTTCCAGAAGGTGGAGGAAAGCATGAGAGTATAAGGAAACAAAAGAGATAACAAAAATCAAATTTCTAGAGATGAAAATTACAATATCTGAGATGAAAATTGCACTGAATGAGTACTGACAAAGTAGGCATTACAGAAAAAAAAGATTCGTGAACTTGAGGAGGACAGAGTAATAGAAACTGCACAAAATGAAACCAAAGGGGAAAAAGACTGAAAATGAATGGATCTGTGAAACATCAGATTAACATATGTGTGATTGGAGTCCTAGAATGAGAGAAAAGAAATGGAAGGACAAAAAGCTTGTATCTGGCATACATAAACAACTCTTAAAACTAAATAATAAGACAGACAACTTAATTTAAAAAACTAAGCAACAGATTTGTACAGACTCTTTATCAAGGAAGAAAAATACACAGATAGCTAAAAAGCACATAAAAAGATGCTCAAAATCATGAGTCATTTGGGAACTAAAAATTAAAACTCCAGTGGGATACCATTACACACCTACCAGAATGGTTAAAATTTAAAGGAGAACCATACCAAGTGTTGACAAGAATGTGAAACTATTAGAATCCTCATACAATGCTGATGGGATTTAAAGTGGACAACCATTATAGAAAACAAGTTGGCAGTTTCTAAAATGCATTTACACCATAAAGGAAACCATCAACAAAAGGAAAAGGCAACCTACTGAATGGGAAAAGATATTTATCAGCAACATATGTGATAAGAGGTTAATATACAAAATATATAAAGAACTCATACAACTCAATATCAAAAAAACAAATAATTCAATTATAAATGAGCAGAGTATCTAAATAGATATTTCTAAATAGATATTTCTCCAAAGAAGACAAAAAATGACCAAAAGACATGAAAAGATGCTCCACCTCAGTAATTATCAGGAAAATGAAAATCAAAACCACAGTGAGGTTTGATCAACTCATACCTGTTAGAATGGCTATTATCAAAAAGACAAGAAATAAGTATTGGTGGGGATGTAGAGAAAAGGGAACCCTTGTGCACTATTGGTGAAAATGTAAATTAGTGCAGCCACTATGGAAAACAGTATGGAGGTTCCTCAAAAAATTAAAAATAGAACTACCATATAACCCAGCAATTCTACTTCTGGATATTTATCCAAAGAAATTAAAAACACTAATTTAAAAGGATATATGCACCTCTATGTTCTTTGCAGCATTACTTACAACAGCCAAGATATGGAAGCAACCTAGGTATCTATTGCTAGATGAATAAAGAAGATGTGGTGTATATATACAATAGAATATTACTCAGATATAAAAAAGAATGAAATCTTGTCATTTGTCACAACATGGATAACCTAGAGGGTGTTATGCTGACTGAAATAAGTCAAGTAGAGAAAGACAAACATGATTTCACGTATACAAGGAATCTAAAAAACAAAACCGAAACAAACTCATAGAGAACTAATGGTTGCCAGAGGGGAGGAAATGGGGGATGGGTGAAAAAGGTGTAGGGGATTAAGAAGTACAAACTGCCAGATATAAATAAATAATGAGAATGTAATTACAGCATAGGGAATATAGCCAATAACATTGGAATAACTATATGGTAACAGATGTTCATTAGACTTACTGTGACGATCGCTTCTTTAGGTATATATATATAAATGTCTAATCACCATGTTGCATCCTTGAAACTAACATAATATTGTATGTCAACTCTAATGAAATATATATATATAATCTTAGCATTCTTACAGAAGATGTGAAGAACAAAATATAAAGTCATTATCTAAAACATGTATACAGAAACACTCACAAAACTATGTATTTGATTTTTAATCCTCACTCGAGGATATGCTTTCATTGATTTCCAGAGAAAGAGGAAAGAAGAGAGATGGGGGCAGGGAGAGAAATACTGATGTGAAACATTGAAAGAAACATGCCCCAACTGGAGATTGAACCCTCAACCCAGGCATGTGCCCTGAATGGAAATTGAACCCCCAACCTTTTAGTGAATGGGATGGTGCTCCAACCAACTGAGCCACCCCACCAGGGCAAGACTATGTGTTTTTTAAGTGTGCATCAAATTTCCTAGGTCATGAACAAATCTCAGTAAATTGCAAAGAACTAATATTGTACATGCCACATTTTTTTAAATCACAATGTAATCAAATTTGAAATTAACCATAAAAGACTGTTAACATTTTAGAACTAATGGAGGGCATCACAATGTACATTTAAAAGATATTTAGAACTAAATAATAATAGCACCATTCATATCAAAACTTGTTTTAGTTTTAATTTATAAAATAAAAATAGTAAAGATAAAAATAAATGAGTGAGCCCTGGCCAGTCTGGCTCAGTGGTTAGAGCGTCTGCCCGCGGACCAGAGAGTCCTGGGTTCGGTTCCCACTAAGGGCACGTACCTCGGTTGTAGTTTGTCCCCGGCCCTGGGTTAGGGTCGTGTGGGTGGCAACTAGTCGATGCGTCTCTCTCACATCGATATTTCTCTCTCTTTCTCTTCCTCCCTCTCTCCCTCCCATTCTATCTGAAGATAAATGCAAAAATGTCCTCGGGTGAGGATAAAATAAATAAATAAATGAGAAGTCTAGAAAATAATGAATAATAAATATACAGGAAGTAGAATGAAGTTGAAAAAAATAAGAACAGAGACAAATGAAATAGAAAACCAAGGAAAACAGAATATAACAAAAGAAAAGAGGTTACTTTAAAAATGATAGACAAGGTACTAGCAAGACTATCAAACAAAAAAAAAAGAAGAAAACATAAGTACGTGATATAAAAATGAAAAAGGACTATAACTTCCTTTTATAAAGGAAGACTTTTATAAAAGTAGACTTTTTTCTCTCTTTTTAAAAAATTTTTATGGAATTTAAATCTATGATAAGGGTATAAATTACCCAATGACAAAGAATTTCAAGATTTATATGAATCTGTAATTTTTAAGAAAAATATCATTTAACTGACCCAAGGAGAAATGGGTAACTTAAATAGACTTATAGCCATTAAAAAATAAAGTACTAGTAAAACCTATCCACAAAAAAAGGACAAATATATAAATAAATCAACACAAAACAAGCTCAGATGTTTTATAGGTAAGTTTTACCAAACCTTTAAATAACATATACTCAGTCTGACACATTATGTAAAAGATATGAGAAAAAGAGAGGAAGCCACCCAATTCACTTATTGGGGTTAGATAACTGTAATAACAAAACAGTACAAACAATACAAGAAAATGAGATTATCAATCACACTCATTGAAAACAAATGCAAAAGTATAAGTAAAATAGAAGCAAATAAAATTGAGCAATATACTAAAAATTTATAAAACCACATCATGAGCCCTGGCCAGTGTGGCTAAGTTGATTGAACGTTGTCCCTTACACCAAAAGGTCAAGGGTTCGATTACTGATCAGGGCACATGCCCAGGTTGCAGGCTTGATCCCCAGTCAGTGTGTGTTGGGGAGGCAGTCAATCAATGTTTACCTCTCACATCAACATTTCTCTTTCTTTCCCTCTTAGAACGAAATAGACCCAGAAACACAGAAAGGAGTATGGTTCAGACTGACAAACCTCAGAGTAGGGGGGCAGGGGGGATGGATGAGATGAACCAAAGAACTTATATGCATGTACGCATAACCAATGGACATAGACAACAATCCTAGGGGGGTGAGGGGGGGAGGGATAGGGAGGGGGGATCTAGGGAGGAAAAAGGAGAAATATCTGTAACAAAAATAAATTAATAAAATTGGAGAGAAAAAAAAAAAAAACATCATGACCTAGTTGGATTTATTTCAAGAATGTAAGAATAGTTCAGCATTAGAAAATCTACCAATGTTACTTGCCATATTAAAAAATTAAAAGAGGAAAACTACATAATCTTAGTATTTGTAGAAAACCATTTAACAACTATCAAAGGGCCAGGAAGCCTGCTCTAAGAACTAACAGAAATAGATCGTTAGAAGTAGCAGACAGTGTCAGTAGCAGACAGATCAGCAGACAACAAATCAGCAAAAACACACAGTGTGAAGATTTGGAGCTACTGGGGAAAGTAGGATGGCAGATTGCCTCTGAAGAAAAGTATTCCAAATCCTCTTTTTGAAACTGACTCTAACAAAGATTTGATAGTAATTATTATGGCATAGATGGGGTTCTAGGGAAATAAGACCTGATTTCAATCAGATACAGATGTGTATATTTTATTTTATTTTATTTTTATTTCAATTCTATTTTATTTATTTTTTATTTCAATTATATTTTATTTATTTTTATTTCAATTGTTTCATTTTTTAAAATATATTTTTTTCTTTTTAAACTTATCTGTATTGTTGAATGTATTATAGATGTTCCCCCTTTTTTCCCCCCATTGACCCTATCCTCTCCACTCCCACCCCCTCCTGCCTTCCCCACACTATTGTCTGTGTCCATTGGTTATGCATATATGCATAGAAGTTCTTTGGTTTATCTCTTCCTGCCCTCCATCCCCCCTTGCCTTTGAGGTTCCTCAGTCTAACAACAAATTTATACTTCTTAATCCCTTCACCTTTTTCACCCATCCCCTCAGACCCCTCCCATCTGGCAACCAAGAAAAAGTTCTCTGTATCTATGAGTCTGTTTCTGTTCTGCTTGCTCATTTTGTTTGTAGATTCAATTTTTCATAGATATGTATTTATTGGCATTTTATTTTTCATATTTTTCTTTTTTTTCTTGCAATAAGCAAGGAGTTTTATTTTGTAATGTAAAAACACATTTTTTAAAATATTTATTTTTGTTACATTTGTTTCTCCTTTTTCCCCCATTGACACCCTCCTCCCAATCCCATCCCCCCCACCCCCACCCACACCCCCAGCATTATTGTTCTTCTTCTTCAAGATGACCCGTCAACATTTCATATAATACTGGTTTGGTGGTAATGAACTCCTTTAGCTTTTTCTTGTCTGAAAAACTCTTTATATGTCCATTGATTCTTAATGATAGCAGGATAGCATAATCTTGGTTGAAGGTTCTTGTTTTTCATTGCTTTGAATATCTCTTGCCACTCTTTTCTAGCCTGCAAAGTTTCTTTTCAAAAATCAGCTGATAGTCTTATGGGAGCTCCCTTGTAGGTAACTAATTGCTTTTATCTTGCTGCTTTTAAGACTCTCTCTTTGTCTTTAACCTTTTGCATTTTTATTAAGTGTCTTGGTGTGGGCTTCATTGGGTTCATCTTCTTTGAGACTCTCTGTGCTTCCTGGACTTGTATGTCTGTTTCCTTCACCAAGTTAGGGAAGTTTTCTCTCCTTATTTTTTAAAATAGGTTTTCAATTTCTTGCTCTCTCTCTTCTCTTTCTAGCATCCCCAAGAAGTGAATGTTGGTATGTTTGAAGTTGTCCCAGAGGCTCCTTACACTATCCTCATTTTTTTGGATTCTTTTTTCTTTTTGCTGTTCTGATTAGGTGTTTTTTGCTTCCTTATATTCCAAATCAATGATTTGCTTCTTAGCTTCACCTACTCAACTAGTGATTCCCAGTAAATTTTTTTTTTATTTCAGTTAATGCCTCCTTCATTTCTCACTGGTCCTTTTTTATGCTCTTGATGTTCTCACTAAGTCCCTTGACATTCTCACTAAGTTCCTTGAAATTCTCACTAAGTTGATTGAGCATCTTTATAACCAGTATTTTGAACTCTGCATCTGTTAGATTGCTTATCTCTGTTTCATTTAATTCTTTTCTTGGAGTTTTGTTCTGTTCTTTCATTTGAGACATGTTTCTTTGTCTCCTCATATTGGCTGCCTCCCTGTGTTTGTTTCTATGTGTTAGGTAGAGCTACTATATCTCCTAGGCTTCCTAGGGTTGCCTATTATAGTAGGTATCCTGTAAGGTCCAGTGGCACAGCCTCTCCGGTCACCCTAGCTGGGCCCTCGAGGTGCACCCCTAGTGTGGACTGTACACCCTTCTGCTGTAATTGAGTCTTGATTGCTGTTGGCATGTCAATGGGAAGAATTCATTCAGGCTGATCAGCTGCAAAGACTGGCTGTGCCCACTGACCACTGACCTCTGACTACCTTGGAAAATCAGCTGTGCAGGGGCCCACCACACAGAACAACACTTACTTCAGCAGGGCTCTGGTACCCACTGAGTCGACTCCTTGAATGTGTTGCTTGTGGAGGTGGTTGGGTGGTGGTGCTTCGATGTGATCTGAAGCTGTCCACTGAGTGTGCTGACTCTGGGGCAAGGTCAGCCTCTGTCTATGTTCTACCTGGGACCACCAGGCAGAAGCTACAAAGCAATCTACAGATGGTTGCTTCTTGTGCTGGTCTTGGAGGTGCCCAGGCAAAGCCAAGCTGTGAACCAAGGCTGGCTGCTTCTAGTGCCAGGCCTAGGGCCAGTTAACTAGAGGTAAGGGACTTCCTGGGGCCAAGTGCTGCTTGTTTGAAATGATTTAGGAAAATCTGAAGCAAGAGCCAAGACAGACCAATCCTATGATAAAGCCACTGGAAATAGCCTGGGTGAGCCTGAAAGTTGGGTGGGGCAGGGCTCAGGGAATGACCAGGGTGGGGCAAACAGTGTAAGCCAGGTTGCTGGAGTCCCAGATATGGCACAGGTCTGACTGCCCCGTGGGGCAAGAGCTCACCAAAGGAACGATGGCCTCCACCAGCACATCTGTCCGGGAGAAAGCTGCCTCTCCAGCTCTCACCCCAAGGCCACACAACTCAGTTATCCCCTTATGTCTCTGGTGCCTTTCAAGCTGCCTCCTCCACCCTGGAGCCTGGAGGGAGTGGGTCCAAGTAAGTCTGTGCATAGGCCCTTTAAGAGGAACTACCTGGGACTCCAGTTGCCTCAGCCGCCCTCAGCCTCAATCCCCGCTGGTTTTTACAGCCAGAAGTGATAGAGACTTCTCTTCCTGGCACTGGAACCCTGAGCTGGGGGCTTGTTGTGAGACAGGGACCCCTTGTTCCTCAGGGAGGACCTTTTCAGCCAAGGAATCCTCCTGATTTTTATATGCCACTCATAGATGTGGGACCTGCTCGTCCTTGCCTCTGCCACTCCTACCAGTCTCCATGTGGCTTCTTCTTTAATTTAAACTTTCATTCAGCTCAATTTCAGGTAGTTTTGAATGATGGTTGTTCTGTAGTTTAGTTGTAATTTTGATGTTGTTGTGGGAGGAGGTGAGTACCATGTTTACCTATGCTGCCATCTTTACCAGAAGTCAGATGTGTATATTTTATTGTTGTCACTTTCTTAAAATCCTTCACTGGGTGCTCATCATTCTTAAGATATAGACAAAGATCTTTCAACACGGTCTTCAAAGCAAGAGTATCTTGGGGTCTGAGGGTGGGGATGGTATTGAGAGTAGAGGGACAGCTCCTCTGAGGATATTCCAAATAGAAGCCTCTCCAACAATTTCTGGGGTAATTTCTTAAGCAATATGTTGACATGATGGTTGCTAAAACTAATGAAATAAATGAGAAAAAATAAAGCCTTAGGTAACACCATTTTTGTGCTCACTTCCCTACCAACTAATGGTGAAGGGTAGGTCCTGGTCCTAGCTTCACCCCAGACTCACTTCGAAGATTTTGTCCCTGGCAGTACCACCATTTTATAAGACCTACATTATCTGGTCACCAGGGTCTTTAATTCCATGTTGTTAGAAATTATTTTATAGATCATCAGTTTAATAACTTAAGTGTATAAAACAGTATTCAGTATTTGCTAAAAATACAGAATACTGGACCCCATTCCAGACCTTCAGAATCAGAATCTCTGATAGCGAGCTCAGGAAATCAGCATAATTATGATGCAGGTTGTCTAAGGAGCACATGATGAGATATAGGCCATGAGAAACTAAAGTGTGTGAGGAGGGGCAGGATGGAATCAAATTATGTTTGGGGAAGATAATTGTAGTGAACATTTCAAAAGAAAAAACAATCTGGAAAACAGAATAGAGAATGCGTTATACAGAATAGAGGGAGACTAAAAGTAATCAATAAGAATAAAAATAAAAATAACTTTTAATAATCCAAAGGAAGGAAGGTAATGATGAGCCAAGTCAAAGAAGTATGATAGGTTTGAGAGGAGTGTTTGAAATGGAAATACAAAAGTAAATAAACTGCATTGTGGGTGATAGTTTCTTTTGTTTTAATCAAACTATCCTGAATAACAAGCATAAAAAGATATTTAAGCTACAAGTAATAACAGCACTTCCAAAATTATTATGCATAAAACTTAATTTCAAGCAACTCCTTATTGATTTTGCTTTCCATGGGAACTTGAACATTCAATCTAAAAAGTATCCTGCTGTCAAAGCAATTTTTAAGAACCAAGGCAAATGCTGAAGTCCATTTCTGTTATCCAGAAATAAAAGGATTTGGGGTGGGTGATGCATTGTCTCTCTTTCATTTTCAAACTGACAAATATATTTATACCAGTTTTCTTGTCTTTTAGGCATTTCCCCACAAAATATTTGGGATATAGTAGTAACACTCCTTCCTAACATTGTACTGGCAAGCTACTCTAATCCTCTTCCAAGGATATGTATCTTTTTTTTTTTTATCCTCACCCAAGGACATTTTTGCATTTATCTTCAGATAGAGTGGGAGGGAGAGAGGGAGGAAGAGAGAGAGAGAGAAACATCGATGTGAGAGAGACACATCAAGTGGTTGCCACCCACACGACCCCAACCAGGGCCGGGACAAACTGCAACCAAGGTATGTGCCCTTAGCGGAACCAAACCCAGGACTCTGGTCCACGGGCCAATGCTCTAACTGCTGAGCCAAACCGGCCAGGGCTGTATCGATTTATATATGATTTTCCAGGATTTTTTTTTAGGAAGAATTGGTATCAGATCTGTTTTGGACATAATTTAATTTAGTGATCCCCAGTGGAATTGTTTATATAAAATTCTGCATCAGAGAAAAATAATTGACAATAGGTGGGAAGGAACACTAGAGTAAGAATGAGAAAGATTTGGTTCTAGATCTGTCCGTGACTATATAAGGAATATTAACTTCTCTAGGTTTAGGCTTTCCCCTGTTGAACAAGATTTTTAATTGACTTATTTCTAATGTTTCTTCCAAATATTAGTAACATTATTTAGCTATGATGTTTAAATATAATACATGAAATTTGCTTATTTTATATTTGGGTTTAATTTAATGCATAGCAATTAAATATTTCACATAGACTTATTAACCTTTTATTAGAAAATGGCACATGCTGACTACAAAACTTTATAAAACATAGAAAAGTGAGAAAATGTAATCACTCCTCTTTACTTCTTAGGTGCTGAAGAATTTCCCAGTATGGTAAAAGTTGTGGGCCTCTCACTTACTCCTCCAAAATCATTAAATGAAATCTGATCACCATGAAGGATTAATTAATTGTCAGCTTCTGACACATCTTCTACTTTCATTAAGGCCTTAACAGACAGAACTTAACTTCTATCTCCCCAAAAGCCTAAAATTGAACCCCCTGAAGGGCTTCTTCTAGAACCTGGTCTGCATAGCTCTGACCCATACATGACTGGAAGAGATTCAAGAGCCCCTGAACAGTCCCGCCTCCAAGTCTCTGATTTCCTATCTCTCTGAGTTTGTCCTCAAGACCACTGTTCATTTTATCTGACTAACCTAGGCTAGTTCCCAAATCAATCTCTCAGACTAGGTCCTATCCCACTCTGAAACAACCAGGTTTGGTTAGATACATGGAAACTTGCCAGATTTCTTCCTGAAGATGGTGAAGAAAGGTTAATGTTCTTGACCGTTGTCAGAACTACATTTATATGCAAAATTTCCTTGATTAGAATATATGGTACTCTAAGAAAATCTATTACATGAACAACAAATTTGAGAGTCATAGTCTTCATTGTTTTTTTTTAATCCTCACCCAAGGATATTTTTCCATTTATCATCAGATTGGGTGGGAGGGAGGGAGAGAGAGGGAGAGAAACATCTATGTGAGAGAGACACATTGACTGGTTGCCTCCCGCACAAACCGACCAGGACTGGGGACGAACTGCAACTGAGGTACGTGCCCTTGACCAGAATCAAACCCGCGACTCATTGGTCCGCTAACGCTTTAACCGCTGATCCAAACCAGCCAGGGCTAGTCTTCATTTTTAATAAATTTACTACCAATTTCATTTTTAAATTAGGATTGAGTCTCAGTTCCTCAGGAGATATATAGCTTTCATACTTAAAGGGACTAAGCACAGACACTTGTGTACACATGCATGCACACACACACACACACACACACACTTTTTGAATGCAATTATGTGTGTCCAGAAGAGAGAGTGCAATTGTACACAATACGGTACAATAAAGGTAAATATTAACAGCGATAACAATGGAGAATTGAACATTTGTCACCATTGTAATGGTTTTAGTCTATAGAGGCAAGTTCAGAATAAAGTATTCTTGAAGATACTAATCAGTTTTTAATGCAACAATTCATTGTGCAAAAACTAAGTAGCAACAGGATCAAACCAAGCTCTGATGTCCCAAAGTAGCCATTTCTACTTTTTAAAAAATTTATCTTTATTGTTGAAAGTATTAAAGATATAACCCCCTTTTTCCCCCACTGACCCCCTCCTCCCCACTTCCCACCCCCCACTTTCACCACACTATTGTCTATGTCCATTGGTTATGCATATATGCATATAGGTTCTTTGGTTTATCTCTTTCCACTCCTTTTCCCCCCTTTCCTCTGAGGTTTGTCAGTCTGTTCCCTGCTTCCATGTCTCTGTATCTATTTCATTCATCAGTATATTTTGTTCGTTAGATTCTACATATAAGTGAGATCAGGTGATACTTGTCTTTCTCTAATTGGCTTAATTCACTTAGCATAATATTCTCCAGGTCCCTCCATGCTGTCTCAAAGGGTAAGAGATCCTTCTTTTTTTTTTTTATCAGCTTTATAGTATTCCATTGTATAAATGTACCACAGCTCTTTTATCCACTTATCTACTGAAGGACACTTGGACTGTTTCCAGATCTTAGCTATTGTAAATAGCGCTACTATGAACATAGGGGTTCATATATTCTTTCTGATTAATGTTTCAGGCTTCTTAGGACATATTCCTACCAGTGGAATACTTTTTTTTTTTCTTTCATAGCACTTAACCTCTTGCCTGTCAACCAGTAATTTGTGGCTGAATGACTAATTACATTGTCTGTTCTTCTCCCCTTCCAAACTTCCTGAGATTAGGGATTAAGTTTTATTCAACTTTGTATCTACTTTCCTAGAGGAAGATATAAAAAAGTGGAAACATATACCTTGTTCATGGATTGGAAGAATTAACATCATTAAAATGTCCATACTACCCAAAGCAATCTATAGATTCAATGCAATCCCCATCAAAATACCAACAACATATTTCACAGAACTAGAATACTCCAAAAGTTTATATGGAACCAAACAAGACCCCAAATAGCCATAGCAATCTTAAAAAAGAAGAGCAAAGTAGGAGGGAACACAATACTGGATATCAGGTTATACTACAAAGCCACGTAATTAAAACAGCCTCATACTGGCACAAGAACAGGCATATAGATCAATGGAACAGAACTGAGAACCCGGAAATTGACCCAAGTCATTATGCTCAATTAATTTTTGACAAAGGTGGCAGGAGCATACAGTGGAGTAAAGACAGCCTCTTCAATAAATGGTGTTGGGAAAATTGGACAGCTACATGCAAACAAAAATGAAGCTTGACCACCAACTTACACCATACACAAAAATAAACTCAAAATGGATTAAAGACTTAGATGTGACTCGTGAATCCATAAAAATTCTAGAAGAAAATGTAGGCAATAAAATTTCAGATATCAAACGCAGCAGAATTTTCATTGATACAATGCCTAAGGCAAGAGAAACAAAGGAAAAAATGAACACAGGGGACTACATCAAACTTAAAAGATTTTGCACAGCAAAACAACCATCAAAATGGAAAAGAAACCCACTATATGGGAGAGCATAATTGCCAATGATACATCAGATAAGAGATTAATTTCCAAAATATATAGAGTACTCATACAACTCAACAAAAGGAAGACAAAGAACCCAATTAAAAAATGGGCTGAGGACCTTGTCCGGCCGGTGTGGCTCAGTGGCTGAGAGCGTCAACCCATGCACCAAGAGGTTGCCGGTTCGATTCCTGGTCAGGACACATGCCCAGGTTGTGGGCCTGATCCCCAGTGGGGGACATGCAGGAGGCAGCCAGTCAATGTTCTCTGTCATCGATGTTTCTATCTCTCTCTCCCTCTCACCTCCTCTCTCTCTAAAATTAATAAAGGGAAAAAAATTTTTTTTTTAAATGGACAGAGGACCTAAATAGACACCTCTCCAAACAGGACATACAAATGGCCAAGAGACATATAAAAAAAGGCTCGACGTCACTAATCATCAGAGAGATGCAAATTAAAACAACAATGAGGTATCACTTCACACCTGTCAGAATGGCCACCATCAACATATCATTAAACAACAAATGTTGGCCAGGGTGTGGAGAAAAGGGGACTCTAGAACACTGCTGGTGGGAATGCACACTGGTGCAGCCACTATGGAAAACACTATGTTGTTACCTCAAAAAATTAAAAATTGAATTACCATTTGACCCAGTGATCCCACTCCTAGGAATATACCCTAAGAAGCCTGAAACACCAATCAGAAAGAATATATGTAGCTAAGATCTGGAAACAGCCCACGTGTCCATCAGTAGGTGAATGGATAAAAAAGCTGTGGTACATATACATAATGGAGTACTATGCAGCTGTAAGAAAGAAAGATGTCTTATCCTGTGAGATGACATGGAGGGACCTGGAGAGTATTATCCTAAGTGAAACAAGCCAATCAGAGAAAGACAAATATCACCTGATCTCACTTATTTGTGGAATATAATGAACAAAACAAGCTGATGAACAAAATAAACCCAGAGACATAGAAGTAGGGTACAGACTGACAAACCTCAGAAGAGGAGGTCGGGGGGCAGTGGGGAGGGAAGAGATAAACCACAGAACTTATATGCATGTATGCATAACCATGGACATAGACAACAATGCTGGGGACACGGTAGGAGGGGAAGGCAGTGGGGGACAAAGGAAAAACACCTGTAACAAAAATAAATTAATTAAAAATAAAATAAATAAAACAAACAAAAAACTTTGTATCTACTTTCCCTCCTAGTACTTATATCTTAGAGACTTGGTTGTTTCTTTAATGACTGATAGCGTTCATTTGAACAAGACAGAATGAATGGGGGGTAGAGGATAAGAGTGGGACAGCTAATGTAAATGTATGTATATCTTAGGGATGGATACATGCCAGCCATTTTTATATCAGTTCTTATCAATTTCTTTCCAGGTTATATGATAGTGTTTCTCATATTTGAGTATTGTACAAATACCTTTTTAAAAATAAAAAAATTCCCACCCGGCCAGTATGGCTCAGTGGTTGAGCGTCAACCCATGCACCAAGAGGTCGCTGGTTTGATTCCAAGTCGGGACACATGCCCAGGCTGTGGGCCTGATCCCTAGTGGGGGGCATGCAGGAGGCAGCCAATTGATGTTCTTTCTCATCGATGTTTCTATCTCTCCCTCTCCCTTCCTCTCTCTCTAAAATCAATAAAGAAAAATTTTTTAAAATATAAGTTCCCACCTATCCCTGATGCTGGCTTCAATTATTAGAATGTTACTTAAATATCTACAAATTAAGCCAACTATAAATCCTTATAAGATTTATATCCTTAAAATTAAAATTACAAATTAAATACAAACGAACAAAATTCAACATGAACATCATGAGTTAAAGCTGAATGATGATGTGCTGCTGAAAATGACTCTCTCACAACATGAATATAATATAATGACAAATGTCACTCTAAACTCCCTGTCTGTTGCCTATCACCCACTGTAGACTCATGACTAATGGGCCACTTTCTAGAACATTCACATACTTCTGCCTCTATCTATTGAATGGTATGCCTGCCAAGAGTTGTATTCCTCCATCCCCATCCCAGACATATTTATGCCATTTGTACTTTTTAATTTAAATATTTAATTTAATTAAATATTTCACAAATTGATAAATAATTGTGAGAAGGAAGAGAACGAGTGTTTCTTTTTTTTTTTTTCCTCATCCGAGGACATTTTTGCATTTATCTTCAGATAGAGCAGGAGAGAGAGAGGGGGGAAGAGAGGGAGAGAAACGTCGATGTGAGAGAGACACATCGAGTGGTCGCCACCCACACGACCCCAACCGGGGCTGGGGACAAACTGCAACTGAGGTACGTGCCCTCAGCAGGAACCGAACCCGGGACTCTCTGGTCCGCGGGCAACACTTTAACCGCTGAGCCAAACCGGCCAGGGTGAGAACGATTGTTTCTATAAAAATAAATGTTAAATGCCTTAAAAAATTAAATAGCTAAATTGTTGAATTATGTGTAGTCAAGACAAATATAAAATACTGGCAAAAAATCTAAAAATCTAGGCAGTAATCATTATTTCACAATGGGTTTAATTTTTCTCTCTATTTTTTAAGAAACTAATATGGGTATAAATTATAAGAAATAGATTATAACAATCTAGCTATTGGTTCCACAAGAAAGGTCCTGGCCCTGTATCAAAATGCAGGTAAATAAATGTGAATTTAAGTGGTTTACATTTAAATGTTTAAAATACACATTAGTTTTCAATGTTTTTGATTAAGTGAAAGTATTTATTCAATGTCATTTTCAAGAATGCAATTTTTACATATTAAATCTGCCTTCATCCTTTTTTTATTATTCCATGACAGTAAGAGTAGTAGTACTTGATGTCTATGCAATCCTAAACACAAGTAAAAAATGTGAATGGCAGTTATTTCTTTCTTATCAGATGACCTTCCAAAAAGTATTGGGTATCACTTTTTATTATTATAAAAATAAAAACATTTACAATTTCTTGTAGAAAACATGCAGAGCTTAATGAATGCATTAGTATGAGAAAGTCTTTTAGAAAATAAAAGTAGTTTCCAGTCAACCAATGAGAAAATTATTCCACCATGTTTAAGTGACTTTCACGAAGTTTTAAGAGTGAATTTGGGACAAATAAAGCAATAGACAGAAATGGAAGGCTTTTACCTTTAAAGAAAAAGATCCAATTCTTACTAGTTTCTCCAGTTTTATCTTGAAAAACTGATGTTATTCTACACCTTCTGTACCTCTTATACAAGTGTTAAAATAAATTGCACCACACACTGGTAGAAGTATAAATGGCATCACCTTCCTGAGATGCAATTTGGCAGTTGGTAACAAAGCTTTATCATTTTTCATATATTTTGACCCATAAGTCTGCTTCTTAAGATCTATCCGAGGGACACTTACTGTGCTCAGAGATGTGCACAAATATTTGGTCAGCATGCTGTGCTTTACACACACACACAAATTGAACATAAGAAAGAATGAAAATAAAGGCTTGAATAAATAAACTATAGTAATATCCAAATATTGGGATACTATGCAGAAACAAAAATTATACTATGCAAGAATAGTATGGTTACTGAAAAGTTATTGGAGGCATACATAAAAATGTTGAAAGAAATGTACACAGTTCTACGATATCTAGAATATGATGCAATGAACAAAATCAACCAAATTCCAATTATCATGGACTTTATATTCTAGTGGAGAAAGACAGAAAATAAACAAAATAGCCAATTTTTAAAAGTAAGATATAGTATGTCATATGGTGATAAGCACAATGGATAGTGAGTCTACTTGGAGGTAGATGGGATAGTTATCTGTATAAAGTGGTTAAGGAGGCCTTACTGATAAGGTGACATTTGAGTAGTGACTTAAAGGACCCCAGGAATGTCATGGAAGGGACATTAGAGTTTCTGTTTTAAAAGGATCCCTCTGGCTGTTATGTTTTACATAGATTGTAGTGAAATGAGGCATGGGCAAAACAGTGAGGCCAACAGGAGACCACTGCAATATCTTGTCAAAAGATAATGGTAGCTTAGAACTAGGGTAGTCAGAGTCTGGATACATTTTGAAGGCTGGGCCAATAGGAGATGCTGGTGGCTTGCATGTGGGATGCAAAAGAAAGGAGAGGCTTCATAGCCTCAACAGCTGGGAGGATGAAGTTGTCATTTAGTGAGACAGGAAAGGCTGTGTGGGGAGCAGACTCAAGGGTCAGGTCAGGAGTATGGTTTTGGACATGTTATATTTGAGATGCCACAGAGAAATCAATATGGAGACCATCTATGATGAAGTATGTGGAAATGCTTTTCTCAAAGAACCTTTCCTTACTCCTCCATCACCCTCAGTTTGAATTAGGTGCTTTTGCTCTGCATGGCACCACATACACCCACACCTACATGAGACTATAACTGTGTATGAATTGTTCTTCCCCTAATAGACTGTGAGGATTCTTACTATATCCCTGGCACCTACTACAGGACCTGGCTTGTAATAAAGCACAATGAATGTCTATAGAATGGAGGTTTAAAAAATAGACAAAGACTGAAGCCAATGAACATAAACATAAATTATTTTTACCACTAAGATAAATATCTTTCTGTTTCATTTATAAAGATCCTACTAAAATATTTTTACTTGGGAATGAAAAATGTATTAAACACTTTTATAACTTACTTGAGTCACATGACAGCAAATTCAGCAATGTAGTTATATGCTAATTTCTTTCCAAACTTCACAAATTAAAGATTTACAACCAAAGTGTAAAATTCTCATGTTACTCTGGTTTAAAGGAAAGACACTAGAGCTTCAGATTTACTGACTCCACAGGCTAACACTGATAGACAGGCTTCCTTCAATGCACTTCTGCCAAATTATAATCAACATCTTAAACTTCCAGGGGTTCAAGATGGCGACAGAGCCTGGGGTTCTTGCTCACAATGCCTCCGAGAACCAAACTGGAAGTTACAGCTAAAATGGAAAACAATCACCCTGAAGTACTTACTGAAGACTATCTGAACAGGAGATTTTTAACTAAGTACTGTAGAAGCCACATCAAGACCAGTAGGAAGGGCACAGTCACAAAAGGGGCCTACTTGCTCCCAGGGGTGACAGGCCAAGGCAGTGGGAGGTTCCCCCTGAGAAAGGAGAAGCCTAGTTCCCAGACTGGGCTCCCTAGCCTGGGGCACCTGGAGCGGGAACAGGCAACCATGTAGCATCCAGCTCTGAAAGACGGAAGTGTTACTGTCTGCCAAGGAAAGGTGGAACCATGAGAGTCAAAGCTATCTGTTTAAAGGGTTAATGCGCAAAATGTCACAGACACTCACCCAGGGCACAGATGGAAGGAGGGTGGTGAGGACTGGAGTAGCCTGAGGAGAGTCTGGGGTGGCTGGCATTGGAGTACCCACCAGGAGCCCAGGGCTAGATCACCCTCTGATACCGCAGCAGCCATTTTTCTTGGGAGGAACAATCAATCCACTCCAAGCCGCATCAGCCTGGGGAAAAGAAACTACTGCCACCCTCTGGCATTCTGCTTGTCCAGCCCTCTGGAATCCTCCTTGCCCCACCCTACATCTTAACTCCTGCTGAGGAGTCAGCAGCATAGACTGGGATTTAGAAGGCGGAGCAGTCTCAGGAGTTGTCAGTGACTTGCTTTGGGACAGGGCCATTTCCCCAACATTCCAGGGAACCTCAGGAGAGATCCAATAGAAACACTGCCACCAGCCTCTGGCCACCCAACCTCAGGGCTTCATAGGCTCCACTCACCTGACCACTAGAGGATCCACCCTGATGAGGTCAGGGAAAAATCTGGGGCAGACTCAAACTTAGAGGCAGAGAAACACACCTACAACCGTCTCTGAAGTCTGAACAGTGCCTCCCCATCATGGGAAATCCAGTCACCCCATCCTTCTGATTCTGGCAGAGGCTTTCAGAGAGTAAGCCTTTTTAGTGTCTAAACCTGGCAGCAGGCCAGCAGGGGGAGGCAGGTGTATACAGGTCAAGGGAGCCTTGGGCCATTTCCCGACCCACCCCTGGGCCCTGTGCTGGCAAAAACTGACCTTGGTTTTTCCAGCGCAGCCAAGCCCAGCAGAGGCAGCCATATAATGCGGATAGCTTGTAGCTGTGGACAGGTTACTGGGAGGCCAAGAATGTGCAGAACAAATGGCTGGCTTCGGACAGTATCAGAACAGGATCCAACAAGCTTCACTTTTTTTTCTTTCCTTATTTTAATTTTATTTTATATTTTTATTTTTTTGCAGTTGTTTTTTATTTTTTCTTCCCTTTTTTCTTAATATTTCATATTTCTCTCTCTCCTTTTCTAATTCTATTTTCTTCTCTTATTTGCTTACATTTTTTTTAGTTTTGTTCCCAATCTTTTTTTTATTAATTTAACTTTGTTACAGATGTTTCTTTTTTCCCCATTGACACCCTCCTCCCCATCCCCCCCCACCCTGTCCCCAGCTTTATTGTCCATGTCCATCAGTTATGCATACATGCATATAAGTTCTGTGGTTTATCTCTTCCTTCCCCCTCCCACCCCCTCTTCTGAAGGTTGTCAGTCTGTACCCTACTTCCACGTCTCTGGGTCTACCCTGTTCCTCAGACTGTTATGTTCATTATATTCCACAAATAAGTGAGATCATGTGATATTTATCTTTCTCTGCTTGGCTTGTTTCGCTTAGCCTAATACTCTCCAGGTCCCTCCATGTCATCTCAAAGGATAAGAAATCTTTCTTTCTTACAGCTGCATAGTACTCCATTGTGTATATGTACCATAGCTTTTTTATCCATTCATCTACTGATGGACACTTGGGCTGTTTCCAGATCTTAGCTATTGTAAATAGTGCTGCTATCCTAATCTCTTTTTATTTTTTTTCTATTTCTTATTTCCTTGTTCTTTTTCTTCTTTCATTTCATATATTTTTCTCCTCTTATTTTTTTTTCTTTTGACATATTATTCTTTTTTTTTTTCTTTCCATACTCTTTTTGTTGATGTTGTTGTTCTTGGGGATTTTTTGGTGTTGTCTTCTTTTTTATTTTGCTTTGTTTTGTCTTCTTTTGTTCTGTCAGCACCTGTACAACTTTCACAACATAGTTGGAGTTGGGCCTCACAGTCAGCCAGCCTGAGGGTTGATCCCATACACAAACAGGCCAACAGCAATTGAGACCCAATTATAACAGGAGGGCTCACATAATCCACAAAAGACACTCCTAGAGCAGCCAACTGAAGAGATCAAGGAGACTCTGCCACTGAGTTTCACAGGATACTTACTACATAAGGCCACCCCATAAAGACTAGAAGTCATACCAGATCTATCTAATATACAGAAGAAAACACAAAGAGACAGCTAAACTGAGGAGACAAAAAACAACCCCCAAATGAAAGAAAAGGAAGAATCTCCAGAAAAAGAGCTAAATGAAATGGAGGCAAGCAATTTATTACAGATAGAGTTTAAAATAATGGTTTATAAGGATGTTCAAGGAACTTAGTGAGAATCACAAGGAATTTAGTGGGAACCACAACAGGATGAAAAAGGAAAAAGAAACCACAAACAAGAAACAGTCAGAAATGAAGAATACCATATCTGACATCAATTATACACCGGAAGGAATTAAATGTATTTGAATGAAGTGGAGGATCAAATCAGTGACTTGGAAGACAATGTAGATAAAACCACCCAATTAGAGCAGGAGAAAGAAAAATAATTAAAAGCAGGAGGATAGTTTAAGGAAACTTTGGGACAACATGAAATGTAACATCAAAGGGGTACCAGAAGGAGAAGAAAGTGAGAAAGGAATAGAGAACATGTTTAAAGAAATAATGACAGAAAACTTTCCTAATTGGGAGAAGGAAAAAAAATCACACAGTGCAGGAAACACAGAGTCAAAATAAAGATGAACACAAAGAGACCCACAGCAAGATATATCATAATTAAAATGACAAACATTAAAGACAAAGAAAGAATCTTAAAGACAGCAAGAGAGAGACAGAGAGTTTGTTACCTACAAGGGAGTTCCCATAGACTGTCAGCTGATTTCTCATCAGAAACACTTTCAGGCCAGAAGTGATTGGCATGAAGTATTCAAAGTAATGAAAAGCAAGGAACTGAATCCAAGACTGCTCTATCCAGCAAGGCTATCATTTAAAATTGAAGGTAAGCCTGTCTGGTATGGCTCAGTGGTTGAGTGTCGAACCATGCACCAAGAGGTCACCGGTTCAATTCCTGATCAGGGCACATGCCCAGGTTGTGAGCTAAATCCCCAGTGGGAGCATGCAGGAGGTGGCCAATCGATGTTCTCTCTCATCAATGTTTCTATCTCTCCTCCCTCTCCCTCTCTCTAAAACCAATTTTAAAAATGTTTTTATTTGAAGGCAAAATAAAGAGATACTCAGGCAAATAAATAAATAAAGGAGTACCTTACCACCAAACCAGCATTTCAAGAAATATTAAAGGGGCTGCTTTAAGAAAAAGAAGAGCCCAGCTAGTGTGGCTCAGTGGTTGAGCGTCGACCCATACATCAAGAGGTCGCCAGTTTGATTCCCGGTCAGGGCACATGCCCAGGTTGTGGGCCCAATCCGCAGTGGGGGGCATGCAGGAGGCAGCCAACTGATGTTCTCTCTCACCAATGTTTCCATCTCTCTCTCTCTTTCTCCCTTCCTCTCTCTCTAAAATCAATAAAGAAAAAATATTTTTAAAAAAAAGAAAGAAAAAGAAGAAACTGAGAGAGAAACATAGGTATAAAGGGGGGAAAAGGCAATTAATAAGTACCTATCAATAACAACCTTTAATGTAAATGCATTAAATGCCCCAATCAAAAGACATAGGGTAGCAGAATGGATAAGAAAACATGACCTACATATATGCTGTCTACAACAGATATACCACAGAGCAAAAGATTCACACAGACTGAAAGTAAAAGGATGGGGGAAAAAAATTCCATGCAAATGGAAACAAAAATAAAAACGAGGGTACCAATACCCTTATCTGACAAAATAGACTTCAAAACAAAGGCCATAACAAGAGACAAAGAAGGTTAATACATAATACTAAAAGGATTGATTCAACAAGAAAACATAGCACGCAACATGTAAACATGTTTGCAGATGACATGGTATGGTACATAGAAAACCCTAAGAACTCCATCAAAACTCTACTAGATTTAATAAACGAATTTGGCAAAGTAGCAGCATACAAAATTAACATAAAGAAATCAACGGCATTCTTATACACCAATAATGAACTCACAGAAAGAGAAACTAAAAAAACAATCCCATTTACCATCAGGGCAAAAAACTTAAGATACCTAGGAATAAACTTAACCAAAGAAGTAAAGGATCTCTTCACAGAAAACTACAGGTCATTGGAAAAAAAAAAAAAATAGAAGATATAAAAAAGTGGAAGCATATACCTTGTTCATGGATTAGAAGAATTAACATCATTAAAATGTTCGTACTACCCAAAGCAATCTATAGATTCAATACAATCTCCATTAAAATACCAACGACATATTTCATAGCACTAGAACAAATACTTCAAAAGTTTATATGGAACCAAAAAAGACCCCGAATAGCCACAGCAATCTTGAAAAAGAAAGACAAAGTAGGAGGGATCACAATACCGGATGTCAGGTTATATACAAAGCCACTGTAATCAAAACAGCCTGATACTGGCACAAGAACAGGCATATAGATCAATGGAACAGAACAGAGAACTCAGAAATTGACCCAAGACATTATGCTCAATTCATATTTGACAAGGTGGCAAAAGCATACAATGGAGTAAAGACAGCCTCTTTAATAAATGGTGTTGGGAAAATTGGACAGCTAAATGCAAAAAAAAAAAAAAAAATGAAACGACAACCAACTTACACCATACACAAGAATAAACTCAAAATGGATAAAAGACTTAAATGTGACTCATGAATCCATAAAAATCAATGAAAGAGAACATTGATTGGCTGCCCTGCATGCCCCCCACTGGGGATCGGGCCCACAACCTGGGCATGTGCCCCGACCAGGAATCAAATTGGTGACTTCTTGGTGCATGGGTTGATGCTCAACCACTGAGCCACACCAGCTGGGCAACAATAAATATTTTAAAATAATAAAATAAAAAATCAGGTGTTAAGAATGGCTGGTAGATGGAGGTAGGTAGGTATTTAGAAAACAAGGAAACTAAAGGGAGTGTGTATATATTGAATGATGATATTCTTCAGCCTTCTTCTCCTTTTATGCCCAGAACACTATGTGTCAGAATTTCTCCCCTAAAAAGAGATTTGAAAATATTCTTTGCCATGTCTGACCATCTCAAAAGGGAAGATCTAAAGAAGCTGACATTAAGTGATAACTAAAAAACATCTTTGTCAGATCACCAGAGACTGAAGCCTCTCCAATGGGCTCAGGGATTCCCATCAGCCTCTATAATCCACATTTGGAAATGAGATAACAAATGGACATTTCCTGTGATCTGAGGAAAGTCTCTAACATAAAGAGAGAGACCAGCCCAGCTGGTGTGGCTCAGTGGTTGAGCATCGACCCATGTACCAAGAGGTTGAAGGTTCGATTCCCGGTCAGGGCACATGCCCAGGTTGTGGGCCAAATCCCCAGTGGGGGGCATGCAGGTGGAGGCCAATCAATGTTCTCTCTCATCGATGTTTCTCTCTCCCCCTCTCCCTTCCTCTCTCTCTAAAATCAATAAAGAAAAAAATATAAAAAATAAAGAGAGAAACCAATGTGCCCTGGCCCAGTAGGTCAGTTAGTTGAAGTGTTGTCCCAATAAGCTAAGGTTGAGGCTTTGATTCCTGGTCAAGGCACATATAAAAATCAACCAATGAATGCATAAATAAGTAGAACAAATTGACGTTTCTCTCTCTCCCTCTACCTATCTCTCAAAAATCAGTATTAAAAAAAAGAGAGAGACCAAGGCAAACAAACAAATAGAAGAAAAGGAACTTGGAGAAAACAGATGACTGATGTAGGGAGAAGAACATTAAAAAACAAACTATTATTAGTATCTTCAGAAAAATAAGAGAAAATGTTTGCCACCATAAAACAAAAACAGGATGCTATGAGAAAAACAAAGCAAAACAAAACAAAACAGGTAGGAGGCATTCAAAAAACAAACCAAAAAAGTTCTTAGAAATTACAACTATGATATCCCAATGGCCAAAGCTGAAACAATTTGAGTAGCTAAATAATGATAGTATGTGCTTATATCTCATAGAATAAAATTAATATTCATGAGTTCTGACACAAATAATTAAACAAAGAAGGGGTATCTCTTCCTCATGAAAGAATATCAATTAACACACCTAGAAAGAATAAAAATAACAGAAATGTCTCTATTAGAACACCATAGTAATAACTGTTGTGGGCAAGTTTCACCAAAGTTGGATGCTAAAATTAATGACCAAAAGTGTGAGGAGCTATAGGATGTTTACATATTCTCAAAGTGATACCATTAATAACCTGGTTATTATTAACAGGAAAGGAATAAAGAGGAGAAGAGATAATATAGGCATTTACACAGATTTGCCAGAAAGCTGCATTTAACACTTCCCAGGTCTGTTCCCCACAGATCGCTGGGAAAAGGGACTGAATATAGGTAGTTTAGACACATGTCCAGTAAGGTCAAAGAGATATGGGAAGATGCTTACCTGTCAATCACAGCTGGGAACAAGTCAGTGGTTAGAATAAGCATGGTACAAAATCTGAATATTTAAGCTCCTAAACAAAGAAAGCTCTCTCTCTTGCTGTTCACATCTGACTCCTGGCTTGTGGGGTTCTCATGCTCTGCATTTGCCCATGTGGCTCACGGCCATGTGGACTCCACACAATGGACTAATGGACTGAATCTAGCCTGATACTACATTGGACCTAGCTCTACCATGGAACAGAAACTTTGGATACTGGCTTTGCTTCTTGCTCTACTAAAACCCCAGCTACCCTTCTTTTAGGACTGGCTTAAGGGAAATGGGACCTTGGAAATCAAGGAATGTAACTCCACAAAGATAATGTCTTTTACCACATCTCACTCTCCCTGGGAGCCTCCGAAAATGCTTATTCCAGCAGCACCCTAAGGAGCCCCACTTCCACTAGCAAAGGAGAAATTGGACCCACTCATTTCTCCTGCAACAAAAGTACTACCTCCAAGATATTAATTAAAAAGGAAAAATAGTGCCCTGGCCGGTTTTGCTTAGCAGTTAGTGTGACCCGCAGACTGAAGCATTGTGGGTTCAATATTGGTCAAGGACACATACGTGGGTTGCAGGTTCAAGCCCTGGCCCTGGCTGGGGTCATGTGGGAGGCAATCAATTGATGTGTCTCTCTCACATCACTGTTTTCCTCTCTCTCTCTCTCTCTCCCTCCCTCCCACTCTATCTAAAAATCAATGGAAAAATACCCTTAGGTGAGGATTGAAAAAAAAAGGAAAAATAGTTACTTTATAATTAAGAAACTTTGCAAAAACTAGATTACTCAAGTGATCAAGGTAAACATCACCAGTAATAAGACATAGCAACATCCGGAACTCCCTGATATGATTCACAGAGAAAGGTGTATCACTTCAGTGGTATTCTTGCCCAAAATGCACAATCTCAGTGTAATCATAAGAAATTACCAAACTCAAATTGAGACCCACTCAATAAAAATAAAACACTAGTGCTGTCCAAAAGTATCAAGCTCATAAAAGACATGAAAAGAATAAGCATCACATCACAGGTTGGAGGAAATTAAGGAGATATAACAAATAATGGTAATGTGATATCCTGGATTAATTAATAGAAAAAGGACATTAGTTGGGGGAAACACTGGTGAAATCCAAAACTAAGTCTATAGTTCAGTTAATAGAATTGTTCCAAGGTTAATTTCTTAGTTTTGATAATTACATTATGGTTATGTAAGATGTTAACATTAGGGTAAGTTTACTTGGTGTATGTGGAAACTGTACTCATTTTGTAATATTTCCAAAAATCTAAAATTATTTCAAATTAAAAAGCTTTCTTTTAAATCCTAATATAAATGTTGAAAATATAAAGTGAAGGGAATATCTCAGAAATTAGATCAAGAAGACAAAGAGATGGAAAATAGGGAATAACAATAAATTTAGAGCATTTGTCTAGGAAAACAGGAGAATGAGAAAACAAACATGAGAAAATCATAAATAATTCAAGAGAACTTTACAGAACTGAAGAACATAGTTACCAGATTGAACCCACCAGTTTCTAGTACAAAGACCTGCACCAGGAAATATCCATATAGGTATGAAGAGAAGATTCTTCAAACTTAAAAGAGAAAAAAATATAGAGGACACACATAAAGGATCAGAAATCAGAATGGCTGCAGACTTCTCAAGATATTTTCAAAATTTTAAAGATAGGTTCTGTTTTTTAAATCTCTGTCTATTCATTTTTTACCCTGAAAGCAAAGATGAAGAGTTCTGTAGCAGAAACCAAAGTTGTTATTACTTAGAGAAATAACTACCAGTTCCCCAATCCCAGCACCCTACAGGTGACATGACAGCCATATGTCACTCTGCACATGGGTCTCCTCTTCCTCTTCCTAAGAAGCACAAAAACATTTGCTCCCTAGTCATTAGCAATCCTTTACAATGTAAATGAATGGCTCTAGGCTCTGTAGTTCACCCCTCTTTGAAATGTAAACACATTGGGAGATAAGGTTCTAAATCTCTTTGGAGGTCTCTGGCTATTCAACTACCCTTTAGCTTCCAAGGCTTATCTTTGAACCCAGGTACCATTGCAAGTTTGCTCAGAAAGCTCTAATTGTGCAGAAACATCAAATCATTCACTTCCTCTCAGATTATTTTCTGATCTAGAAGGCAACTCCCAGCCATCAATAAGTATGAAGGTAAAATGGATCTCAAAAAATTCACCTTCTCTTCACTCCTTTGATTGAGGATGTGCTCCTCCACCAAAGCAAGAGAGTGAATCAACAAAAGAAGACAGCAAGGGATCCAGGCCTTTTAGAGTATGATTTTCATTTCGTTTAGATGTCTCTCCAAAGGCTGAGAATGTCATTAAAATAAGCAAGAAAGCCCAGGTTTAGTTGCATTACATCAAGTGTGGTTTAAATTATTTTGTTAGGAGCTGTGACAGTTTGAGCGGATTTAGGCACATTCCATTCATTTTTAACAGAGAAACAAATGTGAGAGATGGTCACTGGCTTCCTACTACCCCAATCTCCTACTACCTCTCATAGGTATTGAGGAACCTGGATCTTGTGATCAGGTGCCCCTTTGGAGTTAGAAGGCAAGCAAATTTCAAGTAATTACATTAAAAATGTCTGGAGAATATTACCTGAACTAATTAAATAATTATAAAACAATAGACTTGAATCCTGAAATAACCCTAAAAACCATGTATTACAAACCCTTTCTTTAAAATAAATAATTTTCCAATTAAAAAATAGGCAAAGGACCTGAATAGACATTTTCCCAAAGATATACAAATAGCCAACAGATACATGAAAAGATGCTAATCACTAGTTATTAGAAAAATGTAAATTAAAACGACAATGACATAGCATCTCAAGTCTGTTAGAATGGCCATCAACAAAAAGACAAGAGATAACAAATGCTGGTGTGGATGTGGAGAAAAGGAAACTTGTACACTCTTGGTTCCTTAAAAAATTAAAAATAGAACTATCATATGATCTACCAATTCTATTTCTGGGAATGTATCCAAAGGAAACAAAAACACTAACTTAAAAAGATATCTGCAGCCCTATGTTCATTGCAGCATTATTTACAGTAGTCAAGACATGGAAACAACCTGAGTGTATATTCATAGATAAATGGATAAAGAAGTTGTGGTACATACAGGCATACCTCATTTTATTGAGCTTCCCTTTATCACGCCTCCCAGATTGTGTTTTGTGCAAATGGAAGGCAAGACTTTCCATCATCAGAAAAAAGATTACAACTTGCTTTATTACGGTAATCTGGAAAACCATTATATCTCTGAGGTATCCCTGTATATACAATGGAATATTATTCAGTCATAAAAAATGGAAAATCCTACCATTTGTGACAACATGGAGATATTATGCTAAGTGAAGTAAGTCAGACAGAGAAAGGCAAATATTGTATAATCTCAATAATATGTGGAATCTAATTTTTAAAAGCCACCACACTTAGGAAGAGATCAGATTCGTGGTTGGAAGGTGGTCAAAAGATACAAACTTTGAGTTATAAGATAAAGAAGTACTAGGGAGGTACAACATGATGACTAGTTAAGACTGCTGTATAATATATAGGAAAGTTGTTAAGAGAGGAGTTCCTAACAGTTCTCAATACAAGGAGAATTATTTTTCTTTTCATTTTATTGTATCTATCTGAGATGATGAATATTAACTAAATTGTGGTAAGCATTTCATAATATATGTAAATCAAATCATCATGCTGTATATCTTAAACTTATACAATGATGTATGTCAATTACTTCTCAATAAAACTGGAAAAAAAATTTAAAAACTCCTGTGAGATCATAATTCACAGAAGTTTGGGATAATAATTAATTATATAGCCCCTAAAATTAATTCATTCCTTTTTTTTAATGCCACATTTATTAAAGACTATTAAATACAGGGTGGGGTAAAAGTAGGTTTATTGTTGTGAGTACATGAAGCAGAGTTTATTATTATTAATTATAGTATTATTTTCCATAGGAACAACTGTAAACCTACTTTTGCCCCACCCTGTATAATCTTGTTTACACTAATCAAGGCCAACTGATTCAGTAGCCTTCTAATCTGGTTACTATTTCCCTGTTTCATATTTGCTGAAGGATTGCTGGAAGACTGCAGAATACAACAGAATAGCTAAAGCATTCCAAGATTTAGGAGAAACAGACTCATACATACACCCTTTACTTAATTAAATGTAAACAGCATAAGAATAAAGTGTAATTTTAAGTTCCCCATCTGGTTACATTCTAACCACCTCCATCTATCTGTTTGAGGCCAGTAATCTTTTTTTTAAAATTTTTTTTCTTTATTGATTTTAGAAAGAGAAGGAGAGGGAGAGATAGAAACATTGATAAGATAACGTCGATTGGCCGCCTTCTGCATGCCCCCCACTAGAGATTTGGCCCACAACCTAGGCAAGTGCCCTGACCAGGAATCGAACCAATGACCTCTTGGTGCATGGGTCAATGCTCAAACACTGAGCCACATCAGTCGGGCGAGATCGGTAATCTTTTAAATAAATAATATCTGATCTTAAAAACAATCTTAAAGCTAAAATTTCTATCTATTACTTATACAAGAAATAAGGTTCTTTTGAAATAAGAAGAGTGGGGTAAACTGGGCAGGGAATCGTCAATTGCATTTTGGCTGAAAAAATTAAGAAAAATTATGCAACCATCCCAAGGTGGTGACAGCTTGAAGGCAGTAGAGGTAAAACCTTCATTCAAGTTTTCGAGGATCTTTCAGAGGTGGGGGAGGTCTCCTAACACAGATAACTATTTTTACAAACATAAAGAGTTAATTTTCACACCAAACTAGATGGCCTTTGGTCTGGTGGGGTTTCCCCGGTTCACTGAATAACGGAAGGTGTGGAAAGCCAACAAGTAGCTGTTATTTTTCAATCATCCTTGATACTCTATCTAGTTTTCCATATTATATGGGGCAGCTTTTAGACCCAAAGGAAGGTAAAACAGTGTAAGCGTAGTATTTGGCTCCGTGCACGAGAAATGTCTTGGAGAAATCAAAATATTGGAACTAATTTATGATACAAGTTTAGGGGCAACTGTTTGCATAAATGCTTCTACCTCTCCTCCAGCTGCTGTCTTCCTCTTCTTAGCAGTGGACTAAAGTTAGTAGGGATGTATGTAAGGCCAGTTGCTCCTTTCTGTTCGAGAGCATTATGACATGGTGACTAAGGGCACAGGCTCTGGAGGCAGATCAACCCATTCTTCTGTCCTGGCTCTGTTAACTACTTGACATTGGTGGGATTTTTAACTTCTCTGCATCTTGGTTTTCATCAGTAATAAGATGTGCCTCAGAGTTGTCACAAAGCATACACAGAGATCATGTATATAGTGCTTGATACCTGGTAAATATTCAACAATTGCTAGGTTTGAGGGCTGTTAGGGAATACCTGCTCACTTTCAATTCTCATTTCGGAGCTGCTACTGAGTGAGCATACCCTGTATTGCTCATGAAGTTCCCTCCCCTAAAACCTTCCAGATTGTTAATATACCTCACCCAAAGTAGCTGGAAGGCCAGGTTGTTGTTTTAATACTTGTCTAATTTTCTTTGCATCAGTGTCCTTTCTTGATGCCAGAATCTGTTATTTTAAAGAAATAAACCATACTCTTATGTTATACTCCCCTTTCCAAATTCACTATCAATGAGAAAAAAAATGAGAATCATTCTGTGACAATGGTAATATTTAACAAATATATTTTCAGTATACATTCAAAAATGTCACCTGAGCCCTAGCCAATGGCTCAATTGGTTGGAGCATCACCCTGTACACCAAAAGGCTGCGGGTTCGATTCTCGGTCAGGGCATATTATGGGAGGCAACCGATCAACATTTCCCTCTCTCTAAAAATCAATAAAAACATATCCTCAGGTAAGGATTAAAAAAAAAAAAGTCACTTTGTAAAACTGACATGTCAAAATAAAGAGAACTTCAGTTTTGCTTCTGCTTCTCTGAGAATGCTCCTTAAGAAGGAAAGATTTGCCCTGGCCAGTTTGGCTCAGCGGTTAGAGCATCAGCCCAAGGTCCAAGGGGTTGCAGGTTTGATTCCTGGTCAAGGGTAGGTACCTCGGTTGCAGGTTTGATCCCCAGTCGGGGTCGTGTGGTAGGCAACCAATCCATGTGACTTTCTCACATTGATGTTTCTCTATCTCTCCCCCTCACTCCTTTCCATTCTATCTAAAAATCAATGGAAAAATATCCTCCAGTGAAGATTAACAAAAAATAAATAAAAAGTTTTTAAAAAAAGAAGGAAACATTTATGGTGCACCTCAAAAGCAGTGGGTGCTGGGCTAAATATTTTGTACTGGTTATCACATTTAATCGTCACAGCAGACCATGAGGTAGAAATCCCAATCACTATTCTAGAAATGATAAAACTAAGACTCGGGGCAGTAAAGAACTTGCCTAAATTTATACATTAACTGATAAACAGAACCAGGATCCAATTCAAGTTTGACTACTGAAGTCTTTCCACTAACTCACACTTCCCCCTAGTTATACTGAAAATTATCTTGAAGAAATCATGAAATGTCACGAGACAACCCAGCTAAACTACACGGTGACCTTTACGGAATCATGAATAACAGGTGATGGGCAAATGCCACCCTCATTTTTAAAAATAATGCTTAAGACAGGACAAGGGAGCACCTCTGCTAGTCGGGGCCAAATCTCTTCTACCTTTCTATCTCTGGGATCTGGCCCAGGTCCTCAATACATGCTGAATAAATGAAACTACAGGCTATCTTTACATATCTGAAGTATTGTCAAATAGATGCAGGATTAAGTTTATTTTGAATAGTTCTAAGGGGGAGAAATTACCCAGCTACAAGGAAATATACAAAAATGGAGACAAAATTAAGGAATAAAGAGGAGTTAGAGCTTTTTCAAGATAGGAATGTGCTACATTGGGGAGGTAGGGAGTTCCCCATCACTGCAAGTGTTCATTGATTTCAGTTAAGTACCAGAATGAAGCATCAGAAAAAATTTAGGCCTTCATCTCTCACTGTGATGGTTGTCAATGGTTACCTTGCCTCCAATCTGATGTTTTACTTGTCTCTCACATATTTGTGGAGTGTGGGAAGGTGGTGGCCTTGGGTAACAGAGAAAGGGGGGTAGATATTATAGGTGAATGGCAGAGGAAAGGGACAGTTCTCCATTCTCTTTCCTGGAAGACTCAGTTCCTTAACTCCCACGACTCAGAGCTTAAGACTATAACCCTTACATAATTCTGTTACACGTACATGGGCTTTTGTGATCAAGTTAATTAGCCGGTAAATGACCTAAAGTTTACACTTTCTAAAATTATCTTCCTCAGTCACTGCCAATACAATGCAAGTTGGCATAAAAGGTAAAATCAAGTTTGTAGATATTTCTCTGTTCAAACAGAAAAAAGTAGGTGACTTTATATAATGGAAAAGATAGTAATATTGACATTTAGAATTTCCTTCCCCTCACATGACAGATTCAGTGTAAGGACATTTCAAAATTATCCCTCTATGATTGGAGTTACCCTTGAACTGTCTAACATGATGGTTTCCTATCCAGGAGACTACTAAAGCCAGCTGGGTGAGGAGAGAGGCAGTGACTTTGCTGTCACCAAGAGTAGCACCTTAATACACATATGAACCCAGTACCAGTGGTAGAAATTGCAACACAAATATATTTCTCATGCAAAATAGGACAAATGATAAATATTTACACAATACAAATAAAGGGCAGAAAATTAAGCTTTCTTTTTTGGGGTACCACTGTGATTATGTGGTTTCACTGAGGGTTAAAACCACATAACTTGCAACTCTGAAAAACCATGATATAGTATAGAAAATGCACTTTGGTAGAAACCTGGATGTATGAAAGGTTGCTATGAAAAAATGAAAACAGGAATGATAGAAGTGCATTTTCTTATATATACTAAAATGAGGACCCAAAAATGGTTTGTCGAAGTAGCTATCAACCAAATGTTAAATTATTTTTCCTTTGCTTTGATTAAAACAGCCTAAGAACATCAATTTCCCTTCTACTAATAGCATATAAACAGTGACAAAACTACTTTTAGGATGAAAAAAACAACTTTTAAGAAATTAAATTAATTTTAAACTAAATTAAACATTTTACCAATAAATAAGTATCTTAAAAGGTAGCATCTTCATCCTACAATCTTGGGCATAACATATACACCTTTTAAAAAATAAAATTTCTCCCACAGTAGTAATTACAGGTGTTAATGCAATAAGCTATGAAATGCAATTATTTTAATGTCTCAAAAAAAAAAACACAAAAAAACCCTAGCAACCAAAAATAAATTTTAAAAGTCAATATTTTTCTAAAATTGTACAATCTAAAATAATTGACTAATGCTTTATTATAGAACATAATTCAAACTATTGTTGGTATTTCAATATATTCCTAAATAAACGGTTTAAAATTTTTTCATACACCAAAACTGGAACAGCATTTATAATTCTGTTACAGCTATGAAAAGACAATCAACTCAAAATTGCAACCAGTGATGAAGAAATATACTTCAAAAACATAAACATTTGGTCTGACACTTTAATATTGGTTAACAACAGACTGATGTTTCTTGCTGATGAAAGTTACTTTAATCCAATGTGCAAAAAAAAGTGCAGCTGTCTACTTTTCTTTGAAATACGTAAGACCAACACTTCTATACTATTTACACACGTAAAAGATTTTAAATGTATTAATTTAAGTAACGATATTGCATCTCCTTTATGGATAAATCATGTGCTAGACAGCCCAAAAGTTTGATAACATTCTGTTACACAAATGTATCTGAAGAGGCATACCTGTTGTTCTTATCCTAATTTCAAAATTAACTAAGAATTATTTTGATCTGGGAAATCTTAGAATTTTTGCAAATGTGAAAACCTTGTCTCTGAGAGCCAGGTTCCTATTCACCCTCTTCTAATCCTCTCATCACTGGTCCACTTCACAAACCCCAACTATTTCAGAGTGGCAATGCCCCAAATAAGAGGAATGAAGGAACTCAGTCACCAGATCACCAATATCCCTGTGGATTTGCTCAGCCTTTGGGACTTGTTACCACCTCTTTTGGGGTAGGTATGGGCAATCAAAATGGATGAAGAAACACTTCAGCAAAGCAATCATTCATTATTTGTCCACAAAAACTGTGAAAAAACAGTGATAGAAAATGAACAAATCAAGTACAAATCTAAGACCATTCTATATTCCCAGGCCTTGTTTTCATATTTGTGCAGTGTTCTTGGTCAACCACCCACCAGTATTTTCTGCGTCTACATGAAATAATTTTATTAAGTTATTAAAAATGCTGTTTTGACCACAAGTCACATATAATTATGATTAGGAAATCAATGTACTCAATTATCACTCTGTGTAGCACATTCACCAGTGCAGCAAGTGCAGAGAGGAATTAAAAATGGAATAGAAGTCTCTCACTTCTGAAATGGACACAGGAGTCCTCAAATTAAAACCATAAAAAAAGAGAAGGGGCAGGACTTACTGGCAACATTAATACTAAACACCAGACAGGACAGTGAAACTGTTTGGTCAAAACCAAGGAACATTACTTCCTTGAAAAGCTTTAAAAATACCTAACCAGGCACTGCCTTAAGTCCAGTGAGTACAATGCTCCATAAGTTAAAAAAAAAAAAAATACAGTGACTGGTGTTCATTTATTACGAACAGTGTGATCTCAGTCTCCACAGCTCAGGCAAAGTGTTTGTGTCCCATCACCTCTAGCTACAGGCTATTGTTTCCAACTGCTGCTCTGCTTCTGCGGCCATGGCTGCTGCCTGCAACTGTTCTGTCTCGCTCTGGATGGCACTGGGGGTAACCTGCTTCCTTTCACTGTGCATATTGTTCTCGTGCCTTTTCAGATCAGATGCCTTGGCAAATGCCTTGGTGCATGAGCCACACACAAAAGGCTTTTCCCCTCTGTGTCTTCGTTCATGATCTTTGAGGTGGGACTTGTGTTTGAAGGCTTTGTCACACATATGGCATGCGAACGGTCTTTCATTACTGTGAACTCTCTCATGCTTCTTTAGGTCTGGGGCGCGAATAAATGATTTTCCACACACCTCACAACTGTAGGGCTTATATCCTGTGTGGATTTTTAGGTGTTCTTTCAGGTGGGCTTGTGTGGTAAAACCTTTTGTACACATTTCGCAAACAAATGGTCTGTCTGCTGTGTGGAGTTTTTCATGCTTCCTTAATCTGCCTTCATCAGAAAATGTCTTACCACATGCCTGACAGGCAATCTGCTCCCGATGGTGGCCATAAAGTAAGTATTCAAACTTCATGTCACTAGCAGCGGTTGTCCAGCCTGGTGTCTGTTCATCCTTCACTTCACTCATTCCATCATTAAATGCTAAGGCTTGAGGGGTCTGGGAACCCAAATCTTTTGATTCTGGGGTTTCCATGGATTCTACTTCCTGGCCGTAGCAATTTACTTTTCGAACTTCCTCACTCCCCAGCTCTTTCAAAATAGCCTCCTGAACCCTGAGCGTAGTTGTAGGCGACTTGCCATCCTCCTGACTCGGCGGGGTGCCTTCTACAGTATCATCAGATGGACTGTCATCTTGATCTCCAATTTCCTCCACATCATCATCCTGAGTGTCAGCAGCATCTCCAATGGGGCGATTTATTTTGAGGCAATATTTAGTTTTTGACTGGCCATTATTTTCATCAGGACTAGATACATCTCGCTTCTGAGAACACAGTTTATCCAAAAATCGGATACCAAGAATCTGACCTGATGACATCATTAAGTTAACATCTTCTTTTTTCACGGAAATCTTTGCTGTATACATGTAGTTCAGGACCTCTTCAAATATATCAGAACGAAGAAAATCTATTTCTATTACTGAAGAGCTATCAACCTCAAGCTTCTTAAAAAGCTTTTTAAAGTAGGTGCTGCAGGCGGCAAGAACACATCTGTGTGCTCTGAATTTCACATCTTCAACCACAATAGCAATATCACAAAATTCTCCTTCCAAGCGTTGTTCATTTAGTGTTTTCAGAAACAGAGTTTTATGATCATCGTCATTATATTTAATGGTTTCAGACATACTGATGAAAAACTCCTACAAAAAAGTTTTAAAAAGAAAGTTTGATAATTATGAACAACACTTGCCCATATAGAAAACACAGGTAGATTTTCATTTTCTATTCAATTTTTGGTACCTAACAATTTCAGAAAGTCATTAAGAGTGGTTCAAGAATATGAGTAGAAAAGACATCCCAACTTAAGGATTTCCATATTGTTATTTCTACCTACTAAGTATATGCCTAGTTATAATGATAGACAACTTTTACTGAGTACACAGTACATGCCAGTATTGTGCTATATGCTTTATATGTCTTTGCAAATGTAATGATCAACTAAACCTAGAAGACATGTATTACTATCTCTATTTCATAGATGAGGTCAGGAACCTGCCCAATATTCTAGTTATTTAGTGGAGAGCTGGGACTCAAATCCAGGCAATCTATCTCCAAAACCTGTGCTTCCTGACAAGTAGAGGTGATAATGACAAATAACTCAGTTTCAAGGTTTAAGAAACAGTTCTGAGGCAAACATCCACCACTCCTGTCTGTTGCATCTACTGTAATTTCATGTAGAAAAAGATTCAGTAAAATAACTAACAGTATTCAGTATTTTCTTCCTAGAGAGAAATGACAAATCACTGTTGCAGAACTAGGAAGGGATTTCATTGCCAAAATATCCCATTTGGTGTTGTCTTCTAGTTTTTCCACACCAGTTTTGGGCCACTTCTGAATGACGGTTAAGGTTTAATATGACCCTCAAAGAATCAGATGACATTTGGGAAGATAGGTGATGAGCAGTTTCATTCTTTCTAGATGCCAATCTATCTGCCATCCAGACAAAAATGTCATCAAGATTGGATGTACTTGACAAGTGCTGCAACTATTGTACAAGCAAAAGGAATTTAAAACTGGTACAAAAGACATCTGTCACAATGTTAGAGAAACTGATCTTTTTAAAATAATGTATTCTATTTTCCCTTTCAAAAACATTGTTTGCCTTTCATTCAACAAGTATAAGTGAGGAAAATACACATTTCCCCCGGAGAAACAGAAGTGCTAATACATAATTGATATGTGAGTGTGAGTGTGTATTAGAGCAAATAAATACCAAACCATATTTTCAAATTTTAATATCCAAAGTTATAGTTACCATGAACAACTCAGGCTATTGTCTTAATGCTTGAAACACCAAATTCTTCAGATCAGAATAACTGATCAGGGGCACGCCAGCCCTATAAGAGAAAAAGACACACAAGAGTAAGGTAGGATCTTCCTCTATCCCAAAAGCTAAACAAGGTTTTTTTAAAAAAAAATAAATAAACTTCCTTTCTTATCCTGCCACTTGCACATGTACCCATTTTCAGGTTGGGAACAGAGAGGAGGATGGCTGGCAGCATTGAGTCCAGCTCTGAGCAGACATGAAGGAGAACAGGTAAGGGCTGCAGCACTTGGAGTGTGGAGGGGCTGTGCTCAGGAAATCAGAGGATGCTGTTGGAGAGCCACTAAATAATTTCTCCTCATAAACAAAGCCCATGTATAGATGTTGATAGCTACACAGATATCAGAAAAAGCCAGAAAGTGCCTCCTACCCCCACCATCCTGCAGACCAATATCCTGAAAAACATAAAAAGTTCCTTTTACTGAACAGTGATCACAAAAATAAACTTTAGTGTGGAAGGACCAAGGGACTGGGCTGCAATCGTCTTATCCAAAAACTATGGTGCAAGACAGGAACCAGGAGACCAAAATCCTGAAAACTATCAAAAAGCTCCTGCTGCAGAAAAGCAAACACAGCCTAAAGCAGCTGAAGTGGGATTGTTCTTATCAGCAAAGTATGAGGGTTGGGCAAAATTAGTTCTAGGGATGCCTCCAACTTTGTTCCCTAAATTGAACCTGGTCTGCAGTCACCCTCGAAAGAAAGCTGCCAGGACAAATGTCCCACCGGGTTACTTCTACTGCTGCCAGTAACTGTATCCTATGGCTTGTGGGATAAAAGTGCATGGACTAGGTAGGGAGAAGAGTGGCCATACACATCAATGTGCTGACTTTTTCCCCTTTTAGGTAGGGTGTTACTTGGCCTCCACTGTTTCAAGATCTCTGAGGGCCACTTTTTTCCACTGAGATGTTCCAACTGCTAAGTCAGGTGAGTCAAACTGGAAGATACTCATTGCCAGCCAGTACGTGTGTAGGTGGTGAGAAAGCGGTAGCCCCAACTACACCTCCATAACAAAGCTGCCCCTTTATTACGGTTCTCCAAATCGCCAGCGCGCCCAAGCGCCTTTGCAGAACAGGGAGTGGGGGCTCCAGCAAAGTCAAACTTACATAAGCAGCGGCAGCCGCCTCCCCTACCCCTGAACAGCCACGACAATGGCGGCGGCACAACTTCCCTGTGCAAAGCTCGCAATTTCGAGATG
The DNA here is from genome assembly GCA_030848825.1 of Tadarida brasiliensis. Taxonomy (NCBI): domain Eukaryota; kingdom Metazoa; phylum Chordata; class Mammalia; order Chiroptera; family Molossidae; genus Tadarida; species Tadarida brasiliensis. Next base: position 64,811,686 of record CM061261.1, on the reverse strand, counting down.
GGGAGAAAGAGAACGAAGCTCAAGAGCCATCCAGGAGCCTTCAGAGCCTCTCCAAACCACGCTCTCATTTCTTTCTGCCCGGGAGGCGGGGGAGTGGATAAGGCCGTTTGCATTTCTTCCCAAACAAAAGCTCCGGCCTCGGCCTGGGAGCCTGGAGGTGAAAGGGCCACTTTCCCTTTCATATTCAGGCTTCCCGCGCAGGCTGCGGGCCTCGGCTCTGAGCGCGAGAGGAAGAGCCCACGGCGGTCCCGGCGGCGGCGAGCGGGAGCGGGCGTGTGGCCGGTCTCCGCAGCCCCGCGCCGCGCCGCGCCCCGTACCGCCCGCGAGCCCGGAGCTCGCGCCCCGCGCACTCCCCGGCCGGCTCGCGCCGGGCCCTCCCCCGCCCTCCCGAGGCCGGGGGCGGGGGCGGCGCGCGGCCGGCTTCCCGAGCTCGGCGGGCGCACCCGGGAGTGCGAGCGCAGGGGTCCCGGCCCCCTCCTCCGCAGGCGGCTGGGGGCGGCGCGGCAGGGTCCGTGGCTCAGAGGGGCGGGCCGGCCGACCCTACTCGGCGCCAGGCTCGGGGCCGTCTCTACCCTCACCGCGGAGCACTGCGAAGGTGCGAGCGAGGACGGCCATGAACTCCGCCGCCGAGGCTCGGCGAGCGCGCGCGCGCGGGGCCGCTGCGGCCGCCGCCCGGCTGCTGTCCCAGCTAGCTCGCCGGCCCTGCGCAGCCCCCAGAACGCCCGGTCCAGCCCCGGCCCACGCCCGTCCCCGCTCGCACCGCGCCGCCGCCGGCCGCCCGCACATCCTGGAGCTGGCTGGTGCCCCAGAGCACGGCGAGAACGCGCTTCTTCCGGGCCGCCCCGCCGCGCCAGCCGCCCCCGTGCCCGCCTCGCGGATGGTCCGGGCCCCTTTCGCACCCCCGGCTCGCGCTTACCTGCAGCCTGGCACAGCCACAGACACTCGCCGCGGGCTCCCCGCGCTCGCTGCACGCAGGCCGGGGACGGGATGGACGCGGGGCGCGGGGGCACGGTGGGTGGCAGTGTGTTTTGGATTTTTTTTTTTTTTTGGAGTTTGGGGAGAGGGCGGGGTGGGGGGGAATCGTGCACGTCCCTGATGGTAGCAGCCCTCCTCCTGCACGAGCACAGAATGTCTAGCCGGCCTTGAAAACCCCCACCAGCACCCCCCCCTTCCCGTGCATGCGCGGTGCGGGCTGGGGGGAAGGCGCGCCGCCGGCTTGCGCAGGCACGGAACCAGACCGGGCCTCTAAATTGGCGAGCAGGGAAAGGGTTAATCCGGGACCTTGCGACGCTTTCGTTGGAGTCTACGGGGCCACCCCCGGAGGGCCCTGGCTTGCGCACGCGCGCGCACGCGCGCGGCTTGGGGCGCGCGGAGCCCGCGCGCGGGAGAAGGGGAGGGCGGGGCAGAGGCGGGGCTTCGGGAACTGAGGAGCGTCTGCTTGAGCGCGGCTCCCGGGCACCCGCCCTGCCTGGAGCTCCCGCCTTCCGCTCCGACTTCTGAGCTCCCTCCAGTTCCCGGCGCCGGCACAGCTCCGGGGACGCGGGAACCCGGCGTTCCCGTGCGTGTGCATGAGCGTGGGGCAGTACCGCCCTCGGGTGCGCGCAGGCCGGGCGCTGTGGCTGCGGGCTCCGCGTTCGGCTAGGGGGCGAACGCCCCAGGCACCCTAGCCTTCCGCGTACTCGGGCCGATACTGAGGCGCGCGCGAGCGCGCGCGGGCGTTGGTTCTTGGCTGGTGTCGCTGCCGCATTATGTATATCGGGGAAATGGTAGGCGCAGAACAAATGAAAAAACTGACACCTTTCATATGGATTGTAAGGGTCTTTCCCAGTCACCCAGAAGAAAGAGGTCACCCTTAAAGCTCTGGATGCAGCCAAGCCTGCCCCCACGCTCCAGCAACTACCCAGGCACTCAAGGGAAAATTCACGAGGGCTGGAGGCCCTAGGGCATCTCTAGCAGTGGTGAGCCTGGACTGGATTTACTTTGCAGCTCCCTCGGAGGGCCCTAATAAAGCAGCACTGTTCTTACATCCCTGTTCAGCAAAAGTAATGGCTTCATTGCTGTTGAGACCGTGTGTCCTTCTCTCTGAGGGGTGGCTGGGCTTGTGCCTGGTTGAGATCTGGGAAGGCCCTCCAGCTCCTGCATTTTCTCCACCTAAATACAGGAAGCTAGACAGCACTATCGCATCTCTTTAGAGTCGCTTATGCTGCTGGATCACACTCATTTTAGCAGCGTTTCAGAAAAACACGTGTAATTTAACATCTAAAACAGAGCAGTGCCTACCTCCTGGGCTTGTGTGAAGATTACATAAAATAATGCTTGTAACAGGAACATAGTAAACAGTTAAGAAATAATATTCTAAAAAAATTCCTCAACTGATTTTGTAATATTAATTGACATTTTTCAATGTTTTCTAGGTGTTTTTTGTTTGTTTTTTTATCCTCACCTGAGGACATTTTTGCATTTATCTTCAGATAGAGAGGGAGGAAGAAAGAGAGAAACATTGATATGAGAGAGCCACTCACATCCATTGGCTGCCACCCACATGACCCCCATCCCGGGCCAGGGACAAACTACAACCGGGGTACGTGCCCTTAGCAGGAACTGAACCTGGGTCTCTCTGGTCCACTGGCCAACACTCTAACTGCTGAGCCAAGCTGGCCAGGGCCCTAGGTGTTTTTATACACATCCTTTTTTGTTGTTCACAAAAGCACAGAGGTTAGTAGGTGTATTGAATGATAGAACGGTTCTAGAGTCGGACATTGCTTCACATATTGGGTACATTGTTTAACTTCTCTAAACCTGAGCTTCTTATTCTCTGAAATGAAGACAAGGAAAGCACCTAATAGGGCAGTTGTGAGGATTAAACAAAATAATGCTCATTTAAGTGCTTAGTGCAAATATTAGCTTGGTGGTGTTAAATGACCTGACCACTCTCCATAGATGGTGGATTTAAGTGCAGTAGGACCAGAACAGACAAAATTTATGTTCATAGTTGGTACCTTTGTGGTCGTGTGCCCTCTGACACCATGGTTAGACCTGTTTATTTCAATCCTGTCTGTGTTTTGTGTTCATACAGTGGGGATAATAATAGTGTTATATCATAGGGTTATGTTATCAAGCAATAAAACTGTCACCGCATTTAGCAGTGTATGGATAAGACTAGCACTTAGTTATGGTTCATTATCTGCTGCTGCTCCCCTTCTGCCACATAATTGCATAGATTTATATACTCTTTCTGCATATCTTTATTATCTGCATATTATATAAACACAGCCTTATTGCATATAGGTAGGTACAGTCTTCCCAGGATTTAACTAATCTGATGAAATTAAAACAGTTCAGAAGAGTTCTCCAGCACCAGAATGCATTTCTTAAGTGACAGATTCCTGACATCTTAGTTTTGCATCTATTAACCCTCTTCGCCTATGTTTTATGCTCATGTCACCCAGACTCTTCCTGTCTGTGTGTTGCTTCAGGTGGATCATGGGGATGAGTCTAAATTAAAGGAGCAACTCCAAGAGAAGGAAGAGGAACCACAAAGAAAGGGCTTGACTCAGACCTGGCACCTTGCCTGGTCACCAGCCTTAACCCAGCACTGTGCAGCACCCATTAGGCCATAAATAAATATTGTTTGACAGATAAGTGACAACTTACAAGTTAATACCACAGGGAGTTATAAGGGCACAATTTTTAAAAATCTGTGTAACTGGATAAAACAGTACCTACCCCATAGGGTTGATTAACTCGGTATTTAGTTATAAGTCTTCATCTTGTGCTAGGCATACAGGCACTGCAGATAAAGCAGTGCACAAAACATACACAATATTCCCACCTGGGAGGCAGACAAGAACCAAACAAGTAATTTAACTATATATTATGTCAACAAGTGACAAGTGCAATGGAGAAAAATATAGCAAGGGAAGGAAATAGGAAGGCTGAAAGTATGGGTGAGCAACTTGAAATAAAGCCATTTGAGGAGGCAGTACTTAGGCAAAGACCTGAACGAGGTGAGGGGGCAAGTCAGGTGAAGATCATGATGAGAGGAGCCCTCTAGGGAGAAAAGAACATCAAGTACAAAGGTCCTGCAACAGAGATATCCTTTTGTGTTGAAACAGCAAAGACATGTAGAGGAAAGGAGTGCCAAGAAGACACCCACTACTGCCACTCCGCATCGATCTAGATGGGACAGATGACAGTGTAACAGTTTTTGTTTGGGTTTTCTACTGAGATATTTATGTTTTTTTAACATGAAATGCCCAACACACTCTAAGAATGATTTATATATTTCTGGACAAATTTTAGCATGGTTTAAGAGAATCCTGGAATAAAATCTTCGAACAATATGGGGGAGTGACAGTGGTGGGGATGCGGTGAGGGTAGAATATGAGTTGTACCATCAAATGACCTAAGAGTCACAGCTAGGGGCTTTTGTAGAGAAAGGAGAGGGAAGGTTTCTAAAGGGAAGGAGGAAACTTGCTCCACTCCAGAAAGGAGTAAAAGCAGTCACACTGGAAAGGGTTATAGGGAATAATGTTCTCCCATGAGGGCCAGGATTCCAGCAGATCCCTGAGAGCAGTCCTTGTGGAACTTGGCTGTACGTAGTAATCACCTGGGGAGCTTTAAAGATGCTGGCTCTGGAGTCCCACCCTCAGAGGTTCTGATTAATTGCTTTGGGGTGTGGCCCAAGCTATCAGCAGTTACAACATCTCCCTAGGTGATTGTAAGGTACAGCCATTGTTGAAAACAACTATCTTATAGCAAGAAGGTGAGGGGAACTTTCAGGGACATTTGAGGTGTTGAGAGATACAAAATAATACTTTTAAGATGCTAATACATACCCTGGCCGGTTTGGCTCAGCGGTTAGACTGTTGGGCTGTGGTCCAGAGAAACCCAGGTTTGGTTCCCACTCAGGGCATGTACCTCGGTTGCAGTTTGTCCCTGGCCCTGAAAAAATTTTTTTAAAGATACTAACACAATTTCTGATATGTAGTCAGCTGTTGACTTCCTCTTCAGATTTGAATGTTTAAATGCTGGCCTAAGAAGGTGACATTTGTTCTGTAGGATGGCATCTTAGGTGACATTTGTTCTGCAGGATGGAGTCAACATTAAGTGGATAAGAACAGCTCAGCAGAATTCTTTATTCCATCCAAGATGATATCTTTATAGAAATCCTCCATCTTCCCATAGTCAACCCAAAGTTCTGTCTAGAAATTAGACATTCTTAATCTTCATCCATGCTTTAAAAATGAGACTATAGATGAGGGCAAAATTAGTAAGTAGAAGAGTCAGTCCCTCCTCATAATTAGTTTGAGAGTCAAGCAGATTTTTCTACATAATTAGCCAGCAAATTGGACCTAAATTCCAGTTTGGGGGGCATGAATAGGCAAAGCATGAATTTAAGCCAGTTAATTCATTAGCTGCTACTATATGTAAACTGTGGGAAAATAAAAGTAACATCACCCCATGCATTACATGACTATCTTTATGATTAGGAAACAAGCTAATATATTTTCCCATACTTCTCTTACCTGTTATTAAAGAAAAGTTATTATGGTCTCAATCTCCAGTTAAAAAAGAAACAATTCAATAAGAATTCTAAGAAATTCATAGACACATAACTCTTTTCAAAGCTAATATTTAAACCACTTAAGTAATTAGAAAAAGAAATGATCAGACAAATTATGTCATCAGTTTCTCATTATATGTCTTCAATATCAAAGTAAAACATTATATTTCTAAACAAATCTTTTTGGAAAATTCTATATAGGCATACCTCATTTTATTGCTTCACAGACGTTGCTTTTTTTTTTTTTTTTTTTTTTTTTACAAATTGAAGGCAAGACCCTCCACCTCTATGACTCACTTTATTGCTACACTCACTTTATTGTGGTGGTCTGGAACTGAACCCGAAATATCTCCAAGGTGCGCTCATACTTTATTTATTTTGAAAAAGTAATTATAAAATTTTACTGTTTGAAAAATGGTGTTTAGAATAATTTAAAAGAATACACAAGGGGAAATGTGCAAGTAAAACAAATTCTTTTCAAAAGTAGAACAGTTAGGTATGCTCATATTTCTTATCCAAGGGAGCATACATTTCAAATTTCCCATCCCAGGGAGGTATATATTGACTAATATGTTGGTTTTAACCTCTGAAGAGTCCATATACTGTAAGTCAGCTCTAGAGCATTGTTCCACAAAAAAAAAAGTAACTATTTACATTAGAAGTTTCTGTTTATTTTTAACACACTTTTAATTTTGGAATAATTTTAGATTTATGGAAAATTTACAAAAACAGTACACAGTGCTTCTGTGTACCCTCCACCTAACTTCCCCTTTGTTAACATCTTGCATTACTATGGTACATTTATCCTCACTAGAAAACTGACATTGGTGCATTACTATTAACTACAGTCCAGACTTTTTTGGATTTCATCAGTTTTTCCATTAATGTTCTCTTTCTGCTCCAGGATCCAATTCAGGGTTGCACACTGCATTTAGTTGTCATGTCTCCCAGTCTCTTCTGGTCTATGACAGCTTCTCAGCCTTCCCTTGTTTTTTAAATGACTTTGACAATCTTGAGTACTGGCCAGGTGTCCTGTAGAATGTTTCTCCAATCTGGGCTTATCTGATGTTTTTCTCATGATTACACTGGGACTATGGGATTTTGGAATGACTACTGCAGAGATGAAATGCCCTTCTCGTCACAGCATCTATTTTAAAATCACTAAATTTGGACTAGATAAACTCTAAGATCCTTTCCAGTTCTAAAGTGATATGATCATATATTTTATAGAAACTACTATTTTCAAAGTAAAGATATATATTCCAGTTTTGTAAATTTTGGTCTATAATTTTACTCAGTGATACGTAGGCAGGGAAGACTACATAACCAGTACATTAACTGCAGAAGATTAACTATATACAAGCTATGTGCTCTGTATGGATCTCTAGCATTTACAGATTTATGACAGATTTTACCAGTCCACTACACATCCCTATCCTCAGCTAAACTTACTCAGTGGAGGTAAAGATATCAGTAGGTCAAGCATATTTTTTAATAAAAGAAGACAAATAAAAAACAATTAAAAATAGAAATGCATTTGATTATGGGGAATATTAAGAATAAGAAAGATGCTTCTAGTACTAGGAATCCATGATTGTTTATGTAAGAATGGGAAGAAAAGCTTGAGAAGATGGGTAAAGAGAGGAGAGGAGAGCCCTGGCTGGTTTGGCTTAGTGGTTAGAGCATCGACCAATGGGTCAAAGAGTCTTGGGTTCAATTCCCTGTCAAGAGCACATACCTGGGTTGCAGGTTTGATCCCAGGCCCCAGGTGGGCCGTGTACAGGAAGCAACCAATTGATGTGTCTCTCTTACATTGATGTTTCTTTCTCTCTCTCTCTCTCTCTCTCTCTCTCTCTCTCTCTTCCACTCTCTCTAAAAATCAATGGAAAAGATCTCTCTGTTCCACTCTCTCTAAAAATCAATGGAAAAGAGAGAGAGAGAGAGAGAGAGAGAGAAGAGGAGAAAGAAGGAAACTGCTGGCGAGCAGGCAAACCATTTTATTAAAGTGATTTTGCGGTTGCCTTATTTTCTTTTATGACCCCTCAATATTATATTTACAGAGCAACTGGGACTTACCAGATTTGGAAACTAATATTAAAATGAGTTCATAGTGAATATAGTACTGAATATACCCTATGTTGACACTAAAAACCAATATTACATTTGCTTTGTGTTTGTATGATGCTTACACATTCATTATTCAAGTTGATCAAGCCCTGTACATTTCCATTTGAGATGGGAAGAAGTGGAGGGTCAGGTAAATTGTTATAGGATTTGAAATCCAGAAGCCCTTTTATGTGGGCCCACACCCTCATTTTACAGATGAGAAGACATACCTTGAGATGTTAAAACTAGTACTCATAGCTAGTTAGTGGCAGAGCATGGTAATAATCTCGGGTCATCTAGTCCTCCAGGCTTGCTGGCTGGCTTCTTTGAAGTAAACATTGAATGCCTGCATAGTACTGTTAGTGAGTCAGGAACTGTTCCAAGCAGTTCAGGTATATTAACTCATTTATCCTCACAGCACCCTATGAGGAAGGTCTCCCCATTTACAAGTGGTGAAACTGGAGCACATGGAAATTAAATAATTTCCCCAACATCACACAGTTAGCAAGTGGCAGGCCAAAGATGTGAACCCAGACTGTCTTGCTCCAACATCTATTAACCAGCATAGCAACTGCCCTAACTCAAATGATGATTTCCTTGCCTCTTAGTTTCATTTTCTCTCTTATGAATAGAATACCTTAGACTGTTATTATTGTCTCAAGAATTCATAAGAATCTCACACTGGTGGGTGTGTAATCAACGTGGAGGAGATTTTCCCAAGCTGAGCTGAAATAATATTGCTCTCTCGGGACAGTTCGTACAGCTGCTGAATTTCTCCTTACACTGGTCCCTTCCACTTTTGCCTTCACAGTGCATCACTGAAAAGAGGTTCCTGCTTCAATCCAGTCACTCACTCCACAGTACATACTGAGCATCTACTATGCATAAGGGATTGGGGATATAGAAATGAGCAAGACAGACACAATCCTGCTCTAAAGGAGATTATAATTTAGTTATTGTGGGAGGTGGAGAATTTGGGATGGTAGAGGTAAATTTTTCTCACAATACCAGAGAAAAGGGATCAGTTGTTGAAAAAAAAAAAAAAAAAAGATGTAGCACACTGTAGCTATGAATAAAGTCGGCCCCAATAGACTAATAAGTACACGATTAAATGTTAGGTAGGGTCCTGATAATGTTTTAGAAGATAAGCAGTCATCATGACTTTAACAGTAATAAGTACAGTAATAATGGCTAATATAAGTCATGATGGTTTGTAAGATCCACTTCATGTCCAACAACAAGATGATTTTTAATATTCCATTTAAAAAAATGTTTGCCAAAGTTTGTTTCGTATTTTTTCATAAAGAAAGGACTTCAGCATATCTGTATTTGATGGAAAGCAAATTGCAAAATGTTTGAAATTAATGAAGAGATACATCTTTTTCTGGCCCCAAACAAGTCTCTCTCTATCCCCCAAAGATAAAACTTTTCACACATACCTTACAATGTCCTCGTAATCTGTGGAAGGTGAAAATATTTTAGTATCTGAGATTTAAGCCAGAAATAATTCTTCTATTTTTATCTGCTGACACGAGGGATATTATGATATATTCTTTAATAACATAAGGTACATGGAATGAAATATATCTGATAATTTATATTTAAAAATCTTCACATGGAATGCTGATTTTATTTTGAATTTTAAATCCAACTAATAGGCATGTATTCCTACTATTTAGATTTTATTATTTATGGTTCTGATATAACTTTAAGAGTAGGCAATTAGACAGCAAATAGAAGCAATTATTTAGTCTTTTAGTCTCTATTTTTATTTATTTATGCTGACTCATAAATTCCTTGACATGGTCACATCAAGCCAACTCTTCCTTAATTTGCCTGCAGTCAGAGGAAGGAATTATGACTCTGAAATCATAGCAGGAAATCTCGCTTTTAGCTTTGGTGACTCCACAGGGCATCCATTGATGGCTGGGTTGTCATTTGTTCATTTTTGCCTTTGCTGTTATTTTCTCCTCACACAAATTGCTGTCAAATGTTTCTGGAAGCAGCATGGTTGTTTTTGCTTGGAACAACCCACTGTTGGGTACTTAAATTTCTTTTGCTGTCAAATTTAGTAACTTGGTCAGATTTGCTATAGCTCCACTCACAAGTAAATCAATTCTTCATGTGAAATTCTTCATTTTTATTGTCGAGGTGTTAAATACAATCTATACTCATAAAATTTATTTCCCTGCCAAGTAGAAAGGACAATAATCAAGTGTATCCAAAATAATTATAGTCGCCATTACAGCCAGATTGAAGTAGAATTAAAATTATTTCTGGATTCCTTTATGCATCCAAAGTCCTTCCTTCTCTCCCACTTGTTAGTCTTAGAATAACACATATTAGTCTTAGTAGACTTTAGTTGAGGCAGTCATGATTTTTTATACAGTGCCATGAAATTAACATTCACATACATATTTCACTTGGGTCCCCTACATGTACAAAACACTGTCAGGTTGGGAGTGTCAATATTTCAAAAATGGAGAAACCAAGATTCTGAAGCTAAATGTTATCCAGGATGATACAGGTTCTGATGCTAGAAACTTCCACCTCCGTGACCATTGCTCAAAACTCTATACTCCCTTCAAGGAACCAAATAAAATAAGGTTAGAAAAGATGTGATATGTTTGACAATTCACAAAAGGATCTCATCACTGGGATAGATAAGCAAATGTGAGCTTCTGTTTGGTTCTGCTTGAAAAAAATCCATGATATTTTATATTTTATTTAATGTTGGTAGTTCCTCAGGGTTTTCTTTACTCCTTTAATCAATTACATTTGATAAACATGCCCTTTGGTCCAACATCACGTTTTCTTTCAGATAATGAAAAGAGTATGAGATACGTTGTCTCCTTTATTCACAGAACTATGTGTTAGATCTGAGGGGAGGAACTACAAGACAGAGCTGCTAAAACTATGAAAGACCTAACAGTCAAAAAATTTTTATCTTAGGTATTGGTATAGTACAACAATCTATGCTATTCTAGGGAGTGATTGCTTAGAAATAAATATGATTTGAACTTATTCATGGTTAGATGCTGTCTGAAATTGAGAACCAGGCAGATTCACCTACTCTGACCCTAACCAGCCCTAAAGTAAATTGTTTGAAGAAATTGGGTTCCAACGATTATAGGTGGGACATTTTTTGCAGTATGTCCATATTCAAGTTGAGATCAAAGAAGCCCAGCCAAAAGAATTGTGGACTGATGGACATGATAACTGTGCATTGAGCAAAAATTATTATTATTTTTTAGGCACTTAGGTGTCATTTATTTATTATTATTATTTTTAATCCTCACTCGAGGATATTTTTCCATTTATCTTCAGATAAAATGGGAGGAAGGGAGGGGCGGAGGGAGGGGGAGAAAGAGAGAGAAACATCAACGTGAGAGAGACACTTCGACTGGTTGCCTCCCACAAGACCCCGACCAGGGCCAGGGACGAACCACAACCGAGGTACAAACCCTTGGCCAGAATGAAACCTGCAACTCTTTGGTCCAAGGCCGACGCTTTAACTGCTGAGCCAAATCGGCCAGGGTGGTATCATTTATTTAAAACACTAATACTTCATATATCATTTTTAGCAAGTACTTTACAAAAGCCAAATATATTTAATTCAAATAAAACAGCAGATATGCACCAATATTGTATGTATCACAGGTTTCTTCTTAATTCTTGCTTTAAAAAATATATAAATTTTCAAACCCTGCAGTAAAACATGGTTTTAAAATAGATTTTTTTGAGCAAAAAATATTTTTAAAAGGGATCAAGACTCAAACTCATGAGGAACTAAGGCAGTGAAAGGAATCATGTGAAATTCTTAAAAAATTATTAACTTTAAATAATTGGGCCTATGTTACACATAATTAAAAAAAAAAAACACCTATGCTTAAAAAAAAAAAAGAAAAAAGAAGTGGTATGAGCTTTGAAAGTTTGTCAGCCTACGTTTGAAGATCAATTCTGTTACCATTTGTGTGACCTAAGGCATGACAAAAAAAAACCTCTCCCAACCACCTCATTGAATTGCTGTGAGTTTTTTTTAAAAAAAAACTTCTTAAATATTAATACTTTATTTTAAAAACTATGTTTTTATTGATTTTAGAGAGAGAGAGAAAGGGAGAGGGAGAGGGAGAAACATCGATGAGAGCGGTACCTTAATTGGCTGCCTCCTGCATGCCCCACACTCGGGATTGGGCCCACAACCTGGGCATGTGCCCTGACCGGGAATCAAACCCGTGACCTCTTGGTGCATGGATCGATGCCCAACCACTGAGCCACACCGGCCAGGCCAGCACAATGAATTTAGATTAAAGCATACAGAATCTCCTACTGGAGTAAAAAATCTCTTGGTAATTTATGCATACAAATAACTTAAACCTTACATTTAGAAAACTGAAAAATACGGAGATTCTTTCAGTTCAGTGCCACAGGCTCATTCCAAAAAGGATACATGAGCCTAAATATAACTCCTTAGTCTACCATTGATTCATTTATTAAATAAACATTTACTGAGTTCCTATTATGTATCTGGCTTCCTGGAGTCTGGTTAGTTTCCAGGTAGAGAAGCAACCAAAAGTTACAATGGGCATTCTTGAATTCCAAAGCGTCCACAGTTGATGTGGAGGGAGGCTTCAAGTTAACTTGGAATCCGTGTAATTTCAAAATAGACCTGAAACTAAAGAATCCCTGCAACTGCTCAGCTATTTCATGACGACAAGTATCAGGAAGGAAGACATGGCCTCTTCGGTTCAGTGTTCCCAGTGTAATTTCTCCCAGACGTCAGGGCTCACATATCTATGGCACCCCTGGGAAAATGACAAGAGAATGTCTCCCCCTCCTTTTTTTTTAATAGAAATATTGCTTCATTTAAGAAACTTACAACTAAATTACTTTTATGTGTTTTGAAAAGTCTTAACGAGCTCTGGCCGGTTGACTTGGTTGAAACAGCATCCCATAGAGCAAAAGGTGGGGGGTCTGATCCCCCCTCAGGGCACACACCAAGGTTGCAGTTTCCATCTCTGGTTGGGGTGCATACAGGAGGCAACTGATGTTTTTTTTTTTTTTCCCTCTCTCTCTCCCTTCCTCTCTCTCTCAAGTCAATAAACATATCCCCTGGTGAGGATTTTTAAAAAAGTCCTAATGAGCATCCAAGAAGAAAACATACACAGTTTCCACAGGAATAAGGACAAATAAATGGGGTTGATGATTGCTCTAAATGTGTTTCCTAAAAGAAAAAAATGTAATGTTTAACCTTTCTTTTGAGGCAGGGGAAGTGAACTGCATACATCATAAGTAAAATGTTCTTACCTTGCAAGGAGGAAGGACTGTGATCCCGTTTTTGATGCACATGAACTACAAAATACAAAATCCACTCTTCTGATCAAGATGAAGGGAAAAATCATTCTCCAACATTTCGGTTTTCACGCAATGAAATCCAAAGACCTGTCGAATCTGCCTTTTCGATTCATGTACTGCCTGTACTTCCTCTTGGGAGACACATATATGGTACAGGCATTTGACTCTGATTTTAATCATGAATATCAAAGGTTAAAAAAGGCCTTAGGGCCCTGGCCGGTTTGGCTCAGCGGTTACAGCGTCGGCCTGCGGTCCAGAGAGACCCAGGTTCGGTTCCTGCTAAGGCACGAAGGGCACGTATCTCAGTTGCAGTTTGTCCCCGGCCCTAGTTGGGTCGTGTGGGTGGCAACCACTTGATGTGTCCCTTTCATGTCGATGTTTCTCTCTCTCTCCCTCTCTCTCCCTCCCACTCTGTCTGAACAAAAAAAAAAAAAAAGGAAAAATGTCCTCAGGTGAGTATAAAAAAAAAAAAAAAGCCTTAGGTCATCTAGTCCATGCCTCTACTTTGTAGATAAGGAAACTGAGACCCAGAGAAGCAGAGACTTGCCAAAGTTCACATACCTAGCTAGAAGCAAAGGTGGGACCGGGCTGGCTTGGGGCAAAGACGTCTCTGCCTCTGGAGCAGAGGGTGTCCTGATGGAATCGGTGTTTGGTTCCTTCAACTGAGTTTTAATTCCTCCTTAGATAGTCACAGGGTAAATTAAATATGCAAAGGATCAAGGAGTGTTAGAGATGCTTATATGCCAACAATTTTATGGACTCCTATATAAAACTATCTTCCAAAAATGGTAAAGACTTTCTTAGTGAGAATTTGAGACTACAAGTTTGAAGGCACAGGCCATCCCTGCTAAGGGGGCAGTTCTCTTTCACAAAGATGTTTAGGGAGAGCCTTTTTGCACAGTAATAGGACATACCTATCCCCTTATTTAAAAAAAGGTGTGCAATCAATATACACTATATTTATTCTTTAAAAGGTATCATATGTGGCCCTGGCCGATTTGGCTCAGCGGTTAGAGAGTCGGCCTGCGGTCCAGAGAGGCCTGGGTTTGGTTCCCACTAAGGGCACGTACCTCGGTTGCAGTTTGTCCCCAGCCCTGGTTGGGTCATGCAGGAGGCAGCCACTCGATGTGTCCCTTTCACGTCGATGTTTCTCTCTCTCTCTCTCTCTCTCTCTCTCTCTCTCTCTCTCTCTTCCTCTCTCTCCCTCCCACTCTATCTGAACAAAAAAATGGAAAAATGTCCTTGGGTGAGGATATAAAAAAAGGTATCATATGTGTATGTGTGTGAATATATACATACACACATTTATTAGAATATTTTAAGAACCATTATTTTTTTGGTAGTGACTTGGTGCTAGTATCATAACCATATCACAGGCAGAGTGAAAGACTGGGAGAGGGGGTGGGCAGTTGATGAAATTATTTTCCTTGACATATAAGAGCTGCGGTCACAAGCAGACAGGCTTGAATAATCAAATGACCCTTAGGTGTTATTTAAGATGGGATGGGGGAAAAATCAGGGCTCGAGTAGAAAGCCAATACCCCATAACCCACTCCTTGTCCCTATGGTACTACCCACAAAGACTAAAGTTTGAGGAAAACACTACCTTGTATTCTGCCACCAGATAACTTACTTTTCAATATCTTGACCAACCACTACTTGCAAGAGAAAGAAAAAAAAAAAGAAAACAACTCAGAGTTTAAAGTCATTTGCTTCTACTCCAGGAATGTAATATAAATATGTAGAGGGGGATGGGAGAAGGCTGGGAAGCTTCCTTAATACACATGTATCAATATTAGTCAGGAATACATTTAGATTAAAGCCCCATGTGCTGACTTGAAAGGAGAGCGTTCATCCAAGGAGTATTAAAAGGATATACTTTGGTAAAGGAAGAGTAGCACTCTGAGGGTCCTATGACTTTTTCCTGCAGAACTGTGTCTCGTCTTCCTGCTTTCCAGCTTCCAGCCGCTCTCCACATGTCCTTCTTCTGTGGAAAGTGCTGAACCCACTCTCTCTTCAGCCTGTGTAGTAGACACTGGCCCACGGACAATGTCACATGAGCCCAGAGACAGGGACAGGGAAGGGGAGAAGCCTGAGAAGTGTGTACTGAGGACTCAAGCTGGTAATGAAGGCAGTTTTTATGCCATGTAGTTAAGCAGATCCTGAGGAGGGTTGACAGGATAAAATACAGGACAGCCCTGTGAATTTGAATTTCCAATATCAATGCATATATTTGTATGTAAAGTGTGCATTCTCATACTAAAAATTATTCATGATTTATCTGAAATTCAAATTTAACTGAGCATCCTGTATTTCTATTTGCTGAACTTGGTAACTTTAATTCTGAGTAAGGTGCTGATGTCCAACAAAATAAAATGTCATTTCAATTTAAGCATTTAAACACTGTTGTAAGTCTAATTCTTTTTTATTTATTTTTTTACTTTGAAGGCCTGTATTTTATAGTGTTCCTAATTCATATTACTTAGAGATCTGTAACATCAATGATATTTTTATTTGTTGGGATGGAGAGGCTGACTTTATAGATGAACTGATATAATGTATGTAATAGTAATTAAGTAAAGTACTTGAAATATATATTTTCCATATTTAAGAATAATTCTAATTGGTAGCAGGTCCTTTTATTTTTCAGAATTAGCCTGATAACCATTGAGAAAGATTGAGACTACATTCAATTTGGAAAATGATTGCATCAGAGGTACGATGATACATTTTCAGTGTGTTGTCTGTCACGAAGATGGTGATTGAAAAATCTGTGACAGTATCAGTAAGAAGTCAGTCCCTTGCTATTTCATAAAGGCCATTTTCCGAATGATAACTATTTCTTCTTATAACAAAGATGACAGTAAAATCAAAGGGGAAATATTCAAAGTAGGATGAAAGAAATTGGCATGAGAAAAGACTACATGGTGACTAGAAAAAATAGGAAATGACTTTAAAGGTTTTTCATCCTGGGGCACACTACAATCACTGGTTTTGACTCATAAAGTTTTCTTTTTTGTTGTATTAACCCTGTGCTTCCCCAATGTCTGCTGAAAACCAGCAGAAAGAGAATGTTTCCAAATGCTAATAGGTAGATTCAAGCAGCCCATGTCTGCATGCAGCAACCGGTTACTCAAGCTTAAACTGCAAGGTCAGAGGCAAAGCAAACATGCTTTCTACCAAATGCTTGATGACTGTGTTCAAATAATCTACCAAGGATGACAAACATGGAGCAAAAACCATCAAGGACAAACACCTCAGTCAGTGCAATGGAAAAGACATAGGATCAGAAGTTTTGAATTTTGGATACCACGCTGCCAGCAACCAGCTGTGACTTGGGGAAAGTTCTTCAGTCTCTATCTTTTTAGAATGAAGAAGTTGAACAGAACCAAGCTTGTAAGCAACCTGTCCAATGAAATTCCAACGAAACTTAATTCTATTTACATTTTCCCCAAATCTTTACTTCCCTTGCCCGTCTTGCCCCCATAGCTACCTGCAAAGCCCAATCTTCAATCAACACAATTTGTGTGTCACCACCCCCAGGCAGGTGAGAAGCACGGAAGAAAGTGGCATAACTGAGGTTTGTGTTACCCCAGATCCACAGCTAGCAACCTTCACCCCCACCCAACAAAGATCCTCCGTCAGTTTAGAGAAAACTCTCCCAAATGCTGCCTTTGGTCAGTTCTAAGGATTCACTACCACCACACTGGCTGCTTCCTCTTCCTTTCTCAGTGGCTGAAGAATCTCATCCTAGATAATGCTCCACTGATTATCATTTCTGGAGACTATAACTTGCTTCCATTTTACTGGAGGATTTTCTCAGCATAAAATGTGCATATAGTCTATTAAAAATGAAAACCTTCCTGCCCTGGCCGGTTTGGCTCAGCGGTTAGAGCGTTGGCCTGCGGTCCAGAGAGACCAGGGTTCGGTTCCCGCTAGGGGCATGTACCTCAGTTGCAGTTTGTCCCCGACCCTGGTTGGTCGTGCGCGTGGCAGCCACTTGATGTGTCCCTTTCACGTCGATGTTTCTCTCTCTCTCTCTCTCTCCCTCCCACTCTATCTGAACAAAAAATGAAAAAAATGTCCTCAGGTGAGGATAAAAAAAAATAAATTAAAAAAAAAAAAAAATGAAAACCTTCCTTTGCCTGTCCTGATTGTTGTTTCCTTTCCTAAGAATTAAGCTCTTCAAGAGGGTGGTCTGTAATTATCAGGTCCACTTTCTTTCTTTTTTTAACTTATCTTTATTGTTGAATGTATTACAGATGTTCCTCATTTTTCCCCCATTGCCCCCTCCTCCCCATTCCTGCCCCCCTCCTGCTTTTCCCCACACTGTTGTCTGTGTCCATTGGTTATGCATATATACATATAAGTTCTTTGGTTTATTTCTTCCCACCCCCCCAACCCCCCTTCCCTTTGAGGTTTGTCAGTCTAACAACCAATTTGTACTTCTCAATCCCTTTACCTTTTTCACCCCTCCCCCCGCCCCCACCCATCTGGTACCCAACAAAAGTTCTCTGTGTCTATGAGAATGTTTCTGTTCTGCTTGTTCATTTTGTTTGTAGATTCAATTGTTGATAGATATGTATTTATTGCCATTTTGTTTGTTCATATTTTTTTATCTTTTTCTTCAAGAAGACCCTTCAACATTTCATATAATAATGGTTTGGTGGTGATCAACTCCTTTAATTTTTCCTTGTCTGGGAAACTCTTTATATGGCCATCGATTCTAAGTGACAGCTTTGCAGGATAGAGTAATCTTGGTTGTAGGGTCTTGCTTTTCATCACCCTGAATATTTCTTGCCACTCCCTTCTGGCCTGCAAAGTTTCTTTTGAGAAATCAGCTGACAGTCTTATGGGAACTCCCTTGTAGGTAACTAACTGCTTTTCTCTTGTTGCTTTTAAGATTCTCTCTTTGTCTTGAACCTTTTGCATTTTGATGATGATGTGTCTTGGTGTGGGCCTCTGGGGTTCATTTTGTTTGGGACTCTCTGTGCTTCCTGGACTTGTATGTCTGTTTCCTTCACCAACTTAGGGAAGTTTTCTGCCATTATTGTTTCAAATAGGTTTTCGAGTTCTTGTTCTCTCTCTTCTCCTTCTGGCACCCCCAAGATGCGAATGTTGGCACGCTTGAAGTTGTCCCAGAGACTCCTTACACTATCCTCATTTCTTTGGATTCTTTTTTCTTTTTGTTGTTCTGATTGGGTGTTTTTTGCTTCCTTGTATTCCAAATCGATGGTTTGCTTCTTGGATTTACCTACTCTACTATTGAATCTGTGTAAACTATTCTTTATTTCAGTTAGTGCCTCCTTCATTTCTGACTGGTCCCTTTTTATGCTCTTGAGGCCCTCTCTAAGTCCCCTGAGGTTCTCACTAAGTCCATTGAGCATCCTTATAAACAGTGTTTTGAACTCAGCATCTGTTAGGTTGCTTAACTCCATTTCACTTAGTTCTTTTCCTGGAGTTTTGTTCTGTTCTTTCATTTGGGACCTGTTTCTTTGTCTCCTCATTTTGGCTGCCTCCCTGTGTTTGTTTCTATGTATTACTTAGTGAGAGGTATGGGGCTAGCTGAGACCAGATGCTGCTTGTTTGAAAGAATTTAGGAAAAGCTGAAGCAGGATCCAAAACAGACCAATTCTATGGTAAAGCAACTGGCAACAGCTTGGGTGGGCCGAAAGTTGGGTGGGGCGGGGCCTCAGGGAATCACCAGGGCGGGGCCAACAGTTGCTGGAGTCCCAGATATGGTGGCATCTGCCAGCCCAGGGAAGGGCTCACCAAAGGAACAAAGGCCTCTGATAGCACGTCTGTCCAGGAGAAAGCTGCCTCTCCAGCCCTCGCTCCAATGCCAAACAGCTCAGTTCTTCCCCATATGATTCTGGTGCCTTTCAAGCTGCCTCCCCCACGCTGGAGCCTGGAGGGAGCGAGTCCGAGTAAGTCCGTGCACGGGCCCTTTAAGAGCAGCTGCCGGGGGCTCCAGCCGCCTCAGCCTCAGTTCCCGCTGGTTTTTCCAGCCAGAAGTTATGGGGACTTCTCTTCCTGGCACTAGAACCCTGAGCTGGGCTCCTGGTGTGGGAGGGGACCCCTCAGTCCTCAGGGAGGACCTTCCCAGCTGAGGTGTCCTCCTGATTTTTATCCTGCACACGTGGGTGTGGGACCAGCCCGTCCGCCTCCGCCCTCCTACCAGTCTCGATGCGGCTTCTTCTTTAATTTCGTAGTTGTAGGACTTCCATTCAGCTCAATTTCAGGCGGTTTTGAATGATGGTTGTTCTGTAGGTTAGTTGTAACTTTGATGTGGTTGTGGGAGGACGCGACACTGCCTTTACCTACGCCGCCATCTTGACTGGATGTCCCCAGGTCCACTTTCTTATTCCAATTTTCTCCTTTACTCACTTCTACCTGACTTCTGCTCCTGCCATCCCAGTGAACAACCCCCTAAAGTTATCTATCACCTTCCTCATTGCTAAAGCCACAGGACACATTCCAGCCTTCAGGCCTGATAGCATTTGCACTAAATCTCTCTCTCTCTCTCTCTTTCTCTCTCCCTCTCTCTTTCTCTCTCCCTCTCTTTCTCTCTCTCTCCCTCTTCCTCTCCTTCTCTCCCAAAATCCCTTATCTCTACTCCTCCTTCTTAATTTATCCCTTAAATGTTGCTGTTCCCAAGGTAGTGTCTCAGGCTCTTCTTCCTTGCTTGGATTCACTTACCAACTTACTAGTATGTTCAATTTCCGAAACTGAAGTAGTGATCCTGCCCTGTCCCTCTCAACATGGGAGACCAGAGGTCACTTAATCACCAATATAAAAAACCTTAGCCCTACTCTTAAATTCGTAATTTCTCTCACCTTAATTGTAATTGGTCACTGCATCATATCAATTCCATCTCTGTAGTATCATACAGTATTCACTATCAGGCAGACGTGGTCTTGTCATCACCACCAGCCACCTGTGTGCCACCATGAGGAAAACCCTTCGAGGTTCTAGAGCACTGACAGGAAATAGCACAGCTCTTCGCCATGGGCCTCAAAGCCTTTTAAAAACCATCCCTTACATGCCTCCCAGATCTCATCTCCAGCCGTTCTCCTCTGTTGTACTCTATATTTTTGTCAAAACAAATGCCTGTGGTTTCCAAAATGTGCCATGTTGGTACTCTTCCAGAGCCCTTGCGTGTGCTTACTCTTCTGCAGTGTTCTCACTACTCCTCTGCTCCCTCACCAGCTGCCTTATTTCTACACTTGCTTCAAGACTCAATTTTGGTGTCCTCTCCCCCAAAAGTCTTTCTTGGTGCCCCAGTCTAGGTTGGTCTAGTCCAGTATCTGGAATATAACAAAAATTTAAAATGTTTATGAAGGTTTATTGATCTGCTATGATTTTCTCTTTTAACAATTAAATTTACCCTAATTTGAAATGCCTGACTGCTTCCATACCTCAAGTTTATTTGTATTTCACATTTTTTTCTTTGAATCTTTATCTCATCTTCAATATGTCACTGTTAATTCTGTCTTACATAGTTCTTACAAAACACTTTTCAAAGAAAACTGTCAAAGAGAAGCAGGTGAAGGCATAGGGTCAATAGGCAGTTGAAAAATGAAAATTAAATGGAAGTGGGGGCACAGTTTATTATGGAATGTGTAGCCCTTCAGGTAATTTCCCAATGTGATATTACCAGAGCTTCTTCAGTTGTGATTCCTTAAACTTTAAATATTGTAGGAAGTTTAACTAGCTGCTTTGAACATAGGAGTTTTCAAAGAGGTACTATGTTAGTATTACTATGAGTGTGCATTTAAGTGTAAATATGCATATTAGTTAAGATGCTGGCTAAGTTGCTATAATTTAAAAAACAACTTAAAAAATACTGGCTCCAACAAGGTAGATGTTTATTCCTCACGTAAGAGCTGTGCACAGATAGTCCAGGGAGCCTGGGAGGGTCTACTCCAGGGACCCAACTTCCTTCTGTCCTGTTGCTCTGCCATGTTCTAGAACTGCTCTGTCCAGTTTGGAAGCCACTACCCACATGTTCCTATTGAGCTCTCAAAATATGGCTAGTCCAAACTAGGGTGTGCTGCAAATATATAACACATACCAGTTTTCGAAGACTTTGTATAAAAAAAAAAAATTCAAAATATCTTATTAATAACTTCATATTGATTACATGTTGAAATGATCTTTGGATATGTTAGGTTAAATAAGATGTTACTAAATTTAGTTTCATCCATTTTATTTATTTATTTATTTATTTATCCTCACCTGAGGACACTTTTGCATTTATCTTCAGATAGAGCGGAAGGAAGAGAGGGGGGAAGAGAGAGAGAGAAATATCGATGTGAGAGAGACACATCAACTAGTTTCCACCCACACGACCCCAACCAGGGCCGGGGACAAACTGCAACTGAGGTATGTGCCCTTAGTGGGAACCAAACCCGGGACTCTGTGGTCCGCAGGCCAATGCTCTAACCGCTGAGCCAGTCCAGCCAGGACCCATTCTTTTTATTTATTGTTTTGATTAAAAAATTTAATTTACAGATGTAGTTCACATTATTTTCTATTGGACAATGCTGTTTTAGAATGTAGTATATTATCATCTATATGGTAGGAGCTGGCTCACAATACCACATACATGGTCAGGAAAAAAAAGCTGGAATGAAAAATAGTAGAGGGAAGTAATTTTTTTTAAGGAGATGATATGCAATTTGTACACACCCATTCACTTACATTTCATTGGTGAGAATTTAGTCACATGGCCCCAACAAGCTGCACAGAATACAAGGAAATGTAGTATATAGATGGGCAGTCATATGCCATATTGAAAAGAAAGAAGGGAGCATGTATTCTAGGGTAATATACTACCTAGTCTCTGTCACAGGTATGTTTCTAAAATGAGGTATTAGAGTTGACTGTCAGAAGAGGAAGTTGGAAAGTCTTTCCCTGGGAGAGGGGATTGGAAAAATAGACTAGAAACCTAATTCAGAAATCTAATGAAAAATAACCAAACTAAGATATTTGAACATCTGGATTGAGAAAGTAAATCAAGGAAGAAGAGATAAACAATGGTTCAGGGTGAAAAAGGAATTGACCAAGGAAGAAGATACCTTTATGCTTGAGGTAGTACGCAATAGAGGAAGGAAGGAGGGTATATATAGTTAGTTTTCTGCCTGTGTAGCTGGGGCCTAGAAAGTTTGAATATGACTTTGCTCCCAAATGTTGGAGAACTGATATAGTTAATCAATAGTAAACTGAGATCTAAAGAGACTCAAGGCAGAGGATAATAAAGAAGAGAGACTGTAATGGTGCACAATAAGTACATGGGTGAATTTCACAGACATAATGTTGCACAAAAGGATATATACTGCATTATTCTATTTGTATAATGTTCAAAAGGTGGCAAATGTAATCTATGGTTATAGACATCAAATGCTCATTGCTTTGGAGGAGGGTAATACATAAGATGGGCCATGAGGTAGGCTTCTGAGATGCAGGTAATGTTCTATATCTTGATCTGGGTAGTGTTTATATGGGTATGTTGCTTGGTGAAAAATCATTATTGATGTGTATGTACTTTCCTGTATTCATATTATATTTCAATAAAATTGTATAGAAACAATATAGACTTAAATGTGACTCGTGAATCCATAAAAATTCTAGAAGAAAATGCAGGCAACAAAATTTCAGACATCATACGCAGCAGAATTTTCACTGATACAACACTTAAGGCAAGAGAAACAAAGGAAAAAATGAACACATGGGACTACATCAAACTAAAAAGCTTCTGCACAGCAAAAGAAACAACCATCAAAACAGAAAGGGATCCCACTATATGGGAGACCATAATCACCAATGATGCATCAGATAAGGGGTTAATTTCCAAAGTATATAGAGTGCTCATACAACTCAACAAAAGGAAGACAAAGAACCAATTAAAAAATGGGCAGAGGACCTAAATATACACCTCTCCAAACAGGACATACAAATGGCCAAAGGACATATGACAAAATGCTCAATGTCACTAATCATCAGAGAGATGCAAATTAAAACAACTATGAGATATCACTTCACACCTGTCAGAATGGCCGCCATCAACAAATCATCAAACAACAAGTGTTGGCGAGGGTGTGGAGAAAAGGGGACTCTAGTACACTGCTGGTGGGAGTGCAGACTGGTGCAGCACTATGGAAAACACTATGGTGTTACCTCAAAAAGTTAAAAATTGAACTGCCATTTGAGCCAGTGATCCCACTTCTAGGAATATACTCTAAGAAACCTGAAACACCAACCAGAAAGAATATATGTACCCCTATGTTCATAGCAGCACTATTAATAATAGCTAAGATTTGGAAACAGCCCAAGTGTCCATCAGTAGATGAATGGATAGAAAAGCTGTGGTACATATACACAATGGAGTACTATGCAGATGTAAGAAAGAAAGATCTTTTATCCTTTGAGACAACATGGAGGGACCTGGAGAGTATTAGCCTAAGCGAAACAAGCCAAGCAGAGAAAGACAAATATTACATGATCTCACTTATTTGTGGAATATAATGAACATAACAGTCTGAGGAACAGGGTAGACCCAAAGATGTGGATGTAGGGTACAGACTGACAACCCTCAGAAGAGAGGGTGGAGGGGGAGGGAAGAGATAAACCACAGAACTTATATGCATGTATGCATAACTGATGGACATGGACAACAATGCTGAGGATGGGGCAGGGGGGATGGGAAGGAGGGTGTCAGTGGGGGGAAAAGGAGAAACATCTGTAACAAAAACAAATTAATAAAATAAATAAATAAATAAATAAATAAATAAATAAATAAATAAATAAAAAAGAAACAATATAGAGCCTACATTATAGATCAATCATGATTCATTCCATGGGACTGGGGAGAGACTGACACTCCACCCCAAATCAAGGCTCTGTTTATAGGGAAGCAGGAAAGAATGGCTGTTTAGTAGGCAGCAAATTGTGATCAATGAATGCAGTTATTTTCAAAATAACTTAGCTTCATATTCATTGACCTGGATGAATATCCACCATAAATTTTGAAATAAGAAAGGTTCTATGCTAAGTAATATTCTCATTCTATTAAAAATGCCCTTCCCATATATGGAGAAAGGTGTGGCTATTAATTCTGGGTCCCTAGCAATTCTACTTCTGGATATTTATCCAAAGAAAATTGAAACACTAATTCAGAAAGCTATATGAGGAGGGGGTGGGAAGAGATTAACCAAAGAACTTATATGCATATATGCATTGCCCATTGTCACCAACAACAGTGGGGTGAAGGCCTGAGGTGGGGCAGGAACTGGGTGGAGAGGGGCAATGGGGGAAAGGAGGGGACGTCTGTAATACTCTCAACAATAAAGATAAAAAAAGAAGATATATGCACCCCTATGTTCATTGCAGTATTATTTACAATAGCTAAGATGTGGAAGCAACCCAGATGTCCATAAATGAACTGATGAAGAAGATATATACAATGGAATATTACCAATAAAAAGGAATGAAATCTTGCCATTTGTGGCAACGTGGGTGGACCTAGAGGGTATTATGCTAAGTGAAATGTCACACAGAGAAGGTAAGTAGCATATGGTTTATCTTACATGTGGAAGCTAAAACAGACAAACAAAAATAGAAACAGAGACCAAAGGGATAGTTTCCAAAAGGGAGGAGGCTGGGTGAAAGAGGTGAAGGAGAACATAGTAATATTGTCATAAGTTTGCACGGTGACAGATGAGTACTAAAATCAGTTGGGCGATCATGTTGTAATGTATAAAAATATTGAATCATTATATTATACAACTGAAACTAATATAGCCAATAAAATATTTTTTACCAAGTAAACTTAAATTTAAGAAAATACTGGATTGCTGAGGGCAGGTGAGTGGGAAAAATGGGGGGCAGAACTTACTAGGGTTTCCTTGTTTTTGCATTGTTTCACTGACTATAGGAGGCATGTGTACTTTTGTATTTAAAAATATATTTTTTTCATTGATTTTTAGAGAGAGAGGAAAGGAGAGAGAAAGAGAGAAATCAACATGAGAGCAGAACATCGATCGATCGGCTGCCTCCTGCATTCCCCATACCAGGGACCGAGTCTACAATCCAGGCATGTGTCCTGACCGGGAATCCAACCAGCAACCTTTTGGTGCAGGGGACGACGCCCAACCAACTGAGCCACCCTGGCCAGGGCATACCTTTGTCTTTTTTGAAGCAGAATATACCAGGATGATTAAAACTAAAAATTCATCAATCTAGTAAATTAGAAACTAAGGTACCAGGAATTTCGTAAAGCAGAATGAGGATGAGACTAGAGTAGTAGACCTGAAGGCCAGATGGCAACGTTTTCTCTTCTGCTCCTGGTATCTCATTAGGAGAAGCACTGCTTTACCTGATTGCCCCTATATAAGGTGCAGAAACAGATGGCATGGCTCTTTCTAAGTGCTTTTGTTCCTCAGGACCAGTTCTTGAGTCAAGTTTGAAAACTGTTAGCGTACAGCCTCTTGGGAGGCAGAATGCTCAGCAGGGTTCAATTTCTTTCTGTGACTTGGGTATTAAAATCTGTGGAGAAGGGGAAAGTGGGAAAAAGTCAATTTTGTCTGGCAACACCCACCTGCCAGAGGCTTTTGTTGAATGGTGGAGAAAAGGCACCGCCATCGGAACAAAATGAGTGTCTCTCAGCCATCTGGTTCACAGATCTGAGGATCAGGAGCAGCCACATGATCCTTCACAAGGAAGATTTTTCACTGGCTATTTGTCATTAGCACTCCATCTAATAAATGGTAATTAACATTGACACTACAGTGTCAAGTTCACCTGTGGGACTTTTCTTCCCTTTTGAGGTGGCCTTAACTTTGTCTTAGGTATGAAACAAATAGCAATAAAAAAGAGAAATTGTTGTGTTATTTATTTAATACTGAATTACTCATTTCTGCATTCCTTCTTGACTGAATTTTATGTTAAGCAATTCATAAAACAGCTATGAAAATACAATTAAGATGTCATTTCAAACTGTTCTGTATTTCCTTAGAATTTTTTTTTTTAAGAAATGCTACCAGAAATATTGGCTTTCGCTTCCTCAAATTACAGTTAAGCCCTTTTTCAAGTGTAAGTAATACTGATATGAACGCAATTAAGTTTGGGGTTACTGTTTAACTGAGGGTCAAAAATAGATTATATATTTATTGTATGTTGCAACAAAAATAACCACAAGAAGAAAAACAATAAAAATAAGAGCATTAATAAAATGTGGTAGATGGAGGAGAGCCTTAGAGCTAGTCAAAAACAAGCCATCCCCTCACTGCCTAGCTGTCAGTCATCTAGATGCCCTGTAACATGTTTAGCTCTCTCCTAATACTGGCCACTGAGGTTGTTCCCAACATTTTCTTCTTTTGAACAATGCACACACAAAAATCATACATATATAATTTTGCATATATGTGACTATATCTATAGCATTACCAAAAGTGGACGTTTTTACTTTTTGTTTTGGTATAATAGGTTTTTTTCTAGATTAACAAAGTACATACTATTTTTAAAAATATGTAAGGTGAAAAGGAGCAGAAAATAGTTCATTACCCAGATGCAACCACTGTTTTAGTTTCTTTCTTTCCAATTTTGTTTTTTTTTTTTTCCTTCTGTAGGCTTTGGAGTCAATAGTCCAAACCTTTGCTCTATTGATAACTAGCCATGTGACCTTAGATAAATTATCTATTATCTCTGACCCTTAGTCTCTTCACCTATAAGATGTGGAGCATCTACTTATAATTGTTATAAGTGGGTTGGAACATAGTAAAGTATAGATAGTAATCATCTGGTTTACAAACACAGGTTTATTAAATATAATTATATTCTATAAGATTTACATTTTTTTGGTACTGTGTTTTATAAGTTTTGACAGATATATACAGTCATGGAACCACAAATGTGATCAAGATATAGAGAACTTCTGGCACCAGGCAATACCTAATCTAATTTCTGTCTCTAGGGATTTGTCTATTCTGGACTTTTCATATAAATGGAACCATAGAATATGTGGTCTTTTGTGATGCTTGTTTCACTTAGCATAATGTTTTCAAGGTTCATCCATATTGTAACATGTACCTGTTTATTGCTGAACAATAAACTCCTTTGTATAAATATACCATATTTTGTCTATCCATCATTTGATGGATATTTGGATTGTCTCCACATTTTGGCTGTTATGAATAATGCTTCTATGATCATTCATGTACACGTTTTCTGTGGGGATGTATGATTTCAGTGCTCTTGAGTACAGCCAGGAGTAAAATTGCTGGGCCATATGGTAATCCTATGTTTATCATTTCAAGGAACTGCCACACTGTTTTTTAAGGCTGCTGAACCATTCACATTTCCACCAGCAATGTATGAGGGTTTCTTTCACTGTCCATTCCATATTTCCTTTGTCTTCAGCAAACACCTCAGCTGGTTGTGGCTTTTTGCCTGGTTGGGTGAACCAAGCCTTCATTCCTGAAGGGTCTCACCATTAGTAGTCCTGATTGTATTGGGTTGCTGTATGCAGAGAAGCACCTATGCCAGTAAGAACATAATGCTGCCCTTTCCATGATTACCCCTTGGAATGGTGCCATATTTGGGGATCAGTCTTGGTTTCTGCAGCTGCAGACTAGGCACTCAGCAGTGGTTATAGCCAAGTTGGCCTTGGGAAAGGAAGTCCATTTTGCTGGCACTGTGTATACACTTCATCCCTGGCGCCATGGCCACTTATTCATGAGCCATTGGTGGGTAACAGGAGTGTCCGAGGAAAGAAACTGATGGTATCTACAGAATGGGTCATCCTGTCCACTTGATTTTTAAAGTCCTCTTCTGCTGAGGTCACCCTTCATTAAACATTCACATGGAAAACAAGTATCTTCACATTTTTTCACTCATTCAGAGATGTCTACCTCTGTCTTAAACCTCCTTGTCACCAATTTTTTTTAAATCATGTTTTTCCATCTCTGATCATTCAGCCAAACAATTGGCCACAGTCCATGAATACATAATATTCAGTACAGAATATGCAGTTGTATATCTGGTCATTTCTCCTTTTAAGCAAAATTAAGAATCTGGTGCACTGCTCAAAGTTCTGCCTACTGAGAGGACTTCCCTTCACCATTGTCCTTTAAGGGTGTCCTAAAAAGGGGTTGCAGTATTGCAGATGTCCTCTTTTGGGTGGTTTCTGCATATTGTGTAGAACCATCTATAAACCAGGCCCAAGTTTTCCCTTCCTCTGTCAACTGATTGTAGGGAACTCCTCATGAGGCCATAGTTACAGGCTGGGAGGGAGAAAGTCGTGTAGCAGGAGTGGAGAACATTTAGGCCACTGCTTCAGGTAACTTACTTCTGCCTTCAGGGCCTGCTTGAGACCAATCTTGTATCTACCACTTATGCTTGATGTAGGGTGCTGCTGTTCACACTCAACTTCATGGCTTGGTGGATCAGAGAACACCCAGTTCATGATGGGTAGCACAGTTTGCACAATAACTTGGTGGCCCATGGTTCAGCCTTAACTAAGGCCCAGCAGCAAGCCAAAAGTTGTTTTTCAAAATGAGAGTAGTTCTCTGCCAAGAATGCCAGGGCTTTGCTACAAAACCCTGAGTCTGCTCTGTGATTCACCTACAGGGGACTGCTGAAGGCTCTAAACAGCATCTCTATCTGCTACGGACACTACAAGCACCAATGGATCTGCTGGATCACATGGACCAAGTGGCAGAGAAGCTTGCACAGCAGCCCGGACCTGTTGCAGAGCCTTCTCTTGTTCTGGGTCCCACTCAAAACCAGCATTTTCAGGCTACTTGGTAAATGAGCCAGAGAATCATATTTAAATGAGGAATATGTTGCCTCTAAAATCCAAAGAGGCCCACTAGGGATTGTGCCTTCTTTTTGCTGTAGGAGGGGACAGATACAACAACTTATCTTTTATCTCAGAAAGGATATGTTGACATGCCCCACATCAGTGGACCTTCAGACATTTCAATGAGGTAGAAAGCTCCTGAATTTTTGTTAGATTTATTTCCCAACCTCTAACAAACAAATGTCTTATCAATAAGTCTAGAGTACGTTGCTACTTATTGCTCACCAATTCCAGCCGTATAATGTCATCAAAGTAATAGAGCACTACTATGTATTTTAAAAGGAGAAGGCAATCAAGATCCCTGCAAACTAAATTATGTTGACATACCCTGAGGTAAGACAATTAAGGTGTATATCTGGTCTTGCCAGCTGAAATAAAATTTCTTTGATGGTATTTATGAAAGGTATGGAGAAAAAATATTTGTCAGATAAACAGCTGAATACCAGGTACTAGGGGATGTGTTAATTTGCTCAAACAATGAAATCACAACTGGTATAGCAGCTGTAATTGGAGTCATCACCTGGTTAAGCTTATAATAATCCATTGTTATTCTCTCAGATCCATTTGTTTCTTGCACAAGCCAAATAGTAAGTTGAATGGAGATGTGGTAGGAATTACCATACCTGCACCCTTCAAGCCCTTGATCGTGGCACTAGACTCTGCAACCTTTCCAGGAATGTTCATTTTGGCTTACTATTTTCCTAGGTAGAGGTAGTACTAGAGGCTTCCAGTTGGCCTTTCCCACCATAAGAGCCCTTACTTCACAGTTCAGGGAAACAACATGGGGATTCTTCAAGTTGCTGAGAATGTCTACTACAATTACGCATTCTGGAACTAGGGAAATAACCATAGGAAGGTGCACTTGGTGTGTCTTACATTTTATTTATCCATTAATTTGTTAAGCAGGCTATTGTAAACAGTGCTGCAATGAACATGAGTGTGTTTATATCCCTTCAAGATAGTGATTTTATTTCTTTCCGATATATAACCAGAAGTCACTGTAATATCTGACCTACAGAGAAGGGAAAAGAAGACTCATCAGAATTTAGGGGGGTTCAACATCCCAAACTTCATCAGCATTATTCCATATGTCTCCACTCCAATCTTCAGGAATCCATTCCTTCCTGATTAATGCCCTTACTTCAACAGCAGACACTCTGCAAGTGAGGGAATTCAGCTGTTGTAATTCAGTCACTCACAGGATAAGACACTGGATTTGCTTTTCAGCAATTTCAGCTCTGCAGCGACAGGAGATAAGGGTTTCTTTCAGGGCAGGGACTTTCAGGTGGATTCGACTGGGAATTCAACTCCCTGATCTCATCCTTTCTTTTCCTCACTTTGTCCAGAGCAATTGGAGCAATCAGTCAATCTCATTATAATTGTTAGTTTGACCAAAATGTTTTAGGGTATCAAATACATGGTCAACCATAATCAGGAGTATTCAATAGTGATATTTTGTATATTTCTATTACCATATCATGCATGGGCTATCAGTGATCTCTTTTTTCAAATTTTTTATTTATTGATTGATTTTTATAGAGAGAGAGGAAGAGAGAAAGAAAGAGAAATATTGATTTGTCGTTCCATTTATTTATGCATTCATTGGTTGATTCTTGTATGTGCCCTGATCAGAGATCAAACCTGCAATCTTGGCCTCTCAGGATAATGCTCTAATCAACTGAGCTACCTGGCCAGGACCTTATCTGTGATCTCTTTACTACCGGAAATAGATTCATTAGTGACTTGAAATCTAATCAGATTAGAGAACCAGTTTCAGAAACTCCAGAACAAATTCTGAAAACTGTTCAGAAGAAAACCAGTAATTTTCTTTCAGATTTTTACCCAGAAGCCACTGCAATTTATATTATATATATATAAAGAGAGGGAGAGAGTCAGAGACATAGAGAGACAGAGACAGATACAGAGAGCAGACATGTATAAAAAAAAATCACCAATATCCTGACTACTAGCATCACAGATAACTTTTGCATGTTTTTGAAACACACACACACACACACACACACACAAACACGCACACAGTAGGTATGCTTTTATGTCTAGATTTTTCCACTCAATGTAATGTTTCTGAGATTTAACCATGTTATTAATTACAATAGTTCTTTCATCTCATTGCTGTTTTAGTTTATCATTATGTAAATATACCATAATTTATCCATTCTGTTAATGGTCAATAAAATTTTAAATTGAAGAAATTATAATAATATTGCTATGTATGATCTTTTAAATATACTGTATAGCCCTGCTGGTTTGACTCAGCGGTTAGAGCATCAGCCGGTGGACCAATGAGTTGCGGGTTTGATTCTGGTCAAAGGCATGTACCTCAGTTGCGTTTCCTCCCGACCCTGGTTGGGGTCGTGCAGGAGGCAGGCAACCAGTCCATGTGTCTCTCTCACATTGATGTTTCTCTCTCTCTCCCTCTCTCCTTCCCTTCCACTCTGTCTGAAGGTAAATGGAAAAATATCCTCATGTGAGGATAAAAAAAAATAATAATAAATATACTGTATGGTCTGTCTGACAGACAGTAGTGCAGGGGTGGGGGTGCAGCAGGAGTGGGGTGGAGGGGGTCAAGGGGGTAAAAGGGGGGACATCTATAATACTTTGAACAATAAAAATAAATTAAAAAATATACTGTACATATTTTTGCATTTCTACATATATAGATTTCTGTGCAGTACATACCTAGTAGCAAATTAGCCAGACACGATGAATGTAAATTTCTGAATTTCATGAACACTGCTAACAGATTACCACTTTACACTACTTCTAATAGTTAATGAGAGTTTTATTTACTTCATATTATTGCTAAGACTTTCTTTTGTTTTCCACTCTTAATTTTTAAAAAATTAGCCCTTCCAATATATGCATGTGTAAAGGTATAGTATTTTGTAGTTTTAAATTGTGTTTTTCTTTTTAATAGTGGTGTTCAACATTTTCATGATTCTGTTGGCTATTTAGGTAGCTAGCTTCTCGTGGGGTGCCTGTTCAAGTATCCTTCTCCATTTTTCTTTAAGGCTGTCATTTTTATTATTGATTTGTGAGAGTGTATATATATATATATATATATATATATATTTTTTAAACTCATACGCATTATTACACACACTTATATTTCTGTTTTCTGGTTTGTTTTTAAACTCACAAAGGTGTATTTTGATGAATAAACTTTCTTAATTTCAATGCAGTCCCATTTATCTAACTTTTCCTTTATAAGTTTTTTGTCCCATTGAAGAAGAGTTTCACTATGTCATATTATAAATTTTATTATATTTTCCTTTAGATCTACAAATCATCTTGAATTGATTTTTGTGTATAGTGTGGTATAGGGGGTCAAGATTCATTTTGTATATTTGGATATCCAATTATCCCAACACCTTTTACAGAACAGGTCATTCTTCCCACACTGCTCATCTGTGTAACCTTTTTTGTAAGTCACTCATCTGTATAAACGTAGGGCTGATGTAGATTCTCTGCTCTGTTCTGGTATACTTCGCTCTCCTTGCAGAAAAACAACACTCAATTCCTGTAGCTTTGTAATAAATCTTGTTATCCACTAGAGTAAGTCCTCCTGTTTTTTGTTTCTTATTCAACATTTTCTGCAATATTCTTGGTCCTTTACATTTCCAAATAACATATAGAATTAGCCTACAAATTTTTATACAAAAGCAACAAACAAACAAAACATAAACAGACTCCTAGATACAGAGAGCAGACTGACAGCTGTCAGAGGGAAGGGGAGGTAGGGGTTGGGTGAAAAAAACAAACACCACCAACAAAAAAAACCTCATAGACACAGACAACCAAGTATGGTAATTACTAGAGAACATGGGGTTAGGGGGAGGTACAAGAGGGTAAATGAGGGATACATAGTGATGGAAGGAGACTTGCTTTGGGTGGTGAGCACACATTACAACATACAGATGATGAATTAGAGAATTATACACCTATAAAACCTATGTAATTTTATTAACCGATGCTACTCCAAAAAATCAATAAAATATTTTTAAAAGCATATTTTTTAGTTTGTTAATCCTCACCTAAGGATATTTTTTCCATTAATTTTTAGAGAGAGTGGAAGGGAGGGAGGGAGAGAGAGAGAGAAAAACATCGACGTGAGAGAGGCACAGAACCCTGACTGGGCTGCAGATTGAATCTGCAATCCCCAGGTACATGACCTTGACTGGGAATTGAACCCATGATGCTCTAACCACTAAGAAACACTGGCCAGGACTAAAAAACATGTTTTATTTTGATTCTATTAAATCTACAGATAAATTTGGGGAGAATTGATGTTCTTAACTTTAATCCATTAATGTAAATTCTAAGTCAAATCTATTAATGCAAGTCTTTAATATGTTACATCTTTCCATTTATTTAGGCCTCAATCACATTATTTTTAGTTTTTGGTTAAATGGTTTGCACATTTTTCATTTGACTTATAAAAATCTGATAAATTTAATGCTATTTGGAATTGTCATTTAAAATTATATTTGTCTATTGTAGATATGAAGGAATACATTTTATCTGATGATTTTGTTAAATTCTAATAGTTTATCTGTGTATTATTTTGGATTTTCCATATGCATAATTATGTCATCAGAAAATAACACTTTCATTTTCATTCTAAGTACTATACCTTTTCTTTATTTCATTCATTTGTTTGTTTGCTTGTTTATTGCCTTACTGTGCTGGCTAGGACACATTACAATGTTAAGTTGATTGGTAAGAGTAGTGAGATTGGGAACCCTGACAAGGCTCCCAATCTCAGAGGGAAAGTTTTATTTTACCATGAAGTATGATGTTTACTATAGGGTTTTGGTACTCTTTATTAGATTAATGAAGTTCTTGTCTATTACTAATTTGCAAATATATTAACCTCGAATGTTGAGTTTTATCAGATGCATTATTCTGTATCTTTCCTATGACCACATATTTTTCCTTTATTATAATATTGAAATGAATTGTATCATCACTTCTCAAATGCTAGAACAACCTGTGTCCTTGGCATAAACTCAACTTGTTTGTGATGAAGTAACATTTTTATATAACTTGAATTTTATTTACTAATTTTTCTGTTTAGAATTTTACATCTGTGTTTGTGAGATATATTGTTTTTAATATTATTTTTAAATTACAGTTGACATTCAATTTTCTATTAGTCTCAGATGTACAGCATAGTGGTTAGACAATTATATACTTTGTAAAGTGTTACCATGATATTTCCAGTACTCACCTGGCACCATACATAGTTATCACAATATTATTAGCTATATTCCCTATGCTGAACTTTACATCCCTATGACTGTTTGTAACTACCAATTTGTACTTCTTAATCCCTTTAACTTTTTCACCCAGCCCCTCAACCTCCTCCCACCTGGAAACCATCAGTTTTTTCTCTGTATCTATGAGGTTGTTTCTGTTTTGATGGTACATTTATTTTACTTTTTAGATTCTACACATAAATAAAGTCATGTGGTATTTGTTTTTCTCTGTCTGACTTATTTCATTTAGCATAATACTCTCTAGGTCCATCCATGTTGTTGAAATGGTAAGATTTAATTTTTTTATGGCCGAGCAATATTCCATTGTATATATGTACTACCTCTTTTTTATGCAATTGTCTATTGATGGACACATAGGTTGTTTCTACACTTTGGCTATTGCATATGAAATGTCATTCTTTGTCTCTTGTTATAGCCTTTGTTTTAAAGTCTATTTTGTCTGGTATAAGTACTGCTACCTCAGCTATTTTTTTCATTTCTGTTTGCATGAAATATCTTTTTCCATTCTTATACTTTCAGTCAGTATGTGTTTTACGATCTTAAGTGGGTCTTGTTTTCTTATCCATTCAGCCAACCTATGTCTTTTGATTAATGCATTTAATCCATTTACATTTAAAGTAATTATTATTATTTTAATTCTCACCCGAGGATATATTTTTATTGATTTTGTTAAAGAGAGGAGGGGAAAAACAGAGAGAGAAGCATCGATGTTAGAGAAGAACATCAATCTGTT
This sequence comes from Tadarida brasiliensis, assembly GCA_030848825.1. NCBI lineage: Eukaryota > Metazoa > Chordata > Mammalia > Chiroptera > Molossidae > Tadarida > Tadarida brasiliensis. Next base: position 64,776,767 of record CM061261.1, on the reverse strand, counting down.
GCTTCCCATATGTGTTCTGACTGGGAACTGAACCCACAACTGTACCCTGACTAGTAATTGAATCCGCAAACTTTTGGCATATGAGATGATGCTCCAACCAAATAAGCACCTGGCTAGGGCTAAAGTAATTATTGATAGGTATGTAGCTATTGCCATTTTATTATTCATATTTTTTATCTTTTTCTTAAATAAGTCTCTTTAAGATTTCTTGTAATACTGGTTTGGTGGTGATAAACTGCTTTAGCTTTTTCTTGTCTGGGAAGCTCTTTATCTCTCCTTGATTTTAAATGATAGCATTGCTGGGCAGAGTAATCTTGGTTATAGATCCTTGCTTTTAATCTCTGAATATTTTGCGCCAATCCCTCCTGGCCTGCACAATTTCTATCGAGAAACAGTCTTATCTGAGCTCCCTTGTATGCAAGTAGCTACTTTTCTCTTGCAACTTTTAAGATTCTCTCTTTGTCTTCAACCTTTGGTATTTTGATTATGATGTGTTTTCGTGTAGGCCTCTCTGGGTTCATTTTGTTTGGGATTCTCTGCACTTCTTTGACTTGTATGTCTATTTCCTTCACCAGGTTAGGGACATTTTCAGTCATTATTTTTTCAAATAGGTTTTCAATTTCTTGCTCTCTCTCTCTTCTCTTTCTGGTATCCCTATGATGTGACTGTTGTTATGCTTGATGTTGTCCCATGGGTCTCTTAAACTATCCTCATTTTTTAAATTTGTTTTTTCTTTTTGCTTCCAATTGTGTTTTATTCACTACCTTGTCTTCCAAATCACTGATTTGATTCTCTGCTTCATCTAATATGCTGTTGATTCCATCTAATGTATTCTTCATTTTAGTTATCGTATTCTTCATTTCTGACTGGTTCTTTTTAATAGTTTTTATCTCTTTGTGTACATTCTCATTAGTTCATTTATTCTTCCCTTATGTTCATTGAGCATCATTATAACCAGTGTTTTGAATTCTGTATCTGGCAGATTGCCTGACTCCATTTTGTTTCATTCTTTTGCTGAAGTTTTGTTCTGTTCTTTCATTTGGGACATGTTTCTTTGTTTCCTCAGTTTGGCTGCCACCCTGTCTTTATGTCTGTATATTAGGTAGATCTGCTATGCCTCCCAGTCTTGGCAGGGGGGCCTTACATAGTAGATATCCTATGGGACCCACTGGTGCAGACTCGCTGGTCATCTGAACCAGGTGTTCCAGGGGTGTCCCTTGTGTGAATGGTGTGTGCCCTACTATTGTAGTTGAGCCTTGATTGCTGTTGGCACGTCTGTTGGTGGGATTGACCCTCAGGCTGACTGGCTGTGAGGACTGGTCATAAATACAGTGGACAAGCTATTGTGCAGGGGCTGACCCCATGAAGCGAGATTCACTTTAGCTAGGTTCTGGTGCATGCTGAGTTCTCTCATTGGTTATGTCTTTTGTGGAGCTAATTGGGTGGTGCTCTGGTGTGGCTGAAGTCGGTCACAGGGTTTGGGGGCCTGTTGGGAGGGCTCCAGTGCAGACCCAGGTCTGTTGCTACCTATGCCTGGCCTGGGGCTACCTGGTAGAAGCTAAAATTGATCTGTGGTTGGTAGCTGCCTATGCTGGAATTGGAGGCACCTGGGAGAGAATATGCTGAAAACCAAGGCCAGCTGCCACTAGTGCCAGAGTAGGGCCACTTAACAAAAGATACAGGGCACTATGAGGCCATTCATTGCTTTTTAGGAGTCTGTAGACCTTTGAGAGATTTAGGAAAGTCCACAGCATGAGCTGAAGTTTGCAGCTTGTGAGAAACAGCTGCTGAAAGAGGGGTGAACTGCTTTGTAGTTTGGGTAGGGCAGGATCTCAGGGAATCACCAGTGTGAGGTGAGCAGTGTTAGCTAAGTTGATGAATAATCAGATATGGCACCCCTCTGCCTGCCAGCTGTGTGAAGAGGGAAGGGCTCAGTAAAGGAACAATGGCTTCTGCCAGCATTTCTCTCTGGGAGAGAGGTGCCCCTCAGTTCCTCACCCTGAAGCAAGACAATTCAGTTTCTCCCTGTAAGTCCCTGGTGCTTTTTGAGCTGCTGTTCCTTTGCTTGAGCTTAGGGTGAGTGTTTGTGAGTGCATGAGTCTGTGTGCTAGCCCTCTAGGATGATGCCTGGGTCTAGGGTAGCCCTTGGTCCCTCCTGGATAGAATCCCGGCTGATTAAAACAGCTAGAGATGTATCCACTGGCCAAGTAGTTCAGATAGTTAGAGCATCATCCTGATACTCCAAGGTTGTAGGTTCAATTCCTATTTAGGGTACATACAACAATCAACCAATGAATGCCAATGAGTGTATAAATATGTGGAACAACAAATCAATGTTTCTCTCTCTCTCTCTCTCTAAAATCAATAAATTTAAAAAAATAAAAAATAAATAAACAGCTAGATGTTGTGAGGACTCCTCTTCCCAGCACAGGTGCTCCTGCCTGAGGAGCCTGTTGTGGAACTGGGACCTCTGTAGCTGAAATATCCCTCCGAATTCTTTTTTTTCCTTTTTAATCCTCACCCAAGGATATTTTTCCATTAATTTTCAGATAGAGTGAAGGAGAGGGGGAGGGAGAGAGAGAGAGAAAGAAACATCGATGTGAGAGAGACACTACCCCAACCAGGGCCAGGAATTGAATTGCAACCAAGGTACGTGCCCTTGACTGGAATTGAACCCGTGACTCTTTGGTCCACGGGCGATGCCCTAACTGCTGAGCTAAACTGGCCAGGGCTCCCTCCCAATTCTTAATCATCAGATGTGGGTGTGAGAGCAGTCCATTTCACATGTTTCACCCCTTTTACTGGTCTTGACATTGCTTCTTCTGTATATCCTTAGTTATACGAGTTCTGTTCAGCTGGGCTTTAGGTGATGTTCAAGGTTTTTTTTTTTTATAATCTAGTTATGATTTTGATGGGTCATGGGAGAAGATGAGCACAGCATTACCTACTCCGCCATCTTGACCAGAGGTCCTATAAGAGATGTTGACTGTACACATTCTTTAATTTTATTTAAACTTTCCCAGAACAATAATTTCATGATTCTTCCCAACAAGATGTTATTTGTACAAATGAAAATGTTCTCATTTGCTGTAAACTGAACTGCGTCCCTTTCAAAATACATATGTTAAAAGGCTAAGCCCCAGTGTGACTATATTTGGAAACAGAGTCTTTCAGGGGTAATTAAGAATGAATGAAGGCAGCCCGGCCAATGTGGCTCAGTGGTTGAGTGTTGGCCCATGCACCAAGAGGTCACCGGTTTGATTCCTGGTCAGGGTACATGCCCAGGTTGTGGGCCCAATCCCCAGTGGGAAGAGTACAGGAGGCGGCTGGTCGACATTCTCTCTCATCGATATTTCTCTCTGTCCCTACCTCTCTCTCTCTAAAATCAATAAAGAAAAAAAAAAAGAATAAATGAAGGCATAAGAGTGGAGTTCTAATTTGAAAGGACTTGTGGCCTTATAAGAAGAAGAAGAGATGCCCCCCCCTTCCCTCTCTCTCTCCTCAAGCATGCACTGAGGAAAGGCCATGTGAGGACATAGTGAAAGGTGACCATCTACAAACCAGGAAGAGAACTCTCAGCAGAAAGTGAATTATCTGGTACCTTGATAATAAACATGTAACCTTCAGAACTGGGAGAAAATAAATATTTGTTGTTTAAGCCACCCAGCTGTGGTATTTTGTTATAGTAATCAGAGTATGCTATAGTACATATATCCTAAAAGGAGATAAAATTCCACCAGTTACATATCCATTGCTCAGAGTTGTTAATTACTTTCCTAGTTTTTTTTTTTTTTACAAACCCACCTTAATATTCTATAATACAAAGGCAAAATATAAAGTTAACAACCATGAAAATTCTTTATACCAAGTAATACAGAAAAAGATGATAACAATATATTTAAAATATGCAAATTCATATATAACAAGCGAGGAAAAAATATGCCTAGTTGTTACAATCTTCATTTGTACTATTGGTTTCAAGGCTGTAATATTTAATAGATACCTATAACTTTGTTTTTCCACATTTACTCTCCTGGTTCTTGGGCTCTCAGCCAGACCTAAGCCAGTTGGGAATCTTTACTTGATGGAGTAAGCTTCAATATCATTTTTGAAGAGCCTGAGCTCTTTATGGTTCTGTTTGTCTGAGTTACAGTACTTTTCTATTAAATTTTATTAAATGGACAGAGAAGTAAGAAGAGGTGCTCCCCCAAAACCTTCTCACTTCAAGATATTATTCTGATGACATTTCATAGTAGAAACCAACTTTTTACTTTCTTTGTAATCAGACTCAATTTACCCAACTAGTCTTTGTTATTTCAAGGATATGAGGATGTGAAATGGACAGATGGCAATATCTACTTCTAATCCAATATATCCTTTATTGTGTCTCCTGGTAGAAGCATTCATCTCTCAGAAAGTAAAACCTTTAAACCAGCAGAAGCCAAATATGTAGGAATTAGAAGTAATTCTGGAAGTGGGTTTTTAAGTTTAATAGTGAGAGGAGCCACTGCCATACTCATCTCTTCTTTTCCAGATCCATATATTATGGCAATTAGAAAAATGGCATCATGTACCGGGTGCTGCCTCAAAGCATATTCTGTATGATAATGTCCAATCTCATGGAATGTTATCCTTTCACTGCAGCATACTGAGTCTTTAGGGAGTGGTCCAACAGCTCTCTTGGGCCAGATGTTTCTCAGTAATAGTGTACATGGTAAGGCCAGTGAATTTCATTATTGGGCTTCTCTTGCTGTAAATTGCTTTTCCTGATTAGAAGCAATGCTGTGTAGGATACTTTGATAATGAATAGGGTATTTATTCTTTCCATCAGAAATATTTTGAGCTAAAAATTTTGTGGGCAGTGAGGTAAGTCAGTAAAGAATAGAGAGAGTGACTGCTACTTCATATGCAAGGACAGCAACACAAGACTCCAAGGAACATAAAAAATCTAGGTACTGTAACATCACTGAAAGACCATGATAACTTTCCAGTAAACAACCCCAAAGACAGAGAGATCTGTGATTTACCTAATAAAGAATTCAAATTATCGGTATTAAGGAAGCTCAATGAGTTACAAGGAAAGACAAAAAGACAATTCAATGAAATTAAGAAGGCAATACACAAAGAAAATAAAAGTTTAACAAAGAGGCCTTGGCTGGGTAGCTCAGTTGGTTAGAGCATCATCCAATATGCCAAGGTTTGATCCCCAGTCAGGGCACATATAAGAATAAACCAATGAATGCATAAATGGATGGAACAACAAATCAATGTTTCTCTCTCTTTTTCTCTCTCCCTTTATCTCTCTCTAAAAGTCAATTTGAAAGTTTAACAAAGAGATAAAAATAATAAAAAACAACCAAACAGGAATTCTGAAACTGAAGAACACAATAAATGAAATAAAAAAAAAAATGCAATAGAGAGCATCAATATCAAAGTAGATCAAGCAGAAGAATCTGCAAAGTTGAAAGCAGGACCTTTGAAATTATCCAGTCAAAGAAAAATAGATTTAAAAGAGTGAAGAAAATCCTATGTGAACTATTAGATACCATCACAAGAAGCAATCTGCAAATCATTGGAGTCTCAGAAAGAGAAGCGAGGGAGAGTGGGGAGAAAGCTTATTCAAAATATTAATGGCTGAAAATTTCCAAAATCTAGGAAGAGATTTTGGCCACCCCAGTTCATGAAGCTCATAGATTCCCAAATAATTAAATTAAAAAAGATCTTCTGCAAGTTACATTACAATAAAACTGTCAAAAATCAAAACAAAGAGAGATTCTTTAAAGCAGCAAGAAAAAAGAAGCGGGTCACAAGGGAAACCCTATAAGGCTATCAGCACAAACCTTACAGGCCAGGAGAGAGTGGACTAATGTATTCAAAGTGTTGAGAAAACATTTCCAACCAAGAATACTTCATCCAGCAAATTTGTCTTTCACAAACAAAGGAGAGAAAAGACCTTCTCAGACAAACAAAAGCTAAGGGAGCTCATCACCACTAGATTTACCTTACAAGAAATGCTGAAAGGAACTGTACAAAAGAAATAAAATGATGCAAATTAGAAACATAAAAACATGGATATACTGTATACCATATACTGGTAAAGCTAAGTGTATGGTCAAGTTTAGAATACGTTAATAGTGTAATATGGTGGTATGTTAACCACTTAGCTCTAGTAAAAAGGTTAAAGTACAGAAATAACTATAGCTACAATAATTTGGTAATAAATGTACAATATAAAAAAAGGTAAACTGTCACATCAAAAACATAAAATATGGGGTGGGGTAGAGTAAAATGGTACAATTTTTGTATGTTATTAAAGTTAAGTTGTTATCAACATGAAATAGACTGTTATACCTATAACATGTTTTATGTAAGCTTCATGGTACTGATAAAACAAAAACCTACAACAAATACATAAAAGATAAAGAAAAATTAATCAAAGCACACCAATATGGAAAATCATCTATTTGCAAAGGAAGATAATGAAAAAAGAAGAAAGGAACAAGAGAACTATAAAGCACCCAGAAAACAAGATGGCATTAGTAAGTTCTTGCCTGTCAATGATAACTCTAAATGAAAATACATTAAACTTTCCAATCAAAAGGCATAGAGTAACTGAATAGATTAAAACAATAACAACAGCCCTGGCTGGTTTGGCTCAGTGGTTAGAGCGTTGGCCTGTGGTCCAGAAAGACCCGGGTTCGGTTCCTGCTAGGGGCACATACCTCGGTTGCAATTTGTCCCCGGCCCTGGTTGGTTTTGCAGGAGGCAGCCACTCGATGTGTCCCTTTCATGTCGATGTTTCTCTCTCTCTCTCTCTCTCCCTCCCACTCTGAACAAAAAATGGAAAAATGTCCTCGGGTGAGGATAAAAAAAAAATAATAAAACAACAACAACAAAAACAAATGATACTCATGCCCAGCCTATGTGGCTCAGTGGATTGAGCATTGTCCCATGGACTGAGAGGTCCCAGTTCAATTCCTGGTCAGGGTACATTCCTGGGTTTTAGGTTCAGTTCCCAGTAGGAGATGTGCAGGAGGCAGCCAATCGATGTTTCTCTCTCACATCAATATTTCTATCTCTTTCTCCCTTCCTCTCTCAAAAAAAAAAAATTAATAAAAAGATATATATATTTTTTAAAAAGACTCAATTATATATGACTACAAAAGGCTCATGTCAGCTTTAAGGATACACATAGCTAAAAGTGAGAGTTTCAAAGAAGATATTTTATGTAAGCGAAAACAAAAGAGATTTAGGGTAGCTATAGTTATATTGGACAAATAGACTTTAACCTAAAAGCTGTAACTGAGACAAAGAAGTTCACTATACAATGATAAAGCAGTCAATTCATCAGGAAGATATAACAAATATATGTCAAATATCAGGGTATCTAAATATATTAAGCAAATACTAACAGATATGAATGGAAAAATAGACAACAACACAATAGTAAGGAACATCAATAACTTGCTTTCAACAATACATAGGTTATTCAGACAGAAAGTCATCAAGAAAATAGTAAATTTGAATGACACTTTAGATTTAAAAAGATCTAATAGACATATACAGAATATTCCACCAAAAGCAGAAAAACACACTCTTCTCAAGTGCACATGGAACATTATCAAGGATAGATTATATGTTAGGCAACAAAAAAAGTCTTAGCAAATTTAAGAAGACTGAAATTATACCAAGTATCTTTTCTTACTACCTGGTATGAGACTACTTATAAAAAACAGGAAGAAAACTGGAAAATTCACAAATATATAGAAATTAAACAACACACTCCTAATCAACCAGTGGGTCAAAGTAGTAATCAAAAGAGAAATAAAAAAATATATATATATCTTGAAACAAATGAAAATAGAAATACCACACCAAAATTTATGGAATGCAACAAAAGCTGCTCTAAGAAGTTTATAGTGATAAATGCCTACATTAAGAAAAAAAAGAAAGATATCAGATAAACAACCTAATTTACACCTCAAGAAAGTAGAAAAATAAGAATAAACTAAGCACAAAGTTAGCAGAAGGAAACAAATAATAAAGACCAGAGCAGAAATAAGTGAAATAGAGAACAGAAAAATAGTAGACAAGATCAGTGAAACTAAGAGCTGATTGTTTAAAAAGATAGAATTGACAAACTTTTAAGCTAGATTAATTAAGAAAAAAAGAGATAACTAAAATAAATACCATCAGAAATGAAAGAGGAGACATTACAACTGATATCACAGAAATACAAAGGATCATAACAGACCACTAATAACAATTATACACCAACAAATTGGAAAGCCTAGAAGAAATGGATAAATTCTTAGAAACATCCAATCTACCAGGACTGAGTCATGAAGAAATAGAAAATCTGAACAGATCAATAACAAGTAAGGAGATTGTATCCATAATTAAAACCCTCCCAACAAATAAAATCCAGGACTGGTGAATTCTACTAAATATTTAAAAAAGAATTAACACCAATCTTTCTTAAACTCTTCCAAAAAGTTGAAGAGGAGGGAATATTCCTAAACTCATTTTGCAAGGCCAGAATTACCCTGAAACTAAAGCCAGACAAAGACAATACAAGAAAAGAAAATTATAGGCCAATATCCCTGATATTGATGTAAAAATTCTCAAAAAAAAAAATATTAGCAAATTGAATCCAACAGCACATTAAAAGGATCATACACCCTGATTAAGTTGGATTTATCCCTGGAACACAAGGATGATTCAACAGCCACAATTCTATCGTTATACACCACATTAATAGCATGAAAGATAAAAATCATATGATCATCTCAACAGATACAAAAAAGCATTAGACAAAAGTCAACATTCATTTATGATAAAAATTCTCAACAAATTTGGTATAAAAGGAATATATAATAAAGGCCACATATGACAAGCCCACAGCAAACACCATACTCCATGGTAAAAGTTTGAAAAGTTTTCCTCTAAGATAGGGAAAAAGACAAGGATGCACACTTTACCACTCCTATTCAATATAGCTGTGGAAATTCTAGCCCAAATAGTTAAGCAAGAAAAATAAATAAAAGTGTTCAAATCAGAGAGGAAGAAGTAAAATTGTCTCTGAAGATAATATGATCTTATATATAGAAAATTCTAAAAATTCCACCAAAAAAACAAAAAACTTGTAGAACTAATAAACCAATTCAGTAAAGTGGCAGGATACAAAAATTAACAAAAATTAGTTGTGTTTCTATACACTAACAACATAGTAGTATCTGAAAAAGAAATACAGAAAGCCTTGGCCAGGTAGCTCAGGTGCTTTGAGCATTGTGCTGATATGCCAAGGTTGTGGGTTCAATCCCCGGTCAGAGCACATACAAGAAGTAACCAATGAATGCATAAATAGGAAGAACAACAAATTGATGTTTTTCTCTCTCTTTCTCTCTCTCCCTCCCCTCCCTCTAAAATCAATAAATCAAAATGGATTAAAAAAAGAAACATTGGAAACAATCTCATTTAAAATATCATCAAAGACAATAAAATACTTAGAAATAAATTTAAATGCATAAGTGAAATATATGTACATTGAAACTAAGACTTTGATGAAAAAAAATAGGAGGCACAAATAAATGGAAAAATACCTCATGTGCACAAATCAGAAGAATTAATATTGTTTAAATATCCACACTACAAAAAGCCATGTATAGCTTCAATGCAATTCCTATTAAAATTCCAATGGCATTTTTCACAGAAATAGAAAAAAGTCTTAGAATTTGCATGGAACCACAGAAGATTCTGAATAGTAAAAGCAATCTTGAACAAGAAGAGAAAAGGTGGAAGCATCATATTGCACATTTCAAAATATACTCCAAAACTATAATAAACAGTATAGTATTGGTGTAAAAACAGACACATAGACCAATGGAACAGAATCAAGAACTCAGAAATAAACCTTTGAATATATGATTAAATAATATTTGACAAGGTAGCCAAGAATACTTAATGGGGAAAAGACAATCTTGTCAATAAATGGTGTTGAAAAAATTGTATAATCACATGCATAATAATGAAACTGAACCCCTATTTTACACTACTCACACACATTAACTCAAAATGGATTAAAAACTTAAACATTAGACCTGAAATTGTAAAACTGCTTAAAGAAAACCTAGGGGAAAACTCCTTTACATGAGTCTTAGCAATGATTTTTTGGATAAAAGCAAAGCAACAAAAACAAAAATTAATAAGTGAGACTACATCAAACTAAAAAGCTTCTGCACAGCCAAAGAAACAATCAACAAAATAAGAAGAAAACTCTGGAGTGGAGAAAATATTTGCAAACCATCTGTCTGATAAATGGTTAATATCCAAAATATAAAGAACTCATACACTTCAATTGCAAAAAAAAAATCTAATTAAAAAGTGGGCAGAGAAACTGAATAGACATTTTTCCAAAGAAGACATCCAAATGACCAGAAGGTACATGAAAAGATACTCAACATCACTAATCATTAGGGAAATGCAAATCGAAAGCACAATGAGCTATTGCCTTATACTTGTTAGAATGCCAATTATAAAAAGACAAGAGATAACAGGCGGTGACGAGGAAATGGAGAAAAGGGAACCCTCGTGCATTATTTGTGGGAAGGTAAATCAGTGCCACCACTATGGAGATCCCTCAAAATTAAAAATAGAACTATAATAAGACCCAGAAAATTCACTTCTGGGTATATATCCAAAGGAAATGAAAACAAGATATCAAAGAGATATCTGCTATACCATGTTCATTGTAACATTTTTCACAATAGCCAAGACTAGAAACAACCTATGTGTCCATTGACAGATGAATGAATACAGAAAATGTGGTATGTATTTACAATGGGATAATAATGTTCAGACATAAAAAGAAGGAAATTCTGTTGTTTGTGATAACATGGATGGACCCAGAGGACATCATGCTAAGTGAAATAAGTCAAACAGAGTAAGACAAATATGTATTTTATAATCTCACTTATATATGGAATCTAAAAATGCTAACCTCATAGAAACAAAAAGTAGAGTTGTGGTTACCAGGGGCTAGGGGAAAGGGGGAGATATTGGTACAGGTATACAAACTTCCAGTTACAAGATGAATAAGTTCTGGAGATGTAATGTACAGCTCTGTGACTACAGTTAAAAATACTGTATTATATATGGAAAGTTGCTAAGAGAGTAGATCTTAAATGTTCTCAACAGACACAAAAAGGTAATTATGCAAAGTGATGGAGATATTAACTAACTTTGTTGTGGTAATCGTTTCACAATACGTATGTGTGTCAAACCACCACATTGTACACCTTAAACTTACGTGTTATATGTCAATTCTATCTCAATAAATAAAAAAAATACATTAAACAAAAAGAAGAAAGAAGTCTAACATAAACTAGGATCTAGGTGAGAAAAGGGAGCTCACAAAGAATTAGATAATCACCCAGAGAAATGGGGGGAAAGCAAGAAGAGTGAGTGCTGTGGCAGCTAAGGAAACACAATACTTCGTAGAGGGAGAGTTCAATGGTGTTAGATGCTGCAGGGAGGCACTAGATAGTGAGGACTGACTGATTTAGTAATGAGCCCTTTAATGACCTTGGCAAAGGCAGTCTGAGGAATGGTGAGTGTGGAGACAACAGAGGAGCAGCGGGCTGAAGTGTGAGAGGAGGGGAAGTAGTGGATCAGCTGTGGTCAGAGTGGGAATTGTGAAAACCAAGTCAAATTTCCTGAGTTAATTTTGCAGTTTTTCCTCTGCCCACTGGCTTCCAGCCCCCTCCTTACCCCCACACTCACACATTCCACTAAAAGTATTATCAGTGGCAGTGGCCTCTCACATCTTGAAATTTGGTGATATACTTCCTAGATATCTTTTATCCTTTTTTCCCCATGTCAAACATATTTTTATTTATTTCCCACCAACAGACTTTCTACAAACATTGTATGTCATTTTCTTATAAATATAAGAACACTTGTATTTTTACTGTTTTCTCACTCCCTTGGTTCTTACTGTGCTTAATATCTTTTATCCTTTATCTCCTCCACTGCCACAGGCCTCCTCGTGGCTCAAATGGGTCACTGTCTGCCACTGGCCTTCCCAATGATACTCTTGTTTCTTTCCAATTCATCTTTCACACATCACACCACCATCAATTAAAAAATTTTTTTTATTGAATGTATTGGGTCAACTTCTAAAATGAGAGTATGACCATGTTTTCCCTGCTTAAAACCCCTTAATGACACTCTAGTACATGGAAGATAAGTGTGACTTGCTCAGTCCAGCCTACTAAGTATTTCAAGTTCTAGTTCTCACCCCTCATTCTCCTCTTGGCCAATTAAGCTTATGCTGCAGCAACATATAAGTCCCCAGGCTTTTTCAAACTAACCATGCTTTCTTGTGTCTTTCCTTTTTTCAGGTGTTTGGAAGACTTTCTACTCATCTTTCAAGATCTACCTCACATACATCTTCCATTATAATGTTTTCCTTAATCTCCTCCCTGTCTACCCCATGATCATTCTTATCTTTCATTCTTATTTATTTCTATTATTGTTATTTTAGCCTTTATTCAATACATCCTTTATTATATTGTATGTTTACCTTCCCAAGGAGACTACTACTTCCTGGAACACAAAAACTATCAGATTCATCTTTGTATTTCTAGTATTTATGACGGTGAGTGAATCTTCAATAGCTATATCATCTAGGGAAGCATTAATGATATTCCTAATATTAGCATTACTGTATTACCAGTATCAAAGGTGTGTCTGCAAAGGGGTAAAGGATGCATGTCTCTGTAAGCACATTAAGCCCACGGGTGTCCCTGGACTTCAATGAGCAAGGACCCCTTCCACAGCAGGCCTGGGTCTTTTATTTAAGTCCATGTAGGGTATCAAATACCTTTCTTTGCATTGTAAGGACTCTGGAGCTCTATCCTCAACCAAAAATTTTCCTGAGGAATATGGTCTACTTTATTGCAAAGCAAACGAGCTCACACCCCAGGGTTCTTCAGTCCAATCAGCTTCCTGAGGATTCTTTCCCAGAGACCCAGAAGGAGACCCATGGCTGGGTGTGAGGAGGATGCCAGACTGCTTACTACCTGATTGCCTCCCTACCATGAACAATGGCTAAATGAGATAGTTGCTTTTGGGAAGTATTGAAAGCTGAAAGTAACAAAAGCTGCTGTAGCACTAATGAGGTCAATTTAGGTAAAACTCAAAAACAAGAATTATTTAAAAGTCACTTATCTTTTACTCTTTGTTCCACTTGATTATATTGTTTCTGGTTTTATTTTATACATATCTGCTTTAGAAAAGCTATCAATTGGTACCAATTTAATTTTTTTGTTGGTCACTACTTTAAGGAAATCACATTTTCAGTTGGTCTGGGTTGCTTTAAAAGCACCCCCACTACTTACTATTATAGTTTAGTTATTGAAATCTGAGAGCAAAGAAGAAAATAATTCCACATGAGTATCCTCCTTTTGATCACTTGGACATGGCTAAATTCCTGTTGACTAAATTGGTTCCAATATGAGTCACTGAAAACCATTCTTAATAGGCCAGCTTGGAGTAACCGTTCTTGCTAAAAAGTGATTTCCACTTCATTTTTATAGTACTGATTTTAAAAATGTGTTTTAAGGAATAATCTGACAGAGCCTAATTTGATCATTTCTATATAACGATTATTTTGAAGACAGTAACTTGCTTTATAAAATGATTGAAGTTATTATCTCTGTGTGGGTTTCTTAAAATTGCACTTCTTTGAATGAACCAGAACACCTTCATGTACATAGTTCACATACTCCATATTCCTGTGCCTTTCTTCCCTGAGGGCAGATGAGACTCTGGAAGAAGAGGGTAGAAAAACCACAAGCAACCACTAATGAGGGTCAGGGGCCAGTCATCTGAGACCAGACCCTTTCTCACCTAGTAGCCAAAATGGAGTATACTTCACTGGCCCACTGTGTCTAACAACTGGGATTCTCCCTCTGGTGTGTGAGGACTAGAGATGTGGGGGTAGGGTCAAACTCTGATGATGTAAACAGGACAATCTGTTTGTTTACCTGGCCAAATTCACCCTTTGTGTGGTGCAGGGCTCAGAGTAAATTGCTATTTATCTGTCAAGTTCACCTTGTCATTTCCTTGTTTCCTACATTTCAGTCTGATTCTGGCAAAGTCATGCTTCACAAAGTTGTTATTTACTGAATTACTTAGTAGTTCCCAAATTACTTCTGTTAGTCATACTCCTTTCCTGAGTAGTAACAATGAACTTTGACATACAAGATGTGACCTCCTAAAGCCATGTGCTGCTCAGGAACCCAAGAGCCCCTTTACCACGGCCATAGGACACAAAAGGTCTTGGGGACTGTGACACCCACAAAGACCTAGGCCATCTGCAGATACGGCCAAACTGTCTCTCGGAGTTTTCAAGTTTACTTTGGAGAATTCTCATTCAAGCTCTCAGAACTAATGACCTGTGGGATCTGAGAAAACAAAGACAATGTAGTGGAGATTTGAAAATCTACCTGAAGCAAGTTAAGCAAGTGTTTTATTACTTCAAAAAAAGAAATGACCATGTTCTTGGGAAATCTAATTTGTTCAATAACAAATCATCCCAGAAAAATGACAACTCGTGCTCAAAATGCCACAAGACTGGTTGTGCAATATTCCTGTATTGAATCATTTATTCAATAACATTGACTATTATCGAGAGGTTACATACAAAGGAAAATATTAAATTACACAAGATTTTATCTATAGTACATATGTCAAGCTCCAAAGAAAATCATATTAAAGCAAAAACAAAGAGAGTCTTTCTGGACTCTTGAAAATAGCAGACTGCTTCCTATATTCAGGTCAGCATTCCCAGATGTCTTTCAGCTTAATACCAGATGGGATGCCACAACTACTTCATTCAAAGACTTGCCTAGTCTTAGTTTGGAAAGACAATTGATACTTTCCAATGACAGGTGTAAATGAAAAATGTCATGTCATGTTAAAGTTTCTAGTTAAGTGGAAACTACACTCAACTTGACCCCTGGCTTACACTGAAATAATAAGAACGTTATTGATAGATAAAGAATCTGGCAGAGGGAGTGAAAATGATTTAGTAGAGCCCAAACCTATATAAGAAATACTGTTGATTAGTCACTTGTATGTAGTCTAAGGATGAGGTTAAAAGGCCTAGAGGTATATTTTTATGTCTTTGTCCTCATGTCTTTCAATAGCATAAAAGAAAAACATGAAGTGGGGGTTAGTAAAAGGAAATAGTCTGTAAAATATGACATGATTACATTAGAAACCACTTTATATAGAGGGCCTTTTCAACTATATGCTTTCTTTTTTCAAAAAAAAAAAAATGTGCCCTGGCCGGTTTGGCTCAGCGGTTAGAGCATCGGCCTGCGGTCCAGAGGGACCCGGGTTCGGTTCCCGCTAAGGGCATGTACCTCGGTTGCAGTTTGTCCCCGGCCCTGGTTGGTCGTGCTGGTGGCAGCCACTCGATGTGTCCCTTTCACATCGATGTTTCTCTCTTCCTCTCTCTCCCTCCCGCTCTATCTGAACAAAAAATGAAAAAATGTCCTCGGGTGAGGATAAAAAAAAAAATGTTTTTATTGATTTTAGAGAGAGAGAAAGGGAGAGGGAGAGAGAGAGAAACATCAATTGGCTGCCTCCTGCACGCCCCTTACTGGGGATTGATCCCGCAACTGAGGCATGTGCCCTGACCATGAATAAAACCAGCAACCTCTCCGTGCATGGGATGACACTCAACTAACTAAGCCACACTGGCCAAGGCAATATATGCTTTCTTTGCAGCCTAACAGGGCAAGAGGCATAGAGGGAAAAAAGGAAGAGGATGAATTAACCCACTGAATAGAATTCCTTTAAAAAATTATGGGCAAATTTGTTGCATCTCTATACACTAAAATGAACAATCCCAAAAGAAAAATAAAAAAACAATTTCATTTACAATAGCATCAAAAAATAATAAAATGCTTAGAAATAAGCTTAGCCAAGGAGGCATAAGACTTGTACACTAAAAAATACAAAATATTGCTGAAAGAAATTAAAGACACAAGTAAATGGAAAGACATCATGTGTTTTGTAGACTGGAAAATATTAAGATGTTAATATTACCCAAAGTTATCTCTAGGTTCAATATAACCCCTATCAAAAATTCCAATGATGTTTTTTGTAGAAATTTAAAAAAATTAATCCTAAAATTTATATAGAATCCCAAGGGACTCTCTGAATAGGTCAGACAATCTTGAAAAAGAACAAAGTTAGAGGTTTCATACTTCTTAATTTTAAAACTTACTACCTTATTCAAAACTGTGTGGTACTGTCATAAAGACAGACATATAGACCAACGGAATGGATTAGATAGCCCAGAAATAAACCATTGCATATGTGCTCAAGTGACTTTCAACATGGGTGCCAAGACCATTCAATGGCGGGGGGAGGGGGGGGGAGGAGTAGATAATCTTTTCAACATATATTATTGGGAAAACTGGATATCCAAATGTAAACGGACGAAGTTGGACTCTTACTTTATACCATATGTAAAAATTAACTCAAAATGAAATAAAGACATAAATGTGAGTTTTAAAACTATAAAACTCTCAGGAAAATAAAATAGGGGAAAGTCACATAACATTGAATTTGGCACTGAATTCTTGGATATGACCTCAGACGCACTGGCAACAAAAGAAAAATATGTGGGACTTTATTAAAATTAAAAACTTTTGTGCATCAAAGGATACTATCAACAGAGAGAAAGCAACCTACCAAATGGGAGATAAAAATGCAAATCACATATCTAAGGAGAAATATCCAGAATATCCAGAACTCCAACAACAACAGCAATAAAACAACTTGACTGAAAAATGGGGAGAGGACTTGAATAGACATTTATGCAAAGGCATACAAATGGCCAATAAGCACATGAAAAGATGTTCAACATCACTAATCTTAAAAAGATTTTTTTCTTTATTGATTTTAGAGAGAGAGGAAGGGAGAAGGAGAGAGAGAGAGAAACATCGATGAGAGAGAACATCGATTGGCCGCCTCCTACATGCCCCCCACTGGGGATTTGGCCCACAACCTGGGCATGTGCCCTGACTGGGAGTCAAACCGATGACCTCTTGGTGCATGGGTTGATGCTCAACCACTGAGCCACACTGGCCAGGCAACACCACTAATCTTTAAGGAAATGTAAATCAAAACTACAATAAGGTTCCACTGCACACCCATTCGGATGACTATTATCAAAACAAACAAAAAATAACAAGTGTGGGTGAGGATATGAAGAAACTGGAACTCTTGTGTACTATTGGTGAGACTATAAAACCACTATGGAAAATAGTATGGTGGTTCCTCAAAAAACTAAAAAAAATAAAATTATCATATGATCCAGCATTTCCACTTCTGAGTAGATACCAAAAATAATTGAGACAGGTTCTCAAAGTGGTATTTGTATAATCATGTTTGTAACAGCGTCATTCACAATAGCCAAAATGTGTATGTAATCTAGGTACATTGACAGATGAATTAGTAAACAAAATGTGGCACAATAATAGAATATTATTCAGTCTTTAAATGGAAGCAAATGTGAACACATACCTACAACACATACCTTAAAGACATTATGTGAAGTGAAATAAGCCAGTCACAAAAGGACAAATACTGTATGATTTCACTTATCTGAGGTACCCAGAGTAGTCAAATTCATAGAGAAGAAAGTAGAGTAGGGGTTGCCAGGACTTCAGGGAAGAGGAAATGGGAAGGTATTGTTTAATGGGTACAGAGTTTCTGTTTGGGAAGATGAAAAACATCTAGAGCTAATTAGTGGTAATGGTCGCACACAATATGAATGTACTCAATGCCAATAAATTGCAAACTTAAAAGTGGTTAAAAGGTAAGTTTTATGTTATGTGTATTTCATCACAATACAAAGAAATTGCAGGCAACCTTAGAAGGATGGTTTAGAATACAGTCATTTATGGGACCTCCCTTGTAGGTAACTAACTGCTTTTCTCTTGCTGCTTTTAAGATTCTCTCTTTGTCTTGAACCTTTTGCATTTTGATGATGATGTGTCTTGGTGTGGGCATCTTGGGGTTCATCTTGTTTGGGACTCTCTGTGCTTCCTGGACTTGCATGTCTGTTTCCTTCACCAAGTTAGGAAAGTTTTCTGCCATTATTGTTTCAAATAAGTTTTCGATTTCTTGCTCTCTCTCTTCTCCTTCTGGCACCCCCAAGATGCGAATGTTGGCACGCTTGAAGTTGTTCCAGAGGCTCCTTACACTATCCTCATTTTTTTGGATTCTTTTTGCTGTTCTGATTGGGTGTTTTTTGCTTCCTTATATTCCAAATCGATGGTTTGCTTCTTGGCTTTACCTACTCTACTATTGCATCTGTGCAAACTATTCTTTATTTCAGTTAGTGCATCCTTCATTTCTGATTGGTCCCTTTTTATGCTCTTGAGGCCCTCACTAAGTTTACTGAGGTTCTCACTAAGTCTATTGAGCATCCTTATAAGCAGTATTTTGAACTCTGCATCTGTTAGGTTGCTTAACTCCATTTTACTTGGTTCTTTTCCTGGAGTTTTGTTCTGTTCTTTCATTTGGGACCTGTTTCTTTGTCTCCTCATTTTGGCTGCCTCCCTGTGTTTGTTTCTATGTATTATTTAGTGAGAGGTATGGGACTAGCTGAGACCAGATGCTGCTTGTTTGAAAGAATTTAGGAAAAGCTGAAGCAGGATCCAAAACAGGCCAATCCTATGGTAAAGCAACCGGAAACAGCTTGGGAGGGCCTGAAAGTTGTGTGGGGCGGGGCCTCAGGGAATCACCAGGGCGGGGCAAACAGTGTGAGCCAGGCTGCTGGAGTCCCAGATATGGCTGCGTCTACCAGCCCAGGAAGGGGCTCACCAAAGGAACAAAAGCCTCTGATAGCACGCCTGTCCGGGAGAAAGCTGCCTCTCCAGCCCTCCCTCCAATGCCAAACAGCTCAGTTCTTGCCCATATGATTCTGGTGCCTTTCAAGCTGCCTCCCGCACACTGGAGCCTGGAGGGACCAAGTCCGAGTAAGTCCGTGCGCGGGCCCTTTAAGAGGAGCTGCCGGGGGCTCCAGCCGCCTCAGCCTCAGTTCCTGCTGGTTTTTCCAGCCAGAAGTTATGGGGATTCTCTTCCTGGCACTGGAACCCTGAGCTGGGCACCTGGTGTGATTTCTCAAAAGAAACTTTGCAGGCCAGAAGGGAATGGCAAGAAATATTCAGTGATGAAAAGCAAGAACCTACAACCAAGATTACTCTATCCTGCAAAGCTGTCATTTAGAATCGATGGCCATATAGTTTCCCAGACAAAGAAAAGCTAAAGGAGTTCATCACCACCAAACCATTATTATATGAAATGTTGAAGGGTCTTCTTGAAGAAAAAGATAAAAAAATATAAACAAACAAAATGGCAATAAATACATATCTATCAACAATTGAATCTACAAACAAAATGAACAACCAGAACAGAAGCATTCTCATAGACACAGAGAACTTTTGTTGGTTACCAGATGGGTGGGGGCTAGGGGGATGGGTGAAAAAGGTGAAGGGATTAAGAAGTACAAATTGGTTGTTAGATTGACAAACCTTAAAGGGAAGGGGGGTTGGGAGGTGGGAAGAAATAAACCAAAGAACTTATATGTATATATGCATAACCAATGGACATAGACAACAGTGTGGGGAAAGGCAGGAGGGCGGCAGGAATGGGGAGGAGGGGGGCAATGGGGGAAAAATGAGGAACATCTGTAATACATTCAACAATAAAGATAAGTTAAAAAAAAATAGAATACAGTCATTTAAAGACCGTGTGCATCCTCTCTGATAAAGTAACAAAAACTCTTCTGTAAGACATGACTCACATTTATCTTAGATGTAAAGGTATTATATAATCTAAATATGTTCTAATATCTAAATTAAACTAGACAAATAAAAATAGGGTGTTAAAAAGTTAGTGACTTGCCCTGGCCGGTTTGGCTCAGTGGTTGGAGCGTCGGCCCGCGGACCAGAGGGTCTTGGGTTCGGTTCCTGCTAGGGGCACGTACCTCGGTTGCAGTTTGTCCCTGGCCCTAGTTGGGGTCGTGTGGGTGGTGACCACTCGATGTGTCTCTCTCACATCAATGTTTCTCTCTCTTTCTTCCTCCCTCTCTCCCTTCCGCTCTATCTGAGGATAAATGCAAAAATGTCCTCAGGTGAGGATAAAAAAAAATAAAGTTATTGACTTATTGTTTGATTTCCATAACTACGTTATGAAAGCATTAGAAGCATGGATGCAAAATATCCAGAATTAAACATATTTCCAGAATAATCAGTATCGTAGTAACAAGGGGATTTAGGAGTAGATTCCAGAGAGAATACTCAGAAAGATTTCTGAGTTTTAAGTTGTATTAAAATATTTCTGGGAATGTTGCCTTCAAAGATTTATTCAAAATCCTTCTGGGCCACCAAGGAAATGTATTCAGAAACAGAAAAATAATTGATCAAGGAAACTGTTCATATTTTCATTTAATATAGAATTCCTTCATAGCAATATTTACAATTTGTCATTATGTTTTTGTGTTTTTACCTGTTTACTCTCTCCCATACCAGAATACAAGCTCCATGAAGATAGAGATCTTATGTATCTAAATCACTATGTATCACTCACTACGTATACAAAAAAGTCTACATGTAGTAAATATTTAATATATACTTGCTGAATGAATGAATATATCTCCAACAGTACTTAACACGGTATCTTAGACATGGTACATGCTCAATAAATAGTTGTCGATCTGATTATGTATTGAAAAAAGAAAAATGATAAAAGTTGAATTACAAGTTTTATGATGGCCAAATAAGACCTTCACTGGGGCCTCCAGAAATAGGTATTGTATTTTACTTAAGACACCACTGACTGTAAGATGAACAACTATTTTAGGAAAGTTTAAGAAAGAAAAAGTTTTGCTGATTAAGCCACGAATGACCATCAATTGTAGTACACATCTTGATTGCAGAGGTTTTTAATGATGCAAAAAATGTACATCTCAGAATTATGGTTTATAACATAGAATTTCCCCTAAGACCTATTGTGACACGTCTCTCTCATTATGGAAATACTGAATTGAAGATCTCTTAAGGGCATTAGTTGTAAATTTTCATAACAGTACTAAGGCAAACATTTGTTCATAGAATGATAGAGATAAAATTAAGGTTGACATAAACTCAGTTATGTTTAAGCCTCAGTTGAGATGAGGAGAAAAATTGAAATATTTTCCCTCTTCAACCCTAATACTTTATCAGATTCTAGGCACACTTTTGAGAAGAGAGAGGAAGAAGGAGAAGGGAAGTATGAAGGCAGTATGGCAGGAATGTTGATCAAATTTGCCCTTCTAAAGATCACCTTGTATGCAATGACAGCTGGGGACCAAAAGAGGATGCAGCTAGGAGTCTGTTGCAGCCTTGAGCAGTACTGGTAGCTTGGACTAGTATGGTGGATGGAGGTGGAGATAGGAAGAAGTTCACAGAGGCAAAATGGACAGGATTTGGTGATACATTACTTAGTTTTTGACCCCCACCCCAACTTTTTAAATTGTTTGGCAAAGACTTGTAGTGATAAATGCCTCTGATTCTAAGTTTAAATAACAGCACATGCTAGAAAACATTCCACTGTTTTTATATGTTTTTCTAATTGATTTTTAGAGCGAGAGGAAGGGAGAGGGAGAAAGAGAAACATCAATTGGCTGCCTCCTGCATGCCCCCTAGTGGGGATCGAGCCCACAATCCAGGCATGTGCCCTGACCAGGAATGGAACCAGCAACTTTTTAGTGCAAGGGATGACCCCCAGTCAACTGAGCCACACCAGCCAGGACTACATTTAATTTTTAAATAATAGACTTCCTAATGCCAGGAAGAGTTCCCAGTGTCAGACTGGCATAGAATGATAAAGGTGTGCTGTTTCTTAGAAGGGCTTGGCTTCAGGGGGCATTGAGAAGTTAGGGCACATTTGCACTCTCAGATCTGTTCTTGTGTCTGCCACACTGCTGTGGTCAGGGCCAACTCGAAGTACCTTCTGTATGAATCCATGCGGCAAATTCTCACTATGCTGACTGTGAATAATCAGTCCATATTTTTGATTCTCTGAAGTGCTAATTTGGAAGAAATGACATAGAATTCCAAGTCTATTTCTTTGCAATGTTATTATAAAACGTAGAAGTTACTGTAGGGTAGGTGCCTGGAGATCTTACCTCAATCACCTCCTGTGTACTCCTTGGCTCCTGTCCTTGCATTACAACATTCTCCTATTTTATTTTGACCTAGATTATGAATAGATATAAAGATAAAAGGTAAACTGAATAAAGTAAATAAAATTACATTTCTATGTCTGTAGTTTAAGAGAAAAACTTTCAAGAAGAAAAAAAATTACTGGCATAGTTCCTATTGAGTATAGAATGATGTAACAAGATAAAAACAAGTGCACATTTATATCTTATAGTAATCATGTGTTTATATAGTGCTTCCATAGGAAGTAGGAGATGCTAGAGACCGTGCATTCCATTTTCTTCTCATTGCTTATAACTTCAGTGACATCTGATGAAGTGAGGCACATTTTCACAGAACCAAGACCTGTAACTGAAGGACTGAGGTTGTGTGACAGATGAAAAGCATGCATCGAGTCCTCCAGCTGAAGCTAGAAGTTCATTCCATAGGCGACTTGGCTAGAGACCCATCCCACTGGGGCAGTCTATAGTAGATTGCTTACTTTCTTTCTCCCTAATTATACTCTCTTTAAGATTAAGGATCTGGCTTCTACCTCATTCCACTTTCTCTCAGTTTTTAATCTTCACTTAAAAAATACTTTAAATATATTTAACCATTAAATTCTATGTGGGCTACAGAAAGGTGTTATTGTTGTTTTTGAAGGGGATTATGCTCTTTGTTCTATGAATATCTGTTGTAGATTGAATTATGTCCCCCCCAAAATACACTGAAGTTCTAGTATTCAGTACTGATGAATATGACCTTACTTAGAAATTAGGGCTGTCACATATGTCATCAGTTAGTTAAGGCAGGGTCATACTAGAGTAGGGTGGACTGCTATCCTTATCAAAAGAGAAGAAGCACAGAGACACAGACACACGAGTGAAGAACCCCATATGAGGCAGAGATAGAAATACTACCACTACTAGCTAGGAAATGCCGAGAATTGCCAGCACACCACCACAAGCTGGAGTAGACAATGAAAGATTTTTTGCTACAAGTTTCAGAGGGAGCATGGTATTGCCAACACCTTAATGTTAGACTACTAGACTTCAGAACTGTGAGACTACACATTTCTGTTGTTTAAGTCACCCAGTGTGCGGTATTTGCTACGGTAGCTATAGAAAACAAATACACCATCCATCTATCCATCTCTGTGCCCTTTCATTCAAACAACATTTATTTAGCATTTGCTGTATACTAGACACTGTGTATAGTAGTTCTGAGGAGGCAAAGATGAGAAAGAAATTAGCTCTGGTCCTAAGGAGTTTTAATGTCAGGAGACAAAGTATTTGGGGATGCAGAGAGGAGGGACTTACTCTTTTTGGTGCATGGAGATGGGGGTGGGTTGTTGGCCATGGAAGGCTTAACAAAAAAGAAACTTAAAGGGTGAGTAGATGGCTAAGGTGAAATAGTTTGCATTTCAGGTGTAAGAACATAACATGCAGTGTTAAAAAGGAAGTTAGACTTTACTTGATCTAATCTTTTAGCTATAGATCAAGAAACTGATGCCCTTACACTATGTGACTAGCCCAACATCACACAGCTAGTTGTAGAGCCAAGATGAGTATTACTGAGAAGATAACCTGCTATACACTTCACACAGCACAAATGCTTTTCCTGCACCATCTCCCTTAGCCCTCACCCAGCCCTTCTTTCCCAAACAAGGAATCTTAAGGTCCAGAGAGGTGAAGTGACTTGCCCAAGTAAAGAGAATTGTTTATTAAATGGCAGAGCCCTGATCAGACCTGGGTCTGGCTTCAGAACCTTAGGTCCCGGCATTACGCAACATTCCACAGGTTTTAAAACTCTCCCACATTGCCTTACAACAATTTATAAAATATCAAATTAAAACCAGATAGTTCTCTGTAATATAAATGAAAACTCCTAGAATAAAATTAGAATTAAAAATGTAATTGTGCCTTTAGGCCTCACGTTCTTTAGTCTCTACAGAAAGCACTATTCATAAATCATGTGAGTGATACAGGAATATTCATGTATTCATATAAATATTGAAATTAAATTACCATTTCTATTGTCACTGCAATCCTCACAGATATGGTAAGATTTATTTCTCTTTCAAATGTTAGAGGAAGTAAAATCTAATAAAAATTATACACATTGATATGCAGAGTAATTCTGATACTAAGATGATTTATTCCCATGAATATTTCCAAACAAATTTATTTCAAATACATATTGATGATCTTAGAATTCATACATATGTGCAATTTACATAGATCAAGAAGAACTTTAAATTATTTACCAAATATTGTCATCCTAGGGTGTGGGTCATCTCTTGAAGTTTAAAGAAGCAAACTGAGGACAAATGAAAGTAATTCTACTCTACACAGGAATATTAAATGTACAAATGCATTATCTCAGGAAGTAGAGAGTTGAAACTAAAATGTATATGCTGTTGCCACATTCTGGGACTATTAATCCTGTGGTCCAACATCAGAAACAGGGCTCAGATATTTACCAAAGTCTTGTGAAAACAATTGGGAAGGAGCGACAGAGAACCTTGACACTGGAACATCTGTCTTAGTAAATCTTAGTAAATCCAGGTTATGCATCTTCAGTTGGTGGTTTGCTCCAGACCTTCCTGGTCTATTAACTGAGCCCACCTAAGTATCTACCAAACATGGGTCACTTCAAAGACACGTACACAGTTGGAATCCATAGCCAAGGGAAGAAAATATCAAAAAACAAACAAACAAAAAACTAGAGTTCCTTTTCTGATTTCCCTGAGGTCTACATTTCTGAACTTCATTTCCTGAAGAGTAACCTCTTTCATGTCCCTGATTCCAGGAAACGATCACAGCTTCCAGGGTGAATTAAGACTTTCCCACAGGGCTATGAGATTCTCCTAGGATGCATCTATAGGCATTCATTATATTCTACAGGGATACAATGCAAGAATCCCACCTTTATATAAAAGAGTCACACAGCAACATATGTCTGTGGTGGAGGGAGTGACACTGTAAGGAGGGGAAGGCTTTCACAACAACTTTTATTTGTTCAACAGAATCAGGAACTGAGGAAAGTCAACATGGCTCTCCTTATGTGTCATGTGAGAGTTTCAGGTCATAGAATTTGTCCCTAAGTATGTCTTTCTTCACTGAACTCTCATGGAAAATGTAAATAGTAGGTATATTTATTTAGCTACAAAACACATAATAGAAAACGTCTTTAAGTTGCACCACATAAAGTGCAACTCAGCTCTTTTCTGAGTTAAAGATGATTTTCCTAATCTAGCATACGTCTAGTGACTTTATGGTATCTCTTCTCAAGAAAGGTTTTGAATATTCTAGTCTCTCTCTCTCTTTTTAATAGCTTCTGGGTTTCCAGCCTTGAATAATGTCCTTGTTGCTGGATTGTATAGATCAAGTTTCATAGAATTTCTTGTGATATTTTAATTATTTATTTATTAATTATGGTTAAATCTTTTGTACATCTGGAGTAAATTTTCGCCTATGCCTAAATTGGAGGCTGACATATTTTCTTTCAGAATGATAGCCATTTATGCCAGCCTCATTTATTAAATAAGCCATCTCTCCCACGGAATTAAACTTTTTTCAAGTGGTAATTCTCATTTATTGATGTCATGCTTTGCTCCTTATTCTATCCCACTGACCTCTTTTGCATTCTTACACCAACACCATCTTGTTTTGATGGCAGTGGCTCTACTCTGTGTGCTAATACTTGGTCTGCTGCAGCCATGAGGTGTACTCTCAGACTCCATCAGGAAGACCCTGCCAGTCAGTTGTGAGGAGCCAGGTAGCCCCCAGCTAATGACTAACTCAGCAGAAGTACAAGGGCCTGGCCATTTCTGCCTGCTGTGGTACACCTCCAGCGTCAAAGTTTTTGTTCCAAGCTCTCCACTGGGTTGGCCGAGACTTGGTCATATCTGCATGGCAGTCAGAGTCTCTTTCTGCCTCTGTCCTTAAACAGGTGTCAGATCTAATCAGTTGCTGAAGATTTTTCCTGCCTAACTCTGCTTCCTTCCTTTTACAGGCATTCCCCACTCTCCCTTCCCCTCCCCAAATTAAACTCATGTGCTCCTAACTCTATCTCAGTATTGGTTCTCCAAGAATTCACACTGACACCTACATTAACTTTCCTCTCCCTCAGCGCCACTCATTTATCTCCTTCTTCTCTTGGCTAGCCTCGGTCTTTTATTCTTTTATGTAAACATTGGCAGTATATTATGGAATTAGCTCCCTCACCAAAAAAAAGTTGAGATTATAAATTGAATTGCATTAAATTTATGTATTAATTTTGAGGAAATTGATACAATTTGTAATACATATTTATGTATTTAAAAACTGTGTATTTGCTTCATGTTTATCTCCCATTAAACTGTAAGCTTCATAAGGACAGGTATTTTATTTTGTTCACTACTCTGTACCCAGTGCATATCATAATGCCTGGTGTAAACAGATACTCTATTGGTATTTGCTAAGTAAATGAAATAACCAACATCCAGGACTCATCACTTTAAAAGGTGAATAATGACATTTTAAAGCAGACATGACATGGTCAGCACAGTAGTTGTTACTAATAACATTCTTTGCTGCTCAAGCAGCATACAATGCAAATCTACTTTTCATAACCACTTATCCAATACATATAAATTTTTTTAATTTTAAAAAGTCATTATATATATATTATTCAAACTTTAAATACATTTACTCATTGAAACAATAATTATAAATAGAAGTTAGATTCCTAGTCTATTCCACAGTCTATGCGACTCTTAAAACTATATTTTGGATTAAACAGACTTCTGTGAAACTAGCCGCCATTTATAAAAGTACTATAATGAGGATAAAATATTAACAAATTTAATGTGGATGCCAGGGCATGTCTCTCCCACCATCCGTACTACTTATAATAAGAGGGAAAGGAAGCACAGCACAGTGACTTTGCACAATTTACCTTTATATTTCTAAGCCTCATTTCTGTAGTATCTGTAGTACAACAATGTTACTTTTAGCACTGATTCTTAACCAGGTGAGCATGCATCCATATCACCTGGACAGGTCTTTTATTTTGTTTTGTCTTATTTTTAACCATAAATATAAGTGCCCAGATCCCAAGCTGGGGTGGCACCTAGGTATGTTGATTTAAAACTGCTCAGATGACTCTGATGTTGATTATTATCAGTCAGGACAGTCTAGGTTGCGCTGCAGTAATAAAGGAATCCTAAATTTCCTGTGGCTTAACATGCAGAAGTTCATTTCTGTCTCATATTGCATGCCCATTGTGGGGTGTCATGGAAAAGGGATCTCTGCTCCACAGCCATTTACGGCTCAGAATCACAAGGGCTCCACTGTGAAACATTCCCACATTCATCACATCAGGGCAAAAGAGAAGTATCATGGCCAAAACTAGTCACATGACCCTGCCTGTCTGCAAGAGAGCTGGCAGGTGCACTCTTGTGTAACCAGGAAATCGAGAAGAACCCTGTGCTGTGGAGCAGTAGTAATGCCTACACACAGACACTGTTAAAAATGAGCTCATTTAATTCTCTGATTAAATGAGACACCACAAGTAAGGTTTATCACTTTGTTGTTTAATATGGTAACCACTGCACACATATGGCTATTTAGATTTAAATTAATCAAAACTAAATAAAATTTAAAATGCAGTTCCTCAGTCACAGTAGCCACATTTCAAGGACACAGTAGCCACATTTGGTTAGTGGCTACTCTATAGGACGGCTCAGATGTGAAAGATTTCTGTTACTGCAGAAGCAAGTTCTATCAGACAAGGTTGGTCTGGTACACAGTCAGTCTCCTTTCCCTTATGTGCCATAATTCTAGTGTTACACACACACACAAGCCTCTGTGTTCATAGAAACACTGACAGAGGTGCTCAGAAGCTTTCCACAAGGAAAGGCATTTGTATGCTAGACATTCCTAAGTCAGAGAATGTAGATATTGGGGCTGGAGGAAGGCTTATGGCACATCTCAGGTTAGCAAAGCTAATGATAAAGAGATAGACCAGAATAGAACAGATATACACAATAGAATCATGTGGAAAACTTTTGGGTCCTAGAGGGGATAAAAGTGGTTGTAAAAGCAAACCTATAAGTATATATTTTTTAAATCCTCACCCGAGGATATGTTTACTGATTTTTTTAGAGAGAGAAGAAAAAGAAGAAGAAGAAAAAGAAAGAGAGAGAGAGAGAGAGAGAGAGATCGATTGGTTGCCTCCCATAAGCACCCTAACTGGGGATTAAACCCACAACCTAGGTATGTGCCCTGATCAGGAATCGAACCCACAACCTTTTGGTGTATGAGATGATGCTCCAACCAACTGAGCCACCCAGCCAGGGCTGTAAGAATTATATTATGATTAAATATGTTGAGAAAACAGGAAGAACTGATTTTGAATACTTTTACAAATGGAAATCTTATGCAGAGTAAGTAGACTGACTTCCATGTTTAGTGAAAATGAAATGGAAGGCAATGGGACTACATTTTTGGCTGAGGAATTTCATTTTCATACAGCATAGAATGCATTAAAATAAAAAAGAGCAAGTTGCCAATGCTCATCCACAGTATTGTAAATGGAAATTGTATTATATTTTTATAGTATGGAGAATACTGCACTATTTGAAACTGTGAGACAGCATAGTATAACATTTTACCAAATGATCTCTCAATGCCTCTTTTAAAGTTGTGATTCTATTTAGGGGTCCCTTGAATATTCAGGGACCTATGACTAATTGCTCAGGATACTTCTCAAAGTGTAGGCCACAGACTCCAAGAGCTCCCCAAGAACTTTAACGTCACACCATTTTTCCTAATGATACTGAGATGTTATTTACCCTTTTCACAGTGTTGACATTTGCACTAAGCAGCAAAAGCAATAGTGGGTAAAACTGCTGGCCCGTTAGCACTGATCCAGGTAGTGGGACGAAACTCTTCTGGCAGACTTTGTCTTCTTCGACACAATGCATTTGCAGTAAAAAAAGAAATGTCAGTTTCACCAAGAATGCCCTTGATGAAGCAGTGAAAATTACTAATTTTATTTGATCTTGACCCTTGACACGTCTTTTAATATTTTGATGGTACAATTGGAAGTATGTAAATAATAATTCCATTGCATACTAGTGTACAATAGTTGTCTTGAGGAAAAGCACCTGTGTGGTTGGTGATTTTCGGTTGCCAAATACTGAACTAGCTGGTTTATTTTATGGGGTATAACTGACTGAGAAACAAACCATACTTACTCAGACTTAAGTGTTTGGCTGACATTTTCTCAAAAATAAAGAGAAAGATCTTGCCACTTCAAGGAAAATTACCTCAACTAAAATTATTTTTGACAATGATGAAATTCAAGCTTTCAAGTGAAAATAGAATAATGAAAAACTTGTCTTTGCCACTGTAAGCTTTTCAGCTTTCTATCCCTTAAAGATGTTAAGTATTGTAATACTAATTGCACTAATGAATGACATTTTTGTTATGTATAATGAAGTATGTCAGTGCTTAAAAGATCTGTATAACCCAGGGGAACAATACTTTTCAAATGATGATGCATAATGTCACAAAATCATAAGTGGAAGATACAAGCCAATGTACTATAATGTGACAGTGTATGGAAAGTATGTTGATATGGTTCCAGATTCCACATATATCATTTGTGGAGTTTATCAAAGAAGAATGTCCAAAATTCTGTGAAAAGGCTATTAAAATACTCCTTCCTTTTCTAGCTACTTATCTGTGTGAGATTTGATTTTCTTAATATACTTCAACCAAGATAACATATTGCAGCAGATATGAAAATTCAGCTACTTTTCTATTAATCCAGACATTAAAGAAAATTTAAAACATAAAAAAAAAAACAATGTCACTGTTTTCACTAAAAGTTTTGGTTTTTGAAAATGGAGTTATTTTTTATCAAAATATGCCATGTGTCTAACATAAACTGATTTATGAATTTTAAATGAATAAATAATTTTAATATTTCTCCATTTAAATTTCGAATAACATAAATATTGGTAGGTATAACTGATATAAAACAGCTCTCTTTTGGGCCGTCAATTATTTTTTAGACTGTGAGGAGTTTTCTGAAACCAAAACATTCGAGAGCCACTACTTAGGACGACTCTCAGCTTTGTAATGAACAGCACGGCAGCTCCCACAGCTGCTCCACCAGCTCTCAAAATGCCTGAGATCTGCTGCACGATATACAGAATTCCATGTGTTCACGGAACAGATCTTAAATCACTGTAGGTCATGAAAAAAATTTCAGAAAAATATTTCACAACTGAACTTAGGGAATATTTATTGCAATTGATCTGTTCCCTAAAAGTACCATAAAAATGTTACTAAAAATATCTCATTAAAATGTTCCAAAATAAACTTTCAGAATGACACATACTATGTGATATCATGCTATGTTATTCATAAATATGAATAAAACACAAGAACATCTTGTTAAAAAGGCATAGTCATTTGGAAGAAAAGTTTTACAAAAAGATATAGCTGAATGATATGAATAAAGGCACTAATTGCTCCTTAGCTGCTATAAAAGTGTTTCCAAGGTGCCCTGGCAGGTGCTGCTCAGTGGTTAGAGCATCAGCCCCAGCACCAAAGGGTCATGGGTTCCATTTCCTGTCAAGGGCACGTACCTGGGTTGCAGGTTCAATCCCAGGGCCCAGTTGGGGTATATGCGGGAGTCAACCAATCAGTCTCTCTCTCTCTCTCTTTCTCTCTCTCTCTCTCTCTCTCTCTCTCTCTCCTCCCACCCCTCCTTCCCTCCTTTCCACTCTCTTTAAAAATCAATGGAAAAAATTTCCTTGGGTGAGGATTAACAACAGCAACAAAAAAGTGATTCCAAGGTAAGTTTTCTTGTTACATAAACTCTTCTATTCTACTACTTGTACTGGGTGATTGTTTTAAAAAATTTAAAGTCCCTGCCACTTACTTTGTAAGTATGTGAATAAAATGAAACAACATGCACAGTGATTTGACAGGACAGTTGTTAACTATAAAGTCAGGCATAACAATTAAGCATCTAAAAATAACTGCCTAAGTGAGCTTTGTTTCAAACTCTTGAGGCTGCTGAGAATTTGCAGTTACATCTAGATTAACTGGTGATGATTCTATTTTTTTTAAAAAAAAGCAACAATATTCCTTTTCAATAAATTTACTGTATACTATTTTTAAGCATTTCCCTCTATAGTATTAAATGACATGTATATGGCAAATTTCCAAGTGTTGTTATACAATTGCAACCAAAAAAAATTCTATCTCTCTTCTTTAAATTACTAATTAACTTAATCCTCTATGGCCTAAACAAACAAAATACAAAAATAAAATATGAATAATGTTAAGTAACTGTATTATGTATGATATTTTCAAATGTTGATATCTTTGTTAACTTTTGGGGATAGTAATAGCTATCAACTTATATTTACATGTGAGCGAATAGAATGATGTTAATATGAAACATGTACATATCTAAATAATTGGCTTTTACAATAATTTTAGTATTGAAACTTCAATGATACACGGCCTTTGGTAAAGAATGACCAAATATAACCCTGGCTGGTTTGGCTCAGCCATTAGAGCGTCGGCCCATGGACCAAAGGGTCTCAGGTTTGATTCTGGTCAAGGGCACATACCTGGGTTTCAGGTTTGATCCTCAGCCCTGGTCTGGGTCATGTGAGAGGCAACTGATCAATGTGAGTCTCTCACGTCGACGTTTCTCTCTCTTCTTTCTCCCTCTCTCTCTCCCTCCATTCCTTCCACTTTAATATAAAAATCAATGGAAAAATATCCTTGGGTGAGGATAACAACAACAAAAAAAGAATGATCAAATATACTGCCGTCATTTCCTTTTTTATTTACTCTACATTATCTTTATGGGATCTCTTTAGTCATTGGAAAGAATATGAATATAATATGGAGTAAAGGTTTCCACAATGAGGTTTTATATTTTTTAACCACATTTCTTTCAAAGAATCAAATCTAATATTAAATATTTACTAAACAATTTTCATAATCATTCCCTGAAGCAGAGAAGCTAGTCAACTCTCCTTACTTAGTAGAGTGAAAACTAGAGTTCGTACAGCAATCTATAAGTATTTTACGTTTGTGATATGTGTTTATTAATGTGCAAGGTATCATATTGAATACATGATCCCAATCTGCATGAAACTTAGATCTAGCTGAGCTGCAGAAGAAAAACATATAATTAAAGAATAGACACAACTTACATTCTGAGTCCCTTGGTTCTGATTAGAATTCAGACAAGAAAGAAATCAATTTGGACTATTTAAAATTATTAAGTAAGCTTTGCAGACAAGGGATCCTGAATTCTACAAACATTTATTAAATGTGGCAGGACATGGGAATTTAGAGGTAGATATGATATCATCTCTGACCACTAAAACCTTAGAATCTAGTAGAAAAGAAAGATATAAAATGATGCCTTCAATATAATGTTGTATGTTCAACAGCAGAAGAATGCAAAGGGGTACTTTGCTTGGCTTATTAGCCATGGACAATCAGCCATGATGCCTGGGTTGAATCCTGACGAATGAGTTAAAGTTCACTCATTAAAGAAAATGAGACAGACTTCCAGTCAAGATGGCAGGGTAGGTAAACATGATCTTGCCTCCTCCCACAAACACATCAAAATTACAACTAAACTACAGAACAACCATCTTCAAAACCGCCTGAAATCGAGCTGAATGTTAGTCCTACAACTAAGAAATTAAAGAAGAAGCCACATGGAGACAGGTAGGAGAGCAGGAGACAAGGACAGGATGGTCCCACACCCATGTGTGGTGGATAAAAATCAGGAGGATACCTCGGCTGTGAAGGATCTCCCAGAGGAGTGAGGGGTCCCCGTCCCACACCAGGCACCCCAGCTCAGGGTTCCAGTGCCAGGAAGAGAAGTCCCCATAACTTCTGGCTATAAAAACCAGTGGGAACTGAGGCTGAGGGAGGCTGAGATTGCTGGAGCCCCAAGCAGGTCCTCTTAAAGGGCCCGTGCACAGACTTACTCAGATACGCATCCTCCAGGCTCCAGTGTGAGGGAGGCAGCTTGAAAGGCACCAGAGACATACAAGGAAGAACTGAGTTGTTTGGCATTGGGGTGAGAGCAGGAGGGGCAGCTTTCTCTAGGACAGACGTGCTGGTGGAGGCCTTTGTTCCTTTGGTGAGCCCTTCCCCTATGGGGCTGACAGATGGGTGTCATATCTGGGACTCCAGCAACCTGGCTCACACTGTTTGCTCCACCCTGGTGATTCCCTGAGGCCCTGCCCCACCCAAATTTTAGACCCACCCAAGTTGTTTCCAGTGGCTTTGCCATAGGAATGGCCTGTCTTGGATCTTGCTTCATATTTTCTTAAATTCTTTCAAACAAATAGCATCTGGACTCAGCAAGCCCCATACCTCTCACTAAGTGGCCCCAGGCCTGGCACTAGGAGCAGCCAGCCTTGGTTCACAGCTTGACTTTGCCTGGGTCCCTCCAAGCCCGGCACAAGAAGCAGCCATCTGCACATTGCTTTGTAGCTTATGCCTAGTGGCCCTGGGTAGAACCCAGGCAGTGGCTGACCTTTCCCCAGAGCCAGCACACCCAGTGGACAGCTTCAGACCATGGTGAAGCACCACCACTCAACCACCCCCATAAGCGACACACTCAAGGAGTGGACTCAGTGGGTACCAGAGCCCTGCTGAAGTAAGTCTTGCTCTATGTGGTGAGTCCCTGCATAGCTGGTCCTCCAAGGTAGTCAGAGGTCAGTGGTCAGTGGGAACAGCCAGTCCTTGCATCTGATCAGCCTGGTAAATTCCTCCCATTGAAGTGCCAGCAGCAATCAAGACTGAAATACGACAGAAGGGTGTACAGTCCACACGAGGGGTGCACCTTGAAAGTCCAGCTGGGGTGATCAGGGAGGCTGTGCCACTGGACCCTACAGGACACCTACTATAATAGGCCACCCTAGGAGGCCTAAGAGATGTAGCAACTCTACCTAATGCATAGAAACAAACACCGGGAGGCAGCCAAAATGAGGAGACAAAGAAACATGTCCCAAATGAAAGAACAGAACAAAACTCCAGGAACAGAACTAAATGAAATGGAGATAAGCAATCTAACAGATGCAGAGTTCAAAATACTGGTTATAAGGATGCTCAATGAACTTAGTGAGGGCCTCAATAGCATAAAAGAGAACCAGTCAGAAAAGAAGGAGACACTAAATGAAATAAAGAATAATTACAGGGAATCAATAGTAGACTAGGTGAAGGCAAGAAGCAAACCATCGATTTGGAATATAAGGAAGCCAAAATCACCCAATCAGAATAGCAAAACGGAAAAAGAATCCAAAAAAATGAGGATAGTGTAAGGAGCCTCCAGGACAACTTCAAGCATACCAACATTTGCATCATGGGGGTGGCAGAAGGAGAGGAGAGAGAGCAAGAAATTGAAAACCTATTTGAAAATACAAAAAACTTACCGAACTTGGTGAAGGAAACAGATATACAAGTCCAGGAAGCACAGAGAGTCCCAAACAAGATGAACTCAATGAAGCCCACACCAAGACACATCATAATAAAAATGCAAAAGGTTAAAAACAAAGAGAGAATCTTAAAAGCAGCAAAAGAAAAGCAGTTAGTTACCTACAAGGGAGCTCCCATAAGACTGTCAGCTGATTTCTCAAAAGAAACTTTGCAGGCCAGAACAGAGTGGCAAGAAATAAGTGATGAAAAGCAAGAACCTACAACCAAATCACTCTACCCTGCAAAACTATCATTTAGAATTGATGGACATATAAAGAGTTTCCCAGACAAGAAAAAGCTAAAGGAGTTCATCACCACCAAACCGCTATTATATAAAATGTTGAAGGATCTTGAAGAAAAAGAAGATCGAATATATGAACAATAAAATGGCAAAAAATACATATCCATCAACAATTGAATCTACAAACAAAATGAACAAACAGAACAGAAACAGACTCATCGATACAGAGAACTTTTTGTTGGTTGCCAGATGGGAGGCGGGTTGGGGGAATGGGTTAAAATGGTGAAGGGATTAAGAAGTACAAATTGGTTGTTAGACTGACAAACTTCAAAGGGAAGGGGGGTGGGGTGGGTTGGGAAGAGATAAACCAAAGAATTTATATGCATATATGCATAACCAATAGACACAGACAATAGTATGGGGAAGGCAGGAGGGAGAACGGAGGAGGGTGTCAAATGGGGGGAAAAGGAGGGACATCTGTAATACATTCAACAATAAAGATAAGTTTAAGTAAAAAACTAATAATTAAGAAAAGGAAATGAGACAGAGGCTCTAGGCAGAAGGAGCAGCATGGATAAAGTTACAAAAGTATGAAATAGTAATCAGTATACAGATAACAATAAGTCATTTCTTATAGAATAAATGCAGGCAAACTGTGGGGTCAGGTTTAAATCTTATTGTGCAGATAGGTGGTCATGGGCAGTGGGTCAATGAAGAGCTGGGGTCAAGCTGGAGATGGCTCTGAGTCAGAGCTGGCAAACCAAACCTTCGGAGGATGGGGGACTCTGGTGTCCTAATTTCACACACTGTGCTCACATCTGTATAACATTCTATTTACTTCGGAATCTGGGTTCAGAAAAACCTAGACTAAAGGTCTTGCTGGTATGAGTAAAGACCACACAGAGGAGGATCCAGGAGCAATTTTTCCAGGTGGGACAAATGCAAATGCAGGGAGTACAGATAGAACTTCTGCAGGATAAGCTTCCGCAGGAGGAGTACACAGCTATGTCTCTGTCAGAAATTAATGCTGTCATTTGCATTTGAGAATTAGCAGATGAAGTAAAGGCTGTGACACATGAACATTTCAATAATTTTGAAGCCCAAGAATTCTAGTTTGGATGTTTGTAGGGTTCCTGGGATACATATATATTAAAAGCTAGAACGGAAACACTTACAGGTCTATGTACTTACTCTTGACTCAGTCTCTGGATGCTGCAGAGCAGAACTTTCCAACTGGTGTGTTTTGGTACTGGTGTGCTACTTATGGGCCAAAGGGTGTGTTGTGAAATGTTATGTCTCCTAGCCTATTGCCTCAGCCCTGAATTATTGCAAAGGCCTCCTAATTTTCTCTTCATTGCAATCCTGTCCCTTTGTACAAAAAGTCTGGAATGGTTCATTTAATGTGTCAACTTGACTAGCCTAAGGAATGTCCAGTTAGCTGGTAAACATTATTTCTGGGTGTGTTTTGGGGGGTGTTTTAGGAAGAGACTAGCATTTGATTCAGTAAACTGAGTAATGAGATCTGCCCTGATCAATGTGGGTAGACATCAACCTATCCATTGGTGACCTGATTGGAACAAAAAAAGCAAAAGAAGAGCATATTATCTCTCCCTGCTTGAGCTGGGACATCCATCTTCTCTTGACCTCAGACATCAGAGTCTTTGGACTCTGGAACTTATACCATCAGCTCTCCCAGTTCTCAGGCCTTTGGACTTTGACTTATAGCATTGGTTCTCAGGTGTTTGGACCCAAACTGGAACTACACCGCCAGCTTTCATGAATCTCCAGCTTGCAGATGGCAGATTGTGTGACTTCTTGGCCTCCATAGTTGCAGGAGCCAATTCCCATAATAAATCTCCTGTTAGATGTATCTCTATAAGTTCCATTGTTTCTGTTTCTCCGGAGAACTCTGACAAATACAAAGTCAATTCTCAACATAGCAGAGAATGTCATCTTTTAAAATAAATGTTTTATCTGTCCTCTGCTATTACCCCTGCATCGGCTCCTCATCTCACTTAGGAAGTCCTCACGGTAGCCTATAGAGTTCTCCATCATCTGACCTCATACCATACTATTGCTGCCATAGTAAATCTGCTCACTCTACAATGGCTGTCATCATGTTACTTGAGCAAGCTGGACACACTCTTGTCTAGGGTCTTGCATTATGCTTCTTCTGCCTGGACTGCTCTCCCACATAGCCACTTGGTTCTGTCCCTCATCTTTTCTAGGTCTTTGTCAAATATCGCATTCTTGGTGAGGTCTTCCCTGACCACTGTATTCAAAATTGGCCATCTCTGTCACTGCTAAATGTCCTCCATTTTATACTTTCATTTTCTCCATGTGACTTATCACCTCATATATATATGAGGTTAATCCTCACGCGAGGATATTTTTCCATTGATTTTTAGAGAGAGTGGAAGGGAGGAAGGAAGGGAGAGAGAGGAAGAGAGAAACATTGATATGAGAGAGACACATTGATTGGTTGCCTCCTGCATGACCCAGACTGGGGCCGGGGATCATACCTGTAACCCAGGTACATGCTCTTGAATGGAATCAAACACATGGCCCTTTGGTCTGTAGGTGGATGCTAACTGCTGAGCCAAACTGGCCAAGGCTAAACTAAATATTTTATTTATTTATTTAGTTTAGTTTTTGCCTCACCTGACTAGGATGTAATCTCCATGAAGAGAGGGATTTTTTTCATTGTTATTCACTGCTGAATCACACTAGTACGTAGACTAGAACTTGACAAAGAATAAAGCATCAATAACATTTTTTTTTTTTTTTACAAATGAATAAGTAAATAAGCGTTGGCATGAATGCTATAAAAAGTTCAATTGGACTTAAAAACCCATTAACATTATCATAAGAATTTTAAAAATGCATTTTGTTAATATGAGAGCTGTTGTGGTATTTAAATATATCAACTGCCTTATAAATTTTGAATGATTTAAAATCAGTGGTTTATAAAGTTTTATGACCTATTGTTTAAGAAAAGTTTCTCATCAATGGAGACTATTAGAATTTGAAAAAATTATCATTAAATTTTTTTTTCAGGAATAACGGAAACATTTTAAGCATTATAAACAGATATTTAAGAAATACAGTCATAGAAAGACCTTATAAAGTTTATCACTAACATTAAAATACTTTACTTAAACTTCTTATTTAAAAATCAGAATTATTTTCCCTAATATACACTTTATATTTTATAATTACATAAAGAAAACATTTTAAAAACAAAGCTCCATAGATATTCCTAAATTCTTCCATTTTACCTATTTGCCATGCAAATTTATGATATATTATGTGTGCTATTAGGTAAATAAGGTTGGGAAGCACAAATAAAGAGGGCCCACCATCAAGAAAATGTCTCAAAGTGTGAACATGGGCTTGAGGGTGGGGACTCAATGGGTCTACACTCTAGGATAGGGGGTGAGTGGGAAGTCTCTAGTGTTGAAGTTGATAAGATGGGTAGGTTCTGACTGTGGCCTTGAATGCTACAATGAAGAGTTTGGACTTTATTTTATGGGTATAGAGCAATTTGTGGCAAATGCTGTTCATAAAATATTAGACCACATATACAGCATTTCAAAGGCCAAATAATATATCAACATGTTTATAGTGGTCATTACTTGCATAGAGTATGATGTTTTCCTCTTTCATCTCAACCTTTCAGATGTAGGTCCAAATCCATTCCCTGCCCCATTCCATACTGCAGTACATCCCACACAAAAGTCAATGTGGCAGAGATGATTGTCTTAGAAATTTATCAAGTGGGCCTTGATCATAGCCTGTTTAAGTTTGGAGGGCCAGAAATACAGAAAGCCAGAGCTACCTTTTTTTTTTATCCTCACCCAAGGACATTTTTGCATTCATCTTCAGATAGAGTGGGAGGGAGAGAGGAAGAAAGAGAGAGAGAGAAACATCGATGTGAGAGAGACACATTGACTTGTTGCCACCCACACAACACCAACCAGGGCCAGGGACAAACTGCAACCGAGGTACATGCCCTTAGCAGGAACCGAACCCAGGTCTCTCTGGTCTGCGGGCGAACGCTCTAACCATTGAGCCAAACTGGCCAGGGCCAGAGCTACTTTTTAATAAAATTATGCAAAGATTCTATTTGTGGAGAAAGATGCTCCCATAAGTTTTACTGTGATTATCAAATTTTCTAGGATTTTGTTTCTGAAAAAGAGAATAGGCCCTTTCAAATGCAGTCCATGCCCTCATGGTCAGCACATTAGTCATTGTTCTAGTCATGATGAAAGCAAGAAGGTGAAAAGAAGGGAGGTCTAAATATCAATAGCATTGAAGACATTCTACAATTCTCAGTATGTGCAGGTGACTTAGAGTTATCACTCCTGAATGCAGGGAGGCTGCAGGCCTTGTACTATCCATAATAGAGAAAAACAGATTTCAGGTACTAAAATGATGACTAGACATGTTGTCTCTTCCAAAAGTTTCTAGGAGAAACTAGGAGCTGGTGATATCTAGGCTGAGAACTGATGAAAGACAGGATCAGGGCCATCAGTGTGATCATACTGCTTGATTAGTCCAGCCGGTGTGGTTCAGTGGTTGAGTGTAGACCCATGCACCAAGAGGTCGATGGTTCGATTCCTGGTCAGGACACGTTCCCAGGTTGTGGGCCAAATCCCCAGTGGGTGGCATGCAGGAGGCAGCCAGTCAATGTTCTCTCTCATCGATGTTTCTATCTCTCTCTCTCTCTCACGTCTTCTCTCTCTAAAATCAATAAAGGAAAAAATAAAAAATTAAAAAAAACTAAAAAAACTGCCTGATTAAAAGCTCACCAACGGTAACTCTTAAACATTTAGGGTAGTCTCAGAGCATATATAAAATCTAATTCAAGACACCCAGTTCCACTAAGACCTTGAATTAGCCTAGGTAGAACATGCAATGATCTTGAAATTGGATCTCAAGATTTAGTGTCAAATTGTACTAAAAATAATGGGAAGAGGATTATATCTCCATGGGTCCCACCAGGTGTAGAGCTAGTTGGATTCTCTCCACAATGCCCCAATGTCCTTGATTCAACTCAGGTGGGCCTTCATTCCTGTCCAGGAGTCAGGATAAGATCTCAACCACTTCATCACTCATTTCAGTGGTTTAATGAACATATGTGTGTTGGGCATTGTGCTAGCTGCTACAAATGCAAAATATAATGTAGTTCATGTCTTCTCAAAATGACAGGCTAGTGGGATTTTTAGATTGTTGACTGGGGAACCATGACTGATCCTACTAAGGGAATTGGAGCAGAGAATTGAATCCTTGGAACCAATTTGCTCTGTTTTCACTTTGAAGAGTGTTATTTTGAGCAGGCTCTTGGCCACCTTCATTTGGGTAAGCTTGCCAAAATATGAATTTGAGGCTTCCCTAGAATTGGGCAGCCATGGTAATTTCTCAAAGTCCAGGCCTAGGGACTTGGGACTAGGGACTTGGGCCTAGGGACTATAGTCTAAAGTTGAACTCTGGTAATCAGAACCTTCTGATTTGCTAATGAATAGTTTTTTTCTTTTTCTTTTTGTTTCCCCAACTGTGTTAGTCCCTTTTTATTCTTTTAGTAATCTCTTCTAGTTAACTACTTCTGTTTGTGGGTGATGAAATGTCTAAGGAATCCACTTCAAATGTTGGCTCTGCTGTGAGCATGGTATTTCCCTTTACTTCAAACCAGAATTAAGACTTTTGATCCTTATTTTTATATTCCAGTCCCAGAAGTAGTTTTCACTGTAGAAGTTTTCTGAAGACAGTCTATGCTTAATAGTAGTGGTCTGCAACCAGGAGCACTGTACAGGATGGGTTTAAAAATGTATTAAACTAAGAGGCATTCTCTCAAATGAGTTTAAATGCATTTTATTTTTAGACAACCTACATGACATGTTTTTTGTTTCTTCTTAAAAACAATGCCTCTGCTCCAAATAAATCAAAGTCAAAATAAATGAAGAGCTCAAGATACCATCAGTCCCATTTGTCCTAGTCCTGATGTGTGGATAAAGAGCAGCAGCCAGTTATGATGACAGGGGATAGATCCAAAATGCCAAATTTGTGAACATTTTTCCATTTCTAAACCATCCTTAAAGAAAATCATATATGGGTCACACCATCCTCACAGTGGTCCAGCAAAGCAACCATGCTATCAGCATTCATGTTGTCACCAATAGAGATCTGGTAGTTTTGAAATTAGCAAGGATGTGCTTGATTTGTTCTGCAGCCCCTGTCAAAAAAGGCTTTTCTCTTTCTGCTCTCTGTTCTTCAAGTTTCCTTCTGATTGACTTCATGTAATCTTAAAGTACTTCCTGTAGGCTTCTTTTGTGAAGTTGGTTTCCTGCAAATGGTGGTTCATGATAATATCAACACCAGTGGTAACTGCTTTTGCTACCTTCGCCCTCCAGACCTCCAGAGGGGTCATTTCCACCAACAAGTGAGTCATCAATGGTACCCTCTGTCCTACTATTTCCCTCTACCATCTTTCCCTCTACCTCCAGGCACATCCCTTCTGCTAATTCTCAGATCTTGTAGATTTCGGAGAACATCCCTTCATGGCTGATGAAGTCCAGGTAGATGATCATGATGGTGGCTGGAGGGAGAGGACACTGCGCTGGCTTAGCAGGATCCTGGAGCTCAAGCAAGCATGGTGTAGCATACATGGTGCTCCGGGGGAGGGGGGAGCCGGGAGCAGGCAGAAAAGATTAATAGCTTCTTTTCCATTTGTACTTCAAGATGTCATCAGAGTTGAGCCTCACTTCTTGAGTAATAGTCCAGAGCTACCTTAAAAAATACAGCGCAGTCGCTGAGGCTGATGAAAAAACTCACCTTAAAGTCAGCAGGGGGTACTCAGTTTGGAATTTAGGCAACATCCTCATATTAGTCAGGAGGCTACTAGCCCAGTCAGTGTCTTTCTGGCCCCAAAATGCCTTGTATCATTTGGCTGCTCAATACTTGAGGACAGCTCCTCTAAAATCAAACTAGGTATAACACCCCCAAATAAATTCGGACCTCCTGACAAAACTGTTGAAAGCAGAGCAAAACGATACCCAGAATATAGCAATGTCTTACAACATTGCTGCAAATACACTGGAAAGTGAAATGTTATACAAAGCTGGCAACATTTAAATTTAGAATTCATGTGATATTTGCACAGGCTGAACCTGGATTAGAGAGAAGATGCCTACGGAGGCTTTAAATCCAGTAGTTGTAGTTTCTTCCTTCTGAGCCAGGAAAAGGAATCACACCACTATTTGGATTACCTTATATATGCAAATTATATGTCATTAAAATATAATAGTGTGCTAAGTTTGTATTTAGAATATAGTTTGGAAATGCACACAAATTCTCTCTGTCTAAAAGGAATCAAAATTATAAATATACAATTACCTAACTGTATACACAAGGAAGATACTGATAGGGGTACAACTAAATTTATTTTTATTTATTTATTTATTTTTAAATCTTTGAAAAAAAATCTGTTTGTTGTTTATTGACATTTTAGAGACAGAGGAAGGGAGAAAGAGATAGAAACATTGATGTGAGAGAGAAACATCGATCAGCTGTCTCCTGCACGCCCCCCACTGGGGATTGAGCCCACAACCCAGGCATGTGCCCTGACTGGGAATCAACCAGGACCTCTCAATCCATGGGGCAATGCTCAATCCACTGAGCCACACTGCTCGGGCAACCAAATTAATTTTAATAGATAAAATAGAAAAAAAAAGAGACAATTGGGTCCCTGCTTCATTCCTAGAACTAGTCAGATAAACCCTGTTCATCAGTCTGAATTGTTTGCTGTTACCCTCCTTCCCTTACCTCACCCAGTAGTATAGGTGGGGTGGGTGGGTTTTCTATTCCTTACCAACAGTACAGAAAAATTATTTCCACTTTAAATAAATTAATATGCTACATCAATCCAGTGTGTTTCTTGTTATGAGTGAATTCCTAGCGTATTTTACTGATATCATGGGGAAACTATTCATTCTACCACAATAGCAGGACTTTAAAAGATGTTTGCTGCGTGTAAACCAAAGCCTACATCATGTGCATGACTGGAAACTGTTTCTTTGACAATAGATTTAACAAAAGTAAGGAAAGGTTGGCCTCATTACTACCACTCAATTAAAAAAAAAATAAGACAAAAAAAAAGAATGAAACTGGACCATTATCTTATACTACACACAAAAATGAACTAAAATGGATTAAAGACTTGAATGTAAAACCTGAAACCATAAAACTCCTAGAAGAAAAGATAGGCAGAAAGCTCGTTGACATAGGTCTTGGAAATAATTTTTTTTGAATCAGACAACAAAAGCAAAAATAAATAAGTGGGACTACCTCAAACTAAATAGCTTCTACCCTGGCCAGTGTGGCACAGTGGTTAGAATGTCGACCTGTGGACTGAAGGGTGTTAGGTTTGATTCCCAGTCAAGGACACATACCTGGCTTGCAGGTTGGATCCCTGGCCCTAGTTGGGTGTATGGGGGAGGCAACCAATCGATGTATCTCTCTCATATTGATGTTTTTCTCTCTCTCTCTCCCCCCTCCCTCCCTTCTACTCTCTCTAAAAAATAATAATAATAAATTCAATGGAAAAAATATCCTTGGGTGAGGATTAACAAAAAATAAAATAAAAAGCTTCTGCACAGCAAAGAAAACCATCAACAAAGTGAAAAGACACTTTGTGAATGGGAGAAAATATTTGCAAATTATATATCCGATAACAGGGTAAATTAAAAAAATATATAAAGAACTTGTACAACTCAATAGAAAACAAAACAAAAATCTGTTTAAAAGATGGGCAGAAGGTCTGAATAGACATTTTCCCAAAGAAGACATATAGATGGCCAAAAGGTACATGAAAAGATGCTCAACATCATTAATCATCAGGGAATTGCAAATCAAAACCATAATGAGATATTATCTCACATATGTTGGAATGGCTACTATCAAAACGATAAGAAATAACGAGTGTTGGTGAGAATGTGGAGAAAAGGGAAACCTTGTGCAGCCACTATGGAAAACAGTATAGAGATACCTAATATATTAAAAATAGAACTATCATATGATCCAGCAATTCCACTTCTGGATATTTATCTGAAGAAAATGAAAATACTAACTCTAAATGCTCTAAATGACATATGCATCCTCATGTTCATTGAAGCCTTACTTACAATAGCCAAGATATGGAAACAACCTAAATGTCCATTGATGGATAAATGGATAAAGAAAATGTGGTGAATATATACAATGAGATATTATTCAGCCATTAAAAGAATGAAATCTTGCCATTTGCAAAAACATGGATGAACTTGGGGACATTATGTTAAATAAGTCATACAGAATAAGACAAATACCAAATGATCTCACTTATATGTGGAATCTAAAAACAAAACAAATAAATAAGAAAAACAAGTTCATATATAGAGAAGAGATTGGAGGCTGCCAGATGCAG
Organism: Tadarida brasiliensis; assembly: GCA_030848825.1. NCBI lineage: Eukaryota > Metazoa > Chordata > Mammalia > Chiroptera > Molossidae > Tadarida > Tadarida brasiliensis. Next base: position 64,732,277 of record CM061261.1, on the reverse strand, counting down.
GGGTTAGGGGGTTCAGAAAAATGGGAGAAAGGGTCAAAAGTTATAGACTTCCAGTTATAAAATAAATAAGTCCTGAGGATGTACTGTACAGCATGGTGACCACAGTTAATAACACTGCAGTGCATAGTTAAAAGTGTCTAAGAGAGTAGATATGAAACATTTTTATCACAAAAAAATTGTAAGTATATAAGGTCACATTGTATACAAATATCAAATCATACTGTACACCTGAAACTAATATATTATATGCCAATTATACCTCAATAAAAAGAGGCAACAAATAAGGAAGCACCATCTCATTTGTCTTTTTGTATTTTGTACTTCAGTACATATTATTCCGGAAGGGGAGGGAAATGTTTTACCTTTATTATCTTCTCTTAATTCTTTAAAGCTACAGATATGCTTCAGTTCTTTAATATTTCATTTTCATGAAATTGAGGGGCAGGATTCAGAAGGTTCATGACTGAATCTAGAGAGTAAAGAATGACCTTTGAGAAGTTTTGATCACTTAGAAGTGACAGCTTACATAGTAAGCACAGAGTTGGGATGACTGAGCTGCAAAGACAAGGCTACTATTTGGAGGACAGTTGGGGAGCAAACAGGTACATGTGTTTGAATTTACTTGGAGTATACTTACCTATTGATTACCCCTGACACATTCATGGACAATTTAAGCTATGCTTTAGCCTTGTTTAGGACATAATCAGCCAATCAGGAAGCTCACCACTTCCCCCATAAGCCTTGCAGATTCTGATTATGTGTAGACTGTCTGAAATCCACAGCATTTGTTCCCCAAAAACAAAATTACAGAAAGGTTTCTGAGCCACTAGGCAACCTTACAGAAGCCCACTTAACCTAAAGGTAATTGCTGCGGAATCAAGTATTAAGAGTGCGGTAAGAGCTTACAACATGCAGATCAACATTCCCATGAAAAAACTGTTGAAGATGCCAGGAGCACCCTGTACTGCGACCATGGGAGTGGGAGCCCCTGTGCCAGACCAGTGGGGCGGTGGGAGTGGAAATCCCTCACAGGGCAAGACCAGACATGGGCCATGAAGTTGGGACATGGTGCCTTTTACCTTCAAATGGTTTGAATTTGTCTCTGGGCTCAGTAAGAAAGTCTTATAATAAATGTGCAGGTCTACTTAGGATGAGGGACGAGGAGGCAGCACAGATTTGCTATTCTTGGGCAAAAACAATTTATAAAGTCTGAGCATTGTAAATAGGAAGCTTACAACTAAAGAGCTTTACAATGTGACAGTGTGGTGATTGTGGGGGGTGGAAGAGGGCATAGAGGGGATAAATGACAATGGAATAAAAGGCACTATTCAAATCACTTTATATTTAATTAGTTCTCACAGCATATGAAACTTCCATCTTCGTAGGTCAGAAATGGTCAAATATTGTCATTCTGACATGGTTCAAACTACCATTTTATAGATTCACCCACCTTACAGATATGAAAGAAAGACACACATAGCTTGCCCAATGTCACAAAGCTAATGATTGGCTATACAGATCAAATGTTTTTGCAGGAACAAATGGTACTCAAAGGGGATGATTTAAGACAATTTAATAAAATACTGGATTAAGGGAAACCAACAAGGATGGAGAACCTCCCTGAAAAGCCACCCTAGAGAGAGTGGTGGTGGGCACATGGAGATGCTGGAGCTACAAGCAAGGGGGTGAGTTGAGCAAAATATCAAAAGTCTGTGTGTGTGTGTGTGTGTGTGTGTGTGTGTGTGTGTACACACACGTGTAGCAGGGAGGGCTAGAAGTCACCACTACATGAGCATGGCCTTATAAATGGTGTTAACATTTTTCTTTTGTCATATCTTAAAGGGCTAAAGTCAGGTATTTATTCTTTTTAATGTATAGTGCCTGTCAAAAACCTCTGTAGGAGTCATTCTGTGCACAGTAAGGGCATTTCATGGACCACTGCAATGGAATGACAGCTAGACATTAGTCATGAGTTCTTAAACCACATGCATTTATCGTCAACCCTTAATTAACGGAAACCCAACTGACCGGCATACAGCTAGACTTCTGTCTCCCCTTCATTTCCTGCTGCCAGCTCACGTTTAGGAGCAAGGGGAATGAACAAGCAAATATGTTAATATCAGTTCTAAAAAGCCACCTATTCCCCAGAGAAGCAAGTCCGTGGTAAGTTTGTGGACTTTGCCAGTCAAGACCAATTTCTCTCTCAGTCCTGACTTCATGCCTGTTTGTTGCTGACCCTTTGTGCTGTTCCGACCTGCAGTATTCATGTGCTCCAACCTGCAACTGTCATCTGGCCCTGGGCTCTCTGCAGCCTCTGTGGTTCCTGCCAGGAAACTGCAGGCGCAGACCCAGGCTGTGCTGACTGGTCCCTCCTGCTCCCAGGTGCCCCTGGATCCCAAAGTGCCCGCCTTCCTCCACCGACTCCCATCTCTTGACACTGATAGGCGGAAAACTGCCTTTCCCAGAAATGTCTAGAAGAAACCTAAAAAACGATTCCTACACAGGGAAGCCAGGTTGCCTTACCCTGAATATCTGAAGATGTCTTCAATCCTAAGAATATTTCAGACATTTTAAAACCTGAAAGCATCCCAATCAATACGATGATACCCAAGGCTGACCAGATTTTCCCAGAAGCTCCTAATAATCGAGTACTCTCCAAATTTTCAACAATGAGAAGTCATGCTTCATGCTTGAAATGGATCATCTTTATGTCTTTTTGCAGAAAATTTCCCTTCACCTTAAATCCAAGTCTTAAAAATTTCAAAATACCTATGTTTGCACATAAACTACACTTTATATTACATTTTATAAGAAAATTACATAATAAACAGGCTGTTATGAGGAATTTATTCCAAGAAGCAATTTTTAGATTGTGTCCTGAGGTCGGTACACATTCATGTCCATTTCCTTCACCTTCTGTACCCACAATACTGTATGTGAGGAGAAATATTATATGATGACTCTGACACATGAAAAAAATTTGCAAGGGTGTTCTGGATCATCAAAGAAGAAATTACTCATAGTATTATGGCATTAAGTATATTATATGGTATTGTCAGTCTTTAAACATTATTAAGTCAGTATGAAATATATGGTATAAATTAATCAGACTACTTTGTCCCAGATGTTTCTGGTAATTGAGAAGTTTTATACAAAAAAGCATTTCATCTAATTGTTAGTGCTATCTTTTAAAATAGTTCAGCCCTGGCTGGTTTGGCTCAGTGGTTGGAGTGTTGGCCTGTGGACCAAAGGGTCGAGGGTTTGATTTTGGTTAAGGGTACATACCTGGGTTGCAGGTTTGACCCCCAGCCCTGGTTGGGGTCATGTGGGAGACAACCAATCGATGTCTCTCTCTCTCTCTCTTTTTCCCTCCCTTCCACTCTTTCTAAAAATCAATGGAAAAAATCCTTGGGTGGAGGATTAACAAAAAATGATAATAAAATAGTTCAGATTATTCTCCTTGTACTTAGAGAATCTGTTCTTCTATTTTAAAACTTTCCTTACATGAAAAAATTGCCACTTATATGATATAGATTGAGAATGATAAAACTAGGAGAACTACTTGATAAGAAATCTAGTCCACTTCCAAACCTTCTTGCAAGATATCCTAAGCCAGTCCCCAAATCTGACATGTTCTGTTTCGTTTTTCCTTTACCATCTCTAAAGAGGAGATACCTGCTCCATCACTTGCTCCAAGTCATAAAAATCATCTTTGCTCCCACTCTTCTTTTTAGTCCTGACTTCAGACTCTGCTCCTTCTGGTGGGAGGAGTTGCAGTCCAAAGCTGCAGGCAGTACCCTTTGGTGACCCTCAGTCATTGTACTGGCATTCTTATTCTTGGGACATTTCCCTTATACCTCTGCTTGTCTTTATTAAATGCTCAGTTGGGTAAATGTCCCCATAGTTAACAGAGAAGGGGACAGAGCTGGCAGTAGATGACTGTTTAGAATCATAAGGTACCAGACCTACAAACCATTCCTAAGGAAGAAGCTTCTACTTTCTGAGACCTGCTTCTCACCCCTCACCACCTCCTTTGTCTACTGTCTGGTGAACATCCTTTAAGGATAGATTCCAACGTCATTTCTATCACACCTAGGAGAGGCCCTTTCTCCTCTGGGCTCCCAATTCTCACTCTCCACTCTTACATCTCCCATCAAGTTCTATTGTATTTTGACTTCTTGGTCGATGCACATCTTTATGAGTGCCCATTATCAGTTCTTCTCAAATGTAGTTTGCTTTGAGCTTTTTGAAGAGCATGGTATAAGGCCTCTCTTGGTTGTTTACAACATATGAAACTGAGGCACTTTGGGGAGCATAATTGCAATATTTTTTATTAATATTGGTGCCTCCTTGGAAACCTTGTATTTTCTGTCATTTGGTTATTCTTACCAATGTTCACAAGGCGATTCCTGCTGTCCTTTTAAGGTACAACTCTTTGATTCCAAGATGGCTGCAGAGTAGGTGGAATCCACACTCATCTGCTCCAGCACCAAACTGTATTTATAACTAAATTCTAGAGCAATCAACCTAAAAAACCAACTGAAGTCCAGTTGAACAGAAATATTATAACCAAGAATTTATAGAAGAAGCCACATAGAGACTGGTAAGAAGGGCGGGGACACAGAAAGGGCTGGTCCCCACACACAAATGTGGTGGCTGAGAAGCTGGAGGGATATCTTGGCTGCAAAGCTCCCTTCACCCAGGAGCATGGGAGGTAGTCTCAATCCCAAGCAGGGATCCCCAACCCAAAGCAAAAGAGATGGAAAGAGGAGTCCACAAAACATCTGGTGGTGAAAATCAGTAAGGGATCAGTCTGCCTGGGAGAGAAGGGAGGATGTTAGAGACCCAGATGCTACCTTCCCAGGTAGCACTTCCATTGTTCCAGTACCAGCCTGGGAAATGCACTGCCCCATCCTCCAACTACTTGAGATACAGAGGAGTCTGCTAGCTATATCCAGCAGGGATTCCTGGCAAGAACTTTTTTTTGAAGCTCTTGGCTCAGATAGTGATTGAACTGTGGAGCTTGGATAGTGATTGAATTGTGGAGCTTTGGAAAGGGGACTATTGCAACCTTGAGCACAGAGCCATTGGCCCCCTTACCCCACTTGTCAAATCACTTGGTCTGCCCTTCCACTCCCTGTGGCCCTGCCCCACTGAGATCAGTCCTGCCAGGGGATGGGGTGGGGATCTGAGAGCTCCTCGGAGCTAGGACCTTTGGTGCACATTGGAGGCATTTGCCTGGGAAGAGGAAGAAGTGCCCACCCTCCTCCCATAGGCTGGCTGGCACAACCAATAGGAGAGTATTTGTATCTGCCCTTCTAAGTCCTGGTGGCCCTGCTCTTTTCTTTCATTTGAGGGTTCTTCCTTTGTCTCACCATTTTAGCAATCTGGTAGTTCCAGGCCAGGTGAAGCATGAGGGGATGTGTAGGTAGATTGGTGTGTAACAGATAAGACTGCTATGCCTCCCAGACTTTTCTGGTGCATGGCACCTCTTGTCTGATGTGGGTCCTGGAGAACTGACAGCTGGTGGCTCGTGTTGGTCTGTTGTTATAGGCACTGCTGTGGTGCGTGGGTCCAGCTGGTGAGCTGCTGGGGTACACATGTCCTCAGGTACCACTGCTGCCTGGTGGGGCTCAGCATCTGATCATTCACTGCTGATGATTTTGGGGGTGGGTCTCAGCTCCCAGTCTGCGCTGCTACTGCTGCTGGTGTTGCTGCTGGGGGATGTGTCTCAGCCCCCAATGCTCTGCTGCTGTTGGGGGCGGAGGATGCTCATCTCCTGGGACTTTGCTGCTGCTGGGAGTGGGGCTCCACTCCCAATCTGCTGCTGCAGTTGTCAGGGGCAGGTCTCGGCTCCTCGAGCCTTGCTGCTGTTGGGGCTGGGGCTGCACTCCTGATCAGCCACTGCTGATGCTGCTGGGGGTGGGTCTCAGCCACCAATCTGCGATCTGCGCTGCTGCTGTTGCCGGGGGATGGGAATCAGCTCCCAAGCGTCTACTGCTGCTGCTGGGGCTGTGTGTTGGCTCTGGAGCCTCAGCTGCTGTTGAGGGTACGGCTCTGCTCCTGAGTCTGTCACTGCTGCTCTTGGGGATGGTACTTGGCTCCCAAGCTGGCTGATACTGCTTTTAGGAGCAGTGCTTGGCTCCATACCTTGCTGCTGTTGGGGGTGGGGCTCTGCTACCAAGTGGGTTGCTGCTGCTGCTGCTGTTGGGGATGGTGCTTGGTTCCTGTACCTTACAGCCTCGCTACTGTGTGCTGGTCCTTGTTGGCACAGTGGGGACCACTGGTCCGATGGTGCAAGGCACACTGGTGGCTTTAGGTCGCTGGGCCTTAGCCACTCCCCATTGCTTCCTTCCAGAGAAGACCCAGCAGATCTTCCAAAATGGTGAGGCCTTCCAGCCTCAAGCAGGGAGAAGCATCCTGACAAGTAGCACACATTGGTAGCCAGCTGCTTACCCATCCACAGAACCAGAACCCTCTGCCATAAGTTTCTACACTGCTGCATGGTTGCTCATCTACACTCACATCCACTCACACTCTCTCTCTCACCCTCTCACACTCTCATACACTCACGCTTGCTCCAGTCCTGCCCACCACCATCTTCCGTGAATCAGCAATTTAGAAGAAAAGATAACAGTAAGCACCCAGGCAGAACATAAAAAAAAAAAAAAAAGAATTTAAAAAATGAGGAAAGTTTAAGGGACCTCTGGGACAACATCAAGCATAACATCTGCATCATAGGGGTAACAGAAGGAGAAGAGAGCAAACAAAGGATTGAGAAACTGTTTTAAGAAATCATGGCTGAAAACTTCCCTAAACTGGTGAAAAAAAAAAGTCATACAAGTTCAGGAAATACAGAGAGTCCCAATCAAGATGAAGCCAAAGAGACCCACACCAAGAAACGTCATCAATAAAATGGCAAAGGTTAAAGACAAAGATAGAATCTTAAAAGCAGTGAGAGAGAGAGTTAGTTGCCCATAAGGGAGCTCCCATAAGGCTGTTGGCTGATTTCTCAACAGAAACACTTCAAGCCAGAAAGAATTGGCACGAAATATTCAAAGTGATGAAAAGCAAGGACCTACAACCAAGACTACTCCATACAACAAGGCTATCATTTAAAATTGAAGCTGAAATAAAGAGCTTCCCAGACAAAAAAAAAAAAAAAAAAGCTAAAGGAGCGCTCATCACCCAGGAACCAGTATTGCAAGAAATGTTAAAGGGTCAGCTTTAAGAAGAAAAATATATATAGAGAGAGGAGCACAGGTATAAAGACTAAAATGGCAATACATATGTACCTGTCAATAACATCTTTAAACGTAAATGGATTAAATGCTATCAAAAGATTCAACAGGAGGATATAACCCTTATAAACATATATGCACTCAATATAGGAGCACCTAAATATATAAAGAAAATATTGGTGGACATTAAGGGAGAGAGCAAAAACAATACAGTCATAACAGGGGATTTTAATACCCCACTTACATCAATGGATACTTCTTCCAGATAAAAAGTCAACAAGGCAAAAGCGACCTTAGATGACATACTAGATCAGATGGATTTAACTTATATCTATTGAACATTTCATCTCAAAGCAGCAGAATATACATTCTTCTCAAGTGTACAAGGAATATTCTCAAATATAGACCACATGTTAGGACACAAAATAAGGCTTAATAAAGTCAGGAAGATTGAAATCATATCAAGCATCTCCTTTGACCATAATGGTATGAAACTAGAAATCAATTACAATAAAAAAAACTGAAAAACATTCAAACACACAGAGGCTAAATAGCATGTTATTAAACAATGAATGGGTTAACAATGAGATCAAGGAAGGAATCAAAAGTTACTTGGAGACAAATGAAAATCAACACAAAACAATCTAAAATCTATAAGACACAGCAAAAGTAGTCCTCAGGGAATTTCATAGCATTATAGGCCTATCTCAAGAAGCAAGAAAAATCTCACAAAAACAATCTAAACCTACACTTAAAAGAACTAGGAAACACACACACACACACACACACACACACACACACACACACACACACCAAAGCCCAAAGTAAGTAGAAGGAAGGAAATAAAAATGATTAGAGGACAAATAAATGACATAGAGACTTAAAATATATATAAAGGATCAATGATACAAGAGCTGGTTCTTTGAAGAGACAAACAAGATTGATGAATCTTTAAACAAATCCATCGAGAAAAAAAGTGGGAGGACTCAAATAAATACAATCAGATATGAAAGAGGAGAAGTAACAACTGACATGACAGAAATACAAAGGATTCTAAGAAAATACTATGAACAACTCTATGTCAACAAACTGGACAACCTGGGTGAAATGGATAAATTCTTAGAAACATACAATCTTCCAAAACTGAATCAGGAAAATAAAAGAAATATTGGATAGACCAATCACAACTAATGAAATTGAAGCAGTAATCAAGAGACTCCCAACAAACAAAACTCCTGGACTGAATGGCTTCACAGGGAATTTTACCAAACATTCACAGAACTAACAACTATACTTCTCAAACTATTCCAAAAAATTCAAGAGAAGGGAAGACTTCCAAGCTCTTTTTTTGAGGCCAGCATTATCTGAATTCCAAAAACAAATAAAAACACAGATAGAAAATTACAGGGCAATATCCCTGACAAACATAGATGCTAAAATCCTCAACAAAATATTAGCAAACTAGATCCAGCAATACATTAAAAAGATCATACACCATGATCAAGTGGGCTTTATTCCAGGGATGCAAGGTTGGTACAGTATTTTCAAATCAATAAATGTGATACATCACATAAACAAAATGAAGGACAAAAATCACATGATCATATCAATAGATGCAGAAAAGCATTCAGTAAAATCCATCACCCATTTATGATAATAACTCTCAGCAAAGTGTAAATAGAGGGATCACAACTCAACATAAGAATATATATGTATGACAACAGTGTGGTGATAGAGGGGCATAGGGGTAGGTGGAGGTGGCAAAGGGGAGATAAAAATAAATGGAAAAAGACTGCTTTGGGCAATGGGTGAACAATGTAGTGTGCAGATGATGTTTTGTTGAGTTGTATACTTGAAACCTGAATGGCTTTGTGAACCAATGTCATCCCAATAAATTCAATTATAAAACATACATCTTCTTCTAGAGCCATTGTCTCCATCCTGGCCATTGCTATAAGTAGTTGTCGTTTTCATCATTTTATCATCATTTTCTTCATGTTCCTGGGAACCACTCCACTTTATCTCATGGCTCCCAAGATGTAGGGAGATAACAATATTGCCCTGGGCTTGTACAGCACTAGAAACTTTCTGCATGTGACTTTCAAAATATTGTCTCTATCAATGTCTACAATAATGTGTATGTGAATGAGTTAATTTTCTTTTATAGAAGATGAATCACAGGTCAAGAAACTCACCACCCAGTTATTTCAGTCCTAAATCAGAGCTCTTCCCACTAAGCCAGTAGTACTTCCGACCTGCAGCGAGAGAAGTACCTGAGAACTTGATAGAAATGCTACCTTGGATCTGGCCCCAGACATGCTGAATCAGAAACCCTGAGGGTGAGGCCCAGGGTTTCAACAAGCCCTCCACGTATTCTGATGCATTTCATGAGACCAGTGATTCTCCACACTGGCTGTACATTACACTCACCTATAAAATATTTTAAAAATATTTATGCTGGGGCCCCAGCCTCAGACCAATTAGCTCAGAATCTCTGAAGGCTCGGACTTCAGTATCTTTGAACACATATCCCCAGGTAATTCTAATAGCATCTAGGCTTAACAGACCCACTGCTCTGGAAGATGAAGAGCCTATAGAGCTTGTGAATTCCTTCTGATTTAGTCCTCAATAGGCACTCCCCAAAAAAGGTAAATTACATGAACCTGATTAGGCACACAAATGTTCTATGGAATTTAGAAATGCTATTTATTAACCAACTCTGTGTATTCATACAAAATGTGCCCATGCAAATATAAAGCCCCTACACAGAAAATCATTATAGCTAACCCTGAAAAATGTGCATGATGGTATAGATGCACATGTTACCCAACAAGCAATGCAATACTCACAGGAACCTGCACATTAACTGTATTATCGCTAGGCATTGTGCTAGCTAGCTGCTTCATAGTTATTGACAATATTAGCTAAAATCTCACCATAGAAAAGCAAGGACCACCTACATAAGGATAATTATACATATGGATTATGTTTTTGCACCTCTGAACAAAGTGAAAGTTGACCCTTACACAGGAAATGCTCCTAACTATCTATGGCCACTCACATGACTTTAATAATAACAAGAAAAAAGATTTTGCGGCTTTTTCTCAAACAGGGGCAATTAGCTATTCCTGAGATAAACCAGTTTGAGTTCTCATATTCAGAACAAATGATGCACAGTGTTGAGGGGAGAGAGGAGGAGGAAAATTAGTAGGTCATTACATTAAACTACCATTTCGTATTTCTCATACATTCCTGTTTGGTTATATACTTTTTCACAGAAGCAAAGGATTTTCACCACATCAACCTTTGTAGCTGGCTATAGTTCTCTTTTTAACCATGAGTAAACTGAGGCTCCAAGTGTCTAAGTTACTGGCTTAAGGTGACAAAACTTGTAAGCGGCATGGCCCAGGATTGCTGAGTTCAGAATCTATGGTGTTTCTTTCTTTCTTTTTTTAAGGCTACCTTTGCTTTAAGAAACAGGGCTAGTGACATAGTGACAGCTTTATGCAGAGGGAAGCAGGATAAGCAAACCCAGAGAAGCATTACCTTTCAGTTCTACAGTGGTAACACTGAACCCTTCACAGTGTGCTACATACTCTCCTCACCAAGCAATGCAGTGCCTGAGCTGCTAACACACGTCCAAGGCACAGCTCACTCATCTGGAAAGATCTAGCATCAAGTGCTCCTATAAATAACTTCATTATCTATAATAGAAACTCATCTATCACCATTCTAATTAGAATGTGACTAAGGAAGTCAGTATTTAACAAGGATTTTGTAATATTTGGTGGTTATAATAATGGCTTTGAAGTTCCAGGACAAAAATCAGTTTTCCAAATTTCTTCTCATTTACATATCTCTTACTCTCCATTATTCTCAGTTGCCAGATAGTCCCTAAACTACTGTTTTTGAAATTTAATAATGGTGATACATTTTCAAAGAATCTGGAAAAACAATAGCACAAAGAAGAAAAAAAGCATATGCTCTTCTGTCAGAGAGACTATCACTGCTCCCACCTGGGTATACCTCCTCCCAGGCATTTTCTGTGCAGATAAGCATTTTTACCAATTAGCATCATAATATACATTTTCTCCAATTTTGCACCTAACACATCAGGATTCCCTCCATCAGATCATTATTTCATAATTGGGGGGGGGGTATATAGTATTCTGTCATATGTACGTACCATAGTTGATTTAGAAATTTCCCACTTTGCTGAATATCGACTGCTTAAACTTCTAGTTTTTTATGAGCAACACAGAGCAAAACATCCTTGTATAGTAATTCCTATAGATTTGTGTCTTTTTAAGGAAAAATTCCCAGTAGTGGGTTTGCTGGGTCAAAAGATTTATAAAAAAATTAGGAATATGTCTTTATCAACCCTACTTATCTGCTTATAAATTACCAATTTACACTCCCATCAGAAGTGTGTTTGGCTTCTACCTTGCATCCTCACCAAAGCTTACTATTAAAATGATGTTTTTGCCAAATGATTGTTGGTAAATCACACTGCATTAAAATGTTCATTTCTTTGTCATTGATTGTCCTCAGGGATCAGATTTCAGTATTATTTAAGGACAATGAGTAAGCCTGGAAGTCAGCCAAAAAATATTCTGGTGCCTGCACAAGCATGGGGCATTCTAAAAGTGCACATATCATCTTGGCTGATAAGGTTTTCCTTTCTTTCTTTTTTAAATATTGATTTTTTAGAGAGAGAGGAAGGGAGAGAGACATAGAAACATTGATGTGAGAGAGAAACATCCATTGGCTGCCTCCTGCACGGCCCCTACTGGGGATCAAGCCCACAACCCGGGCATGTGCCCTGCCCGGAATTGAACTGGGACCTCTCAGTCCATGGGACGACGCTCATCCACTGAGCCACACCAGGCAGGCTAAGTTTTTTCTTAAGCTTGTAATACAAGAACCTGGCCAATCTCTTAAAAGATTACATTTATCTCAAAGAAACATGAGAGGCTAGTGTGTGTGTATGTATTTACACGTGTTAGTAACCACACTCATGGGGGAGAATTATTGCCTTCTGTCACCCCTCCTCAGAGTTAAGCAGCTCTGATAAGAAACAATTTGTCAAATAAAATGTCACTTCTGAAACACAATGGCCTGCCACAAAAATGTAAAAGAAATGGAATTTTAAAAAAAAAGGAATAATCCAATTTTACTTAATGAGTAAAATGCCCATTAAAACACAAGGCAATCCAAGGCTGTCACTTCTTACATGGTTAATTTACTGTAGTGAGAAAGGTAAAAAAAGCATTTAAAATGGGGTATATAACCTTTGTTTGTAAGTAATTTTTAAAAATATTTCTCTTGCCCTGGCCAGTTTGGCTCAGCGGTTAGAGCATCGGCCTGCGGACCAGAGAGTCCCAGGTTCGGTTCCCGCTAATGGCACGTACCTCGGTTGCAGTTTGTCCCTGGCCCCGGTTGGGGTCGTGTGGGTGGCAACCACTCGATGTGTTTCTCTCTCTCTTCCTCTCTCCCTCTCACTCTATCTGAAGATAAATGCAAAAATGTCCTCGGGTGAGGATAAAAAAAATAAATAAAAATATTTCTTTATTGTTGAAAGTATTAATATTATAAACGTTCCTCCTTTATTCCTCCATTGACCTACTCCAACCTGCTCCTCCCCCCACCCCAGGCCTTCACCACACTATTGTCTGTGTCCATTGGTTATGTATATATGCATATAAGTTCTTTGGTTTACCTCTTCCCACCCCACCTCCCACCCCCTTCCCTCTGAGATTCGTCTGTCCCCTACTTCCATGTCTCTCTGGATCTATTTTGTTCGTTAGTTTATTTTGTTCGCTACATTCCGCATATAAGTGAGATCATGCAAGCAATTTTGAATCCATGTTCTAGACTCCATGTTGCCTTTTTTTTAAAAAGTAGCTAGGGTTGATGTTGACTTAAATTGTGTAATAAATGTGCTAGAAAGTTGACATAATGAAGAAAATGAATTATAGCAGTTAAGAAAAATGGGCTGAGCAGTCCTCAAGGTGCATGATCTAACTCACGGTACCCAAGGAGGCTCTGTGAAATGTTCAAGAAATATAGAGTATAGGGGGGGTGGAAGATTCTTCCAGGAGAATAAACTGCATGAAATTCCTATTTACGTGTTGTCCTCATTTCTCTTGCTGGGGTGGTGGGTGTCTCAGTATCACTGCGGTTCCATCCATTAATCCCAATGCTACGGAAGGAGCAGGATGTGATCACCCAGGCTGAGCGCTGAGCTCCTTTGAGCAGGCATTTTACCTGGATGAACGCTTTACCTGAACTTAGCAATTCACTCCATGACTCCAGAGAAATATCATGTAGATTTAGTAAAATTTGGCAACTCCATAATTAATGTTTTTCAGATCCCTGTGTGATTAGTAAGAATGCAGTTACCAATAGGCTGGGCCATATGCCATTAGATTTGCAATTTGCTTTTCTGCTCATCAAGAGAACCCTAAATTCTTGTTTTCTTACAACCCTGAACCTTGGAGCAAATTGAGAAGCAAACATTTCTTTACTGTGAGGCAAACGGCTAAGTGAAGTGGAATTGTTCAGTTTCTTAAAGTGTAATACCTAGGCTCCTTTTCACACCTACCGCAATGCTACATTTTTCTGTGTTATTAATGGCTAAAAAATGTTCTGAGATTACCTAAGAGTTTAGCAGTAAGTATAAGCCAGTTTTATATATTAGTGAAATTAAGCTTTAAAACTGTTGAATTAGACCATGTTAGATAGGGCTTGACTAATCTCCAAATCTAAAATTTAAATTTGTTGATGCTGTGAGCAGGACCTGTGACTTAACTTCTAATCAATAGAATATGGCAAAGGTGATGAGAAGTTGCTCCCCTATTATTTCATCTAAGACTGTCTTACTGGGGGACACAGTCTAGTCTCCCTCTATTGTTGGCTTTGGAGAAGCAAGCTGTCAAGGGTCTTCTGACCATGAGAAAATGCATTCTGCAAATGGCTGGAGAGCTTAGAAATGAGATCTTCCTCAGCTGAGACCCCAGCCTCAGCCTTGCAGAGGACCCAGTGAAACCATGCCCAGACACCTGGCCTGCAGAGACTGAGATAATAAAGGTGTGTTGTTTTAAGCTGTTAATTTTGTAGTAATTTGTTATACAGCAATAAAAAGCAGCTGCAGATTTTGGTGTCAGAAGTGGGGCTCTGCTGTCACAAATGCACGAATGTGTGGGAGTGGCTTTGGAGCTTCTCACAGCGGTGAGTGGAGGCTGGACAAGTCTGAAGAGCAATGATGGAGAAGGAAAGAAAGCTGAAAATGTACAACTTCCGTGATAACGTGTAAGTTCATAAACATGAACAAGCACTTACTGCTGAGAACAGAAAAACATGAAAACACTAATTTTGGTTTAAAACAGTGAACACTGGTACAAATTGATGGACACAACTAAGCAGATTGGGTGCAGGTGTCCTTGGGAGGTCACATACCATTTTGTATCAATAAAGTGTTAATTTTTCTCAATATATTTTTGATTGGCTTCAAACACAATTTAAATGATGCTTCAGTTCCTAAAATGAATACTCAGTGTTAACAGTAAAGAGAAGCTGATAACACCTTCAGAGATAAATGATAAGAGTTTGACAACCTCAATAAGACCAAGATATGGGATCAAATATAACAATTTTCTGAAGAAAAAAAATATAGAGAGAGTTAAAAAAAATGAGAAAGTTCGGTAAAGCATGACATGGTAGGAAATGCCAGCAAATACCAGGTGTCAGGTTGGTAGTGGTAACAAAGTCTTCTTCTTAGTCCCTGAGATGCGGACGAGCTGCGGGAACGCGCTGCATGGGCCTTCACAGAATGCACCTGTGATCTGTTTAGCTGTGGAGCTGAAGTGAGTGAGAGTGGTGATGTAGATTAAAAGCACCCAGAAACCCTGGTTATATAACAGCTTCTCTTCTTATAAAAAGTCAAAACTTTGAAATGAGATTCTGTACTTTTTAAAAAAGGCCTTCATAGGCAACCATTTATATATGTATTTTGTTTCCCATCTCCAATACCTGAAATAGTCCACACACTATATTATCAGATGGACACCTTGTATCATGTACACAGACAAGCTATCTCTACAATGCAGAAGAATAAGGACTTTGATGTCCTTATTCAAATGTTACCTCTGGACTGAACACATACAATACTGAAATTATTACACAAAGAATGCATTTACCATTTTTATTTTACTATGCAGAGACATACATTCACCATGGGCTGAGTGATACAGGTAGACAGTGTAATGGAGAATATATCTTTTTGGAGTCTATTTATAACTAAACAGTAAATAGTTTAATTACAGTGGAAATTCTGTACAGTTTAAGGCTTGGCTCTGAACTAGGTTGTAAATATGGACCAGATTTGGAGAAAAAAAAACCCTACTTATTTCAAGTAAAAGAAGAAAAATCAATGAAAAAAGATAAGACAGAAGAAAAGAAGAAAGGGAAAAAACAAAAAAACACCCAACAGGAACTCAAGAGGTTTTTCTGGAGTGAAATTTCATAATATTGTGAACTAACAAAAATACATATTTTCTTTCCAAATTATGACAATTTACATATTTAGGATTTGATAGGAAATTCTGGAACTTTCAAGATTGAACACAGACCAAAATGGAGACAGGAAGAAATCACATTAATATGCTAAAATCAGTACTACCTTATAATGAATTAAATTAGATACACAAAGCAGGATTGGAAGCACTAAATATTTCCAGAGGATCAGAGATTCATCACTGTTTATGGGTTAAGAGTAATAAAACCAGATGAAACAAGTACAAGATTCAAGTGTTTACTGAATAAACTCGGTTATTGGCACATCTAATCTGGGATAAACCTGATACACCGGACCTAAACAGCTTCTAGCATTTTAGGATAATCTTCATTTATCTGTAAACAAAAGGTCTGTCACCTAAGAAACTGAAATTTTGTTTAGACTTTAATAATAATAAACTATAAAAGGCATGGATTGGTTATGTGTTACATGAGATCACGGTTTATATTGTTGGTTATGAACGTGCAGGTATAGCTGAAAACTTAGACACTTCGTGAAAATTAAAAATGCTGCTCTTTTGTAATTTAATCGTTGCTTCATGCAATATCAGTTTAGTGATGCTGATTCGGATTGCTTTATTACGGGAAGATCTTTCTGCCAGTGTCTTTAATTAATGGTCAAGGTTTGTTCTTCTGGATTGAAAATTTCCACCGGCAGATACAAGTCAGTGGGGTTAGAAGAGGGAACTCCATATAGGCTCTGGTTTTCCTAATGGTTTGCATGACGGGATTCCTGTGCAGGCTAAGTTATTCCTGTAGAAAAGAGATTTGATCAGTTACTCATTTGAAAACATCTGAGCCCAAGGTCACAAGCAATGTTATCTTGCAGGTCATTCAATGCTCTTCTTGACAAGATGCTGTGAAATACCAGTGTAAGTCACTGATAGGCTTTGTCGTGAATAACTACAGCATCGCCCAAGTGGCTGAAGCTCTGTGAAGAGAATCTTTTTTTGCTTTCTATCTTTCAAATTACATTATTAACTTGAATCTGAGTGATTTTTAAAAAAATATACTTTGATTTTTTTTTAGAGAGAAGAAGGGAGAGAGAGATAGAAACAACACACACCCCCCACTGGGGACTGAGCCCTCAACCTGGGCATGTGCCCTGACTGGGAATTGAACCAGGACCTCTCAGTCCACGGGACAACGCTCAATCCACTGAGCCTCACCGGCTGGACAAATCTGAGTGATATTTATGTTTTTCTTTAAGAGAGGCTTCTCGTCAATCTATGTTTCTTAAACCAATGTTAGAGAACTAACTTCATTTATACATGTAAAATATTTAAGAGACTTTTATCACATAGCCAAGTGTGCAAGTAGCTTATCAGAAGCAGTCAGCATTCAAAGCCCTCCAGGGATGCTGAGAGCCCCACATGGCAGGTTAGTATGCATGACAAGCCTACGCACACACAGAGGATGCTGTCTGCTCGCAATGCCAGCCACACAGCAGCGGAAAGGCATGCGCTTCCTGAAGGAAAGCGGGATCACAGGACTGAATTTTCCCTCCTCCAGAGCCACAATGCTACACTAGGGGAAAACATTCAACCCAAAGAATACAGAAAATAGAAGACATCCAAAATGAAAGTGAGTGCTCAGGTTTCAAATTAAAAAACAAAGCAAAACAAAAGCATAAACAGGTTATAAACAAACACAGTTGAAGAAAAAGCTTATAATGGGATAATGTTGCCACCAAAAGGAGTAAGGAGAATATTTATTTCCCTAGTATTTGCAACACACATATTGCACCTTTCAGAACAAAGCTACCTTAGTTCTGAGTAGGTCACATGGCAAGTAAAATCAAATCTGGCCTTGCATAGTTGGATAATGACAAGAGTACAGGAAATGGATTAAAAGGGAACCCAGCGAGACCACGCAAGCAAAGACTCTGCTTTTCCTTTATCCTCCAGCTGGCAGTGTACGCAAAAAGTCCTCAGGATGGAACCTCCAAATCTGAAACAAACAAGCACCTGACAAGTAGTTTTCCATCCTTTAGGTAGCCAGCCCTGCAAATGCCAGTGAGAGAAAAAAGGAAAGGGAGGAATCAGGTGAGGGATGAGGGGAAAGTGCCCCATGCCACATGCCTGCTGAGGCCAAGCCAAGTGAATCAGCGTCACCTCTTACCTGGGGTCAATCCTCTCCATCTTCCGGTGTGATCTCTGTCTCTTTATGGACCACTACTTTGGTCACTGACATGTCAGGGTGCTGCTCTTTGGCCTCTTTAATTGCCTGAGCCAGAGCCTATCCCCAGGAAATCACAGAAGGGCGAAGACAAAAAGGAGGTGGAACATGCATGATCAGTAGCAAGGTGGAGACTTGAGCTAGATCTATATACACAATTTACAAATGAGGTACAATGATTGCAAAAGGAATCATACATTGTATACTGGAAAATTAATTCAGAAAACTGTTTAGATTACACGCTGGACTGTAAGAAAATAGCACTGGGAAGAATAGGGCCAACAAGTGTTTCTCTGGCTCTGAAAGGGTATTTACCATCTCACACACTACCTGGTCATGGTCGATGTCTGCATCACCCGTGATGACTATTCGCTTCTCAATTCTCGTCTCTGAAATGCCTCCTTTTACAGTCTGAAAGGAACAGACAAGCGTTATGAATTTGCCCACTCAGAAGAACAATCATTGTTCAATGCTGACCAAGTTTGAAGTAACATCATTCTTTTTTCTAATTTTTCAATTACAGTTGACATACAATGCTATGTTAGTTTCAGATGTACAACGTAATGATGAAATATTTATATAACTTATGAAGTCTAGTACCCACTCGACATGGTACATAGTTATTTTAATATCGTTCATTAAGAACTGAAACAGGCCTTGGCTGGTTTGGCTTAGTGGTTGGAGCGTTGGCCCGAAGACTGAAGAGTTGCGGGTTTGATTCCGGTCAAGGGCATGAACCTCGGTTGCAGTTTGGTTCCCAGCCCTGGTCGGGGTCGTGCAGGAGGCAACCGATTGGTGTCTCTCTCTCCCTCCCTCCCACTCTATCTGAAGAAAAATGGAAAAATAAAAGAATTGAAACAGAATTCTACAGCAGTTATTTCAAATTGTTAATTTCAGAAATGGGTATAGAATGGAGTCCTCTGATTTGGCTGGCTAGTGTTTCTGGAGCACCTGTCATGTACCAAGCATTCGTGTTAGGTAAGCAAAGGTTATAAGAATGCATATTCAGAAACAGAAACTAGCCTGTGAGGACAAATGTATCAGAAATAGAGTAGTTGTGAAAGCTCCAATGCAGCTATCCCGGCATCCTGATCGTCGCATAACTATTTGCCTGTGCAGCCAAACCTAGAAATTCTGAGTGAAGGCCTTCCTTTGATCAGGTCCCACTCCACTTACCTTGGTGATGTGGGTGGTGGTCGTGGAGCAGGTGGTTTCAGAGGTGATCGTCTGTGCACTCATTAGCACGCCTGGCTCCAAATCAGCACTAGGATCAACCTAAGCAAGCAAAGAAATAGACATCACACTCAAATATTTACAGTACCTCTCCAGATGTTTGCTGTTAATTCAGGGCATGGTGATGATTTAGTTATCTCCGATGACCACTGTGTGCCTCACTCAACACCTTGCAGCTACCACTACAGATAAAGACTGAACCAGACAGGGCCAGAGTTGACCATCATTAATAAAACTGGGATTTTAGAAATGTGGCTGGTTGGGCTAATATTTTTCCTTATCCATAGCTATGGAAATAGATGTCTGGGTCTTTTTCTACATTACAAGACACAGGAAAACTTGTTTAAGCCGTCTCCCACCAGACAATCAGTAATAAAATTATAATTTTATTGCATCACTCTTGATAGAGACAGTCAGTCTGGTTGGTTGGTCCTGAGTCTCACAAATCAATAATCATACAATTATGCCCGGCCTGTGGCTCAGTGGATTGAGTGTCATCCCATGGACTGAGAGATCCTGGTTCAATTCCTGGTCAGGGCACACGCCTGGGTTGCGGGCTCGATCCCCAGTAGGGGATGTGCAGGAGGCAGCTGATCGATGTTTCTCTCACATCCATATTTCTATCTCTCTCTCCCCTCTTCTTTCTCTAAAAAATCAATAAAAACATATTTAAAAAATAAAAATAAAAATCATACAGTTAACCTTAAATGCACTAAGCCATTAAAGGGGTAAAACAAAGGGCAAGGGCTCTGGTCTTCACAGACTGTCTTACCTCTGATGATTCATATGTTATGGTTTTGGTTTCTGTGTGAACAACTGGCAATTCCTTGGTAGAAATTTCTAGCTTTGCTCCTCCTGGGGAAACACTGCCAAAACTGATGGTTTCTGTCTTCACAGTGGATGACTGCACCAACGGGAAGTAGGAGAGTAGCTATTAGTTTCTACAAAGTTTTGTTTTTTTTCCTCTCCGCTTGGTGGATATATATAAGCACAGGTTAGTATGAAATAAATGTTTACATGTTCCATGAGGTTAGGTCAGTTGGGGAGTGAGGCACACAACAGACACATGTCCAATAGTCTCCCAGAATTCCAGTGTCTTTACATGGAATGGTTCAGGTAAAAAAAAAAACATTTTGAAGGAAATAAACCAGTTTTATGTCCCCCCTCCTTGATCTCATAAACTAATCTTAATAAATGAAAAAATAAAAATAAAAAATTAGCCTTTTAAAAAGTATTAACTTCTTAGAAAGAAGGAATAAGTAATAAGGCATAACGCCCCTGGCTCCTAATACTTCAAGAATTACAAGAGGATAAAGAATAAAGTCTTGGTGTTTGGCACATGCACAATCATGGTTTCTGGTCCTTTAGGATTACATTGATCAGAGATAAATTTATCAAATTCTCTAATATCCTGGCTGGACATGCATTTCCCAGGATTACTGCCAATTACACCAATTATGATGAGAGCAGAAACTATTTCCTCGAACTATACATTATTAAGAATCATTATATATATTTGCATGAGACCCATAATTGCCATGCAAGACAGGAATAAGAGAAACAAAACGTACTTGAAAAAGATAGAAAATGAAACTTAACTCCATCATTATGCTTAACTAAATTTTAAGGACTCATATAAGTTTAGTGCTAAAAGTAACATTAACTACAAGTTACCTCAAAATGAGGTTTTTGTTCCAAAGTTTCAGAAATGTGGATTGCTCTACTCTGCTCCTCCTCTGGCTCATGGGCAGCAGTGGCCATTTCTTCCTGTTCCAGGACAGCTTTGTCAGCCAACTCCCCCTTCTCCTCTTTAGCCCCCTCCGTCAGAGCAGAGCCCTCCTTCCCTTTAATGCTGGAAGCATCAGCAGATGCCGCCTGTGCTGCAGCATCCACATCATCTCCAGCTGCGTAAGAAGCATCCCCACTTGCATGCACATTCATCACATGTCTTTCCTCCACCAACACAGTTTCCTGCACAACCTTCTCGGTGCTAAGTGGCTGGGGGTGCTGGGTTGTTTCGGTCTCTGTGTCGCTGAACCCCGTCTTGGTTTCTGTTTTCTGCATGGGAAAAAATTGTGGTGTCAGTGCAACTTTCCATGAACCAAAGGTAAAAAAAAAACCAAAAAACAAAAGATGCCACTCACCAGGATGCCTAAAGCCAGTGTCAAGTGCTTATAACCAGAAACACTCATAGAAAACATAAATTAGCTTTCATTCCTCCCACCAGAATCTTTGATGCCTACCCTCTGCACCAGCACACACATTCAAATCTGTGCTGCTACTTCAGCATATCCACAACAGAAACAAAATGCAGTATAAAACACAATTTAAAAAAAACAAACACTACCACCACCACCACCAACAAAAAAGCATTGTAGCACATTCACATTGGTTTTGGTTGCTTTCTTGGACCCAATAAGTCGCATAAAATGCTTTAAAAAATTAAATGCTATTAAAATTCCTCAACACCAATGCCGTTTGAGTATCTGAAATATGTTCTTATAATGGAACTCAATGCATTTGACAGATACGCCAAGCAGGTGCAAAGGAAAAGAATTGAATGCACCTCGGAGGTGTTTGAGGCAAAACCTACGTGGATGCAACACACACACACACATGCAGCAAAAAGGCACAAAGAAATAAAGCAAGGCAAATAGGCAGAGTCAGAAACACCAATGATGGAAGCAAAAGGCCACCTGAACCCAGCTCTGAGAAGAAGAGGAAACCCCTCCTATGAATTCTGTTGGTTTTCTTGCAGACTCTAATAAACTGAAGATTTCAGAGCCGTCCATGAGCTTTTCACCAGAAGATTGCTTAGTCTGAGTGAACACAGAAATGGAGAGTCAAGCACAGAGACAGGTACATACACAAGCTCATAACACATTCACAGCTGGTTAGACAAAGTTGGAGGCGGAGGAAAGAGGAAGGAGGGATGAAGGAATCTACCATACACTTTGGGAACGGAAAAGAATGGGAAATAAAATAGCAAATCGAGGTGACCACGAGCTCTTGTTGGGTAAAGCAGAGAGAGTTATTAGGATTAGGGCGGTGCCGGTTTAAGCAGGTCATTTTTTCCCTTCATTGCAAGCCACAGCAGCGCTATCCCATCTCGGGAACAGGGAGCTGGAAATAAAATGAAAAGTGTCTTAATGCTCGCTGGACTGCGGTATTGACTTAACCATGAACAAAAGTAAAAAGCTTGGGTTGGCTGCTCTGAACATAAAGCCAAACAGCAAGAGAAACGGAAAGGTTCAGGGTAGAAGGGTGCTGCCTCAAAAACGTCATGCTGGAGTCCGCAACGGCGGCCGAATGAAAGGCACTGGTTACCACGACTCGGGACGCGGCCGACTCGGTAAGGTAGTGGGCAGTGGCGACGCTGAAGGCCGGTTCCTGGGAGTACCTCCATTCGGACAGGCTCTTCCTTCGGGGCCCGAAGAGCCCCACTCGCAAGGCCTCCCCCTCCGGCGCGTGCTCAGTTTTGCTCCACTGCACGCTCTCCAGGCCCACGTGCAGGCCCGCGTGGCCGCCCGGCCTCCGCGCTGTCTGCAGGTCGTCTTCGGGGCTCTGCCGCCGGGACTCGGCTTCCTTGATGGGAGCCAGGGATTCTGACAGTCTCCGCTTCGGAGTATGCACTTCGGGTCCTCTCCTGGATTTCTCATCAGGGGTGGCTTCCAGGACCTCGTACTCCGTCATGCCAGGGATGATCTTCACTGACTCCATTGTCTGAAGCGCTTCGAGCCTGGAGGGTTGCCCTCCCTTCTCTCCCTCCTTAGCTTTTTCCGTCATAGTAACGACTTTTCCGGATACGGTATCATAGGACTTTCCTAGAGTGTATATTTTCTGTTTGCTTTCTTCTTTCAATTGTATTTCTTGGGCCAAATCATCGAAGCTCTGCATTTCAATGGTACTAGATCTTAACATGTCAGCGGGGACGTCACCAGTTCTACTGCTCACGGTCACCACCTTGTAAGTCACGATCTTTTTCAAATCACCATCAACTACCTCAGTAGGTATTTTGTCTACAATAACCCAATCCTCTGTGGCCTATATTTGAAATATAAAAGCTAAATTAGAAACTCTGATGGTATCTCATTTCTAAAACAAGAATCCTTTAAGAAAATCAAGACAAGAGCTACACTCATGTGACTGCACAGGGCTGGTGTTATCTAGTAATTACTGCTGCAATCTCTTCTCGTCTGAAATTTATAAGCTCTAACCTTCAATTCGGAATGCAGTCTGCCTGTAGAGCTGCAATTTCAGATTTCTTTAAATAGAAACATACGTTGGTGGTAAATTTTGCAATGTACTCGATCGTATGTTAAATATCTGATTATTCTATGTTTTAAGATTAAATAACATTGCTGAAGTGGTGGTACAAGTTATTTAGCCTTACTTGTGTGGAACAAAAGGACGGTTTTGACGTGAAACATAACAGCGTACTTCATATCTGTTGTTCTCACAAAGAACTTGCCAGCATTCCACAAATTTCTGTGAATATCATTTCATGTTTGTAAGTTATACTTCCTTATTTAGGAGACCAAGTCCATTATACCACTTATTATCCAACAAATATTGAGTGTGTCTGTGTTTAAGGCATTATAATGAAATATTTCCCACTGTTGGGACATTGTTGGATCCTCTTATAAACAGGCTACAGTGTTCCAATCTTAATTACAACTGAAGTTTATCGTCTCGGTACTTTCTTTGCCACCTTCCTTAGTGTTAGTTCCAGTAAGGCAGAAGAAATGAAAGTTAAGAAACTTGCATTTGGGAAGCCCTGACAGCATGTGGCAGGCAGTTGACTAGTCTAACAGGTTACAGAGGGAAAAGAAATGAAACCAGGAGCAGATGAGCACCTTGGTTTACTTACATTTTAAACTAGAATGTTTTCTATGTGCATTTATTATCACTGTCTGAAAACTTGAATCTAGAAATATGTGTGCTTTAAGAAAAAGAATCGCAGATTCAAAAACACGTTGGTGCTGGATTAAATGAAATGAAGTGAAAAATAACCTCTAGGGTCGATGGGACAGTTTTCTGGAAAATGACTTGATGAGAGGTAACCACAGAGCCCGCAGAGTCTCCTTCCCGAATTTTCTTTATCACACTCGGCTAGTGGGAAAACCAATAAAAGTTCAGAACTGTCAAAATCATTCAAAGTCACCTAAATTAGTATCACATCAGGGGTAAAACAAGTGGCGAAAAGTTCCAATAATACTATTAGAAATGCCCACACACAGACATAACCACCTAGCAGTAAAAGCCATAAAGAAATGATGGCCACCTGATAACTACCATGGTAAGAAAATTCCTCTTTCCCCACCCCAGAATCTAAGCAAAAATAATATACCTACCTTAGTTTTCAGCAAGGTAAATTTTAAAAAGAAAACAAAACTAAAGACATTTTAACGACACTGCATTTTGCAGAGCAATTCCCTTCTGGAAAATTCCTTTGTGTTTGTTTTTTTACCTGAGACTCAAGGAATGAAGAGCTTCCCTGCTGCAAAAATATAACTTTTTCAGAAATCTCTCTTTCTTCTTTGGTCTGTTTGAATAAAGGGGTTGGGTTGGAGAAGAGGAAGTAGACAGTTTCCAAAAAGGCAAGTTAGGAGAGAGTTCTTTTATTGTGTTATACAAATAACAGTCATTCTTTTTTCTGAGAAAGCTAATTATTGTTTATTAATTTGAAAAATGGTCTGAAACCATATCAAAGTTGAATAGTTATTTCCAAAAAGTAACATGATTTTCTGAAACTCTAGTGTTTTTATGACTCAAATATTGTTCATCTCTACGATACACCATGTAAGAGCAACACAAGGAGCACCTCGGCATTTCAACAGTGGCTATATGTCAGTCATCTGCAACACCATAAAAGTGAGTATTAAAAGAAATATTAAGATTAAAAAAAATTAAGGTAGGAGTAAATTCTCACTTCTATTTTTGACAATATTTGATTGTATTTCCCATTTAAGTGCTGCTTGATAAAGGGTCAAGAAACACATTCTGGTCACTGCATTAGCTACTAATTTGAATAAACTCAGTTATACTCAGGTTGACTTCTTTATTGTTCCACGAATAAACATAAAATACACTCAAGGTAATAGTTTTATTTGAACTTTTATAACATGGTAAAGGCTTTTAAAAAGTCAAGTTGAAAATATTTTGGTGAAAAATTAGGTATTTCAAATCATGCTTATCTTTATCATATCAAATTAAGAAATGTTAAAGTAAATATGTCATGTTATTCTTTTTATTCCTTTCTTTAGTATTAAATAGGCATACTTTAAGTGGCAATACATTAGCTACTGACTATCTCTGTGCACAGCATGCAACTCCACAGAGTATTAACAGAAAGGATATTTTGGGAGATGAATTTAAAAATAACAAAGTTCATACTTTCTAGGAGAATATTGCTTTTAAAGTAAATTCTACTGTTGTAAACAATATAATTTTATGAAAGCTATTTAATAAGGAACAAATAAGACATTTTCAAAGAAAAAAAAATCCCTGTCCTGCCCCATTTTGGATAAACATACTGGAAGAGACAAAATGTACCATGTGGAATCATTAAATGTGGGTTTTTGTTTGGTTCAATCATAGCCTCTTTTTCAAACAGGAATAAGAAATTGGAAAGAAAGGTAAAAATTATAGGCACTTTTCAGAATACCACTGCTATACCTCTAATTATAATCACTGAGCTAAATATTTTTCCTAAGATGAAAGCTTAAAAAAACAAAACCAGCAGAAAATAGTAGTATTCAGTGTATCTTGTTATCTGACATCAACTAATTTCAAAAAGGTCTGTGTCTATAACTGAAAATGTCCACACTGTTTGCATTCAGAACTGGGTATGTCCAATAACAGAAAAGGGTAACAAAAGGGGATAGATTTTAAAATTAGACCCTATATATGGTCAACCCCAATCCAGTTAGTTCAGCTAACAGAGAAGAGCTACTGACAAAGAAAAGTTGATAATCGAAACATTTACCAGTATGATGGGTTAGAATAGAGTCAGATGTATCCTCCATCCATTTTGCTTAGTTACTTAAAAGTTCATCTCTGTAAACTGGGAAAGAAGGCCCAGTGCTGGCATGCAAAAGCCAGGGGTGTATTTGCTCTTGGGGGAATTAAGGGTTTCTACAGAGCTGTGGCTCTCACTTCTGCCTGGGCCAGAGGTTTTCAAACCGAGCAGTGCACTAGAATTATGTGGCAAGCTTTTTAAATAATAGTGATATGTGGGGGTGCACCTCAATATTTAAAATTTTCCCACAGACGATTTTAACATGCATCTAGACTTGCACCCCAAGGCCTCGGTGGAAAATCAGAGAAGTCAGATTCAGAGGATGGAGGCGATTCTTCCTGTTCATAAATAGATGATCCCTGGTGAATGGGTTTTTGTCCAATTTGAGGTTCTTTTAATACCTGACTAGCAAAAGTAGAGCTTGACCAGAAAGTAGACAAATGCACAAACAGAAAAATTCTAGTTATTCATGGCAGTTACGTTCTATAAAGTCACTACAAACAATGAATTAGTGAATGCTGAAACACTGACCCAAAGGGGAAATATAGGATTAGGTTCCTGTGAACCTCTGGCCACATCAAGACATAACCTTGTTTTATATGTGCTTCTGTATAAAGACCTTTATATTTAATATATATTATTGATGCATTAACATCAAACTCACAGTGAACCACACTCTAATGTATTCCTGTAAGCAGCTTATCTAACACAGGTAGTTTCCCAGAAAGTGCTTCGCAGCCCTCTCGTGCTTAGCTGAACATTAGACCACTTCAGTACTATGCCTGGGGGCCATTTTAAACAGCAAAATCACCAGAAAAACACAAAAAAGCAAAAATGTGGCACTAAATAGGCCATGAAAAGGACACTTGTTTACAGTAGGAGCTGAAACAAGAAAGCAGAACACTGTCTTTCAACCTCAGCTGGGAACGTATGCACTGAGCCACTCAGATTTTTGACCACCCAAGCCTGTCTGCAAGTGACCATGAGAGTCTAACACTGACTCTAGGATTACAATAAGTTTTAGTGAGTAAGCAAATGTGCAAATATGGAATCTGTGAATGAGGACGATGGACTGTACTAAGCTTACATACCTGTAAAACCAGCTACATTAAAAAAGGAGGACACTATTGGCACGGTGTGGAAACTTTTAATATTTAAGTAACCACAAAGGAATATGCCTCTAATGTGGACTGGGCCGAGGTGATCACAGTAGGCTGTCATGGGAAGTAACTGTGGAAAGAAGAGGTACCTAGAACTCTTCACATACCACACACTACCCTTCCTATGTTTCCTGGACCCTGTATGTGGGTTTGTCTATTTTCCAAAGTTAATGAGGACTGATATTATCTGCTGCTTTGGGGCATATCCTTGTTATTTGACTGCTAATAAGTCAAATATTTGAAATTTGAAACCAGTGGCAATAAAATTCTCATTTTACAGTAAACATACATAATACTCTTAGAGTATCATCACCATTACTAGCTATGTATTTGTAATTCTAACTCTTTTCTTCTAATCATAAACTTGTAGCAGTTTATAGAAATATATTTACTGCCCTGGCCGGGTGGTTCAGTTGGTGAGACTGTTGTCCTGTACACCAAAAAGGTTGTGGGTTGGATCCCTGGTCAGGGTGCATACTGGAGGCATTTGATCGATGTTTCTCTCTCACATTGATGTCTCTCTCTCTCTCAATCTCTCCCCATCCTTCCTTTCTCTTAAAAAAAAAAAAAAAAAAGAAATCAACGAAAATGAAAACATATTCTCGGGTGAGGATTAAAAAAAAAAAAAAACATTTACTTATGAGTCAAACACACCATAGATAAAGAAAAAAAAAATTAAAAATCAGCCATAGATTTCTTTTCCATATTTCATCACCAAGATTACCCAAAAAATTCAGCTAAGCTTGGGGGTCACTGAATCAAAATTTCTTCACCCTCTGACACAAACAATATTGCTTTATTTGGAATGTCAGTTTTAAAAATTAAATTATTTCCTTTTAGGAATAACTGAACTTCTTTCTAAACTGGTCAATTACTGTTTACTTATTTAAAGAGGGACATAGTAAATAATAGGATGATATCAAATTAGTAATTTACTTAGAAAAATATCTCCCTTCTAAAATAAAAATCTTTTGGTTATGTTTGTAAGTGGACATGTTTCGTATATGCCTAGCTGAGAGGATAAAGTGATCTTTTGCACTTTTCACAAAACACATAACAAAAGCCATGGTCCTAATATAGAAACTGGCAAGAATTTAGAGCACACAAACTTTCTGGATTGTTCTTAGGGCCCTCAAATGGAGTATAAACTTGGATGTCATCAAAGATCCTGGACAAGGGCTAGAAGGGAGCCCCTAGAACACTCTGCCCAGCCCTAAGGTCAAGGGAAATATGCCGAGCTCTGACCTCCCCCCGACAAGGACCTCTCTTCTTCTGGGACTTGACGCTCCTTAAGGATGCTCTTTCTGAGCTCCTTTGATAACCAGGGTTAATCAGCCTGGTTCTGAAGTCTTTCTACAGTTCCCTCTTTTTGTGGTGGTGGTGGAGCACTGGGGTACAGCCTCTGCCTAACAACTTACAAGACACTGGAAAGCAGTTACTAAGCCAGCCTTTGGTTTTCTCCAGTCTAAATAACAAGCTGCTTTACTCTTCTGCAGAGGACATGTTTCCAACCTTTACTCATTAAAAACAAACAAACAAACAAAAAAATGCTTCCTTGGGCAGCTTCTCTGCACTAACACAGAAAAGGCATTAACATCCAGGGGAAGTTCACTATGTGCAAAGTATCACCTTTTCAAGTTATTAATGTTTTCTGGGTTCATGAATGTCATCCTCTAAGAATTAGAGGATTTAATAAGTGAAAAAAAAATTTTTACTAGTCTAATGGCCTAGCCTTCTAAAGTCCCTTGTTTATTAGCACCAACCTTTGACTTCTCTAAACATCTACCTAAACTTCATTTAAAGTGGCTGCCACCTACCATGTCCCTTACTAACAGACTGTGAAGAGGCATGGCTTTTTTGGTTTGTTTCTGTTATGGCTATTTATTTTTTGTTTTTGTAACTTAATCCAGTGTCTGCCATCCTCAGAGCCAAAATGATCTTCCTTATTTCCAACAGAGATAGTAGACACACAGAAAGCCAAACTTGACCACTTATAATGAAATTTTATGCAATCATAGTTAACAAGTGGTATTCTTACTAATGCAGGGACTACAACATTTAAATCAATTGGAATGTGACATTTTTGTCTCTTGAAACTCAAGTAATCTGAAATTGGTGTTTAATGGTAAAGAAATACTTTGGTAATAATACTTTTCATTGATTCTGCAGAAAGGGGACCTCTGCAAAGTAATTCAAATAGATATATGCTTCATCGCTTTTTAGATGAGATTGGGACTGTCATGAAGATAGCATAGTGATTGTGGTCACTTCTGATAAATAGCTCTCAATGAAAGTTTTAAAAATGACCAAAATGAGTATAATTACATTCTTTTTTTCACTGCAAGGACCTAAGCATCGCAAGTTTAAAGAATTTTTCTCCCATAAAGGCTTAAGTTTGAATTTCTTCTGTTTCAGCTTCCTGGACAAATACCTCACAATAATGGAGTCTTGATAAGAAATTAATCAATACAATGCTAGAAAGATGCAGCTTTAAATAACTTCTTTTGAAAGACAGGTAAAGAAAGGTGATGTCTAATCGTTGACAGATTAGCACCACTGCTATTTGTGGGTCCCACAATGTAAACACCAAAGTCACTAACACCAGATGAACCCTCCCTACACTCTGGCTGTAATTTAAAGAGAGCTTTTTTATATAGAAGTGTCTCACTTAAAAAGATATTCTGGCCTTACCTTCCCTACCAAAAATCAAATGAAAACTGGTTATAAATCAGTTAAAATACCAGTTATATGTATAAAATTCAGTTATAAATAAAAATAAAATACTAATCATACCAGGAAAAGACTGGTGGAGTATTCCCAAAATAAAGTATGTCCTGAAATTCTGTCAACTTCAGGTCACCATTTAGTCAAACATTAGACAACCTGAATAGGCCTCATCTTGCAAATGATGAGAAGAACTCATGAGTTTTCAGGGCATTTCTTAATGCAGCTGAAGACGCATATTCAGGAAAAGTGTCAGTTCCTTAGGATTGTACCTCAGTTTCTCTCGGCTGTGAGAACGAGGTTTAGCAGAATGAGCCGATGTGCACTGTGACTGCCCGTGGCTCCTAAGCACCATCTGAGGTGACTGACTCACTCCTTAGCCACCTCATCATTTTACTTTTCAGCTTTTCTTTGGAGCACTGAGTATGGCAGCTCAGGTTACACATAGACAAGTAGTGAGATTCTCTACTCAGAAGCTGGCCAAGTCCTTTCCCCAGGCGCAGACCCTGTAGAGAAGTGAGTCTAGCGAACAGAGGACAATTGCAACCAACAGCCTGAATACCGACCTCTTCAGGTACCAGTGGTTCTATCATGGGTGCATCCTCCTGCCTGGCGGCTAGTCGCACTGGGGAGGTAGAAAGCCTCTTTTCCCATTCATTCATGATGGCAGTGTCTGTGGAGGTTTCTAAAAAGGTTCTTTTCAGCTCACTAATATTGGTTTGATGTTTCATCAGGTCATCTTGAGTTTTATCTAGCTCCTATATTCAGAACATAAAGAATCCAACAGTCAACATTTTACATTTATTTCCCTTTTGGCTCTCTCTCGCTCTTTTTTAAAAGCAATGTCAATTTCATTAGCAGTCAAAACAAAAGTTTTGATCATGGCTCATGACACTACCACAAACACTCTGGTGAAAATGTGCTATTTCCAAGGAAAAGAGAAGAAAAATAAATCTAGTTCACGCAAGCATAAAAATCAAGAGTTTTAAAAGGTAAACTGTGAAGCATGTAATTCACATGTAACCAGAGAGAATTAAAATAAATACACACACAGGAAAAGAGAGAGGAAGGAAACCAGAGAAGGGTGAGAAGTCATCCCCACTTATTCACAGGTGAGAACACAGTTCATGCATCATGGTGAGAGCCCACAGGTATTCCACGAAAAGAAATCAATACACATGAACATGCACTGGTATATACGCGTACCAACCTCTAACATAAGATTACTATGTTTGACATACACATTTTCACCCCTTATTCGCTTAATCAGACTATTCTGAAAAAAGTGGAGAAGAAAGGGAAAGGTAAGGGACAGGGCAGTCATTAGAATAAATGCCGTCCTCCACACTGCACCAACATGGTAACTGTCTATGGAGCATGCTGGAAGACTTGAACACCACAGATGAACAATGGCTTATCATACATGATTTTTGCTATTGTTTTATTTTTCATTTTCTACCTGTGCCTTGAGCTCTGCATCTTCCTCCTGGTCCGACTGCCAGCATCAAGAAAGAGTGGGAAATAAAGTCTTACCATGCAAATGACTTTGACACTGAAGAACTATGGTCTATATAAACCTGCCAGAAGGGCCACTAGTCTGCTCTTGCTTACGAATGCTATTTCTTCTACGCAAACCACGACATTCTCACACACAAAGTACAAAGCTTCAAAAGAAGACAGGAGTAAAAGACTCCTTGCTCCATGGGTCTTTGCTACTTCCACCTGGAGATTTCTGAGCGTGATGAGTGTACACACCACGTGCTTGCAAGGTGACAGGACGCGCTTGCTGGGCTGTACTTAAACCTGAGAAATTGTTCAGGAAGTGTGGGGAGCCCCATTAAAATTAAAATTCGTAAGAATTGCTATGATTCCCCAACAATAAGAACTCCCTTGTAGTGTATGAATCTTCATAGTAATCCTATGAGGTTAGTTATTATTATCATCACCAATTTGTAGGCCAGAGAACTGAGGCTCAAAAAAATTAAACAGAAAGGTTCTCACATCTAAAGATTTCTTGGAACCTGTAATTTCTTGAACCCGTATACTTAAAAACCAATTTGGGAGGGCAGAAGAAAGATATGGGGTAAGAACATTTTTATAAAAATCAACCATCATCAATATTACCTTTAAAATGTGACAGCACAATTTTTGAGTTTTAAAAAAATACAAAATATTTACCTAAATGCAATTTTGTTATCCTTTTTTTTTTTTTTTTTCTAATTTCAAGGACGTGTCTAATCCTTAAACTGGTATCTGAGTACCAAAAACTAGGTAACTAGGCCAAGCCACATGTGCTAGGCCCAGAGCAGAACCATAGGCGAGAAGAAGGCAAGGCCTGAGCAGTGGCTGGAAGCAAGTCAGTCTATCTGGGTCTCAGTTTCCTTATCAAACAAGGGGACAAGACTGCCTACCCAGCGTGCCCCACCCTGCACTGCTATTATGCTGGTTCCTGAAAGAACAAGGAAAGTGTTTAAAAAGCGTTAGAGTGCACAGGTAACTAACAGTATAGGTGACATGCTAATTCTTAAGTGTGTGGTGGGTTCACAGCTCTTCATTTATTTTTAAGTCTCACAATCTACCTATGTTCCATGTATTTGTTTTCATGCTTCAGATGTTCTACAACAAAATTTTTAAGTGCTATATAAACTTAAAATATTATTAAAATATACTTCATTTATAGCACTTAGGATTACAATTAAATTTATTAAATATATTAACATGCAGCTACATGTAACTAATAATTCTTATAAAATCAAAATGTACTTTGTAATATTTTGTCACAGAAAATTAACTTTTTAATAAATTTACATATGATTGCTTAAAGAATATAAAAAATAGTTTTACAATATTGTTTTTAACTTTAAAAAACTATGATTTCTAAGCTTTGAATTGAACCTTGGCATTTCCAAAGGAAGATACTTAATAAAACTCTATTTTAAAATGTATTTCTTAAGATATTTTCAGTAAAATGATTTATAAATACTATTTACAATATTTAGTTGTTCCTAAATACTAAGTAGGTATTTTATATTGAATGATGCAAAAAAAACAACAAAAACTACCTAAAGTAAAAATTATCACAAAGTAAAAAATAAATTCTGCTAGCACTTTAGGAAATGAACATCTTGACTTCCATTACTATAGATAAATATTGGTTTTACAGAAATTTAAATTAGCAACTGATAGAGAAGATTTGAAAAACAAGGAAAGCCACACACACACACACACACACACACACACACACACAATGTATCCTAAAGATTTAATAAAGTATTTAATATTAATGAAGATTTAATAAAGTATTATTTGACTATCTGGGATTTAAATATATATCAGTATCCAGTCAATAAGCTAATTAAATTCATTGTGACGCTCCTCCCCACTCATCATGGCTAGATACTTAAACAGCCTCTCATTTGGGATAGGAGACTATATTAAAAATAAGTATTATCAGTTTAGCCAAATGGTTCTCAAAATGTGATCCTAACTAAAATGGACAGAATCACCATGGTCTGGGGACTTTTTATAATTGCAAATTCCCCATCCCCATCCCCACCCCAGACCTTCTTCTGAATGAGAAACATGAGATGGGACCCTCCAGAGGATTCCGATGCAGGTCAGAATGTGAGAACCACTGGTCTAGGCAATAGAAAACATTTAACTCCTACTGTAAAGGTTAGAAATTCTCTCCACTCTAAAAGCTAATATGCAAAGTTCCTAAATGCAGGGCCACCACCCGCAGTTATTACACCAACCTCAGTGGCGGTGGTTTCCCCATCAGCCGCGGTGTCCGTGCGCTCGCTGTCCGTCTATTGATCACAGAAGTGATCGGGTTCCAGGAGGAAGGCAGGAATAGAAAACAAACCCATCTGGTTAAATGGGGCATGGCGCAGACCAAAGAGTTCATTCTCTTTCTCTGTGATCGAATCATACTACCTTCCCACAAAAACGCAGGGTCAAGCGAAAGCAAAAGAAAGGCCAGAGCTAGGTTTCACCAGCAGAGCCACTCAGAGGAAGACAAGCGGCACACAGTCTGCGGGAACCGCAGAAACTGCATTTAGCCAATCTGACCCGTCCGGTTTTACTCTCGGGAAAACCAATGTGTCCTTCTTTTCCCCCCTTTTAACTAAAACCCCAAGGAAGATCTCCTAAAAATATTTAATGTAAATAAATTCGATGTCTATATATGTTTTTTATTCTAGTAATATTTCATACATTTGAAAGGTAAATTAAAATGTAAATTTAAATAAAAAGCTACTATAACAGTCACTGGACTTTCAGCTCCTCATTTATACGATTTTGATCATTTACATCCACTGAGGACCATCAGGCTGTCTGCATTACCTAGTAATTACAAAGAGCACATGCCAGTGGCTCACAGGCACAGGTCTTCTATATGCAAAAATGTGACTCAACCTTCAAGTAGCTTTGCTAACTAGGAATTTTTAAGATTATATGATGTGTTTATTTTGTCCCATCCTCCAATATAAAGAGGTATATCAAAGTATGTATTGAAACATCTCATCAGCTCCCAAAACCCATTCAAATGAAGCAAATAATAACATTTTTTTTTTAACAAGAGAGAGAAACATCTACTTGGAAACAAATAAAACAAAGCACAGCATTTGTCAGAGCCTAGGTTTTCAGGGGAGAATTATACCAGTAATTTCAGGACTGGTTTTTAATCTGTTTCAGAGGGTTATGATTTAAAAAAAAAACTATTTTCTCTGGAGGAGAGTAGAGCCCTAGCCATTGAAACTGGGACAGCTAAATGCTCTAATACAATATTAACTGACTTTCCTTCCACAAACATCAACTAAGTATTATTAAATTCCCTTGAGCAAAGATGTGTGATTAATATTTTGAAAACAAAAATCAAAACTGGGGGCTCTAAGGTTGTGACTCTGCCTCAAGATAACCTCTCACTCCCAAGAACAAGGAAGGTCAGGAAGAGACAAGTGGGCCAGTGTTGTTTATGCTCATATAACTCTGCTAGGCACATTTCTTGCACTAACCCAAACTTTCATTATATATTTCTAAAATAAAAGGAGTTGGAATTTGTGCAGTGGTGCACCTGAGGTCACCATTCTGGCCACTTGTGACCATGAGGCCATGTGGCCAAGTGGAAAATAACTTTCAGTAGGTTGGTAAAGAAAGTGTGTTGATATATTTTCATGACCTGACCACCTTAGCAACCCCGGGGGTGGGGGATGGCTATATATTTTCTTGGGTGATCATTGCTATGGCATTACTATGGCTTTACCTAGTGACAATCTAGGGAAAGGTCAGTCTGAATTAGGAAGAGAGACACAGGTTATTGTCCAAGGGTACAGAATAATTCAAAATCTTAAATTTTCAAGAACAAATAAGAATGACTTGTGCTCAGTATGCTAACTAATTGTGTCCAATATTTTAAAAATTCATGAGAGTATTTCTCCTCCTACTTATTATTTCCCTATGGTTTTAACATTTACATCAAAACTTTCCAAGCATCCTGGCTTTAGATTATAGTCGTGGTGAAGTGTGAGGGGTCTGATGTCAGACTGACATGAGCTCAAATCTTGCTCTTCAAATCTGTGACACACTGGGCACATTCCATGTTTTAATCCCAATTTCCTTCTAGTAAAATGGTGAAAATAACCCTAACCATATCAAGTAATGGATACTAAGTGATTTATATGATGTCTGACATACACAAAACTAAAAATACCTAAAATAATTGTAAAATATACCACTATTTTTCCTAGCTATACACAAATAGATAATAGCTGAGGCCATTCTAAACTCCCTCAAATTCCTACTTAGCACCTAGTAAGCCACTCAAAAAACAGAGTGCCTGGTCAATAAATAGTTAATAAATGAAGTTATAAAGGCTGAATAAAACAGTTTTTATAGCAACTGTTACTATTACTAAACAAAACTGCAAAATGTATAGCACGTCATGAGCTATCATATAATAAATACTATGTTTACACAATTTAAAATGTTAAAATCAAATGATCAATTTTCCTCCAGATTTGATTTTATCTTTTTGTTTTTTGCATTATCAAAAAACTCCTCAGAAATTCACACGTAATTACATTCTATGGTATGGTGAGCTAAATTAATCTTATGTTTCTTGATAGACAATTTGATATACTGTACCTTCTTATTTGACCATTCTGAAGGTACAAAAGAAAAAAAATTATTGGCCAACAGCTTCATGTTTGAAATGATTAAGCCTTTCTAAACTGGGCTTGACTCTGGAGAAAGGCTGGCACTAATTAAGCCACCACAACAGGTGAAAAATGTAAGCAGTAATGATAAAATATTTAAGAATTATGGCCATTAGTTATTTTGCAAAATGGAAGCCACAGAGCTGAACTGTATGTTTCGAAGTCACCCAGTTTAGCTGCCAAAGTGCTTGAGGCCTGGAGAATGAAACAGGCCATGTAAACAAATGAGTATTTTTTTTTTAACTGAATGACCTACATATGAGTTCTCCAGCTCAGCCTGAACTAAAGTGCACAGCTCTGAACACTTGGCATTAAGAGACGACATTGAACAGATGGCCAAATATGAGGTCTTGTGTCAGGAGAGCTGCCATGGCTGGCCGAGGCTGCAGAGGAGGGCTGAGGAGACTGCAGCAGCCAGAGCTGGTTCAGGGTCTGAGAGGTTTGCAACGACAAGGAGAGTCACATACTGGGAAGCTCCAGTCCCACGGCCACTAGCTTGCAATGAGTATTGCTGTGATTTGTTTTGCCGATGTAATGCAGACATGCCCAAGTTGAACACTGATGCTCATGCATTGATTACAACAAGATGTACACCCTGGATTAGGCACAAGGTCTGTGTGGTTTGCTACACATAAGTCCAGTTATTTAGAATTCAGAAAGTATAAAATGGCAATCTTTCTGCTTTATGTTAGCCTGATGACTAACTCCATTGCTAAAGGAAAAATCTATGTCCTGGTTGGAAACAAGCTATAGTCTTTGTAGATAAAAGAGTTCTTAACTGTTGTATGTTCTAGCCCTATATTATTTGATAATATTGCCACTGTGAGAAAGAGTGCTATTAAAGCCTAAAATTTAAACTATTTTTCTCTTAAAAAATATTTTCCATGTATGAAAATAGTTATATGTATATTTGGAACTTAAGTCACATATGACCCAAGATCCTTGAAAAGGGTTCTTAGGCAGTATTAAATTGAAAAGCTTAAACTTTTATTTCAAACATCTGTGAAGCCATTCCCATTTTTTTTCCTTCTGCTGCAAGGAAATGGTCATAATACCACTAAATATAGATACTTACATACCCTGGCAATACTATATACTCACAGGTGCAGCTCACATGATTTCTAGCTGAGCAAAAACTGAAAAGACTTTCTTTTCTTTTTATAATGTTGCTTTTTGCAAAAAAAAAAAAATTTTTTTTTAATGCCAGGAGTACTAGGCTTGTCTCCTGCCCCCAAACCCTTCTTTTGTGGGAACAGAAGAGCTGGAGGGGTCTGGGGAGGTGTGGGCAGGAGGGTAGTGACAGCCAGGTGCCTCTGTTGGCAGCTTCTGTTCTTCTCCCCTGTGCTGTATTTGAAGCCTGCAGAAAGGAAAACTGCTGGGCTGTTCATACAGCTATGGAGTGGTGGGAAAGGAGAGCAATTAAGAGGAAAAACTTCTGGCTACAATGTCAGTTCGCCCAATGGCTTGGATGAGGGACAGGAAACAGACAGGTAGCATGACTTCATGGATGGAGGCTGCAAGCTCACGTCTTTTCCCCACTAAACAACTGCCTGGCTGAAAGCCATAGAGGCCCATCCAGCTTCCCTGGCCTTGCCAGCCTGTCCGAAGGTGTGTGGGGTTTTTGGCTTATGCTGGCTTTGAAAGAATCATCCAATGTACGCATTGGCATTGCTAGTACTGATGAAATTTCAGCTCATTTTTACAATGTATAAAGACCTTAAGTGAATCTTTTCCTGACTGTGCTTGAAAACTGGTGTTTTCAATGGCAGTTCTTTCTGGTCCTGTTTCTGGTCCTACCAATGACTGATATTACGTGTGCATTTTAAACTGCTCAAACCTCCTTTCTGACCCAAAATACCCATGGACTCGGGCTCCCCTCTGTGAGTAACAAGGACAGCCTGGCAATGACAACAGAAGATAGCAGTGGGGACATTTCAGAATCTCCAGGGATGAGAGGCATTTACAATTTGGTAAGGTTACCCAGCTGGTGACGATGACAGCTCCTACAGTGGTGTTCTCTCCCATCTCACCTTGAGGAGCATTCATCTAGACCAGTGATTTTCAACCGGTGTGCTGCAAGAATTCTGACCACATGTAGCAGCTGACTATTTAGTCAGGGGCACTGACCTCTTTTCCCTTAGAATCTAAGGCTTAGATTGTCAAATAAAAAAATGACAACAGCCAACGCCAACACAACAATAGCTGTCCAGTGTGAATGAATAAAAATTGTACCCATTTTTTGTCAGATTGGCAAAAAATGTATTTTTTGGTGTGCTGCAGAATTTTAATAATTAGTTTATGTGTGCCATGAGTTGAAAATCACTGATCTAGACCATATCAACACTATGTATCATGAAATCAGGATACAGTAAGTCCTCACTTAACATTGTTGATAGGGTCTGTGACTTTGAGTGAAATGATGTATAATGAAACCAATTTTACCATAGGCTAATTGATGTAACAAAATTCAAATTCCTATGGCATTTCATCAACATTATAAGGAAAAGCTGTTGAATGAAACGTTATTTGAAAACCAGCTGTACATTTTAGTAACACTCCATAAATCTAGACGAAAGTTATATATCTGTCTTGTGTGTGATTTACTTCATTGAATGGTAACTGAACCAAACTGTTAACTTAGCCCTGATTGTTACACAGCTACCAGGTTATTTAGAATTGACTTCTGGTGGAATCCTTCACCACCTGTGTGATTCAGTGGGCAGCAGAATGATTTCAGGCTGGGCTCGGACTGCTACATCCACATGGTGTTGTGCCTAACCCTGGGGCTGGGTTGTTCCCCCAGCACACAAAATCTCTTCACAGATTGGCACAGACAATAAATGAGGCTCTGAAAGTAGGACCACTATCGCAGCAGCCAGCTAACACTGTTTCGGACCAAAGCCCCAACCACGACAGGGAAGTGTGTTCTATGCCGAGGTACACACCTCTTCCTCTGAACTGTCACTCGGGTCATTGTCTAGTGAGGCACTCAAGGAGGCCGCCTTGGGCTCCAGGTAGCAGAGGCACATAGCCAGAGGGAAGGAGAGAGTGAGGGCATATGGCACTGAGAAGGAGGCGGAGAGCAGAAAGAAAAAGATGAAGAGGAAACAGGGTACGAGGGAGGGTGAGCGAATCGGGAGATAATGCTGCAAGCTCTGGGGGAGGAGGTTGGTTTCAGACAGGTTGGGAAAAGAGAGGTACCCATCGTCATCTAGAAGAGAAGGGAATGACTCAGGGAGCTGCAAGGAGAAGGAGAACAGGGTGGCCCCTCTGCCAGTTTGCTGTTTGTAGCTAAAAGCCACATCTTGGTCCCCTAGGTGTGGCTTCCCTTTGCTGTCAGAGTCCATGGAGGGCTCTCTGTGCGTGGGCACGGTGTCTTTAGAGGGTTTGAAGCCTGGAGGCTGGTGGTCATTCTCCTTACACCTCCTACGGAGCTCTGTGGGAGATGCGGGGGGACAATGGACTGATGGGGGGGACAGGGGACATGAGTCAGTGCCAAGCCCAGGTGACTGATGTGAAAGAGACAGAGAGAGACAGAAAGCAGCAAACAGAGGTGCAAAAGGACAAAAAGAAAACTGCAATTAGTCAATTTTCTTATGGGTATCAATATAAAATTGTAAAACAAGAATTTCAGCACTAGGGTTGTTCATGAATTTTAAAGCATGCAAGCTGCATGCCAACACCTCCACGAACGGCTACGTTTCCCCGTCAGACCACCAAACCGAGTGGGCTTTTCCAAACGGCCAGAACGAAGGTATCTGGGGCAATCTCAAAGTCTACATGCTTCACATGTTCAAAAAATTTTGTTTAGATCAACAACTCTAGAAAGTTTTAGGGTTTTGAGAGTAAATATAACTCTAATAACTTAAAATCAAGACTTTTAATAGCTTCTGCTGATCTCTAGCTAACAGATCTGTTACTGTGGTTCAGTTGGATTAAAAATAAAAATGAATGCAAATTTTGATTATATAAAAAGAAATCTCTAGCATAACCTTTCCTTGGTTAGTCAGTTATATCCAAAACAGGTGAGTTTCCAAATAAAAAAGTTTCTGGCCCCATTCCTATGTGACAAGCAGCTTCAATTAGGAAATTCAATAATTAGCATTTTAGGAAGTCTGACTCTCCACAAAAAATTGAAGTTCCTTTGAAAAGTCTTATTTTGACTCCTTTATCTCCTTTATCTATGATGTAAATGGAACTTAAACTTCGAGTGGTTTCAACAAGCTAACAAGCAAAAACAGTATGTTTTCTGGTAATAATGGCTTACAAGTGTTTATTTGTGGCCCATGAATAATAGAAAAATATAATTTCCCAGTCTTCTGGTTTTTCTTAGCAGTTAAATGTATGTTTAACCCCCTGGTTTGAGCTCTCAAGAGAATGATGAAGGCAGGCACCCCCACAAAGTGCTTCCCAGTGAGCTCAGGCTTCTGCGCAGAAGTGAGGCTCTTCACTCTCTCTCTGGGCCTGGTGTGTGAAGGGCCACCACCAGTCTCCTCTGCAGGTGGCAGAGGGCTGCTAAGTGAGGACAGGAAGAAGAAAATCAAGCAAGTCCCCCAAAGGACCTGGGCAAAGCGCTGAAGCTGCTGTAGCCCAGGAGTTCAAGTCGAGGTCACAGAGCCTGAAGATAATTAGACTTGTGCCGCTCTCTGTGACACGGAGTGTGCGTGTGTGTGCGGGTGCATGTGCGCGCACAGACTCATGTTTTGCCTAGTGACCTGATAGCATGGAAATTACCCAACCTCCTCTGTGGTGGTTATCTAATCCTGACTTGCTAACTATAGGGACAAGGGGTAAGAAAAGGCACAAATGAAATTATATCATGGCTATATTAGAATTTAGAAATCTCTTTTTAGTATTAGACAAGTATGTCTTTTCCTAACACTCACATGTGACATTAAGCATTGTGTTTTAAACAAGACCCTGCTCAAATCTCATTCAACTGAGAATAATGCATAAATTATAAGCTGACTTCTGCACGCAGATTATTGTTTCCGCAGTGGCAAAGGCCACCCACTCACCCGGGGTGATCACAGCTGGGAAACATGCCTCCTCTCAAAGGAATAGAGGACCAGTTGTTTAGTAACTATTTTTAGTAATACATTTCATTTTCTTTAAAAAATGAGTACCCTCTACGTTATGTTTTGAAGATGAAGAAAAATAAAATTAAGGTGTAAGCTTTCACGTTGCTTATTAACGTGGTTTTTAAGACAGCTTCGCGCTGGAAAATAAAGACAGCCATCCACCTACTTCAGCACTGGGTCTGGGTCACAGCCCTTCTGAAGCACTTCTGAGTCAGAGAGCTGGCTTCTCAGAGAGTCAGACTATGACAGTCCTAGTTTTCTCTGCCGATTTTATTTTCCCATGGCATAAGTGGCACAAAGTGATGACTGCTTCATGCTACGTCGTATGTGAGCAAATTGCTGACATTTAAAATCAAATGAAGTGAGACTGCCTGGATCTGTTTTTGGAGCAAACTAAGTCATTTACTTTTATGTGCCACTTATTCATATTTTCACATCCATGAGAATCATATGTTGGCATGGGTGATTTCAAGAAATCATGGAACACATTTGCTGTTCAGGTACATTATCTTTTCTTCATATCCTATTTAAGACCTGCCTTGACTTAACTGAAAGGAAGAGTATAAAAACAAATTCAGAACAAAGCGTATTTTAACAGCACAAGTGATCCTAACAGTTTTGCTGTCATAGCCTATCCTGTTTGGCAAATTATTTTATCCTAAAAAAAAAAAAAAAAAAAAAGACACACTGGGTCATTTGGAATATCCTACTGTAACTACAACAATGACAGGTTTTTGTTGGTATACCCTTTCAGCTATCACTGTTAGATTCTTGTCAAAAGGAGTATTTTTCTATAGAGTCCCTGCATATAAATCTATATTTGAAGAGCCCATGTGCAAAAGAATATTTTTGAATCAAATTTACACAGGTTTTAACACGGCTGTAAGTTATACAGCATTTTTATTCTTCTATTTCCTTCCACTCTGTACTGTGCACACTTTCCCCCACTATTGTTGTTATGTATAAACCTCCCAATGTTTTTGGACTTTCAGGGAGCCGCCCTGCTACATACAAAACCCATAACCAGAAGTAGCTGTCCAGTGTGAATGAATGTGTGCATTTTAAGCTGCTCAAACCTCCTTTCTGACCCAAAACACCCATGGACTCGGGCTCCCCTCTGTGCGTAACAAGGACAGCCTGGCAATAGCAGTGGGGACACTGCTATCTGACTTTTATTTTTCTAAAAAGTTGCTGTATGGTGCTGGACCACCAAAAATAAACATCATATTTAAAAATAAATTAAATTTTGGGTAAAATGAAGTTACAAAATTTAATGGAAAAAACACCTTGGAGAAGTTGCTGCCAAATTCACTTTCCATGTTCCCTTGCCACCTTCCGCCTTAATATCACTTTTCAAAACATGCCCACTCACTACTTTGATGATTAGATTATAATCACAAGATTAAGAGAGGAGAAACTGTGTATAAATACACAGGTTATGGTCACTCAATTACTTGCAGTCAGAAGAATGGCAATGTCATTATACTAGAAAAACATATACTCCTTGGGTAGGAGAATGGGGCCAGAAACAAAGAAAACAGCTTTAGTGATAGCTCTGAATGTGAGCCTAAGTAGAAAAGTGTAACAGGCCAGTAAAAGCACTTTTAAAAAATACAGATAAGACAGCTGTTGAAAGTCTTATGTAGCACATCAGTTGTTAAAGTAAAAAGGCTCAAAGAGTTGAAAAGGAATCTTTCAGAGGAAAAATGTTGACACAGGAATAATTCAAATTTGACCATAAATGTGACTTAAGCCCTGGCTAGTGTTGCTCAGTGGTTAGAGCATCGGCCTGTGCACCGACGGGTTGTGGGTTCAATTCCCGGTCAAGGGCATGTACCTGGGTTGCAGGTTCAATCCCAGCCCCAGTCAGGGTGCACGTAGGAGGCAGCCAGTCGATGTGTCTCATATCAATATTTCTCTCTCTCTCTTGCTCTCTCTCTCTCTCTCCCCCCTTCCCAGACCCCCACCTCTACTCTTTCTAAAAATCAATGAGAAAAATATCCTCGGGTGAGGATTAACAACAACAACAAAAATGACTAAAGCTGAAAAATGAATTAGCCTAAGTCTTAACACTTTCCTGGTTTATATTCTCAGTATTACTTAGCAGTTCTCCAAAGTTTGAGCAAGCTCTAGGAGGCAGCCTGGGAGATGTACCTTTCCCTCGTGCCGTATTGCTGTGACCGGAGTGGCTTCCTTCGCCTTTTTCCGTCTGTCCTCTTCCTCGTCACGCTCCTCCTCAGCCTTTTTCTCCGGAGTCACAGTGGTGATCAAGTTGGTCTGAGAGATGCCCTTTGTTGTGGTGTACTGGCCAGTACCAACCTCTGCAGCAGACACAGAATCCTTCATGTATATTTCATGGTTCTCATTCACTGATGCTAAAAGCAAATACAATTGAAGAAATTAAGTCTGAAATCGTTAAGTAAGAAGACAGATGAATACCACTAACTGTCCCATTTTAAATACCCCTATAAAATACCAGATTTCTTCAAAAGACAAGTCAGCGCTGCAGCTACCTTCTTCTAAGCGCTATCCTAGACTCCACTTTCCATGTCATCTGCACTAGTGTTTCAAAATGATGTAAATGCTCCTCCCTTGAAGCCACCAGAACAGTTTCATCCATTCTCAGGCTCCATGGTGAGGATGCATGTCAGGTGGATATAAGTACACGGCTGGGAGGCTGAGCTGCCACCGAGCCTGTTACCCCAGAGTAACTTCTGGGCACCAGCACCAGACACTTAGTGGCAAGTTCCAAAACTAATATTTTCAGTAAACAAATGATCTAGTACACTTGACTTTGAGCATATCTTTGGAAGTGCCATTTACCAAGGAGCACTGAAATAAAAAAACAAACAAAACTGTTATTATTAATAATAGCTGAAAAGTCTCCTACAAGTATACAAGCCACAAGGGTAATAAAAAAAAAACCATCTTAGCAGAGATTATAAAATTCAGATGGCAATTCCATTAAGTGAAGTACAGAAATGTTTTACTTTCTACTGCACTTTAAAAAAATATGCATACATATCTACCATGATATGCATATATTCATTCATCTCTAATATTTGGGAAAAATGAGACCAACATTGCTAATGAAATGCAGGCAAAGGCAAAGCATGCAAACATAAGAGAGATAAGATACAGCCTTTCATCCCAGCTAAAATGTCTTAGTGAAAGAGACATTTACTTCAGTTAAATTTTTAAAAATTGATACTCATTATTTTAGGTTTTAGATGTACTATTTCAGAAACTTATAAATGCTGCTTTTCAAATACACAGCAGCTAAATACAGGCAAAATATAATCTGCTTTCATATTTATATAAATGTTAAGAAAATATTCTGAAATCCTTTTAATAGTAAATCATTTCACTAAAATACC
This sequence comes from Tadarida brasiliensis, assembly GCA_030848825.1. Taxonomy (NCBI): domain Eukaryota; kingdom Metazoa; phylum Chordata; class Mammalia; order Chiroptera; family Molossidae; genus Tadarida; species Tadarida brasiliensis. The sequence goes on along the minus strand of CM061261.1, from coordinate 64,687,473 downwards.
TTCACTAAGATATTTTATATCTCGTTATACTGATGAAAAAGCTCATATGAGACAGTTTCCTAAGGGGCCAGTTAGGCTGTTCTGTAGAATATGCAACCTTGCGAAAAGCTGTTTATATGCCAACATGCAGCCATGGCCCCCGGCTCCGCAGCACAGAAAACACATTAGAACTGACAGGACCCCAAAGAGTAGAGACAACACATACTAACATCACTTTTGGGCAGGGAGGAAGAGACAGCATGATATTAGTGCATTTATTTCACAATTGTCTTCTGTCTTCTCAGCAATCATTATCACACAAAAGGTCATGAGGTAAACAACATTCACAACACATGTGTTCCCTTGGGCACACATCACTGAACACAGTGGATGGTATTCAGGGAAAAAGGTGTGAGTCTACAAAAGCTCCTCCAACACTGACTTATAGAATACACAGAAGTTTACAGAGATTCTCTACAGGAGAAAGAAAAGCTTCAATGTTAACATGGATAGGTAAGTATGTTAATCCAACCTGAAACAGTCCTAATAAACATTTTATTCCAAAAGTATGGCTCTATTAGATATCCCGAAAACAGGAAACTCATAGAAGATACAGAATGGTAATAATGTCCTAGGCTACCTCACAAAAGCCTATAAGGGTAATTATTAATATAATTATTAAGATAATTATAATTACATCTATGACAAGAGTGCTCTGATGTCTTTCTTACTCAGTTTTACCACAAACCTGTCAGAGGTGGCCTTGTTCCCACTTTACGGATGATGACTAAAAACCAGACAGGGAGAGTTTCAGTCATTCACCAACTACTGCACAGGTAGAGGAACAGGACGTCAGCCTGGATGTACCTGCGCCAGGTGAGTGTCCTTCCCACTTCGCTAGTAACATACATAACATAGCACCAAGAACTCAATTTTCATTTCTTCTATAAACTGTTTATAACATCATCCATTAGGAAAATATAGTCTTTTTAATCAGGGGGTTCAGGGAGTCTGTCACCCCACCAACAACACTGGGGTATCATGAACTGTGGCGAGCAGTGGCAGAAAGGTAGGGAGGAAGGGGATCCCAGGCACTTTTAATGTTTACTTATTTTTACTTATGTTTGTGCTTATTAAAATCGTACACACATGCCAGAAACGTCTAACTGTTTATGTGCACAGGATAGGTCTTCCATAAAACAACTCATCTCCTGGTGCTCTGTGAGAAGACAGGGGCCTGGCCACGGCTCGGTTCCTAAGTTAAGTATCACCTCTAGCTGCCATGTCTGGTAGCAGAAAGCATATCTGCGTGTAACTATAGATACAATACAAAACCGTCCTACAAATCAAAACCTACTGAAAACTCATGATTATGCCATTCCTTAAACATGGTATTTAAGTGATTCTCTCCCTGTTTTACTCACACATTTGACTTAACAGTAGACAACATTTACACAGCAACGCTCTCCCAGTCCATCTGGTGCAGTAATTAGTATTAACCAGGAGGATTTAACGTAAAGCCCTTTGCTCTGTTATTTGAATGTCATCCTTTCTATAAGCTATTATTTATTGACTGGTAAGTCACATTTTATTCATAAATTTTTTTTAGAAACAGAGATACATTTAACTTACAGTTGTTTTTTTTCCTGAAACAAATGGTCTAAGACAAACCTGACGATCATTTAAGATCTGTTGGCAAGGAAACCAGATTACTTATAGAGTATGTGACTACCATATATGGAACGAGAATCTTTCTCCAAATTCAGAGTACAGCTTAAGAAAGCTATGTTCGTCATTCTCTAAGTACCAACCATTCTTTTAGATAATTTTATATAAATCTATAGTAACAGACAATAGACTCACAAAGGCACTTTTGTTTTTGAGGATGGGGGGTTAAAACTGGCCATTCAGCCACAGACCAAGAAGTAAGTGCTTTCCATTTCTTACTGTCCAAGAGGACCTATGTTTATTGAATGCTCATGGTGGCTTCATCCTGTTGAGCAGCCACGAGAGATCACTAAGGGCAGTAAGCGATGCCTACCTCCATCCAAGCTTCGAGACATGGTGTAGCGTTTGCTGGATGAGCGTTCGAAGTAAGGGGCTGGGCGATCTATCAGCGCACTGGCTCTCCTTGTTTGGGCTTGTGTTCTGCCACTATAACGAAACTTGGAACCCAAGGTGAGAAATTTCTTTGGAGGTGCTTCTGGTAACAACAATCTAAAGATATTAAAGAAAAAAGAACAGAAAAGAATATTAAATCAAATATTAAGAATGCTAACTTTTCATTCTGTTCTGAAGGGTAAAATGCCTTGTGTACTAATGCAATTAAATAAACCTGATTTTAGAAGAAAAAAATAATTCACACAGTACAAATCAACTAGGGATGCTACTGAGGCTATGAGCAACATGGAGGTTGGGTAGGACTGGTGAACTTTAACATCTCATGTCACTGGAGAGTTTACGATTCTATAAACCCCAAGAGCAATTAAGTAGGTGATGGTAGTGAAGAACAGTGATGATTTGTTATTGTGCAGACATAAATCCGGTGGCCCTAAGGAGTCCAGGGTACTGAGAAATTATTGAAATAATAAGAAAGGGATCAGACACTTGAAGGTAAGAAAGGGATTGGACACTTGAAGTGGCTATCCTATAAAAAGAATGAAAAGACAGTAAAGATAATAAAGAGGAGATGGGGTAGATAAATATAGAACAAATTAAGGAAAATCCTTCATATTTAGTCAAAAGTTCTTTTAGGATTTCTTATTAAGAAATCTGGTGACTATGTAGAGTACTCACACAACTCAACAAAAGGAAGACAAAGAACCCAATTAAAAAATGGGCAGAGGACCTAAAGAGACACCTCTCCAAACAGGACATACAAATGGCCAAGAGACATATGACAAAATGCTCAACATCACTAATCATCAGAGAGATGCAAATTAAAACAACAATGAGGTATCACTTCACACCTGTTAGAATGGCCACCATCAACAAATCATCAAACAACAAGTGCTGGCAAGGTTGTGGAGAAAAGGGGACCCTAGTACACTGCTGGTGGGAATGCAGAATGGTGCAGCCACTATGGAAAACACTGTGGTGTTACCTCAAAAAATTAAAAATTGAACTGCTATTTGACCCAGTGATCCCACTTCTAGAAATATACCCTAAGAAGCCTGAAACACCAATCAGAAAGAATACATGCACCCCTATGTTCATAGCAGCACTATTTATAATAGCTAAGATCTGGAAACAGCCCAAGTGTCCATCAGTAGACGAATGGATAAAAAAGCTGTGGTACATATACACAATGGAGTACTATGCAGCTGTAAGAAAGAAAGATCTCTTATCCTTTGAGACAACATGGAGGGACCTGGAAAGTATTATCCTAAGCGAAACAAGACAAGCAGAGAAAGACAAATATCACATGATCTCACTTATTTCTGGAATATAATGAAGTAAACAAAATAGACCCAGAGACACAGAAGTAGGGTACAGACTGACATTCCTCAGAATGGGGGTAAGAGGGAGGGGTAAACCACAGAACTTATATGCATGTATGCATAACCGATGGACATAGACAATAAAGCTGGGGACAGGGTGGGAGGGGACAGGGAGGAGGGAGTCAATGCGGGGAAAAAGGAGAAACATCTGTAACAAAAATAAATAATAATAAAAAATTACATTAAATTTAAAAAAAAAAAAGAAAAGAAAAAAAAAGAAATCTGGTGACAACAAACTTGAAGGAACAGAAAGGGTATGCTTCCACATTCTTCTTCCCAACAACCTTTCTCAGTATAAGTGATTCCAGGCATTTTAATTTTTCCTTAGGAAAAAAGTAAAATGATCTCTACCTACCTGAAAAATGTATGGTGTTCAACACATACTTTCCATAAACGCTTGGCAGCTCGATGATTTGGCAGTTTAAACCCAATGGTACTTTCAAATTGTTCAAACTACATTTAAAAAACATTGGAGAGTAGAATCAAGTTAAAAATAATAAATAACAGAAAAGCAGATCATTTAAAAAATCATAATACCACCCATAAATTTTTTCTTTACTCAATCAGTTGCTATATGCAGAATTCACGCTATACATATTCATTCGTTAAAAAGAAAAAGAAAAACCTCCTTAAATGCTGCAGGTACGGACAGCCACATTATGCATGCAGTACATGTTTCACGTGCCAGTGTGGATCTTATGAAAACTAAATGCAGAAAGGATATTTGGATTCCTTCCAGAGACCAATTTGTCCCGATCTCATTTTTAAGCCTAATTTTCATGGTTTCTCCACAACATCATGACTTCAATGGAAGATACAGAAATAAACAAAAGGTTTACAGTCTATAACATTCTCAGAATGACATTTTCTCCTGATATCTGGTCTGAAAATATGCATGTTTCCTAGGTATTTGATGACTTGGTATCAGGTATTGCTGATGTTATTTGTGCATTATAATATGGATCATCATGTTAAATGCTACCATCTCTCAATATTATATATAAGATCAGAGATTGGGAGAATACATTTTCATATTTCTCAGCATGTATAGTTCAGATAATATTCTATCAGCCATTTGATTTTCCAAGGTGAAATATCTGATTTCCTGAGTAATTATTTTAACATTACTATAGACACTTATTAATTTTTTTATTTTCTAAGGACAGCATGCATCGTGCCACCAGAGGGCAATCATCTTAAACAGTAAAGGGTTTCCAAAAGAACAAAACAAACAACCTGACTACTGATACAATCAATAGCAAAAGTAATTTATGTGGCAAAGAACCACGGAGAGGGCTCCTTTGCATGGCATGTGAGATATATTTATGCTTGACCTCTATTTCCTGTTTGTTGAGAGGGACTCGGCAGGGAGAAGACTGGGAATACACCATAGATTGCTCTCACTGCAGTTGCCTTTCCCAATTTCTTATTCACTCTGGAAGTTCACGTGCAGTGTTGGTCATGCAAATCACTGCTGTCCATGGACCCAGTCAATTGACAAAGCTAAGTACTATGGATCTTAACTAAACCACCCCCCATTTACTAATCCTGCATCTAATATGTACCACACATTATGCAAAGGTCAAGGTTTTAAAAAAGAGTCAACTTGCTCCTGCAAGAAGATGGGAAGATTCTCTCAAGGATAATAGAGGCCCCTGCACTTTTTAATGTCTTCTAGCTCTCTGTGCTTTGTATTCATTTCTTGAAACCTCTTCAGAGCCTTCATGCCACCAGTACTTTCTTCTCACTCATTCTTCTCAGCCTATAAATATGATTGTAAAAAAAAAGGAACAACTTTCTCTAAGCCTGCTTCTGCCTAAGCCAGAATCTTCTCACTCCTCACTGCTAAACGTCGTGAAGAAGCCTCGGCTACTTCGCTCCTTACCTTACGGCAACCTGCCAGGTGCTCCTAACTGTTTCCTCAGCTCTTAAATGTCTCAACACGGTCTGACTGTCAACTCCGAGGCACTTTTCTCAGTTCTCATCTGCACTTTCTCTGTAACATTTGGCACGACCAGTTAACCACGTACCCTGAGTCTCATCTCCTTGTCATCTGTGACTGATTTTGTCCCTTTTTACGTTTCTCTGGCTGTTATTCTTACTCTCCCTATGTTCCTCTCTGGCCTACCTCTCTCTCAAAAAGTGGTCTCCCCCAGATTTTTTGTTATAGGGCCTCTTTTTTTTCTTTTTAACTTCTCTTGCTCTTTGGGTAATTTATTCCATGCCCAAGGCCTTGATTAAAATGTATACAGTTGATGACTTTCTTCAAGTCCTATATTTCTTACTATGCAAGAATCACCCCCTGAAAATCTGTCCCAAAGGAATTCCAATCTTTGTTTCTGAAATCCACTCCCTTATTTTCTCTTGTCTCATAATATCATTTCCATGGCCTTCTCTTGGGCAAGCCGAAAACGTCTGATTATCCTGGACTGTCTCCTCTTTTTATCCTTCCTCCATCCTGTCTCCAAAAACCTACTGTCTGCCTATAAAATCTGTCTCAGATTTGCTTCTTCCATTCTATTCCCAGAGCCTCTGCTCTAGTTTAGGTCTTATCACATCACATTACTAAGTAGCTTAATTTCATTAAGAAATCCATCATTCTGCAGTATTCATCTAGTTAGTCATGTCCTGATTTAAAACCTTCCATGGCTCACTGCTGTCTACTGATGCACTGCTCCAATTTTCCTTGCTGCCTCTCACAACTGTGTTCATTCCATGTCCGTGGGATACTATCTCATCTGTATCTATCATGACATAATTCCAAGTTTGTGAGTCTGCTTCTCTGCTAAACATAAAGTCCCTTAAGAACAGATCATATTTATCTTTCTATTTCCAATGCCCAACATGGTGCCTAGCAATACTAGATGCTTGCTTAATAAATGTTTAAAAAATACAAATGAATATATACATATATATCAGTTATAAATTTAACATGCAATCTTTAGCAAATATTTTTATAATTACTGCAATTTGCGTATTTGCATGAAAGGCTTACAGATTATTTCAGTCTTCATAGACAAATATGACTTTATATTTACACTAAAAATGACTGCTTGCTTTGTAGTCTGATATCTTAATTGTACTTTCCACCAATGGGTAGGCTGATTTTGAAGACAGGATATAATTCTATATTATGCCAGAAAATGTTCAGAGACATAAATGAGATGCAATTTTAGGGCTTTGCCTCCATTATATTAATCATATTGATCAGAGATGGAGATATATATTATCTATTAAGCAGATATAGCAGATATTTACTACCTATTATGTACAAACCACTAAGAAGGAGACAAATATAAGTCAGTCATAGATGCTATTGTCCAAGAAATAAGGATTACTTAACAATTTTGACTCTTTCATTAGCCTCTCTGATTTAAGTTAAAAAAGTGAAAATATATTAGGCTGTGGAACATTTACATAATTTACATTCTGTGTCCCTCATTCTAATCTTTCTTGTACATCAATGTACATTATCTCTAAGCTATTCACTTGAGGATGCTATCAGATTTGGAGGACAGAGAAAGATAGCATAGAGACAACAGAACAGGTAGGAAGCAATCTATCCTTTATTCGCAGAGGTTTAATGACTAAGACCTTCTTTTATACCATAGCTTGAAATATACAAAACATTATTCAGGAATCTGGATTTTACATTAAAATATGTAAAAACAACCCTTTCAATTAATGTATGCCACGGGGAACATGGAAATAAACTAATAAAAAAAGAACATTTTATTTCTTCCTGTTTATTGGATAAACCTACAATAAATTCTCTCAGGTGTTTAGACATAACTCACCAACCATGTCCTGAAAGGCTGAGAACTTGTGAGCAGGTATTTAAAATTTTTGTTTGCTATCGGGTACCTTTTTTCCCAATGTACGTGCAAATGTGGGGGTCTACTTACCTCTCCCGGGCGGATCTTAATGTAAAAGTTGTTCCGTTTGTATGAAATTTTTAGAACCTTAGGCCAGGCAAATCTATTTATCCGCAGTCGGTCGCGATATATCAACAGGCCACTCGCACAAACTCCTAACATAATTTCTACTCCTTCAGAATCCTGGAAAATAGCAGCAAGAACAGAGGATCTATATCTCATTTGTTTCCACTTATGGCTGGGTACAATATTTAAACCTCCATGACAGAACCTATAATTGACTACCTGTAGCTCTAATTTAAATAAGAAAAACACTGCAGCCATTTTAAAAACATTACTACTGAATAATAGCCTTGTAATGAAGATATTTACTACTATGGAGATTTGTTAGAGTAAAATCTACTCACCCAGGTATCTTAGACTTACAACAGAAACACTGCACATAAAGAAGGCCAACAGGTGAAAGTGTGTCAATAACAGAAATAATTGCCACAATACTCAGCTGAGTGCCAAGCACTGCCCTAACACTTTATATATATAACTCTTTCAATATTCACTAGGATTATTTTGGGATAGATGCTATTATTATTCCCATTTCACAGATGAGAAAACTGAGGCATGGAGAGGTTATGTATCTGTCCAAGTTGAATGCAGACAGCCTGGTTCCAGAAGCGGAACTCTTAACAAATATGTATACTAAGAGAGGGGCACTATCCTTTCTTATGAGTATTTTAGAGTTTGTTCCTTTAAAAAGAACCTCAGTCTTTCTTATATACCATTATTGTAGAGTAAAATTTAAATATATAATAGTTTTTTTTTCCTTAAGTATGAACTGTACTTCCCCAACAGGCCCCCAACACACACACACACACACACACACACACACACACTGCCCAGTGGTAATCACACTTAACAATATGATTCACATAAATAAAGGTACATTTTATATATGTGAACAGTCTTTTATAACAAAAGTGGGATCATGCTACATTTGCAATTTGCTTTGCTATTTGCACATTTCATATTTAGGTCATTTCCTAGGGATGTGTGATGCCCAAAGGTCCCAGAGGTCTTCAGAGATGTTATGTCAAGTTCGGGAGACAAACAAAGTATAATCTATGCACCATAAATGTTGTATTCAGGTCAAATCAGTGTAGAATGAATATCTGTGGTGGCCTTGAGTGGGGTGCAAACTAAGGACAGAGGCAGGGCTGTGTGTGAGGCACAGGCCCCATCCCATCTCATTGCTCTCACTCGTAGTTGGAAGCAGGGAGGCGAAGCTGGGGGCGTTTGTCACCTTAATCAGCAGGGCTGTCCCCAGCTGAGTCACTCTGTGGCACCAGCAAAGAAGGGAGAGGAAAATAGCAGAATCCAAAAAGGAGATTCTGACTCATCCTATTGTCGGAATTTACTTCCTAAAGCCTGTCAGTGAAAGGTACAAGATGAATATTTCCAGAATAAAAAAAAAAAAAAAAAAATCAGTCCATCTCTGGGAAATATAAGTTTATAATTACTTTAAAATAAAATAGTTTACCTTTGAAATATATCACTCCATTAGGTAGGAAGTTACAAGAGTGAAAATACTTGATGGCAGGATATTACAACATAATAAGATCTGAGGAGAACTCCAAGACCAGAAACCTCCGGCCACTTAACACGGGCTTGACTTTGAAAGAGCGATGTAAAGAGCTATAACCTGGTGCTGAGGAGTAGCTGGCATTGCTGGTCCTTTAGAACCAGCCCATCTGCTCACATGACGGTTCAGAGGTGACCACCTTATGCCATGAGCAGAAATGTAGGCATGAGGGAGGACCATTTGAGTAACTGCTCTTTTTTTTTTTATCCTCACCTGAGGACATTTTTTCATTTTTTGTCCAGATAGAGTGGGAGGGAGAGAGAGGAAGAGAGAAACATCGACGTGAAAGGGACACATCGAGTGGCCGCCACCCGCACGACCAACCAGGGCCGGGGACAAACTGCAACCGAAGTACATGCCCCCAGCGGAAACCGAACCCGGGTCTCTCTGGACCGCAGGCCGATGCTCTAACCGCTGAGCCAAACCGGCCAGGGCGAGTAACTGCTCTATGATTTCCTTTCTTTTTGATAAAGAACATAAAGTTCAGAAAATATGCCTTTGAACTAAAGATGGAAAGAACATTTAAAACATTTTTCATTATTTTATCTATTTTTAAATCACTCTTTAGTGTCTTTGAAAGAAAACAGAATCCTTTCACCGGGAAGATTGGGAAGGCTCCTTTGCTCCTTTACTCTTCTCCTGTGCCCTCCCCAATGGGAACTTCTTTGTGCCCCATACCCCTCTGTGGTGTGTACGCACGGCACTGCAATAAACTCTCACCATCTTCCTTCTCCTCACGACTGCAGCTGGATGAGAGCAAGAGCTCTAATCTTTGTAGCCACACGGTCAGGACAGTGCCTACCTAGCATGTGTTAAGTCATTGCATGTTTGGCAAATGAAGAAAGAAAATATCAGTAAGTTTTAAATTGGATGGTGGTCTCCATTTCATTAATCAAGAAGCAAAAAAAAAAAAAAAAGAAAGAAAGATACTTTTTTCTCTCTCAAGTTTTTGGCCACAGCCCATAGTATTGAGGTTAGTTTGGTAAGTCTTTTATGTGAAAGCTCTATTGGCATTCTTTCTTGGGGACATGTGTGTTTCCCCGCCAGTGAACACATTTAATGCTCCCTTTAGCAGGGAGTACTGAAGGAAGACCTAGATAGTCTCAGTCTATTGTAATTAAAATAAATGTGCACGCTATTCCCTTAATTTAAAATCACTGTTTAAACTTTACCATCCTTCATTATCACTTGGTCCATAGGATATTCAATATGGATTTATATCTACCTTTTAGAATCTTGTATGAAATAAATGACTCTCACAGAGTCTATTCAGACTGACATTAGATGACAAACAATCAGAGACAGTCTTCCCAAGAAAAAAAACAAAGCGATTAGAAAAGGGTTTCCGAAACAAGGGAACTTCATCTAATATGGGTATTTATTCTTTACACAGAGCTGTGGAGTTCAAGATAGCAATTAGGAATTTCTAAATAGGTCCTAAAGCTCAGGGTCTTTTATACCATCCATAGAAGAAAGGCATCTCAGTTATGACCGGAAATTAGCTCTAATTTAATTCAGTAAATTTCCTTCTTAAAATGATAGAGTGTGGCTGCATGAGAAAATAAGAGTCCATAACCGAATCATTTGTTATACTTAATATTCAGATGAAATCCTATAACAGGCTGCATTTGCACTCCCTTAATTCTTTCCTTTTCAATTGGCATAAATTCAAATCATATTATTGCAGCTATCTATTTTAATTCAGTAGCGATAGCAATGTGAAGTGATGGAAACACTGATACACCCTGAGTTGCACTTTCCTAAAAGCATGCCCTAATCTTTCATTTATTTATTTTTCCTGGGCAGTAAGTGGCTCATCACGTGCAATGTAATTCAAAACTAGCTCTCGATTAACTCAAATTTTTAGGCCATCTTCATTTCCTTCGTTTCCTTATCTTTGAGTCACCTAAGGAAAAACTCTAAGAGAAAATATTAGTGTATGTGTGTCCTAATTTTCTTTTTAAATTCTCATCCTGCCTTATACCTGGCATAACATACAAACACCTTTGTTCTCTGACTGTAAAATAAGTAAAAAAATATAATAAACTGGCAAGTAAATAGAGCTACACCTGCTGTTCTAATTACACACAAATGTCAAAGAGCCTGGCATAATGCACCAGCCCATCCCTGGGATAAGCCCGCCAAGTCTCAGAGATTATGCTAGTTAGTGCTCAGGCCTTCAGCCCTTGGAAGTGCTCATTCTGTGTGATGGACAAAATGATCACAGACATAACTAGTCAAACCTACATTCACTTAATGGCCACTATTTTCTGGTCCAAACGCCATCCAGGGAGCATCAATAGAACCTACAGATCATAGATTTCCCTCCCATGGGACCTCAGGGTTGCTGAGCTGTTTGCCTGAACAGAGCTAGCTGAAACTCTTTATTTCTTGGCCCCGAACTTGACTGTGTAAGATAGTCGCTTGACTAGAAGCCTGTAACCTGCATGTTCTTGTGAGTCCCAGACCGTGAAATTGGTGACTACTCTGTGTATTAGAAGTAAAGGCATATTCTCGTAACTGGAGCAGTTACCTTATCAGCCCAAATCAGAAAAAACTGCCCCTGAACTTCAAACAGTGATCTTTTAACACTGCTGAAGTACCAGAATCCATCCCTAAGATCCTAACACTTTTCTTATGTTTTGATAACAGTTTTCATAAAGCTTGCCTGTACTTCCACAGTACTTTATTCATAGCTGTTCCAATAACAGACTAACACTCATTCTCTCGTTGCTGAAAAATACAGATTCTATAAAAAGTATGACATGGAGTAAGAGCTGCTCTATGCATCCTTACAACCTTCCCCCTCGCATGGTCTAATTCCAACTTCTTGCTTCCCAAGAACTAGATCCAAGACATAGCTTTAACATTTCACCAATCACCCATCAACCAGGCAATCCTTAGTTTGGGTGGTTAATTTTAGCTGAACTTCAAAAATAACAATCTTATTTCAGAGGACTGGTTATTTGTCAGAATACCTCAACTTTAGATATGGAGTTATTTAAATTTCACATGAATTTACTGAGTACCTGATGAGTAACCACACAACAGGGCCATAAATAGCACTTCACACATAATAGATGTGACAACTGGGTCTTGGACAATCAGCTAAGTTTAAACACATAGACAGGAAAGAGCAGGATGGTACGGACAAAAATGAGCACATTCAGGCAAAGGGCAGAGACAGGGTTTGGCAGGAGCAAAGGGCACATGTCAGCCCAAAGTGGGAGATACAACTGAGACAGGGAAGGCAGGGCGAGCTCAGAGCTTGTGGTGTGAGGATACATTTCCAACTGTCAGAGGCGGTCAGAGGCTCAGACCATGGGGCATGTGAGTTTGAGCCATGTAGAGTCAACTCCTCAGGAAAATATTAGAGCTAAATGTGCTTTATCACTGGGCAGGCCTTAAAGGGCAAACACAGATTTGAATCCCCAAAGTTTTGGTTTACATGTACTGAAATAAAAATCACCAGCTTATAGCAATAACAGCACTTGAATTAAATAAAATTAAATAAAAAGTTTGGGGGTTAAAAAAATGCATACCTTGGCATGATGTAAATCTACCCCATACATGGATAGTTTTTTGGCATTTTCCAAGAAATGCATCTCGGCTTCTGCTGGCGTCATTCCTCTGATAAGACAAAAAAAGTGTTACAATGTTGCTTCGCTTTTACCTAGTGAGGCTCTAATATTTCCTACTTAGCTCCCTTGCTAGCTAATAAGCAAGCCCTCATAGAGGCACCAGCCGATTTGTGCTCAGAGGGAAGAAAAATAGTAAGATGGCTTTTGAAGAAAACCTTATAAATAGATATTCTAAGTAAGAACCTAATTATCCCAGAACTGTACCTAGTGCAGAATCCTACTCTGCTAAAGTGTTGTCCATGATGCACTGAGATCAGTCTTGGGAAAAGTGGGTAGTGAAAGTAATGCTCACTCATCAAGGCCCAACTTAAACAAACTGTTGTCAGGGTTTCTGCCACTAACCTGTGACTCTTGTGCAGCTCGATCACTTTATCTTCCAGTTCTTTAGTGTGATTTGGTGCAAAGCGGAACTCACTAATGTAATCATTCCCACATTCATCTGGGTCATAGTCTCCAAGTTCTGACTGGACAGTGTAGGAGCCCAACAGGGCAAGGGTGACAAAGGAGCAGGGCAGCCTTCCAGACACGATGTCATCTCGCAATTGTAAGCAGAGGTAGTACCTTCCAGTCGTCAAAAGGACAAAGCAAAAAGCCAGCAATGGGATACAGGAAAAGGAGGCCACTCAGTACATACTGTTTGGGAAGCAATTTCTCCCTATCGAATAATCAATCACACGATGATAAATTTTCAAGTGTCTATATTTTAATCTAGGTATAAGGGGAAAATACTTGGCCACAAAATACAATATTTAAGGGCATGTAAAGATAAGTTAATGTTCATAATAAAACAGTTTTATTAATAAAGCACAGAGTAAAAAAAACAAAAACCCTAAAGACATACTCCTCTAACATCTTTTAAAATAACATTTAAATTCAAATGAATAGTCCCCAACACACTTCCTGAAATCTTTGATTGGGGGTATTACAGTATAAAAACAGTGCTCTTAAATATAATTGTTAAGTCCCAACTTGACTTCAGGAGTCTCATTTTGATATCTAAAGGTCTTGCCAAATGTCCAAGACACATTTCAGGTAACTCAACAGCTATGCCATCATAAACTCTGTTTTCCATTTCCTGCATTCCTGGTGAGATAGTCTCTTGATAATAATGAGTGATTTCTGTTTCAACTTCTCATTTTTTTAAGATAATTTCCTAGAATCCAACTGATATGAAGACTAACTGAAGAATTACTACTTTAAGACCTCAGAATCTCACCACTATAAGTAGACAGTTTTAAATTTGGGGACTATAAAACATTTTCCATATAATTTTGTCATGATAACATAAAAATATTTCCATTAATATCTGACTTATCTTCTCTGTTATTTTGCTTTTAAGGTTTACAGATATAATACTAATTGTGGAAGATTCCACAGTAAGTGTTGACATAAATAAGTTTTAATGCCTTTCATGGGCCAGCATATGGGTATAATAATAAAACACACCTGTATATTTCATATGAGAAATGAACCGTTAACCTGTTGAAGCTCAGGATTATGAAAAAGTCTTAAGGTCCCTCTAAATATGACTTTAAGCTAATGATATAAGCATACTCCGTGTAATTCAGATATAAAAATTTCTAATTAGTTCAGGGCTCTACAAACATTACAAGTAGATAGAAATCAATCATGCACTAAATTTAAAATCCAGGTGCACACAGGCTCTACAACCACAAATTAGCCACAATTAAATAGTTCGCAATATTATTAAAGAGTATTTTAAAATATGAAATTATAAATTTTATAATTTAATGCGAACACAGAAGAAATACTCTGAAGTTAGTTTTTACCCTTCACCTAAAATGTCTGTTAAAATTATTTTTAATCAGAGCAAGAGATGGAAACTTTTTGAGTAATTTCCCTTTTCTGAAAAGCCCTCCAAGGATGTGAGGCTTACACAGAAAATTCAGCAAACACTGCACCAAATCGCTCTGGCTGGCTACAAACTTACTACCAACCAGAGCGAGGGCTAGGGTTCCCAAGTGGAATGCAGAGCCAAGGACGTGCCTCACATCCAGAGCTGTTTCATAAAGGAAGGTTACCTTCTCACACCCAGAGCCCAGTTACCATGCCAGAATATTTTTGTTGGATTCCTTTTTAATGTCTTCTTTTAGTGAAAATGAATTAATCTTTTCCCTTATAGGTCATGGAAAGTAAAGTCTTAAGTGTACATGTGTTCAATGTGTATCTGTATATGAATGTGTGTGTGTCTAATTTTTTTTAAAGAGCTGTCAAGTACCAGATTGGTTAAATAAAAGGCATAAGCATCCAAAGACATATTTTTTACTTGAAGTTCTTTTTTTTTTAAATATACATATAATTTATTACAATTACTTGAAGTTTTAAACTATGAGCACTAAGAATGGCTCTATCATTTAAGGCTGAATCCCAGCTGATTTGCTGTGGTGGGTGGATGATAGTATCACAATTCTGTACGTCTTCCCACTAGGGTCAGGCAGACGGAAGTAGCAGCTTAGCACCAAAGATTCACCAAGAACAGATACGATTTGGTATATCTCCTCATCAGATGTTTGCTCTCATTCAGCTGCCTTTTGTTTGCCATTTCAGTGTGGATGATTATAAGGTTACCAAATGTAAT
The DNA here is from genome assembly GCA_030848825.1 of Tadarida brasiliensis. Lineage (NCBI taxonomy): Eukaryota > Metazoa > Chordata > Mammalia > Chiroptera > Molossidae > Tadarida > Tadarida brasiliensis. Next base: position 64,672,243 of record CM061261.1, on the reverse strand, counting down.
CATGTTCTTCTCTGAAGAATTTGAGAGAAGCATAACTCTCCCAAGATGCCTGCCTTTTTATAGCCAATTTTCAAATACCTGGTGATATCTTCAGATAGCTGGGCGGGGTCTGGTGGGTAAAATTTCACATTGAATGCAAACTGCCAAGCACCACCTGCAGAGATAAGAAAAAAATCAGAATAAAACCTTAGAAAATCCCTTTATACTTATGACAGCTAGTGCTACCTTAACTCCAAGTCTTAAAACCCAGGCAAATTTTGATCCATGGAAAACAGTAAAGTCTCCGTTAAATGAAATCCAGAGAAGTCTGAAACTTCATCTAGTTTCTAATCTTCTCACCAATCAAATCCTTCACTGGCACTTCTAACTGGAGAGGAAATTAACTAAACTTCCTCCCTTTCTCAGGGACAATGGTACGCCTTCGTAAGAGGGGGGAAGTGAGCAATACGGATAATCCTCAATCAGACAAGTCTGGAATTGACTAGATCTACTGCTGTAAAGCTCTGGATAGCTCACATACCAACATCACAGACATAATCCCATTTCCTTTGTCCTTTCTGTTTTGTTATTACAGGTCAAATCTCATTATAATACACGTCAAGGGACTGTTCAAGGTATTTTATTTTATGGGGAAGGTTTGCTGTAGTGAATATTTAAGAAGGGAGCTGTTCTATAGGCTGCTGAAATTCTTTTCTTATTCAGGGAGCTTTCTGATTAAAGAGATACTTGAGTGTATTTACTGTGCATCACCAATTCCCACACCTCCTTCTTAGCCCATGACTTGAACGGGTCCTCTTTACACGCTGCCATTCTGTATCCTGCGGCATCTGTGTACGGCTTCTCCACATGTCAGCTCACAGGCGCCTACTCTGCTGTGCTGTCCACACATATACTCGAAACATTATTAAGCCTTCCTAAGCTCTCCATTTAATAATATTATCTCTAATTATGTATGGTTTATCTTATAAACAAAAAAACAACCTTTTCTTCTTTTCTACATTTTATCTGTATGTGGTCACTCCTTTAACTTATATCATCTTGTTCTTTTATTCTGGCCTTTGAATGCAGCGATTCACTGAGTGTCTGGGAGTTCCTTCATTAGGACACTGCATACATTTGTTCCCTCCACCCAGTCACCACACTAAAAGTGCCACAGTATAGGTCCTACTTGTATTCTGAATGTGCTCCTGAAAGTCCCTCCAGTCTCCTGGCTTCTGTACTGGAAGCCTTCATCTATGCCGCACATAGCCATGGTCTTCCTTTCACTCTCTGTGACCTCACAGCTCAGCTCTTAAGTGTCCGTACTCTCCTAGGACTTCCAAACACTCCCTTCTGCCCATTGAGAAACTTCTGGAAAGTCTATTTTTTTTTTGTATGAGCCCTTCCCAAATATTCAGAAGGGACAGCATTGTAAATATGGGTATGTGACAAATACTTAGCTGCCTAGGACTTAGCTGCCTAGGTTATTTACATAGGGTTCATTTATTAATTCCAGTTTCTTCTTGACACTACCATTCATATTACAGTTAAAGTTCCACATGGCAGGGCAGTACCGTGAAGTGCCTTATAAAGGACTTGGTATAAGACCAAGTATAATTGAGTGGTTAACATTATTATTATTATGTTTCACTCATCTTTATTGTTGAATGTATTGCAGATGTCTCCCCATTTTTCCCCATTAATGCCCTCCTCCCCAATCCCACCCCCCTCCTGCCTTCCCCACATTATTGTCTGTGTCCATTGGTTTTGCATATATGCATAGAAGTTCTTTGGTTTATCTCATCCCACCCTCCCTCCCCACTTCCCTTTGAGGTTCATCAGTCAAACAACCCATTTGTACTTCTTAATCCCTTCACCTTTTTCACCCATCCCCCCAACACCCTCCCACCTGGCAACCAACAAAAAGTTCTCTGTATCTATCAGTCTGTTTCTGTTCTGCTTGCTCATTTTGTTTGTAGATTCAATTGTTGATAATATGTATTAATTGCCCTATTATTATTCATATTTTTGTTCTTCCTCTCCTTCAGGAAGACCCTTCAACATTGCATATAATTCTGGTTTGGTGGTGATGAACTCCTTTAGCTTTTTCTTGTCTAGGAAACTCTTTATATGTCCATGGATTCTAAATGACAGCTTTGCAGGATAGAGTAATCTTGGTTGTAGGTCGTTGCTTTTCATCACCTTGAATATCTCTTGCCACTCCTTTCTGGCCTGCAAAGTTTCTTTTAAGAAATCAGCTGACAGTCTTATGGGAGCTCCCTTGTAGGTAACTAACTGCTTTTCTCTTGTTGCTTTTACGATTCTGTCTTGAACCTTTGGCATTTTGATGATGATGTGTCTTGGTGTGGACCTCTTTGGGTTCATCTTGTTTGGGGCTCTCTGTGCTTCCTGGAATTGTATGTCTGTTTCCTTCACTAAGTTAGGGAAGTTTTCTGTAATTATTGTTTCAAATAGGTTTTCAATTTCTTGCTCTCTCTCTTCTCCTTCTGGCACCTCCATGATGCAAATGTTGGCATGCTTGAAGTTGTCCCAGAGGCTCCTTACACTAATATTATTTTAAAACCACTTAGAAACATTACTGAAACATAGGCTATAAGAATTCTAAGCCATAAAATACCTGTCAATCAAATATACTTCTAGTGATTATTTTCCCTCTGTTCTCAAAAATAAATTTTTAGAATAACAAATTCTAAAATAGTCTGATTTGGATTTACCTTCCTATTACTTTCTATTCACTTCCTGTTAAAATAGATCCCTTCCATGTCTGCTACTGATGAGGTTCATAAAATGAGCCCCTCACTCCACACCCCAACACCCCCCACCTCAGCCACCCAAGCAAGTGGAATTAAAACTAATGAATTACTTATGGGAAATAGATTTATTGCTCTTTTATAATTTTTATCCACTTCAAAGTATGCTTTGAATCCAGTGACTAGATTATCAATGTAATTAAACAATCTCATAATAAATTCAGGGTAAACACTCTAAACTGAAAACAAAAAGTAACAAAAGTGCAAAAAAAAAAAAATTTAAACGCAAAAATCCTCAATCTAGGAAAGTGAGTTTCAGACTATAGTGGGCCTAAGAAGCATCTGAGGTGCTTATTAAAAATGTCAATTCCTTAAAAAATAAAATAAAATACATGTCAATTCCTGCTGGGGCCAGGTAGCTCAGTTGGTTGGAGCATTATCCTGTACACCAAAGAGGTTTTGGGTTCAACTTCTGGTCAGGACATATACTTTGGTTGAGGGTTCAATCCCGGGTCGGGATGTGTATGGGAGGCAACTGATCAATGTTTTTTTCTCTCTCTTTCTCAACCCCTACCCCTCTCTCTAAAATCAATAAAAAAAAATATCCTTGGGTGAGGATTTAAAAAAATAAAAAAACAAGCAAACAAAGACATATATATATATATATATATATATATATATATATATATATATATGCATAACCAATGCACACAGGCAATAGTGTGGTGAAGGCACAGGAGGGGGTAGCAGAGGGTGGGGGAGTGGAAGAGGGGATCACTGGGGGAAAAAAGGAGGACATCTATAATACTTTCAGCAATAAAGATAAATTTAAAAATGACAAATTTATAATAAATAGAAAACTGTGAAACTGAAGAGTCCATCCTTACAAAAATAATTAAATTTTAGTCTTCTATTCCTGCCAAATCTTAAAATTTCTAAATATACTGCATTTATAGCATAAAACTGCTATATATCATATACTCTATATCATGACATTACTATATCATAATCATATCACAAAATCCAGTATGTTTAAAAATTTTGAGATCAGGTATGAACAAAAGGTGATTGGAATTAGAATTTTTTCATAAGAACACTTTGGTTTCAGAATTTTCTATTTCTCATAAATTAGTAACTTAAAATCTCTACCAGCTTGATTGCCATTCTCTTGGGCTGTCATTTTAGAGACATACTGTGGACCTACAGCATAAAAAGGATGGAAACATCTTTCATCATTTATATTTAGGAACAGGAGGTGATAATACAATAATTATAATAGTTTGATAAAAAAAAAAACTTCTCTGCCTTGGGTGAATGTAAATTTTGTGGAAAGAGGGCATTTTAGTGTATTAAAACAATAAGGAATATAGATAAAATACCAAATTCTTTAAAAATAATTCCAATTTTTCCTCTCTCTTCCTTTTATCTGTAAGACTGTCCGTTCATGTGGCCGTTGCAACCACGGCCTGATCTGCATGATGAAAATATCCTTTAACTCTCAGGTTCTGACCGTCCCTTTAGCTTTCTCCCCTTAGAAAGGAAGTGGAGGAGACAGGACAAATGAAAGTTAAGGGGGAAAAAATTCTAATAAAAAGAAAAAAAAAAAAAGAAAATTGACTGTTTACACAGCCTTTCTTGTAACAGTGTTATGACTTACTGTGGAACATTTAATATGTTTTCAAAGTGCTTTGTAATTAGAAATCACCCAAATACAAAACAGTATTTCATTAGTTAGATGAATACAGAGGACTTTAGGCACACAATGTTAGGAGATAAATTCAGCACATCTGCTTTTAAGAACTCTACAAAAAGATTCTTAGAATACAGTCATTATCTTAAAATTTTTATTAGGACTCTCTGGAACAAAAAGAGTGTTTTTATCTACTTATTCATAACCATAGCTGTCCCTAGTTTCAATCACAACTTATCAACTACTCATTATCAAGTTTCTGGTTAGTGAATACATCAAATTTCTCAAAATGGTGGTAAAGATGTTATTGTTGTAATAAATAATCAGCAGACTCTCTAGTATCTAGAAGTATAGTGACTTTTTTCTTTCATTATGATATTATTTAGTACTAAATCATTTCAAAAGGCTCACTACTAATTACTTCTTATTAATAGTTGGCGTACTTTAATATTTCACACATTCAAAGGCACTAGAATATCTCTTCTCTTTTAATAGTAAGCTGTTGAAAACTTCAATGGCAATGTTCTTATTAACACACTGGTCTTAAATTTATTCAACTAAAATTAGTTTTCAGGAAAATATCTAGATTTTATTGATAAAAATTAATTGCTCTTAAACTAACTAGTTACTTAAAATTTATAAAGATTATCTATGTTTATGGTAAAAGCAAGAGGGTTAAAAACAAAAATTTTGAAATTCCTCTTTCTCAACACTACAATGCCATTTCTGGAGGTATTTATTGTTAATATCTTTTGTGCTAAAAATTTTTCCACACACCTATATATGCATAACTTTTTTTAAACAAATATGATTTGTCTTACTAATGTCTCACTAATGAGAGCTAAGACATATTTATTCTGCTTCATTCTATTTAATAGGTGCTTAGCATTTCAAGGTATGGCTATTCCACGAGTGATTTAATCATTTCTTCATAAACGTTGCTTCTAGTTTTCTGCTATTACAAATCATATTATAATGAATTTTCATACAACACATACATTGTCTTCTCTTCTACATATGCTGAATAAATTTCTATAAGTAAAATTAGGGGGTTAAAGAGTAAGTACATTCTAAATTTTATAAATACTAACAAAAAGTACCTTCTTAAAGGGTTGTACCAATTTATATTTCTACAGATTGTGTACATATTGCCAGTACAAGGCATCACTAAAATCTCTGCTACTCTGAAATATGCCTCATTTTAACTTGCATTTAATTGTTAGTAAGATTAAACACCTGTCTAATACTTACTAGCTACTTGTATATCAGTTTTGTGAGTTGCTCAGGCAATTGTTTTTATCCACTAGGTAATAAGCATTTCTTTTCTTTACGGACCAAGAAAAAAGGCTGTCACCACACAGTAAACTTTAGTCTGACTAGTTATTCCATTTCTAAACTATTAAATGACTACTACTTTTATACTTTTGTGACAGTTGGGCTTAACATAACAATAATAATTAAGTTTGGAACTTTAAAATGATTAATTACCAATTGGAGCATCACTTGATTAAATCATATTTCATATCTGTGTATAGTCATTTTATTCCTGAGTTGTGATAATTAAAAATAAGATCTGAGCTAGACTAACCTGTGAAAAATAAAATTTGAGATCTTATCTGTTTTTCAAAACACTGTATTCACACCAGCCATGTGAGTATGTATGACCAATTCAGACAACCCCACTCTTTGAGAATCTTCACATTATCACATATAATAATCCAAAAGAACTTACTTCGAATCTGTTTTTTAATTTCCTTAGCAGGGTCCAACCAATTCTGAAAAGGAAATGATAGCTTGAATTTGAATCATAGAAAAGTAAAAATGACTTAATATTGACCAGGTAGAGACACGCACTCAGCACGTCTGAGAGTGAATGGTTGCTGGAAGGCCTCCAAGCTGGGTCCTTCCCCACATCCGGTGCCCCTCTGACAGGTCCTGCGAGGGCCCAGGCACAGGTCTAATGAAAAAATGTGGTGTCTACCATTCATTCTAACAACATTCTTTTCTTTTACAATCAGTGCCTTCAGGGAGTCAAGGTAGCAGAGAAAGAGAGGAGATAAAAACAAAACAAAACAAAAAAACAGTGGATTTTATGTTCAAATTACTAGAATAAAATAAAGATACATGTAATTTGACACAATGACATACTAGCCATTCAGATCCACACAGTCCCTTCAGGCACATACTTAAAAAACTTTCCTAACAAATGAATGCTTGCATGAGATTTATGATTTTCCTCATCAGAATACTCAGGTGTTTAAGAATGAAGTGAGACACTGTCCAGTGAATTAAGTAGATATTAAGATGAGTCATCGCACAACACCAAAACATGTAACATCGATGAACAAAATTTCTGTGACTCAGTTTCCAGCACCAATACAATGGAAACAATTTCTTCTTCCTTGTTTTTCAGGTAGTTGTGGGGATTAATGAGGTAAAGCTCTGAAGAGACTGCATTATTCAGGTATAAGAGTCGAGCCTACAGAGGTATTTATTACATTAAACATTAAATACCTACTAACTATATGAGAAGTGGCAGGTCAACAACTCATTTCATATCCTGATTTGACAAGAACATGAAAGCATAATAAGATGAATTAAGAATAGGATAGCAGCCTTGAACATGTTTTCTATGTATGTATCAATGTATTTGATTTTCATTGGCTCATAGCCACTGAAATATAGCATCACAAAAAAGCACCATATGAAATGCTTTCCTAGAACCATAAATAACTGAAGAAAGAGAAACACTGACTTACAGTTTCCATAATCAAGATTAAAGGAAGTTGTTAATAGTTTCCTTTATGAAGAAATAAGGCGATTAACAGCATTTAGGGACTCAGTAGTTAATGTGGGAGTGTGAGGGGAGATGGAGAAAAGATTTACCATTTCAATTCTAGTTCACTTTCTGGCACTAATGAGCAGCTCAAGCCCTAATATTTTGTACTGCTTTTAATTACTCACCTTCTGGTTTTCAGCATCTCGATATGTAAGCCCGAAGTAGTCTTTTTCTAACAGGTTCAGATGTTCACACACTTTATCAAACAGCACTTGGCCTCTGGAGCGTTTCTATGGAAAACAAAACAAAAAGAAGTCAACACACTCAACAAAGTTCTCTCAATTGTTACAAATAAAAATAGGTAAAATTTCAAATACTGCTTGTTGTAACTATACAGTAAGTGATGACCAAGTGTGATCACATTTCGCCATCTCATTTTTAAGTAGTAGAAAGGCTCAATAAAGCGGACCTAAGCCTGCAAAAGCCTGCCCCTACAATCAAATAACAAACATCACTCGTGTCCCTGGGTAAGTACAGCTAACCTGTGGACTATTTCTAACAGAAGTACCTGGTAAATGATGTGGTGCTTGGAGGCCCCAAATATCTTGTAAAATATAAAAATCCTGACAGTAAAAGAGAGTATTCAAGGACCAACAAAAGCCATGTTTCAACATGCCAAACTCAATTTCCCATATTATTAGATTCGAGCCTGAGAATTAACCCTATTCCTTGTCTTAGAACTCCCCTTAAAACTTTCTCTATCAATCCTTAAAAATTCTAGCTATGAATCAATTTCTAAAGCCCATTAAACTAACTTCATTAGTTTATTTTTGGTTTTTGCCACAAACCTCAGTTTTGTATTACAATAGTCAACTTTCTCTTACTTTTAGAGAAAATCCTCCTACTAAACATTACAAAATGTTCATTAAGTTTAAAGAGTTTAGTTATCATTTATAAATATAAGATACAAATATATATGCTATATTTTTGGCTATTAAGCAGTCATTTGGAGAAAGGAAAAAGGCAGTCATCTAGGGGGGAAAAATCCATCAGTTTAATTTACTGTGATACACAATTATCATATTTTCATCTAATCCTTCAAAGGTCTTTCCACATGGCCTTGGATTCTAAAATGGATTAACTGGCAACAATTAAGCTAAACTATTTTGTGTGTGTGTGGTATCAAGATGTCACAGCTAATATATTAAGCATATTTGTCTTTAAGATTTAATGTATTAACAATGACAAATATGAAAACTGATAAGCAATGTACATGCCAAAATAATAAGTACATATTCAGAAGACCCCTAAGTGGTGTGTATTACTGTGTAACTGTAATTATATTGGAAATTAATCACTCAGTCCCCTCACACATGACTATTTAGGAAAAAGGATAAATTTATAACAGAAAAGTAAAGCTTGAATTGGAGCTTGCTAAATAATCAGTGATGTATTTGAAAAAAGTTTAATAATGTATGAAACTAAATTATATGTTAGCAAAATTACATAATAACATTGCTCAATGGATAGAAATAAGTGGTATGACAATGAAATGCTGCTCACTGGTTTAAATCTTATTTATAGATAATAGCATATTACTTCTAAATAATGAATGCTCAACAATTTATAAAGTTTCCCAAAAAGTGGTTCTTCCAATGCTTCTATTGGTATTATCTCCAGTTACCCAATAAGAACACAGAGTTCAGAGAAGTTAGATGAGAGAGGCAGTTTTAAGTAATGGACATGAGTGTTAGTAGGCAACTCTGGGTTTGAAAGTTCATTATGTTCCTTGCAGCTATGTGAACTTCTCTGGTTTTCCTTCTGTAAAATGTGTATGATACCACCTAGTTCTTTGGAATGATTGACATTAAAATAAAACAAATGTGCCACCACTGGCCCAAATTTGGGCCAGTGATGGCACATATCAAGCACTCCACAAATGTCAGCTATCATAGCCCAAGTGACTGACAGATGGCAGAACACGTAATGTAGAAGTAGGCATTTTTGCTGTCGGAGCACAAACACCACTTCCTGTGGTGTCAATAACTCTTTCATAGCTATCAGCTACCTGCTTACTATCTAATTTGCTTTAGCTAGACCACAGTATTTACACACACACCACACAAATACACATCAGTGTTTGGCCAAGTAGTTTCTCAATGAGTAAAACAAACAAAACAAATACCAATAAATAAACATTTGTCCTATCTCCTCTGACCCAGCAGACCACTGCCAGGCCTTTAATGGAGGAATTTTTTCTGAATGTCACCGGCTGTTTTAATTTGCTGTCTGCTGGCTGCTCTGTTTTCCCTTTTGTCTAACAGGTGACATGGATTAGATCAAGCATAGACCACTATACTGTGTGGCTCTTAGTTTTCTGGCTTCTCACAATTTGATTTCTATTAATGACTCATAGCTATCTCTTGACTAGAACAGATTGTTTTCTTACTGAATATTTTAAACATATTTTAAACACTATAAACAATTCTTAAGATAATCTCAGTGGTCCATCTTTCACACGGAAGATTTTTTTTGATGGTTATATGTAAACAATGAAATTCCTATCTGCTAAATATCATCACCACAATCAGCAGCTAGCTGGATGACATTAGAAAAAGCTTTTTGAAGTTATTTGGGCCTTATTTTCTCATCCTTGAGTGAGAATGTAAGACTCTATGGAACAAGATGATCATGGGCTTGAGGCTGTATAACTGGCCCCCTTTGCTCATGGCAAACATTACTAATGACTATAGCGCCCTTTCCCATGGAGCCCAGATGCCGCTTCAGCACCCTCTGCGCACTGATGAGAAAGATGGTGTCAATGAACGGAGACAGGGAATTGGGACTATTTTCCAGGCCTGGACTGGATCCCCTATGCAGTCACTCCCCAACCCCCAAAATTCTTGACTCTGTTGACTTAGATGATTTTTTTCTAGCACATTATTCAACTTTTCAAGTCACTTATTTCTACTTGTTGATATACATGTGTATCTTTAGGTAATAACATCTAATGTATGACTAAAGCTCAATAATCAGATTGGAACTTTTAGAGACTTTATGTTAAATATTTGGTTTCCAAAGACATGATGTTCATTAAGTAATCAAATTTATATATAGCTGCAAAGAGTAAAAAATTGAGTAGATTAAAAAAATTGACAGTTATTCTAAATCAGTGAATAATTTACCTAACCAGAGTAGACTAACATTTTTAGGTTTGTTTACTGTTTCTTGTGAGTTGTTAAGTTTTCGAGGATAACAGAACAATGGTGGACTGTCCTCTTTGTGCCCTCTTTATTCCACTGAAAAATTGCACTTGTTGCTGATAGAATAAATGAGGACATTGCAGCTCAACAATCTGAAAGGCCTTATATATCCTAAGAATTATAAACTTCTAAACAATTTAAATAATTTTCATTTTTAACTATTTTAATTTGCTCTTTATTTTAAATGAAAAATTTCCAAATTGATTTATGAAATTGTTGGGTATTAAAAGAAGTGTTTATTGTTGGGTGTTTATTAACTTTAAGATAATAAAAAGACAAGCCACAGACCAGGAGAAAATATTTGCAAACACATGTCTGATACAGGACTGGTGTCCAAAATACACAAAGAACTCTTAAAATTCAACAATAAGAAAAAATTTTTTTTAAATGGGCAAAAGATCTGAATAGACACCTCACCAAAGGAGATGTCAAATAAGCATGTGAAAAGATGTTCAACATCAGCCCTGGCAGAGTAGCTGAGTTGGTTATAGTGTCATCCCAATATGCCAACGTTATGGGTTCCATCTCCTGTCAGGGCACATACAAGAAGCAACCAACAAATGCATAAATAAGTGGAACAACAAATCAATGTCTCTCTCTCTCTCCCTCAAATCAATAATTAAAAACATTTTTTAAAAGATGTTCATGCCCTGGCCGGTTTGGCTCAGTGGTTAAAGCATCAGTCTGCAGACCAAAGAGTCGCAGGTTCGATTCTGGTCAAGGGCACATACTTTGGTTGGGGTTTGTCCCCGGCCCTGGTCAGCGTCATGCAGGAGGCAATCAGTTGATGTGTCTCTCTCACATCGATGTTTCTCTCTTTCTCTCTCTCCCTCTCTTTCTCTCTCCCTCCCACTCTCCCTCCCTCCCTCTGTCTCTGCCACCCTATCTGAAGCTAAATGGAAAATATATCCTCGGGTGAGGATTAAAAAAAATTTTTTTAAAAGATGTTCAATATCATATGTTATTAGAAAAATTGCAAATTAAAACAAGATACCATTACACACCTATTAGAATGGCTAAAATTCAAAATACAGATACCACCAAATGCTGATAAAGATGTGGAGCAACAGGAACTCTTATTCCTTGCTGGTGGAAATGCAAAATGGTGCAGTCACTTTGGAAGACAGTCTAGTAGTTTTTTAAAAAACTAAACATACTCTTACATGATCTAGCCATCATGTTCTTTGATATTTACACAAAGGAGTTGAAAATGTATGTACACAAGACAACCTGCACACAAATGTTTATAGCAGCTTTATTCAACATTGCCAAAACATGAAAGGAATTAAGATGTCCTTCATTAGTTGAATGGATAAATAAGTGTGGTACAATCCAGACAATGGAATATTATGTAGCACTAAAATGAAGTGAGCTATCAAGCCATGAAAAGAAATGGAGGAACCTCAAATGCACACTACTAAGTGAAACATGCCAATAAGAAAAGGCTACAAACTGTACAATTCCAACTATATGACATTCTGGAAAGGGCAAAACTAGGGAGTCAACAGAAAGATCAGTGGTTGTCAGGATTAGGTGGAGGAGGAAGAGATGAATAGATAAAGCACAGAGAATTTTTAGGGAAGTAAAACTACTTAGTATGATACTATAACAGTGGATACATGTTATTATACATATCTCAAGACCCACAGAATGTAGCACACGAAGAGTGAACCCTACCACAGCCTTTTTATCCACTCATCTACTGATGGACAACTGGGCTGTTTCCAGATCTTTGCTATTGTAAATAGTGCTGCTATGAACATAGGGGTACATATATCCTTTCTGATTGTGTTTCAGGATTCTAAAGATATATTCCTAGAAATGGAATCACTGGGTCAAATGGTAGGTGAATTTTTAATTTTTTGAGGAAACACTATATTATTTTCCAGAGTGGCTGTTCCAGTCTGCATTCCCTCCAGCAGTGTACTAGAGTCTCCTTTTCTCTACACCCTCAACAGCACTTATTGTTTGAAGACTTGTTGACGGCAGCCATTCTGGCAGGTGTGAGGTGATACCTCATCGTCATTTTAATTTGCATCTCTCTGATGATTAGTGACGCTGAGCATTTTTCATATGTCTCTTGGCCATTTGTATGTTCTCTTTGGAGAAGTGTCTATTCAGGTCCTTTGCCCATTTTTAAATTAGATTCTTTGTCTTCCTTTTGTTGAGTTGTATGAGTATTCTATATATTTTGAAAATTAACTTCTTATTAGATGTATCTTTGGCAAGTATGTTCTCCCATACAGTGGGTTCCCTTTTCATTTTGATGCTGGTTTCTTTTGCTGTGCAGAAGCTTTTTGGTTTGATGTAGTCTCATTTATTAATTTTTTTCCCTTTAATTTCTCTTGCCCTAGGTGATATATTGGTGAAATGTCTGCTATTTGTGATGTCTGAGATTTTGCTGCCTAGATGAGTGGATAAAAAAGCTGTGGTACATTTACACAATGGAATACTATGCAGCTGTAAGAAAGATCTCTTACCCTTTGAGATGACATGGAGAGATCTGGAAAGTATTATGCTAAGCGAAATAAGCCAGTCAGAGAAAGACAAGTTCCACATGATCTCACTTTTTTGTGGAATATAATGAACAAAATAAGCTGACAAACAAAACAGATCCGAAGACATGGAAGTAGGGAACAGACTGACAAATCTCAGAGGGAAGGGGCAAGGGGGGAACGGGAAGAGATAAACCAAAGAACTTATATGCATATATGCATAACCAATGGACACAGACAAAAGAGCAGTGAAGACAGCATGGAGGTGGTGTGGGGGGGCGGTCAATGGGGAAAAAAAAAAAAAAAAAGGAGGGACATCTGTAATACTTTCAACAATAAAGATAAATTAAAAAATAAAAAGACCCCCACGTTCATAGCAGCACTATTTACAATAGCTAAGATCTGGAAACAGCCCAAGTGTCCATCAGTGGATGAATGGATAAAAAAGCTGTGGTACATATACACAATGGAGTACTATGCAGCTGTAAGAAAGAAAGATCTCTTATCCTTTGAGACGACATGGAGGGACCTCGAGAGTATTATCCTAAGCGAAACAAGCCAAGCAGAGAAAGACAAATATCACATGATCTCACTTATTTGTGGAATATAATGAACATAACAGTCTGAGGAACAGGGTAGACCCAGAGATGTGGAAGTAGGGTATAAACTGACACCCCTCAGAAGAGGGGGTGGGGGGGGAGGGAAGAGATAAACCACAGAACTTATGCGCATGTATGCATAAGTGATGGACATGGACAACAAAGCTGGGGACAGGGTGGGGGGATGGGGAGGAGGGTGTCAATGGGGAAAAAAGGAGAAACATCTGTAACAAAAATAAATTAATAAAAAATAAATAAATAAATAAATAAAAAGAATAAAATACAAAAAAAAAAAAAAAAAGAGTGAACCCTAATGTAAACTATGGACTTCAGTTAGTAATATGTGTCAATACTGGTTCATCAATTATAAAAAAATATAGCACACTAATGTAAAATGTTAAAAATAGGGAAAGATGGGAGAGGGGGAGGGGAGTATGAGGGGTTATATGAGAACTTTCTGCTCAATTTTTCTGTAAACCTAAAATTGCTCAAAAAGCTTATTAATTAAAAAGGAAAATACCTAATGTCTTATTTTAAATTGTTAATAACATAATTTATTAAATACTTTAAAAGGTTAATAAAGTTAAACTCCAAATGATTTTACTTAATTACAAATTTTATTAAGAGTAAACATTTTAGAAAATTTAAACCTGTAGGATAGGATGCCGTCCTCCTCCATCCCAGGTACACACACTCACCCAGGTACACACTCTCACCCACCTACCGCAAGTCTAAAATGCCTGTGAGCTAAGCCAAGACAATCTGGTAAGGAGCATAAGCAGGGCAACAAATCAAAGCAATTCCTCATGAGCTACACTGCCCAACTAGGTAATCCAAACTACAAACAATTTAAAGGTTCAGGGACTTTCTTTGGACTAAAGTCAAGAGGATATGTCTGTCATCACCACTCAAATACAGTAGATGAAATAAGCTTTCCTTCAGCATTGGTGGAACTTCCCGCAAGTCAAAGGTCATTCAAGATGTTTACAATAATGTTTGTAAAACACTGGTTCTCAGTGCATGGCTCATCAACCAGCATCACCTGGAAAGTCTGCATTAAAATTTTTATTTTTACTTGTCCACTTAGAGGGGCAATTTTTAAAAATTAATTTTAACATTCTTTAGTATGGGGAATTTCAAACATTTAAAAAAAAAAATACAGCAGTATAATGAAACCCTGCTACTCATCACCTAGTTTCAACAAATGCCCTGAGGATCACAACCGTGGTTCATCTATAGTTCCACTCAACTCATCCTCCCCCATTATGCTGAAGCATCTCAGCAAATAATATTATCTCTATATGTCTTAGTATGCAACTCTACTCTTTTAAAAAATGTAATCTCAATACCTTTATCAAATCTAAACAAAACAGCAATTAGTCCTTAATGTTATAAAGTACTCAGCCAATACTTTAATTTCCCCAATTGTTTCCTTTTTATTGTCTTTTTCAGTTTGTTTGTTAGATTTATAGACTGCATTTGCTGACATATCTCTTTAGTCTCAGTCTGCAAATTCTCTATTTATTTTGGTTTTCTGC
This sequence comes from Tadarida brasiliensis, assembly GCA_030848825.1. Classification (NCBI taxonomy): domain Eukaryota; kingdom Metazoa; phylum Chordata; class Mammalia; order Chiroptera; family Molossidae; genus Tadarida; species Tadarida brasiliensis. The sequence goes on along the minus strand of CM061261.1, from coordinate 64,657,129 downwards.
TTGAAATTAATTTGTCCAAGAGACCAAGCTATTTGCTTGCTTGTAGAGTTCCTTCAGTCTACTAGGGGTAGGGAATGTCTGGCCCTTGGGCCGTATAAGGCCCAAGAGAAGTCAATGCCAGCTAACATCATACACCTCACCAAATTAGCCTGACCAAATATAGCAGGCGAATTTTTAAGCTGATAATTTTGTATGGCCCGTGAATGATGTTATAAATATCCAAATGGCCCTTGGCAGACAAAAGGTTCCCCACTCTTGGCTGCTGTTTGCATCTCTATTGTATAATTTAACTCACTGTCTCCGGTATTTCCTATAAATGGTTATTAAAACTAGAAGCTTGATCAGATTCTGATTTGACTGATTTTCCAACGTGATTCTGTGTAATTTCATCAGTAGGCATAAAGCAAACCTTGCCTTTTTTGTGATATCAGCTGACGATCATTGCCCTAGATCCTTTAATGTGAGGTTGCAAGATGGGAATATTCTAATCCTAATCATTCCCACTGTACTAGTTGGAGTCTATCTATAAAGAGATACGTCTCTTTGTCAGAACTGTTTATCCAGTAACACAATTTGATGATGAAGTTCACGATCAATGCTCACTCTTTTACCTTTATCCAATTTCAAGATATGTAATGAGTTGGCTCTCTAGCATCATCCAAAAGTCACCAATTACATTTTTTGTCTTGTATTATCACTATGAACTCATGGATTGAAACAGGTTTGATGTGGTTCAATCCATTACAGGTATTATCCATTCTGATGCTCTCAATGTGCCCAAATGCTCTGCTTCACCTACTGCCTGCCAAGTCGCTCTCATCCTTCACAAAGCTTCTCCAGGGCCATTTCTTTAAAGCGTTTCCTGTCCACCCGGCCAAATATGAGTTCTCTCTACTCTGGGCATTATAGCACTTTACAGCACCAAGAGGGCCTTTCCATATTCTGCCTTACATCACAGCTGGCTCTCTGTGCACTTACCTTATATCCCTACGGGCTATAAAGACATTCCCAGTGGCACCATGCCTCCTGTAATTAATCTATTATGGAGACTCGTTTTGGTCAAATACCATTAAGAGATTAAAAAGATAATTTGATGTAACTTTACATGATTTTTTTCTTGCTAACATATCATAACCAAATGTCATAGAAGAAATATTTTTAAACTATTGGTTTTCAACTATGAACCCTGGAAGCACTTAAAAGATGCCAGTGCCTAGGAACCTGCCTCAATGCCAATAAATCATGAGTATCTGAAGTCAGACCCAAGGCACCTGCATGTTTTTAAGATCCCGGATGATCCATGCAGGTATGGTTATAAGTTGTCAGGTACACTTTAGGTTAAATTATGTCTATAACTTAAAAATTCTTAATATGATGACTATAAAGCAACATTTTGAGAAAATGTGCAGCTTTTTCAGATGTAGTTTAGGCCCAAACCAGCTTCTTTTAGGTCTCTTAGACCAACACACTCATAACTGCATTATAAAATATATTTACACACACACACTTAAAATCTTAAGATACCCTTTTCAACAAATTTTCGTGAGAAATTTAAGTTCGCAAGAAATGATAATCAGCCAAATGCTGAAATAAAATTATACAAATGATAAATGATAAATCAAACTGTTAAAAAAAAAACACAACTCAAACAACAAACTTGCATTTAAAGCTATGAATAAAATACAGGATGGGGCAAAAGTAGGTTAACAGTTGTGAGTACACGAAACAGAGTTTATTCTTGTATTATTATTTATTTATTACTGTATTATTTTCTATACGAACAACTGTAAACCTACTTTTGCCCCACACAGTATATGAAATAGAAGTGTTTTAAGTTTAAGGTTTGTGTTTTTAAGGCGGGCATTTTCCCTTTATGGAGCTAAAATATATACAGACTTCTACTCAAGAACCTGCTACATGACTCAAGAATGATGCAGGTAGATTAATTAATGTCTTGATTCCCTCTTTTGTAATAAAGCAGAAGCATTAATAAGTTCCCTAGCAGGTTACAGAAGTGACTGGGAGGAGCAAGCACAGGGCACTGATCCAGGGAAGGCCCCAGTGAGGAGCTCTCCGGGTTACAGCTGACCTGGAGACAGATACACCTGTCAGTTCATTCTTCGAGGTGAGCACTGCCTCTGTGCTCAAGTCCCTAGAAATCATTTCTTAATCCATGCTTCAGACAATGCGTGCAGAAGCAGGAAGCACAAGATGTACCAAGTCTCGGCACAAGACTTCAACAGAATTTGTTTTTTCTTCAGTCTCACAAAGCCTGGTGAAGCTCTCTTCCAGCAAAAGCTAACTTGAAATTAGAGAAATTTGTAAAGTCAAGTAAAATAATCTAGTCTTAGAAGATGGGTAACAGTTCTTATCTGTCCAGAGCTGTACAATCATGAAGAAAATGAGGCAGAGCAAACCTTTTGCCTGAGAAGAGGAGCTAATCAACAGTCCCTACTTCTTAGGGAGGGGGTGGAGCAGGACCAAATCCATATCAGGATGTGTGCATATCCCTAAGGCTCCTTGGAATATATGCATGCATTTCTTTAAACTATCATCCTGAAAAATGAAAGAACAAAAACGCCTCTTGTTATATTGCTTAGGCCTAAATCACCCATGTTCATACAAGGAAATATAGATGATACTGAGAACTTGTAGGAAAACTGATGCTTTCGTTCCCTTCAGCTATTTTGTAATTTGAGGGAGTGTTAATACTATAAGTCCTTATTCTTTCTATCACATATCTTTCTCAAATAGACTACTGACTTTCTTTTGGATATAATATTTTTTCATGTATTCCTGTATTTTGTGAGCTTGTATTTCTGCTCCCTGAGGACAGGAAACTATTCACCCTTATTAGTGCCCCTGATAGAGTGTCCTAAATACAGCAGGCATTCAATATATGTGCTAATTAAGCGCTACTAGCATGAATATGAAGAACGAATTTCTCCCTACATCATCTTGGATTAATCTTGAAGTAAAAGGCCATCATTTTTTTTTCATGCTTCCTTCTCTAATTGCTTTTTTCCACACTGAATGTTTTTCCATTTTCTTCACTTCTAAAGGTCGACTGGAATTCTCTTTATTTCTAAATGATTGCATCACAATTTATGTGGAGTTTAGGAGCATCTGAGGAGCTCAGCAAACTATCCAGGACAGAGCTTGAGCCCAAATCAGACACCTAGACTCTGTGTAAGCCACCTTTTCCTGGCTTTTCCTTTTTCTCGGTCAGATTCTTGATAGAAACACATTCTAACACTGTCTTCCCTAAAATTTAAGTGGAGAGTGCATTTTTTTTTTAACTCACATTTGCAAAATACCAACAGGCTGTGGTCAACCCAGGAACAAAAGATGATGGCGCCTGGTCTGTGACAACAGTGCATGAACCCTTTAGAGAGGTCTGAGGCTAGGAGGGTCTAAGACACATACATGGCACCAGCTGCACTCCATGTGGTACTTCCTTTTTGTACTTTCTGGCTCAAGTGTACTTTCTTTTTTTTCTTTTTGTTTTCTTATTTATTTATTTACTTTTGTTACAGATGTTTCTCCTTTTTCCCCCGCAGACACTCTCCTCCCTTCAAGTGCACTTTCTTTTTCTTTAAAAAATTTTTTTTTTCTTTATTGATGTTAGAGAGAGAGGAAGGGAGAGGGAGAGAGAGCTAGAAGCATCAATGAGAGAGACCATCGAATGGCCACCTCCTGCATGCCCCCACTGGGGATCAGGCCCACAACCTGGGCCTGTGCCCTGACCAGGGAATCGAACTGGTGACCTCTTGATGCATGGGTCGATGCACTGGATGGGCTCAAGTGTATTTTCAATGTCAAGTTTCATAACACAGTATAAAGTCCATTATCTTATCCATCCCACCACTGCCAGACACATGCCTATAGGGGCAGGACTCAGAGGGATTTTCCAGCCTACAAACTAATCCCAAATGTGATTAAGGCAGCATATTCATAAAGTGCTGACATGAGAGGCAGAAATCCAATTTCTTTGTCTAGATATTACATATATTGCCAGCCCTTTCTTTAAATTCATGAGGAATCAGCTTTCTAGAAAACATGATGGTTATTTCTTTCTAACATTAATAAGTAGATCAATAATTATTCTGCCACATTCCTTTTATTTAATTTTTTTAATTTTTATTCTTTATCTTTGTGTTTCTACCACATTCTTGCTCAATTAAGGTAGCAATGATGATCTGGAATGTCCTGTTAAAATAGGAATATGGAACTACTTCCTGGTCTTACTAAGTTTTTAAACAAAACAGTGATTCCCATGTCTAAATTAGGTAGAGATTATAATTCTTCTAGCATTATTTAAACATCTTTAAAACAGACTTCTCTACCTAAGTTTGTTTTCCCACCATTCTGCACTAAGTGAGGTATATCAGAAGCCCAGAGGCCAGGCCCCGGTTCTACAACTAGCTGGCTCTGTGAGGTTGAACAAGTTATTTAACCTTTCTCAGCTTCACTGCCTTCATTATAAAATGGAAATATTAGTAATTACTCATAGAATTGCTGCATTAAATAAGATAAAACACAGGAAAGCATATTGCCTAGTTCATGGAAAGGAAAATGATAATAAATGCTGATAATTATTAGCAGGCCTTTTTGATAAGGAGCCAAATAAATTTAGGGTTTATAATGCTGAAATTTGGTATAGAAACTGACATACTACTGAAAGCTTATTTCTTCTCTGTAGTGAAATCATAGAAAACAAAAATCACTAAATTGAGAAACTTATTGAAAATATTATCATTATCAGAAAACAGAATACATTCAATTATCTTTTACAAACACACATAAAATGGTTTTTAATATGTATTGGGTGTAGCAGCACATTTTGGTACATCTTAGGCGTAAACATAAAACAGTTATATATTATCATATATATTGCACATAACACTGTCAAAACAAGAATGCATGTATTGACTGAGATTCAGTGCACAAATAAGTTTAGCACATACATGACAAGAGTCCCTTTCTGCACAGTAAGCCTTTCAAAGAGGCCTTTTTCTTCCATCACAATCTGTTTCTGCCTTCATTTGTTGTAGCAATTTCAACCTCTATTCGAAATTAGACTTTTGTACTCACAGATATGCACTGTGGTAGATAATAGCTTCCCAGTGAAGCATGCTTCTTCTTGGCCAACAAAAACACTGGGCTTGGTTTTTACAAAGAGTTTCACATCACACATACGAGACGTTGGCAGCGAACTGTCAGACAACATTTCCTGCTGTTAATCTGCTAAGGATTCAGATCACTAAGCCAATGTATGCAAAATGAATGCAGAAAAGGAAGCCAAAGAAAGGAATGTTTGAAAGAGAGACAAACTTAAATTTCCATCGTGGAAAACAGCCATAGTACCTAATTCTCAATGACGTAAAGCTCTGAGAAATTTTTTCCTGTGAGGAAGTACTTAATATGTTTTCTAAGACAATTCTCAAAAAAAAAAATCATCAAACAAAAACCCAAATTGTGATTTATAATTCATTTGTTCAAATAAAGAGCTGTAGGCATTGCAAATATTGGCAACTTTTAAAAATTCAATTTAATAAATATAGATTTGCGGCACTGTCACTATTCAAATCTATGTCACTGATGATCAAAACAATGAGAATAATATTATCAATGCTTTAAAAAAATATATACTAAGTAAACCTGTTCCTTTCCACCAACTCTTTTAGCCTCTTAATAGAGCTAGGCTGTAAGTGAGCAGGGAGAGAAAGGATATCGGGTTATTATATAAACTACTCACATATATAAAAATGTACTTGCAGTTGACCTTTGAACACGGGAGTTAGAAGGTACCAACTCTCTCCTCCCCCTGCCCCTACACAGTCTATAATTCACATATAACTTCTGACACCCCCAATATTTAACTACTAATAGCCTACTGTTGACCAGAAGCCTTGCCAATAACATAAACCATTGATAAACACATATTTTGTATGTTATATGTATTATATACTGTATTATTACAATAAAGTATGCTAGAGAAAGTTATTACAAAAATCATAAGGAAGAGAAAATACATTTACAGTGTTTATTGAAAAAACACACAAATAAATGGATATGTGCAGTTTAAACCAGTGTTATTCAAGGGTCAACTGTACATCATTTTACCCGTTAAATATAAGCTTTAAATTAAAATGCTATTATAATCTATGAAAGACATATAATGAAATATAAGTAAATATCTGATAAAAATAGGATAGGTGATCATATTTTATGTGAAACAGATCAGTCTTATCTTCATTTGAGCATATCATAATTTGGCTTAGAATTTAAAATCCAGTAGACAGGAGAAAAAGCCTTTTTCATTATTACATATTTCAATTCTCTATACACTTTCTTCAACTTTCTGTGACACATTTAATGCCCCATAGGAACCACCCTGGGCTACGATGGATCTACATGTCTAAGGTTGGCACTGTTTTCTGACACCACTCTATCAGGGACATCCTGACTTAATGCTGCCTGAGCTCACAATCCAGGAAAGCCAGCACTAATCCTCTTTGCCTGTTAGCCTCCACTCTTACGAGTGGGTGTGGGGCGGAGGCTGCTCAAGCCTGCTAAGGGAGGCCTGGTTCTAATTCTAGGACCAGACCAGACAGCCCCGACTCCTCAGGACAGCGGAGTTGAAAGAACTTGGAGCGACAAGAAGTCAGCCTCCTACAGTCCTCCCAAGAGCTCCTTCAACTGAGTGTAAGATAGTGATCTCTTTAAGTTTTGTAGTTAAATGTTTTAAAGCACGAATACCATTAAAAATGGTAGTAAATAGCAATTATAAAAATTGAAATGATAAGGTCAACTGAATCAAGAAAACAAACTGCTTTTAAAGTAGGTACAGCCATTTGACCTAATAAAAAACTATAACATTCTTTTATTTACAAGAAAACTTAAAACATTCTATTCAAGCAAAAAGTAAAATAATACACACTTATTGAGATTATTCTGTTCTTGTCCTACGCTCACAAGAGAGTCACTATCTTTCCTGGAGCATACCTGTCTGTGCTCAGGGTTGAACCGGGAGATTCAGGACTGAGGGACTCCCAGTGTTTCTAGGGACTCAGATGATGCTGATCCCCCTTCTTTTAATGTTGATCCTATAAACCAGTCCTACCTGCTCTCACCTGGTTCAGCACGGACTGTGGGGCAGACAGTAAAATGCCTACACCTAGGATGCCCAGTAGGATGTGAAGTGAAATTCCAAGACGGTCACCCTCGAAATTTTATCAACATTTTAACTTCAGTTTTTGCGTTAAAAGAACATCCTCAGGGAGAATAAGTCCATGGGAGGATGAGTATGTGGCTATCAGACTTAGTAATGAGAGCCGCTCTGGGACATATAGGCAATGTGAAAATGTTAAGATTCCCGCATGGCCTGGGAGGCCCTGCTGGCTTCCTCCTCAGTCTGCCCCACCACAGTGCCTACCCTCACTCTCCGCACTCCATCAGACAGCCTCCCTTCAGTCCCTCTGCCTCCCAGGCTTCCTTCTGCACCCGTGATCTTCGCACCCAGGAATGGTGCACCTGCCCATCCTTGAGATCTCTGCTCCAGCTCCATACCTCAGGACTCCATCCCTGACCTCTGGGACTGGGTCACATCCCAGAGAACCTTTCCACAGCTCCTGTCCTGCACCCGTCAGTGGCAGTTCCACTGGTTGCTATGATCTGAGTACTGTTAATGTTAGCCTCCCAGGTAAGCAGTTTAAACTCACGATTAGATTCCCACGGTGCCTGGCAGAGAGTAGAATTGGTATGATTTTTTAAATAGGAAAGAAAATCAAGCTAAGTAAATGCATCTGAGGTTGATTTCCTGTTTCAAAACTCTTCAAAAACTGCTTTGATCTTTGAAATTGGTTCATAACAAGTTTACTTATATTTTTCTACCACATGGGCATAATCTGCTCTGGCCAGATCTAGAGTGTTGAAACCCCCCACCCCATTTTTGCAAGAAAACAAAGCTTTATTTCCACAAATAAAAGACCTATTCGTTTTTAAAATTCTACCTCTAATGTTGCAGGTTAACTTGCTGGAAAATTTCTCAGGTCCTCCAAGGGTCAAGTGGTCCTGAACCACGGCTGTACTCCATTACTTTCATTTGATAACACTTAATAAACCCATCACATTGAAATAGACACACATAAGGTGGATCAGGGCTTTTAAGGACCACCCATGGCTGAACTGCATTAGGGTAGCCTGATCTCCAAGGTATTGCCAGACCTGCATCTTCACACCACCTGCTTAGTAGGTCTGTCTTTTGATGAATGTCACCTGGATTCACTTTTTAAAATGTTATTTAAAACTCCTGGGAAAGCAGGAAAAATATTCCCTCTTCCCTATCTAACCACAGGAGAATAGAAAGATAAACATGTGGATAGCAGATTGGAGAAAACTATTAAGTATGCAATTGGTCCTGGTACTTAAAAGCCTTTCTAAAACTGAAATCAATATTTTTGTAGCAGTCACAATATTTAATAGGCTTACTTACAGTTTAATAATCCCATAAAGGAAATAAACTCATTTATGTATCTAGGCATATGTTATTATTATTATTATTTTAATCCTCACCTGAGGATATGCTTTTATTGATTTTAGAAAGAGAGGAAGGGAAGGAGGGAGGGAGAAAGAGAGAAACATAGATGTGAGAAACACTGATCTGTTGCATCTTGTATGTGCCCTGACTGGAGATCAAACCCACAACCTACGTATATGCCCTGGTGCCCTGGCTGGGAATGGAACTGGCAACCTTTTGGTGTATGGGACGATGCTCCAACCAACTGAGCCACCTGGCCAGGCCTAGGCATATATTTTGCTTTGAGATTATCTTGAAGAGTACAGAAAAAATTATATTGCTCAAGTTTGAAAGGTTTTCTGAGTTGACATCATTAAAGTCATGCTCTACTTAGTACAGTGTTGGGGTTTCTGCTATGGCCCAGATCCAAATGTTTGAGGTGCATCTTAACATCACCCTCAAGCACCTGCATTACCCATGTCCTTGTGGAAGGTGGGTGATGCTGTTCTTGTCAAGCCCTTACTTCTCCTGAGATGTCAATATCATCACTACTTCTACTGAAAATACAGTTCCCCACTAAAATGACAACATAAACAGCTGCACACCTAGAATACTTAATGAGGAACATAATCTCAAACTGAAAAATCATTACTTAATGCTTATTAAAGGTCTGACTGAGAGAAATTACAATCACTGAGCCTTTCCTGATGGCTCTTCATGATGTACTCCTGGAATAAGCTAGCAGACAGGTCCAGCAGAGAGTTTCTCTCCAATGACCAGACCCAGAATAAACGTGCATCTTTTGAAAAACTGGGGAGTTTTTATTGTGTGGACACTGTGCGTCAAGGTGTCCTCCTCAGTGCCTGCAAGAGTGCTCAGATCACGAGCTTTGTGGTCTAAACTCATGCCCGGCTTCTTTGTTTTTCATGGTCCTGCTTTCTACTCATTTATTTTCTTCTCATTATATTAAATGTATTTATGTGAAACACCTTAAATCCCTATTAGAGCATGGTGGGGTATTACTAATAGAAGCCCCAAGATAAAATAAAATGTATTTTTGAAACAAATTACATTTACAATTTTGGTGGGTTGTTTTTCTTATGATGATAAATTCTTGACCGTTGTACTATCTGCAAGTCATGACATTCTGGATAGTGTTTTTTCTAAAGGAATACCGGGACATAACTGAAGCATTTTGCTTGGGGTAATCATCTAAAACCATTCATGTGCTTTACAGGCTCAGTCTAATGGCATTTCCCTATAGAATGTGGCTCTTTAGTGACTTCATTTGCTGTCATCATGACATTCCATAAGAAATAACAAGTCTCTTTATTCCTTGTCGTTTTCCAAACACCATCCTAAGAACCGCTTCCTTGTGCGGGCAGTGCATCTGCACAGCGCCGCTCGTTCCTAGAGCAGTGGTGGGGAACTGAGGTGCATTCCTAAGTGTACACAGGATTAGAGGGGGTTTTCTTTCACCCTTATTAGAAAATGACTCTAAATGTACATACCAGTTAAAACAGCTGTCTGTCACATGGAACAAATATATTCCCACACAGCAAAGATGTTTTGATTGTTAACAAAAAGAAACCTCCAATGATCCAAGCATTTCATGAATTAATATCTTATCTGCCCACTTTAATTTGCCGTTTGTACAGATAGATATCCTGGACCTTGATTGCAGGAAACGGTCACTAAGCAACTAACAATATAGGGCAGTCTTGGCAGGAGAAACAATAGGAAGACCTAAATTCTATTTATCTAGAAACAAAATATCCTTAATAGTTGTCTGACAAGGGAAATAACAAGTTATAAGAAGTTAGTGTTATTGATGGAAATGATGTGTTCCAACAAAAAGCTCACACAACTTGAAATCTGTGACCTCTTCTAGAAGAAACAAATAAAAAGCTTCAAGAAAATTGGCTGGTCAATACAACCCACAAAATTGAAGACAGTAAGGATCCTTTGCTTCTCTGCCATAGAGAAGGAGCCGAATCAGGCATTCAGCACTAGATGCCTGTGTGCCCTGAACCAGGAGGAAAGGGAGGCCAGAGTGGGGGTGGAGAATTACCAGAATAAAGAACAGGGTATTAACACAGTCCCTAACTGGAAAACTGCTGGAGACTACGCATAAGGGGTTTATTTTTTTCTAATTCAAGATAAAAACTTTAAGAAAATTTTCTATATAACACCACTCCTTCACTGTTTAGAGTATACTTAATTTAAGGTGACTTAAAAATCACAATTATGCCCTGGCCTGTTTGGCTCAGCAGTTAGAGCGTCGGCCTGCAGACCAGAGAATCCCAGGTTCGGTTCCTACTAAGGGTGCGTGCCTTGGTTGCAGTTTGTCCCCGCCCCAGTTGGGGTCCTGTGGGTGGCAACCACTCAATGTTCCTCTCTCTCTCTCTCTTCCCCCCTCTCTCCCTCCCACTCTATCTGAAGATAAATGTGAAAATGTCCTCGGGTGAGGATTCAAAAAAAATCCTACAATTATACAGTATGCTAATCCTAATATTCTTAAATTATTCAAAGAAATCAGGGATTATTCATTCATTCCTAAATTGGTACAACTACTATGACAAATAGTATGGAGGTTCCCTAAAAATTAGGAATAGAACTACCATATGATCCAACAATCCTTCCTCTGGGTATTTATCCAAAGAACATGAAAACATATTAGGAAGATATAGGTATCCCGTTCATTGCAGCATTATTTACAAAAGCCAATATATGGAAACAACATAAGTATCCATTGACGAATAACTGGATAGAGAAGATGTGGTACATATATACAATGGAACATTACTCAATCATAAAAAAGATGAAATATTGCCATTTATGACAACATGGTTGGATCTTGAGGGTATTATGCCAAGTGAAGTAAGTTGGATGTAAAAGAGAAAAAAAAAGCTGTTATTTCACTCATATGTGGAATATATAACAAAAAAAAACAAATAAATTAATAAAACAAAACAACAACAAATTCATAGACATAGACAACAGAATGGTGGTTACCAGAGGGATGGTGGTGGGAGAAGGGTGAAGCAGGTGAAGGAGGTCACATAAATGGTAATGAAAGAAGCTAGACTTTTGGTGGTGAGCACACAATAGAGTACACAGATATCACATTATAATATTGTATACCTGAAATTTATATAGTCTTATTAATCAATGTTACCTCAATAAATTTTTAAAAATGGAATGTAATGTTATGGTTCTTATCACTTCGTGTAACTGAAATTCTAATGGACAAAAAGACAGTAAAATGCCTGATTAAAAAAAATAAAAGGAAAATTAGCAACTAACCTGGAGCACAAGAATCCATCACAATGAACGACAACACAATTATTTCTCAGTGTATGGTAGCTTATACAATCCCCAGCTCCCTGTTTTCCACACCCCACAGTGCAGCACCTTAATGGGTGGCTCAGTTGGTTGGAGCATTGTCCTGCATACCAAAAGGTTGCAGGTTCGACTCCCACTCAGGGCACATATCTAGGTTTCAGGTCTCATCTCCTGTTGGGGCATGTACAGGAGGCAACTGATCTATGTTTCTCTCTCTCTCTCTCTCTTCTCTCTTTCTTTCTCTCTCTCTCTTAAATCAATAAAAATATATTCTTGGGTGAGGATTTTTTTAAAAACTTAAAAAAAAAAGACGCTGGGAATGTTTTTCTATGTAGACTTTTTCTTTGAACTGTTTGAAGGAGACTTATTCAACCATAATTACTACTGTAATTTCCCCAAGGGGTCAGGCAAACCCAGTTCTTAAGCTGGAGATACTGGCAAAAAGGGTCAGGCGTTGGGAGTATGGAAGAACCTGAGGGTGGGGGCGGGAGTTTCACAAAGCACTCCCCACTCCCCACACCCCACTCCCAATGTATTCCCCAGAGCTCTACCATTAGTGTTGTGTTCTTCTTACTCATTCACTGACTACCTATCTGCACAACCTCATCCACTCCCATATTTTAAAAAGTATAAAGATAACGGCTCCCACAAAGTCACCAGCCTCATTTCTCTTCCAAACACCGAATGATCTATCCAGTTGCATGGTAGACTGCTACTGTCATATTCCAGACTTCAATTTCAATTGGTTTGAATTAAATTAATTATCTTCCCTCATAAATTTTTCTTCTTGTGTTCTACATCTGCCTATGCAGATGCAGTCATTCCATCCAGAAATTGGGAAATCATTATCACTTACTGTCTCTTACCACAACCCATATCCTCCCCACACATCCAATTAATCAAGTCTATTCAGCTTCATCATATTTAAGTTTAAAATCCACTCTCTCCCCTCTATCCCACTGCCCATGCCTTGGTTCTGGTCCTCAGCATCTCTTGCCTGCTTCAATGCCAAAGAGCCAATTAGTGTGCCTATTATGAGTCTCTTCCTCTTCAATTGTTACTTAATAGAAGCATGTTTTAAAAACACAAATGGCCAAAAAACTCCCCCATGTAAAGCCCCTCGGAAGCACCTCATCACCTGTGAAAGGTGCAATTCTAAAACGGATCCAAAAGTCCTGCCTCCCAGATGGACACACCCTGCATAATCCCTGAAACTGTGGGCAGAGTGGCTCTTACTCCCGTGACTAGGTTATTGGCTGGCACAGCTGACCTTAAGATAGGGACATTATCAGGGTGGACCTGACCTAATCATGAGAACTCTTAAAAAAGCAGTTTTCTCTGGCTGGTAGCAGAAGGAGAGGTCAGAGAGATCCAAAGGAAGGTAGAGGGATCCAAGGTGAGGGAGGGTCTTTGTTGCTGAGACAGAGGGCACCTCACCACAAGGACCCAAGACTCTGCACCCAAAAGTGGTCCCCAGCCAGAAGCCAGCAAGACAGTGGGGACCTCAGTCCTACTACCAGGAGGAAATGAAATCTGCCTACTGCCCAAAGAAGTATGAAGGTGGATCTTTCCCTAATCCAGCCTCCAGATGAAGATACAATTGGTGAACTACTTGATTTCTGCTTTATGAGCCCCAGAGTAGAGGACCAGCTGAAAAATGTGAGATGATAGATGATAAATGTGTCAAGTCTCTAAGTTTATGGTAATTTGTTAAACAGCAACAAAAAATCAATATATCCAAACAACAGCCAACCTTGCTAGCATGCCAAACCCATCCTTCCTGACTCTTCCTTGCCTTCCTTTCCAGCCACATCTGTCTCCTCTGCCCCAGATGTTTCTACACTCCATGCTTGCTTTCCACCTCTCTTTATCGCCCAATTTCTAAACAGAATTATGTAAATATCCTGAGTATAATTAGAATTATTCTACAAATTTAAAAATAAATAAAATATGTGAATGCCACTCGACTTTAGGTTGCCTTAAATACCACCACAGAAATAGCCAACATTTCTCAATAATTAATATCTACCACATGATCTCACTTGTTTGTGGAACATAAGGAACAAAATAAGCTGTCGACCAAAAGAGATCCAGAGTCATGGAAGTAGGGAACAGGCTGACAAACCTCAGAGGGATGCGGGGTGAGAGGGGAGGGAAGAGATAAACCAAAGGACTTATATGCATATATGCACAACCAATCAACACACACATTACGTTGGGGAAAGCAGGAGAGGGGTGGGAGTGGGAAGGAGGGGGTCAATGGGGATAAAAGGGGGACATCTGTAATACTTTCAACAATAAATAAATAAATAAAAATCTACCTGCCAAACAGTGATTGGACTGTGCTCACCATTTTTAACAACATGAACCACTCACTGTTGACGAGTCTTTTCTCCTAAAAGGGGTTTTTACAGCCAGCTAAAGATCTATAGTCGTGCTTCTTACATATCAGCCCTGTTTCAAAACCTAGATCCTCAAAGAGAAAGAAGAACGCAGGAAAGGTGATTCCAAATGCCACTCCCAATGTCTTCGGGCAAGAGAAATTCTCTGCAGTAGCAGAGGATCTGTCCCAACATGAAAAGGAGGTGGGTCAGGTAGGTTTCCATCTCTTTCTTTCTTCCTAGCTGCTTCTGTTGTGTCCCTAGTTGTTTTATTAAAATGTAGCATGCCACAGAACTCCTAATATGATAAGAGGCAAAAAAAAGATTCCCATATCCTACACTTGCTATAGAAGGGCACATACAGGGTGACCTGCATTTTTAAAGACACTTAAAATAAAACAGAATAGTAAAGAAGCCTCTTCAAATAAATGGCTTAAAGTTACCAGGTAAGAATTCACAAAATACAGTGAGTTGAGGATAAGTGGAACTGGAAAGAATGTTTTGTGCTGACTTCCAAAGGAACTAAAGATGAAGGAAAAGCTGGGTGACTTCATCAGACCCCTTCTCTAATAGACTTCCCCACACAACTTGAGGGAGTTCATTACTGAAGCTAAGGAACACTACCTCCTTATTTGCCATAAAAGGTGAGTCAGTTCAGGATAACAGACTAGCACTGAAAGCCAGAAATGGAGTGTGTATAATTTTTTCAGAACATATTCAGGCTTATTAAACACCTATTGATTTCTGACACAAAAGCAATAGAACATTAGCTGCATCTTCTGTCTAATCTCAGCAGGTTGAAGCCAGGCAGAGTGAGGAAAAAGCAAATTTACTATTTTCCGGGTCAGTTTCTCAATTCTAACAAGCTTCTAGGTAAATGGGGTTTAAATTTTAAATACAAGCACAGTTACTTCCTGTTTGTATTTTAGAAAATCATTCAGCATTTCCCAAACTGCCAAATTAATGATTACCTGATGTGAAAACAGATAATATTCTTACAAGTGCAACACACACACACACAACCTAGAAATGGGGAGTCAAGATGAAATTCATTTTCTCAGATTTAAGAAATACTTTGCAGTCTAATATATTGTTAGGTAATAAGAGCAAATCTCTAAATAGTGTGGAGGTTATGATCCTGTGGTTTTGTTATTATTTAAAACAATATTTTTAGAGCAGTTTTAGATTCACAGAAAATTTGAGGGGAAGGTACGGAGATTTCCCATGTGCCCCTCCCCCCCACACACACAGCCTCCACCATTATCAACATCCCCCACCAGAGTGGTACATTTGTTACAACTGATGAACCCACACTGTCACATCATAATCACCCAAAATGTATAGTTTACATTAGAGTTCGCTCTTGGTGTTGTACATTCTATGGGTTTAGAGAAATATATGATATATATCTAGCCTTATGGTATCACACAGAGTAGTTTCTCTGCCCTAAAAATCCTTTGTGCTCTACTTATTCATCCTTCCTGCCCCCGACTACCCTGGTAACCACTGATCTTTTTACTCTCTGCATAGTTTTGCCTTTCCCAGAATGTCATATAGTTGGAATTATAAGGTAGGTAGCTCTTCAGAGTGGCTTCTTTCACTAGTGATAAGCATTTAAGTTTCTCCATGTCTTTTCATGGCTTGATAGATCATTTACTTATAACGCTAAATAATATTCCTTGTCTGAACTGTTAACACAGTTTATTAATACATTTACATACTGAAAGATTAAAAAAAAACACCTCTAAGCAGTATGGAGGCTATTTTTTTTATGTTAAAAAACCACCACTCTATAAAATATTTTATATTTATATTCTTACAGACAAGGCATAGAAGGATATCCTTCATGTTTTATGGAATGGAAGTTCCACAGAGTTAGAGAACCTTTCAAATGTGATAGCCACTGTCAGCCACCAGGGTCCCTGGCACAAGTAAACACTTACCATTCACTCTGCACCACTCTCAACAACCCAGTGTGCTGCAGGTTACAGATGAGAAAACTGAGGACTTCAGGGAATAACTTAAAAACAAATGGCAAAGCCAAGATGCCACCCAGGCTAGTGCTACTGTGACATATTGCCTCCCAATGTTCAATATTCGTAAGCTCAAATTCAATTCTTTACAGCGACAACTGGGTCAACTTACTTCCTGTACAGCAATCCTCCAGTCTGATTGCATTCGTGATATTTCCACAGAGTCAGACATTCAATTGTTAGGGTAGCTATATGTTATAAGTTTCATAAACACATTTTTAAAAGCCTAGGTGTCAGTGATCCTTTTTTATTTTTATTTTTTTAAATTAATCCTCACCAAAGGATATGTTGTTATGATTTCTTTTTTCAAGAGAGAGAAAGGGGGTGGGGAGAGTGAGAAACATCGATCAGTTGCCTCCCTTACATGCCCAAACTGGGTTTTGAACCCACAACCTAGTAATGTGCCCTGACCAGGAATCAAACCCGCCATCTTTTGGTATATGGAATGATGCTCCAACCAACTGAGCCACCCAGCCAGGGCAGGAGTGATCCTCTTAACAGAAACACTAAATGCTGGTTCCACTACTGGGCAAATGGATTCATGATAAAATTGTATTCTGTCTATGGAACCTCAATATTGTGAGTAGCATAGCATAAGAACTGACAGAACGAAGTCCTTAGCAGAAGTCCCCAGCTATTTAAGAAAGCTAAAATTTGTCAAAGCTGAATCTAATTTTTAAATTAGTTTAGAATTTTAAAATGGCCCTTTGTTTATTGGACCAACTTGTATACTAGACATTCTGAAGATGCCTGTCTGATATGAAAACCTTAAGAGAAAATATAAAACCTTGGCAAGAATGATTAATAATACCCTTTTCAGGTATCAACAGCCTTAGATGAAGCTTGCATTGAAAGCTAACTACATGAGCCTTGAAATAAGTGCCCAAACTGGCTGCTGTAATTTATTAATTTATTGCCATTTAATATTAGCCATGGCATACGTGTAACTAACAAAAAGAAATAAGAAAGGGAGCTATTTAAGTCACTATGTAACATTTTAGCAGAGCTTTTCCCTCTCTATATTTCATCATCAGTTTTTCCATCTCCTACTGAATTATTTAATTGCTGTATCCAAACAGCAAACAAGACTGGACTGAAATACCACTATGACAGATTTTCCCTTCTCTCTCTGCTATAAAAATTAACATGACCACAGGAATAGTAAACCCACAAAAGGTATTCATAAATGCAGTTTTATATCTCCTTTTACATTAAAAATGTTTTTCAAACTAAGAGCACCGTATTCACCTCTCTTCACATGCCAGCCGGACGCTGGGCCACGAGGCAGACGCGCCAGCCACATCGAAAGCTAATCACTGCCCGTCTATGCGCGCTTCCTTTCTGGACCCGATCGGCGGATGTGTGCTTGCCAGCAGTCGTATGAAAGCGAGTTCTCTGTAAATATCTCACCATGTCCCTATAATAGGGCCTTCAACTTCATACTGGACCCCAGTCTTCCCGGAGCCTTCTTCTGTATTTTGCTGGAAACACGTGCGTGCAAGCACACACACACACGCACCACACACACATTTTGGCGGAACTGAACTAGAGCCCATGTTCTCCTCTAAGAACATGTCATTCACCAGACTTCAACTCTAGTCAAAAAGAGGTCACAGGTGTTCTCATAGGCCTCAGAATTTGGCAACAAGGTAAAAAAACAAAACCCTCCAGCCTCTGAAATGGAAGGTAACAACATTTACATGAAATTCAAGAGACTATCTACCATGTAGAAATCTTCCCAGCTTATTACCCACCTCTGAAAAGATGTTCTAATCTTGTGGCCCATACCAGTAGCCTGCTTCCTAAACTTCCTGAAGGGCCAAAAGTACTTCCACGAAAAGAAAGGCATTAATTTAAATGCTAATTAAGGGGAGATGAGCTATAATCTTGAAAATTATAACCTGTCTTTCATGGGGGAAATGCTGTAATTATGAAATGAACTGGCAATTGATCACAAAAATTGGGGGGAAATATCAG
This sequence comes from Tadarida brasiliensis, assembly GCA_030848825.1. Taxonomy (NCBI): domain Eukaryota; kingdom Metazoa; phylum Chordata; class Mammalia; order Chiroptera; family Molossidae; genus Tadarida; species Tadarida brasiliensis. Next base: position 64,638,872 of record CM061261.1, on the reverse strand, counting down.
TGTATGGTGAAAACTGTTCCTCTCCAGAAGGGATGGCTAGGGTCTCTATATTAGCCTTTCTGCTTTGAGCTGGACTATGTGATAACTGTCGAACTTGCTTAAATTCATTCCATATTAAGACAAAGAACTAAGCTGAGCTTTGAACACTGTTACATAAACCACTTGGAAGAGCTTCTGTATTATCTCTCCAGCTATTTTCCTCCTGCTCAAGACAAAAAGTATTGTTTCCAAGTTTTTCTCTTCACATAGTACCTTACTTCATGATAATATAATCAAAACCAAAGACTTGGTGATCACTTAAGAAGTCTTGACAGTGTCTACTACACATGCGCTTCAAGGAGATTTCAAAGCCTTCCAGCCACCAAAAGAGGGGAGGGAAGGAGGGAGGTGAAGGGCGGAGGTGGGGGCAGGAGATGAGAAAGTGAACAGAAGACACTCTCTGGTAGACTCACTTCCTTCTACTTACCCCAAAATGAATATACATAACCACCTACATAATCTAAATAAGTTGATAAATTTTGATGTCAAAATCTTACAGAATTACAAATAGATATTCAAGAACCTAATTAATAGCAGATCTTTCTCCTTTTTCTCTTTTCTTCCTACTATTTCACAAGTCCTTGCTGGAGGTAAACACTACATTTTGGTTTGTTCCTCCTGCTGCTACAGACTTTGGATGTTTGATGCCACAGTATAGAGACCTCTGGAGCAGAGGGCTGGAGATCTGGGTTCCGGCCCTTCTCTGCCCTCTCTAGGCTCTGTCCTCAGAGACACCATTAACTGCTCTAGGCCTATTTCCTCATCAGTAAAATGAGGTAAATGCAAAATTATTTCCAATGTCCCTTCAAGATCTACTCCATGACTAAGACAATTCCACATCTATGCTTGAAGTCTCCAACTCTTGATTTTCAGTGCCTAGAACATAATAGGCCCTCAAGAAATACTTTATATTAAGTCCCCTGAAAAATTAGTAAAACTCTTTGGCATCTTTTATACACAGTGTGATATTAGTTCTATGAATTGTAATTGTTGTAAACAAGAAAAAAGAATTTGCATTAAGAGAGTATTCAACAACTCAAATGAGTCACTCCCTTGTCAAAAAATATTTTGGTGTCCACTCTGCAAAATGATCAATGTGTTCTAGAGACTACACCTTAAGCAATTTTTTGAAGCTGCAAGCTTAGTCCCACTTCTAGGGAAGGGCCTGGAGAAGGTCACCGGTAGCAAACATTCCTGTGCTGAGACCAGGGGGCCAGCTAAACCTGTGTGAGTGGGAGGCTGTGGTCTCCACACAAAGGACTAGCTCGTGTCTACCATGCCAGGAAATTCTTCCTGAGGAAGGAAATGACGGATGATGCCTTAGACTTCCTTTGCTTCTGGGGCTAGGGCTGAGTTACAGTGGGTGTGAGCTGGCACCTGGCACGTGAGAGCAGAATGGGTGCCAGGCAGCATGACACTGATTAGGAACTTGAGAGCAGGGTTTGGGCCTGTCACTCCTAAGAATGGCACTTGAAGAAATAGGTATTCTTTCTGTTACATGGTCTTTCCTCAAATCTCAAGTGAAGCCTAAACCCCTTAGATGTACTAAGGGAAATTATTTCTGGAGAAACAGTCAAGAGAAAGCGGGACCCTCCCAGGGACCTATGAAAGGTGTCAGTGGCTGGCCCACCCACCATCTCATGAGTCTGTGGCAAGATGGCCACAAACAGAAAAAGAAATGTAAAAGATTTCTTCTAGAACACACGTGAAAACTTTCAGAAGTTTTCAGAAAAGTTCAGAAAGTTTCTAAAGGAGGCAAAATGTATGCAAGTAAACTGGATTTATTTTTAAGCATAACCTGAAATCTTAGTCACAGGATGGTAAGAACTAGAGAACTTGGATTACTTTCAAACCTAGGAGATTACGTCCTTCATTAAATAGGTAATGAATATCCACTCTGTGAAAACCAACTTCTGTGTTGTACTAAGTACAAAGGTAAATACGGCACTCACTCCAGGACGGCAAGGCAAAACTCACACACCGGAGAGTGTTTTGGTTGTGAATCTACTCTGCCTGAACACAGACCAGGGAAAGTTCATGTCACCCAATCAGCAACACAAAGTGGTCGGAAAACACAATGGGAAAGAGAAGAGTTGGGGGAACAGTAAGTTAAAGAGCAAACCTGCTTCAGCACCATGATGTTAGGATATTAACATTTCAGAATAAATTCCCAGTCAGGCCTTAACACCATGAGACAGCTGTGGTGAAACCCAAAAGAATTGCTCAGTGATTTTACCTTTGATACAGCATCGTTACCCGGTGTGCACAGGCACTCAAGTTCCAAAATTCACTCAGCTACCAAAACACACCCCACCGTACGGCGGCACACCAGAGGGTTTTGCTGGTTGTATTTCTTGACATATATGCTCACAGTTTTAACCTTAATATTGTGTAGAGGGTTTATTAGACCATGTCTATACTCTTGGATGGACTATATTCGAGTCTATTACTTAAATAAATAAAACCTAAGGAAAGTAGCTTTAATAATTTTAGTAAAAAGGGTTTGCGTTAATGAGGACAGATCTGCACCTTGGGAAGATTTAACACTAATGATGTCAGGTAAGTGAGAAGGTGCGTGTTAACAGTCCTTGGATGTAAGTGTTCCTATGGTTGCACCAAAGAGCCATCACACAAGGAAACCAAGTTAATTAAAACCATCCCATCCTCAGGAGTCCCCAGAGGCATCGATGCTCAAGCAGGGAAGCCGCTGCTGGTAGACTGGGCCATTCAGTCATGACCGGTATGATGACAGACGGTATGATATGGTAAGGCATCCAGCTGAGCCAAGACCCACTGAAAGGTTCATTGAATTTACACAATTACAGAATCAAAAACTCTGACACTGACATAGCTGTTGAATGAACAACACTTGCACTGGTTTGAAAAAAAAATCCCTATATTTTACAATTTATTATTATTTCTTATAATCCATGAAAGGCAACAGGTGCTCTAATCAACTTTCTGGATAATGGCAATTCTCTTTGCTGTCCAGTCAAGAACTTCCAAAAGGAATGCAAGGTACTTTCATCACATAACATCCGTAGAAGTCGGATAATTAAGACACTGAATGGTTTTCCAACCGAATCTCAGAAGTGTAGTATGTAAAATAGTACAATAGCTTTAGTCAGTTAATTGACTCACAGGCAACACAAAGCATTTGGAAATTTTTTTAACAGTCCCTTCCTGACCAGTAGGTAGAAGGTGACCACAGCACACTTAGGACACAGTATCATAAATTTCTTTACCGTCTCTGGTTCTTCAGAAGCATCTCTGAATGGTTATCAAGAAATGCTTGTTGGAGTGAACACCATAGTTTCTGTGCTTACTCCAGATCTGGGACATTCCAGAAGACCGTGAATGGTCTCAGTCATGGAGCTCATTCAACCAGCCAGCTTCTGCACAGGGGAAACCTGGGGGCAGGCTTTCATGATTTTACTGCTACACTTACATAGCTCTTTTTGAATTGCCCCAGTCTGAATATAAATCTCTCTGCAATGTAGATGATACACTGGCACCTTCCCCTGGAGTGCTACTCCGTGTGGATTTACCTGGGTCTCACAGCACTAAGTCCCCCTCACTACTGAATCACCCATAAGTAGAGGAGACTGAGGTCCCACATGCATGGAGACACACGGCAGGGCCCTTGCGAGGAACACTGCATGGTAGGCCCTCTGCCACTTTTCCAATCAAGCTCTAGACTCCTCCACCAATCTGGTTTAAACTACACCATAAAATGGCTTCAACATTTTCTACATGCAGTAACAAACCTATATTATGAAATATGGACTTGAATTTCAGATCACGTTTGACTTATTTTCCTAAAACGAAATCAGACTGTATTAGAATGGTACCCAAATAATTTCTATTTGGATGGTCATTAGGAAATATGACGTGTGCTAATCAGTCAGACTCAGTGAGTCCACCAATCACGGAAGCAATAGAACTAAAATAAACACTACTTCCTCTATTGTGTGTGATTGGGGTATCTTTTCTTTATTTTCTCTTTTAAAATTTATGTCCAAGAAATATACAATAATGATAACAAACTGGCTAGAAAGTTGCCTGTGTTCTTTTTTTTTTTTTTTTTAATCCTCACCCGAGGACATTTTTGCATTCATCTTTAGATAGAGCGGGAGGGAGAAAGGGAGGAAGAGAGAGAGAGAGAAACATCGATGTGAGAGAGACACATCGAGTGGTTGCCACCCACACGACCCCAACCGGGGCTGGGGACAAACTGCAACCGAGGTACGTGCCCTTAGCGGGAACTGAACCCAGGACTCGCCGGTCCCCGGGCCGACGCTCTAACCGCTGAGCCAAACCAGCCAGGGCAAGTTGCCTGTGTTCTTTAATGGCCAATAAAATAAGGGAATGAAGGTATTAGTGATTTTGTTGGCATATATGAAAGTTTGGTAACATGCAAACATTTCTTAAACATATGTATCAAATTACTTATCTTATAGTTTACTCATAATAACATCTTTTTATAGTTTAGATAATCAAGACTAAGAGTTTGAAAAATTATTTGGGAAAAGGTCTCTCAAATGGAAAAAACACTGAATTCTACAATGATCTCATCCTACTGCTAGAAGGAAATTAGATAAAGTCCCTTAGAAGCATCTCTGGATGGTATCAAGAAATGCCTGTTGGAGTGAGCTCCAGCGTTTCTGTTTACTCCAGATTCCGGGCCATCTGGTGACCCTTCACCATCCTATAATTCTCCGGCAAATATGCTCAAGTCAGAATTCACTGGTCTTATTATTGTGAGTAAAAGGCTACCATTTATCAAGCATAAGGCTACATCCCAGATAGTGTTCAAATAAAGTATCAGCTTTAATATTCCCATCAAGGCCTTTCTGAGGCAAATATTTTCACCCCCATTTTCCTGGTGAGGAAACAGGTTCAGAAAGTTTAAGGAAGTAACCTGAAATTGTGAATTACAAGTGAGTCATTCCATTTTTGCACCCTAATCTGTGGATTTGGGAGCATTGCAATCTCATGTGAACTAAACAAGACACCACGATGCCACCTCTCCAGCACAGGGAACCAGGGACTCACCACCTTCAGTAAACCCAACGCTACACTTCCTGAAAGTGGCCTGCGTCACACGATCGTGTCTGACAGCTACACCCCACTGCTGCTTTGTGTTTCATTTGTAATTGACTTTAACCCAAAGATGAGTTTCACCTAAATCTTATCTTATCCACACTGTCCACTCCGCACATGGACTCTGACACACTGGCCCTTAGTCACTTTTGTTGTTGTGGTTAATCCTCACTGAGGATATTTTCCCCATTGATTTTTAGAGAGCCTGGAAAGGAGACAGAGGGAGGAGGGGGGAGGGAGGGAAGGGGAGAAAGAGAGAGAGAAACATCGATGTGATAGACACACATCAACTGGTTGCCTCCCGCACAGGCCACAGCCAGGGCCAGGGATCGAACCTACAACCCAGATACATGCCCTTGACCAGGAATCAAACCTGTGACCCTTCAGTGCATGGGCCGATGCTCTCACCACTGACCCACACCAGCCACGGCCCCTTAGTCACTTTTAAAGCTCTACATCACTTTATATATATATATATATATATATATATATATATATATATATATATATATATATATATATATATATATTTTTTTTTTTTTTTTTTTTAAAGGAGAGCAAAGACTGAAGGATATCTTCCCCAGGGTAAAGTTTTTCAACCTCTGCTTACCTATTATACCCTCTGTACTTTGCAGCTAAGGTTTACATTCCAGTTTGTATCTAAAGACAAGAGGCATTTTGAATGTTTTTTCGGCAAGTGTCATATTCCCACCTTGAGAACAATGCCACCGATTCACAACCATTTTTCTTATTCAACCAGTCAGCTACAGATAAACCCATTTTACTTCACTACGTCCAAATCTCTCCATCTCCACAACAATGTCATCAGTGAACATATTTTTTTCTACTATTGAAGTCTTTTGTAAAACTGAAAATATTCTGCTGGCAAGGGTTTTTGTGACAGAAAAACATTACTCTTAAGAATCTGTCAAATTTATAAAAATACTTTATCATAAAGGAAAGTAACTGACCAACACTGCCCTGCCACTCAAAGCTCACAGTCACAGTAAAAGTAACACTGCATTGTATCCAAAGTTAATTACAATGAAAATTCTGTACGCAAAAACACAAATTACCTGTAATGAATTTGAAGCACGGGATATAAATTAAATTTAGCAGAATGATCAACACTGCACACACCTTAGTCAGTCCTGAGGCATTTATTCTCCCCACATGAAACACCACAGGCTCTCCTTTAGAGAACTCTGATAGCTATGACTGGCTGCCAGGTAACCCTATTTATTCCATTATACTATACAATGGAATCAATAGAAAGACTCTTCTTGAAGTTAACACAAAAAAAGCTTCTCTTGACTTAGATCAATTTTTCCAGAAAGTGAATCCACAATGGAAAAATACAACCTCTTTCAAGGTTACAGAAGTCCTTTAAGCTTCATAGTAAAACACTGGTAGAAGTATATTATTGTATCTCCACATTTCCAGAATAAACATCCAAATCAACAACTGAACACTCTGGGCTAAGATTTCAGCCAAAATCAAAGCCAGAAAAATGTAAGAAACGAATCTGTACACGGCAACCTTAGGTAGGGCCCTCGAAACGTGTATTTCACTCCCCGCAGCAACCCATCAATACTTGTCAAGTTATATGATGACAAAAATTCTATAAAAATGATAAGACTAAGAAACTTTTGATCTAATAATTTATTTTCAAAATATAGATACATTTTCTATGTTCCTGCAATCTGTAATAATTTAGTAATCCAACCCTACCCCCCATCCTTACTGACATTATCAACATGAAGTGGGTTTGAATTTTCTGTTCCAAGAAAAGCATTGAGTGCTTGAGTGTATTATGCAAAATATGACAGGAACTATATGGGGGCTGCAGATAGAAAGTAGAAATGAATGAATGTGGGACATGGGACATCAGGTGAGCTCGGTGCTGTCTGTGTCATGATGGAAGAGGAATAGAAATGTGGAGCACACAGGTGTACACTGCCCATGAGCCTGGGAGCGACTCTCCCACACATAGTGGAAGAGATGGACTGGTAAGGATGTGGTGGGAGGGGTTGCTGCAGAGAGATGTGTAATGTCCCTGTGTGACAAAGGGCAGGGGCTGGAGGTAGGAGGAACGAGCTCTTTGAATGAAAATGTTAACGTTGAAATGGAATCACCTTGCTAAAAGAGCAAGCTACTCCTTCCCAGCTGTGGGGAGAGGATGCCACGGGTGGGTGGTGCACACAGAGACCTGCTCTCTCGGCTTGAGTTCATGCCCTACACTGTTCTCCATGACACTCGGAGAACTCCGCAATCTCCCGTCTCCATAGCTACGGACAGACTTTCTTGTTGTCATCTGTTAACTTGGGCTTGCTAAACATCTCCGACAAAAGTCATTCAACTGTCTCTTCTCTAAGAGGAATTTGTTTTCTTTACAAAAAGAACACTCGAGCTGCAATGCCCACCACAATGTACATTTTATAGATTACTCATTCTCTCAGGAAGAAAAAAGACCATAGTTCAAATTACCCCACCGCTCCTATGTACAGAAATCTCCAAGTTTCTACCATTAAACAATGGACTTGGCCATAAATATTCAAATAGAAAAGGCCAAATTCATTTAAATGACAGCTCATAGCTAGGATATTAAAGAAAACTTGATTTTTAAAGGCCTCCAATTTGTTTTTCCTACCGTGGAAAATGTTGGAGTTTTTTTTTAAAAAGACTACATTTTTCTTTTGATTGTAACATTTAGGAGACATTATAAAAGTAGTTTTAGTAATTTGATCCCTGTTAGAGACTTTGGAAATACTTTTGTATTTAGACACTGGGTCTGAGTGTTCTTCCAGAGTTCTGAAAAAGTAGAGAGGCATCGTGTATGTTTTATGCCAACATTCCCCAGCTCTCAGTATCTGGGACAAAAAAGTTTTAAAATATACACTTACCTCCACATCACAGGTATATTCTGATCCATCTAGAAGTATCACTTTGCACTGCATGCTTTTAGGCTTTTTGACAATCTTTAATGGAGATCGAGAGAGTTTACTGCTATATGATTTCTGAGAGAGTTTATCGTCTTCCAATTGCTGATATTCGAGCTGTTTTGCAGCTCCAGCAGCAAATTCCCGTTCCTTGTCAGTGCCCTGTGAAGAACAATGACTAGTTTTCATTGCAAGACAGGAAATAAATATTGCATTGCTCAGGCAATACTAGAACACTAGAAACAGGCATTCCTATTTCCTAAAGGATGAGAGACATCTGAATTAGGATATTAGAAAAAGATATAAATATACAAATATTTACAACGCTAACAATTTTACCTAAATAACTTTGGCCATTTTGATTCAAGAGTAGGGTCTTATTTCAGCTTGACACTAGGATTTACTTTTGAAGCACTGAGCAAATGCCATTGAGACTTCACTGAGCAAAGAAGAAACACAGACAGAATCCTGGCTTTTAAAAAAGGCATTGGATAGTGCTGGTCTTTAAAATCATCTAGATTTTACCTAATGTACTTGATTTTCTTCATTCACTGGATTCTTCTATAACGGGTGGGGAACGTCCAGCCCGTGAAATCAATACCAGCTAACATCACACGCCTCACCAAATTAGCCTGACCAAATATAGCAGGCTAATTTTATTTTTTTTCGTTCCTGTTCACTTTAATCAATAATATATACTTTTTCTTTGTCAAATTAAGAACTGAGGAGGAATAAAAGAAAGCCTCATATATTAAATTTATTTCCTGTCTTGCATATATTAAATTTTTAAATAGTTTCTTTTTGAATTCAAAAATAAGGGTCAATAGGGGAGGCACAGGTCGTGGGCCTTGTCCCAGCAAAGCCACCGAGGCAGTCCTGCAAAGGAAGGAGGGTGACAATCCACTTAAAAAAAAGTTCTCGAGGGGAAAAATATAAAATACATAAGTTTCAAAAGCTGGACTATGTCCACACTGTCTGTTCTCTATCCCAGAGTGTCCGAACATAGTGTTTCAAGGAAAGTTTTCACTGATTCAGGCTTTGCAAACATATGCAAATACATTCCTCATTAGCAGTCCCATTTTGGCAATTAATAGTAAGCAGTATGCTTGGATTAGAGGTTCGATTTCCACTCGAATGGGTTCGATTTCCACTCGAATGGAGTTTGTTCCTTTCTTGGCAACAGAGCCACTTGCAGAGATCTGGAAATCATGACCTTCCTAAGTGGGGGGAGGTGCTGTTCTGGTTCACCTGAAAATATCCTTTCAGACTGGCCGGAGTTTTACAGTCCCCTTTCAAGACCCGGTGTGTGTTGCTGATGACGATGGGGTCAGGGCTGCCGTAGTCGGGAGGGTTTGCACAGGGGTCATAGCTGAGCCGAGCCAGCACGGGGGCAATCTGGGCCATGTCCCTTACCACGTCCCCAGGGATGTGACCAGTCCACTTGGAGAGGGCTTCCAGGTTCATAGGCTTGATGCCTTGGTCTGTGGATCGCTTGATCCTGGACTTGCTCCCTCGGACAGAAGGCAACGTGAAAGGCACCAGAGACACAGGAGGCAGAACTGAGTTGTTTGGCCTCGGGAGGAGGGCTGGAGAGGCAGCTTTCCCTCCCACAGACGTGCTGGCAGAGGCCTTTGTTCCTTTGGTGAGCCCTTCCCCAGGGAGGCGGGTGGCCGCCATATCTGGGACTCCAGCAGCCTAGCTCACACTTAGCAGGCTAATTTTTAAGTTGATAATTTTGTATGGCTCACAAATAACGTTATAAATATCCAAATGGTCCTTGGCAGAAAAAGGGTTCCCCACCCCTGTAAATAGTCTAAGACCCATAACTGCCAAATATACATACATAAGGTTATTTTATAAACTTTAAGGCCTACAGAACTTCAAGTATTAATCTTCTCCGTAATTGTACAACTGTTAAAATATTTGATTTAGCTCTAAATCAATTCAATGAAGCCAGCAGCACTGAAATTCATCACAAGGTAATCCCCTAAATCCACTTCCCCTCACTGTAAAGAGCTAGTATAAGAACAGATCAAATCTGTCCAAAAGCATTAATCTGCTTTCAAATCACAACAGTCTAGTCCAGGCTAGACTCAGGACTGCAGAGGACCTCCTGTGTAACCATAAATTCCTCCCTTGCATCACTCTCCTTGGGAATGTCTCTGCACACTGCTGCCCAGCTGCTCTTCTTACACCCCTCATCTATCTATTAAATGACCGCCAATGGTATTAGTGCAAATTCAACTCATGGGTCAGACTACCGTTCCACTGGCCTGTGAACATACACTGACAGGCCAAAGAAAAATGTTCTGAAATTCAGTTTAGGCCCCTTGAATAAGCATGAAACCTCCTCTCTCATAAACATACTATCATCCTGGTAGCTAAATGTCAGTCCATGGGCTGAGAGTAAAGACAGTATTGACAGTCTATCATTTCAACTCTTCTTCTTTATTAGCCTCTACAATTTTACAACACTCTAATATAACTGTTATTTTTCAGTGTATTTATTTTGGATTTTAGGTATAGATTCTTGCTTTTATAGTGGTATTTTCTATCTTGTGTTACACTCTGAAGATTACAAATACAGTCCTTTCCTCCACTACCTTGCCCAGGAACTCAAGGCAAAGTCTTGAGAAGTTCTTGAGAATAAAAACAAAACAAAAACAAAACACCATTTGCTAAGCGAAGAAACTGGACAGGCTAGTAAGCCAGGACAAGCAGAATAGGGAAACTGAGACAAATATTAAGCAGTTTGCAGACATCTAGTAAATCCTCTCTTCCCTAAACTAGGGACACTTAAAAGCAAGTGATTTACACTTTGCCCCCCTAACCAGAGGGTAAGTAGCTAAATCACCCTACTGAGGGAGATAGATAAGAGAAATTCAATTGATTCCATTTGTGCCAACCACACCCAAGGACACATGAAGTTAAAGGAATCTCATTTTGGCACATCAGCATAAAACTGATGAATATTCTATTGAGATCCTCCCCTAAACTCCCAGCCTTTAAAACCCTTCAAAAGGAAAGTCCCAGGGGAACTCTCCCTCCTAGGAGGATGCCTGTGCCTACCCCCTCCTCCCCTTCTTTCCCCACAAGTGTGCATCTCCTAAACTCTAAGGGACCTCACAAGGCTTGCAACCAGGGTAGCAATGGGCAGCATCAGTTCAACCTGGGATAAACCCCTGAAGTTGTGCCCAAGGCCCCCTTTTCTTTGATTTCTTAGTGAGCCAAAGCCCAGCCTGGGCCCATTTCCCCACCTAGTCCCTCTCCTGTTATCCTAGGCCTGCCCTTGTTTCAGTGTCCCCAGCTTTAATACAGGACCTCTAAAAATCACTGGGACTTGTGTTGTGAAATCTTTCCAGCATGAAGTCACGAACCTACCCACTACTGAACCTACCCACTACCGCTGGGCCTAGGCAGATCAGCTCAGGGTCAGTCCCCTTTCCATTAACAAAACCAAGAAAAAACTGGGTAACCCAACTTCCAAGTCCAAAGCAGTTGAGAAGGCAATTCCCAGCTAAAACAAAAGAAAACTTGCTCTGGCAACTTGGTCCAACTTCTTTTTGACTGTTAGTCTTTCCATATCAAAGCATTAAAATAATGCAAAAAAGTCATAAAACATTAATTCAGGCCTTAAGGTAGTTTAAGAAGTTTGGTAACCTTGGAATTTTATATCAATAACCACAACACATTTGTTAAATGCTTCATAATTTACATAAGTCTTTTAATTTACACTTCATCTCATCATAGAAAAAGTCAACAGAAGCTACATTTTTATCTAAATTTTACCTGGAATCAACCTTTCTAGGTAGTAGGTAGATGAAATTTCATTTTTCCTCCACTAAAATAAAAGTACCTATATCAAAATAAACTTTCTTAGTTACTTATGTGTCAATTCCAGAGTCCTCATAAACCACCAGTGTTCAAAGGGAGGCCTCTTCTCCTTATCTCCTTATCACTAAGGCTCTTAAGCACATTTTGAAAACTTTATCAGCTCTGGGAGAGCAGGCCAAGTTCAGCAAAGTGAAATGTCATAGTCATGCAGTACACTACAATTTAAATATCAGTATCAACCATTTTAGCAAATCCTCTACTTCATTTAATCCTCATAAGAGCTAGGAGGTTGGGTATTATTACCCTCATTTGCACACGAGGAAAAAGGAACAAAGCACCGTCTTAACAGACTTTCTCAAGGTCACAAAACTAGTCAACTGGAATTCAAATTCAGCCAAAGCCCATATTTTAATATCACTAAATATCCAAATGTACGTTGTTATATACCTCCAAAGGAAGTGGGCTCCTAGTATGAATCAAAGAATTTTAGAGTGGAAGAATCTTAGACAATTATCTTTTCTGATTTCTTCATTTGTAAATAAGGAATCGAGGCCCAGAGGACCTGAATGTCTCCAGACCACTAAAATAGCTAGGGGAAGGGACAGACTAATCTAGGTCTCTTGACTTTGCAACCAGGCATCTTTCCCGCTAAGGGTCTAGTATTACTCTCTGTTTTGTGTCAAATATCTGACTATAGAAGATAAAGTGTGTTTAATCATGTCTAGGTACAGAAACTCTTCCTTCTCCATAATTATCCCCCACTTTCATTTTTATTTCAACTCAGAGTTAAGAGGACAGAATAAAGAAAAGCCAGGTTAGTTATTTTAAATTTCTGAAGATTTAAAAACAAACCAACACTACCACCATTACTTCTCCACAAAAAAAAAAGGAAAGGAACATTACGAAAACAACAGCTCCTTAGATTTTGTTTAACACGTTGGAAGAATAAACTTACCACAAAACATCTTGGATCAGACAGAGCATCTATTTATTCAACATGATAATAAATGTTATTCTCAATACTATTTAAAAGCAGAAGCAAAACTTAAATATTACGAGAAAATAAATAAAATAATCAGGCTGTAAACATATAATCTAGTTTAATGTTATAAAAATGTGTTGTGCCTTCCAAAGAATTTCACTACCATGCTGACTTCATGTCTCTTCTCTCACATGGTCTAGAATGTCCAGCTTGACATGTAAGGTCTGACCTATGAAAAGTACATCACTTGCAGGGGACTCTAGATTTCCTTCCCACATGTGAGTCAACACTCTAAAACATGTTGATTTCCGGTCTGATGTTTTAAGTCAAAGAAATTTAAACATGGATTCATTCAAGACCCAGGTGCAAACCACACTTTACATTTTATATGTAAACTTTCAAAAGAAATATTCAAATTACACATGACAACTGAACTATATCTAGTAGTACTAGAGTTGAAAATATAGATGTATATAGGGGTTGGGAACGAGACCGACCTGAACACCCACTAAGAGTAGCTGGCAACATTAGGGTCAGAGTGCTCCCGGGAAAAACCAAAATAGCTCTAACCCCTTGGCTTGAATAAAAATCAAGAGCATAATTTAAGCTGCCAGTGTGGTGTCTAGCCTCCCTGTAAACCCAGATAAAACCAATAACCTGCAATCCAGATTTCAGTGTGAGTTTAAGAGCTTCAATCAAATGAAGGAGTTACCAAGCAAGGTTGTGGAATGTCATTCATTGAAAGCCTTAAAATAGCGTAAATTTTCATTTGCCTCGGACCAGAAGGGGCAAAGCAGATGACCCCTCATAGTTTCCTCTAGTGCTAAGAGACCAAGGTCAGACTAGACCCTGAAAAAGCACAGTAAACATTCTTTAATTGGTTTTCTGGGTGATGCCAGCTGCTGCAGGGGAGCGGGGCAGCGTGGGTCCCATGGGCTCACCTCCTTCCTCACAGGGGTGCTGTGTGCTGCAGCGGCTGTGAACTGCTCCAAGGCCTGGTGCTGCTCCTCTGGCCCCTGCTGCACCCCCTCGGGCCCCTGTGGACCTGCTGCCTCCTGGGGCTCGGCCTCCTGCTCAGGCTTGGATTCTGAGTCTGAGCCAGATTCGGTTGTCATGGTTGATTGTTCTGCAAGCAGAAAAAGGGAAAGTCCCATCACTGGGTGCAATTACTTTCCCCAAGCAAGAAAACGAGGATGCTACACGTGAAGGCTGCAGAGATAGAAAGATGGAGAAATGCTAACAGGCGAAGCGTGGTCCTACTGCACACAACTAACACACGGCTTGTCCAATTTAGCATGAATGGTTCAAAATTAACATTTAACTACAAGTAAAAGTTGACTTGTAATGATCACAGATTTTATTCCTATTAGATTTTTGATGATCTAATCATGGAAGTGCATATTTTTTCTCATTCCCTTTCCCTTTCCTATCTCTAGGGACCCTGTTCTGCCTCTCCCATGCCTTGAATCTCTCCAAGCTTATATGAACAAATGCCTTTCTCTTTTATTTCTCATCGAAACCACAACTACAACAGAGGCTTCTCCAGTGACAGACTGTCCCATACTGGAAAGCACTGGCCACGGCTGCAGGGAAGCTGGGCAGCATCACCTCCCCCTCCCTCACAAGTTCATTCTCATAGGCTTCCTCCTGGCTTCCTTCTATTTCCCTTGAATGCTGAAATGGAAACATCTCATGAACTCAAACAAAAGATCTTAATTTATAATAATCTGCTCTTACATCCTAAAAAAGACTTTATAAATATAACCACCATCTAAGCATTTGCTGGTCAAGACACTAAGTATGTTAGACATGTCATTTTGTTTAGAGCATTTTTTAATTTTTTTTTTTTTTTTTTTTTTTGCTTTAAGCAGCAACAAAGCTCTTATGCCTGTGGTTACCATGTCATTGCAAGTAATTTCTTATCTTGGGTATTTGGGAGCTACCTCAAAAACAAATCTCAGATTGTCATATTCTTACCCTTCCTAACTCTAATTTTATGGTAAAAATATCATAAGCAAAGGGCTAGGTAATGCTTTAAGCACATGATGACACATTAGCATAATGTAAAATTATGCAAAATAAAACTCCACAGTAAAACTATTTAGTTCCTATCTCCACAATGGAATATGTTTAATAATGTGAAGAAGAGGGAAACATATAAATAAATACCAGTCTATGTTATAAACTAAGTGCTATATCAGTGTTTCTAGTTAGGGTTACTTTTTACAAACACCAGTTATTCTTTCTGTTGAATCAGAGACATATCAAATTGACGTGTGCTCAGTTGCCCCAAGTGTATATAAATATTAAGTTCAAATTCAGAGCAAGATAGTAATCCAAATAAAACTAACACATTTTCTATTCTCCTCTTACATTTTAGATTTTCAAGCAAATCTTGAAAGTAAATATCATATCCTCTTTTGTATGTTTATACTGAAAAGTGGTATGAGTCTAGAGAAAAAACAGTGAGCCTGAAATTGAATTCTACCTTTCAGAAGGGGGGAGATTAATTTTAACAGTTCAATTCACTGAACTCTTATTAAATACCAAATGTAAGTCAAGCACTACTTATAATTTAGAAACAAAGATGAATGTGTTATAAAGCCCTTCCCCACCTCAAGAAGCACATAGTCTGTGGCAGAAACAGACACTCCCAGGAATCCATTTCCTCCATCTTCCTTTTACTAACTAGACTCAGTTATTGCTGGTACTCCTCCATCCAGCTTGAGACTACAATGAGTTGTGGCCATGTGATCAAGTCTGACCAGTGAGGCAACAGAGAAAATGTACTCAATGGTTAGGTCATCATCATGAAGACAAGCCACTTGCCTAGATTTCCCTTTCCCATTGGCTGGAAATTAATGACTAACATGGTACCCATAGACCCAGTCATGGAGGCCTCAAGTTCAGGAGGATGCCAGAGCTGCCCCTTCAGCCTGGATCCCTGGATGACTTCATGGACTACAACCCATCTGCTCTGGATTGTTATGTGAGGCAGAAATCAACTTGTATCTGGTTTGAACTTCAGTATACTAGCCCACACCCAATTTAACATACATTCTACAGACTAAATTCTACTAGTCATTCTCTAGTGGTACCCATCTTACTAAAACAAAGTAGCTTCTCTTCATCTTATTTCCTCTGTCAGCTACTAGCACATTTCTCTGCTTTCCACCCATAACTTCTCAAAAAATCTGTTGACTCTTACTCTCAAACTTCCTCACTTCCTCTTTGTAACCACTCCAGTATGACTCCACCGGGGTGGCTCCTGTGGTCGATGCCACCGACCATGCGCTCTTGCTGTTCTCGACTCATCTGACCTTTTAGTGGCCTTTCCTCGTCAACACGCTTCCGCCTCCTGGGATTCACAACTCACCACACTCTCCTGCTGACTCCTTTTCATTCTCTTTTACAGGCTTACTCGTTATCCAACCTCTAAACGTGGGAATGTCCTGGAAAACTCCATTCTAGGATCTCTTTTCTTCGACCTCTACATTCCCTTCCCAGTTTATGATATCCTTTTCTGGGGCTTTAAATACTTTCTATAAGTCATCAACTCACACATTCATATCTCTAGCCCAACCTCTTTTCTGAGCTTTTAAAACTCCAACTGCCCACTTGACATTCCTCACAGGTAACTATTGATATTTTTCTGCTCCTCCCCTTATCTTCCTCACCTCAAAAAGTGGCAATGCCGATCCTTCAAGCCAGAATTCCGTAAGTCACCCCTGACATTTTCCTTTCCTTTCCTTTATTTATCTAATATAGAAAAATTTTGCAAATATATTTTGAAAAATATATTAATTTTATAAACATATATAAATATATATTAAAAATATAGTCTTCCAAAATAATGTAGGGGTCAAGGGCACCGAACCCCTTGCCAAGGTAAAAATATCTGTATATAACTTTTGACTTCCCACAAAAGCTTAAGTACTAATAGCCTACTGGTGACCAGAAGCCTTACCGATAACACAGTTCATTAACACATATTTTGTATGTTATATGTATTATATACTGTATTCTTATAATAAAGTAAGCTAGAGAAAAGAAAATGTTATTAAGAAAATCAAGAGAAAATACATTTACAGTACAGTGCTGCATTTATTGATATAGTAAGTTTATATCATCTATTTACAAGATGAATCGCTTCAGTACCTATATCAATAGTCTTATATGATATAAAACACTGTAGACATTATATTTATTACTAACACTAGACATCAAAAAGGAAAAGATTGTGAAAAAGAAATGTGTATTTATTTACAGATATAATAATGCACACATTGATAACAAAGAAGGAACAATATGGTTGCTTTATGGTAGCCTAGTATAATCAACACCAAATCTCCAAAAAAGTTCTCCAATACATTTATTGAAAATAATTCACATATAAGTGGACCCTTGCAGTTCAAACCTGCATTGTTCAAGGGTAAACTGTGTATCTCAAATTGGTTTCCTGCCACTAAGCAAGCCATCATTTCTTTCCTGAATTCTTTCAATAACCTCCTTTTCCCTGCCTCTATTCCTACCCACCTCTATTCTGTCTGATCTTCATAAAACATAAATCTAGTCATATCACTCACTGCTGAAAACCCTTTATTAGCTTCCCAATATGCTTGAAGTTAAATCTAAATTCTTTAATTAGCATGGCCTTCAGGGCAAGCCGAGGCCTCAATTCCCTATCCACACCCAGCAGCACTGCCTCTCCTGCTGTCCCACAGTGACCCAGCCACACGGTCTCTCTTCAGTTTCTAAACCACGTCATGATGTTCTGCCTCAAGTTTTTTTAGACAAGCTGTTCTCTTTGATGAGAACAATTTTTCCTCTGCTCTTCACGTGGCCAATTCCCCATTCAAGTATTGGCCAAGAGAGGAGTTCCCTTTTTACACGGTTACTCTATTTGTGCCTTATTGTTTCCTTCCTATAATTTATCAAATTCTGTAATTATTCAATCCTCCCTTAACCACCTTCCCTTACACTCAAAGGTATGAATCGTGTGTTTATTCCTCAATATACCCAGTACAATAATCCCCCCTTATCTGTAAGGTATACCTGAAACCGTCGATAATACCAAACCCCATACGTGTTTTTTAAACATACACGTATGTTTTTTAAATACATACATACGTATGACAAAGTTGAATTTATAAATTAGGCAGTCAGAGATTAACAACAACTAATAATAAAATAGAACAATTATAACAACATACTGTAATAAAAGTTATGTGAATGTGGATTCTCTCTGTCTCTCTAAATGTCTGATAACTGATCTGATAACTGAGACTTAGTTTTCAAGTAACTAAGGGGCAGGGGTGGACAAAGGGATGAGTCACGCCCCAGGCAGGATAGAGCGAGATGTCATCACACTACTCAGAACAGCGGGCAATTTAAAACTTATGAATTATTTACTTCTGAAATTTTCTATCTGATATTTTCAGATCACAGTTGACTACTGAAATCATGTACAGAGGACTACTGTATCAACACAGTACCTACAACACGGTATTTCACTAATTATTTGATGAGTGACTGAATAATAAAATCAACCCCATTATTTTATCTCTACATTTTAAAGTGTAGTAACTCTTCCTTATAGTCTTTAATAATTTTAATATCTCTTTTGAGTGAGTAAAGAGTGGGTATTTTTATGTTTTATGGAAAATAGAACTCAGTTAAACTTTCAGAACCAAAATCTCCCTACAAGGTAATAGACACAATTGGTCTGTTCAAAGTCTAATACTTTTATCAATAGACCAAAGGGTTTTCCAAAAACACAAAAAGAAAATGTTTGGGTAATTTAGAGAATATCTATAAAAGAGTAACCAAAAAGTCACTAGATCATGAATTAAAAACAAAACAAAATACAAATGACTACTCAAAAAAGCATATTTTTAAAAATACTTAATTTTTCCTAGACAGGGCAGTTCTTGCATATAAATTTTATTATTATTTTTTTAATTTGGATACCTGCAGTAGGGTTCTGTTATTATGTGTGTTTCAGCAAATAATGGCTATAACAGTAAGTAGATATCAAAACTGTTACAGACATAGAAAACCAGGATCATATATCCAAATATAAACATTTCAGTTCATTTCACTTTAAAATCTACATATAATTTTTTGTAGATATAATACATGAAAATAACCAGCAGCAAATATGTTGGCATGTGTGTCCTGAATGATTTTTTTTAATCCTCACCTGAGAACACGCTTTTTATTGATTTTAGGGAGACAGGAAGGGAGAGGGGGAGAGAGAGAGAGAACACTGATGTGAGTGAAACTGGTGTGAGATGTGACAGTTGCCTAGCACATGTGCCCCGACCAGGGATTGACCTGGGTATGGCCCTGACTGGATGGAACCTGCTACCTTTCGGTGTATGGGATGACGCTCCAACCAACTGAGCCAGCCACACTGGCCAGGGCCTGGATGACTGACTTAATCTTTCAGTCTTCTACTTCCTCTTCCATAAAATGAGGGGTTCAGACCTGCAATTAGTGATGTTGGTGAGGAGGGTGTGTGGAGGGGTAGTGAAAGACAGGAAAGTCCCAGATCTTTCAGTTTAAGGTAAGTCTTAAACTGAAAGATCTGTTTCATCATCTTCTAAATTCCTTACTACTTTTTAAAACTAAGGAGTTTTTACACAAAGGTAGTTGTAGTAGATATCAGTGCACTCTAAACTTTAAAAAGTTGTTAAATATATGTTGAAATAGGAATCCTTCTAAACTCATGACATTAGCCTTTGGACTCACTATACATGAAATAAAAGGGCAAGCTTAGTAAAGAAATATCCCAATAGTGAATTTCAGTGTATTAATTCTAGTCATGAAACCATTTTGCACCTGTTTTTGTCTTTAATTCCATGCCTCCCCAAGGCAGAGAGCCAGCTATACAAAAGCTGAATAAAAATGCAAAATGGATAGAGCCCAGAAAGCACCTATCAACTATTTAAATAATAAAATAACCTACCATTATATTCTACCTATGAATACACTGTGTAATAACACCTTACCTGTTATGCATCACATAAACCACAAAACCTCAAACCTTAAATAAACTCCTATGTCCTTGAAAAATATTTCCTATGTATATTATTTTTTCCAGTTATATGTATAATATAATAAATTAAAAAATCATTGCTGTTTGTTTTTTTACTAATTTTAGTATAATAAAACTTCCATTGCTGTTGAGAGAAAGTAAAGTATTAAACAAAAATGTAAGGCTTTTAAATTCTGGGATCTCACTAAAAATCAATATTTAATTCCACATATCTGAAAGGTAATCAGTTCATATTGTACCTACGAGTAAACGATATCGACGGCCTAGATCAGTAAATTCAATTTCAAAACTTTTTAAAATAGTCTTCTTTTCCACCCACATGCCAATATAAGCATGAAATACACTGATTTTTAAATGCCAAACAAAATCATAAGCATACAGTCTTCTAAATTTAGCTCGTTATTTTAATTTTATAGTGTGTACCTCCAATCTTGTACCCAAAGGCCAAAACATTTTTAAAAATTAGATTTTCATGATATTTGCATTGTTTTGGTTTTTCTTTTTCTTATACTCATTCCTTGCTTTCCTGGATGATCCTTCGTACTTAAAGTCACACATTTCCCTTTCCAACTCCTAAAGATTACTTCTCCAATGTTCCCTTTTCTTTTGATATTTTCTCGTTGGATGAAACATAGCTGTTGATTATTTCAGTTACTGAAAGTAAACACCATCACTTGCAATCCCAAACAGAAAGCAATACAAAAGGCTTGTGCTTAGCTTTGGATTAAACTGGGCCCTTTTTAAAATACTAAATTTATCTTATTGTGTTTTGCTTAAGCTAAAATGGTTTGGATGCCTAGACACTCCAAATCTTAAAAGTAGGAGTAAGGGCATTCATTAGGTATGCTGGGGTGATGGCAAGAGTAGTCCTTTACTTTCTAAGAAACATAAACTGTGTTTCATTATGCCTCTCTGAGGGATATGTTTATTAAATGACTGCCAAAGGAAATGGTAATGAGCTTCAAAGGCAGCATCGTGCAGGTGTAAATGAAATCATGTTCCCAATTCCCTACTCATTTCACCTATAAAAAATGGCCATTGTCATGCATTTCAGGCTTTGTTCTTTTTCAGCTCTAATTTTTCGTTCCATAGAAGCAATAAAAAAAGTCAGATTATCCTCATTTCTTCCACTTTTGGAAGTAGCATCTCTAACATTCCCAGCTCCTAACTAAATGACTGCTAAATTAGCTTCTCTATTCAAATTTATCTGCCTCTCTTGCTGATACAAAAATTCAGTTGTGTTTTATAAAAGACATAAACCTAAGACAGTAGAGGAAAATGCTTAATATAAATCACGTATGAAACAGGACTCCTACGGAATACCATTTACCTGCCTACAATAATATAGCACTACAAAGGACAAATTTTTTTTAAAACAAGCTTTTTTTCTTTTTTATAATTCAAACATAAATTTATAGGAAACAAGAGGCTAGTAGACTACAGTAATACATACTCACTTAAATATTTATAACTACTGAATCCTATCCATCAGTCCACTAAAAACTAACAACTAAAACACAGTAATATCATGTCTCCTCTATTGGATTCTTCCTATTTGCATTAAAAGAAGAAGAAGAAGAAAAAAAGCCCTAGTAATACCATTACATTAATTTGGTGATTATTTACCAGAAAAGGAGCAAAAGGGAAGACTGGATAACACAGGCCTGCCATTTATACAGCTTTGCCAGAAAGCTATAGTTGAACACTCCAGGTTTGTTCCCTGCTGATGGAAGGGGGAAGGAACTGGACAAAGCAGTTAAGGTGCATGCCCAGTAAGGTGTGGGGGATGTGGGAGGGTGCCTACCTGTCAGTCACACCTGGGAACAAGTCAGTGGCCAGAATAAATGTGGTCACTGCAAGGGTGCGAAATGTGAATATTTAAACTTCTGAACAAAGGAAGTTCCCTCTCTTGCCTCTTGGCCTTTGGCCCTCTTGCTGCCTGTGCCAGACTCCTGGCTTCGGAGGCTCCTACACCCTGCATTTGCCCACGTGGCTTATGGCCATGTGGGACCCATATAATGGACTGATGGCCTGAATCTAGCCAGATGCTGTACTGGACCCAGATGCAATATGGGAAGTAAACTCTGGACACTGGCCCTACTTCTAGCTTTGCTGAACCCACAGCGGCCCCTTTTCCAGGCTGGACTAAAGGACATGGGATTTTGCAACCCAAAGGATATGATTTCAAGCAAATAAAAATCATTCATTCTCCCATGTGAGTCTTAGAAAATTCATTTTCCGAAGATATCACAAGAGCCCCACAACACTAGCGATGGAGAAATATGGCCCATTGATTTCTCCGGTAACACTAGTATTATCCACCTTTAAAAAACCACAAGAAACCAAATCAACCTGCTCTTGGTCTTACATTCTGCCCTCTACAAACCCCATCTCTACCCCTCTAGTATGGCCCTACCTCTTTACTGCTCTTTAGAGCCATGCTTATGGAAAGAAGTTTCTTCCCACGCTGTCTCCACATCCTCCCTCCCATTCCCTCTTCAGAGTGCAGTTGACCTTGAACATGGGTTTGAACTTCACAGGTCCACTTATATGCTGTTTTTTCAACTGGCCTGTACAGTTCAAACCCCTGTTGTCAAAAGGTCAACAGTACTGCCCCTTATTCTAATAAACCTTATTAAGGTTAAAAATGACTTCCCTACAAGCCAATAGATTCTATGCAACATCCTAGCTCATGTTCAAACTCTCCTGATTTTCCCTCTACTCCTTCTGGCTACTCTTTTCTCATTTCCATTTGCCTCTTCATAGTCTCTTTCTCATATTCTACTTCTAAACTTTGCAGTTCTTTAGGAATCAGCTGCACTCTTCAAACCTCTTCCTTGGAGAGCTCCTCCACTTTGTTTCAAATACAGTGACAATTCCAAAATATAGGTTCCTTAATTTGTGACCTCCCCGAGCTCCATATACACATACAATTCTACTTCTCACCTCTCTTATCTAGGTATCTCAGAGGCACCTAAAACTGAACAAGTGTCCATCCATACTCTTGATCCCACCACCCTCCCAACCCCCCAATCTGCTCTACTTCAGTCTTCCCATTTCAGCAGGTCAGTCCCCATCTGTCCAGGTGCTCATGCTAGGTTAGGGACGCCTCTCTCCTTACTCCCAACTTAACCCACTTCACGTCTGTCTATTTCACCTCTGGAGTTGTGTTTAAAGAAAGGAGGAAGACAAAAGAAAATTCTAGGCAGAAGTTCCCAATCCGTTCACAGCAGAACAGCGCAAAATCACATGTGCGAGGGCATCTGGTCTGGCACAGCTGGAATGTAAGGGAGTGATGAGAGGTGCTGAGACCAGCCAGGCAGAGGTCAGGTCCTGCAAGGAAGTCTCATCCTCATTAAGGAGACTTCATCTCATTATACAGAGACCACTCTGGCAGGTATGAGGATGACTAGCATCAGAAAGGGTCAGCTGGCCTTTTCCATTGTTTTGGCTCAAAATAAGACCAAACTAATGTACCAAGCTGGCCCTGATGGGGCAGCACAGAAGAGTGAAATTCAGGGCTGGTCATTATAAGATATCTTTGAAAACTTGAGAATAGTTGAGACACTAAATGCTTGTGACTAATGGCAGGGACAATTCTGATTGTTTTCTTTTTAATAAGCTTTATGGTCATACTAAGTTCAAATCCTATTAGGACAGTATACCTACCCCTATGGAGCCGACTAACTTTCAAGATTATAAAAGAAGCGGAAAGCTGTAGTTTTTATGAAGATGACAAAACAATTAAAAAATTACTTTCCAAATGACCATTACACACCTGCTGAGGGTAACCAAGATCCATCAGCACAGGGACAATAACTTCACAACGGCATTGGCACACCTACGACTCAATGTTGGGAATTTAAAAAACTAAACAAGACAAATAATAATAATAAGGCCAGAGTCCCCTATTTCAAGGAATCTGCATTCTGACAGGTTACCCTGAGAAGCAAATCAACCACAGTGCCCAGGGTAGGAGAACTAAGTACAAAGAAAGGGGCTTTCAACAAGTGTGTGGGGACACGGAGGGCTTCCTTGGGAAACAGTCCCTGTCTGATGGAAAAATAATTACTCACCTTTAGTCCCAAGTTTAATGACACTAGCTTTAAGCTTTAGATGAAATTAAAAATCACAGGTTACGTTAGAAAGATAAAAGGAAAATTGGGAATAAATAAAAGCACAGGAGAGGCACCATGATGAGGGAGAGCCCTGATGGGGCAGGAGGGCATGAACCAGCCAGGAGAGAGATTGTTCTGGCCTCAACTCTGCCACGTGCTCTGTGACCTCAATGGAATTTGGCTTCCCTTTCTGTTCTGAGATTCTGAAATTCTAGGATTCCTGAGAACCAGAGACACTGTTAGAGTAACAGTATGAAATCTAAGGAAATTTTGTCCTCTAAGAAAGTGAAGACAGATACTAACTGATCTTTACTGACCAGTTCCAAGGGCATAAATCACTAGGGCAGGCAGTCGCCAGCACTCTAGCAAGAAAGACAACCTCCCACTGGATAGGCAGCTGAAGGCTTCATTAATTGAGTCTATTAAGGTTTCATTTCATTCCCTGAAACAATACTTTTACCCAGATAATCTGAGAAAGCTGAAGGAAACACTCTTAGTTTACTGTACATTAGAAAAACCTGGTTTATTTTCAGTAAGTTGTTAGCTTTTCTTTTTAAGTTAAAAATGTTTAGATCTGTGTTTAAGCAATTAACAGATGTAGTTTGGAAGACAGATAAATAGACAGACAGACATGGTGATTATGACTATGTAATCATCCACCTTATCAATATGTATTCATATTTGCACATCAAACTGGTGCCAAGTACTGGGGTATAAAGTTCTATACACCTTTGAAATACGTATTTGGTTGTTCCCACAGCTCTCTAAATACATTTCAATAAACGAAGGAAGCAGCTGGCTCCCTCTCTGGAGGCAGGGGGACTTGTGCTGGTGAAGGACATTAATAGAGTTCAGTGACAGCACTAATAGTGGGAGAGGCAGGGTCCCTGAGGAGACAAAACTACATGCAAATTAAGTCTATAGAAAAAGTGGCAGAAGAACCAATTTAGGTTCTGTTCTGGATGTTTTAATTATCATCATTCTGTTAAAAATAAGGAAGTTCCCAAACTGGGATTCCTGAACTCCAGAGGTTGGGGAAGGAGGCTACAGGTCTGTTTATTTTGATATTTTAAAGGAGAGTGCACATTTAGCAATGACATAGCTTTACACACTAACCACGTTTCTTTGTTTTGGTTGGATATTTATTGGTTAAGGCTAGAAGTACAGCTACATCACTTTTTCATTCATTAGTATGTTCCTTCAACAAACATTTCCTGAATAACTGTTCTGAAACCTGGGGATACATCAGATAAAGACAGGTCTCTGCTCTAGTGGAACTCCTATACTAATAGAAGGAAAAAAGGAAATAAAGCGTGTCAGTTACAAATAGATGTTATTAGATAATTCAATCTAAAGTAGATGGGTGGTTGCTAACATTGAGTGGTTAGGGAGGGCTTCTCAAAGGAGGGGATGTTTAAGCAGACATCTGAATATGAGAAGAATCTGCCATGTGAAGATACAAGAATATTACCCTCCAGAAGGGCTAAGCCTAAACACAGGGACCTCCAGAGGTGGGAAGACTGCAAATGATGCATTCTCCAATAGGCAGGGGGTCCACCAACAAATGTCAAGTTTCAAAAGTTATTCTTCCAGGCAGTGCTCCATCACCTTTAACACAGGAAGTCATCAGTGACCCCCAATGTCATCAGCGATCATTTTAAAAATATGTTTTTGTTGATCTTAAAGAGAGAGGAAGGAAGAAGGAGAGAGAGAGAGAAACATCGATGAGAAAGAAACATCAATTGGCTGCCTCCTGCATGCCCCCTACCAGGGATTGAGCCCGCAACATAGGCATGTGCCCTGACTGGGTATTGAACTGGGACCACTTGGTGCATGGGACAATGCTCAACCAACTGAGCCACACCAGCCTGGCATCAGTGATCATTTTTAAAAACATCTAATTCAAATGAGAAGCAATGCCTGGCTTTATTAATAAATAATGTATTCTTGGGGTCTAAGTGATAGCTCCAGACTTCCAAGAAAAAAACAAACAAAAACAGATGACCACGGAAAGCTTTGGTCTTGTGGTATGCAATACGTTTCTAGAGTTCATCTGAGAACTAACTAATGGTTACATGGCCTCTGTACCAATATGCTCCTTTCCCACATAATCTGGCAAAAACTTTTCATCTCCTTGAGACTTTAACATGATTATCACTGAGAAGCTGTCATTATCAGGAACTGGACTGGGTAAGACTCCTGCTGGTGCTATAAAGGGTGCAATTTACATGTCTACGTTGCCCACTGTTAAATCCTATCTTGCCTTGGGGTGGACTTAGAGAGAACCACTTCACAAAGCACAAGGCAGTGTTTCCCCACAACATATTTGCATTTTCCACACTGACAAGCGTTTTAATGTATTATTCAATAAACAGCAGAAATACTTTAAAAAGCTGGTCCTGGGAGAGGAAAATGCCAAATATATATATTTATTTTCAGTAATTAACATGAATACTTGAATTCAGTTTCCTGATGGCTATGTTTATAGCAGTTCATCAGTGTTCCTATCACTGAAATAGAGTTCAGAATTGACTATGACTTCATTTCCCTCAGCCAAAGGCACTCCCACAGTATTCTTGAGGTTCTAAGTAAAGAATTAAGTCAAAATGGAAATTTTAGTGCCAATAAAATACATAAGAGCAGAGTGTTCAGTGCTTATGTCAAACTGTATCCTGCACAGTGTAAGAAAATAAGCTAAAGCAGCAACTATTTTCTTCCATTTTTTGTTAACTATTAATCACTCTTTCTAAGGAAAAAACTGTCGTTATGGCCTCAATGTATAGATCATTTTTCAAACATGGCATATTTGCTTCTTAACTCTCCATAAATATAAAATACAGCCCTATGGTTTCCTAAAAAGAAAATTCAATCCATTCTTAAATGCAATGGATCTTCCTAAACTGAACAGTTGAAATAATTTCTCAGAAGTTTTTTTTGTTCTTTAATTATTATTTTTAAATTAACGGTATGGTGCTTGCAAAAGTAAAGGAAGTTGTTCATAGGGAACACATAAGTGAGTGGAGCTAAGCCCCTCCCTTACGTCCTCTCACACAAGCTCACCTCCACCACCCTGAAGTGGACGTTACCCCACAGGACAGATGGGGACAGTGAGGTTAGTGCATAACTTGCCCAAGGTTATATTATAGTAAGCAGAGAGCCAAGAATGAAATCTGAGTTTCTGCCTCCAGTGACAAAGCCCTTATTCCACACAAGTTCTGCACTTTGGTACACCAATATAATCTACTCTTAACCTCCTATTCCTATTTCAGAACTGGACAACTTTTCAAGGTTACTGTTTTATATGATCACCTGTAACTCCACATTGCTAATCTGCTACCTTACTGTTCTACTTAGCATAAGCTGAAGTTCTATAAAATAATATTTTGTTTTAAAGACTACTTTCCCTCCCACTTACTTAAAAAATACAGACATAAAACATCACAATACTAGTTTCTTCTTTTATAAAAAGAGGTTTCTAACCTAGTGTGAGCCTTCAGGATTCTGTCCCAGACTGCCATTGTATTCTGGGAAAACAAAAAAGTAAATAAATGATTGTTGTTGCTTCTAGAGAAACACGAATGGTACTGGCTCTGCTAATTGATTCTCAACAAGTTAATAACTTTCCACTATGTGGCTTTAAGCCTCAAATGGGACACACCTAAATTTTAACTAGTTCCGACTTCGAAAGTGTTGTTAGTGGAGGGCCTTGAATTGACAAGAGCCAATATAATGTTTCAAGTTATAAATATTCAATTCCGTTGTTTAAAATGTTCTGAGAATTCCATGGCTAAAATCAAAAGAGGAGAGAAAAGGAGATAGTAGTGTATTTCCTCTGTATTCTTGGCCAATTCTATCTCTGGGATGAACTTGTTAGCAAAAGATATCTTTGGCACCTTAATGCAGGAGATACTTTTCTATTACCCAATATCTGACTCTGTACCTGTGAGAAGTGAGTTGTGAACCATAAAGAGAGAATAAATTAAAACAGAGTCAGACTCTGTACAGGCGTCTACCACCAAAGAAGAGTTCTCCAACTTCGGAAATGGGTCTCTCTTCCACAGAATCATTCATTATAAAAATAAGGGGGAGGTCATGGCTATGACTTCCAAACTTTGCATTTTTGTGAGGGGCAATATACCCTCTGATACCTGGGGACATCTGGCTGAGAATCCATAATCTGAGTGTCTCTTTATAGGTGTCAATAACACATCAGAATCACAATAACGGCTGTCTTAAAAAATACCGGACAGCAAATACCTGTGCTCTAACTCGCTGTCTGTCCAGGAAAATGTTGCATACAAATAGCCAATGAACAAATAATGAATGAAGGAACAGTTTGTGTTTCTGAGCCTCATGAACACAAGGCAGAACAGCAGCTCTCACATATATTAGGAGCCTTATAAATTCAGATGATCAGCAGAACACGCATCTGGCCTGTCTCAAGGCTTCTATCTCCTAATAGCAGGTTTCCTGCAGATACCCAAAACTAGTCACCAGGACATGCGGTGAGAATGAGAAAGAAAGCAAAGGGGCAAAAGATCTTTCAAGGCCTGTAAGTATTTGTATCTTATCTTATAAAGGAGTTCTAGGTGGTGAGTCATGAAGACTCACACAGCAGGAATCACGTTTGATCAAATTAGTGAAAAAATAGGGGGAAAAGGTACTTCTATTGCTAAGAAAAAGAAACCAAATATATGGGAAAATTCCAGGCATTCTGTTATTGTTTTCACTCAATAATTACAAAATCATACAAAGTAACCATTATTGCCCAGCCAGTGCGGCTTAGTGGTTGAGCATCGACCCATGCACCAAGAGGTCACCAGTTCGATTCCCAGTCAGGGCACATGCCCAGGTTGTGAGCTAAATCCCCAGTAGGGGGCATGCAGGAGGCATCCAATTGATGTTCTCTCTCATCGATGTTTCTACCTCTCTCTCTCTAAAATAAAAAAAGAAATAAAAAAAGTAAAACAACAACAAAGTAACCATTATTGACAGTCTAGTGGTCATTAAATATATAAATGAATGAAAAATTGGTTATATCAGCTTCATTTAACATATATGTGCCCTAAGTAACATATATGTGGGAAGTCAGATCCAAATTCAGTCTGACCCCTAAACCCCTGGCTGCTTTGTGGTACACTGCACTGAACAGAAAGGAATACCAGTTAATACCTCTCAACTCTTCCTCACATAGAATATGCTAACTTTGATCAATTTTCTGTTTTTTTTTTTAATCCTCACCCGAGGACATTTTTGCATTTATCTTCATATAGAGCGGGAGGGAGAGAGGGAGGAAGAGAGAGAGAGAAACATCGATGTGAGAGAGATACATCCAGTGGTTGCCACCCACACAACCCCAACCTGGGCCGGGGACAAACTGCAACCGAGGTACGTGCCCCTAGCGGGAACCGAACCCGGGACTCCCCGGTCCGTAGGCCGATGCTCTAACCACTGAGCCAAACTGGCCAGGGTATCAGTTTTCCTTTTTAATCCTGATGTTTTCTAGGACACTGCTATATTCCAAAACCAAATGAATAGAATTTGGTTTTTCCCACATTTTCATATTATGGAATCTTTGCCACCCCACAATTAACTACTAAGTGTTCACATCTCTTATCACAACTCTTACAGAGAGAGAAAATGAGAGCTCCTCTGACATTCTGGATCCTTTTATCCTTTGGGGTTTTGACAGACTATTGAATTTTTTCATCCTTCAATACAAATATGAGGCCAAGTACTTATTCTGTTTTTACTGTAATGCATCAGCTTTCATCTGGCTGTTAGTAATGGATGAAGACTACAAAGAATGTTCTTAAAAGATCTCACTGGCACACAAATGAGCGGCTTGAGAATAGTGCCTCATCATTTCTCTGAAGGTGCCGAAAAGAGTGTTCTTTACCCCAGGGCTGTTCACTGGGTGCCTGTAGCACTGACAGGGTTTCCCATTGGCACCTCAAATCCTTTGTAATTAAAGCTTTAAGGGACTGGCTCAGCCACCATCTTCCCTCCCGCCTCTGTGACTCAGTAGATAAAAACTCGGCGGGAGGTTAGAGCTGCCTTTAGGGGTTGAATTTCCCACAGAATGTACTAAAAACGACTGAATAGCTACAGGTGTGATGTTACATTTATATTCTTTTTCTCTAATGGGCAACTAAGTCAATAAACAGCTCTTTCAATGTGTAAATGCACATATTTCCAGTTCAATGGGGATTAACTTAAAACCCTACAGACAAAAATAAATTTGAAGGAAAACTGAAAGACTGAAAAGCAGTTCATCTTAAGATGTTTTTATAGGTTCTTTATGGTCTAGGTTTTTTTAAAAAAAGGTTTAATCACAGCAAAACCCGCTTCACTTCTTATATTAATTTTTATGATTACTGCACTTTAAACAATGAAATTAGTTTTAAAAAATTTAACTTGTTTAAAATGAAAGCAAAATAAATCTGTCTCGCTGGAAGCTTTATATATAATTAAGAAAGCCACCCTAATTCTGTACTTTAAAACTCTTGTATTCAGAGGAGTCCTCAGATAGGCAGGGAAAGGGGTATTTGCTCCCTCAAAGTAGCCGTGGGGAGAGTCATGTTGGGAGGATGAGAAAAACTGCAGTGCAAGGATACAAAGTGCAACTGGGATGGATGAGAACAGAGGATGATGTTGGTCCTCATACATTTACCAGGGAAACTCTATCTTTACTGGAAAGAGTCCCACAGATTTAGGGCAGAATGAGAGCTTCCTGGATTCCCACTGGTGTCTGTGATCTAGAGCAGGAAAAATGAAGGGACAGGGAAGACAAACCATTCCCTGAGAGCAGGGAGGTAATGCTTTCTGATGGAAGAGATGGGCTGGGCTGGCAACAGAGGCCATAGAGGTGGAGAGGATAACGCTAACTACTAAACCCTAGACAGGCTGTGGATTAAGCCCGCGGTTTTCAACATCCAGACCCGCCACAAGAATACATAGATAATAATAAACCAAAATGTTAAGAGTGATCATCTCTGGAGGGCCGACTCTTGTCTTTTCCAAATTTTCTACAGAAGTACTATTTTTATCAGCAGAAGAAAACAAGTCAACAAAATATTTCTTCTTAAAAAATGTATTTATCACTTCTTTAAAATACTCTTTTAGCTAGGTCACTTTCCTAATTTTTTAACCTAGTTTTTTACTTTAAAAGATTAATTCTAATATAATTTGTTTTAACACAACTGAAATATGCCTATGTATCCTCTACTAATATAAGTGGGTGCCATAATTCAGTGGGTGGAGCAAACTAGTGAAGGTTTAAGAGCCATAGAGGTTGATACTCAGAATCACCTGGGTCAGAATCACCACCTGGGGTTCTGGTAAAATTGCACATTCCCCAGACCTACCTGCAGGTGTAGAGAATCTCTGGAGTACAGATGCTTGGATTCCATCCCTACCAATTAAATTACCAGAATCTCTGGTAACAGTTTCTAGGCACAAGTAATGTTTAAAAGTTACTCTGGGATTCTAAAATGCAGGCTGAATTGAGAACAATGGGACAGCATTTCATACTTTTTTTTTTTTTCCATCTTCACCCGAGGATATATTTTTTCCATTGATTTTTTTTTTAAGAGAGTGGAAGGGAGGGAGGAAAAGAGAGAGAAACATCGTGAGAGAGACACATCGATTGGTTGCCTCCCAAAAGACCCTGACCAGGGCCGGGGAATTGAACTGCACTGCAGATGTGTGTGCTGGACCAGGAATTGAACCCTTGGTCCACAGGCCGATGCTCTAACTGTTGAGCCAAACCAGCCAGGGTAGCATTTTGTACTTTTAATAAGCACCCAGATGATTCTTAGACTAAAGTTTGCTAACCACTGGCCTATAAGGAAATTAACAGGCCTAAAGCTATTCAGTGACTGCATCTAGAGACAGAAATGACAAGTAGGTAACAGATCATTGGCCCTGATCAAGGCCATCAACTTGTGTTTATTTTGATTATTGATACAAAATCAGCCTAGCAATCTTACTGCTTTTTGCATTTCATAAATTATATGCCATTTTGTTTTTGCTGGTATAAGCAAAAAGTATATACAGACTATATGTTTTTGAATTTTAGATAGATCTTCAATTCAATAATATATAATACCCATTACAAGCTATATTTCACAATAGCTATGTTATTCCATCTCAGTCATGCTCAATCTTCTTCACAACAGACCGCTGAGTAACAGCTGGCAGAAAGAGCACCATTCATCTACATTAGTATGATTATTACTGAAACAGGGTTGAGAACATCTTCCTTAAAGTTGAGAAAATCTCATTTCCTCTTTTTTTTTTTTTAATCTTCACCAGAGGATATTTTTCTATTTATCTTCAGAAAGAGTAGGAAGAAGAGGCAGAGAGAGGGAGAGAGAGAGAAACATCGACGTGAAAGGGACATATGGACTGGTTGCCTCCCGCATGACCCCGACCGGGGCTGGGGATGAACCGTAACCGAGGTGTGTGCCCTTGGCCGGAATCGAACCTGCTGAGCCAAACCAGCCAGGGTTCATTTCCTCTTCTTTCCAAATAAGCACCTCCTTTAAAGTAAAATGGGCTTCCATTGGGGAGAGGACACTTGGAGAGGAAGAGAAAAAGGAGTGAATAGAAAAGGGGGGTGGATAAAACCCTGTTAATTATAATTCACAGGCTACCTTTGGTTCTTGCTTTAGTGACAACTCCAGTCTGGTCACACAGTTTGCCTTTACCCAGTGCTTTCAATTTAATTCCACAACATAATTCTGAGCACTTACCCCTGAGTCGGGGTCTTGGTCACCTAATAGAAGAGGTAACAGATACATCAAAATCTTATTTATTTATTTATTTATTTATTTATTTATTTATTTTTAGAAAGCCCTTATGACCAAACCTCTTATTTACCAAATCCCAAATGTCAAGAAAATCTGTCAAATCCTTTCTATTTTTTTTAAAATTGATTTCAAAGAGAGGAAAGGAAAGGGAGAGAGAGAAACACTGACTGGCTGCCTCCTGCATGCCCCTTACTGGGGACTGAGCTCAAAGCCCTGGGCATGTGCCCTGACAGAGAATTGAACCAGTGACCTCCTGGTACTTGGGATGGCATTCAACAAACTGAGCCACACCAGCCGGGCTCAAATCCTTTCTAATAACATCTTTACTATATTCTTTCACCCTGGCAGCCCTGTTGAACTTTCTCTTGAGTAGGGTGGGAATGGAGCCAGCAGTGGGTTCAAGTGGATCTCAAGTACCTTCCACCAAATTCAGTCTGTGATCTACAATGTCAAAACTAAGAACTAGGAACACAGCACTTTTATAGCTTGGGAAACACTGGTTATGAAAAGAACAAAAAGTAGCAACAAAATAAGGGCACAGACTGCAACCTACTCTCTATTGTTTTCTCCTGCTGGATCTTGGCACGTTTGGAATTGAGAGGCTATTTCCTTCTAAGCAATAAAATATTTTTCAGTAGTCCCCCATCCCTTCCTTCTCCCTAATAAAACACAAAGGGCTGCCACATCCTACACCTTCCTGACTCAATCCTTACTTTCATTCTCACAACACAAGCTGCAGCAATCATGGCCTACTGAGTGGCGTGTAGTTCTCCAAAAGCTCCACGCCCTCCAATGTGCTTCCCCTGGGTCTAGAAGCTTCCAACCCACTTTCCCCAAGCACTATTAAACCTTATGCTTCAAAATTCAGCTCGGACACCACCTCCACTCCATCGAGTTTCCCCCTCCTCTCGAGACAGTCTCTGCTGGGCAACCACGGCACTTGTGCACATTCCTGTCGAGTACATCTCACTGTATTTGTAGGAACATTTGCTTCTGAGAGTCTCTGCTACCAGACATGGGATTCTTAAAGGCAAGAACAGGTTTTCACTCTCACTCCTTACGAGAATCTATCTCAAACCTAAGGTATCTAAAAGTGAACTCCTGAGCTTTCTCTCCCAAACCAGTCATCCCAAGTCTTCCCCCAATGGCCAACCCCTCTCTCCAGGGTCTTCGGCCAAAGAAAATATAAAACAAACTAATTAAAATGTCCATTAAGTCCCTTCATAAACCCTGTAGCTCTACCTTCAAAATACATCAGGACTGTGACCACTCATTTCTGCCCCTTCATGTCCATCACATTCCCCTCCAGCCTCCTAACTGGTCTCCCTCTTGCCCTTGTCCTCTCCCTAGTGTCTTCCATAAACAGCCAGGTTGGTCCTTTTGGAATATAAACAAATTGTGTCACCTTTCCACTCAAATGCCTCCAACGAGTCCCCATTCACAAAGAGTACATTGCAGTCTTGTATCTGCCTTAAAAATGTGGCACAAATGCTCCCCCGTCTTCTCCGCCTCTCCCACTGTCTCACTCTGGCAGCCTCCCAACCTCTCCACCATTACGATGACGCAGCAGGACACTCCCGCCCAGGGTCTGCCATTCCCGCCTGGAATGTTCTCCCCCATGGTTCCCCAGCCTCATTCATGTCTTTGCTCAAATTCACTTTCTCAGTGTGGCCTTCCCTGTCAACCCCCTCCACGCCCTATCCTCCTTTTCTGCTGTTTTTCTTCATAACACTTATCACTAATCTAATCTATGAAATATTTCACTTACTCATTTTGCTTTTTATCTGTCTCCTCCCACTGGAGGCTCCAAGCACCATAATGACAGAGATTGTTATCTGTAATAGTCACTGTAGTATCCCCATTGTCTAAAAATGTATCTAGCACAGAGTAGGTGCTCAATGAATATTTATTATTGAATATATGGACTCAGCTTTGAGTCTGCAGGCCCAAACGTGCCAAGATCCAGCAGGAGAAAACAATAGTGAGTGCCAGTGAACAGTGAGTGCCAGGCACTTAATAGGTGCCCTGTAGATTATGTTTGCTGAATTAGAATACCCATCTGCTAAATTCCTGAAATGCTATTTGAAATTGTGTTGTCCATTACAGTTAACTTTTATGCAAAATGGTACTGTAATCAACATGCTTATTACAACTTCCAGAATCATTTATCACAAAAGACAGCCCAATCTAGTGAAGAAAAGAGCTTGGGCATTGACATCAGACAGACATGGGGTGGAATTCCTGCTCTACCACTGTGACCTCACAAATCTCAGGTTCTTCATCTTTATTTATTTATTTATTTATTTATCCTCACCCGAGGACATTTTTCCATTTTTTGTTCAGATAGAGTGGGAGAGAGAGAGCGGAAGAGAGAGAGAGAGAGAAAGAGAGAGAGAGAGAGAGAGAGAGAGAGAGAGAGAGAGAGAGAGAGAGAGAGAAACATAGACGTGAAAGGGACACATCGAGTGGCTGCCTCCCGCACGACCAACCAGGACCGGGGACAAACTGCAACCGAGGTACATGCCCTTAGCGGGAACCAAACCCCAGTCTCTCTGGACCGCAGGCCGACGCTCTAACCGCTGAGCCAAACTGGCCAGGGCAGGTTCTTCATCTTTAAATAAGCTAACATCTACTTTAAAAGGCTACTGTAAGGACTATACAGATGATGTATAGAAAATATCTGGCATGTATCAGATCCCCAATAAAGTATAGCTATTATTATTGTTGTTGTTTTTCTTGTTAGTTTCTCAGAATGGTCTTTAAAAATTGCCAATGTGCACTATTCTTTAATAGTACAGGAGATGGGATAAAAGTCTAGATTTAAAAGAAGGCTTGGTCCACTGTGGGAGGAAGGGATATCCAGGTCCTGACCAGGCAAAGCACTGTCACTGTTATCTCTAGAGCTGAGACCTTGGAAATCAGAGGAAGGACTGGAGCCTGTTACACCAGACATAATGCAGAGTTGCAGATGTTTCTTCAATTGGGATGGATTCCTTTAGGGCCTCTCTAGACAAAGCTAAGAGACAGCATGAAGGTCTCCATATCTGGGGCCTAAGAACTGCTGGGACTTACCCTCCTCAAGTCCACTTCTAAGGATGGCTCCAACAAGCATGACACCTCCAGGGCAGTTTGGATATTGGGGCTGAGTAAGGCCCAGCCACAGCACACCCTGGGCATGACCGGAATTAACAGTACATTCTAAAATACATTGCCCCATCTCACGCAGAACACACCTGCTCCACATTTACCTAAAAGAGGAGCACTCCCATTCGGTGTAAAATCAAAAAGGCAAAAGTGTCTATTATCTAGAAAAGCACTTTAAAGAATGACCCATCCATCCCATGTCACATCCCTTATGATGAGGCTCTGCCACTGGCAGATTACTGCTTGTCTGAACTTGCAAAAAAATAAATAAATAAAATAACCCACAAGTAAACATACAAAAAGCCAGAGCAACCAAAGGACACAGAAAATATCAGTGTGAGATCCAAGAGGCATCATATAACCCACCCAGCTTTTATTTAGCATTACTAACAATTTGGTATGAGCCTTGTCTCTTTCAAAAGGAATGAAAAGTAAAGGCCAAAAGGATATTATTTAAAATGTGAAAGACTTTGATAAGCACTGTTAATTACTTTTGCCAATTGGTATCAATGATCTTCTACAAAGTGTTAAAATCTAACAGATTACGATAAAATTTTAGCTCTGTCACTTACTAGCTTTGTGAATTAAAGTTACTTAAAATTCTCTGCAGATGAATTTCTATCACTTGTAAAGTGCAAATAAAAGACCTCTTATGATTGTTGAGAATTAAGTAAAATAATGCACACAGAGCAGCATTTAATATAGTACAACAGATATAGGAGGCATTCAATGAATGGGCCATCATTATTTTTAGACCAGTGGAGCAATTCCTCTCATTACTACCTCCTGCCTACAATTATTCCAATTTTAGTGAGAAAAAACATGAATACTTTGTTAAAATCCAATGATGATTTGAGCAAAGTTTCTTACGACTTATGAAATATTACCTCCTCCTTGAGAGCTTTACAGGCCTTAAGGATTGCTAGTGCTAACAGAATCATAATTAATAAACAATTAAGGGACCAGTTGAACTCTCTCCTTGCCACTGTGTCAGAAAAATCACAGCAGCATCCATCACTGCTGTGCACTTGTCAATTCCAGTAATGTGCTTACATGAACTTTGTTGAAAATCTGAGCTTGGGAGATAATTATCTTATGCCAGGACTCTCTCAGGAGGAAGTTAAGGAAAAAGAGTTCAGTCAAAGGTTACATGGGACAATGATGCCCTTGGTTAGCCAGGAAGACAATGAAATGTATATCAAGGAACCACAACTATAAAATCAAAATTAATAGAGCATAATTCTTATCTGATCCTGTAAGTATTTTGTCTTCTTCATTTAGCTTCCAGAAGGCATGATAAAAACAAAAACAAAACAAAAAGACTCCACTTTCCAAGCTATGTTCTCCCCGTGATGGGGAAAAAAGAACAACTAACTACAGTATAATGTTTTAAAGATGTTTTTATTCTATTTAGAGAGAGAGAAGAAGGGAGCGGGAAAGGGAGAGAGAAAGAGAGAAACATCTATGAGAGAGAACCATCGATCCGCTGCCTCCTGCATGCCCCCCACTGGGGATTGAGCCTACAACCTGTGCATGTGCCCTGACTGGGAATCAAACTGGTGGCCTCTTGGTACATGGGACTATGCTCAACCAAGTGAGCCACACCAGCCAGGGCAACTACAGCATAATTTTTATATTAACATTGTTCAATACAGCAGAAGATATAGCTCCCACTAAAATATTTTGTTTTTCTAAAATTTGTGCGAAGTATTTGTTTCTGTCTATTTTCTCCACATAGTCCCTCATTCCCCATCACTATGTAAGAATATATATAACCACATCTAATAAGAACTATAGCTATTTGATGTGTCCATTTTTAATAAGTCTGATAAGCAATATACAGATCAGTTAAGCAGAGACTACATATAAACATAAAAAAGCACATTGTGGCCCTGACCAGTTTGGCTCAGTGGTTAGAGCGTTGCCCCGAGGACCAGAGAGTCCTGGGTTTGGTTCCCGCTAAGGGCACGCACCTTGGTTGCAGTTTGTCCCCGGCCCTGTGTGGGTGGCGACCACTCGATGTCTCTCTCTCACATTGATGTTTCTCTCTCTCTCTCCCTCCCACTCTCCCTCCCGCTCTATCTGAAGATAAATGCAAAAATGTCCTCGGGTGAGGATTAAAAAAAAAGCACACTGTGCTTAACAGTAAGATGATATTTAGCGGATTTTCCTAATCAGCCTTAAAGTGCTGAACAGTCTCTAATGTCACAAAGACCAATCTAGAAGAGGCTTGATTTCAGAGTCCAGTTTCATAGACGCACTTGAAAGTAATGAAAGAGACAATTTTCATAAACAGAGAGTAGCAATGCTGAGAAATTCTTTATAAACATGCAAACTGGCTGGCATTTGCCTGAGAGGATGCTTTAACTCTGGGAAGAGACAATAAGCCAGAGGACATTTAAGGAGGCCAGCCCCAGTGGCAGAGGAGGGCTCAGGTCTTCACCTGGCCCAAGCAACCCCCTTCCTATCTCCCAAACTGAACATTCATTTCCTTGAATTGAGTACTGAATGTGAAAGGACCACACCAAGGCATCCATTCCCGGCGACACGTAGACATCGACTAGTCCAGAGTCACGGTGGCTGACTGGGATAGCAGGGATCTGAAGCAGAGTGTTAAATGTGGTAAGAACAGTTGGGAGTTTAAACAGGAGTGGAGACATTAATCTTCCTATTTCACAGTTTGCTACTTAGAACCACACTAATCTAAAAGGAAGTGAAGGAGATCAAAATGTGAAGTCTGCAGGCCTCTAAGAGAATAGCTTAAACCAGAGGTACTAGCTCACACAAAGAATAGCCTTCTTTTCCAAAACACTTTGAGTAAATTTCTGCTAATGAAATTTTTGTTGTTTTGCAATTATTCTGCTTTGTTTTGGTATGTAGGATAATTATTCTGATTTTTTTCCTTATAATCTCTCTTATTCATAACCATTCACTTATTTAATCTATCACTTAGTAACATCTCAATGCTATATGCTGGGTCCCCAGAGTCCGAGACTTGTTTTCTATTTGCACTATTTTTTATTTTTACCATTGAACAACTTGTAATATACTGTAATCAGTAAAATAACTAAACACATACAAACAAGTCTCTGACAGCTAGCCATCAACCTAGACCCAGGTCAGGAGGAACCTGTACTTCCAGAACACACAGTCACCCCATGCTATAGAATGGTATTTAAACATGGAAATCAGGGAAAGCTGGTACTGTACTGCCATATTGATTTTAAAATATTACTTGAGGGCTTATACTTATGAAAAAGAACTCTTTTCACATCAGCAAAGTCATTAATGTGATATGACTACATAAGTACTGTATCTAATGTTGCTATAAACTAGCACTGGGACTTAGGGAACACCTGCATCTGCAGGATACCTGTTCTAACAACAGGCCCCATGTCATGTAGTCCAGGGAGGACATGACTTGACACCTATGCTTATTAATGGTGTTAAGAGGGGCCCAGAGGTCCCAACTTTCTTCCTTAAGTACCAGGTAAAGAATTATCCCTCACACAAACTAAGCCCAATTCCCAGGCAACTGGGAGCCTCTTGTCTGTGCTCAAGAGCAGTCCTCAAATTCTTAGAACACTGGCTACACTGCCCTGCCATTACCCAGTGCTCAACCTGACCACAGGCTCTTCTTCAGCAGGGAGCAAGCAGTTTTCAGTTTTTGTACTCCAGTGCCTAGAACACAGATCACACGTTTGTTCCACAAATGTGTGCTGAATAAATTAACTCAGTAGTTTTATTTTAAAAAATGCCCCATCACCCTAAAATTTAGTAAGATAAAAATTATTAAATTTAGATTATTTTTTTTTTACTTAATGCTAGCTTCATTCATCTACTCATTTAGAAGAGAAATAAATGAACAATTAAAACATTTCACTGTAGGCATCATTATCCTAAAAATAAAAATGAAAGTATTTGAAATAACCATACTTGTGTATTGTCCTTTTATTCAACTACTCAATAATTTACCTCTACAACCAGTCAGCATTCCAGAAGTTCTGGGAGACCTTTTTTACAGTGAAAATACGATGAACCCAGTAATCCATTTTGACCAAAGTCCTTCATTCCCAATAAACCCAGAGGAAGAGAGTGGATTATCATCCACAGGCCTTCCACTTCTTGCCTGCAGTAGTCTTTTTGGTAAATCTGATTTGCATTTGGATTTCTACTATAAGGGAAGGGAAAAACAAAACAAAAAACCAACAAGTATATGAAATTCAAGTGAATTCATGTGACTTCTCTCCACTATCTCCTTAGAAAAACTGAGTTGAAGAGACAGTTAAAGGAACTGAACTTTGTTTTAATAGCTGTTTTTTATTTTGGAGTTTTTCTTGTAGGTATATACCAAAGGTAACCAAAGACTCCAATTTTGGGTTCTCCCTTCCTTAAAGAGAGGAAACTTGGTTTTGACTCAGATTTATGGGTTTTGGTTCATTATTATTGTTTTGGTTTGTTTTTTAACAATAATTCTAACAAACTCAGGATAATTTTTAGTCAAATTTGTAATCTATATTTCACTATACTAAACAAGCTTTTTAGGGTTTCTTTTCTATATTTATCATATAAAACAGTAAGAGTAATTTTCAAAGTGGTGACTCGCAGTGCCTACTCTTCAAGGACGCTCCACATTCCAACCTTCCAGACACACAGAGACAGCTCTGGGAAGAAATGTATGCCAGGCACAGGGTGCAAAGCACAGGGAACCCTCTTGCTAGAGATTAAGAATGTATAAAAATCTGTACCCAAATCATTTCAAAAGGTTTCCTGAATAAAGCAATATTTGAGAATAGCTTTCAATAAGACAAGGACATCAGGTGGAGTTAGAACTTTGTTTCGGTCAAATTCAGCAACACAAAAGAATAGGTTTACAAGAAGGAGAGGGCAATTGGACTGGATTATATTGCCCCGTTGTTTTGTCCTTCAGCTAACAACACAGCACAACGTGTTAATGCTGGCAACATAATAATGAACAAAAAAGACACTGATATAAATTCCCAACCTCAAAGACCTCATAGTCTAAAGGGATCATAGACAAGTAAACAGTTATAAAACAGAGTTGAGGAATGCCATGAGATGGGGAAGAAGGGTCACTCAAGCTAGGCTGGAGAGATCAGAAATTCCTTTCAAGAGAAAATAAAATCTGAGACCTTTGGGATATACCAAGGTGAAGAGGGTCTGGGTCTGGACAGGGGGCTGGGGTATGATGGCAAGGCAGAGGTGGCTACAGGGGCAATCAGGAATCAAATCACAAAGAACTCATCAACGCTTAGAGAAGCAACAGAGGACAAGTTAGAGGTTTAAGCCTTGGAGTAGTAATGTCCGACTGGTACATCAGAGAGAGCATACTGGCTACAGAGTGGAGAATGGATTAGGGAGAGAACTTGGGGTTGGAAGTAAAGAAAGGAAGACCAGAGAATGCCTTATGATGATCCAGGATAAAGATGGGGACCTGAATAACTGCAACGTAAAAAAATGGAGAAGAGCTTTCAGGGGGTGGGGTGGGGAGAATGGGGAGCTTTATCTCTCCCCATTATCTCCATCATAAGCTGTCTCCTTCTCCACCCCACTCCCAAAATAATAATCTAAGTTTAAAATGGCTGGCTATGCAAATGCAGGTACAAGATAAATCTTCTAGTTTCCCACTTCCAAATAGTTTACCTGGCTATCCCTCACCTATATAAAAATGCTGGAGCCACCAGAAAGGGGACAAGAATGTATTTTACAGAGAGAGAGGATCCACAGAATCTGGTGGGACAGAGGACAGGGCATCGAACAGGACACCTGGGCATTGGCGGATGCTGTGTACAGTTCTCTGGGTTGGGGAACACAACTGTAACACTTAACAGTACGCTCTCCCAAGAATTTCTGGGTCCCCTCTTTCTAGGCACACAGGATTGCATATCCTTGTCAGTATGGGTCCCTCAGTTATTACCGTGAGTAAAGACCCCTTGCAAACCACAGTGCACATACAGCTTGAGCAAGAAGTGAACCTTTGCTGTTTTAAGCCACAGAGACTTGGGGTTGTTATAGCAGCATAATCTCATCCATCCTAACTGACTGAGCTGGAGAAGGCCATGTCCAGTGGAGAAGGCCACATGTCCACAAAGTGAGGTGTCTGTGCTGTGTTTAAAGGACATAGAATAAACAAAAGGGAGGATGACCAGATTAAATTGAAGGTTAGAAAATGGAGACTTTTTTCACATTTAAACACAGGGTGGGGCAAAGTAGGTTTACACTTGTGAGTACATGAAATACAGAGGTTATTATTGTATTATTATTTATTAATTATTGTAATATTTTCTATATGAACAACGGTAAACCTACTTTTGCCCCACCCCATATTTATGGAGCACTTCCTCTGTGATTTGTCGGAAAACTGCTCACATCATTCATGGTCTCCCTCTGTTATGGAGAAACAATACAACAGAGAGGACAAGAGTGATAACCCTATAGTTAGACGGCTTGGGTTCAACTGACTCCATGATCAATCAGCGGTGTAACTTTGGGTAAGTTACCTCATGTCCCTGAGTCTTAGTTTAATAAACAGAGATATTAATCATCTCTGCATATCTTACCTGCTTATGAGGAGTAAATGAAATAATTTATAGTATCTCTAGCACATATAAGTACATATTAAATACTCAAACATTAGCCATTATTTATCTTATATATTTCAGATTCCTATATCCAATATGTACAGAATATATCTTATAGTAATAGTGGATTATCCAAAGTAGAAAATTAAGTTAATCTTAATGTATGTCCTAATGGGAACCTGACGATAAAAATGAAACAGCAAAGGTAAAGCTGCATTTTAAATGTGAAATGCACATCAATAAAAAAAGTAGTAAT
This sequence comes from Tadarida brasiliensis, assembly GCA_030848825.1. NCBI lineage: Eukaryota > Metazoa > Chordata > Mammalia > Chiroptera > Molossidae > Tadarida > Tadarida brasiliensis. The sequence goes on along the minus strand of CM061261.1, from coordinate 64,595,982 downwards.
GACTTCAGTTTTGTTAATACAGAGGCAAAAGCATAATAATAAGGTTACAAAAGTGGAAGAAAATGAGCATTTTCTTTAATATGTCTTGTGGATTAAATTACAACTCTTAACAGCTACACAGCTGACATCAACCCTTATGCAATGATTATTCCAGTACACGTGCTTCTTCCTCCTTCCTGCCCCAGCCTAATTGAAACAGAATGCCAGACAGCTGCTAACACAGAGCCATCCTCACCACTGATTAGGGTGAAGTTCACGTTCCCTTTACAGGAACAAGAAAAGTCCAAGTTGATATATATATATTTTATATCTGATGCCAGTCACAAATGGCACACGTGTTTGCACTTGTCATAAGAGTAATTTGAAAACATAATCAAAATAAGATGTCACATTACATATATGGTAAAAATATAGGTTATATGATAAAATTACTCTTGAAATACATTTCCTTCCTCCCATAAGCATTACAGTCCACCTATAAATAATTAGTTTCTAATTTTCAATGTCGTTTCCTCTTCTGTACAAAAACAAGTACACAAACCGAGCTTTATTTGCCTCAGATATTATTAATGTAAGCATGCACTTTAGTTTTATTAAGGAACATCAAAATAATAATAAAATTTACAAATAAATTATATTTTTAGTGAACCTCTTATGAAAAATGCTAAGTGTGAGAAATGTATTTATTCAGAGTAATCATTAGCATTTTCTTGGTATTACTTTGGTGCTCGGGGTTTTTTCTTTTAAACAGAAGGAATATTTCTCACGCCATATGTTTCTGACAAGAAGGTGAGAGTTTCCTTGGTCTCAGAATCTATTAGTGCAGACAGGCACAGCTACAACTGCACCCACAATGTTCTGATATTCCAAATGACAGGTATATAACATTTATTTCCTATGTCATCTTTAAATCAACATGCACTGAATGGTCAAATGTTTCAAACATTTGAAACATTTGACCATTTTGAACTACAAAAAAATGTATGTGCTCTCTTCCTCACAGCGTTTTTTGAGCCAACATTATTACAGTGATTGACCATCAATTTATTATTGCCAGCACTAGTAGGATGATTTTCACAAGTGTCTAAAGCCAACATATGCTGGACAGGACACTTTATTTTATTCTATATGCACTTTGGCTCCCTGGTGCCCAAGGCAGACAGCTGTCACTTACATGCAGGCCTTCTGCTAACACTTTTTGTAATTCCTAAGGGGCTGCACAGCCTATAATTAGACTTTCCAGTTGCTGCAGTGCACAATGCTGGGTGGAACCGAGAGTTTTTTGCTTTACAGCATTCCCTAAGAAGTCCTCTTAAAGATCATACTGCTGGAATAACACTGTTAGGAATTCAGCTTGGAGAGCAAATATGAATTCTTTAACCACATGCTATGAGCAGAGGTCTGTTCTACAAGGAGCGAGCTTTGCTTTAAAATGAACTCTTAGCCAACCACAGGAGTAGGGAATTGAGACTAAGCATAAAAAAATGGGGAAGTGCAAAACAGTACTAGAAACTTCCTAATTCAAAGGTGCATAGAACATCAGTACTGAACCAGTTATGACAGCTCTCTCAGCCTTTTACATAATTCTCTTCTCCAGGCAGCGTCACCAGGATGAACTGAAATGGCACAGCAAGAAGGAACTAATAGCAGGCAAAAATTTCACCCTGTTTCAAAACCAAGGCCAAGAGTGCCAGAAAACATAGCGTGCAAGTCAGAGACAGCAGAGGAAGTCAAAAGTAAAAGACGAATCAAGTGTTAAATTGGAGCAAGTCTTTAAATTGGAGAAGTCTGATTTTTAAGAAAATGAAAACACTTTCCAAATGCAGAGCCCCATCCACCACCTCTCTGATTCTGGTCCAAGTTTTCTAAAAACAACTGCACAGAAGCAGGTTTTCTCAGCAGAGAAGGACCTGCTGCAACTGCAGAGGGAGGCCTGTTCATGGCATCATCCTCAACCTCAGAAAGTCATCGTTTCCTGACTAGAAAAATGACTATTATAGTGAATGGAAACTCCCAAGTGTCCGTAAAAAGTCAGCTACTCCAATAGCTGATAACTGACACAGGGCCCTCAGAGGGGTAGATGCTTTTACTAAAAATAGTTCCAGGTGCTGCAGATGCTTCTGGTCTGCAGACCACACTCGGAGCCCAGTCCGAGGGTTCAGTCTCACAATCTATGGGTGTGCTCCTCCTGGGCAATGTCACCAGCCACGACTGGACAATACTGTGTTCTTCAACTTGAAAGAACAAGATAACGCCCTGGCCGGTTTGGCTCAGCGGTTAGAGCGTCAGCCTGCGGTCCAGAGAGACCCGGGTTCGGTTCCTGCTAAGGGCATGTACCTCGGTTGTGGTTTGTCCCCGGCCCTGGTTGGTCGTGTGGGTGGCAGCCAGTTGATGTGTCCCTTTCACATCGATGTTTCTCTCTCTCTCCCTCCCACTCTATCGGAACAAAAAATGAAAAAATGTCCTCGGGAGAGGATAAAAAAAGAAAGAAAGAACAAGATAACAACTAAGACCAAGGGCTCATCTATGTTGTGGGTTTTGGAAATGGCAAAGTTAAGACAAACATAAGAGGATATTTGAAGGCAATATTTAAGGAATGGATGTGAGGACCAACTCTTCTACCCAGTTGAGGACCTTCCCTCTTAATTATTTATCTCTTCCATCTGAAGGAAGCATTGGGGAATTCCTGTTCCTCCTACTCTTCTATTGACCAGTGAGAGAACTGCTCAAGCCAGAAATCACAGGTCAAGGAGAGACCAGTATGTCCACGCTGCATGCTGGTACCTGACATGATCAGTTGTTTCCCACGTGACTTTTTCAAAAAAAGTAAAGTTTATTCCTTCCAGTACCAAAAGACAAACAAACAAAAACATTTTCATGGAAACAACTGTCAGGGTTCCTTACACTCCCACCACTCCTTAAAGCCCAAATGCTCAACATTGAACTCCCAGCATTCCCTTTCACAGCACGTGGTCACATTACTGTCCTCAGTATCAGTTGGTACAAATTTGAGGAATGTAAATTCATTTTAATATTAGCCTAAGCAAAATAATGAAACAAATCTGACTTTTTTTTAACTCAACAAAGTTTACATATTTACACTACTACATATTTCTTTTAACAGAGATAACCAAAAGTTGATTATTACATAAAATCTGCTGATGAGAACAGTTGAAACTACATTATGGGAAGTTGTCAAATGCCCATTACATTCCAAAATGCTACTTGAAAAATGGTTATTGAAGCCAAAAATCCTGTTTTCCACATAAATGATGTCATAAGTTATGGTCAAGCTTCAGGGACCGGCCGGAATGCACGTGAAGCAGGTTTTAGGAGAATCCCTGAAGCCCATGTGACTCCTTACACGGTGCAGGGATAAGCTATGGGAGAGCAGGGCTGGGTACTTACTACCCTAAAAACAAGCATATCAGTCTGTCTGTTTGGTTTATGGCTCTAACACCAAACATTTCAAGCAAGCCTTGGAACAGTTAGGCACTCAGTAATTTTGAATAAGTGAATGAATGAGAGGATGCACTGGCTGCAATCTGAGAGTCTGACAGGGTGAGGATTTAGCATGATACCACAGAAAGAAATACTCAAGCAGGGCCAAGGAAAGAAAAGAGGAGAAGGGGACAAGTAGCAGTTGCTCCATCAAATGTTCTTGGAGGCTTAAATGCACTTAAAAATTAACTGATTTTTTATCCTCACCCGAGGACACTTTTGCATTTATCTTCAGATAGAGCGGGAAGGAGAGAGGGGGGAAGAGAGAGAGAGAAACATCAATGTGAGAGAGACACATCGAGTGGTTACCATCCACACGACCCCAACCTGGGCCGGGGACAAACTGCAACTAAGGTACGTGCCCTTAGCGGGAACTGAATCCGGGACTCTCTGGTCCGCAGGCCAACGCTCCAACCGCTGAGCCAAATCGGCCAGGGCTTAACTATGATTTTTTTTTTTTTTTTATCCTCACCTGAGGACATTTTTTCATTCTCTGTTCAGATAGAGTGGGAGGGAGAGAGAGGAAGAGAGAGAGAGAGAAACATCGACATGAAAGTGACACATCGAGTGGCTGCCACCCGCACGACCAACCAGGGCCGGGGACAAACCGCAACCGAAGCACATGCCCTTAGCGGGAACCCAACCCGGGTCTCTCTGGACCGCAGGCCGACGCTCTAACCGCTGAGCCAAACCGGCCAGGGCTTAACTATGATTTTTAAACTAAAAGTCTCCCTCTCACCTTACTGGAGCCCCAGTATGCATCCACAGAGAACACAGTGTCAAGTTTTCTGTGTATTCCCCCAAAAATGTTCTAGGCATAGTCAAGCACAAATATGTGTACACACGCATCCCCCTTAAACAAGAGAGGCATCTTATACACAGTTTGGCACCATGCTTTTTCCATCAGCACCACAGGCCACAGTCACCATCTCCCACCATTCAAAGACCTTCCCCTTTAGGATTCCAGACACCAGACAACTGGTGTTCCCCCTCCCTCACTGACTATTCTCATTTGGTCTGTAGACACTGGATTCCTCGGAGCTCAATCATTAGAGCTCTGCTCATCTCCACCTACGTCCAGTCTTTGAAAAATCTAACCAATCTCATGGCTCTAGATATAATCACCATCATCCCTTACCTGGACCACTACAGTGAGCTCCGACCTGGTCTCCTGGCCCTCTCTTCCCCTTCCCATGGAGTGTATTCTTTACACATCTTCTAGAGTTCATCTCTTAAAATATAAAGTTAGGTCATGGATTCCTCTACTCAGAAGCCCCCAAACACTCATCGCACCCAGAGAAGACAAGGCAGAACCACACATGGCCCTATTTCTTCTCTGGCCTCACTTCCTATTACTCTCCCTTTGCCACTCCAGCGCACTGGCCTCCTTCCCACTCCTAAAGCCACCAGGCAAATCCCCACCTCACACCCTACACTGGAATGCACTTCCCACCCACACCCATGGGCCGCCCTTGCTCTGCTCAGTACATCCCTTTTCCTACAACCTTCCCTAGCTGTGCTAAAACTCCAACCCATCCTTCCTATTCCTCCTCCCTGCTTTATTTTGTTCCATAACACTTACCAGACCCCCCCCATTCTATATGAATTTGTTTATTTTCTGTTTCTCACCTCTAGAGTAGAACCTTCAGGCCTGCAAGGATTTGTACCTACTCTATCTCCAGTTCCCAGAATAATGCCTAGCCCTCAGTAAATATTTATTGAATGAACTAATGAATGATTAACACATTTTGAATACAATTTCTTAATAGTTTCCTTATTAGATAGATACAATGATCTCCTTCCATTAAACACTGACTGGTTGTCCACTGTAGGGATGTTAAACATTACGCAATTGGTCTCTTCCTGATGGACATTTAGGGTATTCTCATTCTTTCAATACTTAGAAAAAAACACTGCAACAAACATCTTTCTACATGGACAGATATTTGCAGATAAAAAGGAGCAAGTATTAAAATGGAAAGATTTGAAATTTTTTTGATATATCTCAAAAGTTAACAAGAATAAACAGAAGCTCACTAAAAAGTGTCTGAACCCATTTGTTTGGCAAACTAGCAGGCAATCTGCTTGGCAAAGACGTCAGCTTGGATGTGTGTCAAGTGACATCCCGCAGTGAATTATTACAATAAAATTATAGGGTTGATAAGAGAGAAAACTTGCAGGGAAAACTCATGCTAAGCTTTGAAGACAGGAAACATGACAAAAACAACAACAAATTCTCAACAGTTCTTTTTCAGTGAAAGCACAGCAAAAGGTGTCCCAGTGGCACAGTGCTGTGTGCAGTTCGTGCACAGGTACAGAGGCAGACGCGCACAGGGACATCTTCCTGAAGACTGCAGAACAGCTCAGAACTTCCAGCGCAGTAAGGGGACATGGACTATGGTGAGACCTTCTCTTCAGTCCTGTTCTTCTCCCACCTATATCTCAGTTACTCCTGTGTGTCCACGTCGTTTCCCATTCTACTTTGTTTCAAAAATTCTGAGGAAAATAGTCATCACCTGTAACTGAGAATTGCTACACCTCAATAAATCAAGTGCTCAGTATGTTTTAAGGTTGGTTTCTCTGAACCTGTTGAATTCTTTTTCCAGAAGAAGACACTGAAGCCACCAGCTCCCGCTAATCCCACACCTTCGGGTCCCTCAGGGGGCTCTGCAGAGCAATGCTGGGACCTGGTATGTTGGAGGACACCCTTGCCAGTGCCTCCTCCTGAGTTACTTAAGACCTCTGCCAGAGGTGATGTTGGGATCATCTTACATTCAACTGTGAGGTCCCTCCAACACAGGACAGTCTTTGTTTTTCCTTTGAAAGGATTTACCTTCTTTTTCCTGCATTAGAGGTACATTCAGCTCAGTAATCACTGATAAATTTGTCTTCCAGTAGTTAGTTACCCAGAGCTACACACTGGCCTTCAAGGAAATACTCAAATGATGGATATCATGACTTGTAATGTGGAGCGCTATGCAAATGTTGGTGAGTGCCAAGCAATCCAAACTCAAAACGCCTGCGCAGATCAAAGCAGTAGATGCTGCTTGGGAGTGGGCTTGTTCTATCCTTTTTATAGCTGTTTTTTTAATTTTTATTGATTTGAGAGAGAGAGAGAGGGAGGGAGGGAGGAAGAGAAACAGAGAGAGAGAGAGAGGGAGGGAGGGAGGAAGAGAAACAGAAAGAGAGAGAGAGATTTATTTGTTGTCCCACTTACTTTTTATTTTTTAATCCTCATACGAGAATATTTTTCCATTGATTTTTAGACAGAGTGGAAGGGAGGGAGAGGGAGAGAGGGTGAGAGAGAGAAACATCGATGTGAGAGAGACACATTGACTGGTTGCCTCCCACATGACCTTGACTGGGGCTGGGGATTGAACTTGCAACCCAGGTACATGCTTTTGACCGGGACTGGAACTCGCAACCCCTCAGTCTGCAGGCTGACACTCTAACCATTGAGCCAAACCGGCCAAGGCATGTTGTTCCACTTATTTATGCGTTCATTAGTTGATTCTTGTATGTGCCCTGACCAGAGATCAACCCTGCAACCTTCGAGTATTGGGACGATGCTCTAACCAACTGACCTACCCGGCCACGGCCGGCTTCTTCTGTCTTTTGAGGCAAGTCCAGGGTACCCTGCTGCATTTCCTGTTTCATAATACAATGACTAATAACAATTCATAGTAATCCACAATGTTTCAAAGGTATCAAATGAGAGATGCCCCCAAAAGAAATATGATTCAAATTAAGGAGAAAATAAGGCCAAATAAACTAGGTCAGTGGATTTATTTCTGAGTTGTATAAGTTGGACGTGTTTCTGAGTCATGGAGTATTAATCTAGAAGAGACTATCAAACTGCCTGCCTCCTAACAGATGAGTGAGCCAGATCAGGGTGCTGAAACACCTTCCCGTGAGAAAATGCCAAAGTACAATAATATATTTTCCCTATGAATATTTTTTGCTACTGGGGTTACTCTCAATCAAACAAAAAATGAAATATAAATATTAAACTGCTCCTCCGCTTAAAATATCTTCCAAGAATTTAAACCCAATGATCAAAATGCTATTTAAAGAATATCTAAAAATGTATGAGATCTGATTAATAATAAAACAAGTAGTAGCATTTTATTTTTTAAATTTAAAAAATATTGAATTTAGAGTGAGGAAGAGGGAGGGAGAGAGAGACAGAACAACAGAGAAACACCGATTGGTTGCCTCTTGCATGTGCCCCGACAGGGGATCGAATCACAACCTAGGTCTCTGCCCTGACCAGGAATTGAACCCACTACCTTCTAGTGTACAGGATTGTACAAAACGATGCTCCAACCAACTGAGCCACACCGGCCAGGGAAGCAGCACTTTAAATTAGCCTTTCCTCAACCATGGTACACAGAATAACACTCCTATCGACATCCATTATTTGGGGGAACAAAATTAGAAAATGCTGCACTAATACACTTTGGTTTTATTTATCTTCTAGGTCATATCACTCATGCACCCCCCGTTCCTCACCTCCCAAGGAAAAAGAATATAAAGCTGAAACGTCCACTCAGGAGTTATAGACTGGGAATAATATCTTCCAAACAAAGGTATTGTAGGCTTAGAGGTAACAGATCAGACTAGAGTATAAGATTCACATGGGCAGAGATTTTCTGTGTTTTGTTCACTGCTATATAGAAAAGTATCTGGCATATAATTGGTACTCAATAAATATTTGGTGAATAGGTAAATGAATGTAAATGACTAACTCAGTTGGCACCAAAATATTATTGTTATTAACTAATCATAAAATATTGAAATACTGACAACTAGTCTCAACATTAGCCATAAAAAACTTTAGTCATATTACTTAATATTAACAGTCAAAATTTTTACTTGTAGCAAGAATGCAATTACATGTTATAAAACAATGAGCCTCAGGAGATTGTTTACAAGTGAAAAGGTTGTCTTTGTAGAACAGAAACATTTATTCCTTTAATGCCAAAGCAGATGTTTACAGTTACAGTATAATAATAATAAAACCAATGTCTATTCGTAGATCTAATGGTGATCCAGATGAAAGAAGATAAGGTCATGAAAGGTATACTCAAGAGACTATCTTTCAGAGATTGTATACATTTAATTTTTTTTGTACTCGGCTTCAAAAATACTCAAGTGCAGTCATCAGTCTTTCAACATAAAATTTCATTAGAGTTCGAACCTTCAGAACACACACCTACTTCCTTAATTTTTTACCCATGTCTAATTTCAGTGAGTTAATAAAATGAATAATTAAAATTGCTCTTAAAAGTCATCCTAATTGAAGCCAAATCTTAAACAATGAATTCATAAAAAAACAAACCAACAGATACAAAATAACAGACATGTTTTCCATTTTACTACAATGCACCATAAATCACATTATATAGATTATATCTTAATATTGAAAGAGAAGTAATATCAAGGACCTAGCATAAAAAAATCATTAGTTTAGCCTGGTCAGTGTGGTTCAGTGGACTGAGCGTTGTCCCATGGACTGAAAGGTCCCGGTTTTGACTCCTGGTCAGGGCACATGTCTGGGTTGCAGATGCAATCCCCAGTAGGTGGCGTGCAGGAGGCAGCCAATCGACGTTTCTCTCTCACATTAATGTTTCTATCTCTCTCTCCCTTCCTCTCTCTCTCTAAAAAAATAAATAAAAACATATTTTTTTAAAAAAAATCATCGAGTTTAGCAAACAGGAATACACAAAATGAGTATTCCCATCAAAATCTTTCTTGAGGACAGACATATGTGTATACTGTATACATTATACAAGGGCTACAAGTGCCCTGAAAAGCTGTGGTTTCTACACTTTTAGGGCTCACAAACTGGTAAGCTGACATTACTGAATGTGAGATGGTGTTACATGTACTACTGAAGCAAAATGATCCATAATGGCTTCCACACAGAAGCTACTCAAACATGGATCCCTTCAGGCTCTCTCGTTGCACTCAAGTCCTCCTTTGATTTCAGGCCATCATAGCCGCCTCCTTATGAATTCTCCTTTTCTTCCCCAGATTATTTAAATTGGGGTTTTGGCAACTGAAGCACTCCAAATTGGAAAAGGAATAATACTAGAAAAATTATATAAGTTAATTATGTATAATATTATTGCAAAATAAATTTATCTCCATTTGAATTTTTAAAATATATCTAACTTAAATTATTTTAATACCTGCTGGTATAAGCTTGTTAACTGACCTTTTTGAGAAGCACTTTCCAAGATCATGTTCTTACTACTTTTTTGGTTTTAAAAATCTTTTCTTTAAAACAAAAGATTTAAAAATATGTATATATCTTTATAATACCCTACAAATAGACATTTAAGTAGGTATTTTAAATATATGATTTATATGAATATATGTATATTTTAATTCATTTAATTCTCACAACAGATCTATGAAGCAGGTACTGTTATTATAATTCCCAATTGAAGAAATTGAAGCATAAAGAGGTTACTTAACTTTCCTCTCATTCAGTGATTGGCTGGGTTCTTTACTACTATATTATACTGCTAACAGCTACTTTCCTACTATTCTTAATAAATAGAAATAAAAGATATTTGGGGCCATTTCCAAAATATAAACAAAAAATATTTTGGCCATTTCCATTGGTCATTTGCAGGAAACAAAGCAGCTCCAGAAACCTCAAGGGTTCTACTTTGCTAAAACATAACCTCATCTCTCTTGTTGACATCATGCTCTCTGGGCCAAGCAAAGCCACATTCTTCTGTAGAAACCACTCAGAAATGTAAGGCCACCTTCCCTCTATCCACATGGAAGAGTCTAGGGGAGGACATGTTTGAGTTGGCCTGGATCACATGCCCAGGAATGGAGGAGCCTGACTGACAAGGTCTGGACCATCTACCTATTATTTTGTCCAGGAAGCAGGCAACCTACACTGACAGCCCCAAATAATCACAAGAAAGGAGTGAGGCGCAGTTCTCCAAGGCAATGGAGAGAAGTGCTGGTCAGACTGAAGGATGCCCACAACAGAAGTTCACACTGTGAGATCAACTGTCTAGCTTATTTCAGTTCTTCTTTTAACCATTCATTGTAGGAAATCCAGTTTTAACAACTATGCCCTACTTCATTTCATTCCATTTAAAATGATATGCAAAAAAAATGATATGCAAAAATGAGAGCAGTCAAGTAACAAAATTCCCCTGTTCATGCCCTTTCTTACATTTGTCCCTTGCTGGGCCTAAGAATAGAGCCTGACAGCCCAGCGGGTGGCCTGTGCTGATGGTCTGCATAAGACCCAGACAACCAAAGCAATGAGGAGTTTGTCCAAGAGGGATACCATGACCTAGGACAACTTTCACATGGACCCAGCACTGCTCTATGGACGGGCATTTTGAAATCAACTCTATAAAGTATTAGTAATATTAACAATCATCCTTACAGTAACACAATTCCCTTTACTACAATTCCCATTTTGGATATACTCATGAACATCAATTTCACATAAACCCAGTGAGGCTAGTATTACCAAACATACTTTACAGGTGAAGAAGTGGAGGTTAAGAAATACTCGAGAACTTGCCGATGACTGTACTGCTAGTAAAAAGTGACTGAGCTGGGATTAAATGTGGAGATTATATAATATATAAAGATAATTTACTGTATATCACAAATCTGATCTAAACTTCCACATTGATTATAATACATATAAACATTATATACATATTATAATCATAATACATATGCCTGGTTATTATATAGAAATTATGTATGTAATAACACAAAACATATGAGATCTATATCTTCTTAGGACTTAAAAGATCTAAGGAGGATGATTTTAGACAGCACAGACCTTCCAAATGCTCTGTTACCAGAGACTATCTAAATTTATATCTTCTTGACCACTCAATAAACTTCTCTTTGTCAGGCAGATGCATTAAAATCATTGCAGTGTCCTTAGTATCTCTTCCAAGAAAACACCTTCTTCAGGAGAAACAGTCAATGCATATTTAATGCTTATGAGGATTGTAATGACACTGGCATTTCTATTGAAACGTTTTTCAACCTCATTCCCTTTTCAGTATCAGATAAAAGAATGCCAAGAAACAAGACAGCTCTATCAGGCAATTCCATTTCACTAGAAAGCCATAAAAACAATTATCTATGTCATTACAGACTCTTTAAAAGGAGCTTCAAAACATCAAATTTGCTGATCCGGGCCTGCAACAGAATCCCGACTGCTCGTGCTGAAGAACATAATAGCTTCAAATTGAGTAATGGTTGCTATTAGACATCCTAACTCAGTGACACCAAATACAGACGGATCCAAAGAGGTGGACACCTGTGTGTCTTGGTAAACCTATTTGTGTGGGTCGTCACGGAAGTGGTTCACAAGGAATGATTATGGAGGGTGCAGGTCCTCCACCTTCAGTTATTAGAAAATTTCTCAATTGATATCTTCTTTACCACTCAATGAAACCCTTTATCAACCAGGTACATTCAACTCATCACACTGATTTTAGAGCCTCATCCAAATACAAGTCACTGTTAGCACAAGATGAAAAGCATATTCTGGAACTAAAAACAAATTTAACATGTAAAGAGACCATTTAATTTCATCAAGACCTTCTGAGTACCAGGAGCTAGATAAAGAGAAATTCTGGATCTCTACCTTCCAAAAGTCTAGACATAATACTCAGATGTAGTGAAAAATTTAATTTCCTATAAAATTTCTCACTGGGTAAGAAATTCTTCAAAACTGAATTATAAAGATGTATCAATAAGAAACACAAATATCTGTCTTTATACCTATAATTTCCTACAGTAGTCCAAATGAAAAATTATCATTTTTCTTTAATTAATTAGAATTCATGCCTAATCAAAACCTCATTTATCTACTTGGTGTTTAACTGAAGAGTTCAGAATTAAAAACCAACCACACTTTGATTTTCCCAGCACTGAATACAAAGAGTGAAAATCAGAGGTGTGCAAATTATTTCCCAAATTACAGACAACAGAATATTCATTGGTAAGAAAAAAAAAAAAAACCTGTTTACCTTAGACTGCTAAAATTAGAAAGGAAAGAAGGGGGCAGGCCATATGGTATGTCTGGGAAAGTATTAACAATGTGTAAGTGTTAATTCTGGGGGAGGGGGACAATTACTATAATAAGCATAAAGTATCCCAAGTCCAAGTTAATTGAAAATGACCAGAACCCAACTGTCAGCCTGGGAAGCATGGCTGAACCTATTGCTCAGTGAAGTGACGTTTTGGTCCATCACACACACACCAGTTCTGTCGTGTTCCAAGCAGATCCTGCAGGTCACTCAGGCAAGCTCTTGTATTCCCATCAGGAGTCTCACATTTTAAGGTTATATTTACAATTGAACGTTAAATCACTTTAAACAAAACCATATCCATTAAATAAAATATGAAAGATCTATCTACAATTTTCGTTCACAAGTCCATTTAAATACTTACGGAGCACCTAGTATGTGCCTAGCACGGTTCCAAGAGCTGGAGTCTATGGCAGTGAACTAAACAGATATTAGCCCTGTCCTTACAAAGCTGATCTTCTGGTTGAGGGAGACATGCAACAAACATAAATAAGTAAAATGTATAGTAATATGAAGAAACATAAGCAAGGAAGAGAAATAGGTAGTGCTAAACAGGGTGCGAGGTGGTGGAGGTGTATACATAAGGAGCAAGCTGTGTAAATGTGCGGGGGACAATGTTCCAGGCCCAGGGGACAGCAAGTACCACGTCTCGGAGGTGGAAGCATGACCCTGTTCAAGGATGGGTAAGGAAGTCATGAACCTAGGGTTAAAGCATCCAGTCCTCACTAGAAAGAAATATATTACGGAATACGACAGACACAGATAGGACACAGACAGAGACAAACATAACGCTGAATGAAAAAAAGGAAGCTGCAGAAGGGTATATACAGCATACCATTTAAAGCTTTTTAACCATTAAAAACAATACCACACATTTAGCAATAGATAAATAGTGATTTGGAAAGGAATAAAGAAATTTTATGGTTATGATAAACACAAATTCAGAAGCTACTTCTGGGGGGTAGGTACAGTTGTGAAGGAGTTGGGGTAGATTAAACAATTTGGGGTAATGTTTTTTTTCAAGTCAGATGCTGGGTATACAGGTGGTCATGATACCATTATTCAACCTTTTCGTGCATCAGAAATATTTCTCACTGTTGTTTAAAAAAAAGAATCCTCAACCCTATCTCAGCATCCTCTGATTTCTTAGTTAACCATCCATGGGTTATTTTGGTGTTTATCTTTCAGTAATGAACAAGAAAGCACCAATATTTCTGTTCCACTTCGATCAAGAATATTTTACCACTGGTAGCATTACTTCTATTGTGAGGAGAAAGGGAGCAAATTAAGGGAATAAAAACGCTGTCATCCCTTCTCTGGCACTATGAAACCACACATTAGAACCTTTTATGGTCTGCATAAAAGAAAATATGGCAAATCTATGTTTAGCATTTTAAACTAAGTTGCCTGTCACAATTTTAAATACAGCCCCTTATCTACATAGGAGGTGGGTATTTTTAGCAATGTCACCTTTGCTTCTCAGTGTACTTCTTTAGAAAAAGAGAACACCATGGATAAAATATTGCTTTCATACTCACCTGTGCTTCCAGTTTTCCCATGAGCACCCAGGTACCCCAGCTGTGCAGCTGTGTGCACCAGCTCTCCCACTTCCTTACTTTCCTTTCTCCTCCACCCACCACATCCGCTCCATCCTCAGGATGAACGGGGTCAAGGGGTGAAGGAAAGCTCAGAAGTGGAAGAACCTGTGCACAAAAGGGAATTCTGTACTATTCTCTGAGCTCCTCGCTATGAGGTCGCCAACATTATCACAACTAAATGCAAAGTTGCGTGCCAGGCACAGTACTGTCTGGATGCTCGGTGGTCCTGGTCACTGCTCCTTCCTGAAACACATTTTATCTCCCCCTTTCTCCTTCTTCTTTCCTCCATTGCAGATTCCCTTCCCTCTCCCTCTCTCTAGGAACTAATCTTCCACAGCTTTAATGACCATCTTATTCTAATGACTGTCTCGATCTTGAAGCTGAAACCCTCTGGCTTGCAGACTCCTGTGTGAAGGCTCCTCCTGGGACCCTCAGGCCCGACTCCCGACCTCTACACCATCATCAGCAACCCCACCATCACCCTAGGCCTCCGCAGGGGAGGCATTCCCCCACTCCCTCACCTCTCAAACCCAACATGCCACCAAGCCTCCACCTGCCACTTCCTAAACATTTTTCAAATGGTTCATTTCCCTCCATCTCTACGACCACCTCCTTAATTCAGAGCACCTTTAATTCTTTCCTGGACAGAAATACTGCTACCGGCTAGCGAGTACTTAACTACGTACAAAGGACTGCACAGGTTTGCTGAAAGGATTGGGTATACTGTGAAGTATGATTATTTTTATTTTTTAGAAAAATTAAAGTTTTTAAGGTTAAGTATTTCCTACAAAGCTAGACTGCCTTGGAGTCAGAATTTACTAATGATCTTACTGATTCATTTATTCACTCATTCACTCAAAAAAAAAAAGACTCAATAACAGTCATTTTAACTACAATTGATATACTGTCTCTTAAAAAGTAAATTCCCTGAATTACTACAAGAGCCATAGTAACTTTCCTAAAAATCACACTTGACCGTGTCATCCAACAAGGCAAAACTCTCCAATGGCCCCACATCACCCTCAGGATGACATGGTTCCCAGGACTCTGAACTCTGACCTCAGCTCCCCCAAGGCTCATCTCATCATCTCTCCAATATCCCTGGATCCCAGCCCGTTCCTTAGCCTGATGCAATTTCCTTCAACTCCTTGAAGTGACCGAGCTCCTTTCCCTTTGGCCTTTGTACACGCTGCTCAGTCACCTCAAACACCTCCACTCTCACCGCCTCTAGACCCTATCAGGCCCGCCCCCTTCTCCATCACATGCTGACTCCAGGTCCTCGTTCAGGTCTTACGGTGGACCTCTCCTCCCATGACCACACACACCAGGGTCTGGGTCGGTGAGCTTCCTTTGTGTTCATTTAGTGCTCCAACTCCCCTATCACAGGATGTCAGAGTGGGTGCAACTGCCACGCCAGCAGGTGCTTCTCTCTGTGCCCTGGGTGACAGGGAGCCCCATGAGAGCGGCACTGCTGCTCATTGTGTTCACCCTGCTGCCGCCGGGGAAGTCCTCAGGATATACACCACCAGTAACAGAACGAAGGGAGGCACTGAGCAGTGGGAGCCGAGCATGAAAGATGTTCCTTCTCCTAAGCGTTTGCTGTCTTAACTCCCTGGAAACACTGTCGATTACCATCCCGGGCACTTGCACCACTGGAGTGCCTTCACATCGCAATAACTCTGCAGAAACAGAAAGGGGTGTCCCGCGCATGTATATGAATTCATGTCTCCGAAAGGTCGAGTGAATCCTTTTGGTCAAGTCACAAGTAAATTCGTGCCTTTGAATATGTCTCTCCTGTGTGCCCATCTGATACTTCAAAAAAAAATACAAGCTGGGACACAAAGTTCTGGATTCTGGTTAACCAGACTTGCAGTTGAATGTGGGCTGGCATCAGAGGCAGACCATTTGGGAACCTTCTCTAAGAAAAAGATTATAAAGTTACAAATTCAAATTTAAGTACATGCTTCATTAGTTTCATCTAATTGGGATAGTACAAGAAATTAAACAAGAAAGAAGAGGATGTGTATTGTAAGTAAAAATATTATCACAAGAAAGATACGGTACAGGAAAGGCGTGTCAAAAGTCGAAGCTATTTATTAAGCAGTTAACGTGGGTCCATTGTAAGGCACTGTACTAGGCCAAAGACGCAAAGATGATTAAAGATGTGGTCCCTGCTCGTTACCGCTCTAATATCACACTTGCAGAGAAGGGATGCTGACAAGAAGACAATAAAATATTAAACATCCCCAAATGACAGTATCTAAAATAGCCCTCTAAACGCACAGTCACTGTGACCTGCTTCTGCTTCAGAACATTCAGCATTATCTGAAATCGTATTTATATGCTCATTGCCTGCCCCCTGCTTAAAACACAGGGTCCAGGAGAGTAGAGGCACCAGATACCAAGGGTCATAAGCACTCCCCAAGTATCTGTGGAATACACAAATAAATGGAGAAAGGAATGAACAAAGAAATAGAACTTTACAGAAGTTCAAAGTATCATGTTTGGCACATTGTTATCACTTGTCTGAAGATGGTTAAACGACACCTGCGTCTTGCTGGCTCTCTCTACCAAGACAGGGGCACAAATAACTCATGTGTCTTGCTGGCTTTCTCTACCAAGATAGGGGCAGGCTGTCAGAAAAGCTTCTTCAGACCCTGTATTGGGACTATAGCCCCAAGGACTAGAAGCTCCCTTTGCAATCATCTTTGGATCCTAAGAAATTGATTAAATTTAAATGTGAACTACAAGTGACTTTGGTTTTGTTGTATTGCCCCCCATGTGGCTTACATGAGATATGTAACCTTCTTGGATATGAGTGTAGAAAAAATGCTAATTAACAGATTTCATAATGTAATCAAACAATTTATCATTTATTATCACTAAATATAGTAATGTCTGTAAAGAAAACAAAGCTTATAATCGTTTTAAGTTTCATGAATATAAGTTAAGGACTTCATGGTATCTTGAGAAAGTCTGCAACACCTGAATAGCTTTGTATGATTTGATCAGCAAAATCACATTTACTCACAGAAGCAGCTTTTCTTCACTATCTGATTTTACTCCATTTTTCTATTATCAATCATAACAAAAGAAAACTAACTCCAACTGAAGATGTATTAAGAATCATGTATTTTCATTCACATTCTCATTTAATACTCCTGATCATTATGCTACGTAATTACTATCATTCCTATTTAATAGATAATAAAGCTATATTTTAATCCTACTTCTTTTACCCTTTTTTTTTTAATCCTCCCCGAGGATATTTTTCCATTTATCTTCAGATAGAGTGGGAGAGGGAGAAGGGGGGAGAGAGAGGGAGACAGAGAGAGAGAGAGAGAGAAAACATCAATGCAAGAGAGACACATCGAATGGTTGCCTCCCGCATGACCCCGACCAGAGCTGGGGACCAAACTGCACTGTGGTATGTGCCCTTGACCGGATTCAAACCTGCGACTCTTTGGTCTGCGGGCGGACATTCTAACCGCTGAGCCAAAGCAGCTTTACCTTTTAAATTTTACAAAATTTCCTAGGGCCACAAAAGTGATAGTGAACCAGCCATAACGAAACCAGGTTTTCTCATTCCAAGGTCAAGACTTGTTCCTTTATGCTAAACATTCTCTCAAAAAGTAGTACTCTTTATGCACAGTGGATTATCTTTCCAGATTATATGTATACCAGATAATAATAGCCAGTAAGCTGAAAAGTCATTAAGACAGGATCTCTTAAAACAGCACATCTCAAAATCTGGTCGAGACCACTCGTATAAAAATCCACTGAAGTACTTGTTGGACATACAATGCCTTGACTCAACACCAGACCTATTACATGAGAACTGTGGATGGGTCCCTAGAAATTGCTTTTTAATAACTCCCCAGGTAATTCTGTTGCATATGACAATTTGAAAACCACCGTGGCTAATTCTTTGCAAACCTCTACTATTGTTATTTAGAGACGCAAAATTGACAAAATTGTGTATTCTTGTTGAGCATCATCTTCTGGATTATGGAGTTTGTGACAGAATATCATACATGAGAATTATCTTTGGAGTCTCACAATTCCTATGATAGGTCCCTAGGTACAAACAAAGCAGGTAAACAACACTGCCAGCTGAAATGGGAAAACATTCACCATGAGCCTACTCTCATTATACACCGCTCCAGATGTCTTTGAATATATAGGTCTCATTTCAGCCTCCAGGTTGGCAGCGTCATCACCACTTCACAGCTGGGGGACTTTGTCCTAGCTGAAGGTTAGCAGATGTTTCCATCTATATCTTCGCTAACTCATATTTTCTTTACCCTAGAAAACAGCTCCTCCTCATGAATTACTGCTATCTAGACTTCAAAAATCAAGGGGGAACTTTCCAAATGTCTTGAGCAGACAAATTAGTCAACCTCTAATTTTCCAACCCTATACTAGGTCCACTAAGAATATTCCTCTTAAAGTTAATAAAAGTCATCACCTAACAGCACAAAATTATGGGATAAAAGTAGACAAAAACCAAGAATTCTCTGTAATGAAATTCCAAAACCTTTCTATTGTCTCTGTAATGTGAGACCATTCAAGTTAGCACCACCTTAGGATCATAAAGTTATTTTCCTAAACTGTGTGGATATAGGGAAAACAAGACTGGATTTCAAGTAAACTTAAGATCAGTCAAAACCACGTGCTTATCAATAACATAACCAAGTGGCCCACATCCCTAGAGAATCTGCATGAAGTCTGTGAAATGATTTATTAACTCTCTACTGCTGAGGAGAAAGGAAGGGTTCAAAATGCAGAACACAACCAAGAGAAGCTTAACTCCTTCTATCTCTGGGAGCTCAATGTCCCCACACCTCCCAAACTATTCTGGACTCTGAAATGTCTAGACTCTGAATTCAGAATTTAGTTCAATTACAGGCTGTCTGCTGCCCTTTGGGGCAAGTTGGGATACATGTGCGAAGACGGTGGGCACCTGGAACCTCAAGGTCAGACTGTGCTGGGGGAGCTCAGCTTTCTGTGAAGGGACTCTGCATTAAAGTTTAAATTAGGAAATCAGGAAATATATGGCTACAGACTGGTTGTTTTAGTTTGTTAAAACAAAATATTCACACACACCAGTGAGATGTACACAACCATCATTAGAGATTTTAATTTTGGTTACTGTCCTGTTTCACCACAGCCCTCTGATGTGTGTGCACAGGACAATAATGAAAAGTGCAGGCAGTAACTATCAGGAGGAGGTCATGGTCCTTCACCAGCACTGTACAGGATTCAAAGAAAAGACTTCCCATTAAAAATAACAATGTAGTTATACATTTGCATACATGGAAAGGCTTTCTTTCCCAGGACATACTGTTTACACAAAAAAGAAAATAGGCCCTGGCTGGTCTGGCTCAGCAGTTAGAGCATCAGCCTGTGAACTGGAGAGTCCCAGAGTGTCCCGGGTTTGGTTCCCACTAAGGGCACATACCTCGGTTGCGGTTTGTCCCTGGCCCTGGTTGGGGTCTTGTGGGTGGCAACCACTCGATGTGTCTCTCTCACATGGATGTTTCTCTCTCTCTCTTCCTCCCTCTCTCCCTCCCGCTCTATCTGAAGATAAATGCAAAAATGTCCTCGGATGAGGATAAAATAAAAAGAAAATGGTTACATATTAGAAATTCAGCCAGAGGTCAATTCATGTAAAATATTACATACCTATCTATGAATCTATACACATACAAAACAAAGCTACTGCTATTTAATAGGCACTTATGATATACCAGGTACAATGTTCAGTGTTTTGCATGTTTCATATCATTTCATCCTCATAGCCTTGAGATTTAAGCATTATGGCCATTGTATAAATAAGCAAAGACTCAAGGAGGTTAAGAGCCTTAACCCATGTCGCATAGCTATGAAACAGTGAGACTGGGAACCCAACCCACTACAGTACTTTATACATTCAGAAAGGTAGTTTTGAAGGATATTTGCCAAAAAATATTAACAGTAGTTATCTATAGATGATGAGATTTCTTCTTTTTGTTTTTCAGTATCATTAGAGCAGACATGCATTATTTTTAATATCTAAAATAATAAGGATGTTTTAATTGGAAGAATAAATAAGAATGAAAATCTCTCCATCTTCTGTATATCTCATCTCCTACTCCAAACAGTCCAAAAGTAATATGTAATCTTCAACTAAATATGACCACAAAAAAATATATGTGGTGAGTTGCCAAATATCAATATTGAAAGGAAAATCATTACATTCAATTTCTGAACATTTTTGGATAGTCCATTAACAAAAATTATCTGTCCTCATCAGATAAATATTTTTCTTTCCTACTCAACTACTTTCAATAGCTCCCCACCACCAAGGAAAGTCCAAAATATCCCTTAGTCTCATATACAGTACAAAAAAACCTTCCACAATCAGGCCCCAAACTCCCTCCTTAGACTCATCTCCTGCTACTCCCCATGGTAAAGGCTACATTCCAGCTAAATTTAGGCCTCTTGACTTCTGGAATATCTTCTCAATGATTGATCTCTATCAAAGTCCAACCATCTTCCAAGGACCACAATGGAAAAGTCAAAATGGAAAATAAAGATTGCTCAATAGATTTTTCCTATAAAGGGCTGCATATAAGAAACATAATTAATAATACACGGACTTGGCCATATAAATAAGCAATGAACATCACAAAGCATTTCTGAAAATATCTGCATAGCCAAGTGACAAATCATATTTCATAAAATTCATGAAACCATTAATTGCAAGTGACAACCTGTTACGTAGCACTGCCAATTAAGCTATGACTTATATATTGGAGTTTTTATTTTCTAATTATTTAAAGAACTCTTAGATTTATTTAAGTTTATTTCTTTAGACTTATTTATGTATGTATACATAACAAAAGTAATTGGCCAAGGTATTACTAAAAATTCTTCACAAGGTCCAAATCCAACTCTTATGAATTGCAGAATGACTCAATTTTTGTCTTGGCTTTGATACAACACCATCTTCTATGTTTCTTCACTGATAATGCAGTATTTCTTATGAGTGCTCCACTAATGCCCCCAAGATTTTCTTCCAATCAGCTGACACCCAATTCTCCAATTTGTGATGCACGCTCCCAATCAATGAATTAAGTTGCCAGCTTTCTCTCTGGCACATGGCTGAGAGCAACTGTAAGACATATCCCAATTTCAGAGATGTTAAAATGTGAAAAAAAAATGTTTGTTTTAAAAATAATGAACGTTATTAGAATAACTTTTAAAACACACACACAAAACCTGTTTGAGAATGTAAACACTCTCTATATGAAAATATCCAAAGAGGAGAGATCTACAACAAAATATTTTTCTCTTTTTAGTTCAGCATCAGGATCAATACCATTGCCTAGCCCTAATCCATTTTTAGCTGTTGTCACACTCCAGTCTGATCCCTCTTCTGAGTAGCCCTTCTACACTCAGGTCCTCCATGACACCAATTAAGCTGGCAGGGAAGGAAGCAGGCAGCCTGCAGCTCTCCCTTCAAAAAAGCCGTTCTTTTTTCCTCTTGGTACCTGCAGCATTCTCTTCTCTGATTTGGCAAAACCCGCAGAACCTAGGTAATTTGAGCTATGGACCAAGCAGCAAGCTTATTATGAAGAGGACGGTGCCCCTAAAAATAATGACTACACACATGAGTCCAGTAATTCTCATTTTTAAATAAAGCAGCAGTGCTTTTAAAACCTTTTCAAATGTTTTTTGTAGTGAAGGATAAGTCACTTAAAGGCCTGATTTTTTATTCAATTCCTTAAATATTTACTCAGTGCTGTATTTAAACCTGTACTTGGTTGGGGGATGAAACTCCAAGAGAAATCAGTTCCTACTCACATCAAGCAATCACTCAGTATAACTGGAGAGAAAAACAAACACATGAGGCAGGTTAAATATCGTGTTTGTTTTCTAGATCTAATACAGACCTTTCTGCTTCTTTTTCTTTAAGTTAGCAAGAAAGGGCTATAAGAACAATTTATCAAAATGTCAGCAATCTAAAAATTAAGTTGTCAGCCTTTTCTCTGTACTGCAAATTACGAAAGAATTAGGGGTTTGGTGCTAATAGAAGCTTACAATTCTAAAGTGTGCAATTTAACCAATCATCGCCAGGTCTAAAAATGCAGTGCCGAAGACATTTCAACCGGGTGTTCTGCAGTTCTGGTACCTAATTTCAAGTTCTCTTTTCATGCCATTCTTCCCTTTGCTTTGGAAGTGCGTTCTGGAATAGCTACACAGTTAAGTAAGAACTGCCAGAGCTCCTACACATAAAGCACTCACATGAAAAAATGACAGTCATCTTACCAAGAAGGTATAGAAAAGTCAATGAAAGCTGCAGCTATTCTGTGGTTCTTCCTTTCTTTATGCTCCTATCACATTAAACTCAGAAACCAAAACATAAAATGTACTTCAGTTTCAGAACTTCAGACTTCCTCTTATAATTTATTCATCACTAATTTGAATGAAAAGTGTCTGTGATCATCTCTGCACTAGAATTCTAAGTTAGGATTAAAATGCTAAATTGTAAAATATTTTGCAAATAAAACAAAAACTTAAATAGAAATCAATTACCCCAAATCACTGCAGGTATTTTCTAAATTTGTGAAATCTGTAGCTTTTTACACTTTTCCTAATTGTCAACTGCAATCAGATCACTTAAAAATAAATCAGAAAGAACACTGTCTACCCGGAAAATAAACTATCATTATAGGCACCAAATACTTTAAAAAGACAACACCAATAATCTAAACCAAAAATTTAACAAGAATGCTATTTTAGTACAAAGACTTGTAAGAAATATATTGACTCTATGCATGAAAAATATATACTCATTATTCTTGTTTTTTAAGAAAATTTTAAGTGGCTCTTTTTAAAAATTACAGTATTCTTCTCAATAAAAGGAATATTCAATGATTTCTACTATTGCACCAAAAAAAATCCTTTTCTTCCTTGATCTATGAAACATATTTTCCCATTCATTCAAGTCTAGCTTCCAATTCTCTAAACAATACCTTATAGTGAGGTTCAACTTGAGGAAGGAGAGTCTCAATCATTTATCAGGCAAAGTTAAAGTCAGCAAGATGCTTCAGACTATTTGGTTTTGCCTGCCCCACCCTTGTTTCCTTTGAGCCATAGTGATGTCACAGCACTGGGCAGGGCAATGACTTCACTGCTCCAGTGCTTTCTTGTGAGCACATAATTCTTTGCAGCCAAGGCAAATCAAATGACAGCAGAACCCTCCAGGAGTGTCTGATGTATTCCCAACAAATCAGCAGTTAGCTAGCCTTTTGAAAGAAATACATGCAGCAATTGCACCATTAAAGATCTCTCTAAATGAAGTGGTGCTAAAGATAAATTGACTCATGGTTTTCAATGTAAGTCTATAATTTCTATAGTAAGTCATAATAAAGCTGACTTTCAGAGGAAAACTGTGGTTGGATACTTGGAAAAGACTATGGAAACAAAAGATGACCTGGGTAATAGAGTACTTAAGAAAACTCTCTCTTAATCAGAGTCAAATTTTCACAGAAAAGAAACCTGTATTTATTTTTCAGCCCATTCTTAGAGTTCTATTTTACTGGAGAGGATATGAATTCTAATTTATAAATTTTAAGACTTTTTTAAAGCACTAACTTAAAAGATGAATGTTTATTTTACAACATGTAAGCAAATCTCTTGGACAGCATGTTCCTGCATACTTAATTCAACATACAGCAAATCCAGAAGGATTCCCAAAATAATGACAATATTAACTCTCTCAGTACATGAAGGGTTGCCTCTCTTCTACCTGGCTGGCCTGTTAATGCATTTGACCAAACAATTTCAAAAAACCAATGTACGTATAAAATAGCATCTAATCAAGTAACAACAACAAAAATCTCTGATCTCCTATTGCAACACAATTCAAAGTTGGCCAAAGTCCAAGCACTGTACAATAATTGACAGAAATGGCTTTTAACCTAAATTGCTTTTATGCAAAAGAAATCACTTAAAAATTAAAAGTAAATATTTCAGAGACACTGACCTTTGACCTATATCTTCCCAAACGTTCACCTTAAAGGGATTTACAAATGAAGTGGCTACTCTTCTTGTTACTGATACATCATTCACAAAACGTGTTCTATTTTGCAAGAAAAAAATTATTTGCCTGAAGTGTACTGGCTTGATAAACCTTATGTAGTAACTTATGCATCTTATGTTTCCTTTTTCTAAACAATCAGAAAATGATAATGCAAATGAGAAGGTATTTGGTACTTCTCTTGAAATTAACAGTCACACTTCTCAATGTAGAATTTATTTCTTCTCACAATTATTACAACTACAGTTTTAAAAGTTTGATACCAAAATTAACATGCCTTTTTTTTTTTTTAAACCTTGTCTGAGCCAAGACATAATCACCTCCCATTCCCCGGAGTTCACGCAAGCTTGATATACTCCCTTTCCTTAATAGGGCTTTAATGCTTAATTTGCTGTAATTGATGTTACATCCAGGGCTCCCAGATATATGCGGAGTTTAATCTTTTTAGCTTCCTTAAGACTTTAAAAACACGTGTAAAATTCAAAAAGAATGTTTTTAACATTTGGCGTGATGACTCTTCCACTAGGGAAGTTAACACTAGCAAGAAAAACTCCAACACACCTGGTCGCCTCGGAGAACCTAAAAGTGGGCCCCCCAAAAAAGACAGGCAGGATATCTGCAAAAGCAATTCCACAAGACTAATGGAAAAAAAGCTGAAACACCAACTTAAACACGTAATGCAAGCACTTTAGCAGGACTGTCTGGCCCTCTAAGGATTTCTCAGTCCAGCCTCCAGGAGTAATTAATAACACATGTCTTCTTTATCATTCTATTTGTTCTGCAACAATCTCTTCCCAACTTTAACCTAGGACTTCAACTGAGGAGAAAACCCTTGAAAACTTTGGACCCGTAAATATAAAAACCGAACAGGGAAAAACGCTCCCACTGCAAAGGACCACAATTACAATTTACTAGGTAACCACACCCTCCGCATTGCAGAAGCCATGAACTTGATGGCGGGGGGCTGGGGGGGTTGGAAGAGAGAAGAGAGAGAAGGGAATGGAGGAGGCAGGAGGGGAAGAAGTAGAGAGCGAGATTAGAGGGGAAATCCGAGAAAGAAAGCCCCCAAGGCAGGAGCCGGGAAACCCCCGCCAAGAACTGGCTGCGACCACGACTCCAGCGGACGAAGCCTCGGCCTCCCCACCCCCACCCGCCGCAGAGCCGCTCTCCCAGACACCTCCCCAGGCAGCTCGCAGTCCCGCGGGCGCCAGGTGAGCCGCGCCGCTCCCAGCCCCTCGGCCACAGCAGGCCAGCCTCGGCCTCCCCGCGCAGGGGGGCGAGGGAAGGGAAAGCGGGGGCGCAGG
Organism: Tadarida brasiliensis; assembly: GCA_030848825.1. Classification (NCBI taxonomy): domain Eukaryota; kingdom Metazoa; phylum Chordata; class Mammalia; order Chiroptera; family Molossidae; genus Tadarida; species Tadarida brasiliensis. Next base: position 64,570,394 of record CM061261.1, on the reverse strand, counting down.
GGCCCCGCAGGTGCCCGGGTCAAGAGCAACGTCTTTAGAACGCTCCCTCCTCCTTCCCGGTCGCCGTCTGGGGGACGCTGCCCCAGTTCGGGGAAGGAGACAAGTTACATAAAAGCGCCGGCCCGCTCCGGAGCCGGGATGCTTTGTGCGGAGCGCACCTGACCCCGGGGCCGTGCACCCGGGACCAGCCCGCAGCCAAGCCGCGCTGGGCGCAGGGCCCCTCCGGCCCACCACCCGCCCCGGGCGGCGCCGCAGTGTCGCACCCCCCGTCCCCCACCCTCCCTGCGCAGCTCGCCCGGCCCTCGCCCCCACCCCAAGGGGTAACTTAAAACATGGCGCCCCGACCGGGAGATTTAGCCAAATGGACAGAAACGACGCGGGAACTGAGTCACCCTTTTCGGCCAGGGCTCCCAGGGCGAGCTCCCCAGGCCGGAGGCTGGTGCTCAGGCTCCGCGCGCCGGCCCAGCAAATGCTGCAGCGCGGTGGCGGGCGGAGCGGGCGCGTCCCCGGCACGAGGCTGGGCGCACAGGCTCGGCCCGGCGGGGGTCCAGCGGGCGGACCGGTGAGGTCCCGGGTCGGGCCGGCGGGATCTGGGCTCCGGCGATTCGGGCGGCCGGGTACCGCGGGAGCCACGCGTCAAAGGCGCAACCTTGGGCGCTTCGCCCCCGGCCTCCGGCTCATCCTCCGCACCTCGTAAACGGGAGACCCCCCTCGGATCCCCCCGCTCCGGCAGGCAGAAAAGTTACCTCGGCTGGGCCGGGAGCCCGGGCGCGCGGCGGCGTGGGGACGGGCTCGGCGCACGTCCTTCGGGCTGTGCGCAGGAGGCGCGGGGAGGAAGCCGCAGACGCGGGCTGCTCGCCGAGGCTCCCCGCCCCCCTTTGCAGGAGACTCGAGGCTCGGCGGAGCTGCGGCGGGGGCACACGCCCAGAGACCGCGCAGAGAAAGCCAGCCTCGTCCTGACTCCGAGAGCAGGCTGCGGGGGCCGCAGTATTTTAGGACAGTTACGTGCTAACAGCCTTCTCCTTCGTGGCGCGGGGTCAAGCTGGGGACGACGCCTCCAGATAGTTGCTAATAGCGTTAGCGTTCGGATGTCCACTTAGATTATTGCCAGGGTCCTCTACCCTCTTCTCAGCCCTCCCAGACACCTCCTTTGAGAGTGGAGGGGAGGGTGTTCCTGACCTTAGGTAAGTTATTTATTGGTTTAGGGACTGCTGTAATTTTTTTTTCTTTTTGGAAGTAAAAATATTCAGATTGTTGGCATCTTGCAAAATGAGCTCTCAAGAAATATTAAATTAATAGAGAAGACCCGAATTAAAGGTGAGGGAAGACGGTTTTCTGTCTTTCAGCAGCTCCCTTCTCCTTGTGTCTCCCCCTCCCCACCATAAATGTTCATAGTTACAGGTGGTCTCCTAAGCTTCCCAGACTAACAAGAAGTCATCATTGATAAGCTTTACACTGAAATGGAGAGGCGGGGGCTCACACTCTGATTGGTAGGTGAAAAATTATTCCTGGTCATCTCACATCTAAGTTCTAACCAAGTAACCTAGGCATATTTATTAAAATGTTTAAAGCCGTCTACATGTACTCTTCCCTAGTCACCCATCCAAGAGCTCACCGACTCCTGGAGAGGGAAAATGGACTCACAAAAATATTGCATTTACTGTTGGGTGCAAAGATGTGATGCAGAGCTTATGATGCCTGTGGCAGAAATTAGTGGGTCTGGTCTGTCCCTAAGATTTGGCCTGAGTTTTTAGGACAGGGAAAACAGCAATAGAAAAAGGGAGGGGGCATTTTTCAGATTTTATGGGAGAGAAGGTTGGAAAATTATGGTTACTCTGTTGCTGTGGAGTTTACAGACCTGTATTCTGTAGATGTGCCCACTTTGGGAAATTTTTTAGCATGAAAATGTGACTTATTGGAAAAATAATCCATTGACACAGCAAAGACTAGAATGGATGGGCAAATGCCAGGAGCTGATAGGAAGTGACTATGAAATTGTTCCAAGAAACAGCCATAACAAGGGCCTGGACTGCCTTTAGGGTGACAGATAAAGGTGATAGATCAAATACTGGATGATATATTTGGGAATCACCTGTATTAATTTCCTATCAGGGCCACATGAGTGTTAGAGGCATATATATACATATCACATTTGTACCTACATGGCTGCCTATGTTGCATATAAAATCTATGAATGAAGAAGGGATTTATTTTCCTTTTTTGTGTGCACACTGACATGCACTCCTTTAAAAGTGGACTTGGACTAATTGTATTGTTTACAGCAAACACTAAGTTGGCATTATCATTCAAGACACAGATGGTTTCATATTTTCATTCATTTTATTGCTGTATTTTTGCTTTTTTTTTCAATTGAAAGGAAACTGTTTTTTCTCTAATTCATGAATCTTAATCTTTCTCATGATGAACAAAATTAGCAATAGTGTATGAATGTCTGTTTCCTTGGGAGAAAATGTTAGAATCCTAAATATTATTTTTTAAAAGTCGAAAGTACCTAGCTAATTATCCTAATATTCCATGAATTCAAAATTTGAAGTAAAAACCATACTGCTTCCTAGTTTAATAGTAAATCTGGGACGCAATTACTGTGAAACCCTTTGGGCTTGACCAGCACTCTCCGCTATTCTTTTTTGTTTTTCCCAGCACAGATATGGAGAAAAAGAAATCTCAAGCAAACTTAAGATCACATAGCTCCGTCAGTCAGTAACTTGCTTGCATCTCTGTAATAAACTCTCTTCCTTCTATCTTGTTAATATTGTTGTAGGAGCCCTCTTAGTCATCTCTGTCTCCCCACAGTGCCTCACTGGGTACATTGCAAGCCAAGCACTGAACATTTTAGTGAATGGACATCGAATAGTGAACTAAGTTTTCACTTTACTTTGAGGATTCAGTTTCTCACGCATAAAATAAGCTACTATTACCAAAATCCTTTATGCTTCCAAAATACTAGGGTTCCATTCTTCACAACAAATGAAACCATCAATGAAGTACAAAGGCAACCAACTGAAAGGGAGAAGATTTTTGCAAACAATACCTCCATTTAGAAGATAATATTCAAATATACAAAGAACTCAAATAACTCAACAACAAAAATATAATCCAGTTGAAAATGGGCAGAGGACCTGAACAGACACTTTTCCCAAGAAGACATACAAATGGCCAACAGGTATATAAAAAGACACTCGACTTCACTAGCTATTAGGGAAATGCAAATCAAAGCCGCAATGAGATACCACCTCACACCTGTTAGAATGGCTACTATCAGTAAGACAAAAAATAAGTGTTGGAGAAGTTGTGGAGAAAAAGGAACCCTCAAACACTGCTGGTGGGAATGTAAACTGGTACAGCTACCATGAAACACAGTATGAAGGTCCTCAAAAAGTTGAGAATAGAGCTACCATATGACCCAGCAACCCCTCTTCTGGGTATTTACCTGAAACATTTGTTTGTAAAGATATATGTATCCCATGTTCATTGCAGCACTATTCACTGCAGCCAAGACATAGAAACAACCTAAGTGTTGTTTGATGGATGATTGGATAAAGAAGATGTGGTACATATATACAATGGAATACTACTCAGCCATAAGAATGGATTAAATACTGCCATTTGCAACAACGTGGATGGATTTTGAGGGTATCATGCTAAGCAAAATAAGTCAGATGGAAAAGGACAAGAACCATATCACTCATGTGGAATATACAACAGAAAGCAACAAACAAACAAAAACAAACTCATAGATAACAGTGTGGTGGTTACCAGAATTTTAGTAATTTGGTGGTTACAGTATGGTGGGGGGAGGATGAAGAGGGTAAAGGGGAACAAATATATGGTGATGGAAGGAGACTAGACTTTGGATGGTGAGCACACAGTGCAAAATACAGATGATGTATTATAGAAGTGTACACTTGAAACTTATATAATGTTATTATCCAATGTAACCCCATTAAATTTAATAAAAATACCAGGGTTCCATAAAATAAAACAACATTATCACATCTTAATACCTGCTGAGTAAAAGCAATAATGAAAAATCTATTTATTCTCATCAGGAAATAAAACAATGAGCTCTTCCACATGGAAAAGAGATGGAAAGCAACAAAGTAGAAAACAATGTGGTGATGGTTGGATTTGCTTTCTTTCATGAAAGACTCACTTCTCCCTGCATCCCTCTCACTTCAAAAGAATTCTTTTTTTATTGTCAGTATATAACCCCTCATGGTGCTTTTCCAATAAGTTACAGAAAAGTAGTTCTTGAGTCCAAAAAACTCCTTTCACATAGTACCAGAGTTAATACAGATTTGGCATGAGAATTCAGTCAGATTTGTAGTATAATATGTCCACATGGCAAACGCTGAAATAATCCACGAAACATGAGGAAACATTCCATGATTCCAGCCTAGTGTCCAGATGCCCGTTCTAGTTTCTTCCACCATACTAAGGCTTACCTTACAACTCTAATCTTATTTATGGATTTCTTGAAATTGCTCTAGTATATATAAGATACATCACTGAAGACCAGCAAGCCATCAATAATTCTAGCCATGGTACAGAGAAAAGGAGCACAGCTAACTTCAAGTTAGATATGTGTGTAACTTCATCCCAAGCTGTGGAGACAGGATTCCCTTTGAACCTCAACCCAACCACAAGCATCAATAGCATACATTCTCCTTGGTACTCACTGATACTCTGCTACCTGAAGAGCAATGATAACTCCAACCTGATAACCAAGGCAAGGACCCAGAATTTTCAGGTTTTATTACAGCCATATTGTCAGCCTCACTGACAAGACTTCAGAAAAAAAAAAAAAAAGAAATGGAGAATCTTCCCACTGGCACTTTGCCCTCAAACACAAGAATTGGTAGAATATCGAAGCTTGACCAAACCCTACAAACACTACTCTGTTAAGGCATGCAACACTCATTTTTCCTCTCTGACAATTGCAGACCACCCTTACCGAAAGAATTGTGATATTTAAAAATATCTCCATATTCTTTAGTCCTTCAAGTTAACTGTTTTAAAACTTAAGCTGCCTTAGTAAAATGTCAACACTTTCAGTAACTGGTTGAGGCTTATTGTATGCTCAGTATAATATCAGGCACCTGAATTGCATATCAAGTCCTTGAAATCAGGACACAAAGTATTCAGCCACAGCATTACCAGGGACCATAAATAAGGGACATAGAGGAATGAATGCATAATTCAAAAGCAACAAGATAATTCTTGTGAATTAAAAATTTGTTTAAGAGTTTCTAGGTTCTAAGAATAGAATGGCTCATTAAGGCTTCCAGATGTTCTCTTTATTCCAGGTCCCTGTACATCATTTCAGGCATCTGTGTACATATAGAGCACAGATGCAAAATGAAATTTGAAAAACACCAATAAGTACAAATGCAGCACAAAATCTACAAAAAATATGTACATATGAGAGGGAGCAAGTTTAGACATGCTAACATCATTAAAAAATAATAATTTCTACTCATCAAAATTTCATTATTTGCCTCCTTTCTTTGTACTCTTGTAAAAATATTAGTTATAAAGGCAGGATCAATATATATTTTGTAAATTTCATTATATTGAAATATACCCTTATTAAATTATTTTTTCTCCATTTCTAATAAATTTTAGAAGTAAGTCTCAGCACTTTTAAATAGAATAATTTCTAACAAAATTTTAAGGTTTATTCTAATCCTCAGATCTTTATAAAGTTTAAATGCTGGTTAATTCCATTCTCCTCCCATTAAGTAAAAATAAAAATCCATTAAGGGTATTTTATATTTGGGTATTTTATACATGTTGGCACAGTAGAAAGAAAGTTAATAATCTGTAATATTACTAAATTCAACTCCCAAGCTATTCACTATCTGAGACCACACTGATATCCCAGAAACGATCAGTATTGGGTTATGCCAAGACACTTAACATTTTAATCACTTATCCCCAAAAAGACATAAAATAAATGCCAGCAAGCCTCTCAGTCTCTTGTAAAGTTATAAATCATCCTAACCAGTGATTATATTTCATTCTAACAGCAATCAACAAGATTTAACTGAGGGAGAAAAATGGGTAATAAGACACACTCATTCAGATGTCTTGTTTATTAATTTGTTGACTCTATCTCCAGGTTTATGCTTCCATCTTTAGGCAAACATGTCATACTTAACTTGATAAACCAAGAAATTTATAGCTATAACTACACCAAGAAAAATATCGTCTTTTTGATGCTTAATTTTATTCGTTTTCCAGTACTTTTTTTTTTCATTATCAATTACCTAACTCAATGATTTTCAACCTTTTTCATCTCATGGCACACATCAACTAATTACTAAAATTTTGTGGCACACCAAAAAATATATCTTTTGCCCATATAATGAAAAAATAGGTAAAGTTTTTATTCATTCACACCGGATGGTATTGTTGTGTTGGCTGTTGTCATTTTTCTATTTGATAATCTAAGGGAAAAGAGATCAGTGCCCCTGACTAAATAGTCAGGTATTACAGTTTTAAAAAATTCTTGTGGCACACTGGTTGAAAATAGCTGGCCTAACTACATGCATACTTTAACAGTGTGGGTTCCTTCTGGAAATGTGACTCCACTCTCATCCACAGCTTCCAGAACGTTCTGGGAATCAATAGAAACGTCTAGCATATCTGTATCCCTTGAAATAAATCTGGTGTTTAATAGTTCAAAGCCATTTTAAAGAAAACCTCTGCTATTGACTCTTTCTTGTTCAAGATGTTTGCAAGAAACTTGTCAGGACATCCAAAGTGGCCTTATTTGTGGATGATACAAATCTATGGGTGCCAGAATTTCTCAATTCAGGCTGTTTGTGAAGAGTTTATGTTTTATATTTCCATGTTAACAATAATTTTGGAAAGTAATAAAAGTTTTTTGTTAATTTTTTCCATTGATTTTTAGAGAGCGAGAGAGAAAGAGAGAGAAAAACATCGATGTGAGAGAGACATATCAATCGGTTGCCTCCCGCAGGTGAAGCAACCAGGCTAGGGATGGAACTTGCAACTCAGGTACCAGAAATGGAACCTATAATCCTTCGGTGCACAGGCCGACGCTATAACACTGAGCCACATAGGCCAGGACAAGCAATAAAAGTTTTCACACCATTTATATTAGAATCACTTGGAGAGTTTGTTAGTAATGTAGATTCTTGGGTATAGCCCCAGAATAAGCAAATCAGAAGCTCTGGGGTGGGGCTTAGAGAGCAGGCACTTTTTTTTTTCTTTCTTTCTTCAGATAGAGCGAGAGAGAGAGGGAGGAAGAGAGAGAGAGAGAAACATCAATGTGAGAGAGACACATTGAGTGGTTGCCACCCTCACGACCCCAGCCGGGGCTGGGGACAAACTGCAACTGAGGTACATGCCCTTAGCGGGAACCGAACCCGGGACTCTCTGGTCGAGGGCAGATGGAGAACAGGCACTTTTAACTAGCTCCCCAGGTGATTCAAAATCACACTCAGTTTTGAGAACCACTGATTTAAGTGATCAGTGTACAACACTAATCACACAGGTGACAAAGTTGGCATATTATTTAGATAGATGTTTAATAGAAGTTGAAACAGAAAAGTGGTGGGAGGAGAGCCTCATTCAGCCATATAAGTGAGCTGAACTGAAGGGAGCCTACACTACAATAGCACACATTTTGCAAGATTTATTGCTTGGATCCTGTCTTTGTATGCATCAAATTGCAAGAGTAGTTCATTAACAATAAGTATAGTAATAAATAACAATGAAAGATTGTTCTGTACCTAAGCCCAACAATAATTGGATTAGATGCCCATTTATTGAAGATTGCAATAACACTGCAACTCTGACCTTAATTTCTAAGTGCACAAAACATCTTTGCAAAGTTGCCAAGGGATGTCTCATTAAAATGGGAAATGGAGAACTAATTGCTGGCAGTTTTGGTTAAGTTTGAGATTTGACTTTGCCTAACCCAGCAAATAACGACTTTAAATTATTAATACCATTTGGTATAACGTACATATGCTAACAAAAATCCCCTGTGCTAATCAGACGTGAAGAAAAAATAAAAGGAATCCAAATTGGAAAGGAAGAAGTGAAACTGTCATTATTCGCAGATGACATGATATTATACATAGAAAACCCTAAAGATTCCATCAAAAATCTATTAGACCTAATAAATGAATTTGGCAAAGTAGCAGGATACAAAATTAACGTCAAGAAATCGACAGCATTCTTATACACCAATGATGAACTCACAGAAAGAGAAACTAAAAAAACAATCCCATTTACCATCGCAGCAAAAAAATTAAGATACCTAGGAATAAACTTAACCAAAGAAGTAAAGGATCTATTTGCAGAAAACTACAGGACATTGAAAAAAGAAATAGAGGAAGATATAAAAAAGTGGAAGCACATACCTTGTTCATGGATTGGAAGAATTAATATCATTAAAATGTCCATATTACCCAAAGCAATCTATAGATTCAATGCAATCCCCATCAAAATACCAGTGACATATTTCACAGAACTAGAACAAATACTCCAAAAGTTCATATGGAACCAAAAAAGACCCCGAATAGCCACAGCAGTCTTGAAAAAGAAGGACAAAGTAGGTGGGATCACAATACCGGATATCAGGTTATACTACAAAGCTACTATAATCAAAACAGCCTGGTACTGGCACAAGAACAGGCATATAGACCAGTGGAACAGAACAGAGAATCCAGAAATTGACCCAAGACATTATGCTCAATTAATATTTGACAAAGGTGGCAAGAGCATACAATGGAGCAAAGACAACCCCTTTAATAAATGGTGTTGGGAAAATTGGACAGCTACATGCAAAAAAATGAAACTAGACCATCAACTTACACCATACACAAGAATAAACTCAAAATGGATAAAAGACTTAAATGTGACTCGTGAATCCATAAAAATCCTAGAGGAAAATGTAGGCAACAAAATTTCGGACATCATACGCAGCAGAATCTTCACTGCTACATCACCTTAAGGCAACAGAAACAAAGGAAAAAATGAACACATGGGACTACATCAAACTCAAAAGCTTCTGCACAGCAAAAGAAACAACCATCAAAACGGAAAGGGAACCCACTGTATGGGAGAGCATAATTGCCAATGATACATCAGATAAAGGGTTAATCTCCAAAATATATAGATTGTTCATACAACTCAACAAAAGGAAGACAAAGAACCCAATTAAAAAATGGGCAGAGGAACTAAATAGACACCTCTCCAAACAGGACATACAAATGGCTAAGAGACATATGAAGAAATGCTCAACATCACTAATCATCAGAGAGATGCAAATTAAAACAACAATGAGGTATCACCTCACACCTGTCAGAATGGCCACCATCAACAAATCGTCAAACAACAAGTGTTGGCGAGGGTGTGGAGAAAAGGGGACTCTAGTACACTGCTGGTGGGAATGCAGACTGGTGAAGCCACTGTGGAAAACACTATGGTGTTACCTCAAAAAATTAAAAATTGAATTGCCATTTGACCCAGTGATCCCACTTCTAGGAATATACCCTAAGAAACCTGAAACACCAATCAGAAAGAATACATGTACTCCCATGTTCATAGCAGCACTATTTACAATAGCTAAGATCTGGAAACAGCCCAAGTACCCATCAGTGGATGAATGGATAAAAAAGCTGTGGTACATATACACAATGGAGTACTATGCAGCTGTAAGAAAGAAAGATCTCTTATCCTTTGAGACGACATGGAGGGACCTCGAGAGTATTATCCTAAGCGAAACAAGCCAAGCAGAGAAAGACAAATATCACATGATCTCACTCATTTGTGGAATATAATAAACATAACAGTCTGGGGGACAGGGTAGACCCAGAGATGTGAAAGTAGGGTACAGACTGACAACCCTCAGAAGAGGAGATGGGGGGGAGGGAAGAGATAAACCACAGAACTTATACGCATGTATGCATAACTGATGGACATGGACAACAAAGCTGGGGAAGGGGTGGAGGGTCAGGGAGGAGGGTGTCAATGGGGAAAAAAAGGAGAAACATCTGTAACAAAAATAAATTAATAAAAAAATTTTTAAAAAATTAAAAATAAAAATAAAAATGTTAGATAAAAAAAAAAAAAAATCCCCTGTGCTGATTAGTGAAAACTAGTGAACCAAATTAAAGACATTGACCAGAGGCTACATCTTCCTACCCTTAAGCATAAAATGAGATATTTTATTTCAGAAAAAAAAAAATCCCTAATCTCATTAAATTAATATGTTGTTAATTTTATAAACCTTGTATTTTTTATATCAATTTGTCAGGTTATTTTGGCTTTATAGTTGATGAAACCTATGGCATGATAAAATTAAATCTCATATATATATATTTATATGTAACAAAAATAATTTAGGACAACATGGGGGGCATTCGAAATATTTGCTTTCATTAGAGGGTTGTTAAAGAATGAGATTTCAGCTCGATCAAAGAACAGTGCCATTCTAATATGGAACCAGACTGTCTTATGAGCACCGGGATCTCTAGCTAGAATGTTCAAGGGATAGATACCAGGTGACATCTGCCAATAATACCCCAGAAGTGATTCTTCTATCAGGTAGGTACTTGGGCAAGATCATATTTAATGTCCTGTCCAACTGAGATCAAATTGTTTTCCACCCAGGAACCAGGACTTGCCCACAATTCTTCACAGTTGAGATAGCAACTCAAATGTTGACTTCATTAAGACATCCTATTCCACAGATCTAGAACAAATACTCCAAAAATGTATATGGAACCAAAAAAGACCCTGAATAGCCACAGCAATCTCAAGAAAGAAGAACAAAGTTGGAGAGATCACAATACCTGATATCAAATTATACTACAAAGCCATTATAATCAAAACAGCCTAGTACTGGCACAAGAACAGGCATATAGATCAATGGAACAGAACAGAGAGCCCAGAAATCAACCCAAGCCATTACACTCAATTAATATTTGACAAAGGAGGCAAGAGCTTACAATGGAGTAAGGCAGTCTCTTCAATAAACGGTTTTTGGAAAATTGGACAGGTACATGTAAAAAAAAAAAAAAATGAAACCAGACCACCAACTTATACCATACACAAGAATAAACTCAAAATGTATAAAAGACTTAAATGTAAGTTGTGAAACCAAAGAAATCCTAGAAGAAACCATAGACAGCACAATATCAGACATCTCATGTAGCAGAATTTTCACTGATATATGGACAAGGACAAGAGAAACAAAGGAAAAAATTAATAAATGGGACTACATCAAACTAAAAATTTTCTGCACAGCAAAAGAAACCAGCATCAAAATCAAAAGAGAACCCACTGTATAGGAGAACATTTGCCAGTGATACATCAGATAAGGGGTTAATTTCAAAAATATATAAAGTACTCATACAACTCAACAAAAGGAAGACAAACAATCCAATTCAAAAATGGGCAGAGGACCTGAGTAGACACTTCTTCAAAGAGGACATAGAAATGGCCGAGAGACACATGAAAAAATGCTCAACATCAGTAATCATCAGAGAGATGCAAATTAAAACGACAATGAGGTATCACCTCACACCTGCCAGAATGGCTACCATCAACAAGGACAAGTGCTGGTGAGGATGTGGAGAAAAGGGCACTCTAGTGTACTGCTGGTGGGAATGCAGACTGGTGCAGCCACTATGGAAAACGCTATGGTGTTACCTCAAAAAATTAAAAATTGAATTGCCATTTGACCCAGTGATCCCACTTCTAAGAATATATCCTAAGAAGCCTGAAACACCAATCAGGAAGAATTTATGAACCCCTATGTTCACAGCAGTGCTCTTTATAATAGCTAAGACCTGGAAACAGCCCAAGTGTTCAACAGTAGATGAATGGATATAAAAGCTCTGGTACATTTACACAATGGAATACTATGCAGCTATAAAAAAAAAGAAGGATCTCTTATTCTTTGGGACAGCCTGGAGGGACCTGGAGAGTATTATGCTAAGTGAAATAAGCCAGTCAAAGAAAGACAAATATCACGTGATCTCACTTATATGTGGAATCTAATGAACAAAATTAACTGACGAACAAAATAGATCCAGAAACATGGAAGCAGGGAACAGACTGATAAACCTCAGAGGGAAGGAGAGTAGGGTGTGGGAAGAGATAAACCAAAGAACTTATATGCATATAGGCATAACCAATTGACACAGACAATAGTGTGGTGAAGGCAGGGGTGAACAAGAACAGAGAGGAGGAGGTCAATGGGGGGAAAAAGCGGGGACATCTGTAATAACTTTCAACAATAAAGATAAATTAACAAAAACATATACTGACCATATATATATTTACATTGTTATTGAATACCCTACAAAACTCTGTTTTGAGGTTAATCTTTCATTGATGTGGTGCTTTTCTCTGTAAGTCTGAAGACAACTTCCACTACCTTCTCCCCTCCCTCATGGCTTCTCTGATCTATCAACTCTAATCCACTTGTCCCACCATTGCTCCTCAGACCTTTCTTTATCTCTGAGCCAGGTTTGACTGAGTTGTCTTAGGTAGATGGGCATGATGTTGTTTGAGTCTAGGTATAAATATTCTAAATGGAAACTACTATATTTCTAAGTCTTTCTGAATTTTCCCCGGGTGTTTCAATGCCCATTCCCAAATTATTTCACTGTTCAACAAAATCAAGCGGGTATACACTTACCATCTTTTGTACATGAATGCTATTACGGCTTGATGAACAGAGTACTAGATGATATCTTAAAATTGTTTTGTGTCCTTGAGCAAATTTCAACTTCTCTTGATATCAATATCCACTGAAATGCTCCTTTCATTTTCTGTTTTATTAGAATAGAGTGGTGGTTCTCACCATGGCTGCATATTAGAAGAATCACTTGGGGGAACTTTTTAAAAATAGCAACTGAAGTTAATTATCATGGCTGGGTGATAGATACATGTGGGCTTATTAGTATGTTTCTACTTTGTGTACAATTGAAATAGTCCATAGTGAAAATTTAAATTAAAAAATAATTTCACCCCAAAGAAAAAACATCATTCATGGTTTTATTCCAAGTTCCTGTGTGAGTTAGAGAAAATGCACTTGAGCATTCATGATCATCTTAGGTGATGAATATTAGAAGATTCTAGCATGTAATTAGAAGGGTCTAATAAGAATCATGTCTAAATAAATATAATCCTAAAGTTTTATGAATTGGAACTAGTGATTTTTCCCCAAGGGGTGTTCAGGCATTGGAATTCTACACCCTGGAGTCCAGTCCAGGGATCACTATTTTTACTAAGAACCAAATGTATTGAACATTTACCGTGTGTAAGGAATGGTTTTAAGAGCTACTCTATGAAAACATTAGGGAGACTGGAAAGTAATGTCGTTAAAGTAATGACATGTTAAGGGCAGAAGTGGAAGCAAATCCATGTCAGACAATCGAGGAACTGTCAAATACTCTTTACCAACCTTGGTCAACCATCCAAGAACATTTGCAGCAGATTGGTAAAGTAAGCAGAGCAGGTGTTTGGGTCCCACATAATCTGTCCGAAGAAGATGAAGCTAACCGGTCCACCACATGCAACTTATTGCTTCAGCGGCACAATACAGAAGCGTTTTTTGATCACTTGATTACTGGAGATGAAAAATGGGTCCTCTATGATAATCCAAAATGCAAAAGGCAGTGGCTCTCTCCGAAAGAATCGCCACGAAGTACAGCTAAGCCAGGTTTACACCCCAAAAAGGCACTTTTGTGTGTTTGGTGGAGTATTCGCGGGGTTGTTCATTTTAAAGTGCTGAAACTTGAACAAACTGAATGCAGACCTTTACTGTGAACAATTGGATTGAGTAAATCAATCTTTAATTGAAAAGTCCCCAGTGATTGTCACCAGAAAAGGCGTTATTCTGCAACACGATAATGCAAGACCGCACTGCGCAAGATGAACCCTGGAAAAAATTAATGAATTGGGGTAGGAGGTACTGCCTCACCCACCATACTCGCCCGATATTGCGTCATCGGATTTCCATTTATTCCGATTGCTACAATATTTTCTAAGTGGCAAAAAATTTGAAAATTTGGATGATGTCCAAAATGCCATCTCCAGATATTTTGCTCAAAAACCAATTGATTTTTATCGATCCGGCATTGAAAATTTGCACACTAGATGGCAAAAGGTTATTGATAATGAGGGTGATTACATCACTGATTAAAAATAAAAACTTGTTAAAAATTTATCTGTTTGAATTTAATGTAAAAAAACGACATTACTTTCCGGTCCCCCTAATACCTCATTTTACCATCACAGAGATAGATTGTGTCATTACCCCTATTTTACAGAGGGATAAATGAGGCACATACAGATTCAACAATGTGTCCACGGTTACACAGGTATGACCAGTAGAGCCAGGATGCAAACTTGGGTGGTCTGACTCCTGAGCTACACCTGTAGTGTCTGTAACTATATGGTCAAATATATACAGACATGCACACGTACATATGTGGTTAAATTTCATGAAATTGCCAACATTCAACTGGTTTTTGCTCTCAAAAACAGTAGTTTTACAGCACAATAATGTAGTGCAATCACAGAACATTGAATTAACTATGAATGCAGAGAGGCACTGAGTTAAGGAATGACTTTTTCGACTGCCACAGACATGTTAGAGAACAGAAAAGGTCCTCTGAAAAGTCTCTATGAACACTAATACAGAAAGAATACTGAGGATTTTAATAGTCTAAGAAGCTACTAGAAGAACTTAAGGCAAATGCTAATAAAATTTTAGTAATTGTTAACTTTTATTTAACACCTACTAGCTGCTACGCACTGTTTTAAGTGCTTCATATGTATATTATCTCTTTTTTCCTCATAGTTCTGTGAGGCAGGAATTCTTATGATCCACATTTTACAGATGATTAAAACAGGCCACTGAGCAGCTAAGTAACTTGTCCCTGATCACACATTTGTGAAGTAATGGGACCAGGCAATTCTATTTTGGAAAGTGTGCTCTTAACCACAACGGTAAGTTCCTACAGAATTTCATATGTCCCGTTGAATTTCCAGAAAAGGGAATATTAAATTTTTAAAAACTGTACTACAAATGGACTCTGTGTAGATATGTATCTATTTTACTAAGAAAAGCATTCTACTATTGTTTAGAGTTTGACAAAAGTTCAGAGGAGAATGCTCTAATCTGATGATAAATCCTTGTGGCTCTGTCTTCAAAATATATCCAGAATCCAACCACTTCTCATCATACTCACTGCTAGCACGCTGGTGCGAGCCATCATCATCCCTGCCCCTGGGTTCCCGTAACAGCCTCATCACATTTCTCTCTTCTGCCACCCTGGGACCTTTACAGTCCTTCTCCAAACCAAAGAGATTGTAATCCTTGTAAAATGAGCCAGATTACATCACGCATGTTCAGAGCCCCCAAGGCCCTCGGACCTGCTCCACTGCCCTTCCGCATTCCAACCCTGCCGTTCTGGCCACACCTGCAGCCACATCTGTGCCTTGCTCACTCTGGCCTCCTTGCAGATCCTCAGACACGCCAGGCTTCCCTGTTTTCCTATTCTCTCTCCAAAATGCTAACACCCTCACCTTCTTCAAGTCTGCTCACCTGTCCCCTCTCACAGAGTCCTACCCTCATAACTTTATTAAAAACAGTGACCGGCAATGGGAAAAAAGGAGAAACATCTGTAACAAAAATAAATTAATAAAAACAACAACAAAACAGTGACCGGGCTACCCAGCAGGCCTACCCCCTCATCTTACTCTACTTTTTTAGTTTTTTAATATCCATCATTTCCTTATTTATTGTCTGTCTCCTGCCATTCTCTATGTAAGTCACACAATGGCAGACTTTCTGGGCTCCTCTTGGCTGGATGTCCTTGCCACCTGGAACAATGCCTGGCATGGGGAAGGTATTCATTACATGTCTGTTGAATGAGAGAGTGAAGAAAGCAGCAGGGATTATAAAATAAGAGACTCTGGGGAGAAGAATGACTTAGAGGGATAGAAAGTACAGAATTGAAGCCCTGACCAGTTTGGCTCAGCGCTTAGAGCGTCGGTCTGCAGACCAGAGAGTCCCGGGTTCGGTTCCTGCTAAGGGCACATATTTCGGTTGCAGTTTGTCTCCCTACCCCCCCGCCCCGGTTGGGGTCGTGTGGTTGGGGCCGTGTGGGTGGCAACCACTCGATATGTCTCTCTTACATTGATGTTTCTCTCTCTCTCTCTTCTTCCCTCCCACTCTATCTGAAGATAAATGCCAAAATGTCCTCGGGTGAGGATGAAAAAAAGAAAGTACGGAATTGAAGAGCTAGGTTGCCCAGGATTGAGATTAGACACCAGAAGGAAGAGAGTCCAAAGAACTGTAAGAACAGTGGATATATGATAAAAAAAAAAATGTGTGCATAGTTATATGCAATATACCTCCTCCAGACCCACTGGTGGAACTGATTTGGACAAAATCTCCCAACCAACCACACTAAAAAGGCTCCCTATCCTCACCCTGAACCAACACAGATGACACCAGCTGGCAGCACATCCTCAGACATTAAAGGAAAGAATGGTAAAGCCACCCCATTTTAAATGCCACTAGGTCATTTCTTAATATCAGGGTAGACTTAACAAGCACTTGTCTTCTCAGGACAAAAAAAAATAGGACAGGATCCAAATAGGACCCTCTTTACTCATCTGCACAAACAATATAAATGACCACTGCAGCGGAAAATGTCAGGTCAACTGATGCAGAAGTGTCCAGGCTAATATTATTTTTCATATCAATGGTTGCCATGGTGACATTTATAAAGATTTAGCAATGACCACGCAGTGAATATTTTTAAGTGGCTGTTGGAGGAAAAGAAGTCGCAATTCACCGTCTTCACAAATCACTCTCATCCCACTTGCTCCCATCAAATGGCTCACTTCTTTTGATTGCACTTGGCATGCCCACAAAAGATGAGTTTTAGATTCTATCATTTCAAGCTTGAAGCCTGTACTGTGTTTTTCCATTTGGTCTGCATTAAGGTTTTATTTGGTGATTCACAGTGCCTTTTCAAAGGTCACCAGGTCATTCCTTCATCTGCCAAAAATGTCTCTTAATCCCAAGCCTCTTCCCCCACCAGGACACCCAAGTTCTAAGGCTTCCCACTCCCTATTTACCCTCAGGAAGAAGTGTCTATGTGGATTCCCACTGCCAACTTTATGCAACAGCCACACCTTAAACAAATCTCAGCAGACAGAATATCTTAACCAGTCCCTCCATGCCACCAACCCCACATTGGATTGCAAGCTCTGTAAAGGCAGCAGGTATCTCTTACTCATATTTGTATTTTCCAATATGAACATGGAACATTAACCCTGGGGGGGGCACCCTGAAAAAACTCCCAGCACTAGGTCCTAGAGAGCTTAGTGAATGATGCCACCTATTCCCAGTCATGCAAATTAGAAATGCTAATGTCTTCAGCTACCTTACTTTCGCTCAACCCCTTTATCAGATCCATTATCCAGTCCTTTGCATTTTACCTTAAACTCCTGGATCTGTCCTCATCTCCTTCTCCCCATCCTTCATCCTGTAATAGTCTCATCTCAGGTCTCTAATCCGGTTTCTCTGACATGTGTGAGCTCTCGGAGACATAAGGGTGATGCTATGGCCCTCTGCTTAGAACATTCCCAGCACAATATTCTCAGGGTGTCAACGACACCTTCTATAGAACACAGCCTCAATGCCCCGAATTCTCTTTAGGCTCCTGAAACATATCCCCTTCCTCCATTCTCATTAGACTGGCCACCTTCCTGTTCCTTTTTATCAGGTTCCTTAACTTAGGTCACATATCCTGTGGCAGTGCCAGTCCTTCTGCTTTCCAGCATTGCAACCATTGCATGTGTGATTATTGGACGAACCACTATTTCCCTTCACTAAATGCATGTCCCAGTGGAGGACTAGGGTTCCTTCTGATCACCACTGTGTCCCCACCTGGTGCACTGCCTGGCATATAGGAGACTCTCAGTGAACATTTATGATAAACAAATGTCCACAGACTGTCATTATTGGAAATGATACACTTCGTAATGGTTAGGTGTCTGCCTGCACAGTTGGTAGTGAGGGGCTTGCTACTTCTGCTGGATATAAAGGAGAAAGCAAACACAGATGCAAATCAACAAGGCATTTTGGACCTTGGACACTTAAGTAAGGCTCACAGTGAGCACTCAAATAGTTACCCATATCATTTGCAAACAGGACTGAGGAAGAACCCAAACTTGCCATTTTTCCTAGGGGTCTGGCGGGAGTAGGAATATTTGGTGCCTGAAGTGCTGCCACTAAAGGAGGGAGAGAGACACTGCGATTCCTTAGTCCCAGCATCAGCCTCCGAACCTCAGTACTGATTCCCATGCGCTCAGTGATTAATCCTGCTAGGGAAATTAAAGAGCAGAAAAGTAAAAGACATTTGTCTGGCAATCAAGGATGGGTGGAGGAAAAGCCAAGCAGACAGTGAGTCTCTATCCTTGGCCCCCAGGTGGTGGACAGAGCATAAGGCTTGGAGTCAGCCCTATGCCTCCTCCATGCCAGTGCCCTTAACCTTGGCTTGGCCCACGTTGCTTCATCTTCTTTTATCTGCTTTTTCATTTCTAAACTGACTAAACCTGCTTCAAGGACTATTGAGAGGATTAAAGAAAATAATGGATGTAAAAAGCACTTAGTGAGCTCTGAGTGTCACATAATGGTGTGCTGCAGTTATAACGGCAGCTCCCAATAATACCACTTGGCCACTCCCTCGGCCAGTGCAGCCCAGAAGTCCCCGAGGCCCCCCTCCTTCCGCCTCACTTCGCTGACCGCCAAGATTCAGAAGCTGAGCCGGGGTGCACTTCGAGAACAGCCCCGAAGGAGGAGGGCTCTGGACCCTTGGCAGGGTGTTGAACTTTAAAATGCACTTCAAAGAGGAGCTGGGAAGAAGCAGCAAGGAGCTCTTTAAAGCTAATCTGCTGATACTGCTAACTTGGTTCTGTTGTCTGATGGAAAGGGGGTTCGTGCAGAAATTCACATCTGCTAGGAGATAACAGGTCACATATTTTTAAATAAACACACAAGAACTTATGCTATATTAGCATGTCTGCTGGTCCTAATGTTTACCCCCCCAGCCTTGCAGCCATGGCTGAAAGCATTTTTAAGGCTCTTATTTGAGAAGTTTTCTCAAGAGCACATGCCTCCTCATTTGGGAATCACTTCGAAACTGCAAATACTCATGTTGTTCAAGATGGATAGTTTTTTGTTTTGTTTTTTGAAGGGAGACAAAATGATTTGGCACCAGGCTAATGAAGAAGGTGGTCAACTAGGGTCAGAGCCACTGGACATTAAAAAAACAACAAAAAAACCTGAATTTTAACTATAAACACATTCAACTGAATTTTGGAATGGTTTAATGTGCTAGTTTGGAAGAAAGTTAAAAAACTAGTTTCCTCCAAAATTTGAGCCACCAAACCATCTCCACTCACAAAAATAAGTATCATTTACTGAGCACTTACTATCTGCCAGGCCCTCTGTAAGTACTTTCATATACTCTCTCACTTCAGATTCAGAAGACCCCTGAAGTTTATTATGCCTGTCTTACACATGAGTGGTTAGGTAACTGCCCAAGGTCAAAACCAAATAAATAGTACAACTGCACTTATCTGCATAGAATAATTTATTTCAGTATCTCCTCTACAAGAAGATAGCATTCCTTTGAATAAATGCACTCTGATGATTTAAAGGAAAAAAAATTCATATCATATAATGATCAAGGAATGCAAAAACAGAACATTGCAACAAATATGCAGGATTAATGGAATCTGGGGCCTAAACAGGGCTTTACAAATGCACAGAAATCTCCAATGCCTAGGGGAACCATGAGGCGACCCTTCCACATGGGAAGCAGAAATGAGCCTAATAAAAACCTGGAAATGGGTAACATTTGTATCCAGATACCATTATGTTTGTGTGGAGAGTTTAAACAGTAATATATAGAATAATTGTGTATTATATTTAATTATATATAAGCTGCCGAGCCTAGGTATTAAGTGCCGAGTTTAAACTCGGCTCTGGAATCTGCTGGCTGTGTAGTAAGTTATCTTTCAAGGCCTCAGTGTCTTAGTTACAAAGCAGGGATGACCAAGTCACCCTCTTCACGGGGTTGCTTGAGAATTCAATATGCTAAGCTCTTCCTTCCAGTTGTGCCTGGCACATAGTAAGCACATGGTAAATGTCAGCTATTATTATTCATATTCATGCAAAAGTACATCACTTTACTTTCCCCTAAGGGTTCTCATCTGGGAGAGGGCACAAGAAGACAAACATTCACATTCTACACGTGTGCTTCGTCTTTGACAGTGGTGCTTTAATTCCATTAGACTACATCAAGTATGAATCTTTTGAACTTTAGGAGTATTTTCTTTGCCAACATTACACAGTGTCCTCAATTAATTAAATGACAGTTACTAAAGTGGAACATTTCCAGGATCATTTCTGTATAATCTTTCAAAAAAAGACTTTTTTTGCACTTCTTATGAAGATGAATAAACTTTTTTTTTTCCCTATAGAGGACTTTGTGATCTTCAAAATATTTCACTACAGTTTTATTTTTATGAAGTTGAGACAGGCAAGTTATTTCAAAGTTGCAGATCAGTACAGTAGATGACAATGTTTTCTACAATGGAATGTTCTCCTATCATTAAGTCTGGACTTATTAACAGTCCTATTTACAAATTAATGGGAAAGGTAATTTTCCCTGGTTTTGTAATTTTTAACACCCATTTAATGCAAAGAGAGACAAAGTTATGTGTCCCTTGGAGTATCTGCTTTAACTGCAGAAGTCGCTGCTTCTGCCATCAGATCCCTGCTTCTTCCCCATATCTCACAACACCAAAGAATGTTATAGTGGGGCTATCTGCAACCTCCTAGCTAACTCAACAGCCACCAGCCATAGGACCCTGAAGGCAAAGCTTCAAAACAGCGATGCAAACACATGGCAATTCAGTGTAAGTGGAATACTACAGTCTATTCATACTTCAAATGTGTCATGGATGAAATAGACTTTTGTCCAGTTACTTGATAAGCCAACCACTCACTAAAACCGTCTTTTCATGGGAAAATATCTTGGGAGTTCCAAATAATCAATCTACAAATGAACTTTTGGATGTAAATGTTTATAAATTCACAGTTATTTGGTTTAATTTGAAACCCTCTAGCAGTTCATATCAATCATGTAACATTTACTTTGTTACCTCTCTAGAAAAATCTATGAAGACTAAACAAAATTATTGACAGTTTCATTACTGTCTCAGATTCTTTGTATGTGATCTAAATATAATATTTTTCATCTACCATATAATTGATAGTTTTTCCAGTAAGACCTGAGGAAATGAACTATACTGCACCCATTATGACCTTAGTTATTATATTTTATTATTTTTTAATATTTTGTCTTTGCAAATATTTTATTATTTTTTAATGTCTTTACTTTTTTTCTTTATTAATTTGAGAGAGAGAGGAAGTGTGAGGAAGAGAGAGATAGAAACATCAATGAGAGAGAACATCGACTGGCTGCCTCCTGCATGTCCCCCACTGAAGATTTGGCCCACAGCCTGGGTATGTGCCCTGACTGGGAATTGAACCGGCAAACTCTTGGTGCATGGTGCAACCACTGAGCCACACCTGGTGGGCATAATTTGTCTTTACTGTTGAAAGTATTACAGAGGTCCCTCCTTTTTTCCCCCATTGACAACCTCCTCCTCACTCCAGCCCCCATTCTGCCTTCACCACACTGTTGTCAGTGTCCATTGCTTATATATCACATGCATATCAGTTCTTTGGTTTATTTCTTGCCTTGTCCCCTCTTCCCCCTGAGGTTTGTCAATTTGTTCCCTGTTTCCATGTCTCTGGATCTATTTTGCTCATCAGTTTATTTTGTTAATAAGATTCCACATATAAGTGAGATTATGTGATACTTGTCTTTCTCTAACTGGCTTATTTCGCTTAGCATAATACTCTCCAGGTTCTTCTATGTCATCTCAAAGGGCAAGACGTCTTTCCTTCTAACAGCTGCATAGTATTTCATTGTGTAAATGTACCAGAGCTTTTTTATCCACTCATCTACTGATGGACACTTGGGCTGTTTCCAGATCTTAGCTATTGTAAATAGCACTGCTATGAACATAGGGGTGCATAAATTCTTTCTGATTGGTGTTTCAGGCTTCTTAGGATATATTCCTAGAAGTGGGATCACTGGGTCAAATGGCAGTTCAATTTTTAATTTTTTAAGGAAACTCCATGTTGTTTTCTATAGTGGCTGCACAAGCCTGCATTCCCACCTGCAGTGTACTAGAGTCCCCTTTTCTCCACATCCTCGTTAGCACTCGTTGTTTGATGATTTCTTGATGGCAGCCATTCTGGCAGGTGTAAGGTGATAACTCATTGTCAATTTAATTTGCATCTCTCTGATGATTAGTGATGTTGAGCATTTTTTCATGTCTCTTGACCATTTGTATGTCCTCTTTGGAGAAGTGTCTACTCAGGTCCTCTGCCCATTTATGAATTGGATTGTTTGTCTTTCTTTTGTTAAGTTGTATGACTACTTTACACATTTTGGATATTAACCCCTTATCTAATGTATCATTGGTGAATATGTTCTCCCATATAGTGGGTTCTCTTTTGATTTTGATGCTGGTTTCTTTGGATGTACAGAAACATTTTAGTTTGATGTAGTCCCATTTATTAATTTTTTTCCTTTGTTTCTATTGCCTGAGGCAATGTATCAGTGAAAATTCTACTTCATGTAATGTCTGCAATTTTGCTGCCTACTTTTCTTCTAAGATTTTTATGGTTTCATGACTTATATTTAAGTCTTTTATCCATTTTCAGTGTATTCTTGTCTATGTCGTAAGTTGGTGGTCTGATTTCATTTTTGGTTTTTTGCATGTACCTGTCCAATTTTCCCAACACCATTTATTAAAGAGACCGTCTTTATTCCATTGTATGCACTTGCTTCCTTTGTCGAATATTAATTGAGCATAATATTTTGGGTTGATTTCTTGGATCTCTGTTCTGTTCCACTGATCTATATGCCTGTTTTTGTGCATGTACCAGAATATTTTTTATTATAGTGGCTTTGTAGTATAACCTGATATCCGGTATTGTGATCCCTTCAACTTTGTTCTTCTTCTTCAAGATTGCTGTGGCTATTCAAGGTGTTCTCTGGTTCCATATAAACTTTTGGAATTTTTGGTTCTAGCTCTGTGAGCTATGCTGTAGGTATTTTAATAGGGATTGCATTGAATCTATATATTGCTTTGAGTAGTATGGACATTTTAATGACAATGATTCTTCCAATTCATGAACATGGTATATACTTCCATTTTTTTTATGTCTACCTCTATTTCTTTTCTCAATGTCCTGTAGTTTATTCCTAGGTATCTTAATTATTTGGTTGTAATGGTAAATGAGATTTTTCTTTTAGTTTCTGAGTGCTCATTATTGGTGTATTAAAATGCCATCAATTTTTGGATATAATTTTATATCCTGCTACTTTGCCAAATTCATTTATTAAATCTAGTAGATTTTTGGTGGAATCTTTAGGGTTTTCTATGTAAAATATCAAGTCATCTGTGAATAATGACAGTTTCACTTCCTCTTTTCCAATTTGGATGCCTTTTATTGTTTTTTCTTGTCTGATCACGTGGCTAAGATTTCCAGTACTATATTGAATAAGAGTGGCAAGAGCAGGCACCTGTGCCCTGTTCCTGTTCTTAAGGGAAATGTTTTTAGTTTTTGACCACTGAGTATGATATTGGCTGTAGGCTTGTCATATATGGCCTTTATTATGTTGAGGTATCATTCCTCTATTCCCACTTTGCTGAGAGTTTTATAAAAAAAAAAAAATGGATGCTGGATTTTGTCAAATGCTTTCTCAGCATCTATTGACATGATCATATAATTTTTATCTTTCATTTTGTTTATGTAGTATATCACATTTATTGATATGCAAGTATTGTACTAGCCTTGCATCCTTGGGATAAATCCCACTTGGTCATGGTGAATAATTTTTATAATATATTGTTAGATCCGATTTGCTAATATTTTGGCACCTATATTCATCATGATATTGGCCTGTAATTTTCTTTCTTTGTAGTGTCTTTTTCTGATTTTGGAATTAGGATTATGCTGGCCTCATAAAAAGAGCTTGGAAGTCTTCCTTCCTCTTGAATTTCTTGGGTAGTTTGAGGAGAATAGGTGTTAGTTCTTCTTGTTTGGTAAAACTCCCCTGTAAATCCTTCCAGACCAGGACTTTTGTTTGCTGGGAGTTTATTGGTTACAGCGTCAGTTTCCTTAGTTGTTATTGGACTATTCAGGTTTCTGACTCTTCCCTGTTGAGTTTTGGAAGCTTGTATGATTCTAGGAATTAGTCCATGTCGCTTATGTTGTACAGTTTGTTGCCATATAACTGTTCATAGTATTTTCTTACAATCCTTTGTAATTCTGTGGTATCAGTTGTTATTTCATCTCTTTCATTTCTGATTTTATTTATTCGGGTCCTCTCTTTGTCTCTCGTTAAGTCTGGGTAAAGGATGATTGATCGTGTTTATTTTTTCAAAGAACCAGCTCTTGGTTTCATCAATCTTTTGTATTGTTTTTTAGTCTCTATGTCATTCATGTTTGCTCTGATTTTTATTATTCCTTCCCTTCTACTAACTCTGTGCTTTTCTTTTTGTTCTCTTTCTAATTCTTTAAGTTCTAAGGTTAGATAGTTATTAGAAAATTTTCTTATTTCTTGAGGTAGGCCTGTAATGCTATGAACATCCCTTTCAGGACTGCTTTCACTGTGCCCCATAGATTTTTGTTGTTGTGTGTTCGTTTTCATTTGTTTCCAGGAAGTTTTTGATGTCTTCCTTGACCTCCTTGATAATGCATTTGTTGTTTAACAACATGCTATTTAGCCTCCATGTGTTTGAAAGATTTTGAGTGTTTTTATTGTAATTGATTTCTAGTTTCATGCCATTGTGATCTGAAAAAATGCTTGATATGATTTCAATCTTCTTGACCTTGTAAAGGCTTACTTTGTGACCTAACGTGGTCTATCTTTGAGAATATCCCATGTGTACTTGAGACAATGTATATTCTGCAGCTTTGGGGTGAAATGTTCTGTAAATATCAATTAAACCCATCTGACCTAGTATGTCATTTAGGGTCTTTGTTTTCTTGTTGATTATTTGTCTAAAAGATCTATCCAGTGATGTCAGTGGGGTGTTAAAGTCCCCTACTATGATTGTATTGCTGTTAATCTCTCCCTTAAAGTCCTCCAGTAGTTTTAAAATATATTTTGGTGCTCCTATATTGGGTACATATATGTTTGTCAGGGTTAATAATATGTTTATCAGGATTATCCTTTTGTTGGATTGATCCTTTTATTATTATGTAGTGTCCTTCTTTGTCTCTTATTATGGCCTTCATTTTGAAGTCTATTTTGTCAGATATAAGTATTGCTACCCCAGCTTTTTTTTTTTTCATTTCAATTTGCTTGGAAAATTTATTTCCATCCCTTCACTTTCATCGTGTGTGAGTCTTCTGTTCTGAGGTGGGTCTTTAGTAGGCAGCATATATATGGGTCATGTTTTCTTATCCAATCAGCTACCCTATGTGTTTTGATTGGAGCATTTAAGCTATTTACATTTAAAGTTATTATTGATAGCTACTTATTTGCTGTCATTTTTATTCTTTTTTTTTTTTTTTTTTATTCCTCACCTGAGGATACATTTGTATTTATCATCAGATAGAGTGGGAGAGAGGGAGAGAGAGAGAGACAGAGAGAAACATCGATGTGATAGAGCCACAGTGACTGGTTGCCTCCCGCACAACCCCAACCAGGGCTGGGGACGAACTACAACCGAGGCACATGCCCTTGACCAGAATCGAACCCGAGACTCATTGATCTGCGGGTCGATGCTCTAACCGCTGAGCCAACCGGCCAGGGCTGTCATTTTTATACTTTATGCCTGTGTTCTTCTCTCTCTCTCTCTTTCTCTCTCTCTTTCTTCTTCTTCTTACAACTGTCCATTTAACATTTCTTGCAGTGGTGGTTTGGTGGTAATAAACTCCTTTAGCCTTTTTTTGTCTGTGAAGTTCTTTATTTCACCTTCAATTTTGAATGATAACCTTGATGGACAGAGTGGTCTTGGATTCAGTCCCTTGCTTTTCATTACTTTGTATATTTTATGCCACTTCCTTCTGGCCTGCAGTTTTCTATTGAGAAATCAGCTGACAGTCTAATGGGAGCTCTTTGTAGGTAACTTTCTGTCTCTCTCTTGCTGCCTTTAAGATTCTTTCTTTGTCTTTAATGTTTTCCATTCTAATTATAATGCTTCTAGGTGTGGGCCTTTTCAGGTTAATCTTGAGTGGAACTCTCTGTATTTCCTGGACTTGTGTCACTTTTTCCTTCACAAGGTCAGGGAAGTTTTCTGTCATTATTTCTTCAAACAGATTCTCTATTCCTTTCTCTGATTCTTCTCCTTCTGGTACCTCTATGATGCGAATGTTGTTGCATTTCATATTGTCCCAATGCTCCCTTAAATTCTCCTCCTGCTTTTTAATTTTTTTTTCCCATTTGCTGCTCTAATTGGGTGTTTTTTTCTAACTTGTTTTCTATCTTGCTGATTCGGTCCTCAGCTTCTTCTAATCTACTATTGAATCCTTCCAAGGTGTTCTTTATTTCAGCTATGTCATTCTTCATTTCCACTTGATTCTTATTAATAGCTTCTACCTCTTTTTTCAAGCTCCCACTGAGTTCTTTATAGTTGTAATTAAGTTGCTTGTAATTCCCACTAAGTTGTTTGAGAACCCTTACTACCATTACTTTGAATTCTTTATCTGACAAACAGCTTGCCTCCATTTTATTTAGTTCCTTTTCTGGTGATACCTCCTTTTCTTTCATTTGGTGGTTGTTTCTTTGTCTTAACATTTTTGCAGTCTGGTAGTTTGAAGCACCCTGGGTTGTGCTGTCAGGTTGGTGCATCCAGGGGCATCAGGTTGTGCCAAGGCCAGATCTCAGATCCAACCAGTCGTCTGAGGGTGATGATGGCTCTCAGAGGCAGCTGCAGTGGCAGAGCAGGTGGCTCTTGGCTGCTGTGAGGTCTGTGAGTTCAGTGACTCTGGGCTAGTGCATGGCCATTGAGGCTGGCACGTCTTGTCTGCTGTGGGTCCAGGAGGATTGATGACTGGTAGCTTGTGTTCATGTGTCATCATAGGTGCTGCTGGGGTGTGTGGTTCTGGCTGCTGTGCTGCTGGGGCACATAGGTCCTGAGCCACTGCTGCTGCCTGGTGGGGCTCAGCTCCCTAGGCACCACTGTTGCTGCCACTGGGTGCAGGGCTCAGCTCCTTGAGCCCTGCTGTTGCTTTAGGGCACTAGTGCCTTGGTGGCACAGCTACTGTTAGCTGGCTGGGTGACACAGCAGAGGCCACTGGCTTGATGGTGCAAGGTGCACTGGTAGCCATGGGGTGCTGGGCCCTAGCTTCTCCCTGCTGCCTCCTCCTAAGGAGGACCCAGCGGATCTTCCAAAATGGCAGGGCCTTCCAGCCCCAAGTGGGATATAGCACCCTGCCAAACAGTGCACAGTGGTGGCCAGCTGATCCCCATTCCACAGCACCAGAACCGTCTGACCTAAGTTCCACACTACTGCTCAGATGCTCATCCACACTCACACCCACTCCTAGTCTCTCTTGTACTCACTCACCCTCTCACCCACTCACCCCCACTCTGGTCTTGCCCATCACCATGTTCTTAGTTGTTATATTTAAAATTTTACCTTTGTGCACTCTAAAACATAAAGATGTTCTTTAGTCTGCTTTTATAATACTTGGTTATGTTAGGCAGTTAGACAGAGCAAAGCAAGAATGATAGGCCAGGTACAGAAGGTCACCAGGTCAGAAAGTCCTGGGTGCCTAGCAACAGGCAACATTGGAAAAACAAGGCCTCACCTCCAGGATAACCTTTCCTCTCCTAGCATATCATTCCTCTTATGGTTTAGACCCCCGACCTTTCATATCACTGGTAATGTGGTTTGAACCCTCCCTGACCTTTCCTCCCCCAGCATGTTGCTAGTCATTCATGTTAGACCCCTGTACAGGGGAAACTAAAGGGAGGGGGGTCAGAGAATATCCCTTAGGCATTAAGCCCCAGGACAATGAGGTTCTGATCTGCATCAAATACATCTGTGCCACAGTTGTATTTCAGCTCCAGGACCAGAAAAGCAGCAAAGCCAGACAAGCAATGCCATGGCTGACATCAGGACTAGCTGCATTGACTAATGACCCCTGCCCTGGTACCAACCAATCAGTAGAAACCACAACTCTGAAAGGACACACCTGAAAAGCTAATGCATATTCTATTGGGATCCTCCCCTGAGACCTCCAGATAAATACCCTCAAGCTGGAGGACCCAGTGCTACTATTCTCAAGCACGTCTCCTGCCTTTCCCCACCCCCTACCCTCAGGTGTATTTTCCTTGCCTCTCTCTTTCTCCTAAGCTGCAAGGGCCCTTCTTTTGATTCTGTAACTTGTTTCCTAAGCCCTTTTCCTCTATAGCCTACTTCTTCTACCTCTGTGGCTTTTTAAATAAACTTTCTCTTCTAGTTTGAGTCTTGACTCTGAATTCTTTCTTAGCCAGAGGCAAGTACTGTGGTTGCTGAACCAGGGTCCAGTCTGACTCCACTGGTCTAACACCTGATGCCATTTCACCACCGACATGTTGATTTTTATTTTCATCTTATTTTGCTCTTTGGCTCAAACACTATGATATCATCCAAATACAAAAAGTATATGTACCTCCAGTGACTCTGCCTAATATGCTCCTTTCCCTACATGTGTGTGTGCTGGATTAGCTTTTTCTGCAACTCTGAGTTACATAAATGCTGAAAGTAATCTAAAGTGTTTGTATAAAAGGGTGATATAAAAATGGAAATAGCACAAGAGCTGATTAAAGCTAAACCTAAAATTAGATGGGTTTCCTTGATTAATGGCATAGCAACCGTCTGATGAGTGATGGGTGGAGAACAACTACAATCCACGCTAATCTAGATTCAGTGACTTTCAGAGTGAGGACTCTCATTCCTACCTTAAAATTAGTTTTTAAGAAAATGCTTCTTCAAAGGAACATGCAGAAAGACTAAACAATTTTGGCAACACGATCTACCTGGTAAGAGTAACTTTTTAATTTTAACTTTCTCAAATTTAACGCATTCTGTAGGAAGAGACAACTGGTTACTAAACAATGTCAAAGCCTGGGGTAAAGTACAAGTTCATCTAAATAGGAGAATTAAGCCTGCAGATCCTAAGAGTTCTAGAGAACACTGCAGGATGCCTGCTGCATCATTCTGAAAATCTACATTTGTTCAGGTACATTGATCAGGAAGGGGAACATTTGCATATTTATTGAAAGAAAATTAAATAGCAATGGCAGACGTTATGCGACTTGAATGTTACATTCCATACTTTACATAGCAATTTCCAAGATTTTATATTGGGGGTGTGTGGGGGGGAGGGGGTGGGAAGAACAAAGGACTTACTATTTTCTGTGTGTGTGTTTTTTGTTTTTTGTTTTTTTTTGCATTCATCATCAGATAGAGCGAGAGGGAGGGAGGGAGGCAGAGAGAGAGAGAAACATCCATGTGTCGATGTGAAAGAGACACATCGACTGGTCACCACCCACATATCCCCAACTGGGGCGAGGACAAACTGCAACCGAGGTATGTGCCCTTAGCGGGAACCGAACCCAGGACTCTCTGGACCATGGGCCAACGCTCTAACTGCTGAGCCACACTGGCCAGGGCTTCTGTGGTTTTCTTATGGCTATACAAGACAAATTCTTCCTAAGAAGTGCCAAGCTTCCAAAAGGTTAGTAATGGACTGAATGAGATGTCCAATGAGAAACTTTAATATTTAAGTATAATATATAGTTGTTATACTTAATAGTTTAATTAGTTTATCTTTTAAATAGTTTAATTTTAAAAATGTTTCTTCATTTGCTGGACCTTAGCATTCTGTGGTGCCATAAAGTAAGGAAGTACTTAGAAAAAAAAAAAAGAAGAAGAAGGGGCATATAGTAAAAACACAGGAACCCTGGCTGGGTAGCTTAGTTGATTAGAGCATCGTCCCCATATGCCAAGGTTTTGGGTTTGATCCCTGGTCTGGGCACATATAAGAATCAACCAATGAATTCATGGATAAGTGGAACAACAAATCAATGTTTCTCTCTCTCTCTCTGTTCCTTCTTCTCTCTCTAAAATAAATAAATTAAAAAAGAAAACACGTAAGAGCCAATCTGAAAGAACTCCTAATGGCCGAGGTTGAAACAATTTGAGCAAAAAAATAAAAAAGGATAGTATTGGATTATAACCCCAAGAATAAATATCCATGTGTCCATAGTGCTATAAATAAATGACTAAATAAATAAATAAATAAATAAATAAATAAATAAATAAATAAGAGGAGAAACAACAACTCTTCCTTACAGAAATATTCCAACTAATAATTGTAGGATGAATGAAGGAAATAGAAAAATCGCTTTTAGAAAACTACAGGAGTAATTGCTGCCGGTATGATCCACAGATGATGCTAACATTAGTGGGTGAAAGTTTAAGATTCTAACTATATCTCCCCAAATATTTCTTTTCCTTTTTCTTTTTTCTGGTACGTGCCCCTAGCGGGAACCGAACCTGGGACTCTCTGGTCCGCAGGCCAATGCTCCAATCGCTGAGCCAAACCGGCCAGGGCTCCCCAAATATTTCTTAATTATAAAATGTACATGTTAACCCTACAGTAGAGAAACCCAGCAGAACCACCGTAACCAAGTGATGCAAGTTAGTATCATTAGCAATAAAGTCACATAAATGTCAAGTGCGCCCTGACATGATGCACTAAGACGGCACATCACTTATGCAGATTCTTTCCCAAAATACATCACCTCAATCTATTATGGGACAGCATGAGACCAACCCAAAGTGAGGGACATTCTACAAAATACTTCCATGAGTTACTCTTTAAAAGTGTCAATATTAGAGGAGACTAGATTAGAGGAGACTAGAGCGATCCCAGTAAGTCAACTAAAGTGCAGTGTAGGATCTCGGAATGGATCCTGGAACAGAAAAAGGACATTAGTGAAAAAAAATTGCAAAATCTGGACAGTTTGTAGTTTAGTTAATAGTATTGCACCAGTGCCTATTTCTTAGTTTTTTTTTTTTTTTTTACATCTTAGTTTTGATCATTGTACTATCTTTATGTAAATTGTTAACATTGGGATAACTGGGTATGAGATATATGGGAACTCTCTATTACATTTACAACTCTTCTGTTAAGTCTAAAATTATTTCAATATAAAACATTAAATAAATAAATACAAAAAAAAAATGCTTAGCTGCTCTGTATCCAGACTGAGTTGCATCTTGAAGAATGAACAAAAGTTAAACAATGAAAATAGGGATTATAACTAGTTCAGATAAAAGAAAAATTATACATATGACCTGGCTCCATTCCCCACTCAACCAATCTGTGTGACCTTGAGCAAGTTACTTAATCTCACTAAGGCTCATTTTCTTCAAGAATAAATAGGGGATGAGGCAGGGTACCTATATCATAGAACTAGAAATAATGATTATATGTAATAAGTCATATAAAGAGAGTAACATATCTGGTATATTGCAGGAACCCAATCAATGTTAACCATGGCAATAGTGATGATGGACACAATATTGACAATAGTGATAATGAACAGGCAACCTGTCAGCACCCTTAACCCCTGCGTTGTTTAAGGGTCAACAGTAGATGTGTTACTTGTCTAGAGGGAGAACTCTACCTAGAGTTCATCATAACTCTACTTAATAGAGTTTGATTTTTTTTTCAAATAATGATATCTGTAGGGCAACTAAATTCATAATCAGAAATTTTCCCTTAAACGAACAACCACATAGCAAAATATTTATTATCTACTATAATGGTCTTCAAACTGGAGTAGTATAGATACCTCTGAGAATACACACATTTTTTCAAACGAGTATGCTGGCATTTGTCTAGTTTTAAGGGACATAGTTTGTCTAGTTTTAAGATTCTCAACTTTAGATATCAAAACTGATTTGCTTGAGAAAGTGATTGCCATCTGACATTCTCCTTCCTTACCTCCTATTTCAAAATCCCTTCTTCCCACTAGATAATACAAAGGCAAACCAGCCCCCATGCTTAATCTATACAGTGCATTGTCCCAGGAGAGTAAACCTCTATCATGCAAAAAGGGACTATCTACAAGCTTGACAAAGTAACTTTCTTCAATGATTGGAATTACTTCAGTGACTAATTAACAAACTCTTTGCAACTCAGGTAAATTCTCATTTTTCTTTTCAACCAAATTAAAGAACAGATGAAGTAGCTATTAGATTAATTTCAAGACTTGGAGGATTTTTTGCTATAATATGGTAATCCTTCCATTTACATCTACTTTTGTATTTCAACAATTTTATTTGTGTTTCTATAAGAAATGGAGAAAGAGAAAAAGAAAAAGAGAGAGGAGGGGGAGGGG
Source organism: Tadarida brasiliensis (assembly GCA_030848825.1). Lineage (NCBI taxonomy): Eukaryota > Metazoa > Chordata > Mammalia > Chiroptera > Molossidae > Tadarida > Tadarida brasiliensis. The sequence goes on along the minus strand of CM061261.1, from coordinate 64,537,800 downwards.
AAGGAAGATGTTGCTGACCCACGTGTCATTTTAGCAATACATAATACTTGCCCGAAGATCCATGAAAAATGTAAAAGATGCTCTGCCTATCTTATTAAAAGATAGATTTCCAATAACGTTTTCTTTTTATGTTTAATAATTATCATAGTTTGTAGTATAGTTGTGTTGTTTAGATCAAAGTCTCTTCTGCTAGTAATTATAATAATCAGTTAATGCAGAAAATATTTTAAGAAATTAGAAAGCTATAGTTACATAAAATAAAAAATGAAGTTCAAATTTCAATTTCTATAACCATTTTGTTACAGAGAATTGTGATAATCAATAAAATACTTTCAAGCATAAAAATATTATATTAGGGTAATATTCTTTGGAGAAGTGGAATTGATCTGGGCCCAGAGGCTAAGGCAACTAAATGACTACATTTTTATCATCAAATGCCCCACGTGTTGGGAGGCATTTGCAGTTTCCAGTATTTGCAGGCTTTGCAGGTACTTGTGAGCCCTTTTGACTTCTGTAACACACCCGCTATGGTACCGGTCCCCTGAAGGGGGAGGGAACCAAAAGGGGGATGGGGCTTCTGTCTTTAAAATCGGACCAGCAAGAAGAATCTGTGCTGAGGATCTGGGGAAGCTGTACCCCTCCAGCCCGCTGGCATAATGAAGTGCTCCTTTACAATTCGGCTGTGCGTCTCTGGTTATCTCGCGGACATGTTACAACAGAATGAAAATACAAGTTTGAGAAAAAGAAATGATGCAAAACATCTGTAAAAGGAAAGTTTGTTCCTGTATTTGTGAAATAGATGGTGACAGACAGCAAATTGCGACAATATTGAAGATACATATAAAAGAGTGATGTACTTGTTTGATTATAAAAAGCATAACATATGCATGATATCTAAAAGTACATGCTGTATAATCATTTAAATTTAAAATAAAGATGTTAGATGTGAACTGAAAGTCTGCTTGGGATGTGTAGTTTTTCAAAGTTTTTTAGGTGGTGCACAAGCAAAAAAGTGTGAAGACCATTGATCCTCAATGGAGTACCAGCTCCTCCATATCCAAGGGCTTCCCTTCTCTCGCCACTATATGGTTTCTACCAGTTCCTCCGGATGTTTTTTTAAAAGTCAAGTATGAGAGAAAGCAAAGGCTCTGTTGACATATTTGAAGAATGTTTTTGAAACATTAAGTGTGAAATATGAATCTAGATTTCCCAGAGGTATAGCCACATTTGCTAGCTGCCCCCCCCCCACCCCACCCCAGGGTATACTCAAGCCTTATTTAAATATGAAACATCTGTGGGTGCTACTGATTATTTGTCAACAGGAGAGACTAAGGAAGGTGTAGTAACCTTCCCCAAGGTATCTTCCTAGCAGTATATATTCAAAACATTTGCAGACACTCTAATGGAGGAAGCATGTTAAATATTTTGCTCTTAAAGAGTTCTTATTTTCAGATCCTTGAATTTCCAAATTAAGTAGATGTTATTGAATATGTTGTGAACCACCTCTTATCAGACACTTAACAGAGTCCCAGCATAGCCCTAACATGCTTTAAATTCAAGGAACTGTATAAGAAAGTCAAGCTGAAAATTAGGAAATGAAAACCAAGACTTTTCAATCATTAAAACTTGAGGAACTGTTTAAAGATCAAATTTAGTGCTTGTTACAGAATCTCCTAAGGAACATTTCCATAAAGACACTTTTACAAAATGTATCTTGATTATAATCTGTAGATTTGATTGGGCAACATTTCCTTTTAACAGGACTGCATAGCACTGTAGAACAATTTTCTGTTATCTGGAAGAGGAATACTCAAAATTAGTCTTGTAGACATAAAGGCAAGTAAAGGAAGAAATAATGAAACAAAACAACAGCAGGCTCCACTTTAGTAAACAGAATGTTTTTAGTTAGTCTGCTGCCTCTAACATTTCTAGTAAATATTGGGACATACTGTATGAAGTCAATCCAATGCCTAATGTCAATCAGTCACCTTTTAATTCAGAATTACTGTCACTGCTGGGTACATGACCAAAACAGCAATTAAGAGTCAGCAGAGTTCAATTAGATTAAAATGTTTTTGAGGTGTAGTGTATAAAATAGTCCTCAAATTAGGGATGTCTCCCTTGTGAGTGAGCAGCCCACCTGAGGGATAAGAGGCAGGCATGAGAAGGAGAAGCCCATTCTTGGCCTCCGTAGGGACAAATGCATTTTCCTACACAATTCATAACATCCTGATGACTAACCTAGAGATGTGTATTTCCCTTATACAGAGGTGAAAACATTTCTTCCTTTTCTCTGTAAGCTTTCCAAACACTGACAGCTTTCTGGAGCTAACATTCAATGCCTCAGAGTAGTAGATGTTTATCTGGTGTCTCTCAGAATTCATAATATATTTCCTCATGGCAACATCTTACAAATCATAAGTATAATTAATCTGTGGTATTTTTACAGTCAAGGTCAGCTATACAAAGCTCTCAGGTTTTTGTTACTCTAAGACAAACTTTGCTTGAGACATACCCCTAAAATACCTGTAGTTAGTGCCATTTTCTTTTACTTGTTCGTCATTTATGATTCAAGCTTTCTAAAAACGCACAACAAAGGAGCATCACTTTCTTGGTTATGGGATAGTTATTATCATTTTTATAAGGAGGCATAATGTAGTGTAGGATGTCTAGTGGTAGATGGGGCTAATGGCCCTATTGTAAAAGGCAATAAATGGCTGTGCTTTAAATTGTCTAAGATTTTCCATATTCTCTCCAGATTATCAGCAATCACCTCTTAGTTTTGTCTGTGTGCCTCCTCTTGGTGCATGGGTTGATGCTCAACCACTGAGCCACACTGGCTGGGCTGTGTGCCTCCTTATACTGTCCTTTCTCACCCTTCAACTCAAATAGCAAGATGTTATAATTGCATTTAAAGCAAGACCACATGGGCTATGGCTTCATCTAACTGTTCCCATGACTAAGAAGACCATGTTCTAAAAGCAAGGGCTTTGTAACATTTATTTTGCAGTGGCATTTTCTCATTTCCTAAAATTTGGCACTTTGGAGAAGAGCATCATCAAACTATTCAATCTGGGTAGGAAAGGTGCTGCTTTTCTATACTTTAAGAAGACTGAGTTAAATAGGCTTATAGTGGCTGGCTTGGGTACTGAACTACCACTGATCATATTTTTAACATGAAAAAATGTATTTAAAATTCTAAATAAGTGGCTCACCAGCTTCTGGAATACAAGCCATTCTTATGTTGGGAACTGTCTTTACTCACACAGGTTTTATTTCTCTGCTGTTGCCTAGCAACTGAGATGTGGCAAGAGATGTCAGAGGTTAAGGAGCAGACTAAAGTCATTATGGAAAGCAAGCCTTATCAGCATTTTCAATCTAACTTTGTACTCCTTGAAATAAAATAGGTTTCATTGTATTGAATAGTCTGTATTTTTTCTTCTCAAATGCCTAGTTTTTAGAAACTTTTTTCCTTTCTGAATGTAAGTCCAGTACACATGGAGAATTTTAATTATGTATATTGCTTTGAGATGGACTTCTTTGTTACACTGGCACACTTTAAAGGTTAAAGTGAAAAACTGGCATTCTGAAGTCATATACTATGTGAAAAGTGTCTGTGAACACATTTGAAAGCATTCCAAGAGTTATGAGAAATGCACATTGGCTCTAAATGTCCTCTCTTTGAACCATTACTTAATGTTGAATAAAACTCCATTTCCAAATACATTGGCTTGCTTATTAAAAAATTATTCTTTAGAGACAAGAATGCAAAATGTTCTATAGGTTTGCTTGTCTCTGTTCTGAAGTGAGAAAGAGTGTTATCAAAATTTTAGCATCTCCTCTGGAATTTATTTTTTTCAGCCTGTTCTGTATCAAATGCTAGGCCCCTAAGGATTTGTAACTCACGGATAGTTAATTGCATTTCAGCATAATGTATTTTAAGACTTGTTTTCCAGTGGGCATAACACAATATGCTTTGATGCCATTTCATTTCTAGGCAATATGGTGGTTCCATGACTCCCAGACCAAATTTTTAAGTTTTCCAAATTAAAGGTTTAAAGGTAAGGCAATCTGAGTTAGAATCATATTCCATGTTGGTTTGAAGTGGATCCAGAAACATTTTTGGAGGAAAAATTTTATCCCTGCTTGTGGGTCTCCCTCATTTGTCTCTGAGTGAAGCCACCATGGTCATCCATTCATAACTGTGTCCTTAAATTTCTTTAGAGACAATTAATTCTATCCTTTCTGGATTAATTACCAAACACTGAACTCCCAGTTTTAGTCAAAGATTCTAAACCAAGACTCTATGCTAAATAATTCTTATCAAAAGCCCAGTTGGGGCCTGGCCAGTTTGGCTTAGTGGTTAGAGCGTTGGCCCATGGACAGAATAGTTGTGGGTTCGATTCCAAGTCAAGGGCTGGGAATGTACCTTGGTTGCAGGATTGATCCCCAGTCCTGGTCGGGTCATGTGGGAGGCAACCAATTGATGTGTTTCTCTCACATCGATGTCTCTCTCTGTCTCTCTCTCCCACCTTCCCTCACTCTATCTGAAAAATCAATGGAAAGATATCCCTGGGTGAGGATTAAAAACAAACAAAAATAATGAAAGCCCAGTTGGGAGAAATGAACATAATTGCCTGAAGAATATTGGGACTGCCTATTTCCCTAAATTTCCTGAATTTTACTTTTGAACAGAACTATGTATTTAGAATCGTTGGCCTTTTATAGAATTGCTTCTACTCAGTTAGGATTGTGCAGCATGTAAATGAGTACATATTGATGAGGGAATAATCAATAATCATATGAGTCTCACTACTTCTGTTATAGGGTGCAGGTGAAGTCATTATCCTTTACATTACACTTTAAGAGCATCTACAGAAGAAACTTCTTTTAAGTTGTAGTATTAGAAAACTTTGGGTCTTTATCTTACAGATATTTCAAATCTGTCACTGACCATATTTTCCTCTTCATTTTCACTGCTAGGAAACTGAGAGCCAAATCTGCAACCTACCTCTATCAGCTGCACAGACATTAAGGTATGCATCATCACACTCATCTTCCCCTGGTTTTACTTTTTCCTTTCTGCATATTCTTTTTTTTTTTAAAAAAAAACTATTTTTATTGATTTTAGAGAGAGAAGAAGGGAGAAGGAGAGAGCGAAACATTCATGTGAGAAAGCAACATTGATTGGTTGCCTCCTGCACGGACCCTGACTGGGGGCCGAACCCAAAACCTGGGCATGTGTCCTGACTGGAATCAAACCCGTGACTTTTGAGTACACGAGACAATACTCAACCAACTGAGCCACACCAGCCAGGGCTTTTCTATGTATTCTTTTAGCCCTGACTTCCTCAACCATTTATTCTATTTGACTAATGAGCTTTAGAGCAAGATAATCCTCTTGTTCTTAGTCCTCCATTTTGCAAATGCAAGTGGAATGAAGGGTACCCCAGGCTGTTCCCCTACTTGTTGCTGGTGTGTGTCCTGACATCCAAAGATGGGGAGAGTTCAGAGTAGCAAGAGTTGGGAGGTGGGAGGGCACAGAAGAGGGAGGGATAGAAATCTCACTTTCTGGCAGCAGGGAATTGAAAGTAAGTTTCTGTGGCTACAGGATTACTTCTAAGGAAAGTCAAGAAAATGCCGTCAGGAACTTCTTGCATTAAATCCAAAGGTGACATTTAAAATCCTGGCATGTCCAATGTGTATAACAGAAGAATGTCATCTCCGCAATACACATTGATGAAGTAGTTTTGTTCATATTACTGTACAATTACTGTATCACCATTTGTCCACACAGATGAAATTCTAAAAATTATCCCAAACCTGTTACTATATTTTCTAACCCACAAGGAAGAGAGCACCTTCATTTAAAAACAAAAATACATGAGGTATGGAGAAAAGTTACTTTGGCTAAGTAAAATGTTTCAAAAGCAGTTTTATATCTCCAGTAAATAGGATTTGAATATTAAAAATTTTTTTTCTTCATTGATTTTTTTTCTTTTTTTAGTTAGAGAGGAAGGGAGAGGGAGAGAGAGATAGAAACATCGATGAGAGAGAACATCGATTGGCCGCCTCCTGCATGCCCCTCACTGGGGATTTGGCCCACAACCTCGGCATGTGCCCTGACTGGGAATAGAACTGGCCACCTCTTCGTGCGTGGGTCGACACTCAATCACTGAACGACACCGGCCAGGCAGGATTTGAATAATTAACTTAATAACTATAGGGAGGAGATATAACTATGGATTTTCAGAAGCCACTGAGGCTAGAGATATAGCATGGACCCGCCTACATAGCTGAAATGTGCCCATATTGTATACAAAACCAGTAAGAAAGGAATTTTGTTAGATTGTTTGGAAGCCTTATACACACATTGTTTCACTGGTCTGGAGTGAAGACCAGTAGGCACCTCAATATTTTACATCACCCTAGCCATTTCCTATGTTCCTTTTCTGAATCTGCATCCGTCAGGACTCTCCTCTCACGCAGGAAACAAACCTACAGGGAATTCCTATTATAATCATTATGCATATAATACTTATAATAAAAATAGCTACTTGTGCTTTTTAAAAATCAAGATGATGTTAGACAACTCAGGTAAAAAACTACCTAATTTCAATAAGTGGTAAGTGGAATACAACGCTAATTCAGGTCCTTGGGAAAAATTGCCTAATGTATATACCTTTTAATGACATTAATACTATTTTCATATTAAAATTATGTCTGTTAACAGGGTGTCCTTCACAGCTAATACAAAGTCAAGTTTTCCTCTCAACACTTATTCCTTACTTATTTGATTTACTCTAATTCTCTAAGCATGACACAAGAATGTATCATGGACATTAACTTCATATTAGAATCAGATTTTTTAAAATGTAATTTACCAATATGTTGAATGTATTTCACTTATGGTTAAAAAAAATCCTAATATGACTCCTCTGTCATCGCAGAGTCAATATATCCAGAGTTTAGAATGCCTGCCCTTCCCACCCAGCTGCTCTTCATAAGTAATCCTCTCTGCCAAAACAAAAACAAAACCAAAAGCTGCCATGTATTTCATCTCCCAGACTTGAAAACAAGTCATTTTTGTATAGTTCTGCAAAAATTTCTGGATACAATAAAATTGTGAGAAATATTTCAAAATTAGATATTTAAAAGAAAATATAATATGTTACTAAGATAGGAATAATACTCAAAATGTCATACAATAATCTGTTAATAGTATTGTTTTTTAAAGTTATTATCATAATAGAAAATAAGTAAGAGAAATGAGCAAGTCAGGGGTGAGCTTTCTGTTCAGCCAGAGCCCCACTTCCCTCAGGATGAGGCAGGTGACATAGACAGGAAACAACCCCTTCCAAAACATTAAGAACTCCTTTGTTAAAAACATAGCAGGATTCAAAGATTCCAACAGGAGTCCACAGAAAACCCTCTGAGCATACAGCTGCGTCTGTATACATACCTTGCTAATTAGTCACTTGTAATACCAATTATTATTGAAATTCATTTTTCCAAAGATCATTAAAGGCCTACAAAAGCCCCTCAGGGAGCCATCCATAAGCCTCTCCGGCCTGAAATAGGCTCCTAGGCTTGGTGTATGGGCAACTCCATCCCTTTGAGGTCCAGGTATCATCCATGTTCTAATGAAGTTGCTTTTACAATTACTTACAAAATAAATTAAAATTATATTTCATATTCTTCTGTGTAATTCTTGGCACAGAGGAAAACAAATGACAATTTGTGAATTGCAAAGCCTAAGCATGAGTATGTGACATTTTTGTCTTTGGAGAGCATTCAGACTCTTCTCTTAACTACTTCTTAAACTGAAATTACCATCACAACCAAAAGCTGTTTCCAAAGTCTACGCATGTGTCCTTACAGCAAAGAATTTCTGACAAATTGGTCAGACTGGTGTAAACTGAGAAGGACAAAGGAAAAGGTGAGATGACATTGAAGCTAAACTCCATCTGTTCTCAGTTACAGATTTTCCCCATAAAAACTGAGAAGCAGGGCTTTTAAACCAGAGAAAAACTAGAGAACAATTAGCATAGCATGAGTGAACAAACATTTTAAGAGGCATCATGCACTAAAGAATAATTTCCACATTTCCCTGCTTGAACGTACGTGTGGACTTGCTTGAATATTTACCAAATTCAGTTATAATCACTAAGAAGGATCACTTCTATAAGTATATATTAATGTTAGGAATACAAAAATGTTACCTCCAAATCCTAAGAGGGACTTTGAGCACAGATAGAGGCAGATGAAAGATGGCATGCTGCAGTGCAGCCACCTCAAAGTGAACGGTGCGCTGACTTTCCGGCTGCCACTCCCCCAGGAAGATGCTCAATGAAACACAAAAAGATCCAGGGTGGCGAGAGCAATCGTTTTACTATCACATCCAGATATTCTTCTTGAATTCAACACTCAAAAACAAATCAGGAACAGGAAGCAATAACTGCACAGCATTTTACACTGTCCTTCAGCTTCTCCTCCTAATATTTTTCCTGGTTCCCAGGGTAGCTGCTCTGCATGACTGTGCAAAACACCAAAAAGTGCTGTGGAGTGGCTTCCAGCAGCAGGCAGACAGAAAGCCTAAAGTGTCACCCATATTGAAAATTGTATTGAATTTTCTGTTTAATCATGTATATGGATAGTTTTTAAATCCTTAGTTTTCCCAATCGTCATATTATTAATACACACTTCAAATATCTTCAGAAAGGGTTACTGAGATCAATGTAATAATTATACTGATTTTTCCCCTTCATTTTGCCAAGGACCCCACTGAAGCTCTTTCCTTCTACTTTCCTTTCCTATATTTCCTCCAAGGGAGCCTGAGTTCATTTAACTTGCTTTATTCCCTAAAGCATAACATTAGCAGGACCACACTGGCCACACCAATAAACAGAGTCTCCATTAAGCAAACGGGGTAAATTCTAACAAAGCCAGTCCACTGAAAGGAAGCTCCAGTGGGACTGGGGCCTACATTTCCCGATTGTCTATTATGCCATATGCCAGTATTTACAGTATCATATGTAAACATTAATTTAACCCTAAAATAAACCCTATGAACATTGTATTATCATCCTTTTTACAGATGCAGAAATGATCTCAAAATGATCAAGTAAGTTGCCCAACGTCTCCTAGAAACCAATAAGAGAAACACAAATGACTGAACCGAAACGTTATCAAAAGACATGACTATACATTTCATGGCAGAACAAACTTAATGCCAATACGAATGAGCAGAGGTGTTCAGCAGCATTAGTAGTCAGAGAAATGTAAATCAAAACCTCAAGGAGATCATCATTTTACGCTCATTCAATGAGCAAAAATGAAAAAGTCTAACAATTCCAAGTGTTGAAAGACTGTGGATACATATACCAATGAGAGTGAAAATGAGGGCAACCAACTATATCCTGGAGTTGAACATTCACTCATCCTATAATCCAGCAATTCTGTTCCTGCCCAAGGGACATTCTTGCACATGCATGAAGAGGTGTGTTCAACAATGCCAAAAGCTCTGCTGTAACAGCAAAATCCCGAAAACAGGCGAATGGCCATTAGCAAGACAGTGTATAGATAAACTATATATGTTACACATTAGAATATGAATCAATAGAACAAAATAAATGTAGTGCAGCATATCAAAATATAGAGCAATCTTCCCAATAAAAAGTTAGTCTCAAAGGATTATATACATTATCTCCTTTTTAGAAAGTTAAAAATAATTTTAATAAAGTTTCCTTTTCAGAATACTTATGAATGCAATAAGTTTGCATATAAAGAAATGTAAAGGAAGAACAAACAGGAGACTCAGGATGAGCTCATTGTTGGTGGAGACTGGATGAAATGGGAGAATAGCCCAATGATTAGATTAAGTTTACTGTTAAAAATCCTAGCTTTTGTTTGAGAGATGGTCTCATAGGTGCATATTGCATTATTAAAAATGTCTAAATAATAACTATATAATAAAAAATAACATTGATGAGAGTGTATCCTTAACCAAAGATTATTAATAGTCTAATTTTGTATATGTGAGGTCCTAAGATCATGCAAAGAAGCAAGAAAAACAAACAACAGATAAACAAAAACTGGGCCCAGATCAGATCCGCCAGTCTCTGAAGCTCATGCCACCACCAGGGCGGGCCACTCTTCCGTTCTCAACTAGAGATGTGCAAAAACAGTGCAAGTTACTCCCATTCACCCACGATGATGGCGTGACTTTGTGTACAGGTCATAACCAGAACTGATCAACTTATTCTTTCCAGATAGTGTAGAAAGGCATGAAAGATATTACCAGTCGAATAGATACCTTTGGACAACAATACCGACTGACCTAGGCTAGAATCCTGGACCTTACTACATCACTGGAGGGGAATGTCTCACTCTCACAGCTTCCTCGGGATGCAAGGGTTAGTGATGATGATAAAGGTGATGATCATCATAACACTTTTAGCTGCTTATAAGATAGAGCATCACCAACATTTTTTATATCCCTCACTATAGTCTATGAGGCATGAATTATAATTATTTCCATTTTAAAGATTAAGTGATTGAAAGAACAAGAAATTAAGAAATTTCCTCAAAGTCACACAATTATGATGAAAGAGTCTTGAACTCAGCTTTCTCCTGTTCCATTGCCCAAGTTCGTACTGGCTAAGATACATACACACATATACACAAATGCATGAATACACATGTATGTATAGAAACAAACACCCATGCATGAAAGATGTATAGGTATAGGTATACATAGATATATACTCATATGTATAGATACATATATGTGTGCAGATATACTCGTTCATGAATGTATGGACACATAAATATAGACACACCATATATACATGGATAGACATATACATGTATAGATACCTATCCATATCCACACATTGCTCAATTTATTACCTATTGTTAAAAACGTCCTGCTCCCTCTCCCTTCTGAGCACATCACGTAGAAATGGCCATATGAGAAACAACTTAAAATGAATGAAATTCACTTGGGGCACCTGGTCTGTGATTTTCATGCTGGGCTCCTTGTTATAGCCAGTGTGTGTGTTTTCAGCACCTGCTTGTCAGCATGGCCGGTCCCTCCTCATCAGCAGGCACTTCAGCCTCTGCTCCTCTCGGGGTGAGGCCCACCTCTGTGATTGGCCTCAGAGAGTGAACTGAGTGGAAGCTAATTAGTCAATATTTGTAATCAGATCTCTCTAAATTCGGAAAAATCCATCAAGCCTTTTTGGTGTGACACAACCACTTGGACAAAAATTTTATTTATATTGATATACAGCAGATGGAGTCTGGAATGTAACCAGTACACAATGAATGGCAGCAATTATTACTATATAAAGTAAGGCTCACTATTATCATTCCTTATGTAGAATCTAGTTTTCCGACATTTCGTTTTTGATATCTTATTTTGGGGGCTTTTCAGTTTGGGTGGGTTTACCCCTACAGTGTCTAAACATAAAGTTCTCATGAGTTCAGTTACAAGTACATTCACTCCAATTGAATTTTAAGAGGCTACCGACTCCAGAGAATAATGAAAGAGTAAATAGGTTACAATTTTCTGTTGATGTAAATAAGTGAGGTCATATAAAAGTTGGAAGTAGGATAAAGAAATGCTAAAAACAAACAAAAACTTTACAAACTCTGAATCTCTAAAATATGTGAGAAACAGATATATTCACTGCTAGCTGAAAAAGTGAATGGCACCCCCATTCCCCTACTCATATCTACACTCTCTCTCTCTCTCTCTCTCTCTCTCTCTCTCTCTCTCTCTCTCTCTCTCTCCACGATTTAGCTCTGTGACATTCAACAAAAGCCACTCAGGTCTTCAAAACACAAAAATGTAACTTTTTAAAAGACTAAGATGTTGTGGTTTCACCTATGGCTTTCATATGAAAGACAGAAAAGGAAAGGAAAAAGAATCAAGACTTGGAATGAATTTCACATCAAACTAGATGATTTTGCTCTATGATGTCTTCATAGAAAGCACCCCAGCAATCTCAAGTCCAAAGGGTTGGCTCTCAGATCAAATCCCTAAGGCAGTGGGGCTCCATAGTCACTAAATTGTTGCTCACACATCAGAGGAAATGCAATGGAGGCTGTGATATAAAACCATGCTACAGCCCAGCTGGTGTGGCTCAGTGGCTGAGCATCAACCCATGCACCAAGAGGTTGCCGGTTCAATTCCTGGTCAGGGCACATGCCCAGGTTGTGGGCCAGATCCCCAGTGGGGGGCATGCAGGAGGCGGCCAATTGATGTTCTCTCTCATCGATGTTTCTATCTCTCTCTCCCTCTCCCTTCCTCTCTCTCTAACATCAATAAAGAAAAAAAAATAAAAAAAAAAATAAAATAAAACCATGATAAGAAGTGCTAAACACAGAAGAGACAGAGAAGCCAATGTTTCTGGAACAACTTCACAAACTTCATCCCACCAAGAGTTGAAAACAGGTAAAGGAAAACAGTGGCAGAGGACAGAAATCGCAGCTGCCTCAAGGCTGGTTAGAGATCTGTGATTTAAATACATATTTCCACAGAGAATGGAATCACATCTGGAGCCTACAATTTAACTTCTCCCAACGTTAAACAGATGCTTACTTTTAAAATGCTAAACAGTGTATGTTTAAGTATATTCTAAAGCTAATGTTTTCTAAATACGTCAAATGCAACTTGGTGTTTTTTGCAAAGGCCCAAATGGTTTCGACAGAGGATATTAGTACTAAAAAGGACCGAAGGCATGAGCTCTTCCAGCCTTCATTTTAGGATGAGAGAAACTGAGTCCCAGATAGCTAAGTGGCTTATTGACTCTACACAAATAGTTTGTGACTGAGCTGGAAGTATAACCTAAGTGGTAGTTTTCACTTAAAAATTTTTAACCTCATAAAAACCTAAATGTCCCATGGAATTACAGGAGCTATCATGAAAGTCTAAGTGCAAACTAAAAGCACTTTCCAGGGCCTGGACGGGTGGCTCACCAAAAGGTTGTGGGTTTGATTCCTGGTCTGGGCACATACTTGGGTTGCGGGTTTGATCTCCAGAGGCAGCGCATATGGGAGGCAACTGACTGATGTCTCCCCTCTCTCTCTCTGCCTTCCTCTCTGTTTCAAATCAATACAAACATCCTCCGGTGAGGATTAAAAATAGATAAATAGATAAATAAAATAAAGGCACTTTCCAGGGATCCCTGAGGGACATGAGGTTGGCAGCACAGATGCTGGGGTTTCAGCAGGGCCAGGAGGTGTCCCCAAGAAGTCTCTGGCTGCCCCGAAAGAGAGGTGGCAGATACCCCTGGGGAACTAAGAATGCCATGCTCTCGACACGCCCTACCTACTCCAGAAAAAAGCTGGTGAATAGAGAAGAGCAAACCTGGAAAGGGTTCTGGAATTCCTGAGACTAGGCAGAGAGATAAGTCAGGAATATAATATTTTTATTTTTAGTGGTGGCTGAGACCAACAGGACATGTGTCCATTGTAGAAAACACACAGCCACAGTCCCGACCACGTGCCAGGCAAGTGCCTCACATACCTTAGCTCTTCTAAACCTCAGGGTCGTCATTTTAATCCAGGTCTGCTAAACCACCAGGGAGAGTCCCCAGCCCCTATCATGACCCATTTACCGAGTCACTGTCTAAACAGGTCCCAAGAGCTGCACAATCAAAATCAACAGGCACTTCCTTTGTGTTTTCAGAATGTTATCTGGATACAGCTAACTACAGGGGGGAAAGTTTACTTCAAGAAACTTATGTCACAAGGAACTCCTCATTTCTAACAGGTACTTTTCTCTGAACATTTCAAAGAAATTCTGAAGTCAGCATGTGAAACTGATTCATATATTTAATGTGATAGGGTTTTCTCCCTGAAAAGCTGTTATTAAATTTATGGAGTAATCATACAGCATCTGAGAACTGAAGTGCTGTGCTGTTTTTTACAGATGATAAATGTCTTTGAAAATTTCAGATTAACTCTCTTAAGGGACATGATTCTAGAAAATAATTCGTAAGTGCTTCCCCATCATGTTTCTGACCTGGACCATGCCTTTATGCTCTCTATCCACAATGCCACTGGATGTAGGGACATGGCAAAAACTGGCAGAGAGGTGGGGCCTTTATTTCCCGGATTCAGTCTCTGAGGATCACCCAGGGCCTGCCCATCTGGCAGATCCAAAGTTCCTGGAATGGCTCTGTTGCAACAGAACGTCATCCCGTTTGACTGGTGTAATCTGAAAGCATTCAATATGTGGTGCAAGGTGTATTTTTGTTGTCATGGTGTTGAGTTTAACATTTGCAGATCATCTAATATTTACTGGGAAGATTTGAACTTAAACATTTGGTTCATTTCATAGTTTTACAAAGTTACTGAAGGTCTCTGGATCCTCTTTTCCTCATCTGTAAAGTGAAATTAATAGCACCTGCAGCATATAGCTATTGTAAGGATTGTTGCCTGTTAACAAAAGTTACTGCAGGCTTCTTTGTGAAATAAAATGAAGCATAAAGAACAAAGAGAAAGATAAAAAGATTATGCCACATAATAGGTGTCCAATAAATGTGAGTAATATTTTATGCTTCTTCCTATCACAAAGGAATTTCAGCACTTTAATCAATAAATATGTATCAAAGCATTTCATCTGCTTCAAAGTGAAATCTGTAGCAAATTAAAACCCAAGGCATACAGCTTCAAAGAGAAGGCTGACTTGAATTAAAAAATGAATGTAATACTAAGTCCAGCATAAGACGATGACTCAGAAAATTGGACTGCAAACTGGGTAACTCTCACTGTACTAGTCAATGGTTGCCTTGTGTGGAGGAGGGTGCTGTTTCCCAAAAATTAATAGAATGACCCTTTTATCCCTTCAGGAATTGTGCGATACTTTTCAAGAAAGAAGACTCCAAACTGAAATTTAAAAGAAAGGGGAAAATAAATAAATATGTTAGGTGAAGTGGATATGTTATAGTTTTTGTGTTCTTATAATTTTGCCTGATTGCAGTTGTAATTACAAGAAGTTACAAGAAGTGGATGCTGCGTGTTAGCTGTGATGAAACTATTGCTAATATGAGATCCTCTCTCTCTGTGTTCCTGCTACTTCAATAATATAGAAAGATCTTAAATGTGTATCTTGAAACAAGTAATGCAAGAACAGATCTATTTTTAAAATAACTGATTCTTAAAAAATAATAAAATAAGATAAAGGTAACTGATTCTAATGAATGTGTTTACCAATATCAATTTCCTCAAAGGGAGCACCAGAATCCTATCCTGCTAATGTATTCTCCGTTAGGTACCAGATCCATTTTCTACCTTACTTTCTCAGGACCAGGGAGTTGGGGGAGGGCCTAGCCCTATGAACCATATCACTCAGGCTGCCTGACCCTCTGACTTGGGTTTGCTTTGGTCATCAGGACTGAAGATGTGCAGGAAAGAGAGGCTGGGGTATTTTCCCCAAACTTGCTTCCTGCCTAGGGGCCTTGTGACTGCCACTGGCCATGTCCACTCCCAGCACAGTCTTGTCATATGGCCCCTTCCCGCTATGTGGGCTCTGCTAATGCTGTTTGTGCCCCTCACCGCTTCCGACTAAGGGTGGTGAAGGCTTTCCACCATTCTGGTCCTCAGCACTCCTTGTTGGCTTCTGGAAACTCCCCTGCAGTTGCATTTTCCAGAACTCACAAAGGAATGCGCCTCCTGCTGCCTGTGATGGTCCTGATTGATACATCTACAAATCAAGCTAATGGATACTGAAATTTGTTCCTTACTTCAATAATTCAGTTAGAGCAAACTTCCTTATTTTGGCATATGCCATTTTTAAAAAGTCATTTATTTGACCAAGCCACACTAGACAGAGAAGCTGAAAGAATCCAGGATCATATGTGATGAATAAGCATCTAAATATTTTTCAAGTATCAATGAATTTTATTGCATTGGTTTTTCTGTGTGTGGTACTGTGTGAGATAAATAGGATTTCATGAATGGTAATTTAAGTTACTTCCAAGATAATTATTTGGCAGCTCAGTTATTCAGTGGGCTCCTTGAAGCCTGACAACATGACACATTTACAGGCAGGTGCTGAAAACAGAGTGGGTGTCGAAACCTTGGTGTCCCCAGTTATTACAGTCATCATTTTTAATCTCTTCAGAACCCTCACAGTTCTTTAGCCCTTTACCTGCACAAGAAGCAGCAGCAAGGCCTTAACTCATTAAAACAGCCTATGTAAAGTTGAATAAATTACATATTTTGGTTTATAACATTTAAAAATTCATTAAAATGGGCTTTAATATATATCGTGGAAATAAAATTTAACCTATGTAAGTCATTATCCCTGTCTTAAATTGAGTAGTAAGGAGAATAATATGCAACTCTGAGGAAATAGAAATAACCAGGAAGAAGCAGGGAAGGGTAGAAATTAATCAAATGACTATGGGCCTTATAATTTGATGAGGACCATCTTGGGAAAGTGCTCTAGCAGCACAGACAGGAACATCCACAATATTCCTTCTTTCCCTTCCTGCTTCTGTTCCTTCACATGACATCCACAGAAATTTCCATATGATGTGAAAGTAACCAACAAAAGCTTAATGGGACCATGGAGAGGAAGAAAATGGGAGAGGAGGAGAGGGAGAGAGAGAATTTTAGTTCTGGAGAGAAGCTAAAGTTTGTTTGACTCATAATCGATTGATGGCTTTAATTTAATGAAATAAAATAGTTCTGCATGACAATGAAAATGAGAACTAAGATGAAAATAAAAGAGCTATAATTATCACAATAATTATCCCCATACGATGAACATAAGCTTATTAGAAATATTGGTTTCAATCCCTTAAGATAATACCTACCCTCAACTTGACAAGAGTAAAATGCAGTTCACACAAAGGAACGCTAAAATAACACACCTAAAAATAATATTCAGCCTCACAGACAATGAAGGCCACAAACATTTAAATAGATATGAAGTACAATCTCACATTTACGGAACTAGGAAGCACCAATTAAAATAATAAATCTGTTGGCAGGAGTTGCAAGGAGTCCTGTAAATTCCTGTAAATGATTGCAATAAACTTAGAGAACAACCATGCAGTAGCCAATAAGAGTCGGAACATTGATCACAGCCTGGGACCCAGTAATTCCAACTTCAGAATCAGTACCCTCAAGATGCAACTCAAAAGGAAAAAAGGTTGTGTGTACAAAGATGTTTCTTAATCTGCCTTCAATGATGTGGAAATGACCTTTACCCTACTATAAGTGAGTAAGCTAAAAATAATACATTATAATAAAATAAAATAATTTGAAATTTGACATATATAAGCTATATACATCTGGGAAAAGTATCTATGAAGCAATCTTGAGTGAGAAAGTAGAAATAAAATAGTAGATCCATCATTTATTAAATAGATATTTGTTAAATGCTTACTACTTTTTCACATCCTGAGTTTGCAGTACTGGACCCATGTTCTTTTGTAATGAACATTTCTGTGTTAAGTACATTGGCCAAGGTCACAAAGGTGTTAGTGGTGAACAAGCATCAGGAGTCTGTCATTGACACTAAGCCTCTAAAAGCTAAAGCTTATCTTTCCACTAGAATTAACGCAATAGGTTCCTTTCTGGGCTTTGTGGCAAGTTGGAAAAAACTATCTAAATAAATTCTTGAGACTTGCAAGTGGAATTCATGAATAAATATAAAGATTTTAATTTTTCAAGAAAATAAAGGGTAGTGTGAATTATGACAAGATGTACTTCCAGGCACCCCAATATTTATGACTTCTTAGTTTAGTAAAAAAATGTGTTACTCTGTAGACAAGAAAGTGATTTAATTTGAGAGATGGATATTTGAATACTTGTGCTGTATTGCACTTAAAAAGATGTAGGCATACTATGTTCCTATAAGTAATTAAATGAGTAGGCAGATGATGCTAGGGGTTTATTATGGCTAAACACATTTTTTTTAAAAGTTGATCATAATTTCCTCTTTCCATTGAGGAAAATTCAAAGCTAATTTCATGGTGTCAACTCACTACACAGTGTACTCTTATAAATGCTGATGATTATAGGAAACCATTAAAATATTTGGCAGTCCATATCAGACTTCTTTCCCTGAGAAAACCTTCCAGCCCACCTCCCGGGTTGACCCCAAAACAATTTATGATAGACTTACTTGAATCTGTTGTAAAAGATTAGTAAGGAAGGTGTTTCATTTATGATAATATATATTGTTATTTATCTCTTACCCAAAGTGATAATGACAATACAAAATATAGCTATCAAGCAAGTAATTTAATTTATCTTTTTTGGTCATGTGGCTGTAAAACATATGAGGATATGGAGCTCCATTAGGCACATTTAATTATGTTTAGATGATTCTTTAGCTCTGCATAGTTTCACCCAAACTTGTTATAAAAATATGCTTGAAAACAACAACAAAAACCTTCCTATAGTTTGTATACTCCCCAGCTTTCTCATAAATGAGCTTTAATGATCCATTTCCCAAATCCTAAATTTTGCCAATATTTTCTCCCAATGTTTGAAAAAGGAAAAGGTACACCTCTCCACAATTTTACACACACTTTTTTTTTGGTTTGGGGGAGTCTTTTTGCTGCTGCTGTAAATGAGTGCTCCTGCCAGCAGAGTGACTCTGTCGCTTCAAGGACATTAATCAGGTTCACAGCTGGTGGCAGAGTGGTCTGGATACAAACACAGAGATCCTTTGATTATTTCAACTTCTTTTTGCTAGCATTGTTCTCTTCCGTCACTGTTGAATGAAGTAAAATGTGTTTTGTCTTCCTCAGGGTAGACATTAATTTGAATTAAGAGGAGCCAATCGTAATCCCTATTTATTTTCCACTGAGGCAAACGGAGGAAGGGAGATATGGGAGAAAGAAGGTAAGAGTAGAGAGGAAGAGTGATGATGTAAACTGCTCCCTTCCTTTGAAGCTGCCTCTGTTTCTGTCCCTATCACTTCCTTCCCATTCTTCTAAAGATAATAGCATTGGCCAGGAGGAGGCCAGGACAGGCACCCTGAACTGCCCAGTGAGGTGTTAGGGGAGAGCTGTTTCCAAGGCATTGTTTGAGGTCCCAACCACCTCTGAGTCTGCTGGATGAACGAACAGTGAGCTCAGAGAGAAGAAAGGCCCACTCCTTTGCCCCTATGAAATCCCACCTGGGCCACCATACATCTATTAGAATGGCTAAATAGAAAGTACTCATACATCCAGTGCTGAAGAGAATGCGGAGCAACTGTAGGTTCCCTACATTTCTGGTGGGAATGTGCAATGGGACAACCACTCTGGAAGTGCCTACCTTGTGACCCGGCAACCCTATACTCCTGAGCATTTACCCTGGAGAAGCTAAAACTTCTGTTCCCAGAAAAAGACCGTGCATGAATGTTTATAGCAGCTCTATGCATTCTCACTGAACACAATCTAAATATCCTTCAGTGAGAGAATGAAGAAACACGCTTCTGTCTATCCAGACAATGAAATACTACTCAGCAATAACAAGGAACAAATAACTGGTACATGCAACAACTTGGATAAATCTCAAAGGCGTTATGCTGAGTGAAAGAAGCCAGTCTCATAAGGTTACATGACTCCCTTCATATGAAATTCTGGGAAACACAAAACTATAGTGACAGAGAAGAAATCAGTGGTTGCCAGGGCTCGGGTGAGGCATGGGTGTGACTACAAAGGATGGGCATGAGGGAGGTTTTTGTGGTGATGAACTATTCTGTATCCTGATTGTGGTGGTGGTGATGTGAATCTATACCTATGAAAAAAAAGTACAAACAAAAAGATAAATTTTATTGTATAATAATTTAAAAAATAAAATTAAAATTTTAAAAAGTTTTATTTATTTATTTATTTATCCTCACCCGAGGACACTTTTGCATTCATCTTCAGATAGAGTGAGAAGGAGAGAGGGAGGAAGAGAGAGAGAGAAACATCGATGTGAGAGAGACACATCGACTGGCAGCCACCCACACGACCCCACCTGGGGCCGGGGACAAACTGCAACCGAGGTAGGTGCCCTTAGCGGGAACCGAACCCGGGTCTCTCTGGACCACGGGCCAATGCTCTAAGTGCTGAGCCAAACCGGCAAGGGGGGAAAAAAAAGAAAAAAAAAGTTTTAATGAGGGAAAGAAAAAACACCCTAAACCTGTAATCAATAAAAAAAAATCCAAAATGAAAACCCCATCTATCCATCATTTTCTCTTTCCTTTCCATTTCACGAGCATTAATGAAATCTATATACTCTAGCGCATCACTTTTCCAGTTTAGGAGAAATTATGAGATTTACTTGGGAGTTTTTTAAACAAAAACTTTAAAAAGATTTCAATATGTCATTTTCAGAAAGGCAGACACCACAAAAGAGATGTGTGATGTAATCTTTTACAGCCACTCCCCTTCCCAGAAAAATGAAATAATTGCCAAATAACCACCAGGCCAACTGTTGTCTGAGGGGCACTCCGGATTTCTTTCCTATGAAAGAATACTAAGCTAAGCGTGGTCTGGACTTAAACAAAAATGCTTTAGACAATAGTGAATTTCCTCAGTGACTCTCACATTTGAAAACAGAGAAAAACAACAAGATAATCAACTATTATGGTAAATAATTTATATAAAAAATTATGCTACAAAATAAACTCTGATTGCAAAATCATTCCAATCTTAACACGTAAGTTAAACTGTTAACTGGCATTGCATAGATGGCCCTTAGAATGTTGGGGCTCCTGGCTGGGCTGGCTGAAGGATGCTCTCGGGGGTTCCTCCTGATAATCCTGCAGCATATACTCAGGAAAGTATAGGAGAGGAGGCTGCACCAGCTACTTTACTTGGGAGCAGCAGACATAGTATTCTGGCCCCAGGGAAAGAGACAGAGGAGGAGGGGCAGAAGGATGGGGAGGCAGGAGTCCACGGAACTCAGAGTGGCCAGTGATGCTATCTGCCTCTGTGAGACCCTCATAGGCATTATCATCACAGAGCATTATCACCACAGCTGTACATCACTATGGGGAATTTGGGAGGCCTGAAAAGTCAAACATCTGGGAACCTGCTATGTTAGCTCCTGCTTTATATAAGTCTCTGGATATTTTCAAATCAACTACCACTAAAAAGGAACACACATATCTTCTAGCTGTATCTGTTGGCATCTTTTTATCAATCACGTCACCAGCCAAATGTGACAGCCATGCAGGTATCATGAAGGCCAGAGCATCTCAACTGTAACTGCACTTAAAAATCACCTGGGAGCATTAAAAAGCAATCTCCAGATATATGGACTGAATTGATGGGGCCCAGCAGCAATATTTCTAACTCCCCTCTTGATTGTATTGATGAGAACCACTGTCAATTCCACAGCACAGACCTTGGACAGTTTAGTTCTTTAGCATGGTAGAGGCATGGTTTCAATGCATAATTTATCCCACTAAAATTCTAAATACCTATGACTCACTTTTCCTATGCTGATGCTAATTTTCATTAAGTAAGACCTTTTGATTACTTTTAATGCACACAAAGTAAGGTTATAGGACTTCCCACTCTGTTTCACCTCATATTGACAGGTAGAGAGGAAAAACACATTTTCTCTTTAGGCGTTGGGCTGTAATAAAATGTACAAAAAGATATGATTTGTATTTTCCATAAAAGTTCATTTAATTGGTGATTTTAACAGGGGCTATTTAACTTTTGATTATGTCATCCTGAATCTGATTGTGAATTATATATCTTCCACCTTCAGACAAGGCGATTGTATCATTTTCCCTCAATCAACTTTTAAGAAGGTAGCCTCAAAATCAGCTCTTTAAATGTTTTTCTTCCCCTCACAGAGAATGTAAGTAGCCTCTGTCAGTAATGAAATCCCAATTTAGTCTAGCAGTGAATACTAAGGATGAAGATTCAATCACATCAGAAAGCACTTTCACACTGTCCTATTTTTCTCTGAAATTAAACAACCAAGAAATGATGTTGGGCTACATGAGGTCATGAAAACACAACTATTGTAATTATAATTGGAAAGGTCTAGAAAATGAGTAGAAAATTATCTTTCTTACAAGAATTAATTAAAATCTTGTTAAAAGACTAACAGGCCATATCTTTTTTTTTTTTTAATTATTTTTATTAATTTGTTTTTGTTACAGATGTTTCTCCTTTTTCCCCCATTGACACCCTCCTCCCCATCCCCCCACCCCTTCCCCAGCTTTGTTGTCTATGTCCATTGGTTATGCATACATGCATATAAGTTCTGAGGTTTATCTCTTCCCCCCTAAACCCCCTCTTCTGGGGTTTTTCAGTCTGTACCCTACCTCTATGTCTCTGGGTCAATTTCGTTCATCAGTTTGTTTATTATATTATATTATATAATATAATATATTCCACAAATAAGTTCATTATATTCCACAAATAAGTGAGATCATGTGATATTTGTCTTTCTCTGCTTGGCTTGTTTCACGTAGCATAATACTCTCCAGGTCCCTCCATGTCATCTCAAATGATGAGAGATCTTTTTTTCTTACAGCTGCATAGTATTCCATATAACAGGCCATATCTTACGAGCAACTCTGAAGTATGCAGAATTAAACAATTCACACTAGGCACACTGAGAGTAAGCACCTTAATTACTAGTTCTCTAAAATGACCCATCTTTGG
Source organism: Tadarida brasiliensis (assembly GCA_030848825.1). Taxonomy (NCBI): domain Eukaryota; kingdom Metazoa; phylum Chordata; class Mammalia; order Chiroptera; family Molossidae; genus Tadarida; species Tadarida brasiliensis. Next base: position 64,515,166 of record CM061261.1, on the reverse strand, counting down.
CTTCTTTAAAGTTGAAGTAAATATATCAATAAAAATTCTAAAAACCGTCTTAGGGAAGAAAGCTTAGAAGGAGCCATGGGTTCCTCATGGAAAGGCCCCTCGTCAGCTGGGCGTCCTGAACAGACTTTCACCTCCAGCCTTTCCTCATACAGCCTCTCAGCTTGTAAGGGCCTCTCCAGCTCATCTCCAAAGACCAACTCTTGCGTCATCTCTTTTGAGAATTTCCCCCAAATATTTTCTGGCAGAAAGAATTTGTGGCTCATTTGGTACTTTCATTGTTTACTTTTGCAGATAATTGTGTGAAAACTCACAGAGTAGGATATATCCCACCCATGATCTAAATCAGCACCTTCCCTATCAATAAGTGTTTGATATGTACTTAACAAACGAAAACTGAAAGAAATGTATCTGATGATTCTCTACTGCGGAACCCCTAGAAATGTGCTTACTTTCCTTAATAATTTAGAGAAAATTTTCTAAGTCAGTTCTTCTTAACCAAATCCATGAAGACTGTGGATGGATGTTAGGGAATCTGTGAACTTCTTGAACTTGTATATAAATTTATGTATATTCTAGTATGTGACTCCCTTCCTGCCCCCGACCCTGGATCATCTTTATTGCTCTTTTTGAGTCTTTAAGAAACAGTAATCCCAAAATCAATTTTTAAAAATCACTACTCTACATATATATTTGTATAAACTAAAGGTATAAGAGCTTCCTGAAATGGCTAAGCAATGAAATGAACCATCTAAGGCAGTCTGTCCTCTGGATGTTTACAAAAGAAAAATGTTCTGTTCTGGTTGCTCCACAGAACAATGCACACAAAGTAAGGTTATAGGACTTAGGTAGCATTGAAACTAGAAGGGCCTCAGAGATCATCTAGTCCAGTGGCTCTCACACTGTAGAATGCACAGAGTCATGTGAAGGACATGTGAGAACACTAAAGGCTTGGTCCCACTCCTGCAGGTTATGGTTCAGTAGGTCTGAGATAGAGCCCAGAAATGTATTTCTAACCAGTTCTAGGTGATGTTGATGCTACTGGTCTTCGGATAACACTTTGAGAATCACTGATCTAATTTATTTCCTCATGTTTTAATGAGTAGACTGAGACCATCAGAAGCTGAGTGTGATCTACCCAAAGTAACACAGGTTGGCCACCTAGGACCTATCCATACTCTGATTAGAAGTGTATCTTAGGCAGGTCACATATGGGTCTCTGAATCTTGTAGGTGACCACCACAGACACAAAAATGTGTCTCAGCTGGAGACATTTAAACTAGTTGGCAATAGTAGTTGTACCTGATACCACTGAGGAAACAAGAGAAAGAAATTTTTTAGTCTGCTCATCCCACACAGAGAGTAGAGAATTTTGTTTTTTCTACTACCTTTAAATGACAAATCTCTTGTGGCAGTTTTATTGCTGTGGCTAAAATGTTCTCTTGAAACAAAAACATTATGTCATCTTTCTGACAATGCAATAAGAAGATTCTTTTTATGGGGTCACTTTCATAATGTTCTAAAATGACATATTTTTTTTCCCAAAATTCTTTTCAGTAAGTTTTTAAAAAATATTTTTAAGGCATATATTTCCCAGCATTTTGAAATCTCCTCTCCCAGCTCTTCCTACAGTAAAGCAAGACCACAGATAAATGTCTTCAAGAGTTGGCCTCACCAAAGTCTTCCACATTCTTGCCTTATCCCATCCCAGACTGCTAGGGGTCTAGCTTCATTCTGTTTGTTCCTATTCTTCCCCGCTCTCCGATACCATCAGACTCCCCAAAGCCCAGTGTGGTTTTCACACCTTAGTTTTTCTGCTTCTTAGATCTATGACTCACATTCTGAACCTATCCCATAACCTCCTTTCTGACTCAGAACATGCAACTTCATCTCCCTATAATATGACTTGGCTTCAGGACACTCTCTTAGGAACAGCCTCTGTTGTCCTGTCTCATCCTAACTATAACCCTTTAGTGTCATAGGTCAGACTGACCGTACTGGTTGCAAAGTACTGTAGAAAAGGGAGCATAGCATGTTATAGATGGAACGTGCTTTACTCAACGTTACAATATATCCAAGCTCTGAAAAGCATCTGTAAAGCCTTCCTAGAATTTTTGTTTTCTTATTTTTTCCAATCCCATAGTACCCACTTTCTACTGTTTATTTTATGAAAAACTTCAACTATTCATTACACTTTAAACAATGAATTTCATATTAAATATATATATATTATAAAACCTCATCTCTATTACATTTCTTCTAATAATAACCACTGTAACTGATTCTTTAGTGTAGTGTATTGAAAATCTAGGAAGGTTGGGAAAACCCTGCAAATCAGCCTCATCCTGTGGGGCCTGGAAGGCTAGAAGACTGAAGGGGCTAAGCCATACGACCTAGGAGTGAAATGAGTCCTGCCTTCTTGTTAATATCACTGTTTTCCACATAGTTTTATCCCTCGATATCCTGAGCTGGGTGGACTCTATTTTCTAAATCTGGGCTTCACACCACCGAAGACAAGGGGCATTTTACATGGACATCACATCAACATTACAACCATTTACTTGAGTGCCTGGGATGTACCAGACTCTACATGCACATCATTTCTAATATTTGTAACAGTTGTGCCAAAAGTTAAGTAACTTGAAACTAGGTCTCATCTTACACCAGCAGTTCTGAAAATGAGGCCCAGGAACACCTGGGGGTTCCTTGAAACTCTTTTATAGGTCAGCAAGGCCAAATAATTATCGAAAAGGCTATTACAATATGCTTCCCTTTTCCAGTGATATTTCTGTCTGAAGCTGGATTTTCTTAGTATGCTTCAACCAAAACAACATATCGTAACAGACTGAATGCAGAAGCAGATGAGAATCCAGTGTCTTCTATCAAGTCAGATATTAAGGAGATGTGAAAAAATGTAAAACAATGTTATTCTTTTCACTAAATTGTTTTGTTTGAGAAAATATGGTTATTTTTATGGTTATTAAATGATAAAATATATCATTTATGTTAACATATAATGGGTTTACTAATATTATTGTTAAATAAATTAATTACATATTTTTAAATATTATTAGCTTTGAATTCTAAAATGGTGAATGTCACTAGGTATAGCTTACCCAAACAAAAGCTCTTTGTGGATCCTCAATAATTTTTCAGTGCAAAGGGGTTTCAACCCCTAAAAGTTTAAGAACTGCTGCTTTTAGATAATACTCTTTTGATTCACTGTATCACCTCCATTCCAGAAGGAAAGTTCTCATTGCCAGAGAAGGGGACGTGGAAAAGAAGACCCTGTGTTTTTAGAAATCCACACTCCTATAGCTCCTATTATCTGTGGCAGACACTCAGCACTTAGCTAAACGTACAAGGGAATACATGACCGTAGGAAATATGACTGAAGTACTCAATGTCTTTCGTTAAACTGAAAGTTTCTAGAGGACATGAATAGGACCAACTCCCTTGGAATCTAGCACACATTGAGTCTTGAATGAAAATAGTGACTAACTGGAAATGTAAAGAAGAGTTGCTGTCACAAAAGACTTTATGAGTTTGATGTAAGTTAGTGTATGATACAGAGGAAAAGCATATATGGAGAGATGCAGACCTGAGTTCTAGTCCTGACACAACCTAGATAAGTTATTTAATTTCTCTGAGCCTCAGTTACTTTATCTGTGAAATAGATCTCAAGAGTCCCTAACTCACAGGGTGTTAGAAGTAAATGTAGCAAATCTGTATTATTCCCATTGGAACAACAGTGAGCTAGTTCTAGGATAAATGCTGCATGTCAGATGATCCAAATGCATGAGGGGACACTTTTTTCTTTCTTTCTATTTTTTAAAATATGTTTTTATTGATTTTAGAGAGAGAGGAAGGGAGAGAGCAAGAGAAACAGGGATGTGGGAGAGAAACATGGATCGGCTGCCTTCTGCACACCTCCTACATGTGCCCTGACTGGGAATCGAACCTGTGACCTCTTGGTGCACGGGATGGTGCTCAATCCACTGAGCCACACTGGCCAGGCGACACTGTACGTTTGGCTGTTGAGTTCATCATCAAATTAGGTCATGTTCCTGTGTATGTCACTTCAGTTTAGTATTTAGTCATTTAGAGACATGTACCTCTGTTCTTGGAATTCAGTGACAATAGATATAAGCACTGGAAATTCTCCTCTATGAGAAAAAATATAAAGAAATTGGCCTGGCTGGTGTGGCTCAGTTGTTGAGCATTGACCCACGCACCAAGAGGTAACTGGTTCGATTCGCAGTCAAGGCACATGCCCAGGTTATGGGCCCAATCCCCAGTGGGGGGCATGCAGGAGGCAGCCAATCAATGTTCTCTCTCATTGATGTTTCTATCTCTCTCTCCCTCTTCCTTCCTCTCTCCCTAAAATCAATAAAGAAAAATAAAATTAAAAGAAATTGAATATCACATTACAGTGATACCAAAGTTGTAAAAAAAAGTTAGATTATCAACATTAGTACAACTTCACTTAGTGGTTGCTAACTTAAAAATCTGAATCTTAGTCCTGGCCGGTTTGGCTTAGCGGTTAGAGCATTGGCCCACGGTCCAGAGAGACCCGGGTTCGGTTCCCGCTAAGGGCACGTACCTCAGTTGCAGTTTGTCCCCGGCCCTGGTTGGGGTTGTGTGGGTGGTGACCACTTGATGTGTCTCTCTCACATCGATGTTTTTCTCTCTCTCTTCCTCCCTCTCTCCCTCCCGCTCTATCTGAAGATGGATGCAAAAATGTCCTCGAGTGAGGATAAAAAAAAAAAAAATCTGAATCTTAAATCTGGATGCAATGTAAACATTTTCAAAATGTAATTATATGACATTTTGAAAATTATTAAATACAAATGTCAAGCCCCTGTTTACAAAAATAAAAATAGCAATTTCAGGCAATAATTAGGTTTACTCACTGTTAAGCCATCCCAAACTGTTCCGTTTAAGAGTCTTGTCTTGTTACACCACCAGAAAATTGGATCTAAATTCATTTACCACAGGCAAAGAAAATGTTTACGACTAAAAGTGCATTTATACATATAAGTAATGCAATTTTGTCTTTATCGAGGGAATGAGAATATTTCTATGTCCTTACATTTCTATGTCATTACATGAGTCACCTGAACCATAAAAGCATTTATAAAATTTCACTGTCTTTTGTTTTGCACTCATCATAAAGGAGCACATTTAGCTCATTTTTGCCTCTCGTTACAGCCATACTATTTTTTTCTAACCTAAAACTTACACTAGGTGGAGCCCCTTGTCCAAGATTTGGAGTGATAGAGAAAAAGAAAGAAAAAAAAATTAACAATTGGAAGTAAAACCACAAAGACACTTATAGTCTTTGATTTTTAAAAATGTGTCCTAAAAATTTACAGTACCACCAGAAAAGAATTTTTCTTCCTAGTAGTAAGAAACCGTGACAGTGGATAGGCATTAACATTTACTACAGAGGAGCACTAGTGGCAAAGCTGTTGCTACAGTAATGGCTACAAGGTTCTGAATTCAATGCAAACATTATATTTCCTTTGGGGCAGAGGCATAGAGCCCATGGGGGATAACATCTTTTCCGGATACTTGTAAAGATATTTTAACAATATTAATGATCTCATTCATGTGTCTAAAGTGGACATGGTACTCAGATACTTCATGACATTTCAATTAGAGATACACTACTATTATAAACAAACAAATGACTCTTTAGAACACCAGAGCCCTAACAAAAGGCAAAACATCAAAAATACAGTAAAACCTGGAGGTTTTCTGTGATGCAGAAATATAGGAAGCCTTAATTATGCATTTCTGGATGTCTGAGGAGGAGGGGCTTCTGACATGAACAAACCACATGTTCAATTATGGGTCCATAGGACTTACAGTTAAAAATAGGCCCTGACTGTACTCCTGAGCCTCACAGTGGACTCTAGCTGGAGGAGATAAGACTTCTGAGATAACCCGCCAAACTTCGTGATTGCTCATTGCTGCAGGATAAAAGCACCACTATCTTCTCCGCCGCTGCTAGGCCGGCTTCCCCGTGCTGTCTCAGAGCTGGCTTTCCAACCTTACGTGCTCAAAATGCAACTTTCAGGCTAGCAAGCAGCAAGGAGAACCTTGCCCATTCTGAATACTTGTGCTGCCATAGCCAACACGGATCTATCAGTTTACCGGGCGAGAAAATGAGCTGGAGAACTTTCTTTCTCTTTTTCTCTTTTTCCCTCTCTCTCTCTTTCCTTCTCTCTCTCTCTCTCTCTCTCTCTCTCTTTCTTTCTTTTCCCCAGATTTATATAAAATCTTGGACCAGGCAAAACCTACTTCTGCTGACAGCTGAATTATGTAGCAGAGTAACCTTTGAACAAGTACAAATCGTTGACCTCATAAATTCTTCCCAAGAAAGTCCAAGAAACTGGTTGAATCCAGGTCAGATAGGCACGAAGCCAGCCCTGTCCCAAGAATTCGGTCCCAAACATAACTGGGGAGTTATATTTGTTAACACAATTATGTTCTTTGACGTTTACTTCATATTTTCCATATGCAAGCTGATTTGTTTTGCAAGCTATTACTAAATACAAATTATTACATACTCTGCTACCATAAGTGATTTATAGATGCAAACTAATAGAAGTAAAGAATAGTATTTAGGAGTCGATAGTCTTCTTCAATGGCAGGTGATTTGTTAAAGAGAAATTGAGATTTGGATTTTCAAGCTATTTACTGGCTAAAATAAAGACTGGATGAATTGGACAAACTATATTAAAAAGATGGTCTTTTAAAATACCTTTAAAACTGACAGAAGTTTTCATGTAAAATTAGTCATTACACTTTGTATATTTTCGTACCAAGTTCTCATTTTGATGGTATAGCTGTTTTTCCTTCTGCTACAATTTAATAAAGTTTTTCAATTCATTTTTAAATGGGGAGGAGGAGGCTAGTGCCATGTCCTGTAGTATAAAAAATACTAACACATTTCCTTCCTAAACACTGCACTTTCTCCATCCCTTTTGCCAGTCTGTACCCAGCATTAATAATAAGACAGTCATACAAAGTAAAGCTTAGATTCAAATTGTCCACTAAAAGATAAAGGTGAGCCAGGTACCTCAAATCTACTTCCAGCATGATTCAAAGGATGGGATGTTAAATCTAGTAGTAAGGATCAATACAGACTCAACAGATTTACAAAGTCCTTCTGTCCTCCTTTCTTTCTCTCTAGGGTAACAACTTCAGAATTGTCAGAAGAGGAGAATGGGTAACTGATGTTTTAAATTTTTTAATAGAATTTTAGGACTGACAGGGAAATGATTGATAAAGAAAGCAATAGACTAAAATAGGTTTTAGAATAACTTTCTCTAGTTAATAATCTCATTCTCTATATGTCAGGGAGGAAAGAACTTGATGAATCAATTGTTTTTCATTTCGCTGACATTCAGTATTGGTCCTGAGAACAATTTCTTTCAAAGCAAAGTAATATTTAACCACTACCTTATCAACACTGCCTCATAAGCATAATTTAGAACTTTGCTATTGTAATTCAGTAAGCTTTTTTTTTCCTTTTTACTAAACCTTTGAGAGAGAAACATAATTTCTTAGTCATCAGCACTGTCATTACCTTAGCAATTAAAGATAGGGTAGAGAAAACAAAAGAAGTACATATACATAGAAGTCATTAAAAAGGGGAGGGGGCTCTTTCAGGGAAAGGAAGGTGAACAAAGGCACTTTCTTTCAGACACAGTGGAAATAGGCTGAGGTCCACTTCCAACCTGTGCAGGGCTCAGACTCATGGAGAGCGATCGAGGGTCCATAGGGGGCTTAGGGATGAAGGCAAAACCTGTAGAAGGTAAGCCCAGCCTGGAATTCAAATACAGTCCCGTGGGGACTTTGCTCCCCTACAGGAATCCAACCTAAGAGGCATGAGGGTCATTTCATATTTTAGAGCCTGGGAGTGGAATAAGGAAGGGTTATGATTCTGATTTCAATGGCAACTATACATTTTGATAAGAGTGCCCCTCCTTCCAATACAGAGGTCAACAGTTGCAGAAGCTATAAAAGCTGAATGAGATATTATGTCAGGCAGAAAAGTAAAAGCTAACATTTCCTGCAAGAGTGAAACTCAAGTCTCTGAAAGTTCAAAGCTCAGCTCATAGAACATCTCATTCCAATTTCCTTCTGCTTTGTATTGTGATCAGCTGTTTAAATGTCCTCATCTGCCAGTGGTTTGAAATCTCCTGGATATATATATTTGTCCCACACTAGCTACTACAGTGCTGTGTACCTTTTCGGTAGCTAATAAACATTTATAGCATGAGTAGTAGAAGTTAAAATATTTAGAATAATTACAAAAATTCATTTGCTGCTTTTAAGATTGGGAGGCTTAAAGCTTAAGGGATCTTTCAGCATCATATCTCCCTTTTCAGAGAGAAATCCATTTCATTAAAACCATTTCTATTAATAGAGCAGATAGAAATTGTCCATGTGTTTCATTTCCTCCTCTTATCCCCAACTTCCCAAATTCATGGACATTTTGCTCTTCTTCAGTTAATTTCACAAAAAATGCAGGTGCCTATAGGGTGGACAGGATGATATATTGCCCCGACTCCCTAGCAGAAATGAAGGCTTTATAATCCTCCAGTTGCTAGAAGTGCTGCCAGAAGTCTCCCCTCAGCCATCAGCTCTCTTTAGGTACTGTCACCACTGAAGAGAGCAGCCTTGCCCAGGCCCGACCTCCTTCCAGGGTAGCCTGCATCCCAAATGACTCATGTACGTGTCAGAGCCCTTGCTCTAATTAGAAACAATCTGAAAATCATCCCAGCTCCAGGGCACCCAGTAGGGTAGGCTGAGGCCTTTGTGGGGACCACAACCCAGCCGAACTTCTCCCTCTGCCTTGTCCTGCTTTCTTCCTTGGTGGCAGTCCAAGAAACACTTGCTAATAACCACTTGGCTGTCAATGTCCATTTCAGTCAAGAAACAACCTGTAATAGCTTACCAAATTTTAGGCATTAGGCATGAAGAAATTATTAAAGAATGAAGTCAAGTCCCATTTCTTTCCAATTTAATAAAACAATACGGGGGTATACAGGTAAACGCACCACTCCCTTACAATATGCAAAGGCCTGTGAGAGAGACACATGCAGGGTGGTGTAAGGGTCCAACAGACTCATATCCAGAGGGTGGAGAGAAGAAGGTTATCAAGACAGGCTTCTTGTAGGAGCTGTGTGCAAAAGACAAGCAGGAATTACTAAAGACAAGGTAAGGAGTTGGAGGCAGAAGGAAGGAGATAAGAAAAATCACAGATAAAGAGAGTTGCTGGGATAGCCACACCAATGAGCATAGCAGGAGTGACACATGAGAAAAGGGTGGGGCTGAAGCCCAATAGGCAATAATAGGTTCAAGGAAAAACTTCCTGGTCATCCTGATAAGCTTTGTTTTTCACCTTTTTTAGACAGAGACACAAGATAGATGACTTTTCCATGCAACCTATACTTCCAGATTTCTCCAACTCTGCACCTCTGCCAAAATTCTTTGGAAAAATGAGGCAAAAAAAAAAAAAAAGCACAGACATTTTGGAAGGATGAACATGGTATGGACAACACCTTTATATAAACATGTAATCATCTGCTATACATAGAATATGTCATTTTAAAAGAAAAATCCCCAGCACATAAAAATTTTCAAAATGTATTTTATTTTGAAAAAGAATCTTATCTTTTTTTTCAGACCTCCATCACACAGGTAATATAAAAAAGTAAATAAACATGGACTATTGAAGAGTAAATATGTTATTTGTTGTTATTAAAATAAGTTTATAAGACTTCTTGCAAGTTTTGCTCTTATCATCATTTTGCTGTTCATTTGGTAATCATAAATACTTGTCATTATGGGTAAGAATGGTCATAGCATTATTACATACAAGACAAATGTTGGAGATTTCTTCCTCTATCCTTGCCTTCCTTCTTACCTAAAAATTATCTGTGAGTAAAATTACATAAGCAAAGTCATTAACTAAAACCACAATTCACAAGCACTACAGAAACTGTTGATAAGCAGAATTATTATCTGTGCACCAGGAACCAGCAGATAATGGGACAGATAAGCAAGGTTGATGATTTTACACAATCCCCAGTCCCTAGCTAGTCGTGGCATCACCTCTCTCTCTCTCTCTCTCTCTCTCTCTCTCTCTCTCACACACACACACACACACACGAGGTAATACAGAATATAAGTGAGGGTAAACAATGTTGCCACAAGGTAAACTTGAATCCAGTCTATTTTACTTTATAAATATAAGTAATTGTTAAACTTCAATACCTGGTTTATTACTACTAACACTTTGCTTGTGACAACCACACAGACGACCAGCACTCACCAGGCTGCTGCAATACTATGGTGGAGAAGCAGTACTAGAGGCAATGCAGAACCACTGGGGTGTTTAAAACAAGAGAGAGAAGCCTGTTAGATTCACAGTTTTGATAGATCTCTTTAGAGCCAGATGGAGGATGGAATAAAGATGAAACGAAGGGTTTAGCAAGCTGTAACAAACTCAGCTAAGATATGATGGGGGGTCTGTGTATCTTGGGCAACTAGAAGTATCAGTATTCTGGCCAAACACTTCCATAGATTGGCTCCAGTAATTCCTATACTTGTCAATGGAGTACCTTGAAAGAGTCAAGCAAGGCCAGCTAGCTGACCAAAATAACCTTCTGCTTTTCATGTCTTTCTAATTTTGAGAAGGGCCTATTATCCTGACTAATTAAGCAGAAAATTAGCTATTAGAGAAGTAGCTCAATAACACTAAAAAACAAGAGTTGAAAATCCAAATGAAATTTGTAGGTACAAGGGTTTATCTGAATTTGGGAAAAAGTCAGCTTCTTCTTGATTTTTTTCCTCCAAAATTACTATTATAGTTCTATTCAAATATGATCATACTGCAAGATACAAAAATATCAACTTCTCTAGAAACAGAAATCATTCTCGTGGGCAAATCACCCTACTAACATAACATGTCTTTTGCTATAATCACTCTTTCCTCTTTCACTCCCTGCCTCGACAGGATTGTCACTTTTGATTTGTGAAAGAGCTTTACATAACTGCCAGATAAAGACAAATTAGTTGTACATGACAAAGTACTGTCTGAGATGCACCAAAATTCTGTCTGTGGAGGTACAGAGGAGTCAAAAAGTACATTAAACTGGTTAAAGGGCAATGTGTCTAGTGGAAATATTTTATGAATATAGTGACTTTTATCAGATTAAACTGTACTTCAGTTTTTTCATTCATAAAATTAGATGATAAACAGTTCCTGTATCATGTGGTTGTTATGAAAATTAAACGAGATTCATAACCCAAGAGCTGGGAGAGAGGACTCTCCTGAGGGTGATGCTAAATGTGATGGTGGTAACATGTGATCACACACCTTACACAAAGTGACCTGTGTCAGTGTGACAAATCCACCAGCTACCTTTGTTTGAAAATGATCCCTTATTGACCAAACCTGTGACTCTTCAGGCTGCAGAGCCTACCTATCCTCCTTCTTATAAATGGAACAAAAACAAATAAGAAAACTAAACAACTTCCAAGTCAGAAGATTCCTCAGTAGAAGGAGGCCTTAGAAAGAGGGGGAGGAGAGGCTGAGAGGAGGGCACACATGCACTGCGAGAGTTGGTTGAAAAGTAATAGTAAAACACCCTGCTCACTCTTGTCTACTTCTAGGATCAGAGACTTCTGAAGTTTTCTGAGCATCTCACAAATAAAGTGTTACCTTCAGAGGGCTTTCAAAGTCCCAGACAAAAGAAGAATTCACAAGATTTGGCTCATGATCAGTTTAAAAGAAGTAGATTCTGCCTACTGATTATTACTGGAAGGAAAAATGAGGTTGTAAAGGCTGATTGTTCAGCTGGTTATCGTTTACGAGAAGGAGGGCGATGAAAAGACCTGAAGAGATACACAGAGGAAAACACTCAGTGTGAATCCTGAAAGGAGATTTTATTTGTGGAACTGAAGAATCATACCATAACTCAATAAGCAAAACAGCTGATTAGATGATAATTGTGTCAAATCAACAACTCACAGCTCAACAGATTAAACTCAAATGACACATATTCCTAAGGATATTTATGGGTAAGTAAACCATCTAAGATAAAGATTCCCAAATCACTTACACCAGAATAGAAAATCTCACAAACATTGATGCCAAATTTCATGCTAACATTCAATATAATTTTAGAAATTTCAGAAATAACAGATTGCAACAACAAACGTGTTTGCTCCCAGCAAGTGAAATCCTGCCACCTCAACTGGCTAAGACAGTGACATGGCAGTTTGAGATTTCTTTAGAGAGTGACTCAGGATGAGAGTGGAACTGATAATCCAGACAATGACTTCCCTGCGGTAAACCTCAACAGATTTCTTTTTTCCAGGAATCAGCCCTGCAAAATAGTTTAAGGAAAGTAGAGATGACACTGGACCAGCATCTTCTATAATATCATACTAATCAAAGGTTTTTCTTGGAATCTTGCTTGAGTGCTAGAAAAAAATGTATTTAAAAATCTAATTTTTATTTTCAAAACCTTCCTGTTTTCTAGTCTATATTCCACAGCAAGAAGTCCCCCAGCAGACAGAACCCTGTTTCCCAGCTCTGGTCCTGCATGCAGCCAAGTTGAGTGCCCTGGACGTTGTTATTGCTCAGTTTTGGAAGAACAGAATTAGAGTTTGAGATTTAATAGTTTTGCTACCTTGAGTTTTGAAACCATCTACTAAGGACCAATTGAAGTGGGAAGTCTTCATGTCAGGATTCGTGACTCATTTAATGTAAATCCATCAACAATGTACCATTTCCAATGGCCTTATATTAGAAAAATTGCCAACATCACAAAAATAAATACATTTCATCTGCCACAAATGTAGCTGTGAATATTTGAGGTGTGTGAGTTATAGAAACAACTGAACAAGAGCCTTAGAAGACTCAGTTTCAAGCTATGCGGGATATTTTCTAATGGCTTTGTAATATAGAACTATTGTTAGAGATCATATAAACCCAAAAGAGAAAAAGAAAACCAACAGCAAAGGTTTAAATACCAATTTTGTCCTTCACTATGATTCATCTTTGTTTCATTTGAGTCTGGGCGCTATAATAGCACCTCAGGACTTCCTCTAACACAGGAGGGTTGACTGTGACGAAAGGCACAGGAGGTATGTGCACCCAGGCACAGGGATGCCCAAGTACTCTCCCATCAAAGAGTTTCATTTGGCAATTTTCTTCTTCCACAAACAAAGAGAGAAACCAACAGCTTAAACATTCAGTTCAGGACTCACCCACATTATCCACATCCCAATGCCCAGAGAGAACATTTTTCCAGGTGATGGGCAGGTCCATGGTCCATGTTCCGAGAGGCAGTGAGACACGGAGGGTGTGCAAAAAGAGAGAGAAAACAATAGTTTAGAAACAATTCAACAACTGGCAGTAACTTACCCCCGTACTAAACATGATATAATAGTTAGAAATCTTTTCTAGAATTTGCCCCACTGTGGAGACACCCTGGGCTAAGGAGAAGGTTGCTGTGGAAAAACAAGGTAGATAATTCATGAGAGATCCAAAGAGATCTTTCATTAACGTTTTCATTTAGCAGTTGCAAATAAAAGGAAACACATGTAAGCCATACATAAGCATGTAATAGATGTTTCCAGAAAGATACCATGAAAGAGTGTATGGACATATAGGGACATAACAATAATTAAATAAGTCTGGACTAGAATAGGGAGGGAAGACCTATGGCAAGGTAAAAGACCTAGGCTGACTCAGATCATAATCAGAGAACTAAGTAAAATTACTTACACATTCCAACAAGTGTTAGACTAAACAAATTCTAATTATACACTCTCAAATAATATAAATTACAAACCATTTTAGATATGCTACAGGTCAGAGCCATAGAATTTGAATTCTTCAAAGAAAGGACCAAATAAATAAGTTATTATTATTATCCTTTATATAGGCCCAGAAAAAATGTACATGGCGTACAATTTCTATGATGTACATGGCATACATTGTTTTTCAATTCTACAAGCCATGATAGGTACTTTATTAGGGAAGAAATTTTACAGCATAAAATCGCATAAACATTTTCAAGGAGATGGAACTCCCCAAACTGAGCCTTCATTTAAAACAGTTTATTTGCCGTAGGCTTTCCACATGAGCAGTCACCTTGGAAAACCAGGTTGTGTCAAGGTCATGCTAGAGGAATCCTGTGATTCTCGGTTCCACTACAGCCTCCTAGGCCTCTGCCTTACATATGTACACTACTAATTTGTTCCATCAAAAGCTAATGTCAACTCAAGAGAATTGAAAGCAGGGAGGGTCTCAAAAAGATATTTGTTCATAGCAGCATGGTACACAATAGCCAAAAAATGGAGGCAACCCAACTGTCCATTGACAGATAAATGGATAAACAAAATATGGTCTATACACACAATGGAATATTATTCAGCCTTAAAAAGGAATGAAATTCTGACACATGCCACAACATAAATGAACCTCAAGGACATTTTGTTAAATGAAGTAGGCAAGTCACAAAAGGACAAATACTGTTTGACTCCACTGATGTCAGGCACTTAGAGTAATCAAAGTCAGAGAAGGTTGCCAGGAGTTTCGGGGAGAAGGGAATTGGGAGCTGTTATTCAATGGGAAGATGAAAAGCGTTCTGGAGTTTGGTTGCATAATGTGAGTGCAGATAACATTACTGGACTGTGCACTTAAAAACGGTTAATATGGTAAATTTTATGTGTATTTGACTACAATTAAAAGCAAAAAAGCTACTGTCAGAATGGGGAACTATCTGGCCACCTTGTATAGATCCAGTCTTCAAAGGAAAGCATGAATGAGAGTGTAAGTCAATATTCAATATAGTGTCAAAAGACTTTAATTTGTAATAGAATAGAAAGCAGCCTAGCAGAAATTCAAGAAAGTTGGTCTTCCTTTCAGCAGATGGTAGGATGAGAGTAAAAGGCATTGGAAGAAATGACAGATATGCCTACAAAGACCAGAGATGAGCCAGCTGTCAGCACTCAGTCCACACCTCAAACAATGCAGGGATGCCACCCTCTCCTGTTCTAGCCAAGTTCACAGACACCTTGAAAAGTGTCCGTGCAAGTTCTTCTTACTGTCCATTAGGTATTTTAAACATTTAACAACTTGGGTTGTAGATAGCATTTTGTTGAATCTACTCTCTCAAGTCCTGATAATGAAGGGTGAATTTTCTTCCCATTGTAGACAAGCAAACTTTAATTGTATGGCCAAAGAATACAGTTGATCCTCCTCGTATGTTAACTATTTTTATTTGCTAAAGATTCAGAAAAGGAAATACATTGGTGAATATATGTGTCACTATAACAGAAGTAACTTTAAATATCTGCTTTCAATCACCTTCTGCTCACAATTTCTATCACCGGGCCCTGCAGATACATGGGTTGACTTCCAATGAGGGGAGACAACTTACACAGAGGAAGGACTTAGGGAATAGGAGGTGTGGGTTCAGTGTCTTAAGGAACTGAGTAACCTTGAGCAAGCCACTAAACATCTCTGTTTCCCTGAGTGAAAAAGGAGGGACCTGGAGAGTATTATGCTGAGGGAAATAAGCCAGTCAGAGAAAGACAAGTATCACATGATCTCACTTATTTGTGGAATATAATGAACAAAATAAGCTGATGATCAAAATAGATCGAGACATGGACATAGGGAACAGACTGACAAACCTCAGAAGGAAAGGGGGTGAGGGGGCAGGAAGAGATAAACCGAAGAACTTATATGTATAGACGCATAACCAGTGGACGCAGACAACAGTGTGGGGAAGACAGGAGTGGGGTAGGCATGGGGAAGAGGCGGTCAATGGGAGAAAAAAGGGGGAGGCATCTGTAATACTTCCACCAATAAGGAAAAAAATTAATACAATACTTAATCAATAATAATACAAGAAAAAAACAGATATACTAGTTTTCTCATAGAGTTATGGTAAAGATCAAATGAAATGATGCTTGAAAACAGACTTTTGAGAAATACAAAGCAGTGTAAATTCAGGGTGGGCTTTGGAATGTCCCTAATTGTTGTCTGCCTTTGTCAGGGATGCTCAGTTCCTTCGCAGGAGATGAGGAATATCCAAGTAAGACAGGGTATGCTGAAGCCGGACTTCACCCTGCCTGCCATCACCCCTGTCATTCACCTGCTGACTTATTCCAATCGAATCAAGGCTCGTGAGTCTAAAGCAGTGGTTCTTAAAGTGTAATCCAGGACCCTGGGAGGTCCCTACAACTCTTCTAGGAGGGCCGTGAGGTTAAAACATTTCCTAGTCACACTAACGCATCATTTGCCTTTTCATTGTCATTCTCTCAGGAGTGTACGGTGGAAGTTTCTAGAAGCTACATGATGTATGATAGCTCACCCTCAGTTTCTAATGCAGAAGCAAACATAAGAATCAACTCTCTTCTATCAAACCATATATTAAATAGATTTGTGATACCACTCTTTACCCTAAATTATTTTTGTTTCGGAAAACATAGCTAACTTTCATAAAAATATTTATGTTAACATGGATTGGACTTTTATTGTTATTTTTAAGTGAATTAAAAATAAGTACTAAGACATTTTCAGTTGTAATTTCTAATGCAGTAAATACCAGTACATACAACACATAAAAAGAGTACTTTGCATTTTTCAATCATTTTTAAGAATGTATAGAGGTCCTGAGACCAAAATGTTTGAGAACCACTCTCTAGAGCAGACGACAGGAGGGCACATGACAAGTGGAGGCTGCAGGGGACATGGAGACCAGGAAGCAGGAGCAGACCCCTGCAGCCATGTGAAGTCTTCTGGTCTTTATCTAAGAGCAACACGAGGCTGTGCCTCACGTGTGGGAGGCTGCAGTTACAGTTCCTTTCTCCGTATGTGACATTTATACAGAATCAGTCACTGCTCAAGCTTCCTTTCCCACCTTATAATGATTCATTATTTTAAAAAATGAACTCATAAATCTCCATCCTGAAGCGCCATCACCCTATAATGATTCTCAAGGTTGTTTTCAAAAAGAGTAATTTCCCCTACATGGGCAGATGCAGTGTCTGTACAGTGCTTAACTTTAAAAGCCAAGTTGGGGTTAATTTGGAAGTGGGAAATGTTTACAGATGAGCTTCCTTTTTTATCTCCCAATAGGTGCCCACATTCCAGTGAAGCCAGAATCAGGGTCTGGGCTCCTGCAGGCTTATACTCTGGGGACGATGCTGCCCAGGACAGGAGGAAATGAGGCTCCTGGTGAAAATGGCCCTTTCTAAGCTCAGGGAGGCCCTCCTGTATGCTGGCAAACCCTCTCCGCTCTCCTTCTTGGCTCTTTTGTACCTCTCCCCTCAGAACTTGTTGCAAACTATTCACTCTCAAGTCCCCTCTGCACTCCCTCCCCCCTAGGAAAAAACCTCACTTCTCTCTTCACTCAGAAGCTAAAGGCAGGAAGTTATGGAGTTAACATTCATGCACCATGATGATAAAATTTATGAGTTGTAACTTTAGTGTCGGTGAGATAAAAATAATTCTTTTAATATGCAGTTTCCAGGAATAAATAGCACTGAAAGCGTGATTATGGTTTTAATAACAAGAAAATAATTGTATGTTAGTAAAATCAGTGAGAAAAGACAGGTCTAAGTCATGTTGAAGTATGGGGCTGTGTAGGAAGAGGACCTATGGAATTTAGCCAGGGGACAAGGCTAGTCACAGCAAAAACTTTATCAAAGTACATTGTCCAGGGACAGTGTGACTGAGAGGACAGCCTGTACCTTAAAGAAAGCAGCTGATAAGGCCTTAGAACCTTCCATGAAGACTGAGACAGTAAAGCATCAAGTCCCTGGCTTATCATTTAAAAATGCTAAGGACATCTGAGCAAAAAAAAAGCATGGAACTCAATTTCTCAGTATATCTAACTGAAACATTTTAAGAAGGTGCTTCTGTTTCTCGTGTGCCGTTTCTGAGGGGTGTGGAACAAGGGGAGAAACCACGATTACACAGGGACAGTCTGTCTGTCTTAGACTTTGGCTTGGGTGAGTCACTCGCCCTGTGTGCTTTGATTTTGTTATTTCTTAACATTACATATTACAGAGATGTGGTAAAGGCTGGAGATAAAGCTTTTTCCAGCCCTCAGTTGAGACTACTTCATGAATAGAGCCCTTCAGTAGGTGGCAGTTCTTTTTCTCCTTACATCCCCTTTTGTTCTGTTACAATAGGCCACCCCAAAGCTGCTCAGCTTTTAGGTAACGATGATGTGTATGCATACAAAAAGATGTTTTTCAAGAGAAAGAGAAATAAAAAGAGAGCAGATGTATTTATAGCGAAGATGGATGTCTGAAATTAATGACTGTATTAAAAATAGAATACTCTAACCACTGATGATTTGGTTGATAACCTCCTCCCTGACACTGGATATGGTAACTTGATAGATGTGACATCTGTAAACGCCTTCGACTTCAAGGCTCGCCTAGAATCTCCCTGTGATTTCATTTACCCTCTTCTTCTGATGGGTCCTCCTTACTCCAAGGACAGCCCTTTTCTGTGCTATGCAATCCTTCCCTTTACAAGTCTGTGTTGAGTGTTGGTTTAATCAGATTTCAAATCCATTTGTTTATGACAAGTGAAGTTGTTTTAATCCACTTGTTTATGCCAAAGACAAAGAAAAAGCTGTTTCTAGAAGTAAATTGTTTTGATACTGCATGAAGTAAGTTGTGTCAGGATATCATCATTTCATGTATCATCACTCATAAGCACTTTGCCACTTACCTGCTAAGGGGCTTCACTGGGGGCTTATCAATAAGAACATGTGGAGAAGCAGCTAGGGCAAGAGGATACCGAGTCTACAAATGCGGAGAGTTTGTGAGGACTGTTCGAGTTTTGGTCTGGGCAAGGCACACTTGGCCGACTTAAACAGCTCTCCAAAGATCTTGAGACACTTGCTGCTGCTCTGGCCAAGGCGACTCTTTGGTGGGCAGAGGTGCTAAGTCCTGCAACAGTGCCTGGAGATGACCTGGGGGCAGCCGAGCCTGCCCATCAGCACTGGCACCTCAGTTCCCTAGCATCATGCTCTAGCAACGAGGGACTTTCTTTTTGCTCTGGCAGCTGGAAGTCGGCTCACAGTTGGACAAGCCATCTCTCCCGAGAAGCCAAACTCATATAAAAAGGTACACCTCTGTTAAATTTGGACTTTATTCTTTTTATCTTCCCTTGCCTGCAACAATAGTGTGATTAATCTGTCATTTGTTTGGAGTATGTTATTTCTTTATTGGTTTATTAAGGGATATTATCCTGCATGCTACTGGCTTGTGAAATTATAATTCCCACAGTGAGCCTGTGCTAAATACATTGCTGGTGAAGACAGAACCAGTCTCTGAGTACAATTTTGCCAGAAACCCCACCTTCCTGGGAGGTCCTAGTTCTGTGCCCTCCGTTTCTCCTCCAGCACTCAACCCTCCTCCAGGGGGTTTTCTTTACCTGGGTTTCCCCCAACCCCTCCCCACTTCTATCTGTGGCTTCTTCTCTTTCCATTCCTGGCAGTCTCTCTTGGTAATCTAGTGGGTTCTTAAGGAGGATTGTTGGCATCACAGACTCCTGGTTGCCTTGCACAGAAATACTATGACACATCCCTTCCCTCACCTCTCCCACTTAAGCTTTACACCTTCAGCTCCCACACAGCCCACCCAAGCCACTCTGTCTCAAGCCCACTATATGTATACTTGCCTCTCCCTCACCTCCCCCCCCTCCACTTTCCACCATTCAACATTTTCTGACCGCCAAAGTTCTACTTTTCCTTCAAGTCCAGGTGAACACATCTTCCCCTGTGAAGCCTTCCCAGTCAGAAGGGACTGTTCCCTCTTTTGTGTTTCCCCAAAACTGAGACAATCACTTAAAAATGTGCATGAAATGTTTTTATTATGCAGTAATTTCAGACATATAAATAGACATGTAATAATAAATTGAACACCTGTAAATTCATCACCTAACAATAATGAAAATATTACCAATATTGTTGCATCTGCCATTCAGTCCTCCACATAGGTTTTTCTAAAAAATATTATCAAGTTTCACATGGTTTTTAACTTTATAAGAATGGTATTATATCATTCAATCTTCTACAACTTTGTTTTAAATCAACAGTATTAAGATTCATCCATATGGTTGGTTTAAAGCTATAATTCATTCATTTTTTGGTTGTATAATACCTTACTTTGTGAATATGCCATACTTTATTTATCCATTCTCCTGTCCATACACATTTGTGTTGTTTCCGATTTCTTGCTATTTTGGATATTTTTGAAACCTTTCTTGGTGCATATGGGTGACAGTGTCTCAATGGTATATAATTATATGCAGAATTACTATGTTGGACAATGTGCAATCTTTAGAAGATAAAGCATAATTGTTTTTTCAATATTGTTATCCATTTACCTGCTTCTCTCCAGTATGTGTAAGATTGGACACTTTCATAAAATTCTTTTAAAATTTATTATTACCACACTTTATATCATGTTATTGGTGTTTACATACTTGTCTCCCTATAAGATGATAAGCATCATTATTTACTCACACTTTTATTCCTATGGTCTACATCAGTACCTCACTTGTAAAAAATGTTAAGTGAAAATAAAACTGAAGTACATACAACCTGCATCTGATTTGAGTTACAAGATACTCTACTTTTCAATGCACATAGCATGGAAGGATTATGGGGTTATTAATCCTTTGCACACAAAAATATGATTAATTCAATCAGATCACTTTCCTACTATTACCAAGGTAGATGAGCAAAACTAAAATGGTTTTATTTGAGAAAGAGAGAAGGTAATAAATTTGGAGTGAGGAATACATTTTGGGAAGTAAGAAAGTCTAATTATAAGCATGAAAGTATGACTCAGCATAGCATGTGGACACATCACTGGAGCCCAGGGAAATGGGCACAAGAAGACAGATGAGGGATTCAGGAAGGGAGTACAAAGCATGATATTGTCATCCAAAGATTTGTAGCTTAGACTATCCATGTGGCTTCCTGTTCTAGGGTCTCATAACTATAGTTAGTAATAGTTACAATTTTTTTTTATAGTGTAGATCAAATATAGTTGTCTGGCCTAGCCTGGAAACCTAACCATAATTCTTAACAACTTCTCCCATGGCAAAGAACCCCAAATTCCAACTACTGACAAATGCACCTTTAGAAAAATGACTCATCAGTAACATAGGGAATGCCTATATTCAGAAAGTAGGTCTCTGCCTTTTATCACTGCAGTCTTTTCATCCCCAGGGCAAAAGAGCCAGAGGCTGAAGAAAAGAAGCATTTCCATCCTCTTAAAAACAAAATGCACAGCATCTATTAAACTATGCTTTGATCACTGCTTATCTTCTGCTTTGAAAAATAACTCAGAGAAGATATGCCAAAACCTCCCGAAGTATGAGATATGTAGGCATTTCTTATGGGGGAGACATAAAAAGTTTTTTAAAAGCCATAGGCTCAGAAAAGAGAAAGACTATGTCAGCATTGCCCAACTTGTGTCTAAAGGGCAGGGGATGCCACTGAAACCACATTTCTCTTCCTCGTGAATGCAGTTGAAAAATAAAAGCCTTCAAAACACTCAGAGGTCATTGACCTTGTCTGGCTCACATCTTTGATGCTGACTTTCACATCACGTGCAAACTATTACTTTAGCAGGTCAATGCCGAAAAGCAAATTTCTGAATTCAGTATGCCTCTTCGTGAACACAGAAGAGTCAATAAAAAGTGGGTAAGAACTATGCCATAAATCTCTAGCAAGCAACCTCATACTAACACATTCAGCTTGCCTCTGCAACAAAATCATCCAATCATCAAGAAAAGAAAGCATTTAGAACGGAACTCTGGTTTCAGCTCTGGTAGAACACACACGCTCAGGGCACTTTGACTGTTTGGTGTTAAAGGGATACTGATGCTTGCTGAAGTCAGAGGGAGAGGTTTGTTAGAGATCTTTAAAATATTACTCTGATTAACTCTGCCACTTAAACTTTTTTGAAAATACATAAACAGATGCGCTCTAATTTCTATCCTAGGTTAGAATGCTGAATCAAGGCATAGTTATTTGTATTGATTATTTAACTATAATTATTGTATTTACTGAACACCTACTATGTGCTACATGTAAAAGGACAGCTCTACAAAAATATGGCTCTTGGCTATTAAGAGAAGTTGTTTTTGGTGGGAGTGGGAGGCTAGAGTGAGGTTCAGGGGCAATGGGCAGAAAAAGAGGAAGAACACGTTTAATTGACTCATTGATTTTCTGTGAACACAGTGCAATCTGCTCTCTGGAGTCCACGGTATACAGTCAGTTCCATCCACATCTAGCACAGTGAAGTGTAAGGCGAAGAAATTATTCTTTCCCTTTTTTGTTTTGTTTTTTCTTTTAATTTTTTTTTCTGTTCTCAACTCTTATCCTCAATCTTGCTAAAATTATACTTTTGGTTACAGCAATAATTTTATGGGTCAGACACTTTTCTCCAAATCAACTCATTATCAAGTGGTACATTAACTGTACTGCCTTAGAAAGTGCTGGTGGTTCAGTCCAGCTGTTCTTTGAAGCATCATGTGAGCCGCTCACAGTTAAAGCCACTTGCTACATTCCTGCCCTGCCTACTGAACTTCTATCTTCCACTAGACCAACAGCTAGTCAGATACAACCAACAACTCCCGTTCCTCATGCGAATGAAGGCCAGGAGAAAGTGCTGTACTTTAGCCAGTATCTATCATTTCAATAGATTTAAAAAATATATGTTTTTATTGATTTTTCAGAGAGAGAGGAAGGGAGAGAGAGATAGAAACATCGATGTGAGCCCGGCCAGTGTGGCTCAGTGGTTGAGCATCGATCCATGCACCATCTCTCATCGATGTTTCTCCCTCTCCCTTCCTCTCTAAAATCAATAAAGAAAAAAAAGAAAGAAACATTGATGTGAGAGAGAAACATCGATCACCTGCCTCCTGCATGTCCCCTACTGGGGATCGAACCTGCAACCTGGGCATTTGCCCTGACTGGGAATCAAACCAGGACCTCTCAGTTCATGGGACGAAGCTCAATCCATTGTGCCACATCAGCCAGGCCATTTCAATAGATTTTAATGGGAACCACATAGATAAATCATTTTACTACATGTTGTAAAGATTACCCAGAATATCTTTGAAATCATCCAAATCTATGCGGATAGGTGAAAGAAGACAAGAATAAAATAAAATTCCAGGTGACGTGGTTAAACAGTAAAAGTGTTAAACCAATTCAGAAAAAGAATAGATTAACTGTCATCATGTTAATGTGATCAGTTATCCAGAGACCAAAACTATATTGCCTGTGCTTACTTACATAATAATAATATTACTATTATTATTGTTGTTATTATTTAGTATTTTTTGTATAATAGACCCTGTGCAAAGTGATATTTTCATTTCCTCCTGTCAAAATTATGTTTTAATAACACTGACCTGTAGAAACTATCATGAAGTTTATGCTATGTTATAGGTTTAAAAATTAAAGAAAAAATTTAATCTATGATGATGCTTTAGGATTGTAGATTTGAAAGCTGAAGCATCTGTAACTCTATCATAAAAAAGAATATACTGTCATCCAGGGAAATTAAGTGGTGATGAACCCACAATCTGGAAAATTGTATCTCTGCTTCTTTTTCCTGAAACACACTTAGATATCTTCTAACCATATCATTGGGAGGGAAAAGCTATACTGAAGACAAAATACTATGTGAAATAACCTGAAAAATAAAGGTATATTAAAAGCATGAGACATAAAACAAAACACTTAGTGAAAAGGTTTGACAACTGGGTTACATGTACACTTAACATTACTCATTGTTGCATTATCTAATTCATTTCAATCTTTAATATATTTTTCAAAGGAAGCAAATAGCTAAGAATAGCACAAATTGCTCATCCTTTAGAGGTAAAATGTAGATGATATTGCAACATGATAATATTCCCCCAAGATTCACACATTTTGTGAGAGAAAAGTATCTAAGTGATCCAACCTCTTAAAAGTAAGATCTCTACATTTTTAGCTTTTGTTATTCCAATATCAACCATAAAGAGAAAAAGTAAGGAGTCTCCTGGGAAAGAACCCAGGTCAAGGGAGAAGAGAACCAAGGTGCACTACCTTGGTCCAGTGTCAGCGTGGGATGCTGTGCCGGGTGCAAAAGCTTCCTGGCTCCCATCTAACTCTTAAGCCATCGAACTTTCTCCACCCATAGCCAAAGTAATCTTTCTATCTCTAACCTCTTTATATTACCCTTCTGAATAAAATCCTTCCGTGGTTCCCCTTTGCCTATTTGATAAATTCCAAAATTTTGTAAGTTTACAAGTTGTATACATATGCTCAAGCATTTATTATGTATCAGGCATTTTATATAAAAACATGGAAGTCATAACAGACTTGGAGTGTGACACAGAGTATATCTTGCTCTACCGTCCATCCCAGCATCCAGACCCTTGAGTCTGAGTCCTGAGTAAAAGGATCACTTGACTGCAATCACAGAATTCACCCAGTGGCACTCTTGTACAATGGTGCCAAGGCGAGGAGATGAATGCTGGACCTCAAGTGGTCACAGGGAGAGCACAGCAGACTGAGCAGTGATTGAGACCTCCCCTAATTCAGACCTTGGGAAAGCTGAGGAACACATCACCTGCTGGTACTTTGGGTGACTCTCTGTTTGGCTTGGGCCACAATGGGTTTAGTGGCATCCATTGGTGCCTTTGGGATCTTTGATGTTAAATGTCACTATGCTAGCCAGAATAAGAGCAAATAAAAATGGTTGGGTTCAGGCAGCAGAGAGGATTTGATTTTGCGAGCAGTAGAGAGATCCCCATGGATTCCTAAGGCCGGTTAGGAGAAATCTGAGTATGGTTAGAATCACCATTGCTGCAGGTGGTGATAGAGTCAAAGAAATACAATTGTATTACAGGTATTAAGCTCTTTGGCCTGGGAAACATGGGTTACTCTTGTATCCACTATAAATTGAAGTGCTCTTAAAAAAAAACCAACCAGATCAGATCTGACCATTTGAAAAAAAAAAAGAAGTGTAGTAGTTTCGCCTAATTATCTCAGTAATTAAGTGATCAGTGTAGATCCCTGCAAGATCAAAGAATCTAAGTGAATTTGTCACAGGTTATTTTAATGCAGACAGAGATAGATGTCTATGATACTCATTATTTTTCCAACATGAATGATGCAGATATAGAGGGGGCAGACCAACAAAATAATAATTTCTATTCCATTTTGAAAGGCAGAAACATTTTTCAGTAGGATTATCAGGTCTATCTTTCTAATTGCATTTTGCTTTGGATATTATAAAAAAATGTGAAAAGTGGCAAAGAGAAATTTACATTTAAATATATTCAGGACGAAAGTTTATGTTTTATTTTATTTTAAACTTTAAAGAATTTTATTTATTTACTTTTTCCTTTATTGACTTTTAGAGAGAGAGGAAGTGAGAGGAAGAGAGAGATAGAGATAAAAACATCGATGAAAGAGAACATCAATTGGCTACCTCCTGCATGCCCCCCATTGGGTATCGGGCCTACAACCTGGGCGTGTGTCCTGACCTGGAATAGAACCGGTGACCTCTTGGTGAATGGGTCGACGCTCAACCACTGAGCCACACTGGCCAGACTAAAGTTTATGTTTTAATGATTAAAAATAAATAAGTGTAGTCAGGATACAAAGCTTGAAACATAAAGATTGAAAGTAAAGTTGAATTGCTAAATATGAATTTTCATACTGAATTAAATGTTAATAAAATATCATATGACACAAACAAATGGGTAAACTTGTTTGAGCACTATGTGCCAGCTATTTTATAAGTATTATTTCTAGTTCTTACAACAACTCTGCTAGGTAGGTATTACTAAACTAGTTTTGCAGAAGAAGAAACTAAGCCTTAGAAAACTTAGATGATTTGTCCCCAGACATTCAGCTAGAACCTGCTGGTACTGGGGTGCAGCTAGGTGAGCGCGTCGCTTGTCTCTTATTTGTCAAATCCTTATCTCAGGGTCTGTTTCCGAGGGAATCCAGACTAATACTGATATGTGTATGGGTGATATGTGTGTATG
Organism: Tadarida brasiliensis; assembly: GCA_030848825.1. Classification (NCBI taxonomy): domain Eukaryota; kingdom Metazoa; phylum Chordata; class Mammalia; order Chiroptera; family Molossidae; genus Tadarida; species Tadarida brasiliensis. Next base: position 64,489,038 of record CM061261.1, on the reverse strand, counting down.
GGTGGGGGACAGCAGCTTAACTCATAAAAGTGTGGAAGGTAGTGAAGGTAGAGAGAATATTCTCCAAAAATGACATCATTTAAACAATATTTAAAGATCCTTATTGAAAGTCATTCTGAAGACCATGATGAAAGCATGTTTGAGGAATTGGCATAAAAGTACAGCACTTGAAGCAGAGGGAAAACAGGCAAAGGGTGTCACCTTTTGTGTGTTCCCATTCCAGCATCCACCCATACATGAATGTTCCCCCTCTGTTCCAAAAGACAGTACCCTGAGACTTCCTAAACATTGGGATGTGTGTGCTGAACACAATAGCAAGGCTGTCTGGCTCATTTTATATCGCATCACCATGTTTATTATGCTCTTTAGGGCTTGCAGGATATATATTTTTAAACATTCTCATTTTGTATAGATATTTTCTTATTCACAATGCAAACTAAAAATGGCATCCAACACTCAAAGAAATAACTATTTTAGGTGGAATGCAAATGTATCTTAATCTGTTTTAAGTCATCAGACCTCTCTAGCTTATCCAAATAATCTCTGCCCGACATGAACTCCTGCTTTGATGATCTAGTTGTGCAGAATTTTGCGGCTGTTGGAGGGAAAATAAATTTTCTATTTAAAGGAGAAGCTGAATCTCTGATGAAACATTTGATTGTATTTGAATTAGTTCTGGTGAATCTTCCATGCTGTACATTTATATTGAAGGGGTTACAGAGAAGGAGAGATTTGTAAGGCATAATGCTGATTTTTAAAAACTATCAGGCTAGGGCCTGGCCAGTTTGGCTCAGTGGTTAGAGCTCAGGCCCGTGGACCAATGAGTCTTGGGTTTGATTCCACTCAAGGGCACTCTCTCGGTTTTGGTTGGTCCCTGGCCCTGGTCAGGGTCAAGCAGGAGGCAACCAGTCAATGTGTCCCTCTCACATGGATGCCTCTCTCTCTCTCTCTCTCTCTCTCTCTCTCTCTCTCTCTCTTTCTCTCCCTCCCTCCCTCCCACTCTATCTAAAGATAAATAGAAAAATATCCTCCAGTGAGGATTAAAAAAAAAACCATCAGGCTAGTAATGAAAACATCATGAGTGTATCACCTTATGATGTCATTTAGTTTTTCCATCCTCTATGTGATGTAGAAAATACTATTACTTCCGTTTGCCCACGAAGAAGCTGTGGCTGACAGTGGCTAAGTAAGCTGTCAGATGAACTGGGTTTGTAACAGTGTCCTGATAGCAATCACACAAGTGTGGCAAATGTTTTCACACAGTGGATGACCATCTTTCCAGTTTGAAACATTCATGTAAACTTTATAAACACCATGTGTCAAAATCTATAAAACAGACACGACAGCTCTGATCACTTAGATCCATGCAATTTCTCATATTCCAGAAAAGGTTTGAGTATATAATTCTAGCATTATAATAAAGTGTCTAATTCCTAATTCTTCAAAACCTCAGTTCCTGATCACACCCGTTTTTTTCCTACTTGTTCATTCCTTGTGTGCAGTGGGATGTTTGTAACTATTTGATGAGGATGGGTTTATCCTCTCAAGTTTTAAGACTGTTTGGAAGTATTTCTTTTCCTGGAACATGGAAGCTGGCAAGCCTTTTATAATAATATGTTTCTCCACCTGTCCGCAAACATATCATGTATACATGAGGAACGGCTTAGTCTTTTCATTCTTCTACATCAGAAACATTTGAACAACTACCCATGCTAATTAACACATGCGTGACTGTATTTTGTAAATCAAGGAGCCAGGATAGGAACCAAATGAAAAGCTTCCTAAAAGGGATTCTAGATCAGACAAATATATCAGCTCCAAACCACGAATTCTCGCACATATTTCTGAACGCATATAGCACTTAATGGGCATCTCGCCCAGCATATCTCATTTTTCTTTCAGCCCAATCATTGTCAGCTTGGCTCTGCACGCTAGTCTGCTGTTGAAAGCTCTGTCCAGCTCACATGACTATAAGCTCGTTTCTACAATGAAGAATGTTAATAATTATACAGATTCTTTCCGCTACCAAAGCTTAAATTATTCATGTAATTAGACCAAAATGAGTAGAGGATGGTTTGTGAAGTTTCCAGATAATTGCTTCTTTTCCACTTTGCCTGTATAGATGCAATCAAGGGCCGGCTACTCTCTCGTATTGACATGACTTAGGTCTGGAAGATCTTTCTCCTTCTGTCATCGCCCTTCTCAGGCAGCCCTATGTAATCATTCACTCAATGAAGAGTGACTGAGCTCCCACTCTGGCACCACTTAGTGGTGACTACAAAAATGAGTAACTTCTCAGTAAATAGAAACACACTAGCAAATAAAGACAAGGTATGTGCCATGTGAGAGGGAAAAGCAGAGCTGCAGAAAGAAAGATGAGGGACAGAGACCTTCTAAGGGTAATCCAGAAAAACGTCATAAGGGAAGTGGTGTGTGAGTTGGGCCTTGAAAAACTGGTAGGATTTCAAGATGAAGAGGATGAGGAGGGACAATTCAGGTGAAGAAAGTGGATGAGCAAAGGACATAGAGGTAAAACTTTAAGGTATGCCTCGGAAGGGGTGACGGGTGCAGTATGTTTCCAGCTGGAGACAACACTGAATGTGAAGATGGAGGACAGTGTTGTGAACACACATCTAAAGGATTCAGACCTTACCCTTTAGGAAGTAGGAGAGACTGGAGGTTTGGAGCCAGCGAGTGATATAATCAAAGCTGTTCTGTGAAAGGATTGAACTGGGAGCAGAAGTGAGGGGAGGTGGGAGGAGAGTGGGCTCGGATGATTACCACATGATCTGAGCAGGAGGTGACAGAGCCTGGAGCAGGACTGTTGATAATGTGACAGAAAGGAAGTGAAAATGGGAGGCACCACAACTTGACCACTGACACTTCTGTGGTGGGTAACTGTGGGGGAGCAGTGTGAGAAGAAGATGGCATAAAAAATGAAGACCAGGGTTCCCGCCTAGTGACTCAGGACATGCTATACTGGAGTAAGGGAAGAGAGTAGGAAATTGATGAATGACATTAGTAGACATATTCAGTCTGAGGTGACTGGAACAGCTGGGCAAAAATATCTACTTGGCAGTTGGAAATGTGAGACTAGATTTCTAATGCAGACTGAAGATAAAGATGGGGTGATAATTCATCCAGCAACCCTACACTCCTGATTCTAGAAAACCAGAAGCTTGTTGCCAGAGCAGCTAGGTGTTTTACATGTTACTGACTCCTCACCAGGAAGCCTTCTTATCCCTATTTTACTGATGGGGACACTGTGGCTCAGAGACGTTACATAACATGCTGGAGTCAGCAGTGAGATGGCTGAGTTCTGATTTATGTCCTTGTTTTTCCACCACTCTAAGAAAGGATAGCTCTCTCCTTCCTTTAAGTTCAGAGTTCTTGATAAGCACTACCATGCATTCCTTTGCCCATTCATCTCTTTTCTCCAGTTCTAATCTCCATTTACTCTACTTGACTGAAATCTTTTCTAACCGGCCCCAATTATATTCAGTGCCATTCCATGTCCTATCATTGCTTTTAACCTAATTAGCTGCTCACTCTTTCGTTATAGAGGATTCCAAGACAGTGTACTTTTAGCTCCTATGCCTGGGATCCTGTCCACAGTACCACCAGGATACGATCCCTTGTATTAGCTTTGGGCTATGTGACCACAGCACTTCAGATCATATGCTGGACATCTATCAGACCTTTTCCACAGGTCATGTCATCATGACACCAAATGCTCCCAGACAAAAGCACACCTGCTACTCAACTAACATGAAAACAAACTAAATTATTTGCTTCTCAGCAATTTGGTGGCTACTTTGATTTCTATATTACAGTTTCATTGACTCCCTGGCAGTATGACAAGTCATAAACTTTCTAACAGCTATTTATATTTCTCCATCTTTACCATGAAGAGCATGGTTTAACAGCTTTTAAAATGTCTAGCCTCTTTAGCAGGTCTCCGCTGAAAGTCCAATTTACTGATTAATTGTGTATCTTGCTATTCTTGGTTAACTAGTTCTAAATCGGAAAAGTCTATATTCCATGTGCTAGGTCTCCTACCTCCCTTCCCAGTGCCTCTGATAACTGAATCACAAATGAATCCTCACAGTGTGGCAGGTGAAAATTATTGTTTTCCTTCCAGATGAGGAAGTGGCCCCGAGTGGACGGTGACTCATCAGGCTCCTTGGATCTTTCTAGTGAACTATTCACAGCCAACTTGCTCTGACTTAAGTTTTTGATTAATCACCTCGTCCTTGAAATCTAAACCGCAGCACCCATTCATAGTGAAGTCTCCCTTGCTGCTGCTATTCAAAGTATGGGATCACTTTGCTGAAATCTCTTAAGTTTCTCATGTTTCTGCACATTAGCACTAAAATCATGTTTCTTTTTTGGCCAGCCAACTAGACTGTGTGGGCAGAGGTCATGTCATGTTCACCCCTGTGTTCCTAACATTTGAATAATGATTTATATAAAATGCATAGAATACGTGTGAAAGTAGTGATATCTTTGTTTCTAGACATATTCAATCAGAGGCTGTTATAGAGGAATTTCAACCATGCAATTGTCATTCTGTTATTTCTAAATTTCTTAATAGCTTAAGTGCATTCTTATTTAAAGTGATCTCACCAATCCAGAATAGTTTAAAAATGTATGTAACTAAACAATGCACTTTACTCCTCAAAATGACTATTATAATTAATTTAATATTCCGATTTATATAATTATTGGTATTAAATAAATCATTTAATGATTAAAATTATTAAATGCCTTTTCAGGCCAAAGTTTTTAATTATAAGCCCCATCCTATACATGTTTGTTGAACACCTACTATATACCAGACACTGGGGATAAGAGGATGAGAAAGACAGAGCCCTGCCCTCAATAACTCACATTCTAGTAAGGATGTCTCCAATAATTTAAATATCTAGTAAGGGATTGAGAGGTAATAATCTAATTATAAAATTTTTGTTCTATACCTCTGCTCCTCAGAACAGAGAATGTTTTCTTGAAGTCACTACATGGTCTAAGATGCCTACTTTAAAGTCTTCTTTGGAAACTAAAGTTACAGGAGATGGTCTTTAACCCCCTGGTGACACTTAAGTCTGAAAGGGAATTGACCCACCTGGGAAATGCCTATGGCAGACAAGGGAAGGGGAAGAAAGGTCATTTTAAAACCAACCTGAACTTGATTCCTTTCCTGCTGTAAATTAAATGTAGAGATGTAAGGGCCCTCCCCCACCACTCCCCCATATGCAGCACAATTACAGTTTGGGAGGCGCAAACCGTACAGAGCCCTTCAGGAACTGTCATTAGGAGAAATGCAATAAGGGGCCACCACCCAAACCCTGCTCTACCAGATTAGTCTGTTTCTAATAAAATGGAATTTAGATTTAAACCAGAATTAGATTTGGGATTTACAGTCATTTCTACTTTCATTCATTTCATGGCTTCCAGCCCTTTCTGGGTCCAGTTTTAATCCAATGCACTTCTGAGGGAATCAGACAGGAGTTGTCGACGAGCTTGGGGTAGGGGTGGTGGGAGCTCTACCGCCGGTTCCCTCGGGAGCGCGGCGCCAAGGGCCATGAGCTGGACCTCTGGACTGGGTCAGCCGAGCTCTGTCTCGGGGATTGTTGGCGCTCACTGCCACCCTATCGCGACTGCGCCACCCGGATCCTGGTGCTTTTTCTTGGCTCCTCTTTTGGACACCGCCCCTCGCTCCGCAGAGGATTTCGCCGTCAGCACCCCAGGCTTTCCCCGCGCGGAGGCTTCACTTCTGCATAATGAAAAGCGAAATCCGCGGCTGCCCTGAATCCGCAGCACCTGCGAGGGCTGTCACCAAGCGGTGCAGACCCCGACCTCAACTTCCAGCACAACTCGGGTGCCGGTGAGCCCGCAGCAGCCGTGACGCTCCCTGCCATGCCGGCCCAGGCCCCTCCGCATCCCACGGCTCGGGGGAGCCTTCCCGCAGCTGGTTCCCAACCGCCCCACCTCCCGTGCAGCATGCTCCCGGCCGGCCCGTGGGCCCACCAGCCCCTAGCTCTGCGGCCCAAGCAAGACGCGCCAAAGGGAGTTCGGTGCTTAGCTGCCCTAACTTCGACTTCAGAGTGACACGACGCCCTCCCTGGAGCGCAGAACAGCCTCCACCAGCCTCCACCCGAGGTCCTTACAGCTGCGCTGGGGAAAAATGAAATGCCTGGAGAGGGGCCCTCCCGTGGATTTTGAAAAACCCCTCATTCGCCTCAGGAGCTTCTCGAACCCCCACCCGCACCCTCTGGCCAGATGATTTCCACCCTGGGACGCGACTAGGTGGAGGCCTATCGATGGAACTGGAGGAGAGAAGCCAGCAGCGCTGAGTTGCTGGGATGCAGCTGCGCGCCCTTCGCGGTGAGGGGCGGGGTGGGGGGATGGAGGACCCTTCCTCTTGGCAAGGCAGGGGAGCAGGATGCTGCCCCTCTGCCTCAAGGAGGATAACACACACACACACACACACACACACACACACACACACACACACACACACACAATCTGCCACCAGCACGCCCACACCGCGAACGGGACGCGGAGGTCAGAGAGTCACTGTTCACTTTAAGATTGGAGCTGAAACGCCTAGATGGAGGCAGAGGCTCTCGCCTTTTCTCTAATGCTTGCACCATCCTAGGAGGCCTCCCAATTTCCCAGAGCGAGTAAGGTTTGGCTTCTGAGATTCCGTTCATTGGACAAGGGGTTCAAACTGCAGTGGAAAGGGGATGGATAGAGGGAGCACTAGGGATCGAGCCCGTGCTCATCTCCGTTCTCAGCGCAGAGAACTAGACAGCTCCACTAGCCTCCAAAACCCGACTAGGTGGCCGGGGTGGGGAGCCGGACCCCGAGGCGCTCCAGCTCTGGAGACGACTGGGAGGGGAGTGACAGCAGCCACCACTTCGCGCATTGGCAAAGGAACAGAATCTCCGAATAGGTTGAGCAGCAGGCTCCGAGGGGTGGAGGCGAGAGGGGCGGAGGAGGAGTTGCCGAAGCCGAGAGGGATGACGTCCTCCAGCGCCCGGGAATCGCAGGGACTGAAGATTCGTGCGCTCGTCCGGCTCGGCGTGCTCACTCCCGGGGTTCGCAGAGACGCCGCGCCCCGCTCCCGCTGCGACTCCGGAACGGTGCGCCCCGGAGCGATCCCCGCCCGCTTAAACTAGGGTGCAAGCCCTCTGATCACCTTAAAGGTCCTCTCTGCCCGTTTCTTGCCTCAGAGTGCCCTCCCAGGAGTCCCTGCCGATTCCAGGCGGTTCCGGGTAGGCAGCCCCCGGCTGGACTAGCCTCGCCCCTTCCTCGCTTTCTCCCTCATCGACCTCGAACCAAGGGCAGGCGCCCGCGCCCCGGCCCCTGCCCACTGGGCGAGCCGGCATTCTGGCCTGCGCCGAGCTGCGAAGAGGGAAGGGGCAATTGAAAGCAAAGGTGCTCACCCAAGTCACAGGGAGCCTTCCTCTCTAGGCCCTCCGGAGCTTCTTCGCAGCCCCCAGGTACAACCTTCCTCGAAGAAAAAAAGTAGCGCAAGGGCAGCGGAGAGGTAGAGCTGCTCACAGGTACCTGCGCAGCGGGTTTTCTATTTAGATTCTCGCGGGTCCAGTATCAGGCTCGGCGGCGGGAAAGGACTCCCGGAAGCTGAAAGGGGCTATCAAACCCGGGATCCTCCCGTAGCGGTAGCCGTGGCACCTTCAAGTTGCCACCTGCAGCGCGCGCCGGGTGCCTGTGACAGCCCGCACCGCTCTGGCGGTGCTGGCCCGCCCTCCCAGCCCTTCCTGCCTGCTCGTTGGCTGCGCCCGGCGCCCGGGCGGTCCCAGCTCTCCGGCCCGCCCTGCTCCCGCCTCCGAGCTGCCGGTTCGCAGTGTGAGTCTCCTAACAGGCCTCCTAGGGCTTCATAGCCAGCGAGTTCGGGAGCTGCTCAGGCTTTTGCAAGCAGGGGAGGAATGCGGCGCACGCGCGCGCGCACACACGCACACACACACACACACACACACACACACACTCTTTTGTGTAGGTTGGGGATTAGAAGAAAGAGAAAGGATATGAGAAATGCTCTTCCTAAGGGGACCCGGTAACTTGGTTTCTTTTGCTGGTGTTAAATTTGTGCAGTCTTTGCAAATAGTGCAAAGATGAGAGCTGGAAAGTGGTTTGGGGCGAGTTCTTACAAAAGTACACATGAATCGCTAAAATATGAAGATTAGTCCTGGAGTCTCTGTCTTTTCTCACTTAACCTGCACCACTGCAATGGAGGAGCCTGGGTTCCAGCACCCGAAAATCCATCACCCACCCCCAATGGTGCCCAGGGTTTGGGCTAAGTGCTTGCTTGATTCTGAGGCTGCAAGTTCAGGCCACGAAAACTTATGCTGGTGCATATAAGAGGCCTGTGCTTTGCACAACTCTTGGACTTTTAAGTGAACATTATCTTTCTTTCTCTTCCCACTTTCATCCCAAAGACTGGGACAGGAGGTCACTGTCCAATCTCCCAGGGCATTCAAGCACACTCTTCACTCTGCCTATTAATACCTTCTGAAGTCATGCTTTCTGAAAAACTGATTTGGTAAAATCTTTGGAGGAGAAAAACTATAAAAATGTGAAAAGTGCCAGTCTGGAAAGCCATCTAATCAATCAGAAACGTCTCACTCCTGGGTGTATCTGTGCAAAAGAGGTACATTGCCAAGTATAATAACATTTCAAAATGAACTTTCCAAAGAGCACATTTTATAGTCCATTCGGGAACAGTCTATGTTTTGGGAGTACAGTCGAGTCTCTGTTAAGGATGACAAAGCATGGACACGCAAACTCATGTCTAGCTGTGCTTTGTAGAATCCTTAGCAGGGTGAGGCAGGAGGAAAGGGGCTTTACTGGAGGAAGCCGGAAGGTGGCTCTTTACAGGGCATATTGGGGACAGTTGGCATCAGTTAATACTCCCTGTCAACTGTTGCTAAGTAAGTTGGATGGCTGCTTCATAACACTAATTCCTTGCATTTTAAAGTAGATCTGTTTCTTGAGATACTAACAACTTTGGGAATTATTAGCAAACTTTTTCTCCCCATGTGGCCAAGTGCATACTTTTACTTCTCTCAGAAGAGGCAAGCTAGTCCTTATCTATCTTCTTGAAACCTAAGAAGACTTAGGTAATACACAGTTCAGAGGCAAAATATTCACAAAAAGATACTTCAATACGTTAGCTAGGTCAAGTGCTTACTTAATGAATTGCACTTTGACCTGAAATGGGTGAAACCAAGGGTAGAGTGAAGGTATGAATGGCTCAGGTTTAAGTGTACATTGACTCAATTACTGGAAGAGTACTTGATAAAAATTGGGGGTTTTCATGGGGCTAGTGATTTAACCCAGATATACATCTGATTGGTTGACAGCCAGTCAGGGCACAAACAACTAGACAAGATGTGTTTCCTTAACAGTAGAAAGGGAGCTTAAAGACTTAAGTAATGCGAAAGCATTATCTAGGAAAGAGGAGAAGGATGAGAAAGAATTGAAAGACAAGATGGGAGAGGCTGTTGACAGTTAAGATAAATCAGTGGACACTGTTTGGTCTATTGGACATGCCAGTGAATATTGTATGGTTCAAGATTCTGAAGGAGGAGAGAGAGGAAAACTGCTGGGACTTAGAGCCAGTAAGTGTAGAAGCTGAGTCTTGGAGTGGTTTGTGGCATCAGCAGACTTAGGGCTGAATCCTGGCTCCAACACTTCTGGGTGTGATTTGTTTCATATGCATGTAAGGCCCATTGTTTAAGCTTCATTTTCTTCATCTCTGATGAGGGGATAAAAGTGCCTACCTTCTTTCTGTGGTAGGGATTAACTGAGATAATGCATCTGCAATGCTTGGCACAATGTGCATATAATAATCATTTAATAAACTGTAGCTATTATTGTAAACAATATTTGAAAGGGGCTTAAAATTCACCTAATACTTTTGGTATTTGTTTCTGATAGAATATTTTTATCAAGTGTTCATTCTGCCCGTGCATTTCCTGTGATGAGAATCTCACCAACTCTTAATGCATTCCATCTTCCTTACTTTGAGATGAAATGCATACTACTACATTTTTTCGTTTTTACTGGTTGGTATTTTTTTTCTTTTTTATACCTAGTGGTCATTCAAATGTCTAAACCTTATTTCACAAGAAAGCCCTCCAAATGTTTAAGACAAATAACAGATCCCTTGTGTGACTTCTTTTGTCTAGGCTAGAATGTCCTGCCCCTTCAACCTCTCCTCAGATGATCGTCTGGTCTTACAATCTTTCATTATTTCTTACCCTCCTAATTGCCTCAACCTCTTAAAATAAGAGTGCAGTGCTCTAACCCAGTCCTTCCTCAAAATACCCCCCACCCACATGCTGTTAATGCAGCCTGCACTTTTGTATACATTTTGAATGGAAGATCAACTCTTGATACCTTCTGAATTGCCTATTAACTAAAACTCATAAATCTTCACATGTTATTGTTTCATTCAGAATTTGGGGCTCCTAGTATTTTCATTCAGTGTTTCTTTTCTATAAAAGTAGGATTAGACTCAATGACCAATAAAGTTACTTAAAATTACATAAGTACCTCCTTTTTTGCCTCATTGACACCCTCTTCTCTTCCCCCCAGCCCTCAAACCTTCACCACACTGTTGTCTATTCCATTGGTTATGCATATATGCATATGAGTTCTTTGGTTTATCTTTTCCCACACCTCAACCCCCTTCCCTCTGAGGTTTGTCAATCTGTTCCCTGCTTCCATGTCTCTGGATCTATTTTGTTCGTCAGCTTATGTTTTTCATTAGATTCCACAAATAAATGAGATCATATGATACTTGTCTTTCTCTGACTGGCTTATTTCACTTAGCATAATACTCTCCAAGTCCCTCCATGTCATCTCAAAGGGTAAGAGATCTTTTTTTCTTACAGCTAGTTGCATAGTACTCCATTGTGTAAATGTACCACAGCTTTTTTATCCATTCATCTATTGATGAACACTTGGGCTGTTTCCAGATCTTAGCTATCGTAAATAATGCTGATATGAACATGGGGTTATATATATTCTTTCTGATTGGTGTTTCAGGCTTCTTAGGATATATTTCTAGGAGTGGGACCACTGGGTCAAAAGGCAATTCCATTTTAAAGTTTTTGAGGTGACATCAAATTGTTTTCCATAGTGGCTGCACCAGTCTGCATTCCCACCAGCAGTGCACTAGAGTCCACTTTTCTCCACACCCTCGCCAGCACTTGTTGTTTGATGATTTGTTGATGGCAGCCATTCTGGCAGGTGTTAGATGATACCTCATGGTCATTTTAATTTGCATCTCTCTGATAATTACTATGTTGAGCATTTTTTCATATGTCTCTTGGCCACTTGTATGTCCTCTTTGGAGAAGTGTCTATTCCAGTTCTCTGCCCATTTTTCACTTGGATTGTTTGTCTTCTTTTTGTTGACTTGTATGAGTACTCTATATATTCTTAAAATTAACCCTTTATCCGATTTATCATTGGCAAATATGTTCTCCCATATAGTGGTTTCCTTTTGATTTTGATGCTGGTTTCTTTTTCTGTGCAGGAACTTTTTAGTTTGATGTAGTCCCATTTATTAATGTTTTCCTTTGTTTCTCTTGCCCTAGGTGAAGTATCAGTGAAAATTCTACTATGTGTGATGTCTGAGATTTTGCTACCTATATTTTCTTCTAGGATTTTTATGATTTCATGAGTTACATTTAAGTATTTTCTCCATTGTATGCTCTTGCCTCCTTTGTCAAATATTAATTGAGCATAATGTCTTAGGTCGATTTCTGGGTTGTGTGTTCTGTTTTATTGATCTATATGTCTGTTCTTGTACCAATTCCAGGCTGTTTTGATTACAATGGTTTTGTAGTATAACCTGAAATCTGGCATTGTGATCCCTCCATATTTGTTCTTCTTTTTCAAAATTGCTGTGGCTATTCAGGGTCTTTTTTGATTCCATATAAACTTTTGGAGTATTTGTTCTAGATGTGTTAAACATGTCTTTGGTATTTTAATAGGGATTGCATTGAATTGGTAGATAGCTTTGGGTAGTATGGACATTTTAATGATGTTGATTCTTCCAATCCATGTACATGGTATATGCTTACATTTTTTTTTATATCTTTTTCTATTTCTTTTTCCAATGTCCTGTAGTTTTCTGAGAACAGGTTTTTTACCTTCTTGATTAAGTTTATTCCTAGGTATCTTAATTTTTTTGTTACAGTGGTAAATGGGATTGTTTTTTTAGTTTCTCTTTCTGAGTGTTCATTATTGGTGTATAAAAATGTTACCATTTCTGGATGTTAATTTTGTATCCTGCTGCTTTGCAAAAATTCATTTATTAAATCTAGTAGCTTTTTGGTGGAGTTTGTAGGGTTTTCTGTGTACAATATCATGTCATCTGTGAATGATGACAATTTTACTACTTTCTTTCCAATTTGGGTGCCTTTTATTGTTTCTTCTTGCCTGATCACTGTGGCTGACTTCCAGTACTATGTTGAATAAGACTGGTAAAAGTAGACATCCCTGTCTTGTTCCTGATTTTAAGGGAAATGCTTTTAGTTTTGGCCCATTGAGTATGATGTTGGCTGTAGGCTTGTTATATATGGCTTTTATTATGTTGATGTATGACCCATCTATTCCCACTTTGCTGAGAGTTTTTTTTTTTTTAAATCAGAAATGAGTGTTGGATATTTTCAAATGCTTTTTCTGTGTCTATTGATATAATTATGTGATTTATATCTTTCAATTTGTTTATGTGATGTATCACATTTATTGATTTGCAAATATTTTACCAGCTTTTCATCCCTGGAATATATTCCATTAGGTCATGGTGTATGATCTTTTTAATATATTGCTGCATCCAATTTGCCACTATTTTGTTGAAGATTTTGGTGTCTATGTTCATCAGGGATATTGGCCTGTAATTTTCTTTCTTTGTAGTGTTTTTATCTGATTTTGGAATTAGGATTATGCTGGCCTCATCAAAAGAGCTTGGAAGTCTTCTTTCCTCTTTAATTTTAGGAATAATTTGAGGAGAATGGGTGTTAGTTCTTCTCTGAATGTTTGGTAAAACTCTGCCGTGAAGCCATCTGGACCAGGGCTTTTGTTTCCTGGGAGTTTATTGATTGCATCTTCGATTTCCTTAGTTGTTACTGGTCTGTTCAGGTTTTCTGACTCTTCTTGGTTGAGATTTGGAAGATTGTATGATTCTAGGAATTTGTCCACTTCATCTAAGTTGTCCAATTTGCTGGCATATAATTGTTCATAATATTTTCTTACAATCCTATGTATTTCTGTGGTGTCAGTTGTTAGTTCACCTGTTTCATTTTTTATTTTACATATTTGGGCCCTCTACCTTTGTATCTTGGTGAGTTTGGCTAAAGGTTCATCAATCTTGTTTATCTTTTCAAAGAACCAACTCTTGGTTTCATTGATATTTCGTATTTTTTTTTTTTTTTTTTTTTAGTCTCTGTGTCATTTATTTCTACCCTGATCTTACTTATTTCCTTCCTTCTACTTACTCTGGGGTTTTCTTTCTAATTCTTTAAGTTGTAGCATTAGATAGTTTATAAGAAATTTTTCTTTTTTCTTGAGGCAGGCCTTTATGCTATGAACTTTCCTCTCAGGGCTGCTTTCACTGTGTCCCATCGATTTTGTGTTGTTGTGAGTTCATTTTCATTAGTTTCCATGAAGTTTTTGATTTCTTCCTTGATCTCATTGGTAACCCACTCATTGTTTAATAACATGCTATTTAGCCTCCATGTGTTTGAATGTTTTTGAGTGCTTTTATTATAATTGATTTCTAGTTTCATGCCATTGTGATCTGAAAAGATGCTTGATATGATTTCAATCTTCTTGAACTTGTAGAGACTTAGTTTGTGTCCTATTACATGGTCTATCTTTGAGAATGTCCCGCGTGCACTTGAGAAGAATGTGAATTCTGCAGTTTTGGGGTGAAATGCTCTGTAAATATATATTAAATCCATCTGGTCTATTGCATCGTTTAGAGTTTGTGTTTCCTTGTTAATTTTTTGCCTAGATCTATCCAATGATGTCAGTGGGGTATTAAAGTCCCCTACTATGATTGTATTGCTGTTGATCTCTCTCTTAAAGCCCTTCAGAAAAATTTTTAATATGATTTTATTGATTTTTAGAGAGAAAGGAAGGGAGAGAGAGATAGAAACATCAATGTGAGAGAGAAACACTGATTGGTTGCCTCCTGCAAGCCCCCTACTGGGGATCAAGCCCACAACCCAGGCTGTTCCCTGACCAGGGATTGAACCGGGACCTCTCAGTCCATGTGACCACACTTAGTCCACTAAGCCACACCAGCTGGGCTCTCCAGAAATTTAAAAATATATTTTGGGGCTCTTATGTTAGGTGCATATATGTTTACCAGGATTGTATCCTCTTTTTGAATCAATCCTTTTACTATTATATAGTGGCTTTTTTTTGTCTCATTATGGCCTTCATTTTGAAGTCTATTTTATCAGATGTGAGTATTGCTACTCCAGCTTTTTCTTTTGTTTCCATTTGCATGGACATTTTTTTTTTTTCCAATCCCTTCACTTTCATCCTGTGTGTTTTTGTTTTGAGGCAGGTCTCTTGGAGACAGCATATATATGGGTCATGTTTTTGTATCCATTCAGCTACTCTGTGACTTTTGATTGGAGCATTTAATCCATTTACATTTAAGGTTATCATTGATAGGTACTTATTAATTGACATTTTTATTCATTATGCCTATGCTTTTCTCTATTTCTTCTCATTATTACAGCAGTCCCTTTAACATTTCTTGCAGTGCTGGTTTGGGGGTAATAAATTCCTTTAGCCTTCTTTTGTCTGGAAAGCTTTTTATTTCACCTTCTATTTTGAATAATAGCCTTGCTGGATAGAGTAGTCTTGGTTTCAGATCGTTGCTTTTCATTACCTTGAATATTTCATTCCATTCCCTTCTGGCCTGGAGTGTTTCTGTTTAGAAATCAGCCGACAGCCTTATGGGAGTTCTTTGTAGGTAATCTGTTGCTTTTCTCTTGCTGCCTTTAAGATTCTCTCTTTGTCTTTAATTTTTGGTATTTTAATTATGATGTGTCTCATCATGGACCTCTTTGGGTTCTTCTTGCTTGGGACTCTCTGTGCTTCCTGAACTTGTATACCTTTTCCTTCACCAGGTTAACGAAGTGTTTTGCCACTATTTCTTCAAACAGGTTCTCTACCCCTTGCTTGCCTTCTTCTTCTTCTGGTATTCCTATGATGTGGATGTTGTTACATTTCATATTGTCCCACAGCTCTCTTAAACTGTCCTGTTTTTTAATTGGTTTTTCTTTTGGGTTCTCTGACTGAGTGATTTTTTTCTACCATGTCTTCTAATTCACTTATCTGATCCTTGGCTTCCTCTAATCTGCTGGTTATTCCTTCCAATGTGTTCTTTATTTCTACTATGTCATTCTCAATTTCTGATTGCTCATTTTTCATTGTTTCTATATCTTTTCTCATGCTGTTGAGCATCCTTATTATTATAGCTCTGAACTCCATATCTGATATCTTGCTTATCTCCATTTCATTTAGCCCTTCTTCTGGAGAATTCTGTTGTTCTTTCATTTGGGGCCTGTTTCTTTGTTTCACCATTTTGGATGCATGTTTGGGTTTGTTTTTATGTATTAGGTAGATCTGCTATGACTCCCAACCTGTGCGGGTAGGATGATCTTATTGTCATAGGTGACCTGTCCTGCAGTCTACCTGATCACCAGACCTGAATGCTCTAATAATGTCCCTTGTGAGCTTTGTGTGGGCCCTCCTGTTGTGATGGAGTCTTGATTGGTATTGGCCCATTCATGCATGGGCTTGACCCTCTGGCTGGCTGACAGTGATGCTACCCCCCAACACAGAGAGAAGGCTACTGTGCAGTTGCTATCACATGAAGTGCAATTCACCTCATGAGGGTTTGGAGCCTACCAAACTCTCCCTATGGATATCAATGATGTGCAGTTTGTCACTCCCTCTGCTGAGGTTGGATGTGTATGGACCAGACCAAGCTGAACACTAAGGTCTGGTTTTACTCTCCCAGGGCAGAGTCCAGTCTCAGACCCTGCAAAGATTCAAAGCACCCAGAGATTAGTCTCTGCCAGCAGGCTGGCTGTTAATCTTAGTCACTTAATGTGCCTCAGGTTGTTGTCTCCCCTAGATGTATATTCCACCCAGGGGGGTGTAATTCCAAAGGGTAGGACAATTGCTTACCCCCAGGCTAAAGCTGCTTTGATGGGAACACTCTGCCTGGGAAGGATGGCTTCTGCAGCTTGGGGGAATGACTCAGCACAGGGCTCCTGGTGTTTGTCTTCCCAGCTGGCTCCCCAGAGTCCCGAATCCCAGACTCTCCTCACACAGCTCTAATCCACTTAGCTCTCCCTCTGCCAGAGCCCAAGGTGAGTGGCTATAGACAATTTAGTGTGCTGACCCTTCAAGATGGTTCCATGTTTCCAGTCATCTCTCCCTGCCAGACAAACCTTTGATGCTTTTCACAGCCAGGTGTTATGTGAGCACCTTTCCTGGTTCTGCCACTCTGGGCTAGGGCTCCCAGCTTTGGATATAGACCCCAGACTTCTCAAATGGAACCCCCTGTAGCTGAGATATCCCTTGGAAACTTCAGGTGCTGCCTGTGGGAGCCCAGCCATCCCTTT
Source organism: Tadarida brasiliensis (assembly GCA_030848825.1). Taxonomy (NCBI): domain Eukaryota; kingdom Metazoa; phylum Chordata; class Mammalia; order Chiroptera; family Molossidae; genus Tadarida; species Tadarida brasiliensis. The sequence goes on along the minus strand of CM061261.1, from coordinate 64,472,348 downwards.
CATGCCTCCGCAATTCCTACCAGACTTGATGTGGGCTCCTCTTTACATCCTTGGTTATAAGGTTTCTCTCCAGCTGGTCTTTAGTTGGTTATTCCAGCTGATTTTTTCTGTATTTTAGTTGTAATTTCTGTTTGGCCTGGGAGACGGTCAGTGTAGCTTCCATCACTCAAACTCCCATTTTTCTCTCTCTTAATTTACTTTTTAATATTTCATTTTGAAATAATTTCATACAAAAATATGGAAAAATGATAGAGAAAACTCCTACATCTTTCTCTCCTAGTTTTCCCAATTGCTATCATTTTACATTTGATTTCTCTTTCTCTCTTTGTCAGATAGATGATAGATAGATAGATTGATAGATAGATAAATAGATAGATAGATAGATAGATAGATAGATAGATAGATAGATAGATGAGATAGAAACTCATGATCAATGTTCTTCTTCTGAGCTATTTAAGAGCAAGTTTAGACATGATGCCTCATCATCCTTAAATACACCACTGTATATATTTTCCCCAAACTAGGGTTCTCTCCTATATTAGCTCAAAACATCCAATTCATAGAACCTGTTCAAATTTCACCAACTCTCCCCCAAATCTCTCTCTTTTATTTTTAGCCCAGGACCCAATCCAGGATCACCCATTACATTTAGTTGCCATAACGCTTTATTCTCCTTTTATCTGCTACAGTTCTTCAGTCTTTCCATCTTTTATGCTCTTGACAGCTTTAAAAATCATATGCATTTCATTCTATAGATTTCAAAGTTTCATCTGATGTTTCTTTATCTCTGATGCAGGTCATGCATTCTTGTCGGAAATATCAAAGAAACAGTGCTATGCTCTTGACAGTGCATCCACATTGTTGAACCATCTCAGCCATGAATACCTAATGGTCTTTGCATAATGTTGAATCATCCCCCCATTGTGATGTTAACCTTGGTCACCTGGATTGGTGCACACTGAACTTTTCCATTACAAAGCCACCATTTTCCCTTTTATAATCAATAACTTTTTGATAGGGAAATACTCTGAGGCTACACTAATATTCTGTTTTTCACAGAACCTTCAGTTAACCAGTTTTAGGAGGCATTGATGATTCCCACCTGAATAAACTACTACTATGATGATTACCAAATGACAGTCTTCCATTTGCATCATTCCTTTTGCATCTATTAATTGGCATTCTTCTGTAAAAATGTTTTCCTTCCCTTCATTTATTTATTTGTGTCAGTATAGATTCATGAATTCCCATTCCATTCAATGAGTTGTATTCTCTTACTTTTATTAATTTGATGCTCACATTACCCAGATTTGTTCAGAGGGTATTTCTTTCAAGCTGGCTCTTAGGT